>OX276350.1:6675000-9075000 GCA_946251885.1 Cosmia pyralina | reverse complement strand
GACTCGCAACAAGGTGATGCTGTGTGTGTGGTGGGTTTGGAAGGGCATTTTTCATTATGAGCTGTTACCACCAGGCAGAACCATCGATTCTGAACTTTACTTCGAACAACTGATGAGATTAAAGCAAGAAGTTGAGAGAAAGCGGCCGGAATTAATCAACAGAAGGGGTGTGGTTTTTCATCATGATAACGTTTTACCGTCACACATCTTTAGCCACTCAGCAAAAATAAAGAGAGTTTGGCTGGGAGGTGTTAATGCATCCGCCGTATAGTCCTGACCTTGCACCTTCAGATTTCCACCTGTTTCGGTCTCTTCAGAATTCTTTAGGCAGTGTCAGGTTAACATCACGAGAGGACTGCCAAAACCACTTGTCGCGGTATTTTGATCAGAAGTCCCAAAATTTCTATAGCAATGGGATCATGTCCCTACCTGCAAGATGGCAAAAAGTTATCGAACAAAATGGTACCTACATACTTTAGATAAATGTAAATAATGTATATTAAAAAATGTTTTGAATTTTCTTAAAAAATGCGAAGAAACTTTTTCCCCAACCTATTACTATAAAAGTTTAAAAACGATATTTACATACAAAGTTTTCTCCTAAATACTGACTCAATTTTGTGGCAGGCCTTAGATTTAGTTTGAGTTCAATGACCTCAACTATCACTATAATATAATAGCTTTAGAATGTTCCTTGGTTTTCTGTAACACTGGATTGTTCTGAAAGAAGCTCTACAAAAAGTTACAGTTATCAGATGTCGGCATCGCAAATAATTTTGTCCAAAGAAATTCAATCGGGAGCCTGCTGAGAACATAAAGATTTCAAACGACTGTCATATTTTAGCAACCACAGGATGAACGTAGCCGAGTTCTTACGAACGGTCTGGATCAAAAAGACGTGTACGAAATAGGAATCTCTCGCCCTTTGTCATTTTGATCTACGATGCTATTGACAATAGATATAGAAAATACTGGAATGTTCTAGATGATCTAAATCCTTCTTTTTTTTTGTTATTGAAGTGCTTTCGCACTATTTGATAAATTAATATTTATGATTGACCGTATTTCCGATACCCTTTTCGATTCTTTTAAATTTTCCAAAGAATTGACTTTGAAAATGTGGTGTATTCCCGTGGCAAAAAATAACAAATGCCCGTTCGTCCCCCTAGGTGGACGAAGTCAGGGGGACTAACGGGAATACACGAAAAAATTAATAAAATATTCCCGTTCGTCCCCATCAACAAAATCAGGGAATGATCGGGAAAAAATAACAAATTCCCGTTCGTCCTCCTAGGGGGACGAAGTCGAGGGGACGAACGGGAATACACCGAAAATGTTGCATTGTGTAGGTGTTGCATTTTACAAATATTACGATTTTATTGTTATTGCACGGTGATAATACCCTTTATTCTTTGGTCCATAAAGTAATTTTGTCTTTATATTTTGTGTTTTTTGAACAAGTGCGAATACTACGGAATAATCATTTTCTTCAGCAAATTGTGGACGATAAACAGTCCTACTATTCCCACAAATTACTAAGAGCGAATTACTAAGAATAGAAGCAACACAAGTTCAATACTAGGAAATAGAAATGTGGAAATAAATAGAGAGAGGCACACGGACAATGGCACCAACAGATGTGAAGAAACACGACACAGTAGCCCGTATTAGTTGCAAGAGAACTGTGTAGTACTGAAGGCAATCGTCTCGCTATTTGTCCCGAGAATCGATTCCCGCTACTACACCCATTATTCGAGAATTTTCACTGTTTTCTCCTATAGAGTGGAACTTTTGTTTTGTTTTTAGAAACTTGTTCTTTTCTTTTGGAACTTTTTGTAAGTTCAGTTGTTTATTTTTTTAAGCACTGAAATAGCTTGTTTAGTTTAATGATTAATAGTGTTGAACGACTTATTTTATTACTTTAATTTTTTTGTAGTTTTTGCTGATAATGTACTTTTTGATTCACTATAAAACTGATGTTTTCGTTCGGAGTCTCATATTTTTATTTTCATTTTATTGCACTGTTTGTTTTAAAATATTCTTTATTGGTTTGCATTTTAAAACACACATCAAACATTCACGGGATTAACCAAACCTACCATGCGATTTATTAAAAATAAACATTTCTATCCATCACGCAATGCAATTTATTCTATTTTTGTGTTCCTTTTTTGCTAAGCTTTAGAAATTAAATAGGTTTTAAAATCCCTCCATTACTTCTTAAGAGCTTTGCAAACCAACATAAGTACCCGTCGATACTCTTTCCTTTTGTAAATCTATACAGAAGTATTTGGGTAGTATTTAAACGGACATCAAAAATTACCAACTTTTCCCAACAGAATACGTACATCAAAAATACTGTTTGCACATCAAAATTTGCACGTTTAAATAAATTAAACTTAACGTCAGGTCGACGGAGCGCCGCTGCGCGGGGCTCCTAATTCTGTCTGCAGGGTTTAAAGGAACCTAACCAAACCTAACCTCGGGGTGCCCAATAATTATTATTTGTACAATTTTTGATATTCAGTTAGTTAACTAGTAGTGAAATAATAAGTTTTTTAGATGCGCATTTATTATTTTTGATGAACAGTTAGTATTTTTGATATGTAATTAATATTTTTGTTGTAACTTCGGACGAACATTGATGTATAATAATGATTATTATACGTGCAAATTTTGATGTGCAAACAGTATTTTTGATGTACGTATTCTGTTGGGAAAAGTTGGTAATTTTGGATGTGCGTTTAAATACTACACATTTAATATTTTTCTGATGTGCGATAAATAATTTCCCGAAGTATTTTCATTAAAACTTCCAATAAAGATTCGTCTATATTAACTCCGTGACAAAAGAAATTTCGCTCACATAGCGAAATCTATTTCTTTGATGGTCACAAACAACTTCGGTTGCCTAAAGTATATTTATTGGGACTGATATCGGCAGTTTAATATTAAGAGGGGCAGGGATCGTAAACACATTTCTCTCACAAAATGTTTTGTGGAACGGAAGGAGTTATTTTGTGGGAATGGACAATAGATTGAAATGACGTCTAGACTTTGGTCGCGTAGTATTCAAGTACGTCTGAAGCTTACTTTATTGCTGATTTATATCGTGTTAGCTTTATCATCTGTCTTTGCTGCGACGTTTTGTCAGACTAAAGTCAGCTGTATATTTTGTTAGGGCATGTGACAGTTACCATCTTAGTTATTTTATGTATTTAGGAAGAAAGCCAGGCCATAAGGTACCTCTTTTTGACTTAGCAGAAACTACCACCAGAGTTTTCATTAAAAATGGATTATCAATTCTCAATTCATACTCCTCATTAATTTAACCATTAGGTATTAATTTTTTTACTACCTATTATTATTGTTATATTTTCATTCACTAACTTACATTCCATAATGTTGATTTAAACAGTTGGTAGGCTGCAAAATACTGGCTCAAAACTGCCTTACCAAACTGATCATGACTGACTGATCGGCCTTTCCATGTCAAGTAGAACACACATAACACTAACCAGCACAAAAGGTACGCTCACAGCCTCAAACAGTTCCAAAAAACCGTTATCAACACTACCGTATCTCGTTAAAGCAAGTATTTTGGCGATCGTCGCGAGGGCAATTAACGTTACTGGCACACTTCCCGTCATGTGAGGAAGGAAATTCCTAACTCCGGGACCCAGGTAATAAAGGTGAATACAAATAAATGTATTTATATCAAAATACTTAATTCAATGGCAGTGGAAATGAGGTCAATTGTAAGTCTGATTGTATCGGAGAAAAAGGTAGGCTGCACTTAATTCTGGAACTGTTTTATGGCTGTGCTGTAATTGCTTGCCATGGGTGTAGCTACCCGTATTGTCCAATGAGTGGCATAAAAGGCAGCTAGACGGTAAACAACCGGTTTCGAATTCAGAAGTTAAGAATTTGTAAAACTCTATATCATTACTTAAGGTGATTCCTTTAATGCAGCCCGCGTAATTTAAAAATTTTATTTAATATGTAATTTTCAACACAATGTAAATTGCTCATGAAAAATAAATGAAATGAAAATGTTTTACTTTTCCAAATAAATTGTAAATTTCGCGGTCTTTCACCAAACCATAGTTTGACAAGTTCTCAGCTTCAAATTCTCAACTTCAAATTCTCAATTCAAAATAAGGTGTCAGTGTATCAACATCATCATCTGCCTAGCCTTTCCCCAACTATGTTGGGATCGGCTTCCAGTCTAACCGGATGCAGCTGAATACCAGTATTTTTTATTTTCAATACTCAATACTCAATATATTTATTGCTTCTTTCTTTCTTTCTTTTTTTTTATTGCTTGCTTGCTTGCTTCTTTTTTGCTTTTAATGTTTGCTTGGTGTCAGAGTATGATCAGCCTATAATGTTCCCACTGCTGGGACACAGGCCTCCTCTCTGTGAGGGGGCCCAGTGCGGGTTGGTAGATGTCAGATGCATTCGAATTTTTGGTTCTAGGACATGCCAGTTTCCTCACGATGTTTTCCTTCACCGTTTTGAGAGCAGTGGTGATGAAACAATCTATACAAAGTAAAGCGCCTGTCAGGGTTCGAATCTACGGGCTTGCGGACGACGAGTAATGGGCAGCTCGCCGTCCGGTAAGGACCAGGCCCGGGTCGACGGCGCGTTGTGTTCCACGCGCGCCTCAAAGAGATGTCAGCAGTGACGGGGTCAATTGGGCCGATGCCGCCGGGGTCGCGGGTAGTTCGAAAGAGATACCGTGGCCCTGGCACGGGCAACTGAAGGATCACGGGTGGGTTTTAGTCAGTAAAAGTCTGACACGCCCTCCCGCTCTGCCCAGAGCGGGAGAAGTCATTTGATGATTTCCCATCCACAAAAAAAAAGGGTTCGAATCTACGACCTACAACTCGTAAGTCACGGCCGTTACCACTGGGCCACCACTGCAACTACTGGTCAGAGTATTTGAGGAGATGTACTACCAAGATCAATCATTCGAACTGTGATTATTCAAACAATACAACTTATTGCAGCTGTGTAAACTTCATCACATCACTACTCAAATGACCACCTAAAAATTCCGAAGCTCATGCAAAATTTAAACGCGAAGTCAGACTTCTCGCTTAAATTTTGTTCGCATGTGATTTTTCATACTTTCATTAGTTTCTTGTGAGGTAGTAAAAGTATCAATATTATTATGTGAGAAAGTCTCCTTAGCAAAGAACGTCTACGAGCAAGTTATGTACTCGTATGTTATTTGCATGTTGCATGTCTATATAAGCCGGGTCTCCTGCGCGTTTTTTTGCGAAACATTACAGAAAAACATCGAAACAAAGACGTGTGGCTTAAATATATTATAATATATGGAATACGTAGGAGACAGTTTGTCTAAGAAAAATGATGACTTATGTGAAATGATTACTTATGTGTAAGGTTTTTTTTGTAATGTTTAACAAAAAGATGCACAGGAGACCCGGCTCTAAACCATTAGATTAGCTTTTTATGAGCCATCACGAGTCATCACGTTATTCACAATCGTACTATAATAAAGAAACTGTCCAACAATATTTAGCTCATCGATGAAAATAATTGAGTAGTTATGACATCAATGTCAGCTGTCACTGCATCAATACATTTGCTAAAAACAGATTTTCTAATGACACCATGCAATATTAATCATACAAAATGTCAAAATAACAAAGTCCATTACTCGTATTACACGTTAAACTCGTAAATCATGAAGTAAAGCGTGTTCCCACAAAGCTGTAGCTCCCGGCTCTTGAGTAAAATTCTAATATTTTATTCAGCGCCGCCATATTGTTTTCTCGATACTTCCATTCGGCAGCTCAGTGCCAGTCACGGACTCCCTAACACTTATAAATCGGTTTTTATTGGAAACATTACTTTCAACACGGATGATAACAAATCGCCCTTTAAGTTTTTTTTGAGAAGAATAATTTATGATATTCGACTTGAAAAGAGATTTGATATTTCTTTCATATTCTTTCAGCGCGGATTGTTAAACGTTGACATCGTCAATTAATTGCTTGAATTTTTATTATGGTACCTTTGTTTGTTTGTTTGATGTTGACTTGTTTGAAATAATATTCTATTTATTCTTCTCCTTCATCTTCGTCTCTAGAGAGGCAACAACGACGAAGGAAAATAATGAATTCTAAGCAATTATCCAATTTGCACAGAGTTAATGATTGATTACCGGTGGACTTCTGCAACCCTGTTAAACTAAACTCTTAAAATATTTTTAGTCGGTGCACGGATGGATAAAAATGCCGATTTAATTGACTTAAACGCTTGCGCGACATGGTGTGTTTTTAATTAAAATATAGGTGTAACAAACCTCATAAATAAAATGTAAAATATAGATGTGGCAAAAATATTCTCATAATTAATAATTATGACGAGCAAACTTCTGAAAGACGTTGTCCTGAGTTTCCTTTTACTAAACACACAAAATAAACTAGGTACACATTCTCCATATATAACAGCACAACGTAATGCAGGAAGTCGCTTTGTTTGTTCGGAATGTCGCCTGTCACGAAAATCTTTTTGTTCAAGAGCGGTCGAGCTGAGAAATGGCATGTCGTGAATGATCACCCATGGCTTAACCAACCTGAGTGCACACAGATCAAAGCTGACGCAGGGTTGACGCTAGTACCGGTATTTACCTGTGTACTATTATAAATACCGCGTATTAACATTGTTTATTTTATTCCGCTTTTGCCTTAGCTTACTTGCACTTCTCGCACTGTATGGTTTCTCACTGCTTTCTTATTCTAATTAATTATTATAGTTTTTATACAATAAGTTTAATTAGTAAATAAATAAGTTTAATTAGTGCCTTCTGCTTTAATTTATTATCAACACCTGTGAGGTAGCCTACACAAGAAGCGGCCCAAATCAACAAACACTCAGGCCTCTTCAATACCTACCGGTATTTTAATGAACATACCAGATTCCCGGTATTTAGATATTAAAGCGGTAAGTGCCAGGTTATTGGAAAATTAGTTAAAGGCATGAAGACGCTTAGCAAATTTAGACAACGGATAACTACAGATCGTTCTCTGGAATTCCAACCGATATATAAATAATTTTTGTGTTAGGTTAGGTGTCTTAGAAAATCCTTGAATGCTTCTGAATTAACTATAACTTTCTGTAGTAATGTTTTATTATAAACAAGCGTCATATTTTATTATGCTTGTACGTCATATGTTTTTGTTGTAGCATCGTCACTCACTTTTATTTCGAGAACATTTTAAATGTTAATCTGCACCTACTGTTACGAATTTGCTTTTCTGTTTGAAAAAGAATAAACTTTGATTAAAAATGTCGTAACATAGTGTTCCATAACATGACGAGTTCTGTTTTAAAATGAACACGATGCCTCTATTACCTGACCTTATCAACCCATACGGGACACAAGATCCTCGAAGCATTAAAGTACAATGTTCAAAGAGCTACCCATCACATATAACCCCTAATCACCCACAATGCCCCCGAGACGAAAAGAATGGCCCATTGTTACCCGGAACACGGAACCTACGCTCTATATCTTCCCTTTATGCCAGACAAGCTCATACTGATGGTATCAACCCTGTATCGATGCGAAGTGTATTGAGCTATACGCGCCCGTGATGTGTGATGTTCGTCTCGCACGGCACAATAGGTAAGCGTTATTTCTGTTCGTCTGCCTTGACTCCAGACGCGGTCGGGCGTAAGTACCAAACGTCTGTATTCCATGTTACCACTATCTACATTATAAATTTTGATTGTAAACATCGGTGGGCACGCACGGTTCGATAAATTTCGTGTACCTATCCATGTATTCTCGGGTTAGTGTCGGAATGTTTTGTGAATTTTGGCCGGCAGTGAATGGGTTTGGTCAGGCTTTTCGTTTGTGGCTGCCGACGAATAGTAAATCACTTTGCTAACACATGTTTTAGATATTTAGATCATTTTTGACACCAATATGCACTGAAAATGTAAAATTTTCAATGCATATTAATTCGACGTGAATACAGAGACGCGTTTAAGGATCCACATAAATTTTTTACTTGTGTCACCTATGTCCAAATATGGATCCTTAATGTTCCACAATCGTAGTGTTTAGCAATACCTCATTAGTAGTTTAAGTTAACCTTTTTAATGCAATGCTTCAATTTTGGCAAAGATGCAAGAGTGAGTTTGAATCACACAATACCGTAACACGTAGCCATTAGGCATAACTACTCGGTATATTCCTTTTGCAAAGGCATAGACAATTAAACAGTCTTCATACCTCATTAAATTACAGTTGGTATTGTGTCATTAAGGAATGTGCTAGTGCTGTGACATTAGCTGAAATAGACATGATTTTGATCGATGACTTTACTGTGTTGGCATTTCGGTTCTATACATCTCTAGTTGAATGTGACTGGTCGGCTACAGGGCTATCAATAACGATTTAGGAGTCAAGTTTTTTGGGTGAATTAAGTTGATAAAACAAAAATTATGGAATCGAGACATGATTAGTATCATCATCTAACTATCTTTGATAAAATTCAAACTAATAGCCTTTTCTAACCATGTCTTCCCTTTAAACTTATTATTTTTTTTATCTATTTAACTTTTAGACAAAAAAATACAGGATATATAGCAACCAAAAACCACTAAGGTTTAAACCGCTTGTGCTATCATGAGTCTATCTCAAAATCGAACTATACAATGCTGCATTTTGTATGTACTTATGCGTTATTGTCGATAAAATTAATAACATCTTCATGTTATAAGCTATTTCATTTTCAGTCCAAGACTTAATATAAGTTTGTCACCATCAGTCAGACTTTCAGCTTAATTCAGCCGAAACAAAGGCGAAATTTTAAGATTCGTAACTAAATTAACTCACTGAAGTAAAACCTTAATTGCAATTTTTCTTCATTACCCTATTGTGTTCAGGTGAGTGAAGGCACCCCTTTGAGGGAAGGGGGCGTTTTAATTAACTAATTTATTGTTACGTCAAGTAATAATATCTCAAGTTTTACCTACAAAGGGGACAGACGGCTTTATACAACAAATTGTCACGAAGTTCAAGAAATTGTGAAAGGGTTCTCTAGTAAGTGGAACAGAGGAATTGTAAGAATATATTTTATGTTACGACTTGAACTTGAAAGCTGGATAAAGCGAAGGCAATATAATTTAGACACTTCTAGACAAAGAACCTCATATATTATTTTGAGGGCTGCGAATAATTTGATAGAATGTTTTTTTATATAAACGTTTTTATTTTTCTGCAAATATCTGTGACGTATGAGAATCGTGATGTTTTATCAAACTTGTGGATATAAGTTACTAGCCGAATTTATGCAGGGCTATTTTAAATTGGCTAGCAAATTCCGCAGACGCGATAAGCACGAAAAAGAAAAAAAAAATTTTTTTTTTTTTTTGGAGGTCAGTGACTGTTGTTAGTGTTGTTAGTTGAAGTATGAGCTGATAAAAACTGTTTTTAACCGACTTCTAAAAAAGGAGGTTATTAACCGACTTCGAAAATAGGAGGTTACTCAATTCGGCCGTATATATAATATTTTTTTTAAGTGTGTTCGCGGATAACTTCGTCGTTTATGAACCGATTTTGATGATTCTTTTTTTGCTCGTAAGGAGATATCCCAAGGGTGGTACCATGATAAGAAAACCAGGATCTGATGATGACATCCCAGAGAAATCGAGGGGAACCTTCAAATTTTATAGTAACTCATGCATTTGCTCCCGGTAAGCACCATTTGATGAAGTGGAACTGATGAGGATGACCAGAGATGGCCATCGGAACTACTCAATAATACGTATTTTACGGGTTGCGATTTGATTATTGCTAATCAACTTATGCTCGTCAGAATACATATGTTGAAGAGGAGCTGATGGTGACTTCATCATCAGTTCCAGTTCTCCTGGTTCCCTACTGGGAGAACTCCTCAACAATTAACGTCCTTGTATCGGGAAAAGCAATATTTTGTAAAAGGTGATGAGCAGTTGACATTAGGCTATTGTAACTTGGATAAATTACAGATTGACCCACTAAAAAGTGAAAAATAAAAAACTTTAAAAAAAAAAGAACAAGCGACTACCAAAAAAATACTACAAAGTGAAAAATAACTTTAATTTCGGAAGTCGGTGGCAAAAACTAAAATACAGATCCAAAGGCACCGAATTCCGAAATTAAAGTTATCTTATATTTTATCGTATTTAGATATCGTTACCCATCATGCCTGTGAAGTTTACCAAAAAAAAAAAAAACAGATCTTTTAAACTGTTATTTCAAGTGACTAACAATAACTGGGAAAAATCATTAAATAAAAGTCTTTTTTGTTTAATCATGTTTAGATATACCTATTGCGTCTGCTGATTTTAGCTAGCCAATTTAATTTTGCCCTACATTTTGAATAAAAGAGAGGTCTATGCTCAACAGCAGGTGAAGTCGGGCTGTGGATGTTGATGATGATAAACACGAATCGAGATTGACTCTGAATAATAACAAACAAATTGTTTGAACCGTTTGGGGTTGAAACACTAGGGCTTGGGGTCCGAGTGCTCATCGAGTTTTTCGAGACATCGCCAAGTGGTTGGTCGACTCTACACAGGACCAGAGGGCTGGTCTATTTTTAGCCCAAAGAATTAGCATTGCCATCCAACGTGGCAATGCTGCCGGCCTTTTGGGCACTTTTCCCATTGACAGCGATGTGGACGAATTTTTTGATGTCCTATGAGCTTTCCCCTTTTTATTATATACTTGTACATAATATATATATATATATTTGTGTTAGCTTGTACATTGTAATTAAGGTAAATAATTATGTTATATAAAAAAAAACTATGAACACTCAAAAAAAAGTACTGTATATTTTAATAGTGATACGAATTATCTACTCAAAGGTACATATAAATCAGGAGCACAGGTAATACCAAAAAGGTTTCTTACTAGCAGTTGGATAATATGTGAACACAACATATTACTCAGAAAGCTCATTTGATGAACGTGCTCGAATATTTGTTTCATTAGCTAAGTGATTCCACAAGACTCGGGAATTCGGGACCTCAATCCCAGTTTCTTATTTGCTTTACTAGAACATACAAGATGGTCAATGTATTCAGGTAGTGGTAAAGGGCCTCTGAGACGACCCAGGGACGTGTGACAAAAATTACCCGCCATACAGGACGAGACAGGTAATTTTCTTCGTTCTAACACAAGAAAATTTATTTGACGTAATATTATATGTAGGTACCGTGTGACGGGTCCCTAATTAATCTTGAGTCTGATACTGTAATATTTCAAAGCTTAGCGTGCACGTGACTGATGCACGTTCGGCTAGAATAAACCGTACTAACACTATGGTAGGTTTACATAATTGCATGCACATTTTAATAAAACTATTTTCGCCTTATAAACACGTTGCTAGCTACAATAACAGAGCGTAGCTACGACTAAATCTCCGCATTTGAAATCGACGCGTGGATCACTATATTAATTTCCGCTGAAACATATAAAATAAACAATAATTTCGTAGCGTACTAATAACGTTATACGTAACAAAGTTGCTGAGAGGTTTATTTTCAAAGCAAATACGGCAACAATAACTGTTTGTTAGACGGTTCCTTGTAAACTCAATCTGCTTCGTACTTTCCACTAAGTAGTAAATCAGTGCGTAGTAATTTCTTTACTGTATATTCTATACACTTTAAAAATGGAATGTTTTTGAATAGGTCCACTGTTTATAATAACCAAGGAGCTCGTGGCTAAGTAATAACAGCTGCACGGGGTCAATCCGTCAGGTTAAGCTACGCTTGCCGGGGTTGATCCGTGGACCATCTTTACATAACGAGACTCCTTCGTGCCTCGGAAAGCACGTTAAGCCGTTGGTCCCGGCTGTTATTCGAGGATCTTTGACAGTCGTTACGGGTCGTCAGAGTCTAACAACCAGTCTTACCAAGGGTATCGTATTGTAACGCTGTGTCATCATCAGTCAAAAGTAAAGTGAATTTCAAAACTCTCGTGTTTCGAGACTGCACGATAGTTTAGTTAAGACATAAATGGATGAGCTGCGCTTGTTCATGGGCTGATTATGCAGTAAGTTTGAGTGATAACTTCAACGTGTTATCAGCTGCGTGAATACGCAAATTATAATAATAGTCCTCCAGACCGAATTTCGGCCATGGCAACCAATCTCAGCGCAGCGCCTTCATCGCGGGAGACAGGTGCACTCTCTCTTCCCTCATAGCAATTCGACACGACCGTAGAGAGATCAGGGCCAGGGCCAATGGCTTAAAGTGGCAAAACTCAATACTTTACTTTTGCCCAACCCGGGAATCAAACCCAGAAACCCACGCTCAGCAGTTGCACTTGCAATCACAAGACCAACGGGGCAGTTATAACTCAAATACGACACGCAAATTATAATAATGAGTGTGTCGCTCACCTCTAGACTGTGTCATCATCTTCTTCCAAAGTCGTCATCTCAGTTGTCACCATCTTTATAGCTATATTATCTTCCAAGCAGTCCATCTATCGTTTCCTTGGTCTTCCCCTTCTCTTATTGCCATCTAACATTCATACTCAAAATTTTCCTCACATGCCCATACCACGACAACCGATTTCCACACAACTTTTCAGTCACCGATGCCATAGGTAATATTTTGTTCAAAACGGCTCTTTCAGAAAGCCTATGACTGTGTTAGTTATATTTCTCCAATCTTTCTTTTCAAGTAAAAAAAACTCGGGGCGAAGGGTCGAAGTAATTGATAGACGAAGGGTTGGCAACCCGTCATTTATTGGGCAATTCGTCAATATTACGAACTAATCTGAAGGTATAAGACATAATAATTGAAATATACGGGCGAAGTTCTTCTACATAAAATTTTTGTTTTAATATCAACTTTTTTATCTAGATTGGGAAATGAGAGCAGTGCAGTGTTGTTATTTGTCTTGCTCGCATAGTCTTTATATACACACCGGTATACGTGTGCCTTATTTAAAACACACGTATCTATGAAGTTACGAGAACCGTAACCTACATAATATATATAATGTATAGACATACATGCAGTATTTTATATTGTAGTTTCCTAATGAAAGCTTACTACAGGTTCAAAATTATCATAACCTCCCTTTGGCTTTGCCGTAGTCGGGTAATATGTTAAATTGCATTAATATACTATGAGTAAGTAAGTCTTAATATGTACGCGTCGATAAAGACTTCATTTATTATAGATTGATGTCTAATGTTATCATAGGAAAAACGAATAGTAATACTATAGTCTGTTTTTTTTTAACAAACGAGTACCGAAAATTTTGACTGCGTTGATATTGGTCCATGTAATCAACATAAAGTCCGTTCCACACAAACCAAACGCTGTAGTTACATGTACATTCAGTTGAGTCATCGACTACCTGCGCGTCGCACGTGTTTTAGTGAGTGAACCAGACGATATTGTTTGTGCGTGAGTCATGGCGGACATGTCTCCTGTACAGTAAATTTTAGAAGTATTCAATATGAACGAGCTTTATGTAACCATTTCAAAACATAAGAAAGGCGTTGGCCCCACCCCGACCAATGACCCATCTCACTCTGTCAGTATCAGAAATGTGTGAGAGACATAACTCAGCACTCGTTTGTTAAAAAAAACAGACTATAATATCTAATAATTCCATATTGGACGTCAAAGTATATCTACGCCGTCTTGCCAAGTTCAATAACTATTATCTTAATGAACGTTTTCTTCTTCCACACTTTTATAATAAAACCACCCATTTATTGATTAGAATCTATCCTGCTATAAATTAGAGTAAAGCGACGCGCTGAAAATAGATAAAAATAAAATGCCTTTTAACAAAAAGTATCATTTAGATAATCGAAATAATCGAACCTTCGATTATCTAAATGATACTTTTTGTTATAAGGCATTTTATCTTTATCTATTTTCGATATTATAAGTTCAAGCTTTGATACATTGACATAACAACACGCCTCGTTTCCCTGAAGGGTTGGACAGCGGTGTAGAGTTAAACCATTCTAAAAATGAACGCCCCTCCACAGCGGTTACGCTCACACACAAAGAAGTGTATAGACGCAATACACATAATTGGTCTTTGTCATTGGTTGCTCAGTCACCAGTGAGTACGGTGAACAACTAAACAAATACCTTACAGACTCAATCTGCCTAGCCTTTTATCAATGTCTATGTTGGGGTCGGCTTCCAGTCCAACCGGATGCAGCTGAATACCAGTATTTTACATGGAGCGACTGTCTATCTGACCTCCACAACCCAGTAACTGGTTAATACGATACCCTTGGTAAGACTGGTTGTTAGACTCTGACGACCCGTAACGACTGTCAAAGATCCACGAATGACAGCCGGGACCAACGGCTTAACGTGCTTTCCGAGGCACAGAGGAGTCTCGGTATGTAAAGATGGCCACCCATCTACGGACCAACCCCGGCAAGCGTAGCTTAACCTGATGAATCGACCCGTGCGGCTGTTATTACTTAGCCACGAGCTCCTCTACCTAAATCTCGTCTATCTAAATACTTTACAGACTAACATACTTAAAAATATACACAATAACACAGATTTTTTTTATGCAAACGATACCTACCCGACTTGCCCAAACGTCAAACAGCCGGATTTGTCGGCCAACTAGTGTATAAATGACGCGAACGCGCGACAGAGTGAACGTGTCGTTCCATACAAAGCACATGCTCCCCGCTGTACAATGTTGTTACCTAGACTGATCACACGATTAGTTGATCTCTAAGTGAGGCGACGAGTCCATGTTGACAGTAAAGTCGCCGCACGTACACAAGTAAAGTGTTGCAGTAAATATTTCCTGTCACACATCGAAATAATCACGTTTTGTGGAGGGGCGTTCATTTTTAGAATGGTTCATCTCTACACCCACATTTCGTCAGTTATTTTTAAGTTCGATGTAATAGGGGGCGAGCCTATTGCTATCAACCGGGCACAAATCCAAACTCTGGCTGCTACTAAGAAATTCCAAATAGAAAAATCAAATAACACTTTGCCCGACCCGGGAATCGAACCCAGGACTTCATGCTCAGCGCTCGCGACCACTAGACTATAGAAAAAGCCTTAGTTTTAGGTAAAGATAACCCTCTCTGCAAAATAATAGGTCTTTACCTATGAAATTGCCGTTTTGTATGAAAAAATTTAAACGAATTTTTTTCATGCATTTTTTATTTGTATTAATCGAAGTAATCACCCATGCAATCAATGCATCTTTGCCAAGGCAGTGGCAGTTTATTGCTGCCCTTCTTAAAGAAATCAGCTGGACGGGAGGCAACAAATTCTTCAAAGGCATTTTGTACTGCCTCTCGGGTATTGAATTTTTACTTTTGGAAAAAAAATCCATGTTTTCAAAATAAAATTAATTTGAAATTAGAATTCTTAGCCAAACAAAAATTATTTTGATTTGAAATGGCCAGTACTGCAGAACGGCAATTTCATAGGTAAATACCTAATTAATAATTTAGAATCTTGATAACAGGACACATAAGGATTTTAAGGACGGTATCTTTCTTAGCAATCTTGAATGAGCTGATTGTACATCTCATTGTGAAGAAAAACAAAAGAAGGCCCTTAACTTGATTTGATACTTAGCTATTTCAAAATTTCTCGCTGAAGCCTGTGGGAGAGAGAGATATGAAACCAAATTCATTTATGTATTATTGTTTATTAAATATGGTATTCTAAACTCATAACTTCAATACAGCTGATTACGGGGTCAACGAACGCAGTTATTGTAGTTACTAGAAATGATTAGTTTATTAAATCAGTTTTTATATGTATAGTGTTTATATATCCATATCAGATCAAATTAAGTTGGTTAGCGAAACTTCCAAGACGTGATACTATGACATCTTAGAAGTTTCGCTAAATAATTTAATTTGATCCTGTATAGCAGCTACATAAACCTCTTCATAATCTCAAACTCGAAGCATTGATTTCAAATAAACCAATTACAGGCACTTTTAAATTGTCAAGGGGTCGGTCAGTCAGAATGATGAAGGTAGACACACATTCTAAAGCGTAGTAGGTACCTACGGAGAAGAACGGGCAAGAAACTCTACGGACACTCTTTTAAATCAAAATATGGTTCATGGTATGGTTGGTTGGTTTGGTTTGTGGTTGGTGGTATGGTTGGTTATGTGGTCATGTTGAAATTATACATGTGAGAACGATGCAGAACGTTAAAAGCGTCCATCATAATAATATAAAAAAAACGATTCCAAAATTTAAATTAAATTAAAGGAGCCAAAGGAGGCTTTAATAATTCAATGAAACTATAAATTAAACTGTTTACTTCAATCGCGTAGCTTGAGATATATGAATAGACTTTTCATTTACAGTCTCCGTACGCAAAACACCGGGTATAATTATTACCATTTTCTATTTAAGTACCCCCCGAATCATCAACAGCGCTATATAAGGTGCTATAAAAATAATTGGCAGTAAATTGTAACAATCTCTCTCACATAAAAAGCGCTTTAAAAATCCGTAATTGTATCAAGTGCAATTAGGCGTGCGGTATGCAAATACACGTACATAATGTACATACATAACGTAAGGCTGGTCGTTAGCCATAGAAATATAATATCTATGTCGTTAGCGCTGGATTAGCTGGATGTCGCTCCGTCGCTTTAATTGCGTCTATTTTAAACTGTGTTTACTAAACTTGGTGCTGTCGATACTGATGATATGTGGTTTAAAATATTTCTAAGATTTTAAATTTCGTTTTGAGACGTTCATTTAATATCAGCTTAATAAAAATGTGTAGGTATTACCTACGCTTACGCAATTCGGGTGTTAGTGCTAAGATATATAGGTACAGAATTCTTTCATTGATTGTCTTCGTACTTTCTCGATTAGGACAGTATACACATATGTATTTACCTCAACAGAGCAATCGTAAACTCAAACTCAAAGCATTTATTTCATATAAACCAATTACAGGCACTTTTGAGTTGTCAATGGGTCGGTCAGTCAGAAAGATGAAGCTAGTTGCCCATTCCAGAGCGTAGTACATCCCTATGGAGAAGAACGGGCAAGAAACTCCACGGACACTCTTTTAAATCATAATTTTTTTTAAATATATTGGTTACATCGTTTGTGTTGAAAATATACATGTGAGAACAATGTAGAAAGACTTGCAGGTTAAAAAAGATAAAAACTAAAACAACTAAATTAAATATTAAAATTAAAAATAAGCCATGGCAGCTAAGAGACGACCAGTCCCAACTGACGGCGCCCGTTCACGAACATGACGCATGGATCAGCACCAATTAGCTCAACCATTTTGAAGGGAACTTAATGATCCAACACAAAACGTAAAAGGCATCCATTAGCTTTACAACAATTTATCTATAAGTCAAATTGTATGTAATTACAACGTGGATGAAATGGATCACGGGGAAGACCTTGAATGAGACTCGCACGGACCAGGGAAGCATGGCACAAAAGGCAGGAGGCCTATACTCAGCAATGGGTGGAACAAAGCTGCCATTGATGATGATGATTACAACGTTGATAGCATAATGTTTTTTTAGTACCATACGAGACACCAATAAAGGCAACAAAGGCTTTTTGGTGACTATGGTTTCCTTTTTTGTTTGTTTTTATTAGCTGTTAGTCCTAAACTAAAATAAATAAACAATGAAGGTCATAGCACACATATCAACTCGGAAAGAGATCGTCACCGTATCGCCGCGGTTCGTGAGCTTGTCCCAAGGCAAGACGATTACGTTAAGATTCCGATTCCGAACGCACACTGCGTTGCAGTAGAGAGTTTCATACAAAGAATACTGCACGGTTCGAGTTGATAATACGGTGACAATCCCTTTCCGAGTTCATATAATGTGCTATGACCTTAATTCAGCTCTGAAACTGATTCTACCACGATTGTCGGTGAGCGATCGATCCCGACTCACCGTGTACGACTCGTTATCGGTTGTTGTTGTTACCATCAACGGTTCGTCCCCGCCTCCCGGTCCCTAATGAGTGACAGCTTAATCAAAGTCACTCGGATTTCATGCAGCCGCGGCCGAATCAAGCACATGCAATTAGGTACAGAGGTTATATTGAGGCAACAGATTATACATAAGTTACCTATTATTATTGTCAGTTTATAAGCAGCCCGTTGAGAGTAAAGGTTTTAATCATTTTTTTTCTCATAAGAAGACGGAACGAGCATTAAACAAATGAAGATGTCGCCGTTCGTAGCGTCTCGATGGACATTTAAATTGAGTCGGCCCAGAACTAAAAATTAAAATTATAAAATCAAAATTAAAAAATAATAATTAGCAAATAAAAATTATAAAATCAAAATCAAAATATTTTATTTCACATAAACCTACATGGGCACTTATGAAACGTCAGAAGCTAGGTGCACGGTTCCAATTGGTCGTTTCCTGTGGAGAAGAGCCGGCAAGAAACTCCACGGTTACTCTTTTAAAAATAATTAATTTTTACAATATTTTCAAATCACGGTGTTAATAGGTTAACCCGTATAAGTTTAAGTTGATTTTATAAATAAATAAAAATATGATAACTTTGTTTTTATTTTATTGTAATTTTTTTTTCGAGGGAGTCCGGGGAAAAGTCTTTATTTCACCCAAATGTCCGGGGTTATTGAAGTTTTTGTCATGATGGCAGCCAAATAAAACCAAATAATCAAAGAAAGCATAAAGAGAGAAATCTATACATATAATAAAACTGTAAAAGGCCGATGTCTGTACATTGAAGATTTTTATGAAAAACTGTTACAGGGGGTCTTAATTAAAGCAATAGAAGCCAAAACAACCATTTTTAGAATTTTTGTCTGTCTGTCTGTCTGTCTGTCTGTCTGTCTGTCTGTCTTTCTGTCTGTCTGTCCGGGCTAATCTCAGAATCTACTGGACCGATTTAGATGGGACTTTTTTTATTTGACTCAGTATTACCTGGAGAGTAAAATAGGATATAATAAATAATCACGCCAATTGACTTAGGGGGTAGGCAGGAAATTGAATTTTGATTGTTTATTAACCAATTTTGATAGATTTTTTTTTGTTCAACTAAGTGTTGTTTAGACTTAAACTTATGATACTACTAATCACGCCACCTGACTTAGGGGGTAGGCAGGAAATTGAATTTGGATTGTTTTTAACCGATTTTGATGGACCTTTTTTTATTCAACTGTGTGTTACCTGGACTCAAAGTTACGTTACAAATAATCACGCTACCTAACTTAGGGGGTAGGCAGGAAATTGAATTATAATTGTTATTTAACCAATTTTGGTGAAACTTTTTGATTCAACTATGTGTTGCCTAGATTCGCAGGTAGGCCTGATTTTGGGTTAGTTAACCTCCAAACAGTAGCATAAGCCGGGAGTACCTCCACGCGGTGAAGGCGGTAACAGTAAAATTATTACTGGCTAAAACTCCCATTTCATTGTGATGTAAAGACGCCTTCGGGCTTATGTTATTGTTGTAGTGTATTTGGTCATTGTGTGGTTGTGCAGACGGTAACGCAGAGGAGCAACCACAGCGCTTTCTTTCAGATTTTCATTGCTTCTGGAATTCATACTTACTTATCAAATTATTTGACTTGGTTACTAAAACGGACTTTCGTTATTGCTTTACGATTTGGTTATTTGTTGCTTTGTTATTAAAAATATTTTTGACTTGCTTAGTAAAACGGACTTTTGTTTTTGCTTTGCGATTTGGTTATTTCTTGCTTTGTTATTTTTATTGTTAAGTAGGTAAGTTACTATATTGTAGCAATGCCTCGAAAACGAACAAATATCACAAAAATTAATAGAGAAGCAAAGAGAAAGAGGTTGGCTAGAACACAGGAATCAAATGACGAACGGCAGGTCCGACTTGAAGCTGATCGAGAACGACATGCTATGGCGCGCTCTCTGGAAAATCCTTCCGATCGTGATGCACGCCTTAGCTATGATCGTGAACGCCAATCGTCATCTCGAGCTTCAGAAAACTTTATGGAAAGGGAATTGCGATTGACGGCTGATAATGACCGCCATACATTGTCTCGCGCCTCCGAGACCTTTACCGAGAGGACCTCGAGGCAGACGGCTGACAGTGAGCGCCATGCATTATCACGCGCCTCGGAAACCTTTACCGAAAGGAACTCTAGGCTGACGGCTGACAGTGAGCGCCATGCAATATCACGCGCCTCGGAAACCTTTACTGAAAGGAACTCTAGGCTGACGGCTGACAGTGAGCGCCATGCATTATCACGTGCCTCGGAAACCTTTACCGAAAGGAACTCTAGGCTGACGGCTGACAGTGAGCGCCATGCAATATCACACGCCTCGGAAACATTTACTGAAAGGAACTCTAGGCTGACGGCTGACAGTGAGCGCCATGCATTATCACGTGCCTCGGAAACCTTTACCGAAAGGAACTCTAGGCTGACGGCTGACAGTGAGCGCCATGCAATATCACACGCCTCGGAAACATTTACTGAAAGGAACTCTAGGCTGACGGCTGACAGTGAGCGCCATGCATTATCACGTGCCTCGGAAAACTTTACTGAAAGGAACTCTAGGCTGACGGCTGACAGTGAGCGCCATGCAATATCACACGCCTCGGAAACATTTACTGAAAGGAACTCTAGGCTGACGGCTGACAGTGAGCGCCATACGTTATCACGCGCCTCGGAAACCTTTACCGAAAGGAACTCCAGGCTGACGGCTGACAGTGAGCGCCATGCATTATCACGTGCCTCGGAAACCTTTACCGAGAGGAACTCTAGGCTGACAGCTGACAGTGAGCGCCATGTATTATCTCGCGCCTCCGAAACTTCTCCAGAAAGGGACTCTAGATTGACAGCTGATCGTGAGCGACACACATTGTCTCGCGCAATCGAAACTTCTTCAGAAAGGGATTACAGATTGACCACTGATCGTGAGCGCCATGCATCATCGCGTGCGTCTGAAACCTTTTCACAATATGAAGAACGCTTAAGAAATGATCGAGACCAGCACAACAGTGCGAGATCTCTAGAAAGCGATGATCAGCATCAACAGAGATTGGAAGAAGCAAGAGAAAATTATGTACGTTTACGTAGAAATCATGACATTTTCTTAGAAAATGAGCGGCTGAGGGTGGGTGCTACGCGTAGTGAAGAGACAGAAGAACAACTCCAGGCTCGCTTGAATGCTGATCGGCTACGGCACTCACTTAACAGAATTTCGATTTCATCCGAAGACTCAGAAGAACCCCAACAAGTAGGACATGACACCCTCCCATGGATTAATAAAGAAAATAGTGCGTTTAATTATACACCCATGATAAATTATTCTGAATTTAGTTCCATTGGAGGAATGATTATAATTTGTCCATTTTGTGACGCTCTCAAATGGCAAAAAGAAGCAAATGGGATGTGTTGCTCCAGTGGAAAAGTGCGTATTGATCTTTTTGAAAATCCACCTGAAGTTTTAAAATCATTGCTGAATGGTGACGACCCTCATTCCAAGCATTTCTTAGACAATATTCGAGCATATAACAACGCCTTTCAAATGACGTCATTTGGTGCAAAACAAATATCTGAAGGACCATTCATGCCAACATTTAAGATCCAAGGTCAAGTTTATCATCTAATTGGTTCGCTGTTGCCTGAGAATCAGCCTGAATTTCTTCAAATTTATTTTGTATCCAATTATCAAGAGCAGGCAAACATAAGAAACCAAATTTTTCCACAACTGAACGGCAATCTAATTACGGTACTTCAAAATATGCTGCATCAGGTAAACCCTTATGTGCACAGTTTCAAAGCCGCATTAGAATCTTTACCACAAGGTCAAAACAATAACTATAAATTTGTTATAAACGCAGAAAAACGACCCGCAACTGAGCATCGTGGTAGACACAATACACCTGTTGCAAATGAAGTGGCTGCTGTTTTGGTTGACCAAGAATGTGAGCGTCGAGACATAGTCTTGCGCACTCGAGATGACCGGCTACAGCGTATCTACGAAACGCATCGTTCTTATGACGCCTTACAGTACCCCCTAATTTACAGCCGAGGGGAAGATGGGTATAACTTTGGGATCAGTCAAGTCAACCCCACCACAAGAGAGCCTAACTTAAATAAAAAAGTATCAGCCCAGCAGTTTTATGCTACTATTCTACAAATAAGACGTGATCGTTTTGCATACTTACAACGGTTCCGTGGATTATTTAGCCAATTTATTGTTGATATGTACGCTAAAATTGAAACCGAGCGCTTAGTATACATACGCACAAACCAGAGGCGATTACGTGCTGAAGAATATGTGCATTTACGTGACGCTATGCAGCAAGATACAGACTCAGAAAACTTAGGCCGCTTAGTGATTCTTCCATCCAGTTTCACCGGCGGGCCGCGCTATATGCACGAACGCACGCAGGATGCTTTCTGCTACGTCCGAAAATATGGACGGCCGGATTTATTTATCACGTTTACTACTAACCCAAAATGGAACGAGATCACCCAAGAGCTATTTGCGGGTCAAGCATCTTATGACCGACATGACGTGATCGCAAGGGTGTTTCACTTGAAACTGAAAATTATGATCGACCTCCTTAGGAAAGAAAGCGTTTTTGGTCCTTTTCTGTGTTTCATGTACAGCGTTGAGTGGCAAAAGCGTGGCCTTCCTCACGCACATATCCTGCTGTGGCTGCAGAATAAAATACGTCCTAACGATGTCGACACGTTAATAAGCGCTGAACTTCCGAACCCCGAAGAGGACCCTGCACTGTATGAAATTATAAAAACACATATGGTACATGGTCCCTGTGGTATCCTGAATGGAAACTCTCCCTGCATGAAGGATGGCCGCTGTACAAAAAGGTATCCCCGTGCTTTGACAGAGCAGACAGTTACAGGTGAGAATGGATACCCTTCATATCGACGTCGTTCACCACAGCAGGGCGGATATACAGCTGAAATTAGGCTACGCGGACAGCAGCTAACAGTAGATAATAGTTGGATTGTGCCATACTCACCTTTATTGTCCAAAATTTTCGGCGCCCACATTAACGTTGAGATGTGCAATAGTGTGGAGGCAATAAAATACATTTGCAAATATGTCAATAAAGGCAACGACCAAGCAACATTTGCTTTGCAAGGAACCGATCGAGATGAAGTTACAAGGTACCAAACCGGACGATACATTAGTACTTCTGAGGCTATATGGCGCATTTTGGGATTTGTTATTCATGAAAGACATCCTACTGTCATGCATCTGGATGTCCACTTAGAAAATGGGCAAAGAATATACTTCGACGCAGATAACGCACGAAACCGTGTAGAAAACCCACGCCAGACAACTCTTTTAGCATTTTTCAGGTTGTGCCAAGAAGACGATTTCGCTAAAACGTTAACCTATGATGAGGTACCCTCTTATTACACTTTTGATAAGCAAAGAGGAGTCTTTAACAGACGTAGACGTGGTCAACCAGTTGAAGGATTCCCTGGTGTTTTTAAGGACTCTGCTTTAGGTCGAGTATATACAGTTCACCCCAGTAGTGGGGAATGCTATTACTTGCGGCTGCTATTGCACAATGTTCAAGGACCAACTTCATTCCAGTTTTTAAAAACAGTTAATGACGTTGAGCATCCCACATTTCAATCAGCTTGCAGAGCACTTCAACTGCTTGAAGGAGATCAACACTGGGATGCCACTCTCGAAGAAGCCTGTGTCAGCGACAGTCCCAAACGCTTACGTCACCTATTTGCTGTCATGTTAGTGTTCTGTGGTATTTCAGACCCTTTAATGTTATGGGAAAAGTATCAGACGTATCTTTCTGAAGACTTCCATCGTTCTTTAAGGCGCAATTTAAATCAAGAAATTGATCCAAATGACGAAAGAGTGATTAATAGTTCCCTTTCTTCTATTCAGGAGATCCTCTTATCAATTAGTGGTAAATCTTTGAGTGACTTCAGTCTTCCATCTCCCCAAATGCTACCTGATCAACCGCGTATCAATCGTGAGTATGCTACGGAGATAAACTATAGTTCCACTGACCTAGCCGCTGTAGTAAATGACAATTTACAAAATTTTACATCAGAACAAAGGGAAATATTTCACATCGTCGTCCAAAGCGTACTTAATAATGATGGGAAGATATTTTTCTTAGATGCTCCAGGTGGTACTGGAAAGACCTACCTAACAAAAGCGATTCTTGCTGAATTCAGGCGACAAGGTAAAATAGCTTTGGCTGTAGCATCTTCCGGAATCGCAGCTACACTTCTTCCCGGTGGTAAAACTGCCCACACAATGTTCAAAATTCCAATCGATTTAGATAACACTGAAACACCAACATGTGCAGTTACAAGAAACTGCGACAAAGCAAAGGTGTTTCAGGATTGCTGTCTTATCGTTTGGGATGAATGCACAATGGCAAATAAAAAAGCTGTTGAAGCCGTGGATAGAACACTGCGGGACATTCGCCGAAACGATAGTCCAATGGGGAATGTGACGGTACTATTCTCTGGCGATTTCCGGCAAACTCTTCCGGTTGTTACTCGGGGAACCAGAGCCGATGAAATCAATGCATCATTGAAGCGTTCATATCTATGGCCTCAAATAAAAAAATTGTGTCTTACAATAAACATGCGAGCACAACTAGGCGGAAATTCCCAGGCACAAGCATTTTCAAATATTCTTTTGGAAATTGGAAAGGGTACTCTTCCAGAAGATGAAGGACAAGTTGCTATTCCTGAAGTTTTAGGCAGAGTTGTGTCGTCCGAAGATGAGCTGATAAATTCAGTGTTTGGAGACGTTTCAAGTATTCTGCATCATGATAATTTCTGGTTATGTGAACGCGCCATACTTACACCGAAAAACGAACAAGCTTCTGCATTAAATCAAAACATTTTGGCAGGAATTGTTGGAGATGAAGTGGTTTACACGTCCTATAACAGCGTTGTAAACGAGGACGACGCTACAAACTATCCAGTAGAGTTTTTGAGCTCTCTAACAGCAAGTGGTCTTCCTGCACATAAAATCACACTGAAAGTCGGAGTGCCCATAATGCTTTTGAGAAATCTAACTCCACCCAAATTATGCAATGGCACCCGACTTAAAGTAAGTGCTTTGCAGAGAAATTTAATACATGCTGAGATTCTCACTGGATGTGGCGCGGGCGAAACTGTTTTTATACCAAGAATTCCACTCATTCCCAACAATTTCCCGTTCGAATTCAAGCGCACACAGTTCCCTATAAGTCTGTGCTTCGCAATGACCATTAACAAATCCCAAGGTCAAACTCTTAGGGCCGCTGGGGTGGATCTAAGATCCAACTGCTTTTCTCACGGCCAGCTATATGTTGCATGTTCACGAGTAAGTAGCGCTGAGCAATTGTTTGTTTTAGCCCCAACGGGAAAGACTAATAATGTAGTTTACAGAGAAATTCTTTGATTTAAAAACTTATTAATTACTTACACATATTTCAACGCGAACGAAGTCGCGGGCACCAGCTAGTCATAAATAATAATAGAATAATAATAATAGATAATCATAATAGAGTAATCATACGAGTATGTCTTTATCTAACCCAGGCGGTTACGCAGTGAAACAATATTACCTCCAACATCTAATTTACCTTATAATGGATGTGTGTCCAGGTAATGACATGTTCTAGCAAGTCCATTGTTTACCATCGCCAGTTCTGCCTTGCCATCGCAGCTCTTATGACTTATGTAATAAGAGCTGCAATGCTTTAATAATATCCGTTGCTCCATTTCCATTACAACTCTAATCTCTCCATTAGTTTATATCAGGTACAATACGTAAACATTTAAATATGTTCTAGGCTTGCATCAGCGCGTGAAGGGAATTTTTACAGAACAGAAGTTGCGTGTTTTTAGGTAATACCTGCTGAGAGTTGATTTCCACGTAAAGTATTGCGTAAAGATATTAAAACACTTCTTAAAAATTAAAAAAAAAATAAAAATAAATTAAAAATAAATTTCTTAAATATTACAAATCTCTCAGGCATTATGAGATTTAATGCTGCACGGTAGAGTGCACATGAAAGCGTAACAGCTAAACACGATTTGCGTTATCAGCATTAACCATTCAATAGTCACGTGCAGCCCATATGACGGCATGACGTTACAGGATATCAAAAGCTTGTTCGACGTTGGTTAATCTCACCGCACCGACGACTTCGCAACGCGCTTTGTTGCCAATTGTTTACTTTACATTCTATTTTGGATGTCCATCATCTGGGCATTGTTAGCGTGTGTTTACGCTGGGCCGTGAGAGGACCGATCGAACGGGCAGCGCCTGCGGCCGAGCACGCCTTTTGTGGGCGGTATTCACCATTACAGAATACACTATCTTGGTGTTTTCTCGATACACATCCATTATTGAGCTATTTGGCGGTAACTAAACATCATTTTTTATGACTGTAATGTCATAGAATATCATGATACTACATGAGCATTCCAGCTTTAACAGGATCGAAATTCAGATCACGTAATCGCACAGTGCATTGCGATGTGTATAATTAAAGTAAATTCATCATGTAGTATCAATGAAGTGGCTCGCTCAAGGGAACTCAGAAATAGAACTAATGGGAAACGAAAATCTACTGAAAGATGTGAATCAGCTAATAATACTTCGTGATTGGATCAAGATGTTGCTCCGATCATAGCAAATCTTAGCAAGCTAACTCTGTAAGTGAGTGGATATGATATACCTACTGAGACTTAATATTATAAAAATCGGAATGATGGCGAAATATTTCAAGTAAAGATATTAAACATGGGAATCTGCAAAATAAAATTCAGTTGTAATCTAGAAAATTCATGTTCAAAATACGTGATTTTACATATTTATCACAACAAGCGAATCAATACCGGTGATGATGTCTGTAATGTAATATTTTTTTTTTATTTATCACGTTAGGCATAGTTAATAGATGAAATCCATGTTTTCGCCACAGATAACATAGTATTAGTTTTTTCTATGAACATTACACAACATCAAGAAACGTGAGTTTACATGAGTCAATGCGAAAAAGATGTTCATATATTTGCTTTATATCACGTTGACTTTTATGATTTTAGTTGCTATTAAATTGTGGAATATTGTTTGAAAGATTTGGCTTCTTACTTTTAGCCGGAGGACGTCCTGATTGATTCATTGCTTGTTCCTAGAACACGTGGATTTTATTAGGACTTTTTATAAGAATCACATTTTTGTTAGAAATATTTCTTGCATTGCAAATCTTAAATTTTCAGACTAGTTTTTATAGGCACTAAAAAGATTTTATTGAAAGATAGTAAGCTGGAATAACTATTAGTATCCACATCCGTCATATTGTGACAGAAAGTTCCCCTAAATCTGTCAATAAGTTGTAGTAAAGTTTATTTTTATTTCAAAAGAAATTCTAAAAAGTTGAGTGACAGAATGTTTTCCGTACATTAACAATGATACCACGAATGCTATTCTAAGACGCTGGCATCTGTGTGTTTTCAATAATGCATTTAAATTGATTGATGACTTCTGATAAAACATTAGTCTGTAAAGATAAATCTTGTTTCTATCAATTTTTTTCTTTTTCCTTCATTCTAAAGTACAATTCAGTTTTTACGAATGAAAATGTCCAAATCGGAGCATAAAATCCATGTATTTTTTTTGTCAATAACGAAAATACAAAAAATATAAACAACCATACGGGTACATATGCAAACAAAGAGTTTTTGTGTGAATTCGGTAAAGCAAAGCGCACGGTAATTAAGTTTGCAAACCTTAGCATTTGGCAGCGTGCCGACGGACTCAGTCGAACTAATAGAGAGCTGGTCGTCGCTCACATGCCTGTAGCAACGACATTTTGTTTGTGATTGTACACCACGCACCCAATGGGATTCTGTCCAACTGTGCTGTTTGCGTAATCGATTTTGATTAAGTGCTTTAAGGACTGAGGTAAGGTAAGTGCTAGTGATGTTAGCTGTGGCAACTAGCTGCCGGTAGTTTCTGAATAGGGTTGCCATATTAGCATGTTCTATAGAGTTGGTAGGTCTTGTTAGTAAGCATGAATGCGTTATACAGTTTTCTAATACATGATATGAATTACCGAATTGGTATATCCGGCAGGTGGTTTAAGACTTGGTGACTTGGTGTTCAGAGTATTTTCTGATTTATTGGAACGAAGTTCCTTATCGCGCGTTGTGAAAGGGGGCTAGACGGAAAAAATTCTCACGAAAATTTGTAACGACACTTTTTGCTATAGTTAGCTATTGTAAGCTGTGCGACGTGCGCATGTTTCTCTGTCTGTCTCTCTCTCTCTCTCTTTTATAGAAAGAAAGCCAGATATAACAAAAAAAAATAAAAATTATTACAATTCCTTCACTAATTAATCGAAAGGAACTTCGTTCCATCCGGGTGTCCCTTGACACCTCTCAACTTTTTTACACAGTCCTCAATAGTCATTTATGTAATCAACTTTCAGAGTTATCATTCGCTAATTTCCAAGTACATATACTATAAACAACACCTTCTCCATAATTCAAAAGTGTTTATGTTTAAATCATTACGTAGTTCATTTCTAGTTAGTCCCTAAATGTAAACATCGGTACACCCGCCCGCTATATGTTGTTCCAAGGTTACGAAGATTTTTCATTCGTCGTTCATAATTTACTTCGGCCTGTTTCGATTGTTATGATACTTGATTTATCGAGTGCATATTTTGTTTCGACGAAAGCTCTCCGTAGATCGGGGTTGCCATGAATCATTATTAACGATCGGTCGGGATAAACATTTTTTTTCCAATGAAAAGGTCAAGACTGGTATTCGATTGGCTAGGTAATTTTCGTTTCATGTAGTTTTTAGGGTTCCTTGTCTGTCTGTCTGTACGGGGCTTACCTCAGAGACTCTGTACTCGAAAACTGTAATTTGGCATGAGTTTACGTATAGGTATAAGATTTTATTTTACCACTTTATTTTACATAAAATCTTGAAAAAAAAAAATGTTGTACCTCCCTTGCACGTAAAGTGGGAATGACATTTTTTTTCTCGTTAATCCCATGGTATGGGGTATAGTTGATGTAGTTCGAAATGTTTAGATATCGATCCATCACGTCTGCGGAGTTTCACTAGGTAATTTAATTTGACCCTGTATAATCCAGTAGCAGTGGAAAAGTGGGGCAAAAAAGTTACTCTTATCATTTAGATTTTTCGTCACTCTTTTCATTGTGATTTTGAATGTATATTATTTTGTTTGTATTGTTTGTAATGGATAAACTCAAAAAATACTTAACTGATTTAAAAAAAAAAAATATTTGGTAGCCCAATTCTTGATGAAGCCTTCAGCAGTGACGGGGTCAATTGGGCCGATGCCGCCGGGGTCGCGGGTAGTTCGAAAGAGATACCGTGGCCCTGGCACGGGCAGTTGAAGGAGCATGGGTGGGTTTTAGTCAGTAAAAGTCTGACACGCCCTCCCGCTCTGCCCAGAGCGGGAGAAGTCATTTGATGATTTCCCATCCACAAAAAAAAAAAAAAGGCTAGAGGCTATTTAACATCACGCTAGGACCCTTAGGAGCCGAGAAAAAAGATAAAAAGTCAGAAGCGAAAACGAAGTGGCGACCAGGCGATGCGATGTAACGGGGTGGGTGGAGATGACAAGAAATTTCACGCGAACGAAGTTGCGGGCAGAAGCTAGTAACAAAATAAAGCTTCAAATATGTATAAGGGCTGTTATAATAGTAATATATTTTATGTGAAAGGGTTCGCAGAACATTTATTAATACTATTAACGACTTACGAAGTGAAACCAATTTGTCTAATTTATTAGAGAGCTTTTGGTAATATATCAACTGTGGCAATGTGTCTATATATAACCAATTGTAATTTACGAAGCAATTAAAATATCGCTGGTATTTCTAGTACCTAACTTTGTTTTTGGAAATAAATCAAAATCAAATCAAATTATTTAACCAACCATTCAACCAGCCATTTTTTTTTAATGATTTAAAAATTAGGACTTGTTCAGTACGGTTTTATGACTTTACAAAACATCGATATTTCTTTATTATATGTAAGTTTAATATGAATGTACACCACACACACCTAAACACATAAACCTCCCGGAATAAATTCTCTAAGGCCGGGCACATACTGTCGGAATTACTACCATGCGGAATTTCAAATTGGAGAAAATTTCGAACGGAGAGTTAGATTTTGAATGGATTTGCTGTCTTTAAAAAACTTTTTTACAAAAAAATACAACCGACTTCCAAAAACAACACTACAAAGTGAAAAATAACTTTAATTTCGGAAGTCGGTGTCTAGTTAAATGTATTTTCATTTTTTGCCACCGACTTCCGAAATTAAAGTTATTTTTTACTTTGTAGTGTTATTTTTGGAAGTCGGTTGTATTTTTTTGTAAAAAAGTTTTTATTTTTCACTTTTTAGTTGTGTACCTACCCCACACAAATTCTAATACCCACTACCTGCAAAACAAACTAGAACATCATCCATATAAAAGTGTGGAAAAAATACGTATTATTGAAGCTAACTCAAAAACTACCAAAGCAAATTTAATTAAATTTATATGGGACCAACTGTGATGACCCTCTCGAATAAAACAAAAAAAAAAATCAAATCGGTCCAGCCATTTTCGAGTAATCGGAGAACATACATAAAAAAATAAAAAAAAGGTTCCGACGAATTGAGAACCTCCTCCTTTTTGAAGTCGGTCAAAAACGGAATTCCGACTGTATGTGGCGCTAAGTAATGGTGAAAACCGAAGTAAAATCCTTTGCGTAGTTTACCTTTAATAATAAACTCAATTACGGTTAACAGTAGAAACCGTCGTTTTCCTGAACCAACAAAAACTGCCGAGTCCGCACTGAAAACAGAATTTGTTTTGTAAATAACAATTATTCCACTTAATGAAGAAGAAAACAGAGTAAATTGCTCATTACCTCGCATCGTAAACCTAAATACGAACTCGTCCAACTGCGAAGGTATCCAGTTAAAAGTTACCGCGATGAATCACTAAGTTTCACTCTTATAAATAAAACACGGCAAGGTTGGAAATTGAGATAAATCTGTTCCAACCGAGAAAGCCGCAATAGATATCGGCAATTAGACAGAAGCTCTATTATTCACAGGGTTCTGTACTAAAACGAAAACACATTTATATGTTGAACAAACTCGAATTTATTGAACGACAAATTAATGAATATTGCTTCTAATTTTTCAAATGGTCTTGAAGAACAGATTAGGGTAATAATGTCGATAGTAATTTATTTCTTTATCTTTTTGCCTCTCTTCATTTACTCCTATTATTGTTATAAAATTGCCCGCGACTTCGTCTGCGATCCAGGATGCCAGGAGCCTGTGTTCTTCTCCAAGTCATGGTCTACCCATGTGCCAAAATTTCTTCCAAATCCACTCAGCCATGTTTGCGTGACTGAGTAACAAACAAACAAACAAAAAAACTTTCACATCCATACTAATATTATAAATGCGAAATTATAATATTAGTATGGATGTGAAAGTTTGTATGTTTGTTACTGAATCACGCAAACACGGCTGAATGGATTTGGATGAAATTTGGCCCACAGATAGTTTATTCTGGTAGTACTTTCCCGTGGGATAATTTCCGACCTATACGCGGGCGAATCCGCGGCCAGAAGCTATCATTCAATCTGCCTAGCCTTTTCCCAACTATGTTGGGGTCGGCTTCCAGTCTAACCGGATACAGCTGAATACCAGTATTTTACGTGGAGCGACTGCCTATCTGACCTCCGCAACCCAATTACTAGGTAATACGATACCCCTTGGTAAGACTGGTTGTCAGACTTTCGGGCCACTGACGACCCGTAACGATTGTCAAAGATCCACGAATGACAGCCGGGACCAACGGCTTAACGTGCTTTCCGAGGCACGGAGAAGTCTCGGTATGTAAAGATGGCCACCCATCCACGGACCAACCCCGGCAAGCGCAGCTTAACCTGATGGATCGACCCGTACGGCTGGTATTACTTAGCCACGAGCTCCTCGACCACCAGTGACCACGAGCGGCCAAAAGCTATATAGTTGGATATAAAGTTTGACAATAGGTTGCCCTGTGGAGTTTTGTCTGGACAATGTCTTGTTATCCGATGTAATTCTGGCTCCAGACTTAGCTGGCCGTATCTTTAATTGTTCAACGTCGACATTACTAATGGACGCTAGGGCATTGACCCGAGGTTCTGGATTTTCTTTTGTATTCTGCGATCTATTTAGTGTTATATATGGTGACTGGTAATTAGTGTTCGATACTCAAAGACTTGATTGTTTACCTACTCATGATAACAAACAAATTTACTATGGGACCAAACCTGAAATCGCGAAAAAAGAATCATCTGTTCCCCACATTTATGTTCCCCTTTTTTTTCCTTTTTTTTTTTGTGGATGGGAAATCATCTAATGACCTCCCGCTCTGGGCAGAGCGTGAGGGCGTGTCAGACTTTTACTGACTAAAACCCACCCATGTTACTTCAGTTGCCCGTGCCAGGGCTCTCTCTCGAAATACCCGCGACCCCGGCGGCATCGGCCCAATTGACCCCGTCACTGCTGACATCTCTTTGAGGCGCGCGTGGAACACAACGCGCCGTCGACCCGGGCCTGTTCCTTACCGGACGGCGAGCTGCCCATTACTCGTCGTCCGCAAGCCCGCGCCTACGGTGGCCGGGAATCGGCAATCGATTCCCGCCGCCCAGGGCGTCTCCTACGGCGGCTAGGGGCGCGAGGGCGCGGGTGTTGCCTCTCCCTCACGCGTTCTGCTTCCTCCTTCGCGAGCATTACTGCTTCGCAGAAGGAGGTGACGGCTTCCCATGCACTCTCGCTCTGCACCATGGCACATTTATGTTCCCCTAACTTGTCAAAATGTAAGGAACAGCTGATTTTTTTCCCCACATATTTGGGAAATGGCTAGGCTGATGATGATGACAGGTGATAGCGAGTTGTCCGATGGGGTAAGCCTGGTGATCTGTAATGCAGGTTTTACCTATAACAGACACCAGTCTCTAATAAGTTTTACCTTGACTTTGTATTGTGCTTGTGATTATAAGAGAACAATAATATATTAGTATATTATGCAATTAGTGAATAAAAGACGGATTTAAAGCGAGGGCCATAGATGAATCACGAGCTAGTGAAGGATTCTAACGACTGAATCACTCGCTACGACCGTGATTCATGATGATTAAATCACGAGCGTAGCGATTGATTCAAGTGTTAGAATCCTGAGCGACGCGAGTGATTCATGGCCCCCGACATAAATCCGTTTTATTCAAGAGTTGCATCCTTTACTTTATACCATGACTACGAGAAAAAGGAAGATTTAAGCGAAAATAGACATATAATGAAGAAAAAGGAAGGTTAAATTGGCTTTGATGTAAACCAGCCGTGATTTATTGGGTAGCAAGTTTTCTGCCATATCGGCCGCCGTCTCTTTCATAAACTCAGGTGTTAACACATCTTCATCACTTGAATGCATTTTTAATCGTTTTATTATTAAGTAACACTAAACTTTGTGTTCGTACAACTTACAGTATTCAAAATAGCGCCAATTTACTAATGGCAGCAAAGGACACAAACAGTTTTTATTCTAATGCTAAACTCCTTATCGAAAATGTCGACCAATCAAATTGAATTTAGAACACACCAATATAGGGTGTGTTCTAAATTCAAACACCAAAACGGTATTAATTTATTTTGGAATGATGAAAATATTAGGGGTTAAAGTATGAAATTCCCGATTTGTACTGAATAAATTGAAATTCGTTTTTTTTTTTTAATTTAACATATTTATTTAATCAAAATAATTACCATTATTATCTATACATTGCTGCCATCTAATAGGAAAGTCATATAAGCCTTTGCGATAGAACTCTCGTGATCTAGATTCGACAAACTGTGTGAAAGCATTTTGTACTGCTTCCTGAGAAGAAAACTTTTCATCACGTAGAAAATTGTCCAAATCACGAAAAAAATGGTAGTCCGTTGGAGCAAGGTCTGGCGAATACGGAGGGTGACGGATGGTTTCTAATTGCAGTTCCTGTAGAGTTAAAACGTTTTCTCGTGCTGTATGAGGTGTCGCGTTATCATGGAGCAATAATGGTGAAGATCGATTCATGAGTCGGGGCTGTTTCACTGCTAGTTTTGCTATCATTGTTCGCAGTTCGGTTGCTTGACCAGATCGGAGAAAGCTATAGTGAATAACACCATGCTGAGACCACCAAACAGTTACCATTACCTTTTTATTGGTAAGCTTTGCTTTAGGACACTGTTGCGGCGTTTGACCTGGGGTCAGCCATGCATTTTTCGCTTACGGTTATCGTAAAAAAACCACTTTTCATCACATGCCACAATTCGATCCAATATTCCTTCATTTCTGTATCGATTCAACAAGGCAACACAAGTTTCAACGCGCGTTTCTTTCTGCGGACCAGTCAAATCATGAGGCACCCATTTCTCACATTTTTTTATTTTATTGATTTGACGCAAATGAGTCAATATTGTTGGTAAGGTAACGTTAAACCATGCCGCTAATTCCTGGGTAGTTTGGCTCGGACCGGCTTCCACCATCTCTTTCAATTCATTTTTATTCACCTGTGTGGGGCGGTCTTCCACGTGGTTCGTTCTTCAAATCAAAGTTTCCATCACGAAAGCGTTTAAACCAAAATCGCACGGTGCGTTCATTAGCAGTCCCCTCTCCAAACGCAACATTGATATTGCGAGCTGTTTGCCGCGTTAGTTCCGCGTCGGAACTCGTATTCAAAAATAACTCGAATTTTCGAAGTATGCATCTTTCTTGTCTAAGCTGAATAAAAAAAAACAACTGAAAGTCGATAACCAAATGTTACACATTTTTTAAAAGAAGAACTTCATAGGTACCATGTGAAAAAAGTTTCACTCAAAAATCTCAAATCATGAAGGTTCTATGTCAATTCGAAGTTCCGAATACAATAAACGGCAATTTCATACTTTAACCCCTATTAGGTTTAAATTATTATAGCAAAAGTGATTTGACCTTGATTTTGATTGATTAAATGAATCAATCTAAGTCGAAGTACATTGATTTTGTGGATTATTATCCTTCCACAAACTGTCACAACCTGTATCCGATAATTATGATCGATGTGGGATCCATTCTCTCTTTTGGGATAAAATGAAATTCAATATGGCTTGGAAATATTTCAATGGACTACGATTAATTTTTATATTCTGTGAGATTAAAGATTAGTTTCAATAAAAGAGATCTTTTCTGGTCAAAGGGAATGTTCCTTAGAAAATACGTTATTACTACATCATGTCAAAGACTAAGTAGAATTGATTTTTCCAAAGAGATTCTTCATAAAATAAATTTATTTTATGGCGTACCAAGATATTATAACTTGGCAAGACCGAAGAAAGAGTAATATTTTCTAAGATTCGTTCAAATTACTACTATTCATCATGTAAATCAGCTTGTTTGCTTCATGATGAAAACTAATAAATATGATCTGTCAATTCAGTGAAAGCTTAGTTGATTATATTGACTTTATATGCTAAAACTACTTTCGTCAGCGGCTTCGCCCGCGTCAGAAATTAACCCACGGGAACGTACTATCGGGATAAAAAGTATCTTATGTCCTAATCCAGGTCATGGTCTACCCGTGTGCCAAATTACATCCAAATCCGTTTAGCCGTTTTAGCGTGAAAGCGTAACAAACAAACATTCTCACTTTCGCATTTATAATATTAGTTAAGACTAGCTTTTGCCCGCGGCTTCGCTCGCGTGGATGTCGGAAAATATCCCACGGGAACGTACTAACGGAAAATCCTTCCTTATTCCTTGTCTACATTATAAAGGGAACCTCTGTGCAAAATTTCAGCTTTCCTGGTCCAAGGGTTTGGGCTGGGTGTTGATGAGTCAGTCACTCAGGACAGTCAGGACTTCTCTTTTTAACCGACTTCAAAAAGGAGGAGGTTATCAATTCGTCGGAACCTTTTTTTTTTTTTTTTATTTTTTATTTTTTTTTTTTATTTATATTTATATGTACTTATAGATAACTTGAGTCCTGAAACAAGTAGGCAAATAAGAAATTCTTTATAGTTTTTATGTGAACTGCAATTTTATAGGAAGAGTCGGTTGCCAATGTAATAAAAAGGCAGGAAGGGGTGGCTGTATAACATTAACGATGAAAAATAGTCAAGTGCGAGCTTTACGGAAATAAATTAAGGTTCAAACTGTGAGGGGACTAGCAGACGATTTTTTATACGTTCGAGCCTGTCGGGCACCAAAACCCTGTGAAGTTTACATATTTTGTTCCCTGTGTTACAAAAATTTTGCAGGTCCTGTCGTTGTCGTCTGCGAAAGGTTTAATGAATAGTTGGGACACGATAAAAAGTTTGCAAATATATATTTTACTAATAATATAGCTGAAGAGTTTGTTTGATATGTTTGAAAGCGCTAATCTCTGGAACTGCCAGTCGGATTTGAAAAATTATTTTTGCATTTGATAGCACAATTTTTGAGGAAGGCAATAGGCCATTTTTTATCACGCTAATACGACCCGTAGGAGTCGAGTAAAATGAAAAAAAAAATCAGAAAGAACGCTATGTGAGAACGAAGTAATAGCGTGGGCAGGCGCTGCGATGCTACGGGGTGGGCCGGGGGCACAAGAAATTTTAAGCAGACGAAGTCGCGGGCAGAAGCTAGTAATCGAATGTACAGTTAGTACGTCGAGCCTACCGTTCATTCTAATATATCTATACTCCATTTACAATAAGATTAGACATTTATACAGACCTTTTCTACAGTCCGTTCAACTGATTTTGACTTCTATTGCGTTGGTGGCATGACAAATGGCAGCTGCAGGAAACAGTTGGTATTGTAACCACTTTTTTGCCTTTAATGCCATCCTTAAGCCTACGAAATAGATGTCAAAATCGGTTGAACGGACTGTAAAAAAGGTTTGTTTAAGTGTCTAATTTTATTGTAAACGGACTATATGTCATGTTAATTGCAAAATCGAATAAGTACCATCCATCTGGTATCACCAACAACAACGAACCGACCACATGTCAATGATCTCAAACATAAACCGACTTTAAAACAGCGAACCAGTATAATAGTCGCTATTACTCTTGACTAAGGACGAGGAGAGCACATATAACTAGATGACGTGTCATCGACCGCTGAATATCTTGAAAAGCAGCCAAATGGATGTCCGACCTCGGCTTGCATCAGCGTTGCCGGAAACATATGGTGTGAACAAAAATGTCGAGTAAACAATTGAATATTTCAAAATCACACATTGGCTTAGTACAATCGATTCAATTATTTATACCCTATTGAAAGCGTACGCAACGGGAGTGTGCGCGAATATTTTGCATGAGGAGAAATAGTTTAAGTATTTATAGATACCATCGCGGACACTGGCGGTTGACCACTTTTCAATCTTATTACTAAGGGCAAAAGGGTGAAAAGTGGTCAACCGCCATTTGTCCGCAGTTGTATACAAGGTTATTTTTCAATGACTAGCCAAATTTTCACAGGGTGTCCTACCCATGAATATGAACAACTTTCACTATGGGATCAACTCTGAAACCGCGAAAAAATTTCAGCTGTTCCATTTTATGTTCCCACAACTCGTCAAAATGTAGACATCAGATGATTTTTTTTTTCGCGATTTTATAGTTGGGCCCATAGTGAAAGTTGTTCATATTTCACCGGTGAAAATTAAAAAAAAATTTAAATAAATTGAAAAAATTGAATTGAAAGAAAAAAAGAAATGAAAATTGAAAGAATTGAATTGATTGATTTGTGAAAATTTGGCTGGTCGTTAAAAACTTACCCTGTTCTTTAACGATAGATACTTATTAATTTGTCAATAAATAAAAAATATAAAATAGTTCAACTTTTCCTATATTGGGTGAAACTTTCTAGTGTGACCTAATAACGTAACAAAAATCTATCTTGTATTATTTATTACAGTCAAAATAACCAACTGTTACGGACTTAACTATCTTCAACCGTCAAGGAAGGTTTATTTTCCGTAAGTCAACTCGTGCAACAGCCAATTTGCATCCCGCCTATTTCATAGCATAACTATTTCATAGCATTTATAGAAATACGAGTAAATTCTACCGCAGGGATTTTCATGTTGCTGTGATAAGATTGTTTGATTTATTTATTTCGTATTGATTATTATACTGTGTCTCCTAATATCAACATAATTCACATTAATTTTGACTTTTGGAATTACACTTTGAACTGGTTATAGCAGAATGTAGGTACATTGGCTGGCTTATAGGTATAAGCCAGTTTTAATTAAAAAAACATTTAGGTAGGTAAATGTTTACAAGAAATTATTTACATGTACAGAAGCGTTTACTTACTTTCTAATTATACACATTAAATAAATTAGGATTAGACTGAAATTGAACATCAAATTATAACCCAGTTGCCATAAAAATTGATTATAAAACGTTCACTCGTTGATTATAAAAGTCGCATTCATTACGTCTAGCTAGATTGAAGCCTAGATATCAAAGAGTCGAATGAAATATTAAAGCTCGATCTACATAGGATAGCTGGTAAAGTCACGTCGCTCAAACTAGAAGCACAAAGGCCTGTTGTGTTCTATCCATGTTTTATGTGCGAAACTAAAATAAAGTACTATGTGCTGAACAGATATTTGTGTCACATGATATGACACAAATATAATATGTGTATTTGTGTTCTGTATTCGAAATATGGAGCTATAATTTGTTGAATTTTATTTTGTGAGTAGGTAAGTACTAACTTTAAAAAAGGAGGTTCTGTATTCGATACGTATGTATGTATGTATGTTTGTTTGTCTGGGATTTTCTCAAAAACTAATGAACCAATTTTGACGATTCTTTCACTAACGTGATCTACATACTTTCAGGAAAGTTTTAATTTATAATAAATTATATAATTATTCTTATGTACGAAGTTATATGCATAAATACACTGTATCTCCGGCATTTCTAAGCGGATTTTGATGATTCTTCTTTTGGTTCGACTTGGGCTTGCCTACTTATGTAATTGTAAATTCAACTAAAAATTTAGAAGTACTTAAATTTATTTAGAAAAAATTAAAAACCGACTTCAAAACCATAAACGAATAAATTAACTTTCATAAAACACTTAACAGCTTTTGAAGTCGGTGTCTTCAATTCTTCGATGCACTTTAGCTTGACACCGACTTCAGAAGCTGTTGAGTGTTTTATGAAAGTTATTTCATTCGTTTTTGTTTTTGAAGCCGGTTTTTACTTTTTTTTAATATTTTTTTTATTATTATTTTGTTAGTACCTAGTTAGTTACCTACTATTATTCTGTACAGTTGTATTATTATACTCGCAGCAAAAACCATTTAATAACAGAATATGGTACTTACATTATAATGGTCATACGTTTAGTCAATGACCTCATCACATTCTGCCACGTGTGGCGTGCAAATATTAGGTACTTACAATGTATTTATTTTATTGAAGAAGAAAATAAAATGTTCCTTTGTATATGTACCTATTATTAACACTCGTTGCGTATTTTGTTTCTATTACAAAAATATTATAATAGACTATATTTTTTATACTTCACTGCATACCTACGTTTTGTTATTCGTATCATATACAACCAGTCACAATTTCAACGAATAACTGTTGGCACGTTGCTTACTATTGTAGATCTTTGCCTGAAATGATAACAGGAGCGGAAATGTGTGATAGGGTGTCAAGTTGTCAGGAGAATTCTTGCCAAACAAACATCACATTGATCTTTGTTTGTTCAAGCCATCTTGATTGTTCCCTCCAAGAAAAATAAGCAGAATGTTCCCACTGGTTCATATGTAAACATACTATCAGTCAAGTGCCACTACTGGTAACAAGTCTTCATCTACTGATTGTTGTTCGTAGTTTCTATAAACGGGATGTTCGGTCAGACAGACACTTCAAAGAATCATGTTTTACATACTATGTTGAGATACATCTTGTTATTAAAACTTCTTGATTTTTCGTCATAAATATTTATTAATATTTTCACAGTTTATTCGGTTTTGACTTTGGTTTTTATGATTATGATGTGGGTCTGAAATTGTTAGTTTTGTTTTAAGTTTCTGTAATAATAATATTCATAAAATGCTACTGTTCTTTAGAAAAGGCGTAGGTAATTTATTTATTAATCAATTTGTACATGAACAAGATCAGTTTTTACGACGACCCCTGAACTAGGCGTTTACCTAGCGATGGCAAAAATTCATGTGTTTTCTTTGTTCAGTTGGGATAAAATATAAAAGCATTTTTATTCGTAATCCCCCATTTTTTTTTTGTGGATGGGATTTAATCAAATGACTTCTCCCGCTCTGGGCAGAGCGGGAAGGCGTGTCAGACTTTTACTGACTAAAACCCACCCATGTTCCGTCAGTTGCCCGTGCCAGGGCCACGGTATCTCTTTCGAACTACCCGCGACCCCGGCGGCATCGGCCCAGTTGACCCTGTCACTGCTGACATCTCTTTGAGGCGCGCGTGGAACACAACGCGCCGTCGACCCGGGCCTGGTCCTTACCGGACGGCGAGCTGCCCATTACTCGTCGTCCGCAAGCCCGCGCCTACGGTGGCCGGGAATCGGCGATAGATTCCCGCCGCCCAGGGCGTCTCCTGCGGCGGCTAGGGTATGTCAGTCTTTTCAGAATGTTTATTAGTATGCTATTTTCCGCAGTGTTATGTTGTCTGGCTGTTATAATTTAACGTATCCACTTTTACACTACACACTATTTCCATAATAATACCTACTTTACGTATTTATATATTATTGTTTACTAGAAATATTCAATTTTAATACAACTATGTTTTGTTACGGTGGATAATGTAAATGGAAAGATAAGGTCGAGTGAAAGATGCACGTGTTATCACACAAATGTTTTAGAAGCATGTGCATCTAAACACTTGAACGGTTATTACAGAGCACGTGTCTGATTCAAGTGGCAAAACACTAATATATTGCAAAGTGGGTTATGAAGCTCGGTTGCAGGAATGCACGTTTGAATGGCAGCATGTGTACAGAAACATGTTACGTATGTGTTTGTACGTACCTACTTACATATTATGTATAGACATTCAAACTCGGTGCATACGTGCGCAATTCCATGCAGAAATGTTTGTCTCATTTAGAATTTTTCTGTGCAATTTAGGGCAGATTTTCTGATCCATGTAGGTATGCTATTTAAGGTTTAATATTAGTTGGGGAAAAAGTCTTTTCGCATTATAGTATGTATGAACTTAAAATAAAATCTCTTTGGCTATACTATTTGTATCTGGCTGGTTTTGGTATCATTGAAAGTTTAAATTTTAAAGAACATAATTCCAAATTCAAATTAGGAAAATGTGTGATTTTCATTTGTTTTTCATACTGTCAAGATGAGTGAATCTAATGAAGAAATTCGATACATTTTCAAATTTTACTACAAAAAAGGTAAAAATGCAACGCAAGCCGTGAAAAAAATTTGCGATGTTTATGGACCCAGTGCAATGTCTGTGAGAGTAGCACAAATTTGGTTTAAGCGTTTTCAATCCGGAAATGTTGATGTCAAAGATGCACGTCGCTCTGGTCGCCCTATTACGGATAAAATGGATGCCATTTTTGAAAAAGTGGAGCAAGATCGGTATATCAGTAGTTGCGACGTAGCTGAAGAACTGGGAATTGACCACAAAACAGTTTTGGCGCATTTGAAAAAAACTGGGAACACAAAAAAGCTCGATATTTGGGTACCTCACGAGCTCACTGAAAGAAACCTAATGAACTGTGTACTCATTTGTGATTCTTTATTACGTCGTAATGAAACCGAACCATTTTTGAAGAAGCTGGTAACTGGTGATGAAAAGTGGATCACGTACGACAAGAACGTGCGAAAAAGGTCGTGGTCAAAGGCCGGTCAGGCTTCACAGACTGTGGCGAAACCCGGGTTAACTCGCAACAAGGTGATGCTGTGTGTGTTGTGGGATATGAAGGGCATTATTCATTATGAGCTGTTACCACCAGGCAGGACCATCGATTCTGAACTCTACTGCGAACAACTGATGAGATTAAAGCAAGAAGCTGAGAGAAAGCGGCCGGAATTAATCAACAAAAGGGGTGTGGTTTTTCATCATGATAACGCTAGACCTTACACATCTTTAGCCACTCAGCAAAAAATAAAAGAGTTTGGCTGGGAGGTGTTAATGCATCCGCCGTATAGTCCTGATCTTGCACCTTCAGATTTCCACCTGTTTCGGTTTTTTCAGAATTCTTCAGACAGTGTCAGGTTAACATCACCAGAGGACTACCAAAACCACTTGTCGCGGTATTTTGATCAGAAGTCCAAAAATTTCTATAGCAATGGGATCATGTCCCTACCTACAAGATGGCAAAAAGTTATCGAACAAAATGGTACGTACATACTTTAGATAAATGTAAATAATGTATATTAAAAAATGTTTTGAATTTTCTTAAAAAATGCGAAGAAACTTTTTCCGCAACCTATTATACTACTTTTATATTCAAGACTTAAGTCGGTTTGTAATAATACATTTATGCTTACATTAAATTGCCAACATTTTGAATGCAAATGCAGAAGAATACCTACTAATTCATTCCTAGAATAGAACTAAAAACGAATCATTCCCAACTTACACTGAACTGAAATAATATCAACAGAGAAAGAATACTTGAGCTGAACTTACAGAATCTAATGAAATTAGAATGTAATGCAAAAACAAATAAAGCGTAAATGCATTCGTTCCACTTAAGTTAGAACCAACAACTCCTTGCCGGGTATTTTACGATGCGTCTTAACTCTTTCCACAGTATAAAAATGTTACAGGAGTTTATCTTCATAGTAAACGGCCGAAACGACGTGCTGCGAAATCTCAGTATATACAGTAAGTGCGGGTTACTTTGACTCTAGGGCATAACTTTGGCCCAAATCGAGACAGATGTTTACTGTAATTAAATGCACACAAGGTTCCGCAAGTACGCGTCTATATCACCATGTAATAGTTACCGAAGGACATACGACCTTCGGTGGTGTGGTCGTGACACTTCGGGCAGTTTATACAGTTGTCTCGATTTGGGCCAAAGTTATGCCCTAGAGTCAAAGTAACCCGCCCTTACGGTACCAGACAGCACGCTTAACATGACCACCATAGAAACGGGTTTTGTCGACGGAAGAATAGACAAAATCATAGATTGTAGAAACATTTCTACGCATTCTACGCGTCTAAGCATGGCAATGTGTAATTTTGTCTATTCTTCCGTCGACAAAACGTCGTCATGCTACGCCTGCAGTTCGAGCGCGCGGCAGTTACCCATGGACGGCCACGTATTTATCTGCCGAGCGGCCGAAGGTAATTAATTCAAAGTCACTGCCCAGATAAACTACTGTAGCTTTATTATTCTTCTAGCTTTTGCCCGCGGCTTCGCCCACGTTTATTATATATACAAACCTTCATCTTGAACCACTCTATCTATTAAAAAAAACCGCATCAAAATCCGTTGCGTAGTTTTAAAGATCTAAGCATACATAGAGACAGACAGACAGTGGGAAGCGACTTTGTTTTATACTATGTAGTGATGTTCTTTCTCTAGTTAATCGTGTCTGCTGAGAAATGCCGAGCAGATTTTCACAGTTTTTCCTAACTGTAAAACTTAGGTAGATATTTTTCATATTAATTTTCGTATTTCAGGAAGAAAAACCATTTTAAGTTTTACGGACCTTAACAGACGATTCCATAAAAATAAATAGCCTGATTTAAATAGATTAAAAAATCGGCCAAGTGTGAGTCAGACTGCGTCTTTGTGGTGATGCGATCACTGTTATAATATGTAAAATCATACTGCCTCGTTGGTCTAGTGATCGCAATTTACTACTGCTGAGCATGAGGTCCTGAGTACTATTCCCGGGTCAGGCAAAGTGCTATTGGGTTTCCATCTGGGAATTCTCAGTAGCAGCCCGAATTCTGGAAGGATGACAAACATTTTTTTTAGTCCGTCATTTAGATTAATAAAAAATACTGGACATGTACTTTTTATTTTTTTACGTAATCAAAAGACCACGACTTTACATTGAGTTAAAATATGGCATGACGTCACGCCTAGCTAGATTTTATACGTAGAAGTAACGTAGCGAACTCCCACTCCTCAACTTTGATGCGTGTTATCTAAGTAAGTTTTTATTTATATGTTATACCAAAAAATACGTGTCTAATATTTTTTTATTATCTGTCTCACGGACTAAATAGAATTTCTTTTTTTTTACCCAGGCATCACCTCTATTAGTCGCCAGTTGATGGGAATAGGCTCGCTCCCAATTACATGGGGCTTGAATCATAACTGGTAAAATGTGGGTGTACTATTAGGTACACATCTGCTTTACCCTTCAGGGATTAAGGCGTGGTATTACGTTAATTTATGTTACTAAGGGCCTGTTTCACCACCTACGATTAAGTTCCTATTAACACTTCAAGTGCAGTTATATGTATACTAATTTATAAACCCAAAAACCCCAGGGGGAGGGGGGAGGCGGATTAATTGCGAACCCCATAGATTCACGTAGGATGATTTTTTTTCCATCGGATGATGTTTTTTTACGTTTATTTATATAAATATATAAGCTTATATACCTATTATGTAAAGGGATTTTTCCTTATGCACACATAGGGTGCAAAAAGCTTTTGAGGGGTTAACTTACTTGGCAGATCATTTCATACACATTCTGTTCCATTTTTGAATTTATTCGGTAAATAGTGGCTATTCGGACATCGTGAAATAGGCACTAAGAGTTCCACCGTAAAATTGAGGAAGAACAAATAACGGTTCCTTAACTATTGTATGGGGGCTTTCCTTAGGTTTTCACTTTTAATTTTTACTACTTTATAGCCTACTTATTAAAATATTATGTAAGCATATGTTGCAAGAATAATATATTTATAAAAAACTGCCAAATTCTGATGCTACCTATCGTTAAGAAAAAACGGTGTAATAAATCAAAGAGAAGTGTTGTTTATTCAAAGAGGGAGCATTCTGCCGTCGTAATAGATCGCCTCAAGTTTTTACAACAAAGGGACGACCTTTTCGCTTGATAAAAACTTGGGAAGTCGCTAAACGGAAGGAAAAGAAAAGTAATTATCTTCTGATTTACATCAAACATTCTCTTTTTCAATAAATATTACGATTGATTTATCTTTGTTTTTTTTATTTGGTTTTGTCAGTGGGAATTTCACTCTACCCAGGTGGGAAATTGTTTTAACTTTTAAGGAGACTAGAGGACCTAAACGCAACTAAACACAAGTTTTATAATGCCTAAAAGTATTATGATCTACTGCAGTAAACAAAATCAGAACAATATATTTATAACATAATACAACTGATTTGATACTATAGAAAAAATCACGAAGATACAAATTTTATTTTAACGATTAAAAACCATAATAATATACTTACATGCAATCATTCTGATTTTTTGTCAGATTATTCTACAAGAATAGTACATTTTGATACAAGTGGAGAATGTTTGTTATTGCATTCGAGGTGGAATTAACACCCGAGCCATATCGAGGTTGTTTTTGAGCCGAGAACTGCAATAACACGTTTGCACGTTGACGTTTTTCATTACACTTTAATTTAATCAAAGTACGATGTGAACCAGTTTTCGAGGAAATGTATTGAAAACATATTAACGTAATGGTGTTTTTATTGTTTAGTCCAACCAATAATTTTATGTAAATAAAATATCAATATCAATCTGCCTAGCCTTTGCCAACTATGTTGAGGTCGGCTTCCAGTCTAATCGGATTCAGCTGAATACCAGTATTTTACATGGAGAGACTACCTATCTGACCTCCACAACCCAGTAACTGCGTAATACGATACCCATTGGTAAGACTGGTTGTCTGACGACCCGTAACGGCTGTCAAAGATCCACGAATGACAGCCGGCACCAACGGCTTAACGTGCTTTTCGAGGCACAGAGGAGTCTCGGTATGTAAAGTTGGTCACCCATCTACAGACCATCCCTGGCAAGCGTGGCTTAACCTGATGGATCGACCCGTGCGGCTGTTATTACTTCGCCACGAGCTCAATAAAATATATAGTTTATTGTTGTATTACTTCATATTCTGCAATAAATTACCAGAGTTATGTCATCGCTTCTCTTTCTTTTCTATGGTCCGACAGTACCCCCGCTTTTGTACCTGTATTCCTTTTAAACATGAAAAATATAATAGTCTTCCAGACCAAATTACTGCCATGGCGACCAATCTCAGAGGAGGCTAGCCTTCGGGACGAGGGAGATATTATCGTGCTCAAGTGTGTGTGGGCGCCAACGACCATATAGCCCATAGACGCCTAATGCTTGATTTAACGCATCAAAACAATTCTGTCAACTAGCTGAGGTATGAGGAAGCGGGGTACTGCGTTCTGATTGGCCCTTCCAAGGTCATTACGTATCACTAGGGATGGGACAGGTTTAAATAAAACACGAAGGTATCGATATTTTTTTGATAATAATTGTACTTTATAAAATGTTAAATGGGCTTTTTCACCTTCCCATTTATTAATACTCCATCCATTCATCCATTTATTTTTTTTCGAGTACTTCGTAATTGGCGTAATGTTTGGTATAATAATTTGTGTTTGCTTACTGTCAGCTGTGAAGTTACCTTATATAATAAATAATAAATAAATAATAATAATTAATATTATTTTAACATGTAATTACTTAAACATAAAATGTAAAAAATAAAAACAACATACGAGTATCAAAATTCTTTCCGTATTTATTTAAAAAGATATCATACAGTCATACTTTTTTCGGAGGTTGGTAATAGTTAAACAAATGTCTTAATTAATAAAACAATTGGGAAACAAACAAAAACAAATCTTGGGAAATCTCCTTTCCAATAAAAAAATAATCATCAAAATCGGTTCTTAAACGACGAAGTTATCCGCGAACACACATAAAAAAGTCCAATTGAGAAACTTCCTTTTTTTGAAGTCAGTTAAAAAGATTTTCAAATTTCGTTTAGATAGTATAGGTTTTTGCTTTCTCGATAACTTTGGTCATATGATTTGGTGCATCACTATTATTCGTTAGGTATGTTTACCAAATAATAGAGGAAAAGAGATAGCTAAAAAAATACTTTCAGAAGAAAGGGACGCAAACATGAAAGACATCAACGAGAGACCTTGCACCTTTCGTCCACCTACAAGTTTGACCAGTGTAGGATGAACTCCGATAAATAATAACGGAACATAAATGTAATCTAATTATGAATATATAACTATTTACTTACCGATGAAATGTTATGCCATCTTTTCGGAAACTCGAAGTCTGGCTGTTGTTACCACACCAACGTATTGTGCAAGGGGCCATTATATTATTTTGAACAATTTTTAATCGACTAACGCGGAAGTGTTTACAGCTCACAGAAGTGGTTGAAACTGAATCGAAATTGTTGACTGGCGACCTATATCAGATCTATAAGTCTGATGTGTTGACAGACATCGGTCGCCTGTTATTAGGCGTCTATGGGCTATATGGTCGTTGGTGGGCGCAGACACAGAAATATAAGATACTTCAACACTGACAGATCGACATTCATATTTTTAAATCTAAACTTAAATAACCTGAAAAACTTGAGGCAGGAGACATCTTGTCTAAAGTTACTAACAAATAGGTAGGCTAAGTAGGTTCATAAACTTGAAGGAATAAGTTTTTTTTTGGGATGCCCCGGCTAGATCTACACTTTTCAAAACGTTTCTTATTTAATAAAAACTAAAGAGAAAACTTATTAAATCGACTTGTATTGTATTGTTAGAAATAAAAAATATGGACTTAATATTATAAAACATTTCTTACTAGAAAAGAATTAAAGTGTCCACAAGTAAATGAGTATTTGTTTGTTAATTTATTTTTAAATTAACACGATGTTTTAATCAAATTGTAATAAAACTAACTTTAGCGGGCGCTGCGACTACAACAGCTTTAATGGATGAGATAAAAAACTTCAGCAATCAACGCGAAATAAATTCATGAAGTTTGTTTTTATTCGGGCAATTTGTTTTCTAAATTTTTTTGGTATTCTCGAAACTAAAGCCTTAATTTTATCGTTTTAGACATAAGTCAATATTTTCGTAATTTTTGTGAAATATGATAGCATGTCGCGTGACATGTGACGTGAATTCATGAGATTTCCCCTACTAAACGTCACATTGGCATATCGCGTGACGCATGACGTGTGACGCGAACTCAAAAGATTTTCCCCTACCAAAAAACGCTCAACGCGCCTATAGAAGTTTTGACTTCAATAATGAGTCTCATCTCCACTCTCATTGCATACGTTAACTAACTAATAGCAAGGTGTAGCACTGGCAGTTTCATGTTCTACTTGGAAGCTACTTAAAATACTTAATTCCTTTATTTCATTTACAAACATATTATTAACATTTTTAAATATTTGTATAAAAACATAAAATAAAAAAACATTTAAAAATATAAAAAATAGTAGCCCACCGGTATTGGGAACAGGGTCCAAGCCACAGAGTACATTTATATATAGGAGGTCCAAGCTACTGGTGGTCAGGGCTCTAGAGAGGAACCTCCTCACTATGCGTGCCGTGTCCAGGAGTACTGCTTTCTGAATCAAGCCCTTGACCCAGCTGCGCAATGAGAGCCTCCTGAGGTGTTGGTCGAGGTTCGCCGCTATTAGGCCATTAACTGTAACGATTATCGGTACAATGATTGCAGAGTCCACGTCCTACATGTCGACAACCTCGTGTGCTAAGTCAAGATACTTGATTTTTTTATCTTTCTCAGCTTTCACGAGATTCTCGTCATGAGGGACAGCGATATCAACAATCACTGCACGGCGCTCTCGTCGATCTATCACCACAATATCAGGCTTATTGGCTACAAAAGTCCTGTCAGTGATGATAGATCGATCCCAGTACAATGTGGAAATACTTAATTATTGTTACAATATGTTTGTTACTTGAATTTCTAAAAAAATTAAGGACTTTGCAAGAACTATTAATAGGAATGATGCCAGGGTAAAAAAAAAAGAAATTGTATTTTAATCCGACAGTCAGATAATAAAAAAATATTAGACTCATGCTTTAACACATTACTGAGATAAAACGCATTAAACTTAGGGAGTGAGGGCTCGTTACGTCACAACTATAACAAATTACGTATAAAATCTAGCAAGGAGTAACGTCATGCAACATTTTAACTCAATGTATCGCCATAATCTTTTGATTACGTAAAAAAAAGAAAAAATACGTGTCTAATATTTTTTTATAATATAAATGACAGGACAAAAAAATTTAGTCATCATCCGTATTGTTATTACCTTTCTACGCTAGCGATGTTTAGAAATATCAGCATTTAAGAGCCTGTCGCTGCTCGGGGGAGGCCCTATGTCCAGCAGTGAACATTTTTCGGCTAAAATTATGAAAACCATGTTTTAAATATCAACTAAATTGTCCGTCTGAACAGAAACATGAAGGAACGTTAACAATGAATAAATTCTACAAAAAAAGTTCTAAAACATGTCTAAAAAAACTATTGTGATAAAATTATCACGATCACTTTATTGCCCACAACGCGACTACCTTAACACTTATCGGTATACATACACACTTAAAACTCACGCCTTCTTCCCATGGGGGTAAGCAGAAACTTCAGAACGCAACCTGCTACGATCCTTACATACTCCTTTTGCCTCGTTTACGTTCGTACAAGTGGTCGTACACGCACGCCGGTTGCGAGTACTACGCACCTGACATTTCCGAAGAACATCACCAATAAGGTCACCATATGTCTTCCTAGGGCGTCCCCTCCTGGCTTTTCCTCTCACATCTGCATTGTAAATGCTTTTTATTAGTCGCTTTTCATTCATCCTCTCAACATGACCAAACAATCTAAGCATACTCTTTTCAATTTTTATTCGGTATACTGATTGCAGGAGCTCGAGGCTAAGTAATAACAGCCGTACGGGTCGATCCATCACGGGTTGGTCCGTGGATGGGTGACGATCTATTATATACCGAGACTCCTCCGTGCCTCGGAAAGCACGTTAAGCCGTTGCTCCCGGCTGTAATTCGTGGATCTTTGACAGTCGTTACGATTCGTCAGAAGTCTGTCCACCGGGTCGTCAGTAGCCCGAAAGTCTGACAACCAGTCTTACCAAGGGGTATCGTATTACCAGTAATTGGGTTGTGGAGGTCAGATAGGCAGTCACTCCACGTAAAATACTGGTATTCAGCTGCATCCGGTCAGACTGGAAGCCGACCCCAACATAGTTGGGAAAAGGCAAGGCAGATTGATACTGATTGCAAAATAATGTTCCATACAATTTGTACTCTCCTACTTAACGCCTTTCATACCTGGAGGGTTTAATTAAAATGGCGACTGTTACTGAGAGATAAAATTAAACAGTGCACTTCATTTATTAATGGCGTACCTCATTTATGCACCTCGTAATAGAAACTGTTCAGTACTCGGTAAAACATTTTTGCACGAACACTTTTCTTAATGTATCTTGTGTAAGTAGGTACAACATTGAGTTGACTGAAATGTTTTCTAGTTAAATGTAAGCCTTCAAGTATTTTTTATACACAATTATATAGACATTGCGTATAAAAAACCTTAACCATTAATATTGAACCAAACAGAAGATGTAGATTTTGCGTAAGTAATGATGAATGAATTCTAAATCTAAATTGCCTAGGAAACTCTAAAAGATGGGATTCATGCGAGTCGGACTTGCGCATCGAGGCGCAGGCCAAGGTAACTGAAACACTTTTTCAATAGAATTCAGAAAAAATGTATCAACTAATCGTAAGATAAGTACTGTAAAAAAAAATACAACCGACTTCCAAAAACAACACTACAAAGTGAAAAATAACTTTAATTTCGGAAGTCGGTGTCTAGTTAAATGTATTTTCGTTTTTTACCACCGACTTCCGAAATTAAAGTTATTTTTCACTTTGTAGTGTTGTTTTTGGAAGTCGGTTGTATTTTTTTATAAAAAAGTTTTTATTTTTCACTTTTTAGTTGTTTACCTACCCCACACAAATTCTAATAACACTATCTGCAAAACAAACTAGAACATCATCCATATAAAAGTGGGGAAAAAAAAAAGTAGGTATTATTGAAGCTAACTCAAAAACTGCCGAAGCAAAGTTAATCAATTTTATATGGGACCAACTCCAATGTTTACCCTCTCGAATAAAACAAAAAAAATCCAAATCGGTCCAGCCATCTTCGAGTAATCGGGGAACAAACAAAAAAAAAAGGTTCCGACGAATTGAGAACCTCCTCCTTTTTGAAGTCGGTTAAAATAATCGAAAAGGCATCTTAAAAAACTGTGAAGACTTTCTCTATATGTCAGACTTAACAAATACTGATAAGATATATCAATTCGTTTTTATTTCCCCCATGTTTATGGGGAGTAGTGTGACCTTCGATTTACGTGACAAGGCAAATTTGTACCTCCGTACCGAAATGAATGAAACTCAGAGATAGAATTGGTTTTATGGCGTTTCTGATCGAAACGAAAATGGAGGTAAAGGTTGTGGAGGTCAAACGGTAGTTCTAAGAAAAAAATATTCACTTAATCATCTCTGACGAAAACAGACCAATTCGTGCACAAAAGTAAAAGGTAAAGTAGATCAGTACATTTAGCGCCACAAATTCATAGGTAAGGGTTGTAATTATCAATAAAATAATGATTTTGGTACTACTTGGAAAAGCTTGATTCTTCTTGGAGGATTCTGATTGGAGGAGCTTGTGGCTAAGTAATAACAGCCGCACGGGTCGATCCATCAGGTTAAGCTACGCTTGCCGGGGTTGGTCAGTGGATGGGTGACCATCCTTACATACCGAGACTCCTCCGTGCCTCGAAAAGCACGTTAAGCCGTTGGTCCCGGCTGTCATTCGTGGATCTTTGACAGTCGTTACGGGTAGTCAGAAGCCTGAAAGTCTGACAATCAGTCTTACCAAGGGGTATCGTATTACCCAGTTAATGGGTTGTGGAGGTCAGATAGGCAGTCGCTCCATGTAAAATAATGGTATTCAGCTGCATCCGGTTAGACTGGAAGCCGACCTCAACATAGTTGGGAAAAGGCTAGGCAGATTGATTGGAAAAGCTTGATTCAAAAAGAATTTTCAGGAACTCAGTCTATAAGCCAATAATGTAAAACCAGAAAATGCAATTAAAATTAATAAATAAGTACTTGCAGCATTTCATGGTTATTAGTTTCAAACTCACATAATCCCCAACAGAGCTTTTGATTCAAAATCAAATGATATTGCAATATTATTAGCAAACTTCGCTAGAATTTATCGGTAACGTCAATTTATAGCTCCGATTTTCCTTGAGATATATTCCCCGAACGTCGTGTCGTGTCGTGTCCGTGTCGCATGTCTAAAACGGAACCGTCTTATCTCACTTCCTATGTTTCGGTTTACGAACTCCCGAGATCGTTCGCGATCTGCCGTTGCCGGATCAGCCGACCGTATAATTCTGTACTTTGGCTATGGAGAACTGGGTCAGTGGGTTGTGTTTAGGGCTGTCATTGTCAGCTTTCAAGCTTCTAGATATCGCAACAATTCCAGCGGAATCTGTAAACAATTATGCCTACGTCTAGTTAAAAAAATAAGATCACTATTCCCGGTCGTGAATAATAAATACGTTGATATGACAGCCCTGTGTTGTGACAATAGTATGTTTACTGATAGCGCGATATCGGACTGTTGGCTTTATACCTGACTGTTCATTGCCACGAGTGTCACGAGGGGAAGGACAGTTCATAGATTACTGAACCGAAAGTATTGGATCGATTTCAACGTGGCTTCAGTAATTTGTTTGAACATTGTTGTCGTAAATAGTGCTCAACATTGTGTTCGATCATATTTTGTTCGTTTTAACAAGAAACTACATGGTTGTAAATTAAAACGTTACAGGTAAACTGAAATACGACCTCTTTCAGCATACTTTGTTTGCTAAAATATTAACTAGGTATCGTATAGACATCTTGAAACTATTCAAATGGCAGTATCGGGTAGGTACTATTAAGCAAGTCTGGCATAGCGATCTGTCAAAACTTTATGCTCCATAGCGATTTGAACCCAATATGATTAATATACGAGGCTTCGAAACAGCTCAAACTTGCTTCAAATATGTATAATTTAGCTATGTTTGTTGAATAGAGAGAATAGTTTACATATTGTAGTTTGAAGTTCACTACATTAGTGAAACTCGTCCGTGATTGAGTCTGTACAACTTTTTTATTGGAGTTCACCCAAAATCGGAAGCGGAGAACAAACTGTTTGTTGCCGAAAGTTGTGTCATTTTCAGTAATATGAAGGCCAAATGTTTGTTGAATAATCCTCCATGTAAATGTTCGGCAAATGTATGAGTACGATGTACAGTCAACAAAAGAAATATCTAGGCAGGGTATACTGACATATTTGTATGTGAATTGCTTCATGTTCAATTTCATGAAAATATAAAATTTTGTGTTGGTGTGTTACAATGTAGGAGTATTGCAAAAACAAAGTAATATATATTAAATTGAACATGAAGCAATTCACATATAAATATGTTGTATACCCTGCCTAGATATCTCTTGACTGTACATTTTTGCTTTGGGCCCTATTTGTTAGATTTCTTTCATTATGCACTCATTGACAACAACATTTCTGAGTTCACTGTGTGATAAACATTCATCATCATTCATCATTTCAGCCGAAATATGTCCACTGCTGGACATAGGCCTCCTCCAAGCACCGCCACTTCGACTCATCAGGTCATCAGTCCACCTTGTGGGAAGCCTTCCAACGCTATATCTTCCGTAATCAATCGGATGCACTGGCACATTCAAAAGGCTCGCATGTTAGCCGTTAACAAGCAAACTGCACTTGAGTGACCGCAGTCGAACTACGAATCTACGAAAGAGCTTCCACTAGTCAAGATACCTACTTAATGTACCTACGTCATATCGTAGCATGTCGTAAATGTAACGCTACTAACTAACTGGTTATATTTTCACAGTGAATTTACCTATTTAAGGTTTAGGCTGACTCAAGACAAACCTCTTTCAAACCTTATGGACTGACCAATCGTTTCACACTCCTCATTCAAACTTACTCAATCTGCCTAGCCTTTTCCCAATTATGTTGGGGTCGGCTTCCAGTCTAACCAGATGATGGAGCGACTGCCTATCTGACTTCCATAAACCAGTAACTGGGTAATACGATACCCCTTGATAAGACTGCAGGTTGTCCGACTTTCGGGCTTCTGAGGACCCGTAACGACAGTCAAAGATTCACGACATGACAGCAGGTACCAACGGCTTAACGTGCTTTCCGAGGCACGGAGGAGTCTCGGTATGTAAAGATGGTCACCCATCCACGGACCGACCCCGGGAAACGTAGCTTAAAGAAAGAAAGAAGAAAGAAAGAAAACACATTTATTTAGCACAGACTAAATTAAAGAGGCAAAACAAAAAAGTAAAAAATAATAATAAATTTTTTTTCAATTTTTTTTTTTTTTTAACCTGATGGATCGACCCGTGCGGTTGTTATTACTTAACCACGAGCTCCTCCTTCATACTTACTAATATTATAAATGCGAAAGTAACTCTAGGATACTTTTGTATCTCCCATTCGTTAATTTTCGACATCCACGCGGGCGAAGCCACGGACAAAAGCATCCTTCTAAGTCTTAAATTACCGGCAAAAGAGAAGCCGTCAAATATTAACGTCCGTACAACTTCCTAACAAGGTGAACACTAACAACCAGAACTATCTGTAACAATCTAACCTGTTAGAACAACAACTAGAAACAACAGAGAAAATAGGTGAACACACGTAAATATTATCCACAAACAAGACTGCGTTGCTATCTAACGCTTCCTGTTTAGAGTTTATAAATGCATTTCCTTTCAGGCTTCCCGCACCTTTATTGGGTTTTGTGTTAGGGAGGAAGATATAAAGGAGATGTCCGCTTTTTGTATGGACGTTGGTTTTTTATTCCAAGAAAAATCTAACAAGCATCAAACTGCACCTAAATAAAAACGACAAAAATATAGAATTTAGAACCACTGAAATAATATTTTTAGACCCCGTTTATGAGAAAAATGAATATTTTATTTATTGATGGCAACCCAAACAAAACCTCCCACACACTGATAATGTCATAATTGACAGATAATTGATTCTTCTATTTATCTGTCAAATATGACATACCTGATGAGGCCTCATCCTGTCATCATCATTTATCAAATATTGACTGACAGTAATGACAGTACCTACAGTGCGTCAATTTTGACAAGTTTACTATTTTTTTGGGTGTGTTTACTTTATTATCACACTAATATTATATACGCGAAATTTGGTGAGTGTGTGTGTTTGTATGTTTGTTATTTGTCGGGGTGCCACGATTCGGTTTGGAACAGATTCGACCTATTTTAGCCATAAAGTGGGGGTGCAATAACTTCCTCCTGAACAGAATTTCAATGAACGAAAACAAATGACACTGACACACAGTCCTTTTTTACGTTCCGTTTCATCGATTTTACACGACATTTTCCACCACAGACAATATACTGGTACAGATTTGGTTGTCAATCACCCATTTTAACGTTTCGTCACACTATCTGATTTGAGGTTAGAAACAATTTTTATAAATTTTTCGAAAAATATGCATTATCTTTTAATAAGAGTGCTAACGTTATAATCAGGGACGCAACCCCTACCACCTTCAACCACTGTTACCCCTCACTTCGTGCCCCTGGATACTGAAGTTAAGCCCTAATAACAGCCGCACTGTTCGATCGAAGGTTAAGCTACGCTTGCCGCGGTCAGATCGTGGACTATCCATTACATATCGAGACCCCTTCGAGCTTCGGAAATCACGTTAAGCCGTTGGTCCCGGGTGTCAATCGTAGATCTCTGACAGTCGTTACGGGCAGTCAAATGCTCCAAAGTCTAAAAACCAGTCTTACCAAGAGAAGGGAAGGGTGTTACCCAGTAACTACAAGTGGAGGTCACATAGGCAGTAGCTATAAGTTAAAATACTGGTATTCATTGTATCCGGTTTTACTGGAAGCCGACTCCAACATAGTTGGGAAAAGGCTATTCAGTTTATAGTTGCATTTCCTTTCAGGCAGCCCGCCCCTTTATCGGTGCGTTATTGTATTATAGTAGAAGACGTAAACTTTAGTATTTAAGTGGAAAGTTTTCTATTAAATGAATGATGGAGACTGCGACTGGACTGAAGGAAGCCAAATATATTGGTTTATTTTTCTCTTGCACTTTTAACTGGTAGAGATACACTTACCTAGGTGAAAACCCTTAGCAAACAAATTATATGACACTGTAAAATATGCATTATACTTATTTTCACGCTGATTAACACGGAATCTCTCTACTGTCATTGTAAAAGATGATGGCTCATGGCTAAGTAATAAAAGCCGCACGGTTCGATCGAATAGGTTAAGCTACGCTTGCCACGGTTAGTCCGTAGATGGGTGACCAATACAGAGATCCCCCTTGCTACCCAAAGCACGCATAGATTTAAGAAAGTTCTATGGTCCCGGCTGACATTCTTGGATCTTTGACAGTCGTTACGGGTCGTCAGAAGCCCGAAAGTCAGACAACCAGTCTTACCAAGGATTAGGTTTTATTACCCAGAAGGGTTGTGAAGTTCAGATAGGCAGTCGATCCATGTAAATACTGTATTCAGCTGCATCCGGTTAAACTGAAAGCCGACGCCAACATAAGAAGTTGGGAAAAGGCTAGGCAGATGTAAAAGATGACAATATTTTCAGTCAAAAAAGCAGTGTCGTTTGTAACAAAATGTTGGTACAAATACAATACTAGGTCTGAATGAACATGTGTCTGAATGGCAATGGTTTCTGTGAAATGTTCATGTTCAGAACATAAAGGACGTAAAATAAACTAGTGTTAACATAAAATATTAACTCATTGTTGTAAGCCTCATTTTGTGAAAAGTTTCAATATTTATTTAATAGTGCATTGGTAATTAATCGCTCATTAATAGTTAATGAGAGATTATCAGGCAGCGGGAGCCTGTTGAATGCATGAATGCAGTCGGCCGTTGTTAATGTTGATACATTATTTATTGAACAGGGATAATATTTATAAAGAGACGAATAGTATAATGTTAAAGTCGAGGATTGATATTTTTGATATGCTGTAGCGAATACGTAGATTGTAGGTAGGTATGGTTAGACGAAGATATAGTAGGTTGATTTTTGAAACACAGTTCTTTGTCGCGGCTTGCGGTTGGAGTTACGTGGTAGAAAATGAAACCCGCGTTCATAGATTTTAGTGATTTTTGGTTTGGATGGATGTATGAATTTTGTTACTCAAAAACGCCAGAACGGCTGAACGGATCTGAATGAAATTTGGCACAGAGATAGATTATAGTCTGGAATAGCACATAGGCTACTTTTTATCCCGGAAAAACTTACGGTTCCCGTGGGATAATTTCCTACATCTACGCGAGCGAAGCCGCTGGCAAAAGCAAGTATGTAATAAACATTATTTAACATTGATGATTAGAGAATGTAGACGTTATTTAAATGTTGACAGAGTCCATAATTATTTTTTTTATTAATTACTTCCACCTGCACGTACATTATGGATTGCAATAAATACATATTATTTGAATTTGAATGTCACGTACTGTAAATAGAAGGTACTTTAAAACTTTTCGAGTGTTACATATCTATAAAGTGCTTACTTGTAGCTTCGTACTTTATAGTTTCTGTAAGAATCTCCGGCAATAGTCAGAAATCTATTTAACATTTTCTCTCTAAGTTTCCGGCTTTCACACAAATGGCGAAAATACAACCAGTATTTTTGCAATTTGCGGGGAGCACTGATTATTTTGAGGCTGTAGTTTTACTACCAAAGACAGACAGACAGGCAGGCAACTGCTACAAAGTAAGTAGGTATGGTCAGTAAAAAAAAACCGGCCAAGTGCGAGTCGGACTCGCGCACGAAGAGTTCCGTACCATTATCTAGAAAAACGGCAAAAAAATCACGTTTGCTGTATGGGAGCCCCCTTAAATATTTATTTAATTTTGTTTTTTAGTATTTGTTGTTATAACGGCAACAGAAATACATCATATGTGAAAATTTCAACTGTCTAACTATCACGGTTCATGAGACAGGCAGACAGACGGACGGACAGCGGAGTCATAGTAATAGGGTCCCGTTTTACCCGTTAGGTACGAAACCCTAAAAACCACTCCGCTACCTCTGTAGACCTAGATCAGTTAAAAACTACCGTTTTGCTTCGCTCCGCTACCGCCTACGGCAAAACAGTTGCAGCTCTGTGACGCATTTTAATGCAAACATTCATTAGGAAAGTAATCAAGCATAGCTATGAATGTCGACTGACGTATGACAAAGAGTGATGTTTTAACATCATTAATGATTTCACAACGAAGCGGTAAGCAAGATTACAACTTCGACGTTTTCAGAAGTGTAGATAGCTACCTATGTAAATTGTGTAAGCATAGTTCTGTTGTTATTAAATTACTAGCTTTTGCCCGCGGCTTCGCCCTGGAGGTCGTAAATTATCCCACGGGAACATACTACCGAGATTTTTTATTTATTTATTTCCAACTTACATCTATCATTACAGAGTTTAAATTTAATGCGATAGTGTACATATCCAAAAAAACCATATCCTAACTTATTATTAACTTATTACTTTAATTACATTTTGTAACTTATTCCAAACAATGCATTCTTTGTGAACTCACTCAGAGAACAACAGAATAGGTCCGTGTCACTAGCTATGAGTCGATAAAAAAGTATCCTTTGTCCTTACCCAGGTCATGGTCTACCCATGTGCTAAATTTCATTCAAATCCATTCAGCCAAGCGTTCATGCTATTCATTTTTATATTTTTGAGTAGCGTTTGTGACCTTGCTTTACATTTTTTACCATATCCACGATGTTATTTGGCTCGATTTGGATTCTGTTTATTATTTCTAAAAGCTCAACTCATGCTCATAAGCAAGGTCATAAACGCTACTCAAAAATAAAAAATTGAATGACATGAAAAATATTTAAAGAATTTAAAGTTAATTTAATACTCAGAAAAATACGGGCGGTCACATGCCCATGGCATTGTATATAAGGTGCTATAAAAATGTCTGCCACTGCTTCAATGGGGGATAGTATTGTGTATATGATTACAATAGTGAAGAAATTTTGTACCTCGGAATAAATAAATAAATCAATTTGACAAAATAAAGTAATTAAATAAAACATTTACTTTATTCTGCATAACATGGTTCATAAACTACGCGCGATGTGTCGCTTAGACAATGAAAACAATTGTTACTTCTTTCTAAATGTTTTGGAATGAACACTAATTACTACAGGACGGTTTCATACAAATAAATCAATTCAAATTTATACGCACAATGTTTTTGTATTTATGAAAAAAATTATGACATTATTATCAAAATTATCAATAATTTATCTTCACTATTGTAATCTATTACACATATCTGTCTCCCATTGCAGCCGTGTCAGATATTTTTATAGCACCAACATGTGAGAACAATGTAGAAAGTACTTGTAATTTTCTAGTTTTGTCCACTGTAGGTACGTGATTGTGCCACTCGCAAGCCAACAGCAGTTTTTGATGCATTGTTTCTATTTCCACAGTAGACAGTTTTACAATATTCTATCTGCTTTAGAAGTCAACTGCAGGCATCGCGGGAGCACAAAACGTTTCCAGAATTGCACATGCGACAAGGGAGCAAACGCGACATAGAAATAGATTTACACATTCACATTTTATACACAAGTGAATATTTCTATTCATCATGATTTTAAGCTTCAGTTTGAGCTTATTAAGCTTATTTAAGATTATTTTTTGTACGTAAATGTTCAATTAAACCGCTCGGGTCGATCGATCAGGTTAAGCTACGCTTGCCGCGGTTGGTCCGTGGATGGGATCTTTACATACCAAGACCCCTCCGTGCCTCGGAAAGCACGTTAAGCCGTTGGTCCCGGCTGTCATTCGTGGAGCTCCTGAAGACCCATAGTCTGACAACTGTCTTACCAAGGGGTATCGTATTACCCAGTAGCTGGGTTGTGGAGGTCAGATAGGCAGTGCTCCATGTAAAACACTGGTATTCAGCTGCATCCGGTTAGACTGGAAGCCGAACCCAAGATAGTTGGGAAAAGGCTAGGCAGATGATAATTGTACGTAAATGTTCTCATGAGAAACATCAAAGCATCTATTTTAGTTTTAATTATTCTTAAAACTAACTTCGTATCCCGAACTGTTCCAAGAAAATGTAGTACGTTTATAGAAAATGTAGTAGGTTTATAGAAAATATAGTAGGTTTATAGAAAATGTAGTAGGTTTATAGAAAATGTAGTAGGTTTTTAGAAAATGTAGTAGGTTTATAGAAAGTGTAGTAGGTTTATAAAAATTGTAGTAGGTTTATAGAAAATGTAGTAGGTTTATAGAAAATGTAGTAGGTTTATAGAAAATGTAGTAGGTTTATAGAAAGTGTAGTAGGTTTATAAAAAATGTAGTAGGTTTATAGAAAATGTAGTAGGTTTATAAAAATTGTAGTAGGTTTATAGAAAATGTAGTAGGTTTATAGAAAATGTAGTAGGTTTATAGAAAATGTAGTAGGTTTATAGAAAATGTAGTAGGTTTATAGAAAATGTAGTAGGTTTATAGAAAATGTAGTAGGTTTATAGAAAGTGTAGTAGGTTTATAAAAAATGTAGTAGGTTTATAGAAAATGTAGTAGGTTTATAGAAAATGTAGTAGGTTTATAGAAAATGTAGTAGGTTTATAGAAAATGTAGTAGGTTTATAGAAAATGTAGTAGGTTTTTAAAAAATGTAGTAGGTTTATAGAAAATGTTGTTTTCTGATTACAGTGATTGCGTGTTAATATATAATTTCACGTTAAAATAAAATGAATGGCTGTTATTATCACGATTTTCCATCGCGGATGCTCGTTTCCCGATAAGTTTTCGATAAAATGAGGAAATTACTTTTAACAACGGGCAATTACCGTGACCTGCAACATTGGCTTCATTATCTTGATAAATAGTAAAAGTTAAAACGATTTTGTATTATAAAACTCATTATTTACACAGATCGTTAAACTAACTTTACCATAAATACAATTATAATATTAGTTTCTATGACATCATTTGCATAATAAAATTCCATTTCGAGAATGTATCACCTAATTTAGATTCATACTGATATTTCTGCCAGCAAAAGTAGAAAATAGATGAACACGGAATCTAGATATATCCAAGGTTACTTCTGCCGCTATATCTGTACAGGGCCATGGTCGGACATTTTTGTTCATCTGGACGTATTGTCTCTGTAACTGTGACCATTCAGCGATGCTTGATTGCCGTACATGCAACGCCAATTTCAGTAACGAGTATTTAGGCACCTGTCCTACCGTCGGCGATTAAGAGCCTGTACTACCTCAAATGGCTTAGCATGATCCTCCGCTATGTCGAAAACACTGCAGCATTAATTTTGAAATAAATATATGGTAAAGTTGAGGAATAATGTTAAGTACTATGTTTGACGAAAACACGACTCCATAAAATTTTCTCGACAGAAAAAAAATCCAAAGTTTAAAACAAACCGAACAATAAACTGCTGATATTCAAAAAATACTTCAAATAGATCATGAAACTTTGCATACTAACTGAAATAACTATAAAGCAGGTCTTATGTTTTTTATTTTTTTTAATTACTATTATTTTCACCGTAAAAAGCAATTACCTAAACTATCGGCGCCCAGCACCGCACTCAGTCTAGCTCTCACTCAGTCCGCGAGCAGTATCGTGCGAGCGAGATAAAAAGCTAAGGTAGTATAAACGAGTAGAGCCAACAACTAAACATGAGTTGGCGGGCAACGAGCAGCGAGTGCGTGACGGCGACGAGCGATTACACGCTGATATGCGTATTTACCAAGCGCGAGTTTCTCAGCGAGTGTTCTGCTTCAAGCGATCAAGCCATCTTTGCTGAGCGAGTACTCTCTTTGATAGCTGCTCTCTTGTCGCTGCGACAAATGATTACTCGATGGCGGCGTGAATAGTCAGCGGTCGAAGATATATCGAAGCGTGGTTTAGCTCGGTGTGTAAGTGAAATGGCGTTATGGCTGTATAGTTTGATGCGCGAGATAGAAGACCCTGTACCGGTATTTAAATGCGTTTCGTTTATGCTATACTTACTCAAATAAATTTTTAGCTTAGTAAGTTATTAACATATTTAAATAACTTCGATTTAATGCAAATTTTACTGCTAAATAAGGAACTGTTTACGTAAAATCGTATAAAACAGAAAATAGACGGAGTTACTTTGGCTTCTTTATCTGTCGTAAAAATTTCAAGTAATTACGAGTATATTTTGATTTTAGTTCAGCAGTAGACAATATAGTCAAATAATACATGTGGGAATAACAAATTTTATTTAAATTTTTTTTTATTGAATTTTAAAAATATAAAATTATCGATGTATTTATTCCCTTAATATATAATTATCTCTTTTACTTACTCAGGACCTACAAGCTTTTGTACGTTTATTGAGCGAGAAAATCGTTGACAGCTAGTCGCTTCCTCGCCAGCGGTGGGGTAGGTGCCTTAAGCGATTGAGAGCAACGCATTTTGTTCCGGGTTTTTGATCCTGAAGTCGGAATTAGATCTATTTTGAATGTTCCGAGTTGTTGATGCTCCAGAAAGTGGAAGTTTGTTTATCGTTTGTGTTGATTGGCGAGTTGCTCGACAGACGGCGGTATAACGTCATGTTGTTTGTGAACGCGCGACTCGGCTTGTTTGAGAAGCTTGTAGATCGGATTACCGGTCACTAATCAGCAGTGTGTCTTATTGAAGAGTTACCATAGCAAACAGCAACCAAAAACGGGTGACAGGTAATGCCATTAACACTTTGTTATGGATGTTGCTGTTCCAATACGGCACTTTGTTCATCTAAGAAAATGATGAGTCGATCACTTTTATTGAGTCGATTTGGGCTGCTAATCCGGTAGGTACCTATTAATAAATCTAGACCATTATACGGCTAGACAATTGTGTACATGATACATGCACACGGTATGTGCGGATTGTAGAAGCATTGAACTAGGCCAATACAATGGCCGTTTATAATGTGATACCGGCCTAGTCGGCACTCTCTCAGTCAGCAGACATCGACCTTTGTTACGCGACGAAACGATGCGTCTTGTAACTCATTACACTCGTATGGTATGAGATTTTGATCCAATTGTAAAGGCCTATATTTAATTCTGAACATTGACCTATATTTTATGCTGATACAGAACAATTACTTTGAGATTTGATTTGATTCGTGTGTGTGAGATGCACCCCTGCCTAACCCTTTGCGGCGGCGGTGTGATGTTATGAGTTACTTTGAGATTTCGTTCAACGATGCAATTGTTGTGAAAACTCTTGTGCGCGTTTACGATTGTCCGGTTCTGCCAAAATTTTTATACGGACATTAACATTTGTTGCAAAGAATCTGGGTTAATTTATACCTACACATAATTATGCTATTGTACTAGGCACCTTCATTAAAACATTTTGGAAAAAAGAATGGAACAAAAGCGCGTTCCCATTGTGTTGAAATGCCTAAAATATTCATTACAACCTCAATAATTTCCTTATCAACATACGAGGCTTAAAAATGCGGCCAATAACCTCTCTCTTTAATTAAGAGAATTAACACAAAGCACCAACAATTTTAGGACAATCCTGGTGAAAACGTTATACTGTATATACGTTGAAAAAACCGCAAAGAGCATTTCATTGTATTCGAGAGCGACCTTTTTCGGAGCAACGAATCATTTTTCCAACTTTTTTTGGGTCAGTCTGCTGGTGTGACCGTATCGGGTATTATACGGGATGTGTGGTGGCTGAAACATTACTCAGTTTTTTTTTTTGAAAATGGTTTTCTTTAACAATAAGTTTTGTACTTAAATGTTCTTTTTTGTGAGCATTTTGCCACATGAGATTATCAGTCTATGTCAGTATTTTAAAAATAAACAGATTTTTTTTTGGAAAATTGAAAATCTAATGTCCTAAATTCTACTTTGTTCACACAAACATGGATATTGGATTTGAAATTTTTCGAAGTAGAATGAATAACTTTAAAAAAATATATCTAATAATAATAAATTAAAACGAAATAATAAATAAACTGTAGATTTTAAAAGCTCACCATAAATACATTTCACTTTCTACTTTTTCTTCGCCTAACTGCTGAAACTCTTGGCAAAACAATTAGGTATAATAAATAACACATTGTCCTGAAAAAACGTTATTATTTCTTTTTCTCGAGCAATTTTATATAGGGCAACAAAATTCCACATAAAAATATGAAACAATTTAACACATCCACTTAATAATGCCAAACAACTCATTTTAAATTATTTATGAATATTTCCAGCGTAATTTATTTAAGGCATTCATATTTCTTAGCGAAGCATTCCAACGTAATACCAAGGCCAGCCAATTTATTTGTCAATATTATGGCATGATTCCAACAATTCCATTTATTTAGTGGAATAAATCCAGTAGTTAACGCTCTGTAGTACGCACTATGAGTTATAACAATACGTTAAAACTAATTCTATATTTTCTTACGAGATGGACCGCTTGTGTTTATGTGTGGAATAAATTAATTTTTAAGGTCCGTGTTACACTGTGTAAACCAGTGCGATTTAATATGGCAGCGATTATTCTGCACTCATTTGTAATAGTTTTGTTGATGTGCGTTTATCATCAAGTTTTTTGTGTATATAATATCCTGTTTTGAAATGTTGACACCTCTATACAGAGTGTATCAGAAAAGTGTGGTCAAAAAGGGTGTCGTATAGACTATCAAACTGAACAACTTTCTTCATGGGACCAACATCGTAATCGAGAAAAAAATATCAGCTGTCCCGTACAAAGGTTCAATACCTACTCGATAATTTTTTCTCGATTACGATGTTAGTCCCATGGAGAAAATTGATCAGTTTGGTGGTATGTACCATACCCTTAAATTTGACTACATCTTTCTGATACACTCTGTATAGTGACAAGCCGTGCGCCCGCACGATCGCATCAACAAAAATTACAAAATTTCATACAACCTTCTATCCCCTATTTAACCCCTTTAGGAACTAGATATTCCAAAATCTTTAATTAATGTTATCTTTCGATAAGTATGTATGAAACTTATGTGCAAAATTGTATGCTTCTAGATTCAGCCGTTTAGGCTGTGCATTGTCTGTCCGTGAATTTAAGTATTTTATTATTAAGTAAATAGATTTAGATACCTCTATTTTCATTAATATAAACTATTGTACTAAATAAAATATAAAAAAATAAAAATTGTTTATTGATACCAGATACATTCACAAATTTGCAGGCTAAAGCGGGTAACAATTGAAATGTATAGTACAATACATGCTGATATTGATTCCCAAACTAAGCTAGAGCTTGTATTTTGGGAAACAATGTTCAGTCATAGTGATGACATACAATATACATTGACTGATGCTTGAGGACAAAGGTGAAATATTGTGAAAAATTTGTCGCTGCACGGTGCATATGGTTACAAAATAATTCTTCCTAATTATTATATCATTATATATTACGGTAGGTGTAGCGTGTAAAGTGCGTGCATGTATCTATGTATGTATGTCTTTATCAGTAATAATTATGGGTGAGTGTATGTGAATGGGTGAGTGTCCGAGTGTATGGGTGAGTGTCCGTGTGTGTGGGTGTACGCAGCCCTACGATGTAAATCTTGGGATCGGTTTCATTACCTCTACGTACTGTGTGTTTAGTATGTGAGTATGCATCCGTAGTTTAGTTAGTACTAATGAAAATAAAGGTAGATCATCATCATTGTCCTGCCCTTCTCCCAATTTATTTGGGGTCGGCGCAACATATCTTGTTCTTCCACTTTAAATAGTATAGTAGAACTAAAAAGCTGAGGAAAATGTCGTGAGGAAAGTTTTGAGTATGAATGGCAATGGCTATAAGAGTAGAGGAACGCCGAAGAAATGACGGATCTGTTGTGTGAAAGATGATATGGCTAGAAAGGGGGTGACTACCGAGATGAGGACTAATAGAGAAGTGTGGAAGAAAGGGACCGAAAAAATAAATTGGGATAGGGCAGAAAAAAAAAGTAATACTAGTTTACTATAAGCTTGTTACCGTGCGTTTGCACTGGCGAAACATTCAATTAGAGATATGGTGTTATCTCTGTCAGATACAATGACAAAAAGAGAGATATCAATATGTTTTTATGCTATGTTTCCCCAGTGCAAACGCGCGGTAAGTCAATTCACCTTTCGCTTCGACATACGTCATTTACGCGTCATACAATGTTATTATGACCCATCGCTTCGCATCGCCGACTGTGTGTGAGTCAAAGCTCGATGTTGTTCGATGAGTACAAGCTTACACGCATATGTACGTCATGTCTTGAATAGAAATGACGTTGCTTGGTAGCGGGAAACAATATGATATACTTTCAGGGCTTCAAGTAGGCAAGGATAAAGTTTTTCTTTTATGTACGAAATATTTAAAGTATTTGTGACTGATTTACACAATATTTCTTTATCTTATTATCACATACCAAAGCAATCAGAGAGTTGCTTAAGACTTGTGAAGCCTATGCTGCCGCACATGGATTAATTTACAATGTAAAGAAATGTGAATGTATGGTCTTTGAGGTCGGCGGCAAATGCCGTGACACTCGGACCCGAGCTAATTAGAAACGGGTCAGTAATTGAAAGGTAATGCACTTTTAAATACCTAGGTCACTTTCTTTCCGACGACCTTAAGGACCATGTAGATATAGAGAGGGAGCGCAGAGCACTCGCCGTCCGTGCAACATGTTGACCCGTAGATTTGCTCGGTGTACGGACCTAGTAAAAATCACCAATTTCAAGGCTTACTGCCAGAGTCTGTACACGAGTAATCTATGGGTTAGTTACACCAAAAAATCGTTGGATGTCCTGCGCGTCCAGAACAACAATGGCTTCAGGATGTTATTGGGACTTCCTCGCTACTGCAGCGCGAAGGAGATGTTTGCGCAAGCTCGTACCGACGGGTTTCACGCGATTGTTCGCAAAAAATCAGCTTCGCTGCTGAGGAGAGTGAGAGACAGTCGCAACAGCATCCTGAGAACTGTAGCGGAGAGCTTCAGCTCTCCAATTTTAAAGCAGTTTGTGCGGAGGGTAATTGGTACTATCACTAGACAATAAGTTGTCAATGGACTTGTAATAAAACAACATTATCATCTTCTTTAGATGAACTCGTTTAAAAACACTGTTTGAAAATCAAACAAGTTTCCAACGAAGATAATTTTATAATATTCACGGATTTCTTAAGAGCAATAAACAAAATGCTGTTTCTAACCGGTTTAGTCTACTTTGTAGGTATTAGAAATCTAGAAACGAATCCTAATTCAATCCACGTTGGTGCACGAAACCTCAATCCTTTGACTGAGATTTTGTGCAACGAATAGGTACCATGATTGATTGGGCAGTCTGGTAGTTAGACCTATTCCGCTCAATTCAGTTGTGATCGTGCGCTTTGGTGGCTTAACGGGTGCTCGAGCAGCGCTTTTCTACGAGAAAAACTGCTGATGTAGGGCTGACTCAAATAATAGGTCTTTACCTATGAAATTGCCGTTTTGTATGAAAAAATTTAAACGAATTTTTTTCATGCATTTTTTATTTGCATTAATCGAAGTAATCACCCATGCAATCAATGCATCTTTGCCAACGCAGTGGCAGTTTATTGATGCCCTTCTTAAAGAAAGCAGCTGGACGGGAGGCAACAAATTCTTCAAAGGCATTTTGTACTGCCTCTCGGGTATTGAATTTTTTTCCCGCCAAGAAGTTGTCCAAATTCTGGAAAAAGTAGTAGTCTGTAGGCGCAAGGTCTGGTGAGTAGGGCGGATGACGGAGAGCTTCCAACCCCAGTTCTTGCAACTTGGAGACCGTCTGCTATGCAGTATGAGGTCGCGCGTTGTCGTGCAGGAGCAGCGGAGACGAGCGATTGACCAATGCTGGTTGGAGATGTGCCAGCTTCTCCATCATTGTGTTCAGTTCTTCACAGTACACATCTGAAGTAATGCTCACCCCGTTTGGTAAGAAGCTGTGATGAACGCGCGTGCGCGTGTGGTGTGCGGTGTGAATCACACCGGCGCTAGACCACCAAACAGTGACCATCACTTTTCTAGGGGTAAGTTTTCGTTTAGGGCATTGTTTAGGTGCTGAACCAGGATCCAACCAACTTGCTGAGCGCTTGCGGTTATCAAACAGAATCCATTTTTCATCGCAGGTAACAATGCGGTTCAAAATTCCTTCATTTGTGTGTCTGTTGAGCAGTGCAAGGCACGTCTCGACGCGTACTTCGCGCTGGCGATCATTGAGTTCGTGGGGCACCCATTTGTCAAGCTTTTTTACCTTGCCAATTTGACGCAAATGGACCAATATTGTTTTGAAGCTAACGTCGAAAGCTGCTGCTAATTCAGCCGTAGATTGTGTATTATCAGCTTCCACAATCGCCTTTAATTCGTCATTGTCGACCAAAGTCTTCGGACGACCGCGAGGTTCATTTTTCAGGTCGAAATTTCCAGAACGGAAGCGAGCAAACCAATAACAAGTGGTGCGTTGGTTTGTAGTGTTAGCTCCGTAAACGTCGTTGATGTTGCGTGCCGCTTGTGCCGCGTTGCTGCCACGACGGTACTCGTATTCCATAATTACTCGAATTTTTAACGTATCCATGATGACGAAAAAGATTGAAATGCGATGAAAATGTAACACTAATCAATAAACAAATGACTACTTTTGGAAAAAAAACCATGTTTTTAAAATAAAATTAATTTGAAATTAGAATTCTTAGCCAAACAAAAATTATTTTGATTTGAAATGGCCAGTACTGCAGAACGGCAATTTCATAGGTAAAGACCTAAATCTCATTTTTGGAAATGTGTGAGGTTTTGAGTATGACTGTAGATGGTTTTAAGAGTAGGGGAAGGCCAACAAAAACCAGCCACGTGCGTGTCGGACCACGCACAATGAAGGGTTCCGTAGTTGGGATGAATTTATCTTAAGAACAAACTTTAATATAAGGTAACAGTTATTTGATTACCATTGTTCTGGTTTATGTGGAATCATGATATCTACTTAAATACATACAATAAACGATAGTGACTACTTACGAGTTATTCACTTTGAAAAATAATGAAAGAAAAATAGGTTTTATTTTTCACAGACACGTAATTCGAAAAAAAAAAACTTTTTTACAAAAAAAAAAACCGACTTCCAAAAACAACACTACAAAGTGAAAAATAACTTTAATTTCGGAAGTCGGTGTCTGCTTAAATGTATTTTCGTGTTTTGCCTCCGACTTCCGAAATTAAAGTAATTTTTCACTTTGTAGTGTTTTTTGGAAGTCGGTTGTATTTTTTTGTAAAAAAGTTTTTATTTTTCACTTTTTAGTTGTGGTACCTACCCCACATAAATTCTAATACCACTACCTGCAAAACGAACTAGAACATCATCCATATAAAAATGGGGAAAAAAATACATATTATTGAAGCTAACTCAAAAACTACCCAAGCAAAGTTAATCAATTTTATATGGGACCAACTTTGATGTATAGCCTCTCGAATAAAACAATTTTTTTTTCAAATCTGACGACTCTGTAAAAAGTTATGCGTGGTCATACATAAAAAAAATTAAAAAAAAACATACGTTTCGAATTGAGAACCTCCTCCTTTTTTTCGTCGGTTAAAAACAAGACAAATCAACCGTCGTTCTATTTTGAGGGACGTTAAAAGTGAGAGAGAGGAATGGGTTATTTTCATTTTTTTTCTTAACTGTCTACTTCAACAACATATGAAACAATTGACTTTAGAATTTTATTTTTTACTGAACGTTTTCTTATCCATTATCGTCAAAACGTTCTACAATATCTAACTCAAAACCACATCAAAATAAAACACAAACCTATCAACGTATTCTGTAGAACCGTGGCTTTACTTCGCTCTCCTATAAAATATGAACGGTTCGCAAGTACATTGTAAAATACAGCGAGTACATTATAAATTGCCGTCTATCGGCTATCGCCTGGCTGGTTGCTCTCGCTGGGGTGAGCCTCCTCTCAACCGCGTTTCTTTTTTATTTTTAAACAACGTAGGCACCCTGGACCGACGTCTGAAGCCTTATAAATATAGGTACGGTGTATAAATAATGGGCAGATTTTTTTTATTAATCTTTGTTGGAGGACTATAAATTGGATCGACCTGTTAGAGGAGGTGGAGATTAAAATAGGTCGATCTTAGGTAGGTTAGGGGCCTGGTTTTTGTAGCACTTTTTACATATGCAAAGCAAACAACAAAGGTTTCACCCTATGTCATCTAAAAAGTTCTAAGACCGTTGAAAATAAGCAATAATGATTTTCATTCCAAAAATGTATTCTGCCATTTTTAATTTACGTAAGCTTTTTATTGATGGTGGCTGGGACAGGCTGGATGCGGAAGGCTGAGGACAGGGTATTATGTCGCAGCCTGGGGGAGGCTTATGTCCAGCAGTGGACTGCGATAGGCTGAGTTGATTGAAGCTTTTTATTGAGGTCACAATACGTCATCAATCAGATATTGCATAAACATTCCATATATATGTCGTGGATTCTGAATGGAACGTCAAGTTGTACAGACTTGGGTGTGTTCGGAAACGGGGGTTGGCATCACTGTGCGAGCCGTTAATGTCATTTTGAGTTTGCCGGGGAAAATAACGGTGACAGATGACGGCTGTCATTCAAGGTTCCGGTACTTTACGGGGACTTCGTGATTAGACACCGAACTGAACAGACGTGGTCTGCCAACCTCGCCCCGACCTCGCCGCGTTCCGATACGAATCCAGTTCCATCCGATTCGTGTGTGCTACTTTTTAACTGATTGTTTGTTAAATCCATCTAATTAAAACTGTAGAGTGCAATTTGAGTCATATTTCGGCTACAGCAATGGACGACGACCAGTCCGGCAACGAACGCTGATATTCTCCTCCGACATATATATAATTCAATATTTGATTAACTAACAACAGCAACGATTGAAAGTTAATTGACAACACAGATCTGCTGTATACATCCTGTAACGTGCTACCGTTTGCCAACTTTTCATTATGCACTTAGGTACTTAATATTAAAACAGCACACCATGCTTACTTACACTGCTAACAATACTAACAAGAGACGGAATGATATAGTATACACATCTAATGCAACCTCAAAACGTCTTTGAAGAAGATCTTACATTCTTAGGCTTATTTCTGTACCATAGATTAAATAGAAAACTTAGTATCTATAAATTAAATAACTTTAACTGTAAAAAAAATATACTTAAATATTTACTAAAGATCGTTTAAGTACAGACAGCATATCTACTTGTTGTCTGCAAATAGAACCTCCAACGTACTATTTTACCTGTAATATTAGTATTTACTTTATACTCATTGTTAATTTATTACATTAAACGCCTGTTCCACCACCTACGATTAAGTTCCTATCAACTTACTTGGCAGATCAATTCATAGAAATGCTGTTCCATTTTTGAATTTATTCGGTGAGTATTAGTGACTATTCGGACATCGTGAAATAGGCCCTAAGGATTTGTGCAGCTCCTAGCCTGTAATATAGGTTCAACCTACTTCATGCAAATAAGCAATTGCGCTCTATTTTAATAATTATTAAGTTACTTATTGTAAATGCGCCCCTTTTTCTATACAAACTAATTTAAGGGAGCACCGAGCTTTTGCCTTCGCCTCTGTCTTTTTCAATACGTGTAAAGAATAAAGAGAAAAACCACACTTTTGCACTTTTAAATGTTTTTATATTTGTTATATTCATCATAATCTTCTTAAATAAAAAACTATCGTTTATAAATGCTCCAGTCATCTACGAACTTTATTTTAGTAAATGAATCTTAAAACATTACTTATTTATGTAAAAAAGTAGGGAAATAGAGGAAAAAATTCTCGAAAAGAGCTTTGCGAATTTATTCCATCGAGCCAACTTTATCAAATAGTGTTTCCATCGTGTATACTATCTAGTACTCGTATATATCCCCAATAATACCAATATATTCCCCTAGATTTAAATTGAATTGTTTACAACTTCATAAACGGTTATAAAAATGTATTTGTGTGTATGAAATGCTCGGTGCCCCGTTATGCTAATGTCAAATATCAGCAGATCTTCGTCAGGGACATGTGTACTTTACAGTCTACATTTCAGCTCCAACAATCCCTGTGATAACATTTCCCTGAATCGTGACTCTGAAAGTCTAGTTTAAGTTTTTACTTAATGTGGACTCTTATTGATCTCATAATAATTTAACAGCGTGACGTCAGGTGATCCAGCACCTGATGAGTTGTTACTTAACGGAAAATGAAAGTGCTCGAGTACCTTTTAATATTTTAAAAGCAATGTAGTACCTGAAGTAACGGCTTAAGGGTGAGAATTCACTGTCAGCGATGTGATAGCATTGCAGAAGCTTCGAGAAAGAAAAGCACTTTGCAGACAGTCAAAAGAAACAAAGACATTGCTTTCCCTGTGTGACACGTTTTTAATATGGTAAGCACTTATTATAAATATAGCCCGTTTTGTAATTGTAATCAAATTAATCTGCCTAAAGTTTCGACGCCACCTAACTTGGAACCGTGTTCTGACGCCCATAAGTACCCCGAAAATAAAATAGTTTTAATTTGAGTGCAAGAAGTTTATTTATTGCATACACACATAAAATAAATATTCTCATATTATTACTCAAAGGAGCGGAAATTCAAATAATTATTTACAAAACAAAATCATAAAGTACAAACATAATCTAATATTTAATGACATGCGTGCTTTGATATCATTTTATTACGATTTCCTGTTGTCTATGTCAAGAATGTCAAGAAAAGTTTTAATGTAGAGGAAAATACGGTACTAGCAAAAACCAATCACGTTGCCCATTGAGAATAAAAGTTTTTTTTTTTTTGTAGAAAGGATTTCACATAATCGGCTTACTTTATTCATATATGAAACCAATATTGGATTTTTTCATCTGACCTGAATCAATCGCCCTTGGAGCTTACCCCAGATTTAAAAGTGATTCATCTGAAACCAATGAAAATCTCACAGCTTAGCTCTGTGTCTTTTATATCTATAGCTTTTGGTGGAACTTCGGCTGTAACCGGAGCTATATCGCTTAGGCTCAGTTAACGCATTTTGTTCAAATCTGCTGGGACTAAATCCTCTATTTATTGCTATATTACATTTTTGTTATTTATTCTCCGGAGATTACTCCAAAAGAGCCTGTTTAATGGATGTTTCATATTCCAAGTACTTTGCTATTTTCTGTACCTTTCAAATAAGCTGTTTTTGTATTTACACGCATAGGCTTAAGTAGTAAGATTTGTTTTCCCTTTACGGGAAAGTATGTACTATTTACTATTTACTATGTATTATTTACAGAATAATATGTAAAGTTCTATGTAAATTTACTTTGACGTCTACGATCATTATTATCTAAACATCTTCAAAAGAATCCACTAATTGTTTATAAGTAGTTACAGAAAAGTAGTCAAAACAATTTCAACTTTGGTTAAAACAACGCATGAAAATGTCAAACATTGAGTGCGATTTTAAACCAAACAAAACAAACATTTGTAATGAGAAGTTTTAGTGAATCATTAGTCATTACAAATAAACGTTTTTTAAGAACAAAGATGTTATTAAACTGTTTAACGTAGGTAACATAAAACATGAAAGTGCAATTTTAAGTTGTACTAGAACTTGCCATTGTTTTTTTTTTTTTGTTTTTAGGGTTCTGTACCTCAAAAGGAAAAAACGGAACCCTTAGAAAAACGGAACACTTCGTTTTCCGTCTGTCAGTCTGTCAATATCCTTTTTCTCAAGAACGCGTGGAGGTATCAATACGTAGGTCTATGGTTCCTTGAAGCTCTAAAAAATTCAAACTTCTAAGTCAACTCAATAAAAAAATATGTCCGTTTAAGCAACATATTTTGATACTCGCAAGTAAATCAAAACCTATACGGTACTTCCCGGTGACCTAGAATAATGAAATTTGGCAAGATGCCAAACTCACAGCACAAGTAAAGGAAAAAGTCCGAAAATTGTTAATTTTGAATTTTATGACACACAAAATTTTTTTTGGGATAAATTCTTTTCAACTACGGAACCCTTCATTGTGGTGCCGGTTTTTTCCTAAATGGAAAATTTTCTATTATTATAACCGTGTCTTCGATTTTGTTACGTGAGGAAATCAAGTAGTTACTCGGAAAATATGAAATCCTCACTACGTAATATTATTTTGAAACCCTAATGACATCTCTAACTGCTGGGGGTTTGTTGCGCCACTTCTTTTTCCCAGGTAAAGCACTAGGAAGTGGTAAAGGGCGGACGTTTTAGGGGACTTTGCACCACTTCTAATTCCCAGCTAAAGCACTAGGAAGTGGTGAAGGGCGGACGTTTTAGGGGACTTTGCGCCACTTCTTCTTCCCAGCTAAAGCACTAGGAAGTGGTGAAGGGCGGACGTTGTAGGGGACTTTGCGCCACTTTTTCTTCCCAGATAAAACACTAGGAAGTGGTGAAGGTCGGACGTTTTAGGGGACTTTGCGCCACTTCTTCTTCCCAGCTAAAGCAGTAGGAAGTGGTGAAGGGCGGACGTTTTAGGGGACTTTGCGCCCCTTCTTCTTCCTAGCTAAAGCAATAGGAAGTGGTGAAGGGCGGACGTTGTAGGGGACTTTGCGCCACTTCTTCTTCCCAGCTAAAGCACTAGGAAGTGGTGGAGGGCGGACGTTGTAGGGGACTTTGCGCCACTTCTTCTTTCCACCTAAAGCACTAGGAAGTGGTGAAGGGCGGACGTTTTAGGGGACTTTGCGCCACTTCTTCTTCCCAGCTAAAGCACTAGGAAGTGGTGAAGGGCGGACGTTTTGCGGGATTTTCTTATGTAATTCGACGTTCAAAAAGCGCTGATTCTCAGCCTAGGTTTAATAAATGGCATTTGATTGATTGATATCGACCGCCAAATTACACAACAAAGTGACAATAAAATGTTTGTTTCATTATTCCAATTTAAATTAACATCTACTAATTTTAGAGTGAAAATCCCTAAAATATTCGGATACTCAGATACAGCGAACTACTATACTAATAAAGTTGACATCAAATTCCAGCGAAAATCCATGTAACTGCCAATAACAGAGCAGCTATATCCGACTAAAATATCGGCACGGGTTAACGAAAATCAAATACAAAAGCTTTATCAAGTGGGATTCTATTGAAATCTGTTGTACACTGTGTTTCGGTATTGTATTTGTAGATTTTGAATGAAAATACTTCAGCTTTATCAAAATCCCTAGTTGATTCAGAGTTCCAGTCGAACTTAATTAAAAATCATTCGGGCCGGATACACAGTAGGTATCTACCAAATAGACGACAATTTAGACGACGATTTAAGCAAAAAATTTCTGTCAATTCAGGTTACCGGAAATCATCCAGACATGATAAAACGGGCAGTCCACGCGGACATCTATGGGGCAGTCAGTATTAAGGCGCTATGATCCGCGGCGCTCGAGTCGCGTACTGAACAGAAGTAAGCTCGCGAGTGGTTGCCTCACGCATTTGGTTGGTATTATAAAAGTCCGTTTTGTAGTCATGAGATTGATTAAACATTACGAAAAGGGGTAACTTTGGGATTTTTTCTATCCAGCAAAGTAAATCTAATCGTGTTATTAAAAGCGATTGGCTATCCACCATATCCTTAAATAAGATATATCCTTTTTTGAGAATTTTATAACACTGTTTTTTATATTTCCCATGGATTCAAAAAACTAGTAAGCGCGGTCTCTATCGGGTCATAGGGCCTTAAAAAAGTGGTGTCGGTAGCTACAGCCTAAAAAAATTACGTCATCATCATCATCATGATTCTCCTGCCCTAATCCCAATTTATTTGGGGTCGGCGCAACATGTATTTTTCTTCCAAACTTCTCTAAAACATGACGATGATTTAGAAAACTGTCTGGTATTGTGATACATGCAATAAATGTCTATGGGTGACCTTTACTGCCGGGCTGCTAGTGCTCTGCGTGTCCAATACAACAACGTCTTCAGGATATCGATGCTGCTGATTCGCCATTGTAGTGCGTCCGGAATGTTTGCGGAGGCGCGAACAGGCGGCTTACTAGTTTATGGAAGGAACTTGCCTCCTTGTTGCAGCGCGTGCGAGGCTACTAGCAACAGTATCCTGCAGATGGTTGTATCTCGTGCGAATTGCCCCATCCAGAACAAATGAACGCATATTATTATGCGTACGTAGTGCATAAGATTTTACTAACACAACAGATACTTATAATTGTAATCATTGATTTCTCTGTATTTCCAACCGACCGAGAACAGACAAGAAAAAAAGGAGGAGGTTCTCAATTCGGTTGTATTTTTTTCTATGTTTGTTACCTCAGAACTCCGTAATAAATAAACCGATTTGGAAATTTCCTTTTTTATTTGAAAGGATATACTTGCAGATTGGTCCCATTTTTATCAAATTTCAGTTCTGATGATGGGATCCATGTGGAATTGAGGGAACTCCTTAAAAATTATAGGCATACCTACATATATACGATTTTGGTATTTTCATCAACAAATCAAGCATTTGCATTCAGAAAGTAGCATCTGGTCAATTGGAACTGATGAAGAAGACCACAGATGGCCACGGAAACTTCTCAACCATAATAAATATTTCACGGGCGGCTATAAAAGATAGTTAACCGACTATGACGAAGCTTTAAATAAATGGTTCTGATGAAAATGGTACCATCGAACCGATCTGATGAAGAAGCCAGAAGGTACCTCACACATCAACAAAACAACGGTAGGAACTCATTAACAAAACAATGTATTCTAGCCGTGTTTGGGCTTATTGGAATTGTTATGAGGTGCACTTTGGTTAGAAATTATTTTAATGGTAATTATATGCCGCTTCAAATTGCGCTACTTCAGTTGTATGTTATGTGTGGACATAACGAGGCTACCTCCGAGGTAGCCTCGTTATCTCCGTCAACATAAAATTACGCCAACCAAACTACTGACACGGCTTAGCGCGACGTATATTTGCCTTTTTGCAAAGTTTTTATTTGAGATGGTCGCATATAAATATCATCAAATTCTGATGAGTGGCTTTTGAGATAGCTTCAATAATTTAATACGTATTTTTCCCACATAGTCTATGTGAATGATGTTCTAATTTATTTTGCAGAGTGGTATTCGATGTGTGGGGTAGGCACCACTAAAAAGTGAAAAATAAAAACTTTTTACAAAAAAAAAAAAAAACAACCTACTCCCAAAAAAAACACTACAAAGTTAGTGTTAGTTTAGTGTGTTTTTTGGGAGTCGGTTGTTTTTTTTTTGTAAATTTTTTTTTCTCTGTATTATGATAATTTAAATTTTATGGATTGATTTTATCTCAAATAAACTGATTAATAATAATAACGCTGCTGAAAAAGAGAAATAAAATATCTCGACTTAGCTCACGAGGTTGTTGACATGTGGAATGTGAGCTCGGCTGTCATTGTGCCGATTGTCGTAACGGCCAATGGTCTGATGGCCGAAAGCCTCTACTTTACCTACTTTACCAGTCGACAACGATGCGGAGGAATTTTTCGATGCCATATTTTAGTTTTTTTTTAAATTAATAAACGACATAATAATAACGCTGGAAGTAACGATGTGTTGTATCCGACACGAAGTAACAAGCATCAGTCGTCAGTCACATGCAGTTTCATAATCAATCTCGAACATCAGAATTGCTACGGATTTCAGTCACTGTTGATGACGTTAATATTCCACGCAAATGTGACGCAACGAGTTTTCTCAACGACAGGTTTCCTTAGGAAAATTGCTCTCGATATAATATTACTTGTATCGAGTGAGATTGCGAATAAACTTTATCGAATAACTGCCACTTTCTCGTTATTCGATTTTCTGAAATATTATTCAGATACTGTTAAGCAAAAATGTCGAATAGCATTATGTATTACTTAGTATTTTATTTTTATTAGAATACTTCTAGATTGAATTTTAGATGTATAACGAGAAAACCGAAAGGTAGGGAATATGGTGATTTCAATGAAAGGAATAAAAAGTCAAACTCTAGTCGTGGGCATGCTAATGAGACTCGAGCAGTTGCTTTGAGCAAAGCGTGAACCAAAACTGGATCAGGGAATAATCTTCTGCAGATGATGAGAAATTTTCAATTGGATTTCCTATGGAGCCTTTAGCTGCCCTCATTAATGAGAAAGTTTTGCTATATTTTGTAAATAAATGCCTTATTTTAAGTAACAGAAATAAGCACTTGAGTTTAAGGCGTTGATTTGTATCTTAGCTTATTCGGGCCGTCGTTAACTACATAATTTGGCATTTTATGAAAATGAAAAAATGAAAAATGGTTTATTATAATAATTAATAAATGTAATTAAAAAAAAAATGTAATGTTATTGTTGTTGTTGTTGTGTTGTTGTTGTGTTGTTGTTGTTGTTGTGTATTGTAATGTATGTGTGTGTGTGTGTGTGTGTGTGTGTGTGTGTGTGTGTGTGTGTGTGTGTGTGTGTGTGTGTGTGTGTATGTAATTTAAATGGTGTGCATAATAAAGAGTATTCTATTCTATTCTTTTCACAAGTAATAACAAACTAGTGATTGAAGCCTCGTTTTAAGCAAATAAGCCTGTGTTAGGAGACTCCGCTCTTCCAATATCAATAAGCTTAATTTACTTGTTTCACTTGTTTTCTACAAGTAATAATATTAAGGAAATTTAAAATTAAATCTAAAAAAACTAAAACAAAAAAAAAAAAAAAAAACGCAGCCAAACGCGCAATTTTATAATGCATTGATTTTTTTAAAGATGGTTTCCACTCATAAACCTATATTCAACACTACAGGCAGATACAGGTACTCGTAGATATGTACCTGTAAGTCATACTATACCATAGCATGACTTCAGGTAAAAATTTGTCTTCGCCCTTTAATTCCCATCAACAAACAAATAACCTCATTTAACTTAGTAAGTAGTAAGTTTTAGTATTCACTTAAAGGTAAATCCTCTACAAACCACCCTAACGGAAGTTAGGGAAGTACTTAAGAATTCACTTAAAATAAGTGGACCCTTAAAACAAACGTTTTCTACACCATTAAGCCACCGTTTAATGTAGTAAAAGGATCTTGAAATAGTTAAGGCACTATCAAATTAAACATTGTGTGAGGTCACGTGGAAATGTTTTCACGGAAATTCTGGAGGATTATAATAATTTATACGTAACATAACATAACGGTTATATTCCCCGAAGGGTTAAACAGAGATCCACATAGTACCTACACCCACGTTTCGCCAGTTATGTTTGTCTCATGTAATAGGGGGCGAGCCTATTGCCATCAACCGGGCACGGGAGAAATTCCAGATGGAAAAACCAAATAATATTTTGCCCGACCCAGGAATTTAACCCAAGACCTCATGCTCAGCAGTAGCGTCTGCAACCACTAGACACCCAAAGAGGCAGTCAAATTATAATTTATTTAACTCTTAAAATGTCGATTGCACACCATGTGTACAGATAACAATAGAATTTCAATTGTGTCTGCTAATTAGCGCGCGACGGGTTAATAGAAAAAATCATGTTGGTGTAACTAATGCAGCATCCGTGTTTCATGAAACGTAACAAAGAAGTATTCGTTGAGATCTCGATATTATCAATATAGGTAATAATTATTATAAGTCTTCAATAGTTGATATATGGGCATCTTATTCTCACTGACCGATACAAAAAAAAAAAAAAAAAAATTCAAATATTGGTTTTCGGAAACCATTTTTGTCGAAAATCCGATAAACGCCGATAGATTAAATTATTTCGAGCCAGGAGTTTTGTCCTGCGTACTAATATTATAAATGCGAAAGAAACTCTAAAACAAAGTCGGTCTGTTACCTTTTCACGCGGCTTTGGATGAAAATTTAGCACACGGCTACTTTGACCATGACCTTCAGGTTATAGTCTAAGGGCCGATTTCTTGATCCGTAGTTTTAAACCATACCATAGTAACTAATGGTTGAATTTTGGCTAAATGTGTTTGCTGAAATGCCCTTTTTTTTTGTGGATGGGAAATCATCAAATGACTTCTCCCGCTCTGGGCGGAGCGGGAGGGCGTGTCAGACTTTTACTGACTAAAATCCACCCGTGTTCCTTCAGTTGCCCGTGCCAGGGCCACAGTATCTCTTTCGAACTACCCGCGACCTGGCGGCATTGGCCCTATGGCCGTCACTGCTGACATCCCTTTGAGGCGTGGAACATAACGCGCCGTCGACCCGGGCCTGGTCCTTACCGGACGACGAGCTGCCCGTTACTCGTCGTCCGCAAGCGCCGGCTACCAGCCGTAGCGGCGCTACGGTGGCAGGGAATCGGCAATAGATTCCCGCCGCCCAGGGCGTCTCCTGCGGCGGCTAGGGGCGCGACTGTTGCCTCTTCCTCACGCGTTCCGCCTCCTCTTTCGCGAGCATTACTGCTTCGCATAAGGAGGTGACGGACGGCCTCCCATGCACTCTCGCTCCGCACCATGGCCTGGACCAGGTTTGGACGCGAGAGATCGCCGCCGCCGATCGCTTCCGCGAGAACGCGGCGGTGCTCCACCCAAGCCTCCACAGTATGCTCCGCCGTGTCCTCCGGGCGATCCACACAATGGTGACACCCGGGCGTTTCCTCCCGCCTTATCCGAAACAGGAATTTCTCGAAACAACCATGTCCGGTGAGTTGCCGAAATGCCTTAGTTACTATTTTTTAACATGAATCAGTTAACATGAATACATTCAAATTAACTCATTCATGTATAGCCTTTCACATGTAGACTAAATTCAACCATTAGTTAAGACTATTGTTAAGCCATTGGTTGAGTTAACTACAGATCAAGAAACCGGCCTTAAATATCCATGTGGCGAATTCCGATAATTTCCTATCTCCACGCGGGAAAAAGCTGATATACAATACCTAAATTATTACAGAAGTATCTAACGGCACCAGATCACTCTCATTAAATAAAAACCTCAAATAAACTTAACGATGTAAATCATTAAGGGAGCGCTCTCAGAAATCAATTCCACATTCCGATAAGTAGGGCAATGATTCAAGTCATATGCTTATACGATTTATTCACACTCGTTAGAGCAAATTGTTCGCTTGCTCGTTATAAGAAGTGCCTTATTACATGAGTATCGATTTTGAATCGACAAGCTTTATCAAAGAAAAACGTTCTCGGAAAATGTGAGGTGTCGTGTTATTCCACCCCTTAACTGTGCGATGGGTTAAACGGTTCCGAATTAGATTTTATAGCTCAGTGCGTGTGGTTTATGGTGTGAATTTGAAGGTATCATTGCAATTTGATTCTTAATATTCGTTCAATCACATTTGTTAGGGTTTATTAAAGACCAAAAAAAAATACCCTCACGAAGTTATTGTTACCTTGAAATAGTAGCTTACATAATTAGAAATCTAATTATAATAAGTGTATTATTTAAAAATTTAAAACAAGCATTCATTATCTACATATCATCTAGGACCAGAGCCCTTGCCAAGACGAATCAAACGAGCCCAAACTAGATAGGGTTGCGTCGTTTTATTACCGAGTTCCTGTGGCCACCTTCCGGCTTCACCATCAGATCAGCTCGATGGTACCAAAATATTGCACTGTCACCGATTTTACATACGCATGTCAAATTTCAGCTCCATCAAACACTGGGACGTGGGTCTAATTTAACTTTCAAATTCTGAAAAGGACAACTTACTCGTACATACGAACTTGCAAATTAACTAAGTAAAAATTGTACAAAATAGGTTAAAAGCTCATAATATCTTTATAAACTGTTTCCAATTAAGTTATTATTATTTAATATTAATTAATTAGTTATTAATTATTAATTGGTTATTTGATAATGTTTTTCAAAATATGTCCCTGGTAAGTTTAAACTTTCAAACAAAAACTTACGGAGCATTTTTCCAAGAAAATGTTAATTACCACTTGCCAGTCCAAGTTTTGAACGTTGTTATTTAATAACGAGCTGTTAGCTTGTAGACGAAGCTTATTTAAAGTGAGTTTTACTTTAACTACTCAATTTTAGTTTACCTAAAATAAAACATGGTTAAAATAAAGTTTTTCTAAGTTCTATGTTCTATGTTATCGGGTTTGGTTTTCGCACTTAGTCCTTCGAGAAGACCATTGCGCGTGAGCCATGGCAGCCATCAGTGATTATTCCAAAGTTTTTATTAGAATTTGAGTTTCATATACAGGGGTTACTTTTCAATGACCAGCCAAATTTTCACAGGGTGTTCTACTCATGATTATGAACAACTTTCACTATGGGACCAACTTTGAAATCACGAAAAAAAAAATCAGCTGTTTCATACATTTTGGTCGAGTAGGTTATGAACAATGTTAGGTATTGAACTTTTGTATGAAACAGCAGTTTTATTTTTCGTGATTTTAAAGTTGGTCCCATAGTAAAAGTTGTTCATATTTACGGGTAGAACGCCCTGTGAAAATTTGGCTGGTAATTGAAAACTAACCCTGTATAACAAAACATCACGCCTGTAATCTCCGCAGAGTTAGACAAAATTACCTTTATTACATTACATTACATTTTGCCAGTAATGTTTTAAATCCCATGTACTTGGGAGGAGCTCGTGGCTAAGTAATAACAGCCGTACGGGTCGATCCATCAGGTTAAGCTACGCTTGCCGGGGTTGGTCCGTGGGTGGGTGGCCATCTTTACATACCGAGACTGCTGCGTGCCTCAGAAAGCACGTTAATCCGTTGGTCCTGGCTGTCATTCGTGGATCTGACAGTCGTTACGTGTCGTCAGAAGCCCGAAAGTCTGACAACCAGTCTTACCAAGTAGTATCGTATTACCCAGTAACTGGGTTGTGGAGGTCAGATAGGCAGTCGCTCCATGTAAAATACTGGTATTCAGCTGCTTCCGGTTAGACTGGAAGCCAACCCCAACATAGTTGGGAAAAGGCTAGGCAGATTGATTTATTGTTTTAAGTCCCATGTAGGTAATAGGGGGCGAGCCTATTGCCATCAACTGGGCACAAATCCAGACTCTGGGCTGCTACTGAGAAGAGATACCTGATGGAAAAACTAAATAAAACACTGCCCGGCCTGGGGATCGAACCCAGGACTTCGTGCTCGGCAGCAGCGCTTGCGACCAGGCAGATGAGTGTAACATTTATCAAAATAACCATTTACAACTTAAATTGAAACAACATAGCTTTAAAATACTCTCGTTGTATTTTGGTGATTAAAATAAGATATTGGTATTTATTTTCAATTCTCTTTTAAAATAATTAAAATTATTGTGCAGGTGCTGTTCATTACTTTAATAAAGTTAGTGGTTTTAAATGTTGACTCGTACGTCAGTGGCTGACATGATAAATCATTAATCATAATAGGTGAATGGACAGTCCTATCAATGTTAAAGAGTGTCTTTCCATTAATTTCATTCATTCAATCAATCTAACAATAGGTATTATTGTGAAACACTTCATGCTACGTGAAATTGTAATAAAATAGAAAATAAATGACTTAATTTCAAGAAACTGAATTGAATTATCAGAATTTGGAATTGCCAGGTTGGGTAAGAAAGATTGATAATTATGTAGGCTAAAGTTCATATTCTTAACTAGCTTTTAACAGCGGCTTCACCCGCGTGGATGTCGGAAATTATCCCACGGGATCCGTACATTTTTCCGGAATAAAAAGTAGCATATGTGCTATTCCAGACTATAATCTATCTTTGTGCCAAATTTCATCTAGATCCGTTCTGGCGTTATTGAGTAAGAAACATCCATCCATCCAAACTTTCGCATTTATAATAGCAGTAAGACTAGCTGACCTGACAGACATTGTCCTGTACAGATTTTAACAATCCATACAACATTCCAATGAAGAATGCACTTTCAGTTTTCCTGAATTTTTAAATTTTCCCGACATCTTTTCAATTGTTTCTTTTTGTAAAAACCTGAGATGGACTATTACGATAATTTTTTTTTGTTTGCCTTCTTGGCAAATGCCTCATAACACCCACAAACAATGTATGATAGAAATTTGCCAAATTGGTCCAGCCGTTCTGAAGTGATGTGCATACAAACTAACAGCATATAATTTTTTTTATTGGTTATATAGAGAGATAAAGAAAAATACAAGAACCAATCAATAGACTTTCTCCACAATATTTTCTATAAAGCTCATAACATGTAAAGAAACTCTATAACCACATTGAAAGCAACATTCATTTAGTCAAGAAAGCTTTATTCAACGCAGCCGCTGCAGGAACGGAGGGGGGTGTAAACTAGGCCAGGCCCACTATATACGCCTATCTGGGCCTTATCTCGCGGTTCCGTGGCGATTATGACGTTAACAATACACTTTTGTTCTCTATCTCACTCTACTTACTGTGTTACAGAATGCTGGAGGTACAAAGTTCATAGATGGAGAAATGGTTCGGTAAAGGGTTATTCTTCATCTTTTTAATAACATTCCGCGTTTTGGGTTCCGTGAATGGATAGAATAAGAAATGAGTATATAATAAGTCTGAAAGTGACACCGGTGACTGAAAAGTTGTGCGGAAATCGGTTGTCATGCGGAGAAATGAGGAAAATATCGTGAGGAAAGTTTTGAGTATGAATGTGGCTGTGAATACAAGTAAGGGAAGATCAAAGAAACGATGGATGGACCTGTGTGAAAGATTATATCGCGAGTTTGAGCGAGTGAGAGATTATACCGAGATGACGACTAACAGAGAAGTATGGAAGAAGAAGGCATGTTGCGCCGACACCAAATAAATTGGGATAAGGGTAGGAGAATGATGGTGATTTTGGAGTGTAGGAATCAATGCTTCAGGGCGTAAACCAAAACTATGCGAAATAGAAACGATAAAGGTGTGGCGTAAATAATGATACGGTCTATGCCACGCCTTATTTCGCTAATTTTATTCGAATGCACACGGGCCTTTAGTTATTTTTTGATATTGTGATATATTATAGCCGATTATTTATAAATTATTGCATTTTAATTGATGTGCACTTGTGTGGAAATTAGAGTGCAAATAGCTACTTCTGTTGAACGGCCCTGGGTTCTAGTCCCGGTGAAGTCAAGTATGTTATGTATTATATGTAATGTTGTTGTTTGACACTACGAGTGAGAATAATTTACAAACTTTTAAACATGAAGTATACATATTTATTGAATAATAATTCTGTTGGTTAAATATTTTGTTGATATTTAAACAAAAAAAAAAAATAGTACAAATACAGATTGCACAATTAATAGTTGAATGTCAAGTTAATAATTACTGATAGATTAAACAAAGTATTAAAATATATTTCATTGATTTCATTCCAATGTGTATATTTAAGAAAACATTGAAAAATAAACAAATTACTGCAATATTTGAGAGGTAAGAATTAGAACACATTCAAACTCAAACTCAAAGAATTAATTTGAATTAAATCATTTATAGGCACTTTTACAGGCGCTTTTGAACTGTCAAGGAGGTAGGTCAGTCAGAATTATGAAGCTAGTTGCCCTAACCATAGCGTAGTAGGTACGGTCAGCAACAGAAGTCGGTTAACACTGCTATTTATTGACATCATATAAATTATCACAAAATGATTCGATAAACTGCTCATTTTTCGTTTAACTGTTTAGAGATAATGTTCTTAAAATTGTAAGTACTTCTGTTCCGATTTGAATTAAATATTTCACTTAATAAATAAGATTAAAAAACTGCAAGTGTTAATCGACTTTTGTTGCTGACTGTACCTATGGAGCAGAACGGGTAAGAAATTCCATGGACACTCTCTTAAATTATATTGTTACAAAACATTACTTAGGATCATTAATTATGACATTACAATTCTAAGTGAGAACGATGTAAAGAAGACGTGCACGTTAAAAGCGTCCAGACTACTTACAGCAAAAAGATTTAAAAAAATGGCAGCCATGGCGACTGCCGACAGAAGTGAAAACATAAATGTAAAACTTAGTATAGCATAGCTTGTCATGATGTCGAGGTGTCGCGGTGACGATGACGTGGCGACACGAACCCACCTAAAGAAGTTTTCACTTCAAAACAAATTCAAAAATCTCAATCTGCCTAGCCTTTTCCCAACTATGTTAGGGTCGGCTTCCAGTCTAACCGGATGCAGCTGAATACCAGTATTTTACATGGAGGGACTGCTTATCTGACCTCCACAACCCAGTAACTGGATAATACGATACCCCTTGGTAAGACTGGTTGTCAGACTTTCGGGCTTCTGACAACGCGTAACGACTGTCAAAGATCCACGAATGACAGCCGGGACCAACCGCTTAACGTGCTTTCCGAGGCACGGAGGAGTCTTGGTATGTAAAGATTGTCATCCATCCACGGACAACCCCGGCAAGCATAGCTTAACCTGATGGATCGACCAGTGCGGCTGTTATTACTTAGCCGCAACCTCCTCTTCAAACAAATTCAACAATAAAGTAATTAAAATAAGCTGTGGCAGTTAAGATATGACATTTTTCACGACACTCAACACAAAACCCAATAACGAAAATAATAATTATTCTAGAATAATTTCACACTAGTGTGAAAAGATTTCTGTTTAACTTTACGTCTATTGCCCCTCCGAATAAGATACTAATACGTCAACGAAAATAAAAGAAAAACAGAATAACGTAATCCCAAGAAAGCTATACGTCAAGCGAAAAACCGTATTGTGAAGGTGATGACTCACCTAATACATCTCTATTTGCGGACAATCGCGAAGGACGCTTTGTTACGAATGTGGCCTCAGATGCCGACATACCTTATGTTGACGACACCTGGAATTTTATCCGCGAAAGAAAATTACATACCAATACGTCAAACATGAATCTATTTTTTTTTTACATTTCCGAGTAAAATGTTGTAATAGTGGTACCGGTCGTGACCCCTAACTTCACCTATTAACCCTAACTTCGCCTATTTTACTTAAAATTAAAATTTACCCAAAAATTATATGACTACCCATGCGCGAAACTACCAAGTACAAACCAATTTTTATTCCTAGCAACACTTTAATGATCAAAACGTAGCTAGCTTCACTCTGCTGATGGCACAACGCATTTTTTTCTGGGAATGGAGTGCAACAAAATTGCAACACGCAAGAAACTTTGGATTGTGTGGACTACAGACAACAGGTAACGCTGAACATGAACCTACAACGTTGTTTTTCAAAAATCAACTCTAGGGAAGTACATTTTAAGATCAATTTCATTTAACAGGCCATTCAACGTTTTTGACAATCACATATATAAACAACCAGGTGTCTATAATTATCATGGAGAAACATTAGGCAGGCGAAGATAGGAAACAATGCCTAAACTTCGCCTACAACATTTGCATTGTTTTTTCATTTGTTTATATTAATTATTATTAAGTGTCGATGGTCTTTAGCTGTAGCCATAGTTAATTAAAAACAGTTTTTATTTATTGTTGTTCAATATACTTGACAATTTGAGAGCACGTTACAAAAATGTGTCAAAAACCAGGCGAAGTTAGGGGTCACGAGGTATCAACACGTTATTATAATGGTCGGTAAATCACCCTTCAACAGTCTTAATCATAGAAATATAATATAATCATAAAAAATATAAAAATATATCTATGGTCTTAATATAATCGTGGCAGCAAGCGCTACTGCTGAGCATGACTTCCTGGGTTCGATTCCCAGGTCGAGCATAATGTTATTGGGTTATCCATCTGGAATTTCTCAGCAGCACGATTTGTCCCCGATTGCTGGCAATAGGCTCGCCCTCTATTACATCTGACTTAAACATAACTGTCGAAATGTGGGTGTACTTGAGTGAGGTTCACATCTGCCGAACTCTTCGGGATTACATGCGTGATGTTATGTTATGTCATTACGTCAGTTTGCAGTCTTGGAAGCTTTTCCTTTACATGGTGTAGAAATTCTCATAAAACCATTATATACATAAACTTACAGCTGCTGTACCTACCAAATGTGTATTTAAAAAAACCTTATTTTAAATGCCACGAAATCATGTATCAAAAAAAACTTTTTTACAAAAAAATACAACCGACTTCCAAAAACAACACTACAAAGTGAAAAATAACTTTAATTTCAGAAGTCGGTGTCTGGTTAAATGTATTTTCATTTTTTGCCACCGACTTCCGAAATTAAAGTTATTTTTCACTTTGTAGTGTTGTTTTTGGAAGTCGGTTGTATTTTTTTGTAAAAAAGTTTTTATCTTTCACTTTTTAGTTGTGTACCTACCCCACACAAATTCTAATACCACTACCTGCAAAACAAACTAGAACATCATCCATATAAAAGTGAGGAAAAAATACGTATTATTGAAGCTAACTCAAAAACTACCAAAGCAAAGTTAATCAATTTTATATGGGACCAACTGTGATGTATACCCTCTCGAATAAAACAAAAACAATCCAAACCGGTCCAGCCATCTTGACTAATCGGGGAACATACATCCGACGAATTGATAACCTCCTCCTTTTTGAAGTCGGTTAATAAAAAAACTTTTTTACAAAAAAAATACAACCGACTTCCAAAAACAACTACAAAGTGAAAAATAACTTTAATTTTGGAAGTCGGTGTCTAGTTAAATGTATTTTCGTTTTTTGCCACCGACTTCCGAAATTAAAGTTATTTTTCACTTTGTAGTTGTTTTTGGAAGTCGGTTGTATTTTTTTTGTAAAAAAGTTTTTATTTTTCACTTTTTAGTTGTGGAACCTACCCCACACAAATTCTAATACCACTACCTGCAAAACAAAGTACTCGAAAAAGATCATCCATATAAAAGTGGGGAAAAAATATGTATTATTGAAGCTAACTCAAAAACTACCAAAGCAAAGTTAATTAATTTTATATGGGACCAACTGTGATGTATACCCTCTCGAATAAAACAAAAACAATCCAAATCGGTCCAGCCATCTTCGAGTAATCGGGGAACATACATAAAAAAAAAAAAAAAAAAAAAAAAAAAAAAAAAAAAAAAAAAAAAGGTTCCGACGAATTGATAACCTCCTCCTTTTTGAAGTCGGTTAAAAAATCAGCACATGCACCTATGAAATATACCTAGAAACACGAAGTATGTAAAATATTCTGTATGCATATCATTAGGAGTAAGCCCCCGTACCCACGGGCGTAATAAAATCGCGGCGGGATTTTATCGCGCACTGGATTTTCAACTCTCGTTGTTGAGCCGAGCGTTGAGAATCCAATATAACAATAACAGAGTACATTCTAGTGCAGCGAAAAAACACATTGTTGGATTTTGCACTCTCGGCGCTAAGCAGAGCGTTGAAAATCCAGTGCGCGAAAAAAAATCGCCGCGATATTTTTACGTCCGTGCGAACGTCGACTAATGAATCATAGATTGGACGACGCAGATAAGTATAATTATGTTCGATCCGGCCTTTTTCCTTTAGTGAATTATTTCTTAGAACACTGTTATGGTCCCATTAGGTACAGTCAACAAAAGAGATATCTAGGCAGAGTGTATTTGTATGTGAATTGCTTTATGTTCAATTTCGTGAAAATATACAATTTTGTGTTGGTATGTTACAATGTAGGAGTATCGCAAAAACAAAGTATATAAAATTGAACATGAAGCAATTCACATACAAATATGTTAGTATACCCTGCCTAGATATCTCTTTTGTTGACTGTACATTATGTTATCAAAGAAAAGCTGTACTAGAGCAATAAGTAGAGGTAGATAACTTGTGACTAATCTAACTTATGTATTATTGCTATAACCTATCCTACTTCAATTGACCGTAATGATGCGATAGTTAGATTGATCTCAACTTGGCTCCTGAGCAAAAAAAGCTTTAAGTAAAACGAAGTTTTACGATCGTGTATGATGTATTTTAGACTGCAAACGTTAAATGTATCTTGTTGTGGTTAAATTGAGCGTCTCTAAACAGCTAGTTCTGAAACTAAACCCAGTGCATAATGAAGTGTAAACCGCTGCAGTGTAAACATGGCACTTGCCTAAACCACAGAATAACAAAGCAACAGTAGTTTATCTGGGCAGTGACATTGATTTAACTACCTACGGCCGCTCGGTAGATAAATACGCGTCCGTCCATGCGTAACTGCCGCGCACTCGAATTTTTGTCTATTTGATTTCGAAACGCGTTGTTTCGGCCGTTTTGTATGAAGATGTAATACTGCTTATTTTATTATACTGTGCCTAAACGCGCGGACGATTGTCGCCGCGCCCGGGCCGAGTGAGACAACTGCACTCGCTCTTAACTGTCATTCAACAAGAAACCAATCGTTTGCATAGCCGATCAGCTACGAAACACGTGTCACGGGTTATGCCGCGGCCATATTAACGTCAACGTTAATGCCCATAGAAAGAAGAAAGAAAATACGTTTATTTGCGGTAAACATGACGCAAAGGACAACAAAATAAAATAAACAATGTAAAAAGCAAGTTTTGGGGAAAATATGCGTCACATCTACGCAAAACGGCTACCGCTCAGCATAATGCCGCGACCCCATGCGAAACCCCATCATCGCGGTATTTAAATTCGGTCAAGATTCGGTCAAATTATTTCGGTAGGTAAGTTGGTGGTTGCCCCTTGCCCTTCAACGCGATAATCAACGGCATATCCCGTCAATGTGACCGCGACATTACAGCGTGCTGTCACAGATAAAATATCTATAGATGACATACAGCATGTATCAGAAGGGTGTGGTCAAATTTAAGACTGTGATACAGACCATCAAACTGAACAACTTTCTCCATGGGACCAACATTGTAATCGCGAAAAAATTATCAACTGTCCCATATTATACACCTCAATACCTACTCGACCCAAATGTATAGGACAGCTGATTATTTTTTTGCTATAACGATGTTGGTCCCATGGAGAAAGTTGTTCAGTTTGATGGTCTGTACCACAGCCTTAAATTTTACAACACCTTTCTGATACACGCTGTTTAATATTCCAACAAAAAAATGTAATAAAAAAACAATACTATCAAAATCTCCAATTACTCACCTTTTAACGTCGGAACTGTACAGCTGTAGAATTTAATCAAACTTCTTATCCGAACACAATGAACCCGATCCAAGAAACTTTTAATTTAGTTAGCTGCTATCACGAAAGACAGGTACCTGAAACAAGTAGAGAATCTTTTGTCAATTATAAAATACAGAAATAAGGCACAGAATCTTCCAACTCAATTTTTAAATACAGATTAAGCCGAAGTTTTGTAATTGAATTTTAGAAGTGCGAGGGATTTTAATTAAGCCTATTGTCTATGGATCGATAGTGAAGCTCTGATACTTAATAGGGGTGTCAGTCATCGTGAATATTCGATTTATCCGCACGGCACGTCTCTATTTGTAGCGTGTTTCGAATATGACAGGTAGTTTGTTGGCTTGGTCTTTGTTGAAACATGATAATATAGCCGCGGGAAAAATGGAAAACTTATATAATCACGATTTGATGCAGTTATAGTTTGAAACATTGTTAGCGACTTTAAAGGATTCATTCAAGTTGTTATTTCTGTGTCAAAAAATATTTGTTGCATTACAGGATAACGTATTTATTACGTAAGTATGAATGATAATTGTAATATATCTCGTTGGTAACTCTTTAATAAATAATGTATCAGAACATAGACTAGAAAATATTCAGTCGGTAATTAAATGTTAATTTTCTAGTAATCAATCTTTTTAGTATTTACTAGGTAGGTACGAAAAAGATTTTGGAAATTCTCTCCATTCATGTTTAGGTTTCTTAATAGATAAAAAAAATGTTTAGAATGTAACGAAGTAGTGAAAACCATTAGTATCTAAAGACAATCTCTCCACACAATTTATCAAGCTTCCAAGTATTTACCTAAGTATTTAGTGCTATAATTTATTAGGTTTAAGTTATCACCCTGTGCAGTTCATGTGCGCATTTTAATGCGCAACGAAACTTTTTGTCTGTCTCATTTTGAGAAACGTTTTTTGTAGAAGCATTTGTTTCTTTTGTATTTCATTTGCTGTAAGTTTATTTCTGTGTTCAATTGTTTTATTTATAATATGCTTGCTTATTTTTTATCGGGTATGTTATTGTATTATTACGATGCAGTGCACTAAACGGTTTGTACTGGAAATAAGTGTTGAAGCGTTGTACAACGTCAATCACTGCACACGTCACATGGAATATTATTTTAAAATTGTTTTTCTAATTGTTAAAAAACAGGCTTATTTACACCGAACAGCACACTACATTAACCATCTACGACGAGGTTGGATTCTCCAAAAACACACAGAGCACGGAATCGTCTAGAGATCGCAATACTAATAAAATTCGTAGTGCCGAAGTGCGTTGAGCGCATATCTTCTGTCACTGACCGCCTTCAAAGCCATCAGTATATTAAAAAAAAATTATTAAAACTATTTGTTTCATAAAACTTAACATGGACATTATCATTACAATAGCGCTCACTCTTGGATATAAAAATAAGATTATGTGCACTATTAACTTATTTTTAAGTGAGCAACTTAAAGTTAGTCGACGTTCGCTTGGGCGTAAAAATATCGCGGCGATTTTTTTTCGCGCACTGGATTTTCAACGCTCTGCTTACCGCCGAGAGTTGAAAATCCAACAGTGTGTTTTTTCGACGCGCTAGAATGCATTCTGTTATTGTTAAGTTGGATTCACAACGCTCGGCTCAACAACGAGAGTTGAAAATCCAGTGCGCGATAAAATACCGCCGCGATATTTTACGTCCGTGCGAACGTCAGCTTCAAGGGTAAAAACCAATACGCAGACCTCCTCCATTCCAAACTTCCCCACGGTAAAGTAGGCTTTTAAGATATTTTTAATTTGTTTTTGTTTCTATACGTCATTTGTGGTTTGTATGAAAAATGTTGACAATGCCACCTGTAGCAGCGGCCGCATCTCTGTGCTCTGAGCAAAAACAGAAGGTTAAAGGCTCGCCGCAGACAGGCGCAACGCGAATCTGGTGGAACAATTTCTAATATGAAAACTTCAATAAAATTGTTCTACCAGAGTCGCATCACGTCTGTCTGCGTGAGCCTTTAACCACAGTTGTAACAGTTATCCTCGTCTACATAGTTCTAAATAGCCACGTTGTGTAATGGTAGATTGCACTAGACGTGTAGATTCATTAGTCAATCAGGCAACCATAGTAATTACTGAGCCAGATTGCATTTAGTTGTAATTTTCAATGTTTAAGAGGAACTTTGACTCCTGAGATACAAGTATCTTTTTACTTAGTTCAGGAGCCAGCTGTTCAACCTGGTTTTTTTGACTACCACTTGTACTACCATGTTTAGTGTATCTGCTAATGTGTATCTCTTTGTACAATAAACTTATTATTTATTTATTTATTTTTATTTATTTAACTACTGCTCGAGAGCATAAGGCAATTCGGGGTGCTTTCAGTACGTTGGATTTACTAGGAAACTAATCCGACAGCTGGTACTTCAATATACTTGTCTATTACCGGTAACGTAACGTCAGACTGCGTTTCGACTACGTTATGAGCACCTAAGATTTATTATCAACTAGCGACCCGCCCCTACGCATGGTAGTTATGTTGTGACTTGACAAAACAACCGAGGTTTTTTTTATTATATGTAAGTTTAATAATAATTTATTATAAATAATATTAGGTCTTTACCTATGAAATTGCCGTTCTGCAGTACTGGCCATTTCAAATCAAAATAATTTTTGTTTGGCTAAGAATTCTAATTTCAATTTAATTTTATTTTAAAAACATGGATTTTTTTTTCCAGAAGTAGTCATTTGTTTATTGATTAGTGTTACATTTTCATCGCATTTCAATCTTTTTCGTCATCATGGATACGTTAAAAATTCGAGTAATTATGGAATATGAGTACCGTCGTGGCAGCAACGCGGCACAAGCGGCACGCAACATCAACGACGTTTACGGAGCTAACACTACAAACCAACGCACCACTTGTTATTGGTTTGCTCGCTTCCGTTCTGGAAATTTCGACCTGAAAAATGAACCTCGCGGTCGTCCGAAGACTTTGGTCGACAATGACGAATTAAAGGCGATTGTGGAAGCTGATGATACACAATCTACGGCTGAATTAGCAGCAGCTTTCGACGTTAGCGTCAAAACAATATTGGTCCATTTGCGTCAAATTGGCAAGGTAAAAAAGCTTGACAAATGGGTGCCCCACGAACTCAATGATCGCCAACGCGAAGTACGCGTCGAGACGTGCCTTGCACTGCTCAACAGACACACAAATGAAGGAATTTTGAACCGCATTGTTACCTGCGATGAAAAATGGATTCTGTTTGATAACCGCAAGCGCTCGGCAAGTTGGTTGGATCCTGGTTCAGCACCTAAACAATGCCCTAAACGAAAACTTACCCCTAGAAAAGTGATGGTCACTGTTTGGTGGTCTGGCGCCAGTGTGATTCATCACAGCTTCTTACCAAACGGTGAGCATTACTTCAGATGTGTACTGTGAAGAACTGAACACAATGATGGAGAAGCTGGCACATCTCCAACCAGCATTGGTCATTCGCTCGTCTCCGCTGCTCCTGCACGACAACGCGCGACCTCATACTGCACAGCAGACGGTCTCCAAGTTGCAAGACCTGGGGTTGGAAGCTCTCCGTCATCCGCCCTACTCACCAGACCTTGCGCCTACAGACTACTACTTTTTCCAGAATTTGGATAACTTCTTGGCGGGAAAAAAAATCAATACCCGAGAGGCAGTACAAAATGCCTTTGAAGAATTTGTTGCCTCCCGTCCAGCTGATTTCTTTAAGAAGGGCATCAATAAACTGCCACTGCGTTGGCAAAGATGCATTGATTGCATGGGTGATTACTTCGATTAATACAAATAAAAAATGCATGAAAAAAATTCGTTTAAATTTTTTCATACAAAACGGCAATTTCATAGGTAAAGACCTGTTATGTAAGTTTAATAATAATTTATTATAAATATAAACCTTCCGGAATAAATTATCTAAATGATAGTGAAAACTGCATCAAGATCAACGGCTCTTCGTCAGAAGAACAACGCGGTCACATCACAGACTTCAATGACTTTAATTTACGTAATTATAATAAGTATAGATCGATATCACTTACCTTTCTAGGTAGGAAATATAGAATAAAAACTTTTTTACAAAAAAATACAACCGACTTCCAAAAACAACACTACAAAGTGAAAAATAACTTTAATTTCGGAAGTCGGTGTGTAGTTAAATGTATTTTCGTTTTTTGCCACCGACTTCCGAAATTAAAGTTATTTTTCACTGTGTAGTGTTGTTTTTGGAAGTCGGTTGTATTTTTTTGTAAAAAAGTTTTTATTTTTTACTTTTTAGTTGTGTACCTACCCCACACAAATTCTAATACCACTACCTGCAAAACAAACTAGAACATCATCCATATAAAAGTGGGGAAAAAATACGTATTATTGAAGCTAACTCAAAAACTACCAAAGCAATGTTAATCAAATTTATATGGGACCAACTGTGATGTATGGGTCTCGAATAAAATAAAAAAAATCCAAATCGGTCCAGCCATCTTCGAGTAATCGGGGAACATACATAAAAAGATCCCGACGAATTCAGAACCTCCTCCTTTTTGAAGTCGGTTAAAAATAACTACTGCTTAAAAAAGTCATTGTTAATTACTGTTTTTAGTACCAAATTACCGATGTGTATAAAGTGTTAAAGATGTCAATTACCTACATAGGGTGACTTAGGCATTTTTAACACTTTTTAGGGTTCCGTACCTAAAAAGGAAAAAACGGAATCCTTATAGGATCACTCTTGTGTCTGTCTGTCTGTCTGTCCGTCTGTCACAGCCAATTTGCTCCGAATCTAATGATCCCATTAAGTTGAAATTTGGTACACATATGAATTTCTGTGACCCAAACACGGACGGGTAAAGCAAATAAATGAATTTTGAATATAGAGGTCACTTTTGGGGGGCAAATAAGAAAATAAAATAAAAAAGTTTTGGAAACTACACCATGTGGCATGTCAAATGAAAGGGCTTGCTATGAGGGTCTCAAATATATTTTTTTTATAATTTTAAAATAAATTGTTTTGAAGTTATTTAAGAAAATAGACGAAAATTGACCATTCCCCCCCTTATCTCCGAAACTACTGAGCCTAAAATTTTGAAAAAAATACAGAAAATAGACCTTTACCAGTAGATTACAGGAAAACCTATAAAAAGCCTGTGGTTTTAAAATAACATGGTAAATCTATCAATATTGTGAGTACAAACTTGCATTTATAGTTGGAATGTATGGGAGAACATGTTTTTCAACTACAATGTTAAGCTTGTTCTTAAGATAAATTCATCCCAACTACGGAACCCTTCATTGTGCGTGGTCCGACACGCACTTGGCTGGTTTTTAAATTGTATTAACTAGTTATTTAGCTGTCATTTCAAACACCATTGAGGTGTTATATTAGCCTATTCATGTTCGACGGATAGTTAAGTAGTCAGTGTAAGTAAATCTTATATTGAATGAAGTAGATGCCTATAATTAAATACGACTGAAAAAAAAAAAACATTTATGTAGGTACTTCTAAATGTCAGAGTAGTTTAGCAACTTCAGTGGATCTAATTATATGAGTCTAGAGCAAATAGAATGAGTCAGTGTGTTGACATAAATATGTCATCAAAGCTCTTTCCTTTGTAAGCTGGCGTCTGAACGACTTCGGATGATTTATTGCTTCTGTTGAACTGAACTAGACGTAGCGTAGATTGGTTGAAGTTAAAAACTGTAATAACAGTTTAAGAAGAATAAGTACCTACCTACTATTTCAGGAGTAGACTGGTAGAAATCGTCACGTAACGAAAAAGCGTTCATACATGTTATGTCCCTTTCTTCTGTTTTTTCGTTCTGAATTTGATCAATATGAAAATCCAAGATGGCGGCTGCGAAAATTTTAATTTTTTTTTCATCATGGGTGTCGTTTTCATGATTTTCGAGGGCGCTAAAGCCGATAGTGAAGTTGAAATGAAAATGCAAAATGGTGGCTGCGGAAATTTTCAAATTTTTCGTCATGGGTGTCGTTTTCATAGTTTTCGAGGGTGTATAAGCCGATAGTGAGGCCAAAATAAAATCCAAAATGTAGGCTGCGAAAATTTTAAAATTTTTCGTCATGGTTTCTCGTTTCCATAGTGTTCGAGGATGTTTAAGCCGTGAAGTCAAAATGTATATCCAAGATGGCAGCTGCGAAAATGTTGTTTTTGATTTAAATCATACGTGCAAAGGAACTTCATTCCTGACGGGGTCGCCCACGTTTTTTTGTAGATACCTATTTATCTGTTTTTATAAGTAGTATATTGTTTTTGGTGAAATCTGTAATTGTTTTTTCCAACAGTTTCCCCTTTACACATAAAACGTTCCAGACATTTTCACGATTTTCCTCCACAACATACTCGTAAAACAACACAACTAACAAAGCTCGTGAACCCATTCTCACCTTATTGATATTGTGTTCATAAATATTTAAACACAATATCAATAATTATGAACCGTACGAATTCAAACAAAGCAAACAACTGATTTACAAGAACTATGCACTTCTGACTGAAATTACACATGCCCGTTCTATTTCCACTCGGAACCCATAGAAATTCCTGTCTAATATATTAAAATAGACGTATTACAAATACACACTGGAGCATAAATCAATTTATTGTTGAAACAACAGAACGCTGCGCGAGAGTATTGCGCAAACGCAGAATTGAGATGTAGCGCTGATGATTAGGATTTAGTTAAACTTAAAAGTTTTAAACAAGTCACTGAGTATACTGAGAAGTCCCTACAAAAATTAATGTAGTAAAATACTAACTGATATTATAAATGCGAAAGTGAGTTTGTTTATTTGTTACGCTGTCACGCTAAAACGGTTGAACGAATTTAGATGAAATTTGGCACACGGGTAGACCATGGATTAGGACATAGGATACTTTTTATTCCGATAGTACGTTTCCATGGGATAACATGCACGCGGGCGAAGTCGCTGGCAAAAGCTAGTTACCTTATATGGCGTTGTCTGAAAATATGCTTTACAGTAAGATCAGTAAGTACATAGGTACCTTCTGAAAAAACTTGTACTCGAAGCACAGGCAACATGTTTTAACTGTCTTTTTTAAGCTTCATTACAACCTATTGTAATGCACAACAAAACAATAAAACTTCAGACGAAAACAAAGAAAATTTAACGAACCTCGATGTCACATCAGTGGCCCTTTCTTTCACAAAGTGCGACACTAATGAAACTGGCTTGATATCGCTGAAAGACACGCAATAGCGTGTAAGGTTTGAAGATCACGATACAGTAATTAATGATGAGGGAGACTAGTCAGCTAAGATAGTTGGGACGTTTACTCAATCTGCTTTTTGAAAGGGACGAGCTTTCTTGTAAACCGATAAATATTGTCTCATCTATGCAGTATATACTCGTACCTACGTACCTTAAAACAAAAAGGCATATTTTGATACGATGTTGAGTTACAAATCTTCATTTTCTCTATGCAGTTTGGCCATCAATCCAGAAAATTATTCGTTGTAGAATTAATTATTTTATGTTGTAAAAATATTGGTAGGTCTAATTATGTAAGGTGTTAAAAAAATACTTTAAAACTTTAACGAGTGCTTTAGACCATCGAACTGAATAACTTTTACTATGGTACCAACTTTGAAATAGCAAAAAAAAAACGCTGTTATCTACATTTATGTTCGCATAACTCGTTAAAATGTGAGTAATTTTTTTAACACCTTATATTTATTAGTCCTTCTTAGCAGTTTCGATAACGCGACCCTCAGAATTCAATTCCTTCCTAGGTAGGTAGTCTGACCGAAAATGGTTTATTTTTTCGGCTGGAATTTGTTTTTATTTTCGGCTGATTTGCATATTCGGGCAAAACCGAATATGATCTTTTTTTTTTGGATTTCGATTTCTTTGAAAATAGTTAAAGAAATGCAGTGTCAATCTTTTCAACATTTTATTAAAACTTAAATCACACGAAACTTCGTACTTTCCTCATAGACCTTAGGTATTAATAGTAAGATTGTTAGACATGGGATGTAAGTAATTGATCACTTACACCCAAGTTGATCACTCTACTTTTCATCACTAATACGAGGAAATTATAAAAAACAAACAAAAAAAACTGTTTAAATAAAAATAAAAAAATTTCGTCTAGCTAAATGGAATGGCAATGAAAAATACCTGTTCTGCTTAATCACTTCTTGTGTTGTTGGTCTGCATTTTATATCTACCAGCAATATCTAAGAAAAGATGTGCCTTATAATTGATGAGTATACTCTAATAAATTGGTATAAAACCGCTTAAGTTACACAATGAATTGGTGTTATTTTAAAAACGCACTGGCCAGCATGACAACCGCACGGAAAAAAATCGAAAGTAAGAATATTGGCGCCAAACTGATTTTCTTGTTAATAACGTTGTTGCAAACAAAATTTGCATTAAATTATGATGTGTTCAAGTGATAATGATTTGGATTTGACGCTGGAATCAATAAAACTAGAGGGAAAGGCAATCGTAGAAAATCTGTTACCTCCGTTAATATCAAAAAAGAGATAAGTACCTACTTATTTAAGAACATGATGATTCTCCAAGTGGGCGGACTGAAAAAAAAAATGAGTTGGTGAATGTCAGGATGCCTCGTTCGTTTTTCTACTTACCTCCCATGTGAGGTAAATCGAATTTACAACCCGCATTATGAGTTAAAAATACTAGCTACTTTCAGAGCATCAATGATGAAAATAATCAAACAATCTGATATGCGAGAAAAAGTATTATTTTCTCAGCATCTTCTCCGTGATTGAGCTTTTAATTGTTGTGACTATGGATATTCTTTGAATAAATTAATTGTAAGTTTTGATTGTACTCATATTTTTTTAGGCCAAAAACCGAAAATGAAAACAAATTCGGTCGAACTCTAGTAGGAAGCAAAAGTACTTTGATTAGAAAATGAAAGATAACAAAACATAAGTACGCCCACATACTATGTCACGGTCGTGATACACCTATCTACGTCATTCACCACTTTTTTCGCGCACAGGTAGCATTATTAGGTCCCCACGGAGAAAAGCGTATTGCCTTTTATCAGGCACAATGCTTCCCAATCCTGTGCTTTCAACGATATTATTTCTACGAGAAATCCGTAATAGGAATTTTCTTTTGAGGATAAAAACTTATTTTAGAATATTTAGCCATGTATTAGGTTCTTCAAATGATTGCTGTTACCTTACCTAATGGATGCTTTCGAAAAACTCGATACAACATGACAAAAAAAATTCTCGTTCGTGCTTTCAATTCCCATAAGTTTCGTTATCTAGGCTAATAAGCCTAGATGACGAAACTTGTTTAGTTCCATTTTTTAATATGACGTTATAATAATTTCTGTGAAGTCAGGGAAATTATTTTGACTGCCAGCTTAAATTGTTCGTAATTAAAAAAAAAAAAATGCGAGCGAAACTCCGCAGACGTAACGATATCTAAACACGACAAAATAAAAAAGATTTGATGACTTTTTTTTTTGGTCAATGACCGCTGTTAGTGTTGTTATTTGAAATGTGAGTTGATTAAATCGGTTTTTAACCGATGTAAAAAAAAGGAGGAGGTTCTCAATTCGACACGTATGTTTTTTTTTCTAACCACGCATAACTTTTTACAGAGTCGCCCGATTTGAAAAATTTTTGTTTTATTCGAGATTTCGATGAAATTCGAGATTGGTCCCATATAAAATTGATTTACTTTGCTTGGGTAGTTTTTGAGTTACCTTCAATAATACGTATTTTCTCTCCACTTTGATGATGATGATCTAGTTTGTTTTGCAGGTAGTGGTAGTAGAATTTGTGTGGGGTAGGTAGGTACAACAACTAAAGAGTGAAAAATAAAAACTTTTTTACAAAAAAATACAACCAACTTCCAAAAACAACACTACAAAGTGAAAAATAATTTTAATTTCGGAAGTCGGTGTCTAGTTAAATAAATGTATTTTCGTTTTTTGCCACCGACTTCCGAAATTAAAGTTATTTTTCACTTTGTAGTGTTGTTGTTTTTGGAAGTCGGTTGTATTTTTTTGTAAAAAAGTTTTTTATCGTGTTGAGACATCGATACCCATCCCGTCTGTGAGTTTACACAAAAAAAAACTAATTTTTGAACTGTTATTTTAAGTGCACTAAGTTACAGACGGTTGATGACCCCAAAAAAAAACATAATCAAATTAATTTATTTTTTGTTTTAACATGTTTAGATATCGGTACCGCCACGTCTGCGAAGTTTCGCTAGCTAATTTAATTTGTCCCTGTTTATAAACAAGAAGTGTCATTCTTTGAAAGTTGTATGAAATGGGTGTAACACGGCAATTGACGTAGGGTGTCTATTGCTTAACAGCTAATTTCCCTGACTTTATAATTTCGATAACGAACTTGGACTATTTTATTCTGCTAACAATATCTAGTGTCTTCTTAGTGTCTGAACTACTATCTACCACGTTTCACTACAACCCAGTTAATATCAGTGTCAGTTCTAAGACTTTAAGAGGCTACCGCGTGCGCAGTGGCGCCCTCATCGTTTGTTTGGTTATTTCTTTTATTTTAGAATGAAAATGCAGAAAATAAGCCGGAATAGTTGTGCTCCACAACACTATACGTTAGTTATTATTAGTTAGTTACTTAATTTTATTATAATCGTTAAAACGGAAAAAAGTGGCCACTATGTTCCATTTTAACGATTATAATAAAAATAAACAATAATTATAAATCTACTATTTGTAATAAACGTATAGTCTTGTGGGGAGCACAACTAATCCGGCTTATTTTCTGCATTTTCATTCTAAAATAAATAAATAACCAAACAAACGATGAGGGCGCCACTGCGCGCTCGGTAGCCTCTTAACTAAAGAAACTATTACTCGCAACAGAATTTATGTCACTTTCATTTGCAGCTCAACTGTGACACAGAATAAACTGGACAAAGTAAATAAAGAGCTCAAAAGCTTTACTTTGGAGGTAAACATTTATTTATTTATACGTTCGGACGGAGCGGGAATACTAATTCAGTTTGGAAACAGATCTAAGGAACTCGGACTTCGCTCGGAGCTTGATTGAAACCTACATTTTATATTTTTATCTTGGATCTAGGAGAATTCAGTCTTCCAGTGTATCGGTTGATTTTGATAATGGAGCTTTGGAATTGGGTTTGCTTCAGCAATATAGCTGTTTGTGTGTGTTTATTGTATTAGAAATTAAGTATCAATGAAGCACTGTCATCCGTTAGCTTCTTTATTAAAATAGTACATTTTGATACGAGTGGAGAATTTTTGTTATTGCATTCAAGGCGCAATTAACACCCGAGCCGTAGGCGAGGTTGTTTTTGAGCCGAGAACTGCAATAACAAATGTCCACGTGTATCAAACGACGTTTCTCAATACACTTTTGAAGAAATAAAAAAAACTAGAAAAATATTTTTGTCATGAATTTTAGGAAACTGTGATTTAAATTTTCTTTTTTTTCCGCGCTTTGCTTTCGCCAGGTAAAGAAGAAAAAAGAAAAGAAGAAGAGAGAAGGAGAAGCAAAGGTATAAAGCCGATAAACAGCCTAGTATGAAAAATAGCAAATTCAAATATTTTCAGTTTAGAACACAAATAAATGTTAATTTGCTCATAAAGTTTTTTTATTGTAATAATCATGGTTTTTGATGATATTCTATTTATAAACATTATTTAAATATTCAAAAAATATTAACGCCGCAAAGACGCATATCTCTTTGCCGAGATTAAAAAAAAAAATTCAACTCCGAATAGAGACGGTGTGAATAATATGTATAAGTTAGCTGTAGCAATTTTTATTCCCGCACACGTGTTGGAAAATGAAAAATCACACGCGTGTGAAATATATTGCATTATGAACCTAATCGTAGTGCGATATGAACCAGTTTTCGAGGAAGTGTATTGAAAACATAGTAGTTTTCTCATTTATCTGTGGGGTAATTAGGTGTCCTTCCTATGCGGGACATGAGAGATCCAATATTATGTGACTGAGTAGGTAGACTTCCTTGCAACATCTTGAAATTACATACCCAACTTGACTTCCATAATACAAGTCCTACTTAGTTTGGAAGTTAAGAGTTCATTTCCGTGTACGTTTTTTAACGTACACCTTGACCGAGGATAACTTAAGATACATCACTCAACTGTAAAGATAAGTTTTAGTTATAGCCTTTAGTTCAAAATGAATGATGGATAGTACCTACATTACTGCCGCAGCCTGCAAAAGGGGCATTTATCGACGAATGTGACATACGTTAGTCCATCAATGCCTGGTTGCGGTCACGGCTTGTATAGTACTTTTCTCAAATAATGCGTGGAAATTAACGGGGGGTTATCCCAATTTTCCTGTTTTCAGAATCAATTTTAAATGGTCAAATTAGTGTATTAAGGTCCTGAAAAAAATATATGCCATAGCTACATCCTTGCTTTAGGGAAATTAACGGTTCAAAACACGATAAATTGTAATTTCCTCGATAAAAAAAAAATCCGAAACATGGTCGATTTCAAAACCATTTTCCGTTTCATTTCCTAATTACAGCATAAAATGTTATGAAAATTGCATGTATCATGAGGTAATCGTATTTCGGAGGGAATTTAACGGTTGGAATTTTGAGTTTAATAGATTTTTTTTAAATAGACTCAAAATTAGTAAATTTGGCTAAATCCGCTCGCGGTCAGAGTCCTGCGGGACGTCATCGAGGTTGGACCTGTGTCAAAATTTTTAAAAATTCGCTCTCCCTGCTGTTGTTCAAAAAAAATCAAACAAAAGACGAACACATTAGATATGAAATTGCGACAGCTCAGAAAAAATATCTCGTAATTATATTATAGTTTTAATTCATAATATCGTTTTCGAAAATGTGATTATTTATATGTGGTATGATGACGTTTAATTGTCATCTTACGATAGTGTTAAGACACATTGCAAATTATTATCGATAAAATTATAGTCAAGCGCGAGTAGTTTATATTTTTTTATCGTGGTCCTTTATGAAGAAGTTTTAAAACACATTTTTCTAAGATTTTTCATCAGATTCATCCACATTAGTATTTTCAATCTCCATCGAACTGTCTTCACTACTAGTCTACTACCATATCCTACATAAATTACACATAATATAAATACAATGTGTCCGGTTGTCGGTTGGATACTAATAATAATCAACTTTCACTCTGGCAACAACAGTGAAAATTAGAAAAAAATAAAAATGTGCGGTTGGGGACCACCGTCAGGAATGAAGTTCCTTATAACGTATGATTTAAAACACAAACACAAAATTTTCACATCCGCCATCTTGAATTTTCATTTTCACTTCACTACCGTCTTTGGCTCCCTCGAAAACCATAAAAACGACACCCCATGATCAGTTTTGAGTACAGAAAGTCACAGTATACGATAAAATATCGTGTTCTATACATTCGAAAAATAGCGCCTTGTGAACGTAGCCATGGTTAGGCGGTAACCGTATCACTCAGTGCCCATGTTCTAAAGCAAGTTCGTCGATGACGTATCCTATTGTTGGTTTGTAACTTTGATCATATTGATTCTTGCACTTTTGTTTAGGTAAATAGTCCTATGGGACGGCAATCCCACATGAGCGGGGCCGGTTAGACAATATACTAAATTAATTTTGATGTCTTAGAATAGTAGATTCGATAAATTATAGCTGTAGCAGTAGGTACATCCCTTGATAATAAAGTACGGCAATTGTTCCTTCATATGTAGTTGTCAATAATTACTGATCTTCATGAGCAGTGGTCAACATCAAAAACAAAAGAATATGTTTGCAGCATAAGCAAAACAGTACGACCATTTTTAGCCCATTCTAAAAAAATTTTTTTTTATTCAGTCACTAAAGGGGTTATAGGGGATGCAAGTTAGACACACAATATACTAAAACAACAGCCACATTTTATAAAACTTTCCTTTACAGTACGTTTGTAGTTGTGGTCTCTCTCAGCAGCCAAAATACACAGAGAGTTGGGACTGGTGACGCGGGAGCAAGCGACCGACGACGAAGCAGCTTGTCCTGAGGTCGAAACGCGCAGCCTTCAGTAGCAATTTCCCACTGCTTGCGAAGTTTTTCGTTTTTAGTGGATAAATAAACAAACCCCTTCCTGCACAGGAACGACACGAACAGGTGTAATACCTAATGGCATAACACGAATACACTGAGTGATTCTTACAGATTATTTCTAACGAACCCGGCTGTCGCTAAAAAATATAAAAGTAGATTGTACACACGGGATTTCTCATTAACTGTCAGCTAACCATTGATATTTATTTTTATTATAAATATAGATGGTATAAGAGGCCTAAACTTCATGTTTTCTGTGTACGTTATGCGACTATCAAATAACAGTAGGTATATAACAAAATATAAAAAAAAGAATCGAAAAAAATATAACAGTTGAGAATCAAACTTTTAACCACGGGTTTGCAAAGCAGTCGTCGAACCGTTAAGCTATTTGGTTTGATGAAAGTTTACTAAAATAGCCGTTTAAAGGTTCAATCTGTAACTATCTGCTATATTCGTTTCCTACTCAGCCCAATGAAGTAATGGAATAATTCGCTTTTACATTGTGTTTTAAAGTCACTTATATCGTCGTAGACAACGACCGATACCGATTATCAGCATTCTCCTGCCCTTATCCCAATTTTTTTTGGGGTCGATGCAACTTGTTTTTATCTTCCATACTTCTCTATTAGTCGTCATCTCGATAGTCACTCCCTTTCTAGCCACATCATCTTTCACACAGATCATCCATCGTTTCTTTGGTATTCCCTTACTCGTATAGTCATCCAGATTCATAATCAAAACATTCCAGACGACATTTCCTTCATTTCTCCGCATCACATGCCCATACCATGATAACCGATTTCCACACACACCGATACCGATATCGGCACGATATCTACCGGCGAAGACAGTGCGGGGTGAGAGTAGCGGGCATTCTTTCAATTGAGAAAACTTTTTCAAACTGCCGCCGACTTAGTAGTGTGGTTGTTTGTCGTGTCGCGATGGTCATCGATATTCACCAATATCATGGGGCTTGTACGAGCAAACCCGTACATATCAATAGTATTACTTTTATGCTGACATGGACGCGCAGCGAATGAATAAAATGCATGTATTGGAGTAAGCAATCAGTAGTTGCATAGCATCGTTCGGGCTATCATCAAAAGGACTCATTCGCCGCGGGTCGAACAGTTATCAGTTTTGGGTGTTTTTCTGTGTGACTATCAATACACAAGTTGAACTCCTATATCAGACTATCATTTAAATGTACCTTACCCGTACAGGGCTGATAATAATTGTTCCTATTGTTATCGAATCGTGTTGGTACAGTTATCTGATAATGTGAAAACAAAACGACATTTTATGTAATAATCTTAGTTCACTCCACCGTAGACACCATAAAATGTAAACCTAAGGAAAAAAAATCGACCTAAGAAAAACTAATTAAGTTGATCAACTGCAAATATTTTACACTGTAGCATAGATTTTCCGCGAAATCGTCGGCGGCGCATCGTAAATAAACACGTCGCGCTACATTTGGGGGAGGCGGAGGTAGCGTTTCAAAGGCCTACAGGCCCGAACAACCTAGCCTTAAAACTAAGTAAATTGATTATAAATTCCAGAATCAATGACGATTATCAATAATTTTTCACGCGCCAATATAATACAATGTTCATTTGTTTCTTTTTTAAGCAGCTCTATTTGCTAAGCCAGTTCGAAATTTAAATAAAATCTTTGATATGTTACTTTATTCGTTGCCATTGTGTCGAAGTAAAAAGTTCGTTCCATTTTTAAATTACAAGACAGATATGAGATTTGGCCGCTAAACACGACAGCTATGGATATTCATACTACATTGCCGGCCGCCTGCTCGCATGTATTTGACCAGTAACGCATTTTTTTTTTTTAATTCAACAAAAATTACACAAGAGTACTTCACAAATCTTCTGACAAACTGCAGGACAGTTTGTCGGCAGTTGATTTATCTCTAAGAAGGTTGTCAAAATAATGCTCGAATTTAAAAAAAAAAGGTTTCAAAATGAAAAGTATACGTACCTACTTTTGTATCACTAATACAAAAACACATTTTAAAAAAGTCTTGCTACAAATTGAAACGTCCACCAAAAAAAGAAAAACTGATCGAAGAAAGCCTCACAATAAAGAACGCCATTCAAGAGAACAGTTTCCATTGAATGAACGGCTATTTGTGTAAATGCAACATTGTTTGTCCTCACCCAATACAATGGCGGCCGTGGATTATTTACTGTGGCTTTACAATGACGTACATACCTAAGCTTTTAGTTATCAAGTTATGCATTAGCTAGACCCGTTTTTAGTTATCAAATACGCGTGTTTGTTGAGAATTATCATTGCATTCGCATATCTCGTTGCGAATAATGAATTTTCGAGTGAATCTCGAAACGTGTAATGCAGGGTTTGAAACGTAAACTAAGTGTATGGTGGGCAAAAGAGAAGTTTTCAGACAAGACAATACTTTAGCAGTTTAACAAAGTACGCAGGAAGCCATATTTTGGGTCACAAGAATGATAAAACCATCGTGTTTATTACCACAATTTTAATTGCTTCAATTAAGTAATCTTTGATTTACTGATTTGTATTTTCTTTCTACACGGCACGGTTTCTTTACGGGATGGCGTATAAACCGCGCCGTAGAAAAAACGTGTCTGTCAACAAGATTCCATAGTGATCCATTCAACACTGACGACCGTGCCTGCGTACACGGCGAATAAACCGTAGTTTTTCCGCTTTTTTTTTTGCACACACGTTTTTCTTGCCGGGTTCCAATAATAGACATCTGTCATTTTTGTGTTGAGGTATGTCTTCTCCATAAAAATAACAGTCATAGTAACATGTACAGTCAACAAAAGAGATATCTATACTAACATAAGTGAATTAGTCCATGTTTAATTTTATATGTATTACTTTGTTTTTGCAATACACCTACATTGTAACACACCAACACAAAATTGCAGATTTTCACGAAATTGAACATGAAGCAATTCACATACAAATATGTTAGTATACCCTGCCTAGATATCTCTTTTGTTGACTGTACCTGGGCGACCGAGCTCTGCTCGGGTGAAAATAGAAAAAACTAATTTTCCCACATAATGAGACCTTTACTAGAAAGGTTTAGGTAGTTAAATAAAGGTAAACAATCTTGATATGACTTTTTACACAAACACATATTAAACAAATAACCTACTGCTTAAACTAATGGTTCAATTCATTTAGTAATCATTATTGCTGTATTTACAATGGTTTTTTGTTGCATTTATTTTTACACTGAGGTTTTAAATTAAAAATGATAAAAGACACATCAAGATTGTTTACCTCTATTTAACTATTTAAACCTTTCTAGTAAAGCTATAGCGAATTTTCACCCCCTAAAACCCCTATATTGCAACTTTTATCGAAATCGTTATGAGCCGTTTTCAAGAACGTGATTACAAATATATATACATATATACCTACAAATATTGTTTATTTAATAGTATAGGATTTATCAAGCTCATGTTTGGCATTGCCAGCATACTTAGGTATCTCTTTTGCGGCGCGTACTGAGGAGTACGCAATGCCTGAATGATAAAACGAATGTTTCCGATACACTAATGTGTTTGGATACGAAACAGGTGTTTTCAGTTTTACTCTTCAAGAATAGGAATGTAATAGAGTAGTTATTTTATGTGTTAAATGCAGCTCTCATTGGGTTACCAGGTGTAAAGTGTGTTTCTCACGTGGGTTTATTCTTTGTTTTTTGTTATTAATAAACTAATCTTTTACTCAATTAAATGTCTGTCTACGCTAACTCTGGTAGGTGAAAGAAACTAAATCTGCATATTTTATGATCTTCTAATATCGTGATCATTACTTTAGATTGAATTATCTTGAAACTGGAATCTTTATTCAATGTCTGCCTAGACATTTAATGAAGATTCCAGATTCCAGTTTCACTGAGTTTCCACAATTTTGTGTAAGTCTTAAGACTTTACACAAAATTGGTCACCCAGTGTATCACGACCAGAATGTCCAAGTTTCATGTGAAATAACTGTCTTCATCATCTGCCTAGCCTTTTCCCAACTATCTTGGGGTCGGCTTCCAGCTGAATATCAGTATTTTACTGCCATCTACCATCTGCCAGTTACTGGGTAATACAATACCCCTTGGTAAGACAGGTTGTCAGACTTTCGGGCTTCTGACGACCCGGGACCAACGGCTTAACGTGCTTTCCGCGGCTCGGAGGGGTCTTGGTATGTAAAGATGGTCACCCATCTATGGACCGACCGCGGCAAGCGTAGCTTAACCTGATCGATGGATCCGTACGGCTGTTATTACTTAGCCACAAGCCTCTTCCGAAATAATCGTCTTGTGAATACAGAATCACTGTTTTTCGTTCCCAACTCGATAACGGGACAATAGTTTGGACCAATCGTGTAGCACTACCGTAATCAACTGTGATTATTTAGCTGACAATAGTTACCATAACCCCTTTAGTGACTGAATAAAAAAAAAAATTTTTTAGAATGGGCTAAAAATGGTCATACTGTTTTGCTTATGCTGCAAACATATTCTTTTGTTTTTGATGTTGACCACTGCTCATGAAGATCAGTAATTATTGACAACTACATATGAAGGAACAATTGCCGTACTTTATTATCAAGGGATGTACCTACTGCTACAGCTATAATTTATCGAATCTATCACACGAGCGCGGTGTGAATCGGGTCCGTGGAGTCATTTTACCTAATATTGTACGTGGTGTGAGTTCTATACCAAGAAAATATATTTTTATTATTAACGTTGTTCATCACTATTAAGTAATAATAAAAAAATATTTTCTTGGTATAGAACTCACACCACGTACAATATTAGGTAAAATGACTCCACGGACCCGATTCACACCGCGCTCGTGTGAGCGGATACATTCCTAGTGTCCTGTGAGGAGTACAATTTGCCTGAATACAGCTATTTAGACTTCCGACCGTAGAGGGTTCATGTGTTTGACCTTAGTTTTGTCTATAAATTACCGGGCACAGGAAGCCTTTAGTGCTGTGGTCTGAGAAGGATTAAAAGGTTACATAGATACATTAGACACGTAAAGTGGTAGCTGCACTGTGGTAAGCTTTGGCTTAAAGCTTTTAGGGCTATTGACAACGTAGGGTTTAATCGTTAACGTTGGGTGGGTCACGCGCGACGAAGTTGGGGTCGTAAGAGATTATAGGCAGCGTATAACATCGTTAAAAGTTTGATATGAAAATAGGCTCAGGTTTTTTTTATGATTCTAGTGGTTCCAATTATTTTGTTTGTATGGAATGGACAACTCTTTTTAATGCATTCGAAAGTTTGGCGCAAGTTTGGGCGTTTGTATGAATACGAGGGTAAGTAAGTAAATATGCCAATAGCTATGAACTAATATCCTATGCACTGTGACGGCCATTTTGTTTTTTGTGGGCTTTTTGTGTGAGAGTATTTTTGAGTAGTCTCGCATTCGCTCGATTATTTATGGGTGTTATCGCTATTGGTTTGTTTTAGAGACTTGACATGTGACGGTATGCCATCCTAGTTTTTTCCCTACACAAAGCATTTACTGTTCACTAATTTAATACGTTTATTCATTTTAAAGTTCAATTCGTTTTCATAGTAAAATAAATACTTATTTTCAATGTAATATTTCGCAGTAAGTTGGCAAGGTTGTCTGTTTCATATGAGTTTTGTATGAAATTCAAGGGAACTGACTAAGCGATGCCAACTTCAACGTTGAAATGAAAATAGTTTTCGGATTATTTAACTTTTGACATTTGCCGACTTTTAGAGAGCTTTTTGGGTTGATTGCGTATTCGTAAATAACATTAAATATCAAATATTTTAACCGAAACTAATACACATTTGACCGACAGATTGGTTTCGGACTGTTTGGGGCTATATAGATCACCTCTGCCGTGTAACCATAGCAGAGAAACAGCAGTAGTTCAATTCAACTGACTCGCATAATGTTCGGCGGAACATTATGCAGTTTCGCGGTTTCGCGGTGGCGGTGTGCTAAGACCCTTAATGTCAAAGATCGTTCGCATCCTATTCTCAGTTTCAATCTTTCAAAAAAGCCTTTAATTTTCTCACATTTTTCATATTATGAAATAGATTGTCACTGATATTAGTATGTGACTTGAATCTAAACATTTTTTAAGTGCCTACTAGAATTATCAAATCAAATCAAACCAAAATATTTTATTTCACATAGGTAAACCACGTGGGCACTTATGAAACGTCAGAAACTAGGTGCACGGTTCCAATTGGTCGTTTCCTATGGAGAAGAGTCGACATGAAAACCCCTCTACTCTCTACTAAAAAAAACTACTCTCTACTAAAACTACTCTTACTCTTACTCTACTCTCTTTTTAATAAAAAAATTGGCTTTTACAATGTTTTCAAATTACAGTGATAATAGATATGGCTTTTTGGGCCTATAGAAGGACTCAACAATATTTAGGTATTAAATGACTTACCTAACCTATTTAGTTAAAGGTAAGGCAGATGTGTAATATGCATCTGTGTTTATCCTATCAAACCCCAGCTAATGAGACACAGTTACAAAACTTAATGTTCGTGACCAACTAATTAACTTAACTAATTAATTATTACCTTATTAACTTATTGTTCGTGACTGACTTAACCTATAATTACGTATTATTGTAATATATTAATCAATCTTTCAATATCTGGTGATTAACTACGTCTTATATAAATTTTAAGAGCGTCCAATTGGTATTAAAAGGTACAACATATGTCGTCTCAATCATCGATCCACGTGTGAGTTGTTTGATCTCAGCATCCACTGATGAAGTCTAAACAAAATGGCTAAACATCCGCCACCCAGCACATATTGGCTAAATTGGTTAATTTGATGCTTTTCCTGCTGAAATTATTAATTTATTTGTTAGTGTGACAGTCTGTCGGTTACCCCAACTTAACAACAAAATATTATGATATTGTTTTAAAGCCAGCAAGCCAGCGCATCTGTCGAATCACTTGTGAGACATAAATTAAGAGCCTGAGTGTGGGGCTGATAGGTCGGATGCAATAATTCAACTAATTTCTAAAGTATTCCTAAAAGTATCCTATTTCTATTTTTAAGAACAATACAACGTCGCATCTGTTGACTCAGTGGGTCCAAGTGGTCCTTGAAAACAATTGGCGAATGAGACAAAAAACGTTTGGGATATGGTATGGCGAGGAGGCTGGCGAAGGGTTCGCGAGTCAAAATGTGGTGATTTTAGGATAATGAAGAGAAATGTTGGGCAGTTGGTTTTAGACCGCTTCTAGAGACGGACGTCCGATCTAGGCTAGTTAAGTTAGGAGTCATAGTGAATACCAAGAGGCCATGTCACAGTGGGCTGTCGCAAGACAGCGAGTATTAGTTATTAAGTTAAATATAGTTAGGTTTAATCCCAGATTAGATTAATTTAGTATTTAATGTAGTATATGTGTGTGTGTATGTTGGAGCCACTAGTCGATGCAGGAGTACAGGCTAGTTAGTAAGTGAGTTGCCATTTAATTTCCTTCAAGGAGTTATTCGGTAAGTGTCATCTTTACTTAAGTTAACTTAATCTTTATTAATAGTGTGTATACATAGTAGTTACGGACTATACTATTATAATGTTATAATAGTCCTTGCAGGTTGATTTGCGTTGAGACTTGATTGGTAACGGTTAGGTGATATTGCTGACGAGCGATTAATGATCATTTATTCCAGCAGGCAGCAGCAGCGTTTATTGTAGCATGGCGTAATTACTCTTACTTAATATCGTAATTTATAATTAATGCTTTGTTCTCTCGTATTATGTGTCCACCTCCTAATCTATACCTCATTGTATTGAGGCTTGATATAAGTGATATCGCTGACGAGCGATTAATGATCATTTATTCCAGCATGCAGCGGCAGCGTTTGTTGTGCAATGGCGTAATTACTCTTACTTAATATCGTAATTTATAATTAATGCTTTGTTCTCTCGTATTATGTGTCCACCTCCTAATCTATACCTCAGTAGATTATTGTCACTTGCAGTTGGTTATAGGGAATCGGGGAAGGCCTTTCTCCGACATTAGACTTATGACAACTGATGACGATTACTGATCTCTAACTGACGCGCCATGTATCAAATCAAATCATGGAAGGCAGAACCGAAAATACTCAGTTCATTTAAAACAAACTAGGCTATAAAGCCGATCTGTAATTGGTTACAATTACAGCGCAACCAAACGTTAGTGATAATACCTACTTCCAAAAAGGCCTCGCTACAGAGCATGTTGCGTGACGCCTGGTAATGCACATTTCCAGGGAGAGGGGTTAGGCATCACCAAGTACCTCAAACTAAATTGGTAGCCGTTTTAACAACGCTAGGGAGCCTGTCTCGAGAAACCCGTCCCGTTGGACGTCAGTATTTTAGAGACATGTATTGGAAGCAGGACGGTTCACGCCCGGACTGCATCCTCTAAATGGGGAAGATTAAGGAAATGTGAAGTGACGATGTACCACTTCGGCGTATACCAGGTTCTATCGTAATGGGTTCTGCTAGAGACTGAGTCTACGAAACGCTTGTGCATTGTGTTATTTTAATAGAAAGGGCTAGGTCGCTGTAAGGGTATCAATCATATCAGCACGCGTTTAGAATTACTCAACACTTGTCTTCCTCAATGGCTGTAGGACTTCGTAGTACTCTGTCTTAGGATTGAGTAAGACATTTATTTAGTGCTTAGGAAACGTGTTCTATTAGAATCGTATTAGTGTCCTCAGAGGTTCTATGCGTTAGGTCTAACAGAACACGTACTTGAGACAAATTGACGTTGTAAAACGGTTCCCGGTCTCTCTCTGAATTGGGTACATTGTAATCAGACAAATTAACGTAATTATAAATAAAGGATTTAAGCGCAAGCGTAACGATCCCTTTTTACCTTCACATCTTCAGGAAAGAGTTGCAGATATCAGCTCCCGCCTGCGAGAGGGGAGACGTTGGCGTTGCAACATTAATAATACTAAAACATAATTATATAAGACAGATACGTGTTGCTGGGGAGTTTGTTTCATCACTTCTTCTCCCCAGCCCAAACACTAGGAAGTGATGAAGGGTGGGGCGATTTGGACTGTCTATAAACCTTCAAGAGTTGATCCACAACTCTATTACAGATTGACCATTGAGGTTTGATTCTCTGTAACTATTATTATCTAATACTCAATTCTTGAATTGTGTATTCTTTGCCTCCGGCCAATAGTAGGCTTTTAATAGAGTCTATCCAAACTATATTAAATAATGATTCTTGAGATTCGATTCTCATCTCTATTATCAAGTAATTCTTGATAAGTTGTATTCTTTATCTTAGACCAATAATTCGGTCAGACTGACATGAACACGGTGTCTTGCAGATATACTTGTTGTGCAAGGGGTGAACTTCCAGGGGATGGGTGACCACAACTATCTTATATCCAGTCCAAGGACTGATAGGGACCATGTCTCCTTCAGAGCATGATGTTGACGCAATGCCGCTGGAACTGGCCGCCCCGTTGCTAGACAAGGACGGTCGCACGGTTACCGCAGGGAAGGCCGCTTCGTCACGATTATCAGTTCGCAAGAACTGCTAGGGAACATGTCTCCAAAAGAGCATGTGTCGACTCAATGCCGCTGAATAGCCGCTTGGGTCACTTTATGGAAGTTTTGCTCTGAGCGCTCCGAGCGTAGATGTGAGGTATCGTGTGAGTAATGACTGATCAATTGCCTGTTACGCCAGCGTAAGGGTTACTCACAAGTTTATATAACAATATACTTTGCATCCCTCTATTGGTTATTACCTTTGTAAAACCACATCCAATGTATTTTCATAACTATGAGTTCCTTCATTCATTACAATCGGTGGGGGAGTGTCCAGTCTGGAGACGAGCTCTACAGGGTAGTGCGGGGTGGAGCACTACCTTTTCCCCATAGGGGAAACCGACCCAAACACTAATATTAACATAATTTAGGAAAAACGAAATTTTTTATCAGGTAGGGTAATCGAGGTACAGTCACATGTGGTGCTGCGTGACCAGGATTCTCGTCATTAAATGTACTGATTCACTTCAGTGCAACGAGAAAGAGCAGCTTATGGGTTACTACAATAATAACACAACGTAATTTTAAGGTTCTATTAATTGTTAGAGACGACAAGAGTTACAACGGCTATAATAACTTTTGTTAAATTAGGTAACGTTTTGATTATCGAAGTTGAATTTCTCAACTTATAATAGTGGGTTCAATTCCTGCTTGATGTATTGTTTTATTAGTGCTTTTATTCCTGTGTCATGGCTTGTGGGTTAGATTCCTGCATGAGTTGTTAATTATAGTTCTAGATTCCAGTGCTATTGGATTCGATTTCAATGTGTTTGATGTTTTCCAATTTGAATGTGTTTGAGTGAGATTAGATATAAGACACCGCTATTACGGGTAAACCTAATATTATTAGTGACTAAGAACTACGAAGCGTAAAGCTTATAGAATGACAATCAATTTACCAAGTCTGCAGTGTAAGTGCTGACAGTTATAAAAAAACACGTGAATCACGTGTCTTCCGTTTGCGTAAAGTAAATGAGAGAGATGGGCGATTTTATAATGTTAAGATTAGTTACCTAGCGGTTTAAATTATATTTAAATTACTTATTAGTTTTAGCTAATAGGTTAGACTGTAATTGAATAAAGTATTGACTATCATCATAGGAATTAATCGCATTTTCCAACTCCGCAATCTACAGCCTATGCCATATATTTGAATGAATACTCGGGTGGACTTCTTTCAAATTCCAGGATGTTTAAGTCTTCTCTCGACTGCGACTACGCTATGTCTCGACCTTTGGTTCGCGGGTTGCGCTGGTTTATTGAGATTCTTCTGAATCAGCTGACATCGGCTGACTTCAACAGCACGGCTGTAGAGTGACTTCTGAATCGAAGCTAAGTTTCACGTTTATTAGACACTTCAGCTAACCGTAGCTTGTTATCTCACTAAATGTTATAGATTTATGTTTTAGGGCTATGTTATCAGTTCAAAGAAGCTAGAGAATGTTCTTGTCAACATTTTATAATTTGAAGTGATGGTTAACAGCACTGTGTGCTAATAAGCAAATACCTACTTATATTTTCTAATCAGTATCTTCTAGACTCTTATTGGATTTCAAAACTGCTCTAACCTTTTAGAATCAGAGGGGGGTGTTCAATTGGAATATACCTAATCTAATATGGTCATGTGCGGACTATTTCAGCTACTCCTGGATGCGACTGCGGGCAGCTAACTAAGCTGACCCAGCATTAAGGTGCATAAAGAGAGACCTCTGTGCAGCGGCAACTGCGATAGGCTGAGTTTAGAACAAAGGAGCACCGGGTAACGTGACTCAATAACACAAAAACTCTTAAAAGAGACCCTGGTATGTAAAACTACATTATAAGCATGCACAGGTTCTCGGAACTTACTTGAAGCGCGGTAAAGTAATTTGAATAATGTGACAAGAGTATTTACAAGATGATTATGTTAAGATTAATAGTATGGAGAAACTATAGTATCGATTGAACATGTTTCAGCGAAATAGTACCAAATTATAGCAGACGTTACATCTTATTGTCATCTTATTGGATTCATGTTCCAACTGGAATACTTATAAGTCATTATTTGATTAGATTAACCTAGCAGACCTGAATATTCTATTTATAATGCTGTCATTGGAAGGCTAAGTTCACCTTATTGTGAAAGCTCATCCGCTACACTGCGTCACGCGTCTGATTTTCAGAGGGGGGAATGTGACAGTCTGTCGGTTACCCCAACTTAACAACAAAATATTATGATATTGTTTTAAAGCCAGCAAGCCAGCGCATCTGTCGAATCACTTGTGAGACATAAATTAAGAGCCTGAGTGTGGGGCTGATAGGTCGGATGCAATAATTCAACTAATTTCTAAAGTATTCCTAAAAGTATCCTATTTCTATTTTTAAGAACAATACAACGTCGCATCTGTTGACTCAGTGGGTCCAAGTGGTCCTTGAAAACAATTGGCGAATGAGACAAAAAACGTTTGGGATATGGTATGGCGAGGAGGCTGGCGAAGGGTTCGCGAGTCAAAATGTGGTGATTTTAGGATAATGAAGAGAAATGTTGGGCAGTTGGTTTTAGACCGCTTCTAGAGACGGACGTCCGATCTAGGCTAGTTAAGTTAGGAGTCATAGTGAATACCAAGAGGCCATGTCACAGTGGGCTGTCGCAAGACAGCGAGTATTAGTTATTAAGTTAAATATAGTTAGGTTTAATCCCAGATTAGATTAATTTAGTATTTAATGTAGTATATGTGTGTGTGTATGTTGGAGCCACTAGTCGATGCAGGAGTACAGGCTAGTTAGTAAGTGAGTTGCCATTTAATTTCCTTCAAGGAGTTATTCGGTAAGTGTCATCTTTACTTAAGTTAACTTAATCTTTATTAATAGTGTGTATACATAGTAGTTACGGACTATACTATTATAATGTTATAATAGTCCTTGCAGGTTGATTTGCGTTGAGACTTGATTGGTAACGGTTAGGTGATATTGCTGACGAGCGATTAATGATCATTTATTCCAGCAGGCAGCAGCAGCGTTTATTGTAGCATGGCGTAATTACTCTTACTTAATATCGTAATTTATAATTAATGCTTTGTTCTCTCGTATTATGTGTCCACCTCCTAATCTATACCTCATTGTATTGAGGCTTGATATAAGTGATATCGCTGACGAGCGATTAATGATCATTTATTCCAGCATGCAGCGGCAGCGTTTGTTGTGCAATGGCGTAATTACTCTTACTTAATATCGTAATTTATAATGAATGCTTTGTTCTCTCGTATTATGTGTCCACCTCCTAATCTATACCTCAGTAGATTATTGTCACTTGCAGTTGGTTATAGGGAATCGGGGAAGGCCTTTCTCCGACATTAGACTTATGACAACTGATGACGATTACTGATCTCTAACTGACGCGCCATGTATCAAATCAAATCATGGAAGGCAGAACCGAAAATACTCAGTTCATTTAAAACAAACTAGGCTATAAAGCCGATCTGTAATTGGTTACAATTACAGCGCAACCAAACGTTAGTGATAATACCTACTTCCAAAAAGGCCTCGCTACAGAGCATGTTGCGTGACGCCTGGTAATGCACATTTCCAGGGAGAGGGGTTAGGCATCACCAAGTACCTCAAACTAAATTGGTAGCCGTTTTAACAACGCTAGGGAGCCTGTCTCGAGAAACCCGTCCCGTTGGACGTCAGTATTTTAGAGACATGTATTGGAAGCAGGACGGTTCACGCCCGGACTGCATCCTCTAAATGGGGAAGATTAAGGAAATGTGAAGTGACGATGTACCACTTCGGCGTATACCAGGTTCTATCGTAATGGGTTCTGCTAGAGACTGAGTCTACGAAACGCTTGTGCATTGTGTTATTTTAATAGAAAGGGCTAGGTCGCTGTAAGGGTATCAATCATATCAGCACGCGTTTAGAATTACTCAACACTTGTCTTCCTCAATGGCTGTAGGACTTCGTAGTACTCTGTCTTAGGATTGAGTAAGACATTTATTTAGTGCTTAGGAAACGTGTTCTATTAGAATCGTATTAGTGTCCTCAGAGGTTCTATGCGTTAGGTCTAACAGAACACGTACTTGAGACAAATTGACGTTGTAAAACGGTTCCCGGTCTCTCTCTGAATTGGGTACATTGTAATCAGACAAATTAACGTAATTATAAATAAAGGATTTAAGCGCAAGCGTAACGATCCCTTTTTACCTTCACATCTTCAGGAAAGAGTTGCAGATATCAGCTCCCGCCTGCGAGAGGGGAGACGTTGGCGTTGCAACATTAATAATACTAAAACATAATTATATAAGACAGATACGTGTTGCTGGGGAGTTTGTTTCATCACTTCTTCTCCCCAGCCCAAACACTAGGAAGTGATGAAGGGTGGGGCGATTTGGACTGTCTATAAACCTTCAAGAGTTGATCCACAACTCTATTACAGATTGACCATTGAGGTTTGATTCTCTGTAACTATTATTATCTAATACTCAATTCTTGAATTGTGTATTCTTTGCCTCCGGCCAATAGTAGGCTTTTAATAGAGTCTATCCAAACTATATTAAATAATGATTCTTGAGATTCGATTCTCATCTCTATTATCAAGTAATTCTTGATAAGTTGTATTCTTTATCTTAGACCAATAATTCGGTCAGACTGACATGAACACGGTGTCTTGCAGATATACTTGTTGTGCAAGGGGTGAACTTCCAGGGGATGGGTGACCACAACTATCTTATATCCAGTCCAAGGACTGATAGGGACCATGTCTCCTTCAGAGCATGATGTTGACGCAATGCCGCTGGAACTGGCCGCCCCGTTGCTAGACAAGGACGGTCGCACGGTTACCGCAGGGAAGGCCGCTTCGTCACGATTATCAGTTCGCAAGAACTGCTAGGGAACATGTCTCCAAAAGAGCATGTGTCGACTCAATGCCGCTGAATAGCCGCTTGGGTCACTTTATGGAAGTTTTGCTCTGAGCGCTCCGAGCGTAGATGTGAGGTATCGTGTGAGTAATGACTGATCAATTGCCTGTTACGCCAGCGTAAGGGTTACTCACAAGTTTATATAACAATATACTTTGCATCCCTCTATTGGTTATTACCTTTGTAAAACCACATCCAATGTATTTTCATAACTATGAGTTCCTTCATTCATTACAATCGGTGGGGGAGTGTCCAGTCTGGAGACGAGCTCTACAGGGTAGTGCGGGGTGGAGCACTACCTTTTCCCCATAGGGGAAACCGACCCAAACACTAATATTAACATAATTTAGGAAAAACGAAATTTTTTATCAGGTAGGGTAATCGAGGTACAGTCACATTAGGAAACAAAAGAAAAACATATAATTCTTCTTTCTTATTTTTTTTTTAATTGTTTATTCGGAACAGAATATTTTTTAAAATTTATTTATTTAACTAAGCAAAGGTCTCTTTGTTTTAAAAATACATAGGAGCACATACGGGTATACATTTGTCACGTCAATTAAAAACGCAGCGTTTCACTGAAAATCAATCGTCTAATTAGGTACGTAAACTAACGAACCGAGCATAAACAGCGCGCTTTCCCAAACTACCAATTATTCTGCACCGAAAATATTTTAAATTATAAACGTACGTATTTACCTATTAAAACTTTACACACAAAAAGAGATTATTTTTTAATATCGGATACTTGTTTTTTTATTGCCTAATGTCTGAAAATGACAGAACAATATTGGAGCAGGATTGCCGCTGGAGGCATTCCGATAGCTTTGTATACATGTAGAATTTGTATTGATAATTGTTTCACGATGTAAAGATTGTTTAATAATATATCGTACGCAATTACACAACCTACAAATGTACGTTACGGAACCAGTACCATAAGTATATAATTATCGTCTGCATATTTACATAAAAATGTATACATAAGCAGTGATTTGTTCTTCTCAATAATTCATTCATAAGCTCCGTATTTATAGTAAATAAGAGTTGCGCAAAATTGCACTGTTGCAGCAAAATTGTTTTGTGTTGTTGACAACATCGTTTGGTGCTGTGGTGAAAATAAATTATTTTATCCTCTAAATGCATACATTTTTTCCCACAACAAAAACATGTGGCCGAAACAACGTTGTTTTTAATTTTTGGTTTCCATGAATACGGGTACAAAAACGACCGAGTTTTACGAAAAACTTATTCAATACATTTTCCTTCACATCCAAATGTATACGGTGACTGTAGATAAAAACAAAAAGCCGCATAATGTTAAAGCGTACATTTGTTTATATTATAAAATCATCGGACTCAGCCAATAAACGCCACATTCTCGTTTATTTATTCTGAACGCGAATTTAAAAATGTGCAACAAATGGTACAATGGATCGTATCACTATCACTCCCACGCATAATACATGAACTTGCTATATACCAGAGAATTCATCTTTCTTAGTTGCTTCATTGAATTTTCAATAAGATTTAGAATTCTTTACAGCGGTAAAGATAAACGATAAAAAACCGGCCAAGTGCGTGTCGGGACACGCGCAGTAATAGGGTTCCGTAGTGCACGCCGCCCCAATTGTTTTCACAAACCCACAATATTTTTGAAATACCTATCCAACAACACCTCACACCATGGGGTAGACGAGAAATAAAAAAAAACATCCCAACTTTACGTGTACAGAAAGTACCCTAAAAAAATTTTTTTTCATGATTTTATTTTACCTCTTTGTCGGTGTGATGAAGATGTATATCCATGCCAAATTATAGTTTTCTAGTAAGAGTCTCTGAGATAAGCTGCGGACGGACGCACAGACAGACGGATGGACATAGCGAAACTATATGGGTTCCTCGTTGACTACGAAACCCTAAAAAACTCAATGAAAAAGGATATTTTTTTTACCGACTTCAAAAAGGAGGAGGTTCTCAATTCGTCGGAACCTCTTTTTTTTTATGTATGTTCCCCGATTACTCGAAGATGGCTGAACCGATTTAGATTATTTTTTTTTTGTTTGAAAGGGTGTACTTCCCAGGTGGTCCCATGATCATCAAGTCAGGATCTGATGATGGGATCCTGGAGAAATAGAGAGAACTCTTCCAATTTTATAGGCACACTTGAAGCGATTTGGATAGTTTTTGGAAGAGCACTTTTTCGGAGTGGTGCCATTTCAATTTGGTGAAGATCTGATGAAGAACTTCTGAGATAGGCAATGGAACTCCTCAATAAATGATAGCAAATGGACTGGGATTGCTGAAATCTCATGTCTGGAAGAAAAGGATATTTTTTTTGGAATTGAGAAACTATAATTACAATATTATTTATCTATTTTTCTTTATTTGTATTTTACCCATTTTGATTTAAAATAAATATACATATATTATTATTTTATCATCGCTACAAAACCAGATATTTTTTTATGATTCTCCCTCATTTGTGTAAAATGTGTAGGTACGAGTACTCGTATATAAAATTATGTATTCCAAGAAACACAAGTTTAAATCTACAGTACAACTATTTTGTTAATGTGCCTCGGCAATCATCGCATCGCCTGCGACTTTAGCAGCTTTCCTCCTATTTTTTAAATAAATTACATTAAGTTAAAAAAGAGTATTAACAACTCTATATACTTCCAAGTCGATTGAGAGCGTCCGGTCTGCACCAAGTGCAAAGGGCAACTGATAGAAAGTTTGCCGAGGGACATTAAAACAGTAGTTTACTATGTCAGATACATATACCTTTGAATTGGCCTCGCGATAAAGTTTAGTATGAATGCTTGTCCTCAACTTGTGCTAAGTACTAAAAGCTAAGCTACTAGAGGAAGATTAATTTTATAAGGTAATATATATAGAGAACTAGCTTAGTTCGTGACTTCGCAATCGTGGCTAGGATTAAACGTAGCTTATTTCCGCTTTGGTTTTACAAACTTTCCCTTTACCAAGTTCTTAGGTCTTAGGTGATCGGTTGAGGAAGGATACACGACTACCCACCTACCCAAATTCATTTCGCAGAAAATCGTTTCGTTCTATGTGAGTGACAATTGCAAGAAAATTGTCTTATATCCATCAAATATATTTTGGAGAGAGACATTGATGTTTTAAATGATTTATCATTTGGTAATTATTTTACATACTGAATCGTAACGCAATTAAATTTTGATAAACGTAAGAATTTTTGAATATCGCGGGCTATATTGAAGGAATCACCTTAAGGCAGCTTTACGAGGCTTTTGCCTACTTTGTACGCGTATATTTCATATCATTTTATTTTTTTGAAATGTGCGTTTTGTTTGTGCAGAATAAACAATTTTTCTTTCTTTATTTTTCTTTTTTTCTTTCTTTATGCCTATCCAGAACCATATAGTACCTAATATCGTTGCAAACAGAAGCCTATTGTCTAAACTAAAAGAGAAAATCATTTTTAACCGACTTCAAAAAGGAGGAGGTTCTCAATTACTTGGAACCTTTTTTTTATGTATGTTCCCCGATTACTCGAAGACGGCTGGACCGATTTGGATTTTTTTTTGTTTTATTCGAGAGGGTTGGTCCCATATAAAATTGATTAACTTTGCTTGGGTAGTTTTTGAGTTAGCTTCAATAATACGTATTTTTCCCCCACTTTTATATGGATGATGTTCTAGTTTGTTTTGCAGATAGTGGTATTAGAATTTGTGTGGGGTAGGTACACAACTAAAAAGTGAAAAATAAAAACTTTTTTACAAAAAAATACAACCGACTTCCAAAAACAACACTACAAAGTGAAAAATAACTTTAATTTCGGAAGTCGGTGGCAAAAAACGAAAATACACTTAACTAGACAGCGACTTCCGAAATTAAAGTTATTTTTCACTTTGTAGTGTTGTTTTTGGAAGTCGGTTGTATTTTTTTGGTAAAATAGTTTTTATTTTTTTGTATGTTTATTTGTAATGGATAAACTCAAAAAAAAAACTTAACCGAATTAAAAAATTCTTTCATACAACATGGGTTGTATTTTATCGACTTCCACGCGAACGAAGTCGCGGGCAGAAGTTATTGTAAAATAATTTCGGCCGATTTATCGATAAATCGTGAAGCTAAGCATACTTGCCGGTAGGTACACCTCTAATCCTCGTATGACAATAGTACCAGTGGCAAATAGAGCGAAAGTAATCTGATATTTTGATAAAGCTGTTCATAAATATACAGTCAGCTTAACAGTATCAGCTTTTTGATGTTATCTACTTATCTTTTTGATGTTATCTACTTATCTTTTTGATGTTATCTACTTATCTTTCCGCTCCTTTTCCCTTACAGGTTGAGTAGAATTTCAAGTGGTATTCACATTATAAGTAGGTACCTATGGTCTGTTTTTAGGGTTCCGTACCTCAAAAGAAAAACGGAACCCTTATAGGATCACTCGTGTGTCTGTCTGTCCGAATGTCACAGCCAATTTGCTCCGAATCTAATGAACCGATTAAGTTGAAATTTGGTACACATATGAATTTCTGTGACCCAAACACGGACGGGTAAAGTAAATAAATGAATTTTGAATATGGGGGTCACTTTTGGGGGGCTAATAAGAAAATTAAAAAAAAAAGTTGCAAACTATACCGTGTGACATATCCACTGAAAGGTCTTACTATGAGGGTATCAAATATATATATATTTTTTTATAATTTTAAAATATATTGTTTTAAAGTTATTTAAGAAAATAGACGAAAATTGACCATTAACCCCCCCCCCCCCCCCCCTTATCTCCGAAACTACTGAGCCTAAAATGTTGAAAAAAATACAGAAAATAGATCTTTACCTGTAGATTACAGGAAAACCTATAAAAAGTCTGTGGGCTTAAAATAACATGCTAAATCTCTCAATATTGTGAGTAGGTACAAACTTACATTTACAGTTGGAATGTATGGGAGAACATGTTTTTCAACTACAATGTTAAGTTTGTTCTTGGGATAAATTCATCCCAACTACGGAACCCTTCATTGTGCGTGGTCCGACACGCACTTGGCTGGTTTTTTACTCTCGGAGACTAAATTTACAAGTGAAACTGTTAAAATGACCTTTATGATAATGTAATGAAAGTCAGTTTGACATGCACTTGTCAATTTAAGGTGAACGTCCACTGGTCCGCACCGGTTGCACCGCACGCACGCCACGTAAATTACGCAATGGATTTTGGTTTGTTTTGTATGAACCCGCATTTTCATTTCTTCATACAAACAAACGAAAATCCGTTGCATGCCATGCGTGCGTTGCGGCCGGCGCGGACCGGTGGACACTCAGCTCAAGTCTCCGAGACTAAAAAAAGCACTTTAGTAGAGGGCCTAGACAAAGTAACATTCGTTATGTGATGAACTGATGACGCTAGTAGAAAAGCCAAAAAGGCCAAAAATTGAATGGCGTTGACATAAGCTATCGAAATGTCATGTAATTATGTCAATGTCACTTTGAAGCTGTAGCGATTGTAGAAACAGAATCTTCTTGTCCACTCTGAAATGACGCGCCCCACTACTGCATTTACCGTAGTAAACGGCAAATTTAAGTAGATAAGTACCCACTTTGCACGTCGGTAAAGTCACATAAATTAAATGTTAAGCAAATTGACTAGGTACCAACGTAACTTGTCTGTATATTCAAAACAGAACTGTCCTTCTTCAATAGTGTTATACAACAGCTATAACACAGCAAATTGAAGTAGTGTCAATAATTCATTAACAACTTATACGTATAAACTGTAAACATTACCTAAAAATAACAAAATTATATACTAACATAACTAAAACTATTAAAAAACTAAAATATGGCGTCGAAAAATTCCTACGCATCGCTGTCGACTGGTAAAGTACCCAAGAGACTGGCGTGTAATGTCAATTTGGTTAACAATTAATTTTCCAGATTGTACATCATATGCTTTAGAATTTTCGAATCATAATTTCAAAACATCGTATGCTTGTATTGCTTGTAACATTGTATGCGATGAATGTATTAATGGTTTTTCCGCTCTTGCAAACATTTTTTTTGTTTTTTAAATGTTGTGACCACCTGGTACGGTCAGCAACAAAAGTCGGTTAACACTTGCAGTTTTTTATTCTTAATTATTAAGCGAAACATTTAATTCAAATCGGAACAGAAGTACTTAAAATTTTAAAAACAATAACTCTCAACAGTTAAACGAAAAAAAAAGCAGTTTATCGAGTCATTTTGTGTTAATTTAGATGATGTCAAAAAGTAGCAGTGTTAACCGACTTCTGTTGCTGACCGTACACTACGGTAACTTCTGTTTTTTTTTATCATTGCCTCGTAAGGCTCGCTCGACCATCTCTTCATCATGCTATTGTGAAATAGTACTTCGCGTTTATTAATAATCGGGTAAATGTTTAATGAACCAGTAATCCATCAAACCTCGTCTATAACACCTTTCAGTGACAAAAACACAATGTTTTCTTTTCAATTTTCGTTTTCCACGTCTACATTAGTAACAGGCAAAGTTTGAAGTTCACAACTGTTACGAGTAGTTCCCAGTTTTTCCATCCATTAATTTAAGTTAAGACAAACGTGACGTTGAGTGGAGAGCGTTCACGCAAAAAATAGAGCACGCCTCGACACAGAACACAACGTGTTCTTGTGTTTGTGAGTGCTTACATCTGTGGTACCTACGGTATTAGGTACTACTTATGCATTAAAGGCTTGACAGAAGCTATTTATGTGATGTGCACAGATGGTATACGTAAAGTTCCCGCAGAAAAGCGCGACACGATTTTGGTAGAACAATTTCCATGAAGTTTTCTAAGAAATTGTTCTACTAGAGTCGCGTCGCACCTGTCTGCGAGAGCCTTAAGCCTAATGCTATCTTCAGACTGACTTAATAACCATTCCGTAGTCAATTTTTATATATCTACTTAGATCAGACACTGAACTACCTGAAAATTATCCGACAGTAAAATATTAAGCTCCAAAATTGTAAAGCAGATTAACATCAAACACAAACACACATCACATTCACAACCTTCATTTAAACTGAAAACAACAACACACAAATTGCGAACACAACCCAATCAAAACTCAATTCTGTTGACATGACATCCTTCCGCTCTAATATAATTTCTGTTAATCTCAAAACTGAGTGAGAGGATCACATCAAACGGGCCCTCAGAGGAAACAATGCTGCTGTCATTGCTCACTCGCTTCACTGAGTCACGTCGACGTCACGCAACGGAGTCGTCACGCTAACGTCACGTCACGTCACGGTATCGCTGCGTAATGACTAATGATTCGGAAAGCTCGTAGTATGTTGATATTACAATTTCATGTTTTAAGTATTCAAATTGTATGACATGCGATCAGATTTCCTGTATTCGTTTTGGGCAGGAATTTTATTTGAGTTTGCTAACTAAATGATGTATTGGGGTTTGGTGAACATCAGCTTCCATTATTGTGGAAGTTTTTTAAGTGAGCAAGTTAAATTCATGCTTTTATTGGATTTTTACTTAAAAACTTAAGCGACCGACGTTCCGTTTGTCAAAGAAGATTTAATGTCTTTATACAGTGTGTCTGTATTCGGACTGGCGAAAATTAAGGGGGTGGTACAGACGATCAAACTGAACAACTTTCTCCCGGGGACCAACATCGTAATCGTGAAAAAAAAATCAGTCATCCCATACAAAACTTCAATACCTACTCGGCCAAATGTATGGGACGACTGAAAATGTTTTCGCGATTATGATGTTGGTCCCCGGGAGAAAGTTGTTCAGTTTGATCGTCTTTACCACCCCCTTAATTTTCGCCAGTCCGAATACAGACACACTGTATAAGATAAGAATGTATAAACATAGAAAAAATATAAGTATTATTATATTTGCCGATCGATATACTCAGTAATGGAACAGGTCAATCTACCTGAAATTACTTAAAATAGCATCCGTCCATTGAACTTCTTTCATTACCAGAATTACCTACACCATTTCATTATAGTATTGGTAACATCAAAACTCAAATAGAAGTAGGATTTGATTTAATGAGAGGATATCTCCGCCCTGTAATATTTTTTTGTAGAGGAACTACAAACCAATCCATTTGCAAATTGTGGCAAAAAAATATTATGTAAGGTCTTTAGGTATTCTCTCAAGATCATAACAGACATACATTTAATCTTGACTGTGTGGTCTATAGCGTCTTTATGAAGGTTATATATACGCAGAACATGGAAGTGTCCATTATATGCCATAAACTTTCCTACACGACAAAGGGTAGGGTGAATAAGATTGCGCGATTTTGAATCATTCGGTCATAAAAATAAAACATACGGAGTAAGCACAGGTTTCTTTATAAATTGTAAACTTATCTGGGTAGGTATTCATAATTATGAAAAAACCCGTCAAGAGCGAGTCCGACTCGCGCACCGAGGGTTCCAGTCCGATTTCTGAAAAAGTGTGCTATTTAAAGACATCGTTTTATTTTCCCTATAATCTTTACATAAACTTCTATCACATACGAGTAGAATAATTTCAGATTTTTCTCTATGCAAACTTCGAAGATAAGGGACAATTAAAAAGACACTGTGTGTCGCGTGGATCCACGTTCGATAGGTATGCAAAGGGATTCAATACGAAGTGTTAAACAACATAGACAAAAATAATAAAAATCGGTTTTTCCTTGTCAAAGCTACCCTAAAAAATGCTTTTCCCAATAAAACCTCAAAAATACCACAGCGTAGCGACAATCAGTACCACATCCTTGCAAACGGGCTTGCAAAACGACACGACTTCTTCACGCCTCGTTGATTCCAGTATAACTTCCTTTTGCCCCCACTTACTTTATCTACTCTCAAACATTTATTCTGCTCTGTGACACTGTGTGACATTTTTTTCCTCAAATAGAAGAAAAACTTAGACTTTTCCGGTTTCGGTAATAGTCATTCTATGGTTCTATTAATATACAAGAGTTGATAATCATTTGATGAATATACATATATTTATTTGGCCAGCAAGTATAAATTGAACGTGAAAAAAATCATAATCTATTTAATTCAAAAGAAAAGTCCTGACTGACTGACTCACCAACACCCAGCCCAAACCCTTGAACCTAGAAAGCTTAAATTTTGCACAGAGGTTCCCTTTATAATGTAGACAAAGAATAAGGAAGGATTTCCGGGTAGGACGTTCCCGTGGGATATTTACCGACATCCACGTAGGCGAAGCCGCGCGAAAAGTGCTAGTTATTAACAAAACGGCATTCTCAAAGGACCTCAGCTTAAGTTGGTAAAATGGTATCCAAATAAAAATACGTTCTAAAATGGTGGTCTCATTGAAATAAAAAATGTCAAAGTGATTCAACACACACATTCTTACAGAAAATCTGAATTTACTATACATTATTCCTAGCCTTACCCAAATATGTTGGGGTCGGCTTCCAGTCTAACCAGATGCAGCTGAATACCAGTATTTGACATGGAGCGACTGCCTATCTGACCTCCACAACCCAGTTACTGGGTAACACGACACCCCTTGGTAAGACTGGTTGTCAGACTTTCGGGCTTCTGACGACCCTTAAGAACTGTTAAAGATCCACTAATGACAGCCGGGACCAACTGCTTAACGTGCTTTCCGAGGCACGGAGGGGTCTCGGTATATAAAGATGGTCACCCTGATCGATCGCCCGTGCGGCTTTTATTACTTAGCCGGGTTTTATTAATCAATATTTCTGACTAATATAGAACCGTAGAAAATAATAACCAACAATCACATAAAGAGGTTTTAATCCAATAAATCAATCAATCTGCCTAGCCTTTTCCCAACTATGTTGGGGTCGGCTTCCAGTCTAATCGGATGCAGCTGAATACCAGTATTTTACATGGAGCGACTGCCTATCTGACCTCCACAACCCATTAACTGGGTAATACGATACCTCTTGGTAAGACTGGTTGTCAGACTTTCGGGCTTCTGACGACCCGTAACGACTGTCAAAGATCCACGAATGACAGCCGGGACCAACGGCTTAACGTGCTTTCCGAGGCACGGAGGAGTCTCGATATGTAAAGATGGTCACCCATCCACGGACAACCCCGGCAAGCGTAGCTTAACCTGATGGATCGACCCGTGCGGCTGTTATTACTTAGCCACGAGCTCCTCCGAGGTTTTAATCCAATAATCGAAAATAAAGATAAATACAAAGTCCAAGTTTAATAACTTGGTGAAGCCATGGAAGCTTGCTTGTTGTCTTTAAGATAAAAGTCACGTACTTGGGACGAAGAAGAAAGGTTTTATTAGGAATTAGATGCTTACTACAGATCGTAACACGCAACTGAATATAAATGGAGTAATTTATATCAATTCCACTTTTCCCTACACGTGTAGGTAGCGTTTATTTTCTTCCTCGGTCATCTTACACGTAATAAGTGTTTATAAGTGCTTTTGTAGAAAATTGGTTATATATTGTGTATATTAATGCAAGCGGCATTAAAAAAGTAAAAATTAATCTTCAACAGTAAAGAAATGCTACAATCTGCAATCTCACATTAATTTAATAATCAATTTATTCCATAAAAAAAAAATCAGTTTCTAATCTAAAAAGTCAATCCTCTTAATCGTCGGGGAATCCATAGCCATATCAATTCACATAATGTGTTTCCATTATGGCTCGGTCGTGGACCGTGGACGTTCGGACGGACAGACGGAAACTACGCCATTACCCGCGGCGAAGAAATGTGAAACGGACCTCAAGAGGAAAAATATTAATACACAATTGTGTGCAGAATAAATCTATAAAATGTCTCTTTAGGATTTTGTTAATGTTTTTTCGCTTTCCTTATGGTTTTTGATGATAATATTTAATGCATAATGAGATTCAGCTCAATAGGTGGTCACTGGTGGTTTTAATATTTGTGGGAGAAAATAAATACATTTTATTATTTTTTTATTATTATTGCAGAATTTACCGCTTAACTTACTTAATTATTACCTAATTTTTGGTTTCTGTAAACTCCATAATTATTACCCAAAACTGAAAACTATAGGTACAGTCAACAAAAGAGATATCTAGGCAGGGTATATTAACATATTTGTATGTCGAATCCGGTCAATAGTACGGACGCGTAACGAATCGCAAGCGCGCCACAGGTGACATCACGTGAGGTGCCCACACCTACAGCGCGCTTCTACAGAGTCGTGATGTTTTAACCTCAAGGCGAGGAGGAAAGTCTAGTGTCGGATAGCATCGGGGTTACTACGCCACGGAACTGTATTCGATTCGTTGTGCTTAGTGATTGTGTTAGATTGTGATTTCAAACATCGTGTATCGCACCCAGTGTGTTTTCATTGCACGAAACCCATCTTCTGCCCACATGTCTGTCTAAATCTAACTGAGTAAATCCTGATGTTCCGACATGTATATGAATTGCTTCATGTTCAATTTTATATGTATTACTTTGTTTTTGCGACATTGTAACACACTAACACAAAATTGTACATTTTCACGAAATTGAACATGAAGCAATTCACATTCAAATATGTTAGTATATCCTGCCTAGATATCTCTTTTGTTGACTGTACCTACATACCCACTCTGAAAGTAAAAAAAAAAAACAACACCAACGCTATAAATTAATCACAAAAGCTTTTTGCTAAGCCTGCACTTACATTATCAAGAGCGCGCGTTATGCCCATGAGTCACAAATACGTTTTGCATAAAATGCGTAATTGAAAGCACCTGTCAATGAACGCTAAATCTAGGCTTTTATAATGACCCAGTTTTATATCAATGGTGTTGCGAATTTTATCAGTTTTTTATATTACTAACTTCTACAAATAGTTATGCAATTTTGTCCGCCTGTTTCTTGTATCCCCGACCCATCGCGTCGCGTCGCATTGCCCGCCACAGCGCTGTTAATTCGTTTTCGCATAGCGTTCTTTCTGACTTTTCTTTTTGCTCCATTCTTAATGATCATAACGTGATGTTAAATAGCCTTACCTTACTTAAGAAAAGGGCTATCAAATGCAAAAAGATTTTTTAAATCAAACAAAAAACAAGAGCTTCAGCTTTATTATTTATTATTAAATTATGATTTTAATCAATCGTTACAGTAGATTTTTTCCATTATCAAGTCATAATTTGCCACGGAATTAAAATCTTCACATTCTCGTCTCCTAAATGTATTTTTTTACCTATTCAGAAAATAAAATACAGGTACTTAATGATATACCTACATACTACATAATGTACCTACATCGTAAAATTACTAAGCCTCTTCACTAAGTCGACGTTCGCACGGACGTAAAAAGTCGCGGCGATTTTGTTTCGTGCAAAAGAATTTCAACGCTCTGCTTAGCGCCGAGAGTTGAAAATCCGAAAGTGTGTTTTTTCGACGCGCTAGAATGCACTCTGCTGTTGCTAAGTTGGATTCTCAATGCTCGGCTCAACAACGAGAGTTGAAAATCCAGTGCGAGATAAAATCCCGCCGCGATATTATTACGACCGTGCGAACGTCGGCTAACAGTAACAAATCTCTTAAGTACCTACCGAATGTTGAAGGGGCTTTAATTTCCATAATTTATGGGTAAATGAGCAGTACCAGTGTAATAATGAATAATAATTATTTATAAATATGTAAATGTCTGTACACGTCATAATGATTTTATGGATAATTATTTATTTTTATTTATTTAAACTTGTCATACTCAAAAAAGATATTAAAGGCGGACTTAATGCCTTGGGCATTCTCTACCAGTCAACGGGTGGTGAACAGATTAGGTGGCATGTGCTCTGTTTGAGAGAAACAACGACAGAAAAACATTAAACATATAAAATATCTGATATCTGTTTCAATATAATAATGTAAAAAAAATGTTGGTATGCGTTGTAGATCCAGCATCGAAGCCGGATTATCTACGGACTCAATTTTATAAATATTGCATTTTTGAGCTACAGGTGGGACTCATAGCTTTGAATTCAGAACTTTGTATTCATGAACGTGGAATGGAGAATTTATTTTTACTTATTGCACATTTCTATTTTATTTCAGGTATCCCATACCTGAAATAAAATAGAAATCGAGAGAGAGCCAAGTTTGTACTGCATTAGGTACGTTTCTTTCGGTGAGTGAATTATTTATTTTCTGTTTATGTTTGTTCCTCGTATTTGCTACGTTATACATTACTAGCTTCTGCCCGCGGCTTCACTCGCGTTGGAAAATATCCTACGTGAACGTACTACCGGGATTAAAAGTACACACATAATATAACGTCAAGTCTGTAATCCCCGAAGGCCTTTTTTTTTTGTGGATGGGAAATCATCAAATGACTTCTCCCGCTCTAGGCAGAGCGGGAGGGCGTGTCAGACTTTTACTGACTAAAACCCACCCATGATCCTTCAGTTGCCCGTGCCAGGGCCACGTTATCTCTCTCGAACTACCCGCGACCCCGGCGGCATCGGCCCAATTGACCCCGTCACTCCTGACATCTCTTTGAGGCGCGCGTGGAACACAACGCGCCGTCGACCCGGGCCTGGTCCTTACCGGACGGCGAGCTGCCCATTACTCGTCGTCCGCAAGCCCGCGCCTACGGTGGCCGGGAATCGGCAATCGATTCCCGCCGCCCAATCCCCGAAGGCCTGGGCAGAGGAACACCCATATTTTGCCAGTTACGATTAAGCCCCATGTAGTAGGGGACGAGCCTATTGCCATCAACTGGACACGCTGTGAAATTCCTGATGAAAAAACTCAATATAATTTTGCACCACCTGGGACCTCGACGACGATGGGAATCGGACCCAGGGCCTCATGCTCAGCAGTAACGCTTGGGGCCATACTAGATGAACGAGGCAGTCAAAAAAAGGAGGAGGATTAAAAGAATAAGTGGCAGTATTAAGTGTAGTAGTAGTAAGTAATTTACATAAGTTGATGAAATAAACATTTTTATTTTATTTTATTTCTTACATTATGTTGTGTTAATCCAGGTTATGAACTATCTGTGTGCCAAATTTCATACAAATCCGATCAGCCGTTATTGCGCTAATCCGGAACATACATCCAGACAAACAGACAAACGGACTAACTAAAATTCTTCGTTATTATTTTATTATATACAATTATTATAAAAGAGTGTCCGTGGAGTTTCTTGCCCGTTCTTCTCCATAGGTACCTACTACGCTTTGGAATGGGTGACTAGAAGCTAGTTATCTTTCTGACTGACCGACTCCTTGACAATTCAAAAGTGACTGTATTTGGTTTATTTGAAATAAATGCTTTGAGTTTGAGTATATTAAAATTATTATCATGGTTGAAGATGTTCACCATATACTTATGGAGTGTACTAACACAAAGAAGGAAAGAGAGACACAGTTGAGTATGGTTAAAGTACATAAATATGATATTGGTCCATACGTAAAAGTTTTAGCGCAACCTTCGCCTGAGATAGCAGACCTACTTACATTTTTTTTTAGGAATTTTTTTTTTTTTTTTTTGTATTTGTAGTTTAGAATAGCTTAAGTTATAATGAGGCTGACTCGCCACTGTGGATAAAAGCCTCTTACAAAAATTAGGAATAAAAAAAAATAAAAAAAAAGTAGAGACAACAAATTTTAACCTACGTTTTTACCTACGTTTCTCTGAATATCTGAACCACATTCGACAATTTGGCTATAAAAATTCTTTCCTCCGCGCTCCGGTTTCACGAGGTCGTAACTCGGAACCACGAACGATTGCTAGTCAGGAAAATATTCACTTAGCGCGACCCTCGGGAGCTCGATCACAATAGATCAGCGTCATACTGACTGGAGCCCCATCTCTTCGCGACAAATCATGTAGAAATCGCCCGATCCTATCTCCGAACCGTCGGATTTAGACTTACAACTTTTTATTATTGAATTTTTCGTCCCGAGATATTTTCCGGTTGAATGAAAGGATGTGGTAAAAGGTAATGGTGACCTTTTTATTACTTTTATAATGTTCAGTAGAATGTGTTATCTCTGCGGATTCCTTTCGCATATTCCGTTATGATGTTTACGTAATTGCTTCTGTATGAATGGTGAGGTATTCCAATTATTTTTAATAAAAATTGCCATTTCGATTTTCTTTTCAACGATGTTTTAATTACGGTACGGATTCTAAATAGTGCCTGGTTATTTTGAGGTAGGTACTTTTAGTAGCTGAGTTTTTCGGGTTCAGTACCTCAAAAGAAAAAACGGAACCCTTTTAAGATCACTTCATGTCCGTCTGTCTGTCTGACCTATTTCTCAGGAAGTGTGGAGATATCAAGTTGAAAGGTATATGATCCCTTGAAGCTCTAAAAAATCAAGCTTCTAAATCAACGCAATACAAAATACACGTTTGATATTCGCTAGTAAATCAAAACCAATAGACCGTATCGTAGACCTAGAAGCATGAAATTTGGCAAGAAACAAGGTCTCACAGCACAACTAAAGGAAAAAGTCCGAAAACCGTTAATTTGTAATTTTATCATATTAAGAAAGTATTTTTTTAAAATTACAAACTCAAAGTAGTTGGAGAATTGACCGTAACGTATGTCTATGTACAATGTTAAGTTTGTTTTTGAGATAAATTCTTTTCAACTACGGAACCCTTCATTAATGTGTGGTCCGACACGCGCTTGGCCGGTTTTTTATTTATTCATATTTTAAGAGTAGAGATTAAAACATGAATATTCAATGTTGATCGTACCTACGCATTTAATAATACTGCCAGAAATATATTACGTACTTTAAAATTGCTGAAACGCGGGAGAGAAAATAAATAAGATTACTATCAGTTTATTTAAAATTAGAAACTGAATTTGTGCTAGCTTTTCAGGAAAATTTACAGGTTAGAGTATCGTGGAACATAATACTTTACAAGGCGAGGCGAGGCGGAAATCTCGGGACCGAACTACAGACTATCGTAATGAATTCGAGTAAGGAACTGAAGTGCTATTACCCTAATCTAATAAACTTTAACAAACTCATCCCTGCTAAGGCTGAGTGCTTTGTAATTTGAAACCGGAAGTTAGTACAAGTTTTGTCCATTTACTTGTTGCGTTTAATCATCTTCGACATGTTTTCTAACTTTGAAATAAGAGAGAAAAGATAAAGATAAGCAAGCTTTGACAGTATTAGGTTTAATAAAAAGAAAGAAAGAATAACGGTTATTTTGTAGCCTCACCAGTCGGGGGTGCGGTGAATGTACAAGTATCTCCCGGGTCCCCGACTCATGGTGTTAGAAGGAACAGTGGGGTTTTAGTCGGTAGAAGTCCGACATAACCCTCCGTTGCTCCCAGATGGAGGGCATCCATGAGGATTTCCCCACGGAAAAAAAAAGAAAAAAACGGCCCTCGATGTGTGTAAGTAAGTACTCGTACCTACCTAGTGTCATGATTTCTTGTTTATAATACTACTAGATGTTGCCCGCGACTTCGTCTACGATCCTGTATGAAAAATAGCCTATGTTCTTTTTCAGATCATGATCTACCGATGTACCAAATTTTATCCAAATCCGTTCAGCTGTTTCAGCGTGAAAGCTAAAACAGCTGAACGGATTTGGATAAAATTAACGAACAAACAAACAAACTCACTTTCGCATTTATTATATTAGTTAGGATGTTCTGGAATTTTACTTATTTCATTTGGCAACACAGCCAGCCGACGTCCGGAAATAAGTGCTCAACGGGAATCCGTTTGAGCACCTATTTTTTAGGCACCTATCCATTGAGCACCAAAGGTATTTCCAAAGTTGAGTAAACTTTTATGTTAATGAAGATATGTTTTTGTTAAATGATAACATTCTGCAATAAAACTGCAGATTTTTATTGATCTGATTTATATTACACCCCATCACTAGAAGCTACCGCACCGTAGGTGCTCAAAAGGGAATAAAGCTGAATATTTTTTATTGTTCCCTTTGAGCACCACGTCAAAATATTGATTGATGCTCAAATGGGAATACTTTTGGTGCTCAATGCATAGGTGCTCAAACGGGAATACTTCGCACAGCCAACCGCCATGCCGTTTGAATAGCATCATGGTGAGGTGAAATGGAGACTAGGCTTACACTTGGAGTCGCTCGTTCAATTCGCTGAGAGCGGTCGACCTAGTAAAATTATTCAAATTATATTACGAAAATAATTATAAATTAATAAAAAAATTATAATAATTAAAAAAAAAAATATTGATTGATTGTAATAAAATCGAGATTATAATCCATTTCGATATTAGTAAAATACAACAATCTGTTATTTTAGAAACTTGTTTTATTAAACTAGTTATTTCATACCACTATGACTGTTTTAGCCCAGCAATAGGCAATCAGATTTTACAATAACCATTTCCATTTGAATTATCATGAAATCGTCAGTCAAAAGCACAATAATGGAAATAGAATTTCGGCGTTCCATAATCAGTCAATTCACGAGCATCATCAGCTCACTCAATATGCTGCGAGCGAGCAAAGAGCATAATTCTGCTATTTTATGATTGGTAAACATCGGTACGCGTAACGACTGGTAGCCATCCAGAGCACGCGCACTCGAGCTCACAACTCTTGACCCGAAAACCTTGTTCGTGTGTATCCCAGAAAATAATCCAATAATATATATCTGAAGCATTCTTGTCTGGCTGTGAAAGGCAGCAATTGTTACCGACGATTTACTTATGTAGGTACTGTTTCACAGGTTCAACAAAATCAGGGAATTTATCGGACGCTTGATTTTCGATTACGTTTGTACGATTTTCAATTGTTTTTCTGAAGGGTTTCCTTTGCTCGCGTTATTTTTGAGTTATTTAGTACGATCAATTTGTCGTGTTATAGCCATCTTATAAAAGTGCCAATAAATACAGTTGTGGTTTGAATATACGGACAATTTAAGTTGGTAGTCAATTTGATAAACAATTAATGTCCCTGACTTTACAAAGTTCGTTGATTAAGGGCCTCACATATTTACAGTCCGCCAGCAGTCAATTAGCCGACAAGCGGTCCACTCATAAAAAATCCGACCGCCAGTTTTTATGAGTGGACCGTTTGCCGGCGGACTGTATAATGTGTGGGGCCCTTAAGAATCACAATTCCAAACTTAGTAAATAGGTACATTACAATTATTTAGTGCTCATACACACGAGAGGCACGTAGTCGACGGCTGCAGTTGCCTCTGCCGTTGACCCGTGCCGCTCGTGTGTATGAGCACTTTACAATCAAGGCATCCGACTAGCTACAAGCATAGGTAGTCATAGAAATTAGGATTTTGAACTTGCCAAATATGATAACAATACGTTTCATAAGGTAAATGGGATAAAGAGATTGATAAAAAGAGTATGTCAGGCTCACTCAAATATCTCGCTGGTGGTGGCGTGTGTGTTGGACTCAAAACTCAAACTCAAACTCAAAGCATTTATTTCAAATAAACCAATTACAGGCACTTTTGAATTGTCAATGGGTCGGTCAGTCAGAAAGATGAAGCTAGTTGCCCATTCCAAAGCGTAGTAGATCCCTATGGAGAAGAACGGGCAAGAAACTCCACGGACACTCTTTTAAATCATAATATTTTTACAAAATATTGGTTACATCGTTCATGTTGAAAATATACATGTGAGAACAATGTAGAAAGACGTGCACGTTAAAAAGCGTCCGTAGTAAAAAGATAAAAACTAAAACAACTAAATTAAATATTAAAATTAAAAATAAGCCATGACAGCTAAGAGACGACCAGTCCCAACTGACGGCGCCCGTTCACGAACATGACGCATGGATCAGCACCAATTAGCTCAACCATTTTGAAGGGAACTCAATGATCCAACACACACGCCACCACCAGCGAGACATTTGAGTGAACATGACATACTCTCAAGGGATCATTAAGTTCCCTTAAAAATGGTTGAGCTGACTGGTGCTGATCTATGCGTCATGTTCGTGATCGAGCGCCGTCAGTTGCGACTGGTCATCTCTTAGCTGCCGCAGCGTGTTTTAATTTAGTTGTTTTTATCTTTTCTTTACGGACGCTTTTGACATGCACCTCTTTCTACAATATTTTCAACATGGAATGATTTAACCAACAATTTGTAACAATATCTTGATTTAAAAGAGTGTCCGAGGAGTTCCTTGCCCGTTCTTATCCATAGGTACCTACTACGCTTTGAATGGGTAACTAGTTTCATATATCTGACAGACCGACTCCTTGACAATTCAAAAGTGCCTGTAATTGGTTTACTTGAAACTAGCCGTTGCCCGCGGCTTCGCCCGCGTGGATGTCGGAAATTATCCCACGAGAACCTACTACCGGGATAAAAAAAAGTATCCTATCTGTTAATCCAGGTTTTAAACTACGAGTATCTGTATGTTAGATTTCATCCAAATCCGTTCAGCTGTTTTTGCGTGATTGAGTAAAAAACATCCAAACATCTTCACAAACTTTCATATTTATAATAGGTACTATTAGGATAAATGCTTTGGGTTTTCAATTTTTTTTTTAGATATTTACTTCAACAAAATCGCTAAGACCCACGAACATAATATTTACAAGAACACCATGATGTCTATCTAACTTTTAACGAGTTCAACTCCTAAATGTCCGTCTGAGCTGAGCTATTTGGAGTGGCTGTCCTCAAGTTTAAAATAATGGCTCTTCTACGAGAGCTGACTCCATAAAACATACTGTGGCGTCCTCCAAAGCGAAGTTTAGCAGTAACGAACATTTATTTCTTGTCGTTTGACGTATTCAAGACTACATTGTCACTTTTCGGACTACGGTAGATATTTTTTCGTAAAAGTCAAATGTAATTTTTGATTCTTCTGAATCTTATATAAAATACACACACGTTAGTAAAAAACTGTAAGTAGCTATTTATACTGAATTTTCACCGAATTAGCCTTGCTACAGTTTCTGCAAAATATATTTCCGCGAAACGAAAATCTGAATAAAACATTTTACCAGAACCAGGGTTACCAAACAACGCAGCATCACCGTTTAAACTTTGATAAACCCAATGTGTGAGAGCAATCATTAATCATTCGCCACACAGCAGGCCCGCGATGCGTCAATCGATACATTATGTTGGGACGCCTTGTTGATCTGTGTGAGTTGCCTGTTCTGCTAAACGACGCTTGATTGTTGTGTTTTAGTGATGTTGCTAGGAATTTTGCCGTAAGAGGAACAAGTGTTCAGCTTTTATGACAAGTCTTTTACAGTTCAAGCAGTACGATTGTGGAATGCCTTGCCCGTGTTGATAAGGCGAGCTCAAACGGCCACTTTTAAAATTCTGGTAAAAAAACACTTCCTCTCTCTTTAAACGTCATTATTACATGTATAGTTCCTTGCCCTTGTTTCATGTTTATTATTAATAATTAAAAATTTATTAATGTATGTATATGTATATAGTACACCACGGACTACCTGCAGAATTGTCTCTCCTTGTCCCCATACTCCATCCAAAGATTGTCTGTAAAATATCGCTTTTAGTGATAAGACCGCCCATTGTGTCACTCTATGTAAAATTTCAACATTGTAACCTGTAATTTAAATGGTGTGCATAATAAAGAGTATTCTATTCTATTCTATTCTAGTCTATTCCTCCATTGAAAAAGGAGGATACTTCAACCAAGCGGTTGCTGTGACTGGTGGGCTACTGCCGAATGTTACTTAGTCAGATGTCGATAGTCAGATGTTTCAGTTCGAACAACCTGGTCTTCTACGCATATGTGCTAACCGATACGTTCTGCTGGGACACCTTGTTGATCTCTTTGTGTTGCCTGTTCTGCTAAACGACGCATGATTGTTGTGCTTTAGTGATGTTGCTAGGAATTTTGACGTTAGAGGAACAAGTGTTCCTACGTTGTAAAAGGAGGAACCTTCGACACACATGTCGACAGTCAGATGATTTTGTTCGAGGTTTGACCCTGACGTTAACTAAAAAAATAATAATCCCTCGTCCGGTCAACGATTGTACAAACTTTCAAGGATTCTTCAATGTTGTACATGTAATTTCAAGACTCAGTGGATGGTAGTTTGTTAGAAGTATTTTATTTTTATTTTACATGAGTAAAAATTGTTCATAGTAAATTAAATAAATTGGGTAACATAAGATATAGTTTACTTATTTAAATGGGAACATAAGGGGAGTCTTTATTTATGCACTCAACATTCTCCTGCTCTTATCCCAATTTATTTGGGGTCGGCGCAATGTCTTTTTCTTCCATACTTCTCTATTAGTCGTCGTCTCGGTAATCACTCCCTTTCTAGCCGTATCAGCTTTCACACAGTCCATCCATCGTTTCTTTGGTTTTCTCCTACTATTATAGCCATCGACATTCTTACTCAAAACTTTCCTGACAACATTTTCCTCCTTCCTCCGCATCACATGCCCATACCATGACAACCAATTTCGACACAACTTTTCAGTCACCGGTGTCACTTTCAGATTTCCTTGTATACATATAGCATATACCATATATAATATTATATATAATATATATAGCATATGTAATACAACACATAGCATATATAATACAACATATAGCATATATAATATGATATAGGTACAGGTTGATTTATGGAAAAGTCTGAAACTATTATTTTTTTGAACAAACTCCACCTCTGAGAGTTTCTGAATTTTCCATACTTACTTCCTCTTATGTACTCATTTCTTATTCTATCCATTCGCGTAACACACCTTTCTTACGCACTATGAGAGTAAGTTCTTTACTGAAAACAAAAGTTTGAAGGCGATGAAATGTAATATAAATAATTCAAAATTAATAAAGTAATTTGTCATCGCCAACAGCTGAAATACCTGTCGAGAATTTTAAATTAAGTAATCCGAACTTTTTGACAATTCTCGAGAATTGATCGCTCAAGTGATTAAGTATTTATCAATTAAGTTGCTTAAGAAGTTGCTCAAACAGCACTGAAAATTATAAAGTCTATTATTTAATTATCGAGCACGCATTCACTTCGAGAAATAGTGACGGTTAAATTAAGATTCAGAACTTCAAACTTCGTTGATAGAGCAAAAGTTTTAAAGGTTCAGCCAAACTGATGGAAAATTCAAGACTATCGGGTTGACGAAATCTCATACTACCTACGGCAATATGGTGTGATCAATTAATTAATTTTGTTAGCGCGTATCTATCGGCCAAACTTCCGCATGCTCGCATAGAACGGCTCACGAGTCGATCACTCGATTTATGCGGTTTAACCAACATGATGCACTTTTTTTTTATTTGTTGTTATTTTTTGTTACACGCCCTGTACTCACACAAATGCATATTATCTCTAATTGGACGAAACCAGGAAGGGATGTGTCCTGTCACTAGCTGCGTTTTCACAAAAATATTTTTGAACTGAGCATACCTAAGTTTTGCCGATAGTACCTAAATGTCAACCGCTGGACATGAGCTTCCCGTGCACAACGCTTTAACAAACGTTTGTGGGGAAATATTGCCAATTCTGTTTTAATGACATGACATACCCCGAAGAGTTAGACAGATGTGTATCTACCAACACCCAACATTCGCCTGCTTAAGTTCCATATAATAGAAGGCAAGCGTATTGCCATCAACCAGGAACACATCCAGGCTCCGGCTGCTGATAAATTCCTAACGGAAAAATCCAAAAACACTTTATCCGACCTTGGAATTGAACCTAGGACCTCATGCTAAGTCGATGATGTAATAATGACGCGTACAAAACATTAGGACAACAATATTAAATGCACTAATTTATGTTGGTGTATATTTCACAGATTTTGTTCCTTATTTGCGATATTTCTTGAAGACAAAATAAGTCTTGTGTCTAGAAAAATTCTGCTGCAACTGATTGAATTACCATTGAATACAGTGCTGAGACGGATAAGTCCCAGTTGATCGTATTATAGCTGTCTCTTTTAAAATGCAGGAACAAGGTTACTTTGAAATAGTGAAAGAATTTCTTTTCTGCCCATTTTTCGGAAACAAAAATATGGTCGTTGTATGTGTAATCTTCGTAGCTTAAGAAAATAGTTAGTTATATATAAAATACACAGCTCATCCATCCATATTTCCTAATATTATAAATTCGAAAGTAACTCTGTCTGTCCGTCTGTATGTTACCTTTTCACGCCTAAACCACTGAACGGATTTCGATAAAACTTATCAAGGAGATAGATGGCATCCTGGGGAAGGATATAGGCTACTTTTTGTCTCAAAATTAATTATCACCCCCGATAATGTAGAGGATGTAAGTTTGTATGGGAAACCCAGTATTTCTTAAGTTAGGGATATGAAAATTCAAATTTATCGTTAACTAGCTGACCCGACAGACGTTGCCCTGAACAAATATCAATATTCAATACAATATTCCCATAGAAAATTCACTTTCAGTTTTCCCGAATTTTCTAGGCAACTTTTCCAATTTTTCTCTCCCTATGAACTTTCCTCGGACATCAAAGAATGACATGAAAAAAAAAAAGCCGACATGGTGCAGCCGTTCTCGAGTTTTGCACTTAGCAACACATTTAGTAATTTTTATACAAATAATATAGATAAATTAATGCGTTATTTAGTGGTACCTACTCGTATAGTAAAAACAAAACAAACAAGAATCACAAATAAGGGGTAACTATCTAATAATAATGTATGTTCATTGTTGTGTCTTAATAATAAACAGGCCATTAAAATTTCTCAATGGCCGATTCAGGCATTTCGTGAAATATGTGCCTCTATAAAAAACATGAAAATAATATTTTTGTGAATAAAATTTTTGAATGCGAGGCCCTTTTCAAAGCCGCTCTCTCGACGAAATTGTGCTTTATTATATTCCTGGGTCTATATTGTGACTTTAAATATACGTAGCTTTACCCCCTGTGACGAACCATTCGACCTTGGCAAAATCTCGACGTTTCTCAAACAAATTACGTCTGACAGCGTGTGTGTAAACGCCACACAATAATGAGGAAAGAGTTGCGAACAGGATTTTGATAAAATGAAAACACGAGAATATGAAAACTGGAGTACCCTTGTTATCGTAACTTCTGAGTTCATTTCTCCTTCAGCCGTCTTTCTGATGATGTGTTTCATAATTTACTTTGTAGTAGGTCTGTATCTGGCATAAATATTAAAAATACCTAATATTTATTACAGTAGCAATGCTGTGTGCATATTGCACACAACATTGCTACTGAAGCAAAACAACCAAGCTAGCAAAGAGCTAGCTTGGTTGATCAACTAATGCCCGATTTCTGAAGAATTCTTTTAACGTTTAAACTCTCAATAGATATTGAATCGACAAAATTATCTATTTAAGCGAATTCCTTCCTTATGCTCGGTTTTAGAGGTCCTCTGATTAACCCTCCGTAGTAATTCACTCGTGGGCTCGTGGCTAAGTAATAACAGCCGCACTGGTTGATCTATTAGGTTAAGCTACGCTTGCAGCGGTTGGTCCGTGGTGGGTGACCTTTACATACCGAGGCCCCTCCGTGCCTTGGAAACCACATTAAGCCGTTGGTCCCGGCTGTCATTCGAGGATCTTTGACAGTCGTTACGGGTCGTCAGAAGGGTATCGTATTACCCAGTTACTGGGTTGTGGAGGTCAGATAGGCAGTCGCTTCATGTAAAATACCGGTATTCAGCTGCATCCGGTTAGACTGGAAGCCGACCTCAAAATAGTTGGGAAAAGGCTAGGCAGATGATGAGTAATTCAGTCGACTTCTGAGCTAAATTCTTCCTTAGCGTATACGCTAAGGAAGAATTTAGCTCCGGTTCAGGAACACGATATCGAACCAATAATTACTATTGAATGGATAAACTACGTTTAAATACATCAGAAACCGGGCATAAGCTAGCTAAGAGCTAGCTTGGTTGCTCATCATTTACAATGTACAGTAACATTGTCTGGCCAAATTGTTAGCCAAAAAATTACACACGCAAGCTGTAACCCGATTATATTCCTGCACGTTTAAGTCAGGGTATGAAAGAATTTTTAATCTAAGTAGAAACAGTGGCTTTGTGTTATTATAACGGTTGGTAAAAAAACAGAACGCTCACCATCTACCATGATTAGGGAATTTTATAAGATAGTAATTTTAATTAAAAGTTAATTAGTTGAATTACTTATTTGTAATTAATTAACAGTAATTAGTACTTAAATGTAACATATCCTATTTTTTTCAAATACAGGAGAATTAACAGTTTTTATAACCACTTCGTTTCCATGATTAAATGTTAATTTAATACAAAATGTCAACACATGCGCACAAAACAACTTCCAAATAAATTATTAAAAGATAAACGCGTCGTGTATTCAGCGCTGATGCGGTATAATAAAAGTTGCAAAAATTCCTCTCGGGAGCAATAAAAAACCCTGGTTTCAGTGTGTTGTCGACGACTCAAAACTTTTTACACTAGGAAAAAAAGCGGCCAAGTGCGAGTCGGACTCGCCCATGAAGTGTTCCGTAGCAGCAAGTAATATAATATAAAAGTTCTTGTAATAGTTCGTTGTAACTTTGATCGATGTTTTAATAATAGACCGATTTATGACGTATTAAAAAAAAACTACTTACTAGATCTGGTTCAAACTTCGATCAATAATAGTACTAGATTCCCGATAAGCGCTTCAAAAACGGCCCGAAAAATAAAAACACAAATACTTTTGTGGTCTTATTTCAAACATCGACTGTTCGGGAACAGGGAAATGCATGGAGTAGTATTGTTACTTTATATGTTGTTTTTGTTTGTAGATTTCCTAGTGACCCATTTCGCAATGCAGAATGGGTATCTATTGTCACGAAAGAAAGAGGAGAAGAAATATATAAACCTTGTAAAAATTCAACAATTTGTTTTAATATTTATATTAAAATAATTAATTATCAAATTAATAATCAAAATTAAAATAACTATTGTACTAATTTACTCCTTCTACTTTTAAAAATCGGTCAAAAATATTTGCTACCATATAAAACGAACCTTGGCCTAAAAAATATATTATTATTCTGCTACTCTACATCTTTCAATACTTACTGTGTTCTGAGCATTGAAATGTAAATACCAAGAACTATGTCTAGTTCCAAAATAGAGTAAGCACAAAATTTTCAACAAAATGTTTTTAACCTTATTGCTTAAGTTTTAAGTACACTTTAGAATAAATATTTTTGTACTTATTATAAAAATGACCTATTATTTTCAAGCGACATTTTTAATTTATTGCTTTTACCTTTCTCCGATGATAGAAGGACTTAAATATAAATATTTTGCAATCGTAATTAAACTTTATGTTTGATTGTTAAGGTTTATAATGAATTGAAGTTGTAAATATTATAAAACTTTTTTTCTATATTTCGTAGTAACAAATGTAAATGTTTATGTGTGTGTAAACGTGGCCACTACAGCGACTTATTTTTGTTCCTGATCCTGTATCTAGTGCTATTATTGATCGAAGGGTTCAAACCAATTTTCGGTGGAAGTTTACATATATTTCTTTTAGTTTTATCATTCTCTTATTTTAGAAGTTACAGGGGGGGACCCACATTTTACCACTTTCGAAGTGTCGCGCGCAAACTATTCAGTTTAGAAAAAAATATATTAGAAACCTCAATAACATTTTTTAAGACCTATCCATAGATACCCCACACGTACGGGTTTGATGAAAAAAGTTTTGACTTTCAGTTCTAAGTATGGGGAACCCCCAAAATTTATTGTTTTTTTTCTATTTTTGTGTGAAAATCTTAATGCGGTTTACAGAATACATCTACGTACCAAGTTTCAACAGTATAGTTCTTATAGTTTCGGAAAAAAGTGGCTGTGACATACGGACGGATAGAGACAGACAGACATGACGAATCCATAAGGGTTCCGTTTTTTGCCATTTGGCTACGGAACCCTAAAAAACATACGGCGAATAACTAACAAATACGTCCAACACATTATGGAGAAATCTTTTTCAGAATAGGGGAGCAGAGATTTGTCGACAAATCCTTACATATCCACTACTCTCTCAGATTCATGCGAATGAATAGGCCTGTACTGAACATGTCGACCAAAACCAATATGCCTTCACATAGGACTCCAATAGGTATTCTTGTGTTTCCTAGACTTCGAACGTCTCGTAAAAAAGTAAATGAAACACTGGTCCCTCTCATAAAAATCTTGAAGGAAAACGTAGTTTTTTTGAAAACTACTTTTGGTAAACTTTTTCTATTCTGAAGTATTTTATTGTATACCCACTAGCCTCGCCCGTGTGAAAACGTCGTATGTTCTAACCCAAGCTATGGTCTACTCTACCTGTGTGCTAAATTTCATCGAAATCCATGCAGCCGCTAAGGTGTGAAAAAGTGAAAAATAAAAACTTTTTTACAAAAAAATACAACCGACTTCCAAAAACAACACTACAAAGTGAAAAATAACTTTAATTTCGGAAGTCGGTGTCTAGTTAAATGTATTTTCGCGTTTGACACCGACTTCCGAAATTAAAGTTATTTTTCACTTTGTAGTGTTGTTTTTGGAAGTCGGTTGTATTTTTTTGTAAAAAAGTTTTTATTTTTCACTTTTTAGTTGCGTACCTACCCCACACAAATTCTAATACCACTATCTGCAAAACAAACTAGAACATCATCCATATAAAAGTGGGGAAAAAATACGTATTATTGAAGCTAACTCAAAAACTACCCAAGCAAAGTTAATCAATTTTATATGGGACCAACTGTGATGTATACCCTCTCGAATAAAACAAAAAAAATCCAAATCGGTCCAGCCATCTTCGAGTAATCGGGGAACATACATAAAAAAAAAATTAAAAAAAAAAAGGTTCCGACGAATTGAGAACCTCCTCCTTTTTGAAGTCGGTTAAAAAGGTAACGGCCAGAATTACTTTCGCTTTAGCATATCGGCATGTATTATAATTTCGGAAAATTCTATCATACCCTCCTGGGAGAAATAACCTGACAACGTGTACGTTACTAATGAAAATGCTATATTTGACTTTCAATAAAAATGAATAAAGTAAACTGAGCAATATTTCTGACGCAGCAGTCGGTTGAGTGAACATTTCTGTAATTCATATTTAGTAAGACTTGAAAAGGTATCTAAGAACGCTATTAAAACATTCAGAGATATTTTATGTCGCTGTGATTTATTTTTACAGCTGTAGACTTATTTTAATATTTGCCTTGTAGACTGAGAACGTCTTGGTAATATTTTAGTTCAAACATAATTAAATGAACAGTAATAAAAAGAAAAATCTAAAAATAAAATTAAGTACACAGTACTTATACAGGGTGTGTCGTAATTGATGGATAACCTCTTAAGGGGTCATTGTACTCATCATTATGAACAACTTTTATTAGGGGACCAAACCTGAAATCACGAAAAAAAAATCAGCTACTCCCTACATTTTAACTAGTTTGATGTAGATAAATGTACTGAACAGCTGATTTTTTTTCGCGATTTCAGGTTTGGTCTCATAGTAAAAGTTGTTCATAAAGATGAGTACAATGACCCCTTAAGAGGTTATCCATTAATTACGACACACCCTGTATATAATTACATGGGAGTTTTTAGATGTCAGGTAACCACTTGACAAACTACTAATAAAATATTGTTTGGTTTTTAGATCTATTGACTTGTACGCTTTATAAAAATACAATACGTAGGTAATGTTAGGCTTCAGAGCCTAAATTACGTTAGTTTGTCAAGTAGTTACCTGAAAACTTACATCGTGTGTTTTTGCAAAATATGTATTTTCAACAAAAAGTGACATGGAAAAAATTGGGAAATCTATATTATTTATTATTATTATTTATTACTTGTCTTTGGCTTATCTCGGGACCCTGGGGTCCCGGACCTTTGGAAGGCGTACGAGGGGCCGAAGCCAACTCGCAGAGGCCCCTTAGACAATTTCAAATGACGAGGAGGCACCAGCCGACGATTATCCCTGTATGCACTATGCAAGTGCACCCAAGGATTACCCCCGGTTGGTGCAGGACTATTGCAGAACATGGAAACAAAACACATTGGGCCTATGGGTTTGGGTGGCTACATGGATTGGATACCTTGAACTATGGAAGAACTATGTCCCCTGCCTGACCAATGGTATATAATATACACAGATAAATTGGCAGGGGGTGACTTGCACACTCAATAATGGGCCCCCGGAAACGGTCGCTAGCACATAGTGACGTAGCGACAAGGGGGCAACATGTCCTGAGGTGCTTGAGGAGTGGAGAGGTATTCCACGGCTCTCAGAACAATCCCAGAGCCCGGAAGATGGTCAAGATCCCTACAAGCACTTACTGGAATACTTCCTTCCTCCGAGCACGTTTGCTCTTGCGAATCTCCACTCAAGCCGGCCAATAAAGGCAAGAATGAGGTGGGAGCTCTGTTCCCGTCAGTGTTCACTCCAGCCGGCCAATAAAGGCAAGCCAGAGGTGAAGAACAATACTTCTCCCGGGAAATAGGGTCCGTGGGGTCGCTACTGCCCAACAGCTCGCCACATGCTGCCCTGCGGGTTCACGTATCTCTCTTGGTCTGGCTCCTCACCCTAGACCTGTTTCGGCAAAGTAAACTCCATCGGCACAGACCCAGAGTTCGGAGCGCGCAAGCCCCACCACGACGTCAACGTAGAGATACGGCGGTGGGGTTATTATTATTATTTCCTTTATTCCATTTATATACATATATTTCATATTTTTAAATATTTTTTTATAAAAACATGAAATAAAAAAATAAAAAAAACATTTAAAAATATAAAACATAGTAGCCCACCGGTATCGGGAACAGGGTCCAAGCTACCGGCGGTCAGGGCTCCAGAGAGAGGAACCTCCTAACAATGCGCGCCGTGTCCAGAAGTACCGCTCTCTGAATCAGGCCCTTAATCCAGCTGCCCAACGAGACCCTCCTTAGATGTTGGTCGAGGCTCTTAGCGATTAAGCCATTGGCTGATACGACTATCGGCACAATGATCGCTGAGTCCACATCCCACATGTCGACAACCTCGCGAGCCAAGTCAAGATACTTGATTTGTTTATCTTTCTCGGCTTTCACGAGGTTCCCGTCATGCGGGACTGTTATGTCAATAATCATTGTGCGCCGCTCTGTTCGATCCACCACCACTATATCAGGTTTATTGGCAACAATAGTCCTGTCAGTGATGATGGATCGATCCCAGTACAATGTGATATTTCCATTTTCGAGAACTGGGTCGGGCACATACCTATAGTACGGCACTTCCGATTCCGCAAGGTTGTATTTCAGTGCAAGTTGCTGATGGATAATCCTGGCTACAAGGTTGTGTCTATGCAAGTACTCTTCGTTAGCAAGACGAGAACACCCGGAGATAATGTGTCGGATTGATTCTCCCGGACGGTGGCATGCCCGACAGATGTCAACCGTGCCGTCTTTCACAATATATTTCCGGTATACCCTCTCGAATAAAATATTTTTTTTCAAATCGGACGACTCTGTAAAAAGTTATGCGTGGTCATACATAAAAAAAAAACATACCGTGTCGAATTGAGAACCTCCTCCTTTCTTTTCGTTGGTTAATAAGTGTGTAGCACGCCTAACTAATACCTACATAATCTATAGTAACTTCTATTTTCTTCAACAAACATCACCACTTATTATTATTATTTCCTTTATTCCATTTATATACATATATTTCACATTTTTAAATATTTTTTTATAAAAACATGAAATAAAAAAAAAAAACATTTAAAAATATAAAACATAGTAGCCCACCGGTATCGGGAACAGGGTCCAAGCTACCGGCGGTCAGGGCTCCAGAGAGAGGAACCTCCTAACAATGCGCGCCGTGTCCAGAAGTACCGCTCTCTGAATCAGGCCCTTAATCCAGCTGCCCAACGAGAGCCTCCTTAGATGTTGGTCGAGGCTCTTAGCGATTAAGCCATTGGCTGATACGACTATCGGCACAATGATCGCTGAGTCCACATCCCACATGTCGACAACCTCGCGAGCCAAGTCAAGATACTTGATTTGTTTATCTTTCTCGGCTTTCACGAGGTTCCCGTCATGCGGGACTGTTATGTCAATAATCATTGTGCGCCGCTCTGTTCGATCCACCACCACTATATCAGGCTTATTGGCAACAATAGTCCTGTCAGTGATGATGGATCGATCCCAGTACAATGTGATATTTCCATTTTCGAGAACTGGGTCGGGCACATACCTATAGTACGGCACTTCCGATTCCGCAAGGTTGTATTTCAGTGCAAGTTGCTGATGGATAATCCTGGCTACAAGGTTGTGTCTATGCAAGTACTCTTCGTTAGCAAGACGAGAACACCCGGAGATAATGTGTCGGATTGATTCTCCCGGACGGTGGCATGCCCGACAGATGTCAACCGTGCCGTCTTTCACAATATATTTCCGGTAGTTGTTCGTCATCATAACTTCGTCCATAATTGCACAGACAAAACCTTCGGTTTCCCCAAAGAGGTCACCGGAACGCAGCCAGGCTACGGACGCTAACAAATCTACGTCGGGTCCATGTAGGGCCCGGAAAAAGCGTCCGTGAAGCTCCTTACTCTGCCATACCTCCCTGCGATCGTTAGTGTCAAGCACTAAAGGTTTGCGCCAGTTCTCTTTAGCCAAGGAGAGCGGAGTGAGGCCCTTGTCCACCGCGACCACATCTCGATGCATCCCCACATCGGCTTCTAGGAAATATTCCCTGAGACTGCATATCTCGCGGTTGTGGAGAGTCTTAGCGTTTAAAAAGCCTCGGCCTCCACACTTTCGCGGGATATACAGTCTCATTACCGATGACCGTGGGTGATGCATTCGATATGCAGTCAACAGCGTACGGACCCTCCGATCCAGGGCGTCGAGTTCCGTCTGAGTCCATTTGAGTACGCCGAAAGAGTACATCAAAACCGGCATGACCCAACCGTTGAAGGCACGCACCTTGTTTCCGCCTGATAGAAGACTATTAAATACTTTCTTCAGGCGGCCAAAGAAGCGCTCCTTCAACGATTGCTTCATGTCAGTAACATTGATGCCCAACGCTTCCGACATACCCAAATACTTATAGGTTTCGGGTGCGGAGAGGGCTCTAAGGTTTATGGAATCCGAGAGTTGGGTTCCCACGGATTCCACAATCTCTCCTCGCTTTACATGCATGACCGCACATTTGTCCACACCAAATTCCATCCTGATGGCGCTACTGAATGTTTCAGTTACTTTCAGTAGCTCCATCAGTTGCAAATTGTTGGGGGCAAAGAGTTTTAGGTCATCCATGTAGAGGAGGTGGGATATAACCTGACCACCTCTCCGCAGCCGATATCCTAGACCTGAATCCTCCAGCAGTGTGCTTAGAGGATTCAAGGCTAAGCAGAACCAAAGCGGACTCAAACTATCGCCCTGAAATATGCCTCGCTCGATCCTTATCGGCTCGCTGTTCCTCTGGATATTTCGACATCCTGGATAGCGAAGGACCGTCCTCCATTGCCCCATACACGACATCAGGAAGGTGCGCAGAGTTGCATCTACTTTATACAACTCCAACACCCTCATGAGCCATGTATGTGGCACCGAGTCATAGGCCTTCTTATTATTATTATTATTATTATTATAATAAATCTCTAGACGAAGCGTTTCTGTACATTGCATATTAGGTCTTTACCTATGAAATTGCCGTTGAATTTGAAATGGCCAGTACTGCAGTACTGGCCATTTCAAATCAAAATAATTTTTGTTTGGCTAAGAATTCTAATTTCAGATTAATTTTATTTTAAAAATATGGATTTTTTTTTCCAAAAGTAGTCATTTGTTTATTGATTGGTGTTACATTTTCATCGCATTTCAATCTTTTTCGTCATCATGGATACGTTAAAAATTGGAGTAATTATGGAATATGAGTACCGTCGTGGCAGCAACGCGGCACAAGCGGCACGCAACATCAACGACGTTTACGGAGCTAACACTACAAACCAACGCACCACTTGTTATTGGTTTGCTCGCTTCCGTTCTGGAAATTTCGACCTGAAAAATGAACCTCGCGGTCCTCCGAAGACTTTGGTCGACAATGACGAATTAAAGGCGATTGTGGAAGCTGATGATATACAATCTACGGCTGAATTAGCAGCAGCTTTCGACGTTAGCGACAAAACAATATTGGTCCATTTGCGTCAAATTGGCAAGGTAAAAAAGCTTGACAAATGGGTGCCCCACGAACTCAATGATCGCCAGCGCGAAGTACGCGTCGAGACGTGCCTTGCACCGCTCAACAGACACACAAATGAAGGAATTTTGAACCGCATTGTTACCTGCGGTGAAAAATGGATTCTGTTTGATAACCGCAAGCGCTCAGCAAGTTGGTTGGATCCTGGTTCAGCACCTAAACAATGCCCTAAACGAAAACTTACCCCTAGAAAAGTGATAGTCACTGTTTGGTGGTCTAGCGCCGGTGTGATTCATCACAGCTTCTTACCAAACGGGGTGAGCATTACTTCAGATGTGTACTGTGAAGAACTGAACACAATGATGGAGAAGCTGGCACATCTCCAACCAGCATTGGTCAATCGCTCGTCTCCGCTGCTCCTGCACGACAACGCGCGACCTCATACTGCACAGCAGACGGTCTCCAAGTTCCAAGAACTGGGGTTGGAAGCTCTCCGTCATCCGCCCTACTCACCAGACCTTGCGCCTACAGACTACTACTTTTTCCAGAATTTGGATAACTTCTTGGCGGGAAAAAAAATCAATACCCGAGAGGCAGTACAAAATGCCTTTGAAGAATTTGTTGCTTCCCGTCCAGCTGATTTCTTTAAGAAGGGCATCAATAAACTGCCACTGCGTTGGCAAAGATGCATTGATTGCATGGGTGATTACTTCGATTAATACAAATAAAAAATGCATGAAAAAAATTCGTTTAATTTTTTTCATACAAAACGGCAATTTCATAGGTAAAGACCTATTATTTAAAAAAAAATAGTTAGGCAGTTAAAGAATCATCAACAGATGCCATTTATACCATTTTTGTCATTTTTGACTGTTTGTCTGTTTTTCTATGAGAGGTTTTATTGCTTAAGTATCACGTAAAAAGTACAAAACCAACATGGTTAAATTTTATACTCAAATATTGTGTGTAACTCAGTGTTACATTTAGTTTTTGTTTCATGAAAAATTTTCATTACGGTGCGCGGTGTAACGACATCTATTGATACCAAATGGTACTAACGAATACACCGGGTGTCCCAGAATAATGTGTACAAACTTAAGGATGTGGTACAGACCATCAAACTGAACAACTTTTTCCCGGGGACCAACATCGTAATCGTAAAAAAAACAGTCGATCTCAAATAGTTGGTCAAGAAGGTATTGAAATTTTGTAAGGGACGACTGTTTTTTTTCCACGATTACGATGTTGGTCTCCGGGAAAAAATTGTTCAGTTTGATGGTCTGTACCAGAGCCTTAAGTTTGTACACAGTATTCTGGGACACCCAGTATGTAATAACCATAATAATTTAATAACACGTCCCTAAGGTAACTGTGTCTGTGTTATTTCAAAAAGTAATGATATTGATTATCCTAAATCGCTTTCCATTGGTGGTTGATTAGTGGCGCTAAAAGAATTTCAAATAAAAAGTTGTGATAATGTGAGTGATAAATTTATTTATTTATTTAAAAAAAAATGCAAATAATCAAAAAAAAATCATAATAAATAATCAAAATAAATTTTACCGCTTTTAAATCAAACTGGGTTTCACTTTGTAAGTTTATTGTACGCAGAGTCAGCTTCGAGTTAACCATTGTATCCGATAGATGGCGTTGAGCAAATATTATTGGAAATTGTTCTGGAGTTCTAGAGTTCTGGTCTCTGGATCTGGGTGATGGGTCTAGGAATATTTAGTTTGGTTCTGGATTTCTCTCTAGAGGTCATGACTGTTTGAGGCATCTTTAAAACCAACTTCAAAAAACTTCTTTACAAAAAAATACAACCGACTTCCAAAAACAACACTACAAAGTGAAAAACAACTTTAATTTCGGAAGTCGGTGTCTAGTTAAATGTATTTTCGTTTTTTGCCACCGACTTCCGTTTCATAGTTGTTTTGCCAGTTTTCTTAGGAAATTTTTAACTGCGCTCTTAAAGCGTGATCCTTCTTCACCATGATAACACTCAGCATACTCCGCCAGACGGGCAGTCGATTTATTGAGTACGGCAGGTGCACAGTCAGTGAGCAGGTGCCTTGATATTTATTTATTTTCAAAAGTTTCAGAAGTGACACTTCGTCGCTTTGACATTATAAACCGCAGTGACTACATTCCAAAGGGAATGAAGAATTTTCCGATCTTGCCTGGTGGGAAGCACGACTCACCAGGCAAGATCACAAGATACATCATTTTCATTGGAGGACTTATAAAGGACCTTATCTAAACGACACATTATTCTTTTCCGACATGCACGCGAACTAAGTCGCGGGCACAGCTAGTAGTTAATAAGATCCTCTAAAAACTCGTTGACCATCTAATGAACCTCTAAATATAAGTACTTTTTGGGCTTCTGATGAAGCAAATTTTTTTTTATAAATAAGCCTGTTATTAAACATCTGGCCTCTTCTCACAGTTTGTCGTAGTAACTAAGCTAGGGCACCCAGATCAAATAGGTTAGGTTAGGTTGGAACTGTGGTGCAGCGACAGATCATGCTGCACCAGCCAGAGCTCCGTCAGGTCTTGGTGGCGGAAAAGTGGGAGAGGTTCTTGGACCCTGCCTGGATACAGTCCAGGCGATGCGGCCAGTGCTCGACGATTAGCTCGGGAAGGGGCACGGCTCCCTGTCATTTTGAGCGAAGCAGGTGCTCTCGGGGCATGGCTGCTTCGGAAAGTACCTGTGTCGCATAAACAGGGAGCCGGAGGCTCGGCGTCACCACTGCGTCTACCGTCGGGAGGATACGGCGCGGCATATACTGGCAGAGTATGCCGAAAGGAGGAGCCGCGCCATGCCCTCGTATCAGAAGTCGGAGCGGACCTGTTGCTGACGGCCGTCGCTCGTTCGATGGTCGGGAGCGCCTAGTCGTGGGAGGCGGTGGTATCTTTCTGCGAAACAGTCATCTTGCAGAAGAAAGCTGCAGAAAGGGAAAGGGAGATTACGAGTGTTCTCCCGTCCCGCAGCAGGTGAACTGGGCGTTGGCAGAGGGCGGATAGTGCCCTCTTGGATGGGGGGCGATGGATATTCCCGAGTCCGTCGCCCCTGGACCCATTTGAGGGGGTGGACCTATATGGGGTCCAGGGGCGACGGGCTCGGGAACATCCATCGGCCCCCATCCCACAGGACCCGAGATGGTAGCGCGTAGTGTTCCACGCGCGCCTCTCTAAGACGTACCGGGAAAGTTCAGCACCTCACTCTCCCCTGCGGGATGCGCGGGCCATCACAAACCCGGGCAGCTGAAATCACATTCGCACCCGCAGCCCCCGACACAGGTGTGTGGGGGAACACCGGAGTGGTTTTAGTCAGTAAGTCTGACAAATCCCGGACCAGATTTCCAACCCGACAAAAAAAAAAAGGTTGGACCTGTGACCAACTACGCATGAGCCGAATTGGTCGCAATAACTAAGCTAGGACATCCTGCCTGGCCAAACGAGTTAGGTTAGGTTAAAACTGACCAACCGTGAAATCCAAGAAGATCGCAGTTACTTGGATATTTAGTATTTTTAGGACCTCAAAATATGAATTATTAGATGTTCACAGAAAGAGGCATTCATTATATTAGAGTTTTCAATAATATTTTTAGGAAAGGAAAATGGGAATTATTTGAGGTTCGATGACATACATGCCGAAAAAATTCCGCATAAAATTTCGAATGAGCTCAAAATACCAGATACGAGTAGCAACAGTTATTTGCAACACATTATCGGTCTATTTTGGCTGCAAGTTCCAATGCGGCTGAAATGTTAAAGAACTGGAATCCGACATAAAACTTTATAGCCCCCAATGATATACGCTGCGTTATATAGCTGACCGTGAAACTGTTAAAGTTGTTATAATTCACGAACGCGAGTCATTTATTGCAATTTATACCTTATAACAATGACATAAGACACAAGAGTCACATGATGCACTATTGTGAGATGCAAGAACTGTTATTTTATAGACTACCAACAAATATATCAGATGTTTACTTTTATTTTGTTGACTTGCCCTTCGTTGAAGGTCTGGCCATGATGGGTAACTCTAGTCGCTAGGTCATGATAGACGATACCTGAAATGTATGCCTTGTGGTTGTAACGACCGAGCACATGGAACTTGATGCGAAAAATATATACAACATCAGTTTTAGTATATTATGTGAAACCCGAAACAGGTGCCTAGTATTTTTATGTAAAGAATCTATGTACAAAATTTCAAAACTGTATCATGAAAAATCACAAAGTTATAAGCTTGTTATGTTAGCTGGTTGTCCGTACAAAAATATGATCACCACGCGGCGCCCGCTGTGCGCCTATATAGTGCTGCTCTGACCTGCCGTGAATTGTGTTCGTGGCTCGGTGTCCATATTGTAACCTTTTTAAAAGATTTTTGGGGCAAAATATAACACGGTATAAAAATGATTGGAATCGATTCAGTTAATTATTCTGAACAAACTATATTCAGGTTTCGTATATACTGAAAATGATGTTGTATACCTACATGTATATAAAAAAGCGGCCAAGTCCATATCGGGCCACGCGCAGTTCCGTAGTTGCACAATAATTCGGACTAAGAAGAGGGCTTTATTTTGTTTCATGAATATTTGATACTCTTAAACTTGAAAAGTCTACTTAGCTGTGATAGTTATCCTACTACTACCGTGAATTTTTTCACCCATCCAAAACTAACCGTTTAGCTGGCAGGGGGAGGGACACTTGACTCTAACAAAAATTTGCACTTTAAAGCTTAATATTTTTTTTTTTTCACGGATAAGTTGTTTTGACAAACCTGCAATATTTTTGAAAGACCCATCTAACACCCCACACCATGGAGTAAACGAGAAAACAAACATCCCCAATTTACGTGTACAGAAGATACCCAAAAAAAAAATTTATTCCATGATTTTATTTTACCACTATGTCGGCGTGATGAATATGTATATCCATGCCAAATTATAGCTTTCTAGTACTAAGAGTCTCTGAGCTAAGCTGCGGGAGGACAGACGGACAGACGGACGGACATAGCGAAACTATAAGGGGTCCTTGTTGACTACCGAACCCTAAAAAGGAGGGGAAGCAATCATAGAGCATCAAAAAATTCGTTGGCTTCGCTGTCAACAGGAAAAGGGCCCAAAAATCTGGCAGTACAGCCACGTACACTCAGTTTCTCAGTAACACCCCGGATTTTGGAAGTTGGGGGTGTGAAAAGCATGCTCGGAAGGCACGTTAAGCCGTTGACCCTGCGCCTGATCTCTCTCCAGTCTCCTACACCGCCTACACTTATGTAAACAGTGGCTATATTTTTAGGGGTACTCATCATTATGAACAACTTTTACTATGCGACCAAACCTGAAATCGCGAGGAAAAAAATCTGCTGTTCAGTACATTTATGTTCGCATAATTCGTCAAAATGCAGCAAAAGCAACAGCAAATTTTTTTTCGCGATTTCAGGTTTACAATGACCCCTTAAAATATTGCCACTGTTTACACTTACACCCTGTATAAGGTATGCAGGGTGAACTTATATTTAGAGACCTTCACCTTTCTTCAACACATTTTCTTTTCTTTATTAAAATACATCACCTACCCCAACAAAAATAATAAAAAGTTTCTTAAAAAGTTCTGTCCAACCAAGAAAATTCATTACAAACTTTTGCTAGCGTAATTAACTGTTAAGAGCTGTTCTGGTCACCGCTTAAATCCGGCTGAGCAATAACTAATGTAACAAAGCTGGGTTCCTACCTCCCCCGGCAATCCCCGGGTTTCTTTACCTCAGATACGAGTAGGTAGGTACGGAGTCGCCCCAGGCTACTGCCACAAAACAGATTGATACAGAAGGTCAGCTTTAGACAACGAGCGAATACGTACGCAGACATAAGCGTTTATGTCTTAGGGCCAGTCTCCACCAAGCGGAAAAATCCTCACGGAAGTTAGAGCACTTTTTAATTTTCACTGAATAAAGTCGCAGACATCAAGCGTTTATCAAGCGTGACGACTGCGTTGAATTTTATACTTAATGTCAATATTTATCAGTTACTCAAACAAATGCCAGTCTTGAGTACACTTGCAGTCTTGCACTCACTGTACGTGTACCTAAGGCCTCTTTTACGGAAATGCAGGGCGTAACGCGTCGCGTTGGGCGGCGCGGCCTGCACTAAATTCAAACATAAAATATGGCGTTGCATGAGCGTGTTTACGGAGAAGCGATTTTACGAGTTTGCTTGAAATGCGGGCGGAGTTTATCGCGGCGGTGCACGCAGCGTTGCGACCAGCTATTCCTGCAAGTCTCCGTTCACGGTTTAAAACATAGCGACACCCGCGCGGGGGCCTGCGGCGTCCATTACCATATGTTTGTGTAACGCGGGTCACTGCACGCGCCGCCTGTCTGTCTGTAATTAAACTGAAAAAAACATCCAATGCGCCGCGAAACGCTTCGCCGTATGCGACGCGTTATGCCCCGCATCTCCATAAATGAGCACTGAAGCGTGTCTTTGAGTGCATTAACTTTCGCTTGTTGAATGGAACTGTCCTTCTGTACTTATCTATTTTGTGTTACGGTTGCCTATAAATAATTCTCGACAAACTCCCGACGGGAAAAATCGAAACGCTCGGCCGAGCCGAGAATCCCCGAAGATTCGCACTATCGTTCATAATTTAACCATCAAGGAGATTAACGGTGAGTTGTGTTGTTGTTATTGTATCCTGAATATCAATAATGGTAGGAAAATGGTTGATTTCTTGCTGTGGAAACATATTATTGTTTCATTAATTCGGGATAGGATCTCACTTTCCTTGGTTGCCGTTTAAAGTCTAAAAGATGGGTTTGAATACTCAATGAATTTTCTTTAGCATGGTGATTTTGTTAAGGCTACGCTGCCATTATTATGTTCTTACAATTCTTCTTCAAATGAAGAGCAACGTTTTCGTAAGTGCTGCGCATACATCTCTGTCTATTTAAAGTCAGTTCTGGCTAACAAGCACCAACTTATTATCCAACAAAGCGTTTTGTTTGAAATAAAGCTCAGTCTATCCCTAAAAGATAAGTTGTATTCTCCAGAGCCGCACAAAGTTTGAATGCATACATTCAATAAAACCAAATTATAGTTTAGAAGTCTTTGTTTCGCTGCCAAGTGTACAATTCACTGTTCACAAGTTTTTACAATTGGATATTATTCAAAAGTTTTCTTTTTAAAAAAAACTTTTGAAAAAAGTGTGGCCGAAGGACTTACTACAATTATTATTTCATACGAGTTTTCTTTTTATGTTATTGTTAATAGTAGCTATACAGTATACAGGATGTTCGCCGCATGGACGTAAACAATTTTTTGGGGAATTGGGGGGTAATTGATATAATTGTGGTTTTTTAGATCCACATACCACATAGGTCATTTTCTACAAATCAATTAAATCATATAATAAATTATTTAAAATAAAAATTAATTGCAGACTATAATAAAAGTTATTTTGTTCTATTACAACAATAAACAAAAAAATATAACGATTTAAAGGCGAGATTTCAGGTAATTCAAAGAAAAAAACATATCTCGATATTACCGTTACACTTTATTTTTTATTTTTATTTTTATTTTATTATACTTAGGTCATGGGGTCTTTGGGTGAAACCTATCAAATGATACCCCCCACAATCCCTCAAAAAATTGTATCGGTCCATGCACCGAACACCCTGTACCTTTTCGATACAGGGTGTATCAAAAAGGTGTGGTCAAAATTAAAGATGTAGTACAGACCATCAAAATAAACAATTTTCTCCATGGGACCAACATTAAAATCGCGAAAAAATAATCAGTCGTCCCATACATTTTTCGGTCGAGTTGGTATTGAAGTTTTGTATTGGATGACTGATTATTTTTTCGTGAATACGATGTTGGTCCTATGGAGAAAGTTGTACCTACAGTTTAATAGTCTGTACCACATCTTTAATTTTGACCACGCCTTTCTTATTCCTTCTTTTTTCTTCGCCGTGTCCTAAACCGTATAGCGGGAGACATGGATATATTTTGTTGTACTCTGGGTGGGTTCATAGTGAGAGCCCTCTTTGAATTAAGTTATGGTCCTATTGTGATATAGATAATAATTATTGTGTTTATAGTAGCCATAAGTACCTACAAAATTATTAGTTTGTAACTAGGTAGCGGGATTTTGAAAATATGTTTAATAGTTGTCTACATTATCGCATTAGGTGTTAAACCTGTAAAGATAATTGTATGGTGGGAAATAAATAAATAAATAAAATATTCACCCTGTCTTAGTATACAATGGTAGCCTACATTTGAAGTATGTATGTTAATGTTCGTTTTGTAGATAAATACAGGCTCACAGGCAGGCAAAATTACAGGCCGATATGATGGATATTTTAACGACTAGTAGACTAAACTTTCATGTTGTTTTATTAGTAGAAGTATTTAGTACCTACCTATCTATACAAATAAATAAAATTGACATATCTTTTGTAAAGTAAAAATAACAGCTTTTTATTAAATGCATATAACAAAAAAAAAAAACATTTTAAAATTTTTTGTCTGTCGGTTTGTTCCAGCTAATCTTCGAAGCGGCTAGACCGATTTTGACGGGACTTTCATGGCAGATAGCTGATGTTATAAGGAGTAACCTAAGTTACTTTTATTTTAGAAAACGAATAAGGGTTCTGCGCAAAAATTTAAAACACATGAAATTGTGAACAAAATACGATTCAAATAGGGAAGTTGGTATTCACATCCACGCGGGCGAAGCCGCGGGCATATGTGTTTTCCATTTTATTTTTCATTCGTGCATAAAAGTAGGTTAAAATTATAGATACTTTGATAGATTAAGTTTTATAAAATAAAATAGAAGTGTATATTTATCTTATTACGATTCTCAATAAAATATAGATAATTGATAATCCAATTAATCAACATAAACCTTTGAATATCGCAGCAGTGAAAGTACATTTTTAGACTTTGACAAATAAAATTGCCATCAAAAATTTTAATTAAATTAGAAACGATTCTAAAGCCGCTGATAGACATTCACTTGCAAATAGTACATCGAGCATTCGCAGTTTTTAAATTTGTCGAACTGAACAACGAATAGAGCCAAGCATAGAGCCAAACATCGCTATGAATATTTTCACGATCATTCTAGCGAACTATCTATTAAATGCTAGTTAAAAACGTATTCTTCACGAAGATTTCAGACTTGACTTGAAAATTGCTCGGCTCGACAAAAAGCTCGAAGCAAAGTTACTATCGTTTCGCTAGAATGCTTGCTAGAATGCTAGCTAAAACGCTCCTGTTATATCGCTCGCTATAAAAAGCTCCATTTTAACAATCGTCAGAATGCTCATTACAAGGGAATGAATGAAATGCTCAAGTCTATCAGCGGCTTTACAAAAAAACGAAGACTTCTTCTCAAATGCGATGTAAAGCCTTTAAAATCTTTTTTTAATATGATTACGCGCTTAACCCGTGGAAGGAGCTCGTGGCTAATTAATAAAGGCCGTACGGGTCGATCCATCAGGCTTGAAGCTACGCTTGCCGGGGTTGGTCCGTAGATGGGTGACCATCTTTACATACCGAGACTCCTCCGTGCCTCGGAAAGCACGTTAAGCCGCTGGTCCCGGCTGTCATTCGTGGATCTTTGACAGTCGTTACGGGTCGTCAGAAGCCCGAAAGTCTGACAACCAGTCTTACCAAGGGGTATCGTATTACCCAGTAATTGGGTTGTGGAGGTCAGATAGGCAGTCGCTCCATATAAAATACTGGTATTCAGCTGCATCCGGTTAGACTGGAAGCCGACCCCAACATAGTTGTGAAAAGGCTAGGCAGATTGATTGATCGACGCGCTTAACTCACTTTCATATTTTAAGCGAAACGACTCCAAAAGCTTATTAAAACAAAAGAAGAAAGGGTAAAAGATATACAATATTAATTATTTTCGCTCTAACTTACTGAATGAAACATCAACATTTCAGAGTATAAGCAATCATTTTTAATAAATTTAATCTAATCTCTAGCGATTTTGATTCATCAAAATACACAAAATCGTTACTAGAAAAAGTAAACAGAGATATTAATTAGGAAAAAACCAGTCAAGTACATGTCAAACCACGCACAATGAAGGGTTCCGTAGTTGAGATGAACTTATCTCAAGAACAAACTTAAGACATTACTTGAAAAACATGTTCTCCCATACCTACATTCCAACTGCAAATGTAAGTTGGTCGACTATTACTCGTAAACTTGTAAAGCCTACCTATGGTTTTCCTTTTAACTTCGTTATACTATAGCAAAACACAACCATTTTCCCAACAAAAATTACGCAATTTAATATTACGCAAACGGATCCTTGCATCGAAATACTTAAACAGATTTGCAATAATTTTAAACTGCCTATCCAACGATACCCCACACCGTGGGATAGACGAGAAAAAAAATATCAACCCCACTTTATTCTGGAGGTAGCGATATTAAAAGAACAAGGGTGCAAGGGAGGTTGTATACCTACCTCCCTTGCACGTAACCTACTCTATAATTTTTTTTTAAAGATATTTTTTTTGATCACTTTGTCGGCGTAATTAAATGTATATCCATGTCAAATTACAGGCTTTCTAGTACTACTCGTAAGAGTCTCTGAGCTAAGTTGCGGACAGACAGACAGACAGACGGACATGGCGAAGCTATAGGGATTCCTTGTTGACTATGGAACCCTAAAAAGGGATGAAACGCATTCGCATTCACTTGTATTCATTACTGATATTTATTTTTCTCACTAAAGTAGATGATCAAATAAATAATAACTTTATTTCCAATTTTACAATTTACATAATAAATGGTTAATAAATGGGTGCAGACCAATGACTGTATTATATCACATTGCTTTCATGGAAACATCTTATCTTCAACATCTTAACCATCTCAATCAATATCAATTCAAGATTACACTCAACCTCATTATTAGGACGCATGTCCATAAATTGTATGGACATACGTGCACGTTGTCGTGGACGGAAATTTTAAAATATCTTCATAAATTTCCATACATTTTACTTCCCTGTGTTATCGTGATAACGTGACGTGGACGTGAACGTTCACGACAACATCGTCACGTTAGAAATTATAATCAAGAAAAAAATATCCTTCGCAAGATTTTCACCTCCTCCTGTCTGTCATGAACATGTAATTTTATAAGAACATAGGCAAGGATTGTCCCCTATCGATATGATAATTTTCCCCACACTGACCTAGAAATGCAAAGCGTTTTAGTTTCTACGCGCGCAAGAAACGAAGAACTCTAGGGAATTGGATTACTAGGGCGGTATTGGTCTGACTATGTGTGATTTGGTGAAATGTGATGATTTTATTCTTCCTAACATGATATTTTAAGGCGATGTCAAAATTAATTTCGTGGCAATTATGATTAAATAATGACCAAATTATAATCATTTGAATTATCAATATAGCTCTAGAAATTTTATTTGATTCAAATCTTCATATTCGATATTGTCGCGAAATAAGTGGTCTTATTTTCATCAAAATATAATTTTGATCAACATACAACGTAAAAAGACATGTTGCGCAAACCCCAAATAAATTGGGATAAAGGGCAGGAGAACGATGATGATGCAACGTAACACATCAATGAAATTAGCAAAAAACAAACCTAAAAAAATGTGATTTTCGGGGGCTACATTGACGGAAACCCTTAAATAGATTAAGAGTTTGCCTTATTTAAGATTACTGGATGTGTACACGATCAGCTTGTTAACCAATTATGGCTACTGTGACCACCTGATGAGTTAGCTGAGCTAGACCTCAGGGAAATTACAGAACTGCATTCATATACCTAGATGTAAGCTTGGTCTTCCTTATTCACCATAATATTCATAGTCAATCGTTTAAAACCCGTACGACCTTATTAAAAAAACCAGGTTTATCTTTAGACCTAGGATTAAACTATCGAGCCCTTTTTGAATTCCGACAAAATTAAAGTTCTAAATACAAAAAAAAATACGTTAAACGCGAGTCTAAGTTGCCAATTTTGTAATAAGAATTTTAAAGTGCTCTGCATAAAGTTAAAATAATTCAATATTAACACAGCCCATAGGATTCGGTAAGCCTGTCCTGACCTCTCATCTTACCGTTAGCAAACATCCAGTTCACAACGAAATCCAAACAATGAGGCAAGATTGGTGTCCAAAAGAGAAACAGCACAATGTCAGACAAGGAAAATCACAGAGTCCTTTGGCACGGGTCACACACGGGAAATATCAGAGTCCATTCAATCCATTATGCAGTCCGGGTCAAGTGAAAATTCAAAGAAAACGGAAATACAATCGAGAGCAAAACAATACAGGACAGAGCGCAAGCCATAGATTATATACTTTTAGATAGGTGCAAAGTGTCAGCGGTTGTCAATGTTAACAACGAGGCTATATTTTTTAAGACTTTGAATACTAGTCTTTTTAGTTCAGTGTTACCATATTATAATGACGTGATCTTTCCTACTTTACTGCAATAAAACTTTTTAAACTTTCGCGATTTGTACACATTATAAACAAAACTGAGAACGGGTCTTCTCGCGATATTCCTCAATAAAAAAAATCCCCCGTCCGTCCTCGTAAAAAGGAATATCGCGAGAAGACCCGTTCTCAGTTTTGTTTCTAATGTTTACTGCAATATTCCTATCTACAGTCTGGCCGTCGAGAGAATGCGTTCTCAAAACCAGCCGTTCCATACTAACGAATATGTGTTTTGCGAATTTGATCCTTATTACAACTAGAAATTGTCCAACAGACAGGTGCCAGGAACGCATTCTCTCGACGGCCAGAATGTAAGGAAGGACACAGAATTAAACAGCAAATAAAATTGTGTGATTTATCAATATAATCCATGAAAATATAATAATAAACTAAAAATTATTACAACACCATGACACTAATATGCTGTACCCACTATTTAGGAAAATAAAATAAAATGGCAATACTAAACCAGTGCTACCAACAATTTATTAATCTTTTAAAACGAAATAGTCAAATTTTTATACGTTACGTACCTACATTATTAATTGAATTTCTTTCATAATAATAATTCACACTCTTAGGGCTGATTGTTCAATAGTCAGATAATTTTTATTTGAGGAATAAATATGGCGGTTTGATAGCTTCTGTATAGAAAATATGCCAAACTGTCAGATTTATTCTTCAGATAAAAGTTATCTGACTATTGAAAAATCGGCCCTTAGACGCTCAAATTTATTTCAAATAAGAGTTCGTAATTGTTCTTTCAGTTGTTTGTTCGTTGAAGTGATATTTTTCTGAACAATAATCTCTTGTCCTTTTCCTAATCTAAGAATCGGCGTAGCACATTATGTGTTTTTCTCTCTCTGTTGTCCATCATTTCAGTTTTCACTTTCACAGCCAGACTTTCTCACAATTAATTCATATTCATCTATATATTACATATGTAATACAATAAAGAATTGAGTATTTTTCTGGTCTGCCTCTATTTTTATAATCATCCAATATTTTCGGAATAAGTGCTCATTTCAATTTTCCATGTCTGTAAATTATAATCAAGCAACTTAATCGCAGTTCATTAAAATACACATTGACATTGTTCTAGTAAACTACCATTTTGTACTTTCCTGTCAAGGGCAAGCGGGTTTCCAAAAACAATGAGACTTGAGCTTGGCACATTATGAATTCCAATTCCAATTCCAAAAAAAAAAAAAAAACTATTTACATTACTGGAAGAGTTCGTTATGGCTATCTTCTTAGCTTAGGCCTTGTGCCAGGTTTAATTTTCAGTTAAACTTTATTCCAATTTGTCTTGTCGACGATATAGAGAATTAAATTTTTGCCTCAAGTTTTGGCTCGATGCCTTAGTTTTCTTGAAGAAAAGTTTTAAAATATGGTTCTTAAACTTTTAGGTTACCTAGTTTTATGACTATGTAGATATTTTGATAGTGATATATGAGAGACTTGCAATAAATCGCTACTAGAACTCATTTTTCTTCTATAGTGTGCACGCAAGTGCTAGTCACCGCCTTAAGTTAGTGAGCGGTAAGACGGGGGAGGTAGGCAAAGATGAAGCTAAGCTAACTCAGCTGCCAATCTTGTCAATCGCACCCTCCCCTGTCTCACCGGTCACAGTACCCCAGGCAGTGACTAACACTTGCTCGCACACTATAGGTACCAAATTTATATATTTTCCGCAATGAAAAAGAGTCTTATGCATACTTCATTTATATTTTTTGTCAACTGAGGGGTCTTTCACTTGAAAGTTTCAGTTCAATGTTAACTTTATTATGAAGACCAGAACCTTATTATAAAACAATGTAATCATTTTATTATCCAAAACAGACTGTAGACGGAAGCAATATCAAATTATGCCAGAGGTTTCAGCGCTAAACTTGAACAATTCTCGGGCAAATTGACAATCATATCAAAAGGGTACCTATCTCAGTTTCAAACTCACAAAGTGAATCATCATTTGCCCGTTTAGCGTTCACTGAATGTTTACGAATCTGCAGATTTGAAGCTGTGGAGATACAAAGTTAATGACAACAGCGGACTCGGCGAACCATTGCCATTGCCATATCTAATCTCTTGGGGCTTGGAACATCGCCAAAATACAGATTAGCAGGCCCCTAAGAATTATCCTTTGTGACCGAACTTTGAATCCGGTACTACTTTAATAACTTGACTTGGTTTTGGTTACTGAAAATTAATATCGCAACTATTTTGTGCTATTGTTTGATTTCTATTGTTTGTGATTGATTTTGGTGGCGGTGCTCTGAGATGATATACCTACATTTTATTTAAGAAATTAAAAAAGAGCCACCTTGACACCTATTGATGTGAAAGCGTAGCCGGTAAGTAGGTACCCTGGAATAATTACCTAGTTTGTATACTAAATAGTTCAACTTGCAAAAAGGTGAACTTTTACTCAAAAAGTTCAACCCGTATCAATACGTAGTATCTCTATGTCTGTAGTTCAACCCTTTTCTAAATTATGATTGCGTGATAGCTTTGTAACATCAAAATAGTGCCATTGGATTTATATTCCACGTTTGAATTTTTCGCAAATTGTTTTTTTTTTTTTGTTTTTCGGCCAGTCTCTGTTTTTCTATGAAAATTTCTATTGAAATAGGTCCAATTAGACAGACAACGTTGATACGTAGGAGGCATAAAGCAACATCGACCTTTGTAAATCCGAATTAAAAATAAACCTTTGTAAAGGAAATGAAAATTGCAATATTTTGTTACACTTTGAAATAATATTCCAGCGGATGTTTCCGTTAGACAATGTAACGAAATACTAATTGGTGCATTTTTTTCCACTAAATTTTCCTCGCGTTCAATACGCTTTGGAAGTTTGATCATTGTGCTATTGGAGACATTTGCATATCTTAATACAGATAATTACTGCAGGACATCCATTTTTTTTTCATTTCCTTTCGAAATGTTAACTGGTTATTTTTTGGACGTACATTTCGCATTAAAACCTTTTCGTTTAGTATTCCACCTACATTGCGGTAGTGGAGTGCAACATAAAATACGTTACATTAGCTCCGAACGCAACAAGTTAAGCCAGGGCTGACCCCGAAAGACTTTTGTTAACACGATATGATTATACAATAACCTCCACTAGTGTGAATAAACTTTTGTTACAGCCAACCCTATGGAAATTATAATTATCACTGTCATATTTGATAAGCTTGTCATTATTTGAATATTTCGTTATTGGCTGTTCATCGCTTTTTCAGAACCAGACGTTTGGAGGCCGATGTTATAATGGTATATGGTAAATTCTTTGTATATCAGTTAAAATCATTACCAAACCCTCATTAAAATTTAATCATGTTTATTCATGGAAAAGCTTTACAAAACGTAAAAGGTCAAACGGGCTTTCGGAAAAGCTTTTAATTATTTAATTAATTCATAATACGGTCGTATTTCATAAGTAATTGAATTAGAAATAATGTAGTCTTATCGGGCTTAAATCGAAAAGATTATAATTTAAAATTACTTGCAAATAAATAATTATAATTAGATACATACCGAAATAATTAACAAACGCAGAATTCGGAGCCGAACGTAAAACGCTCGGTGAAGAAAAATATCATATTTTTTTTTTTTAAAGAACACTTGAAATAATGATCACTATTAGAACTGTTCACTTGTCCACTATATATTGTGCATAGAGTCGTAGACGCGTGTTGTGCCGGGAGCGCGCGAGGCGTCCTCAATGGGCGGAGGCGGCGGGTGCACTGGTCCTGCGTTCCCCGCCCTGCCTTCCCCTATACCTGTTACAGGTACGGTCCCCATACATCCAGAACTAAGTAGCTGCTATTGATGGACAAACCGAATTGATTTTCGCGCGCCGCGATTACCGTGTGTTCGAATTTCGAATACTTTCATATAACAACTCTACAGCTACATTTTTCTCGCTCACAGTGTAACGCTTCCCGGAATTTGCCGGAGATTCATAAATTCTCGTCTAACGATAAACATCAGCTAGACTGGTGGTATTTACCGAAAAATCTTCGGTTATCACAAAAATGTACGTAACTATAACGTGATTTTTATCCGTCATCGTCTGTTTGTGTTTTATAACGTCTATTTTTGAGTTACTATTATTTTGCAGACCACCTCGTAATATTTCATTAACATTATTTTTTTTATTAAGTCAGTTGTGAATTTAAAATTAGAAATTCACCATTGACTTATTTATGTGACTGTGTAGCGTAGGGCTTTTAAGCGTCACATTAGCCGCCAAAATAAACATCTTCTAATTAAAACGTCATATTAAAATGACGTATTAGAAAAACATATCAAATCAAAATCAAATTATTTATTTCTTTGCAAACATGGGTAGATAATTGGTAAAGATGTTATACATGTTTGAGAATGTACTTCATGCTCTTCTGTCACGTGGGCACGTAAAATACACAACAACACAACATAAAGGTTAGGGTAGGCTAGAGTTAGGTAGAATTTATTTTTACATATTATAAGTATTATGATAGACAAGATGGCGTGAATAAACAAATGTTTAAAAACAGTTATGATCCGTAAAGTCGCCAGCATCGTATTTTGATATCAGCATCGTATTGCGGAACTTTTCGGCAGATTGCAGATACTCATAACATTATGAAATCCAAACTTTCTAAAACTAGTAATGTAATGTGTTCAGGAGGTCAATTCTCGTACCTAAAAATGTTCAAATTCAAGTCGCAATCTCATGCCAGCGACAATAAAAAAATGCCAAAAATGAGGTAAAGATTGAGACTGAGATGGGATTGCGAACGTTGTTAGAAATACGGGAATTGCCTCTCTGGTACTATATCGAGTGATATACACCTGGTTAGACTGGAAGCCCCAACATAGTTGGGAAAAGGCTAGGCAGATGATGACGATGATGCACCTAAAAAGATTTCAAAGTATACAATACAGATTTCAGACGATTATCTCTTTTATTTCAGTAATCTTTCAGACAGTATCGTAGCTACACCTTTATGTTGTTTCCAAGTTATCACCTCAAAGTACCTATGTTTGACCTTCTTTTTCAAGAATAAAGGCTCCCGCTGACAGGCGCGATGGGATTCTGGTAGAACAACTTTGAGTTGTTCTACCAGAAGGCCATCCCGTCCTGAAGAGAGTTGCGTTGAACCTGTCTGCGGGAGCCTTATAATTGGAAGGTAACTAAACAATTTACCATTCCAATTATCATTGTAATTCTGTCGTCTGCTATTACAATTTCTCGGCTTTTTATTTTAATACTAGCTTTTGCCCGCGACTTTTTCCGCGTGAAATTCTTGTACCCCCGATCCATCTCGTGGCATCACTATTTCGTTTTCGCTTAGCGTTCTTTCTGGGATTTTTTTTTTGCTCGGCTCCTAAGGGTCGTAGCGTGATGATAAATAGCCTATAGCTTTCCTCGAGAATTGGGCTATGAAATGCAAAAAGAATTATTCAAATCCAACAAGTAGTTTCAGAGATGAGCGCGTCCAAACAAACAAAAAAACAAACTCTTCAGTTTTATTAGTAGTATAATAGATTTTTATTCGGTACTTTCCTACCCCATGAAAGACATTTCCAAACCCCGAAATTCCTCCATTATTAAGGCAAGCATTGAAATAAAAATAATTAAAGAAAGAGCCGAAAATTTTAAGTCTAGTTGTTCGACTTAATAAAATTTACAAGGAAAACTCATGTAAAATCTGGGGTAGCGTCTGATAATGGTATCCTTAGGGGTTGACGTTACACATACCTACATACTAACATGCATGCTTTCCACCAGACCTGCAAGAAGCGAAGCCGTGAGCGTGAAAAAATCCACCAATAGAATTGCTACCTTTTGAATATGAAGCAATTCTATTGGTGGATCTTTTCCTCGTTCACTGCCCCATTTTCGCTTACAGCGTACGTGGAAAGCCAGCCTTAGCAAGATAGAATCTCGAGTTTTTCCGACGTCGCCACCGCCGACGGCGTGAATGCAAATCGTTCCTCTGCCGAATATTGAATCCAAACCATTGTGCAAATCAAATTGTCTAATAAATTGTATGGAATCCATTTTTAACTTTATTCCTTGCCGATATTTGGCACGATCAATTGATCTGCCTAAGTGATTTTCTTCAAGATATTATATGACGCCGTTAATTCCTAAATGGGGATTTCGTAGTAGAATTGATGCTACGTTTTGCTGGTGTATGGAATATGATATTCCGAAATTCTCTTATTTATCATCTATTTGTAAATCTATCAGTTTTACCAAGGGGTGGGGGGTTACTACCCAGTAATTGCGTTGTGGAGGTCAGATAGGCAGTCGATCCATATAAAATACTGGTATTCAGCTGCATATGGTTAGACTGGAAATATCCCATGGGACGGCCCTATGTTCTTCACATGTACGTTACATGTGAAAAACATAGGGCCGTCCAGTTACCTTGTATGGTGGGCTAAAGCTCCCACTCAGCATGATTTTTTACGACATCTTCAACAATCATCGTCATATTTCAGCCAATTTACACAAAAAACTTAATGAATTAGGTATACACTGAATCACTCCGTCCATTGGTGAAAACCGTATGAAAATCCGTTCGATACTTTTTGAGTTTATCGCGTTCATACAGACAGACAGACGTGGCGCGGGAGACTTTTTTTAGTTAATATTTTGTTTCTAAAAACATGGTAAATATCCCATTTTAAATAACTTTAGTAGTGAAAATAACCATGTCAGCTGTTGGGTTCTCTTAAGACGACGACGGTCAAAAACGTCGCATTTGTTATGCCATCTCTTGAGGATGACGCGGCCCCTGACGTATATATCTATACTGTTCTAACTTGCAAAAAGTGTAGGGGAAAGAACAAGGATGGCATACCGTCACATGTCAAGTCTCTAAAACACATCAACAACGTCAATAGAATTTTCTAATGTTGCCTACTGCTAGTCTTTTTCCTTTTGGTTTTGAAACCTCGTTTTAGAGAATTCTGCTAATTATTTTCAGAATTCTCTAGTTTTGTGATGAGGTGGTCCTAGGTGCTCCATCAATTCCTACCAGTTAAAGGGCCAATTCCACTGGTAGAAATCTAAAAGTGAGCAATTTAATGCATTTTGAGGAGCTATTCTGCTCATCACGCTGAAGATCCGCATCATATCTTCACCAAATTGTTATGAGACCAATTTAAAGTTACTAAATTTCAAATAAAAAAGAACCATCGAAATTGGATTTCATAAGGCGGAGATATCCAGTAGCCCCCTTTTTGCCCGTTTTTGGAAGAAGTACCCCTCCAATCAAAAATCTCCAATGGCAAAAAGTTCTAAAAATTCATAAAACCTGTATACCAAGTGTTGTCCAGATCGGTTGTGAAATACGGCCTGTAGAGGAAGGAGTAGCAACAAACAGACAGACGAAAGAAAATGTTGCCAGACTTGAAGCAAAGACGCGTCGCTCTCTACGCTCGCTTGGTCAATAATTGCAAGAAGTTGTCCTTAAAATTAATAACTCGATCAACTTGCAAGCAGTAACAAATTGAAAGGAAATTGTCCAGTTTATTAATTTCAGATACGATTACTGGAAAATCTTATTACGATTTAAGCATAAAAACTTCGGGGAAAACGTTCATGTTTAATAGTTTCTGACTTTTTTAAGGTTTAACTTAAAATAATATTAAACTGTGATACTGATATCCAGAATGATTTTAAGTAGATATCCACTTATTACCGAAAAAGCCTGGATGTTTTACTTAGTGCCCACTAAAACGTGTTTAGTTTTAGTATTTTTTTTAGTTAGTTTTTGTTAATTTTCGCGTTCTTTAGCGTTTGATGTATGCGTTTGATTTACCCTATAGGAACCCTATGAGTTATCAATGATTATAAAACAAGACTTTGTTTATTATTACATAATTATGATGTGAATAAATACTTTGTTGCTATGTTATGAAGTTACTGTAGAAAGACAGACCTTTTTGAGACCGTGTTCGGCTTTATTAACACAAAACCTCGTTCCTGTTCTAACCGACTTCAATGGAAACCTGTTGCAAGTACAGAAATTTCGCATTTGAAGGATTTACATTAAAATTTCTTTGTGAGTTCAGTTTTTTAAAGCTTAGTAATTTTTATGGTTTATACGGTTGGTTGGTTGGGTGGTTTTTATGGTGGGCTGGATGGTTGGTGGTTAGTTTATTTATCTGTGTCTGTCAGTCTGTCAAGACCCTTTTTCTCAGGAACGCGTGGAGGCATCAAGTTGAAAATAATATCAAATACGTAGGTCTATAGTCCCTCGGAGCTCAAAAAAAATCAAGCTTCTAAGTAAATGATGGCCGTATTTTTTTATTTGGAGACATATTTTGATACTCGCAAGTAAATCAAAACCTATAGGGTACTACCGTTGACCTAGAATCATGAAATTTGGCAAGAAGCAAGGCCTTACAGCACTAGTAAAGAAAAAGTCCAAAAATAGTTAATTTGTAATTTTGTCAAATAAAAAAAAAATTGGGATTACAAACTTAGACATTTAAGAATTGACCGTGACGTAGGTATTGGGAGAACATGTTTTTCAACTACAATCTGTAGTTTGTGTTTGGGATAAATTCTTTTCAACTACGGAACCCTTAATTAGAGAATTCCATATTTTCTATGTGACAGCGTACAACCTCACAAAGATTTAAACTGTTATTAGTTTAAGAAATTGTTGTACCTACTTTGGAAATAAATATTTATTATTATATTATTATTATATATTATTATTAATTGTTCGTAATCCGACATGCACTTGGCCGGTTTTTTTACGTAAGCTTTGTTTTGCGATACCTTCATGGAATCCTTCAATTTGCAGAGAATCCCACTTAATTCATTCAGATGTGCTTAACCCGTAAAGGCGGTGAATTGGTAATGTGAAGTTGAGTCGAAGCTCAGATTAAGTTATATGGAATTATGGACACTATAACTATGCATATATCATAGACAAAATCAATAAAATGGTAGCAACGAATGCACTTACAATTAAGCAAATGACGATCATTGTTAAACAAAACGCTTTTACTCTACAATTTTATTACATCTAAAAAGGACCTAAGATCGTTCATATTTAATTTAATGTGTTGAGAACAGAGAAGAGATCTGGCTTTTTAATATCTCTCTCAGTATCTAAATGCGTTTCATTCGGTATGGCCAGATGGTACGCCAGGTGAATTATTGTCCGCAATTTGGAACCTCAGCCTCGCCTGACTTTTTTTCTTTTCACTTATCCCATCTCGAGACTAATTCGGGCTATGTAGACGTAAAAGGTATTATTATGATTTTATTTGTTAGAGGTTTTACTGGTTTTTTGGGAGGGTTTAGCAAGTGTAATCTAGTGGGGACCGCTGTGCAGTTTATCTGCTGGAACTATGGGAAATTCATAGAAAACTATTCCTAAAAATAGCATAACCAGGTTCATATTTTTACCTATTGAAATTTTTTGTTCGTTTGACGGTTTTGTCCATACCTTTTGAATTTTCTACATTGCCATTTCACATTCACACACGATGATAAATAGCTGAAGCGGTCTTTGTTTCTTTTTAATCGTCTCTAATTTTAATTTAATTTTTACTTGAAAAGCCTATAATTTATTTATTTATTATTTATCTATTATTTATTTATTTATATAACAATTGCTTGCTGCACTTACAGTTTACGCCAAAGCGCGCAGCGAGCCAACAACAGCATTTAACGTTAAAAACTTCATGCAAACATTATACATAGATTTACTGCTCTACCATAAATATGTCAACATCCGGCTCCTGAGCAATCAGGGCGTTCAGCAGATTGACCGCCTGTGTTGTGGGAGCATATCGAGCAGTATGGGTACGCGCTGGTGGAGCCGCGAAAAGGCACCGCGAGGCACAGGCGCGCGACCGCCGAAGCCGGTCCGGAGCAAACAGAGAACAGCGAGCTAGAGTAGTCGCGTCATCGATCTTATTATTTAGCAATAAGTAGTAGTGCATCAAAAGCGCGCACTTGCGTCTCAGTTCCAACGTGTTGATGCCTACCATTCCCGCAACAAACAGAGATAATATAAATAGGGATAATACCCATATATTTTTTTATACAGGTAGCGAGCAAATTTTCTTTGAACCCTTTCTATCATGAGCTTATACTTTTGCTCATGTGGATCCCATACCAGCGCATTGTATTCAAGTTTGCTACGTACTAACGAATAATAAAGAGTGAGTATAGCATTCCTGTCTTTAAACCTACTTGCCTGCCCTTATAATGTTTATCTTCAGCACAAATATGACACACTTTCAGGGCCTTATCACATCTGTGCCGCGAAACCGCTGATGCTTCGCTGCTCGAGTAGCGGAACATCATGCGAGTCAGTTGAATAAACTGCGGTTTCGCTGCAATCGTTTCGCGGCGGAGGTGTGCTAAGGGCCTGACAAATAAAATTGTGGGTATCATTTTTAATGAGCTCGCTTGGGATCTAATATGGGCTGTCACAATAAGTCTTTTAAAATATTTCATTAAAAAATTGCAAAGGCACCTTAACTTATAGGTGACATGGTAGAAATACATTTAATTATTTAGTTTTGACTTAATTGTATATAGATTTTGCTGTCTTGCAGAAAGATAAAATACTAAGTTGGAGCTGTTGTAGCTATACAAAAACTTTTTTACAAAAAAATACAACCAACTTCCAAAAACAACACTACAAAGTGAAAAATAACTTTAATTTCGGAAGTCGGTGTCTGGTTAAATGTGTTTTCGTTTTTTGCCACCGACTTCCGAAATTAAAGTTATTTTTCACTTTGTAGTGTTGTTTTTGGAAGTCGGTTGTATTTTTTTGTAAAAAAGTTTTTATTTTTCACTTTTTAGTTGTGTACCTACCCCACACAAATTCTAATACCACTATCTGCAAAACAAACTAGAACATCATCCATATAAAAGTGGGGAAGAAATACGTATTATTGAAGCTAACTCAAAAACTACCGAAGCAAAGTTAATCAATTTTATATGGGACCAACTGTGATGTATACCCTCTCGAATAAAACAAAAAAAATCCAAATCGGTCCAGCCATCTTCGAGTAATCGGGGAAATTGAGAACCTCCTCCTTTTTGAAGTCGGTTAAAAATCTACATCTCTACGTTCTAGAAATGTAAATAGAAAATAGTTTCGTAAATACGTCAGAGAATAATTGTGAAAATGTCCAATGTGGACATAAACTCAATTACGGAGCTTATAAGTTAAAATACTGAAATATTCCAACTAAAAACAAATAGGGTTTCCAAACTAGTTCGCTTGTACCGGACGTAGCATTCACACTGAAACCAGTTTTAGTAAAAACATAATTATGACTGCCTCGTTGGCCTAGTGGTAGCAAGCACTACTGCTGAGGTCCCGGGTTCGTTTCCCGAGTCGGGCAAAGTGTTATTAGGTTTTTCCAGTCAACAAACCGAGAATTTGTTTTTAAAATGCAAAAGAGATGCATACGGTCGATGTTTGGTTTAAGAAGAACTGACAGTTGCATCCCGTATTTTAAAAAATACAATATTTTATCGTTTCCTGCTTTGTACATCTTGGAAACTTGTTTGTTTGTAAAAAATAATCCCCACTTATTTAATAAAATGGCTACAGTCAAGAAATTACCCATACGTGCTCAATATATGAACACATTATGCCATGTTACATGTAAAACTGCATTGATGAAGAAAAGTTTCTTTGGTATTGCTCCCCAAGTTTTTAATAAAGTACCCGATGCAATTAAATGTATGCCGTTACAAAAATTCAGAAACATTCTACAGAAGCTGCTACTTGAAAAATGCTATTACACATTAGACCAGTTTCTGAATGATAAATTTAATTAATCATAATTTTGGGATTATTATTATGTTATTATTTAATTATATTTTACTATAATGCAATTGTAAGTTTTAATAATAATAATCTCTGCTGACATTATATTTTTTTATGACATTTAGACTATTTTAATTTAATTAATTTTGACGACTGTAATATTGTTGACATTGATTTATCTTTTGTACTATTTTTTATTTTTTTTTCAATTTTATTTGCTGACATTGTTTTTTTCTTTAAATTTAATTTTGATCATAGCATCACTATTTTGTATGCCTGTTGGCGGAACATAGGTTGGACCAAACAATATACATAAGATCACTGTACCTTGAGTTCACAAAATAAATGAATTTTGAATTTTGGCATTACAGCAAAAAAAAAAAAAATTCATCTTGAATTTCTCAGTAGCAGCCCGGAGTCTGGATTTGTGTCCGGTTGATGGCTAAAGGCTCGCCCCCTATTACATGGGGCTTAAACATAACTGACGAAATATGGGTGTACTATAGGTACACTTCTGCCAACCATTCGGGGAATACAGCTGTGATGTTTAATGTTATAATCATTGTATAAGCACTATAAATAAAACGTAATTAAATAAAATCCAAACATCAAAACGTACCAATAATAATTCTCCAGCTTTTACGAAGTGGCGAAAAGATTAAAAGCTTTTAGATGTTATTGAAAACATGCTTTGAGCTTAGGTCCAAATAAGACATAAAGTTAATGATATCCGGTCAAAACCAGACATGTGGTCGCCCTTATTACAGCAGCGCATAAGCATAAAGGGGTGAACGCATTCGACATATTTGTCTATCCGAATAAAGAGGATAAAAAGGGACAACAGGCTTGTTCGACATAAAACAGACCGTATTAGGCTTTATCTTCACTGTGGGGCAACCGTAAATAGTATAGTGTTGTTATATGCGAGGGTTTTAATTAGGCTTTGTGTAGATTCAGCTTATTTCAGAAGTGTAACTTGGGGGCTGGCTTTAAAGTGGTCACTATTTTCATTTGTAGTTAGGCCCTTATTTGCTCAAAGTGATAGAGCCTTTGCAAAATATTTTATGTAAATAAACTAGGGTCGGAATTACAGAATTTGTGTCACTGTTTTTTTTTTTTTTTAATACTTGAATAGGAATGATAGGATGAGCTGCAAAAATGACCTAAATGATACACGTATTATGTGAATTTATTTTTTATGACGTTATCCTGTCCAAACAATCACACTATGACATCACACTAATATTATAAATGTGAAAGTTTGTGAGTGTGTGTGTTTGTATATTTGTTACTTCTTCATGCTCAAACGGCTGAACTGATTTGGATGAAATTTGGTATGTATATAGATTATACCCTGGATTAACACATATGCTACGTTTTATCCCGGTCTACGCGGGTGAAACCGTGGACCGCAGCTAGTAATTCATAAAAAGAATCCATAGAAAATGCACTTTCAGTTTTCACAAATTTTCCCGGAAACCTTTAAATTTTTTTTTTGCGTAAGAACCTGTTTCAGACTATTAGAATATTTTAAATAATGCCAAATCAGTCCAACCGTTCTAAAGTGTTGCGCTTACCATTAAATAGTATTTAATTTTTATTGTATAGAAGTTAAATAGATCAGCAAAAGGAAGGTTTTTATTTATCGTAGCAGGTGGCATTCTGTAGTTTCTGCTTACCCCTATGGGAAGAAGGCGTGAGTTTATGTATGTATGTATTTATTTAAAGATCATAAACATGAGTATGTCTCGCGAAAGGAATAACGTAGGATCTACGTAATTACATAATCACTTTGATTAGGCAATCGTTGAATTGCGGTTGAATGTTCCTCACGGTTTTATTGTGCTCTCCAGCTGTTGGTTTGGAAGTCAAGCATAGCAGTGATCGTGGCCCACTTAAAAAATCAATCAATCAATCAATCAATCATGTTTATTGTGGATCATAGGTATAGAAATAGATACAGGTGTTAAGAATTGCAGTGATGTTGATCAGCTATGTCCCGCCCTTTGGGCATACAATACAAATTATTAACATTGTGTCACATCGTTATATAAGATATTAACATTATTATTTTAATAAATTAGTGGGTAGTTATATTCTAATATTACAACCAAAAAAATAAACGCAAAATATAGGTCAGTTAAAGATCTTAAAATTAATAGTAAGTAGCACTGACTGCACCATGGTCTCGGTCAAAATATAATTTAAAGGAACTTGTCTGACCTAGAGTCCTTTAAACAGTAATAAATTTATCGACTAACAGGTCATAAAATTTATATTTAAATAATTTAATTCCTGAGAAATAAAAATTAAATAAATTATAATTAATTAATTTTAATTAATTAATTAAATTGAGGGTTACAATAAAATCCAGAGCGCATGTTTAAGCCATGAGCTTCATACTGTATGTAATACATAATAAATAAAGTGGTGTGTTTGTTAACAAAACTGTCATATTTTTGTTGCAACTAGCGCATCTTTTTTACTCCTGAATTCCCGGAAAAGAATAAAATAAAGCAAAGCGAGAGTAAATGTAGGTATGCGTCTCTTCATTTTTAGGGTTCCGTGCCTCAAAAGGAAAAAACGGAACTCTTATAGCCTTATACCCTCACTCGTGTACCTGTATGTCTGTCTATCTGTTGTCTGTCAGTCTGTCCGTCTGTCACAGCCAATTTGCTCCGAATCTAATGGACCGATTAAGTTGAAATTTGCTTCATATATGAAGTTACTTAAGAAAGCAGACGAAAATTTAACAACCCGGCCATTATCTCGGAAACTACTGAGCCTAAATTTTTTTAAAAAATATATAAAATAGTTCTGTACTTATAAATTACAGGAAAATACATAAGAAGCCTAAATGGTCTTAAAATAACAGTAAATCTCTCAATATTGTGCGTAAAAACTTACATTTGTAGTTGTAATGTATGGGATAACATGTTTTTCAACTACAATGTAAAGTTTGTTCTTGGGATAAAAAATCCAAACTACGAAACCCTTCATTTTGCGTAGTCCGACTAGCTCTTGGCCGGTTTTGAGGTATAAGTATGGTACAGTCAGCAGAGAAAAATATGCAAAGAATTAAAGAAAACAAATACGTTTATTTGCGGTAAACATGACGCAATAAAGAACACAAACACAAAAAAGAACAAGTTGGGGGAAAATATGCGTCAAATTCACGCAAGATGGTCATCGCTCAGCATAACCCAGCGCTGATTTTCAGCGACAGCCGCCGTTGACGTGATGACATCGATAATGAGATATAAATAATAAATATATAAATAATACGTAATTTTAAATTTTTATATAGATATAAAAAATAAAAAGTATATGTATAAGTAAAAATATATAAATAAAAATAAAAATATATATTTTTACCTATATATATAATTTTTATATATTTTCATATTCATTCTTTATTTATTTTTTCATTTATTCATACATTATTTTACTTCTTCTTCTCTCGATTCAGCAGGAACTGAATGAAATATAGCTCCTTCCGTGGTCAATTTAGCCAGCAGCAAAGGTGATGCAGGTCTGAGTTCCCAAGGTGCACTGGACATACTATGCCTTCAGCATACCGACGCCGCGAACTGCAGTTCTGTTGCGAAACGCGGTAGTTTTTCATACAATTTCATCAGTTTCCGTGATGATTTCGCTTACCTCAGCGTCAGTGTGTAAATAGCGTAAAGCTGGTTCTCACTACATTATCATTAAATACGTTTAACGCTAAAAATATTTAAAACCTCATTCCTCCACCCTCTTTTTTTCATGGTAAAAAAATATCAGAATGGTTCATCTCGTTTGCTGTGACCGCGACCGTGGGCAAGTAATGGCCTCGAAGCGGAACCATAAAATTAGACAAATAAATAAAACAAGAATAGATTAGTTTTTCTTCTGTAAATCCGTTTTAAATGACCTTACAGTAGTATTGTTTGAACAGAACACTATCATTGTGGCATCATTTAATTATAAAGTACCTATTAACTTTTGCCCGCAGCTTCGCCCGTGTGGAAGTAGGAAATTATCACACGGGATGTAGTGCTACCGGGATAAAAAGTATCCTATGTCCTAATCCAGGTCATGGTCTACTCATGTGCCAAATTTCATCCAAATCCGTTCAGCCGTTTTAGCGTGAAAGCGTAACAAACAAACTCACTTTTGCATTTATAATTTTAGTTAGGGTTGTGATAAAATTGTTAAAATGATGCAATTAGGTACGCATTAGCTATTGTTGTTATCCAGCAAGGCAAGTTTTAAACTTTACACTAAGTGCGAATTTCACTAATGAAACTGAACGCGATCAAAGGCCTTAGTGCGAGTTTTTATACTTACTTACTCGATCAAGTTAACGGTATACTTCAATTTGTATTGAAACTGAATAAGCGCCGTCTGGTGACAATAATGCGAAACACAATTATTGACGAAAATTGACGTAAGGTAACGTTAACGTAAACGCAATCGAGTATGTATAAAAACTCGCACTAAGCCCTCTGCACCTCTCTAAACTGCGCTCAAGAGCTGTCAGTGTCAATATTCTACAACAATGTTGACACTGACAGCTCTCAAACTCGGTTTAGATGTGCTGAACGCGTTCAGTTTCATTATTGAAATTTGCCCTTAGTACCTACTTATGTAACACGCCTGAAATCCCCGAAGGGTTTGGCAGAGATGTACTCATAGTAACACCTACATTTCGCCAGGTACTACCTATGTGTGGGCCTATAAAATGTTAAATCCACAACACAAATAAGTAGGTAAGTCAATGATGTAAGTACAAATTATTAGTTTCAACAAAATCAGCATTTCCATCTAGCAATAAAATGAATAAATCTTTTACCAGTAGTCGCTGGATTTTATTATGAAAAACATCGCCTTTAGTTAGTCCACTTGGTTGTATAAACACATTAAATGATACACGTGCATGGACACTCATCAAATAATAGTTATTGATCCATATATTATTTCTCTAAATACGCTCAATATTGAGTGCTTTAGTCATTTAAGTGAGAATAGTTTAATTTGGTTTCCATTTATTTTAATTAATGTTTTATAAATAGAAACTAAACGTTTCCGCCTGGTAGAATTCAGATTGAATAGCTAATGATGGTGATTCTACTCATAATGCTACGACCAAACCTGCTCGTCAAGTAGCGGAACGCAGGACGCGAATCGGGAGCGTCTACAACGCGAAACTTTTACACACCTGTGCGGCTACAAAGCGAACCGCGAACCCCATTTTTAGTGAATAATCACTGAAGTCTATAGCTTAGTTTAACAACTAAATTGTTTATTTATTGTTGTGTTATGTCAGTGTCATATTTCGTCTCAATCGCTTCGATTGCGAGACATGAAGTCTCTAACATGCATCAAACTATTTTGTGTTTTTAATATAACTGCTTGTGAATTAATATTAATTTTTGTACTAAGCACAGATAACTATGATTTAGTGAACTAAATAACTTAGTAAGTCCAAGATGAATCATGAAAAAGCATTCTTCCATTTAAAAACACATTTTACGTGCATTTAATTAGGTTTATTTTTATATGATGATGAATAGACAGAAATAGGAGATATACGATACTCGATAGCCGTACGCTTTGAGCGTACTTCGCCAAATATTTCAATACAATAGATCGCTCCCCGTACGCGTTCCATTGAGTGCCCATTCGGAAAATATTCAATCAGGATAGTTTTTTTGCAAAGCCGGGTATTTTAATCACGAAAATTGTATGACATTTGTGGGTTGACATTATAGGTGCCATGAGATAACACGGGCAGCGTCCACCGCGCGACTGACGCTCCCGCTTCGCAGTCACTTTGGTCGCTTAGGTGTTTCCAAAGCTTAATGAATATTATGAAAGAGAGATCTATGAAATTTTGTTTTTCCCATTATATTCACCAGACGGCGCTTATTCAGTTTCAGTACAAATTGAAGTTTATGTTAACGTGATCGAGTAAGTACAAAAACTCGCACTAAGGCCTCTGGTAGAAAAATTACTCTGGTTGCATTCAATCATGTAAGCGAATATAGAATTAGTTTTTAAAAATTAATATGAAGCGATTGTTTTCAAGAAACACACACAGTTAGTGATAGGCGCGTAAAAGTGAACACGTCCTCTTGAAATAAAAAACGAAAATTCAATATTGCTTATTATTTCATTCGATACAGCCTATCCTTTGCTGTCCTCCCGCAGCGACGCCCTAAGCCAAGGTCCATACCCCACAGGGGGTGCCCTTAGTGAGTGGTCGCTTAGTTAGAATAGAATAGAATAGAATAGAATACTCTTTATTTTGCACACCATTTAAAATACAGGTATGCATGTTGAAATTTTACATAGGGTGACACAATGGGCGGTCTTATTTTTTAATTTTTATGTCCTGGTTTGGTTTGGTTAAGTTCGGTTAAGCAGCCAACCACCTCCTAGGTTGACCTGCGAGATGCAATTTCCCAAAAACAAAAAACAATTTATTGTTTCTTATTTTTGTATGTTAGAAAGCCTATGCAGCGTTATAATATCTAGTTAGTGGAAATTTGTGAAGAAAGCCTGAATTTGTGCTTTAAACTGAGTTTTTTTAACAGAGACATGCGGTCGTCTGTTTGCGTACTGTTATAGCAAATTAATTTGAACTCTTTTGAAACGTCAATACTTAAATCTGCGAAATAAAAACATCATTTACCTATCTTTAGACTAAGATTAATTTCATCGGGGAATGGTTTCCTTATAATATGACGACGACCCGAACTCAATGTCACGATTTCTCATGGTGATTTGACAAAGTCAGCATTTATGTTTCTGACGTAACTACTTCGACTATCCGTACGAAACTTTCTGAAATACATAACTATAATCCTGTAATCTCCGAAGGGTTAGGCAGTAGTGTACGGTCAGCAACAGAAGTCGGTTAACACTGCTACTTTTTGACATCATCTAAATTAACATAAAATTATTAGATAAACTGCTTGTTTTTAACCGACTTCAAAAAAGGAGGTTCTGTATTCGACCCGTATGTATGTATGTATGTATGTGTGTATATATGTATGTATGTTTGTTTGTCCGCGATTTTCTCCAAAACTAATAAACCAATTTTGATGATTCTTTCATTAGTGTCACGTTAGCGTGATCTACATACTTTCGGAAAGGTTTTAGTATATATGTAGGTTTTAGTATGTATATTCTTATGTACAAAGTTATATGCATAAATGCACTGTATCTCCGGCATTTCTAAGCGGATTTTGATAATTCTTCTTTTCGTTCGTATTTGGCTTACCAAGTTATGTAAAAAATATATATAAAAAATTTATATTCAACTAAAAATGGAAAAATAAATTTACTTTAAAAAAGTAAAAAGTGACTTCGAAACCAAAAACTAATAAAATAACTTTCTTAAACAACTTAACAGCTCCTGAAGTCGGTGTCTTCAATGCTTCAATGCACTTTAGCTTGACACTGACTTCAGAATCTGTTAAGTTGTTTAAAAAAGTTATTTTATTCGTTTTTGGTTTTGAAATCGGTTTTTACTTTTTTTAAAGTAAATTTATTCGTTTAACTGTTAAGAGTTAATGTTCTCAAAATTTTAAGTACTTCTTTTCCGATTTGAATTAAATATTTCGCTTAATATCATCATCATCTGCTTAGCCTTTTCCCAAGTATGTTGGGGTCGGCTTCCAGTCTAACCGGATGCAGCTGAATACCAGTATTTTACATGGAGCGACTGCCTATCTGACCTCCACAACCCAGTTACTGGGTAATACGATACCCCTTGGTAAGACTGGTTGTCAGACTTTCGGGCTTCTGACGACCCGTGACGACTGTCAAAGATCCACGAATGACAGCCAGGACCAACGGCTTAACGTGCTTTCCGAGGCACGGAGGAGTCTCGGTATGTAAAGAATGGTCACCCATCCACTGACCAACCCCGGCAAGCGTAGCTTAACCTGATGGATCGACCCGTGCGGCTGTTATTACTTAGCCACGAGCTCCTCTTATAAATATTTCGCTTAATAATTAAGATAAAAAAAACTGCAAGTGTTAATCAACTTTTGTTGGTGACTGTACCCTAACAACATCTCGCTAGTTATGTTGAAGTCCCATGTAATAACGGCCGAGCTTTTTGCCATCAACCAGGCACAAATCCAGACTCCGGACTGAAGAATTCCAGATGGAAAACCCAATAACACTATGACTCTGAAAATGAAAAAGATGCTCCCAATTTAAAGGTACCGTAATATAGGAACTGCTATTAAGGAATTCAGGTGCCCTGGGCGGCGGGAATCGATTGCCGATTCCCGGCCACCGTAAGCGCGGGCTTGCGGACGACGAGTAATGGGCAGCTCGCCGTCCGGTAAGGACCAGGCCCGGGTCGACGGCGCGTTGTGTTCCACGCGCGCCTCAAAGAGATGTCAGCAGTGACGGGGTCAATTGGGCCGATGCCGCCGGGGTCGCGGGTAGTGCCGTGGCCCTGGCACGGGCAACTGAAGGAACATGGGTGGGTTTTAGTCAGTAAAAGTCTGACACGCCCTCCCGCTCTGCCCGGAGCGGGAGAAGTCATTTGATGATTTCCCATCCACAAAAAAAAAAAAAAAAAAAAAAAGGTGATAAATCAGGCCGTCACCTCACCCTAGTGTATTATTTCTAATGGACCCAGGAAGGGTCGGTCCGATGACAACGGTTTACATTGAAGTTAAAAATGTTGACACGCATTGTGTAATCACGGCTTTATTCATTCATCAGGTTTTCATTCCGAGTTAATAAAGTGATGGTGCTTTATGTTGCATTTTTTATTCTTTCTCTATTTTATTTTTGGGGAAAAAACAAAAAAAGAAGAAACATTTAAAGTCTAATAAAAAAAAGAAATATATCTAAGAATTATTTGGCTACCTAACTGCACAGCCCAGGACCGAAAAATTGACATTATGATAATCCTTGGGGGAAGCCTTTGTCCAACAGTGGATGTATTTTGGTTGTAATGACGATGATGCATGGCATAACTCTATTGATTTTTTAGCTTATAGCTCATTAGCTTTGTCCCCCGGCTACACCTTTGTGGAGAAACTAACTGTGGAGGTTGGAAATTATCCCACGGGAACGTACTACCGGTATTAAAAGTATTCTATAACCTAATACAGGTCATGGTCTACCCATGTGTCAAATTTCGTCCTTATCCGTTCAGCCATTTTGGCGTGAAAGCGTAACAAACAAACTTACTTTCGCATTTACATATAATATTAAGTAGTTTGGATTAGGACACACTGTGCTTTTATTTAATAGGTAGGCGTCATTTGTGAACCACTGAGGCATTGAACATATTTATTACAGCATACAATTTTGGTTCAAACATTAAAATATTATTTTCGTCTCTTATGTTCCGTATTGTATTAAACTAATGTCTGTACGAATATCATCCGGTTTCACTACGAAATATAAATGGATCAGATGTACTAAGGAAATGAATAATTAATAGGAATAATCGAGTTAATGGAGTTCCCATGGAAATTGACATTACCCACTTCTATTGTTGGTTGAGAGATTGATCAATGTCTGAACAAGTATAGTGCTGTTAATTTCATAATAACATTAGTTAATCATTTATATACCTAAATAAATAAATTTTGTATTGAAAAAAAAAAGGAGTAGCATTTTCAATTGAAGCCCCTTTTTTTTTGTGGATGGGAAATCATCAAATGACTTCTCCCGCTCTGAGCAGAGCGGGAGGGCGTGTCCGACTTTTACTGACTAAAACCCACCCGTGTTCCTTCAGTTGCCCGTGCCAGGGCCACGGTATCTCTTTCGAACTACCCGCGACCCCAGCGGCACTACCCGCGACCCCGGCGGCTTCAATTGAAGCCCTAACTCCTGAGCTAGGTGATACCTGTGTTACAGGAGTCAGTGTCTTCACTCGATGAACCTGATGTACCTGAATAAAAACTGTCCATGAAGGTTTTTCTTAGAAACCGCTTATGGGTAAAAACAATAAGGTATCCAGATTCTGTCACAGATTTACCACCCTTCGATGAACCATTTGGCACTGAATATAAATAAAACTTGAATTCATAGCACAAGCCTTAATAGGTACTATTTTCTGGGTCCGAAAAAAAAAAGGTAAAGGGGAACGATTCCATTTTCAAACGATTAACCGGTTCAAAGATTAATAAAGGAGACAGATAATAAAATGCTTTCATAAATAATGAGGTACGCTTATCGTCAAAATGTGTAATAGCTTAGTCGTGTTTTCACAAAGGGGTAGCAGCACACGTCGTTGGCACACAATAATATAAATATTATATCAGAGATTGGCACAGTATAATAATGATACAGTAGTTTATCTTCATAGACAACTGCCGAAACGACGCGCTTCGAAATCTCAGTCAGTATCAGTACGCAACAGGCACGCAGCAGTTACGCACGGACGGACGCGTATTTATCTACCGAGCGTCCGTAAGTAATTAATTCAAGGTCACTGCCCAGATAAACCACTGTAGCTTTATTACTCTGTGGCTTAGTCGTGTATTCACAAAGAGGTAGCAGCACACGTTGTTGGCATATAATAATATAATTATAATATCAGAGATAGTAATGGAGAGGAACCGAGTAAATTAACGTCGATTTAACGTCTGAAGAATTTCAGATATTTCCGTAAATAATCTCAGTTATGTAGAATACTTGAAATAGGATAGTGACAGCGCGTTCCACATCTTGAAGAAACAGGTTGTAGAATAATGTGCAATGTTGTCATCCATTTTATTCTGTGAGCTGAGCTCAATCTGTTTACAATAACTTTCAGTGATCGGCTGCTAAACAGTCACACACTGTTATAGCTAGGTATTATATAAAGAATCGTTTTTATGTGAACTACTGAAAGTGTGAAAAAGGATTGTTTTTAGGGTTCCGTACCTCAAAAGGATTTTTATCCTTTTGAGGTACGGAACCCTTATAGGATCACTCGTGTGTCTGTCTGTCTGTCTGTCTGGCTGTCTGTCTGGCTGTCTGTCTGTCTGTCTTTGAATATGGGGGTCACTTATGGGGGGCAAATAAGAAAATTTAAAAAAAAGTTTTGCAAGCTATACCGTGTTACATATCAAAGGAAAGGACTTACTATAAGGGTCTCAAATATATTTTTTTTATAATTTTAAAATAAATTGTTTTAAAGTTATTTAAGAAAATAGACGAAAATTGACCATTCCCCCCCCCCTTATCTCCGAAACTACTGAGCCTAAAACTTTGGAAAAAATACAGAGAATAGATCTTTATCTGTAGATTACAGGAAAACCTATAAGAAGTATGTGGTCTTAAAATAACATGGTAAATCTCTCAATATTGTGAGTACAAACTTACATTTACAGTTGGAATGTACGTAAGAACATGTTTTTCAACTACAATGTTAAGTTTGTTCTTGGAATAATTCATCCCAACTACGGAACCATTCATTGTGCGTGGTCCGACACGCACTTGGTCGGTTTTTTTTTTTTGTATTTTTACGAGACAAACCTACGTGCCATCCTTGTTCCACCTGTTTAAGCATGCACCAACAATAGCTCCACTTTCCAATGGACCGGCAGGGATGTCACAAACAAACTTCTCCTCTTCAGATTAGGCCACTTTCAGTCACCCAACACTGTGGGCCTCCTAAACAATGCAGTTCGAAGTTCGTTGCGGACAGTTCCTCTTTCCTCTGTTCCCCTCGTCACGACAAACTTTGGTACCCCTTCAAGGTTGGGTCATAACACCACTGTACGCGCCAGTACCCCCAAAGTTTGTACATAACAAACCCTAGATATCAACGGAATGATTTGTGTGCGCGCCTGTAAGTACAGTCGGGGAAATTGATAAGTATGTAGGCAGCTCAACTATTTTTTTAACCAAAGTTGGGTGTGTGCTTAGTAGTAAAGTCGGTCGCGAAGCAAATGAATTTCGTACAATAACCCTCATTACTTATCTCTATCACTCACGCACAAATATATTGCCGACGCGCGACGGCAATACATTTGTGCGCAAGCGATAAGTTATGTAATGAGGACTCATTGTACTAAATTCTTTCTGCTTCGCGACCGACTTTAGGTAGTAAGTCTACGAACCACATCGAATGCCAGATCAAGTCTTTCATGTGATCGTTTGATTACAAAACCAATCAAAATCCCTTGACATGAGATTTGGCAAGGCAACTGATAAAATTCAACAACTACGTGTATGTTTTATGTTTTAAAAATATTATTACGACCCAAAAACAATGAATTAATAATAAGATTTCTCGCTAATATGCTGATTTCTTGCCTGCATACCAACCTCTTTCCCATGTGTACGTTCCTGCCTGGAAGAAGCCTATTTGTCTGAACTTAGTGTCGTTTGCATGCCGTAAGAAGGGGAACAATGGATCGTTTGAGATAGATCTCACACCCCAGGATCATATTACCAGCAATTCATGCAAGATCCTTCGTTCGTGATGTTTGCCGACATCTTGTGAAAGTTATGACTCGTTTGTTTTATTTCGCAGATGATATACAGACCTACGTGAAAATCTTGTTGAATTTTCTGTATTTTCAAGCTACCATAACAAAATACCGTTTTTCTGTGAACGTATGTTCATTCACAGTAAGTACCTAAAGTCAGGGAAATTCATTGTTAAGCAAATTGACTACCAACTTAAAATTGTCCGTAAGTATCACAACTGTCACTCTTTGACAGTTGTGATTGACGTAAGGAGTGAAATTGCCTATTCGTCTTCCTCACACTAAACCTACCTTTATAATAGAATAATATTTTACTATTACACTGAAAAAATTATATGAGAAAATACTTTCGTAGGTATTTACTTATACAGGGTGTATCAGAAAGGTAAGGGTGTGGTACAGACCATCAAACTGAACTACTTTCTCCATGGGACCAACATCGTAATCGAGAAAATATTATCAGCTGTCCCGTACAAAACCTCAATACCTACTCGACCCAAATGTATGACGGCTGATAATCTTTTCTCAAATACGATGTTGGTCCCATGGAAACAGTTGTTCAGTTTGACCACATCTTTCTGATACACCACCCAGTACCTATATAAAAAATCAATTGTTGTTCGTTAGTCTCGCTAAAATTCAATAACGGTATAACCGATTTGAATTTATTTTTTTTGTTCGCTCTAATGCTGTGGTGGTTTATTTTCTTTATTTTCGGAAGGCTTACAGACTAATAACATTATAATAACAATAATATAAAACTAAATTGCTATTTACAAGCCTCCACAGATAAAAAATAAAATGAAATTTTGACAACACCGTCTGGGGGGTCAGCTAGTTTGTAATAATAACATAATGCCATCATCACATCCGTCATCCAAGCGTGGTTATAATTTTCTCTAAGACCGATTGATTTTGCCTAGTTCGGCTACAGATGCTAAACATTTGTACTCAAATCTAGTCTACTAACTATGTTTAATTGGTAAACATTTGTAAAACAATATATAAATAAATAAATAGTAATAAATAATAGAAATAAATAAATTAGCGGGCATTTTGTAACCTCTGTTCAGCAGTAGACAAATTTTGCAATATACAGGGTGTTTGGCAGAACGTTGAACATACGAAAATGGTGGATAGGTGGGGTCATCTGCTACTTACTCAGCCCTAATTTATTTGGCCCTGGCCCTCTGGATATTTTAAATTTTATTTTTTTTGCTTTTTTCTAGTTTCACCACTTTCTTAACTTTAAAGTGTAATTTTTATAAAAAATGGGTAAAACAGGCAATACTTTGTTTTTTTTATTTAATCTTTAATGTTGGCAGATTCTTATAAAATTATTGTTTTATTCAGATGTTAGCTAGAAAAAAAGTTATGAGTCCTCAAACTTACAGAAAGATGTAAAAAATTACTTAAATCTTAGTTTCAACTTGCATTTAAAAAAAAACAAAAAATGATTGAGGAGTTCCAATTCTAGCAAAACATCCCTAGTGTGTGACCTTTCTAATGGTATGTAATTTGCTCTTATAAAAAAAAAAACTTTAAGAGTTATTCATAATTTTATCAAGTAGGAAATTTTTGACGAAACTCTACCTTTACGGAAAGTGAAATGTTTTGCGAAATTTAACACTGCAAGGTTCGTAAAATTTAAATGATCGATTAAAATTATGTAAGTTCTTGAATTAAGTACAAAGAAAATAGCTGTACCAGTTAGGAGCGAATAATGAAACAATTAAATAATTTTAAATAATTTATTTAATTAATAAATTACAGATGTTCGAATTGACGCCCTTCATTTACAATACAGGCGCGGCATCTACGTCTGATTTCTACAGTTGTTGTACGCAGAATCGAGCGGAGTGAGGTCGGGCGATCGCGGAGGCCAGGGAATTGGTCCTCCCTGCCAATCCACGAATTTGGGAAACAATTATCCAAATGTTCACGTACAATCAGACTCCAGTGAGCTGGGCAGCCATCGTGTTGAAAGACCCGCAAACGTCTGATGACTGGGTACTCGGCGGTTGGAATAACGCTCTTGATAAATCCTTCGTGCTTCACGCGAATTAGCATTAGCGCTTCCATACGCTAACAACATGTCCGCGTATTCCTCACTGGTAAACTGTTATCACTAGTTTTGTAACCTGTTAGTTAAGTTTTTTGTTATTATTGTTACCTGTTGTTATTGGTAAAGAAATGGCTGCTTTTACCTAATGCTAATGCTAATTCGCGTGAAGCACGAAGGATTTATCAAGAGCGTTATCCCAACCGCCGAGTACCCAGTCATCAGACGTTTGCGGGTCTTTCAACACGATGGCTGCCCAGCTCACTGGAGTCTGATTGTACGTGAACATTTGGATAATTGTTTCCCAAATTCGTGGATTGGCAGGGAGGACCAATTCCCTGGCCTCCGCGATCGCCCGACCTCACTCCGCTCGATTTTTACGTGTGGGGAAGAGCAAAGGAACTAGTTTACACTACAGAAGTAGAAAGTCGAGAAGATTTGATAAATCGAATTAATGCTGCTTTCGAAGTTATGCGACAGGAGATGCTGCTGCGTACAACAACTGTAGAAATCAGACGTAGATGCCGCGCCTGTATTGTAAATGAAGGGCGTCAATTCGAACATCTGTAATTTATTAATTAAATAAATTATTTAAAATTATTTAATTGTTTCATTATTCGCTCCTAACTGGTACAGCTATTTTCTTTGTACTTAATTCAAGAACTTACATAATTTTAATCGATCATTTAAATTTTACGAACCTTGCAGTGTTAAATTTCGCAAAACATTTCACTTTCCGTAAAGGTAGAGTTTCGTCAAAAATTTCCTACTTGATAAAATTATGAAATAACTCTTAAAGTTTTTTTTTTATAAGAGCAAATTACATACCATTAGAAAGGTCACACACTAGGGATGTTTTGCTAGAATTGGAACTCCTAAATCATTTTTTATTTTTTTTTAAATGCAAGTTGAAATTAAGATTTAAGTAATTTTTTACATCTTTCTGTAAGTTTGAGGACTCATAACTTTTTTTCTAGCTAACATCTGAATAAAACAATAATTTTATAAGAATCTGCCAACATTAAAGATTAAATAAAAAAAACAAAGTATTGCCTGTTTTACCCATTTTTTATAAAAATTACACTTTAAAGTTAAGAAAGTGGTGAAACTAGAAAAAAGCAAAAAAAATAAAATTTAAAATATCCAGAGGGCCAGGGCCAAATAAATTAGGGCTGAGTAAGTAGCAGATGACCCCACCTATCCACCATTTTCGTATGTTCAACGTTCTGCCAAACACCCTGTATTTAAGTACGGGCTGTTAAAAATCTTATTTACTACTGATTTTCAGATATTACTGAAAACAATTGCATCAAAATCATTTGTGAGGATTGTTAAACGGGACAGACGGACAATCGCGGAAGTAATTCCGTAAGTGTTCCGATTCAATATTATTACGGACCACTTTAAATAAGTGGGACACAGCCATCAACATTTATTAATGCGAGGAAATCACACTCACACTAATATTATAAAGGCGAAAGTTTGTGTGTGTGTGTGTATATGTTTGTTACTTCTTTACTTCTTCACGCTCCAACGGCTGGACCGATTTGGATGAAATTCGGTATGTAGACAGCTTATACCCTGGATTAACACATAGGCTACTTTTTATCCCGAAAAAATGTAGTGCCCCCGTGGGATGAGCAAGGAATTCAAATATATTTGTTACTCTTTCAAACTCAAACGGCTCGACCGATTTTGATAAAATTTGGTGTGGAAGTAGCAGACATCCTGTATAAACATAGCACACATAGGCTACATTAGATCCTGAAAAAATTTAGTGTTCCCGTGGGATGAGCAATTTTGTTGTGAATACTTTTCTCACCGATTAAATAATACACGTTTTAGTGTATCTCATAAACCGCGGGTAACACCGCGGGGCGCAGCTAGTCTTCTATATAAATAAAAAGAGAAGTCCTATCTGACTGACTGATTGATTGATTGACTGACACATCAACGCCCAGCACAAACCCTTGGACCTAGAAAGCTGAAATTTTGCATAGAGGTTCTCTTTATAATGTTGACATAGAATAAGGAAGTATTTCCGTTCCCGTTGGATATTTTCCGACATCCACGCGGGCGAAGCCGCGCGGGATGTACTAGTAGTTAATAAAGCTGAAGTGTTTGTTCGTTTCTTTGAACGCGCTAATCTCTGGACTACCAGTCGGATTTGAAAAAAATATTTTTTTATTTGGTAACCCAGTTCTGGAAGGCTATTATAATAGGTCTTTACCTATGAAATTGCCGTTTGGTATGAAAAAATTTAAACGAATTTTTTTCATGCATTTTTTATTTGTACTAATCGAAGTAATAACCCATGCAATCAATGCATCTTTGCCAACGCAGTGGCAGTTTATTGATGCCCTTCTTAAAGAAATCAGCTGGACGGGAGGCAACAAATTCTTCAAAGGCATTTTGTACTGCCTCTCGGGTATTGAATTTTTTTCCCGCCAAGAAGTTATCCAAATTCTGGAAAAAGTAGTAGTCTGTAGGCGCAAGGTCTGGTGAGTAGGGCGGATGATGGAGAGCTTCCAACCCCAGTTCTTGCAACTTGGAGACCGTCTGCTGTGCAGTATAAGGTCGCGCGTTGTCGTGCAGGAGCAGCGGAGACGAGCGATTGACCAATGCTGGTTGGAGATGTGCCAGCTTCTCCATCATTGTGTTCAGTTCTTCACAGTACACATCTGAAGTAATGCTCACCCCGTTTGGTAAGAAGCTGTGATGAATCACACCGGCGCTGGACCACCAAACAGTGACCATCACTTTTCTAGGGGTAAGTTTTCGTTTAGGGCATTGTTTAAGTGCTGAACCAGGATCCAACCAACTTGCTGAGCACTTGCGGCTATCAAACAGAATCCATTTTTCATCGCAGGTAACAATGCGGTTCAAAATTCCTTCATTTGTGTGTCTGTTGAGCAGTGCAAGGCACGTCTCGACGCGTACTTCGCGCTGGCGATCATTGAGTTCGTGGGGCACCCATTTGTCAAGCTTTTTTACCTTGCCAATTTGACGCAAATGGACCAATATTGTTTTGACGCTAACGTCGAAAGCTGCTGCTAATTCAGCCGTAGATTGTGTATCATCAGCTTCCACAATCGCCTTTAATTCGTCATTGTCGACCAAAGTCTTCGGACGACCTCGAGGTTCATTTTTCAGGTCGAAATTTCCAGAACGGAAGCGAGCAAACCAATAACAAGTGGTGCGTTGGTTTGTAGTGTTAGCTCCGTAAACGTCGTTGATGTTGCGTGCCGCTTGTGCCGCGTTGCTGCCACGACGGTACTCATAATCCATAATTACTCGAATTTTTATCGTATCCATGATGACGAAAAAGATTGAAATGCGATGAAAATGTAACACTAATCAATAAACAAATGACTACTTTTGGAAAAAAAAATCCATGTTTTTAAAATAAAATTAATTTGAAATTAGAATTCTTAGCCAAACAAAAATTATTTTGATTTGAAATGGCCAGTACTGCAGAGCGGCAATTTCATAGGTAAAGACCTAATATTAAACTTCACGACACGACCCTTAGAAGCCGAGCAAAAAGAAAGGAAATCAGAAAGAACTCTAAGCGAAAACGAAGTAATAGCGTGGGCGGGCGATGCTATGCGACGCGGTGGATCGTGGGCCGAGGGAGTTTTATAAAAATGTGTCTGTTATTTAAGCATATTATGTACTTCGACTTTTACGCGAACCAATTAGCGGGCAGAAGCTAGTAATTAATAAATTAGAAGAAAATTTACTTAGAACAGAACGTCCTTTTTTGAAATCGGTTAAAAAAAGTAAAAACCGACTTCAAAAACCTAAAACGATAACTTTCACAAAAAACTTAACACCTTCTGAAGTAGGTGCTAAGCTAAGGTGCATTGAAGACTTGAAGCCACCAACTTCAGAAGCTATTAAGTTTTTTATGAAAGTTATTTTATTCGGTTCAGGTTTTTGAAGTCGGTTTTTACTTTTTTGAAAGTAAATTTATTTTTACATTTTTAGTTGAATATACAATTAGGTACCTACATACTTAAGCCCAAGGCGAACAAAAGAAAGAATCATCAAAATTGCGGGACTAGAGCATAGCGGGACTAACCGATGCAAACATACATACATAGATACGGGGCGAATACAGAACCTGCTTTATTGAAGTCGGTTAAAATGACAGTATCTCTTTTGCTTTAATAACGAGCAGTTTCTACCATACATTCATCTCTTAACGCACATAATCTTAATACTCCAAGACGAGAAATCCCAACTAAATATGGAATGCCAGTTAATTATAACGTTGCATCTCCAGAACTGCGTGGTATTAAACAATAACAGCAGCGAAATTCACTGGATTTCAAACAAAACTACAGCGAGTTGGCGAGCGCAGTTCTTGCACAAGTAGACAATACTTGTGAACTTTTAGTCAATACTAATGAATCTATTAACGAATAAAGTTTGTTACAAATAATATTATTCACAGTGTCTCCTGGAATTTGGAATTTTGCTGGAGCCATCTTTTGCTAAAGAAAACAAAAGAAGAATTAGAATAGAATTACATAACATAATATGCCTTTTTCTTACAAAGGGTTAGTCAGAGGTGCACCTAATAGTACACCCACATTTGACCAGTTATGTTTTAAGCCCCATGTAATAGGGGGCGAGCCTATTGCCATCAACCGGGCACAAATCCAGACTTCGGACTGCTACTAAGCAATTTCTGTAGGAAAAACCCAATAATACTTTGCCCGACCCAGGAATCGAACAAAGGACCTGATGCTCAGCAGTAGCGCTTGCGACCACTAGACCAACGACACAGAGAATAGAACTATTACTGTTGAACGAAAATTGCTATTTGCTTAAAAGAAAAGTAGAAAGACAGGGTGAAATTTTAATGGTCGTTTTCCTCTTAAAGGCTCATTGTACTCATCATTATGAACAACTTTTACTATGGGACCAAACCTTTTTTTTTTTTTTTTTTGTGGGTGGGAAATCATCAAATGACTTCTCCCGCTCTGGGCAGAGCGGGAGGGCGTGTCAGACTTTTACTGACTAAAACCCACCCATGTTCCTTCAGCTGCCCGTGCCAGGGTCACGGTATCTCTTTCGAACTACCCGCGACCCCCGGCGGCATCGGCCCAATTGACCCCGTCACTGCTGACATCTCTTTGAGGCGCGCGTGGAACACAACGCGCCGTCGACCCGGGCCTGGTCCTTACCCGACGGCGAGCTGCCCATTACTCGTCGTCCGCAAGCCCGCGCCTACGGTGGCCGGGAATCGGCAATCGATTCCCGCCGCCCAGGGCGTCTCCTACGGCGGCTAGGGGCGCGAGGGTGTGGCTGTTGCCTCTCCCTCACGCGTTCCGCTTCCTCCTTATGGGACCAAACCTGAAATCGCAAAAAAAAAACAATAATATAGTAAAAGTTGCTCATACAATGACCCTATAAGAGGAAACAACCATTAAAAGTTCACCCTGTATATTTGCATTTGCTTATTTCTTATTTGGTCTATCTGGGATTGGCACCTTTAGCCCAGGTTCGCACGGGCGAACACACCGTTCGATTTTCAAGACGAAGCAGTGCGTTGAAGAGCTAGTGCACGAAAAAAAGTCGCCGATATAAAATGTCGCCGTGGGTACGAACGAGGGCTTAAAAAGAATGATCAGGCTATAACGTTCCCACCGCTGGGACAAAGGCCTCCTCTCGGTGAGAGGGAGTGGGCTGTAATCTATCACGCGAGCCCAGTGCGGGTTGATGTCACGTGTCTTCGAATTTTTTTTCTAGGACATGTCGTTTTCCTCACGATGTTTTCCTTCACCGTTTCGAGAGATATTAATAACCTTCGACCTACAATTCAGTCAATGATAACCCCATTGGGCCACCACAGCTCCTGCTGTTCTATAATAACTTCAAAATCCACAACTAGGTACCTACGTACCTATGTATCTAAGTTCAGGTACATTAACAGTTCATGTTAGTAGGTACATGGCAGACTTTGATGTTGATTCGTATTCCCTAGAGCAATATCCACTTTGTGACTGAATCTTAGCTTAATTAGGCACTTGGTAACTAATTTTGTGATAACTTGATTACATCTATTAAACCTATCCAAAGTTTTAATATGTCTGTTCCTGTAATTTCTCTAGGCTTTAAGACCAATATTTCAGTAATTGTTATTAGACCTTTAAAGATACCTTTATGCTCTCTTTATTACCATGTCCGTATTATTAGAATGGCTGGCTTAAACCCGTCAAATTGTAGTATATTTTCAATCATTCTAATTTGGTGCATGTTACTTATCATAAATGTCCATTCACCTGTACGTACGAGGATCTGAAGAACGCTATCGATGCTGCAATTAACGTGACCGCCTAAGTAACAAACTATTGGGCTCAAAAAAAAAATTGTTTTTGGTGATTAAGTTCCTATTAACTTACTTGGCAGATAATACTTGCAATTACTGTTCTATTTTTGAATTTATTCGGTAAGTAGTGGCTATTCGGAAATCGTGAAAGAGGCCCCAAGGGACGTAAATAAAAGAAGAATATATTGCACTATATTTTGTATAAGATAAAAAGATACAACATTCTCCTGACCTTATAAAGTAGGTAGCTCTTACATTCAGACGAATTCCCACTTGTTCAATTAATACCAAAGTACCTTTTATATTATTATATGTGTAGCATCACTCATAAATCTCTCTCACTCAGTTCAAGGCTACCAATTAAAGCAAACGGGGAACGTGGGGATAAATTATACTTAACATACTTCAAAATCGTGTATGCCGTTGTTATGTACGGTGTGTGCGAAACAGTTTTCCTGTTTATTTTGTACCTACACATATTTTTGGTACAAAATAATTCATGTTTTTCATGGAATGCCATGTTGGTGTAGTGGTCGCGGGCTAAGTGTTATTGGGTTTTTCATGGAATGCCTTGTTGGTCTAGTGGTCGTGGGCTAAGTGTTATTGGGTTTTTCATGGAATGCCTTGTTGGTCTAGTGGTCGTGGGCTAAGTGTTATTGGGTTTTTCATGGAATGCCTTGTTGGCCTAGTGGTCGTGGGCTGTGTTATTGGGTTTTTCATGGAATGCCTTGTTGGTCTAGTGGTCGTGGGCTAAGTGTTATTGGGTTTTTCATGGAATGCCTTGTTGGTGTAGTGGTCGCGGGCTAAGTGTTATTGGGTTTTCATGGAATGCCTTGTTGGTGTAGTGGTCGCGGGCTAAGTGTTATTGAGTTTTTCATGGAATGCCTTGTTGGTGTAGTGGTCGCGGGCTAAGTGTTATTGGGTTTTTCATGGAATGCCTTGTTGGTGTAGTGGTCGCAGGCTGTGTTATTGGGTTTTTCATGGAATGCCTTGTTGGTGTAGTGGTCGCGGGCTAAGTGTTATTGGGTTTTTCATGGAATGCCTTGTTGGTCTAGTGGTCGCGGGCTAAGTGTTATTGGGTTTTTCATGGAATGCCTTGTTGGTGTAGTGGTCGCGGGCTAAGTGTTATTGGGTTTTTCATGGAATGCCTTGTTGGTCTAGTGGTCGCGGGCTAAGTGTTATTGGGTTTTTCATGGAATGCCTTGTTGGTCTAGTGGTCGCGGGCTAAGTGTTATTGGGTTTTTCATGGAATGCCTTGTTGGTGTAGTGGTCGCGGGCTAAGTGTTATTGGGTTTTTCCATCTGGAATTTCTCAGTAGCAGACCGGAGTCTCGATTTATACCCGGTTGATGGCAATAGGCTCGCCCCCTGTTACATGGGACAAACATAACTGACGAAATGTGGGTGTAGGTATATACACATATACACACATATATTATATGTACACCTCTGCTTAACCCTTCGGGGAATACAGGCATGATATTATGTATAATAATTTGGTCTTGTTTAACACCAATTACACTTGATTTACAAAACCAATATTTACTTTGAAAACTTCAAAAAATAAGAATTTCTTTATCAATAGTCTCCAAAAAGATTAATTTCATTAGCTTATTCTTTTGCAATTTACATCCACTAATACAGAGTAATAAATTGATGGAAGGATTTCATTGTTCCAGATAAATAATATTTTCCTCACATCTCAATCAAGATTGATTGAGATGTGAAAAGGCTAAGCAGATGCCTAGCCTTTTCCCAACTATGTTGAGGTCGGCTTCCAGTCTAACCGGATGCAGCTGAATACCAGTATTTTACATGGAGCGACTGCCTATTCAGATAGGCAGTCAGCCTCCACAACCCATTAACTGGGTAATACGATACCCCTTGGTAAGACTAGTTGTCAGACTAGCGGGCTTCTGACGACCCGTAACGACTGTCAAAGATCCACGAATGACAGCCGGGACCAACGGCTTAACGTGCTTTCCGAGGCACGGAGGAGTCTAAAATATATTTCAACCAAACGACGAAGAAATCATTGAAGATCACACTTTGCCTAATATGCGGACATCAGAAAATGAAGTTACCATAAAACTAGTAACACCGAGAGAAGTCGCACGAGAAATAAAACATAATATAAGTACACAAAAATCACCAGGTTACGATCTAATAACAGGAGAAGTACTTCATAACCTCCCAAGAAAGGGTCTGGTTAAGTTAACGACCCTTATCATTGCTGCACTAAAGTTAAAATATGTACCAGACTTATGGAAGGTGGCTGAAGTAATAATGATAGCTAAGCCAGGGAAACCGGCTCACGAAGCATCATCATACAGGCCCATTTCCTTACTACCAATCATGTCCAAGCTATTTGAACAGCTGTTACTCAAACGACTTAAACCAATAATGGATAGTAAAAACATAATACCAGAGCACAAATTTGGATTTCGAGAAAAACACTCTACCATCGATCAAGTGCATAGGATCACAGACGTAATAGAAAACGCCCTCGAAGACAAGAAAGTATGTGCTACTGTATTTCTAGACGTGGCGCAAGCGTTTGACAAAGTATGGCATGAAGGCCTTATACATAAATTGAAGAGCCTGTTACCGAAGCAGTTTGCAGATATATTAGAATCATATATTTTGAACAGAGTCTTTAGAATAAGACAAGAAGACGCCTACTCAGAACTGAAACAAATTAACGCTGGCGTACCGCAAGGAAGTGTGTTAGGATCGGTCCTGTACCTACTATACACTTGCGATATTCCTGAATTAGAGCAAAACACGATTGGGACCTTTGCTGATGATACAGCCATAATGGCTGTAGGAAACAGCCACGAAGAAGCAGTAGAAAAGGTTCAAATGACTGTAAATCAAGTTTATGACTGGACCAAAAAATGGAGGATTAAACTGAATGAATCCAAATCTGTTCACATAGACTTTTCCAACAGAAAACACCAGTATTCTCCAGTTTACATTGACAATAAACTAGTCCCATACGAGAATACAGCCAAGTATCTCGGTATGACCCTTGACGCAAAGTTACGCTGGAAAGCCCACGTCAAGAAGAAAAAAGATGAACTCGACCACCGATTCAAAAGAATATATTGGCTGCTTGGAAGAAACTCCATGCTGTCCGTGCAAAATAAATTGTTGCTATACAGACAAGTCCTGATGCCAGTTTGGACTTATGGTATCCAGCTGTCGGGCTGCACCAAACAGACCAATATATTAGGTCTTTACCTATGAAATTGCCGTTCTGCAGTACTGGCCATTTCAAATCAAAATAATTTTTGTTTGGCTAAGAATTCTAATTTCAAATTAATTTTGTTTTAAAAACATGGATTTTTTTTTCCAAAAGTAGTCATTTGTTTATTGATTAGTGTTACATTTTCATCGCATTTCAATATTTTTCGTCATCATGGATACGTTAAAAATTCGAGTAATTATGGAATATGAGTACCGTCGTGGCAGCAACGCGGCACAAGCGGCACGCAACATCAACGACGTTTACGGAGCTAACACTACAAACCAACGCACCACTTGTTATTGGTTTGCTCGCTTCCGTTCTGGAAATTTCGACCTGAAAAATGAACCTCGCGGTCGTCCGAAGACTTTGGTCGACAATGACGAATTAAAGGCGATTGTGGAAGCTGATGATACACAATCTACGGCTGAATTAGCAGCAGCTTTCGACGTTAGCGTCAAAACAATATTGGTCCATTTGCGTCAAATTGGCAAGGTAAAAAAGCTTGACAAATGGGTGCCCCACGAACTCAATGATCGCCAGCGCGAAGTACGCGTCGAGACGTGCCTTGCACTGCTCAACAGACACACAAATGAAGGAATTTTTAACTGCATTGTTACCTGCGATGAAAAATGGATTCTGTTTGATAACCGCAAGCGCTCAGCAAGTTGGTTGGATCCTGGTTCAGCACCTAAACAATGCCCTAAACGAAAACTTACCCCTAGAAAAGTGATGTTCACTGTTTGGTGGTCTAGCGCCGGTGTGATTCATCACAGCTTCTTATCAAACGGGGTGAGCATTACTTCAGATGTGTACTGTGAAGAACTGAACACAATGATGGAGAAGCTGGCACATCTCCAACCAGCATTGGTCAATCGCTCGTCTCCGCTGCTCCTGCACGACAACGCGCGACCTCATACTGCACAGCAGACGGTCTCCAAGTTGCAAGAACTGGGGTTGGAAGCTCTCCGTCATCCGCCCTACTCACCAGATCTTGCGCCTACAGAATACTACTTTTTCCAGAATTTGGATAACTTCTTGGCGGGAAAAAAATTCAATACCCGAGAGGCAGTACAAAATGCCTTTGAAGAATTTGTTGCCTCCCGTCCAGCTGATTTCTTTAAGAAGGGCATCAATAAACTGCCACTGCGTTGGGAAAGATGCATTGATTGCATGGGTGATTACTTCGATTATTAATTATACAACGATTCCAGAATAAAGTGCTAAGGGAAATTGTAAATGCACCTTGGTACATACGAAATGATGAACTACATCGGGACCTAAAAGTTGAGTTCATCGAAAAAGTGATCCAGAAATTTGCAGAAGCTCACGAAAAGAGACTTCATCAGCATGTGAACGTCGAGGCAATCCAGCTGCTCGACCACACAAACATAGTGAGAAGACTAAAAAGAACAAATCGTTCGAGTTAGTGTTTAGTGTTAGTGAATAGTGTAAAGTACAAATGTGCCAAACAAACACAAGAACGAAGTGTATGTATATGTCCTTTTGATGAGCCCTAAAAGAAGGGGGAAAAAAAAACTGCCGAATTTATGTACGCGCATCACTTCAGAACCGTTGCACCTATTTGCTTAATTACTTTTTTGTTGTTTGTTATTATCAGGACAAGGTTTGTATGAAAGAAAATGTTTGAAAAGTTGCCGAGAAAATCGAAACGAGTTCGGGAAACTGACAGTGCATTTTCTTTGGGAATTTCGTATGAATTATGGAAATGTTGACAGGACAACGTTTGTCGGTTCAGTTAGTACATAAATAAATAAAAACTAGCGTGTTTTTTATGTCTAGAACAAAAAGAATATGTTTTTCTTTTAGGTTTTATTAAAAAAAAAATGCAATATGTTTAAATAATCCTTCATTGAATTTCGTGGACGAATGGCTCAATTCATCCACGCTTTGTGTGAAAATGTAATTCTACATTCGTGATAACTTAAATATTTAAAAAATTATTTCATCTAATAGTCGACCAGTCGGTGAGTAAAAATGTACCTACACATGAACAATAAATCAACAATGGTTTGCCAAGAAATAAATTGTATACGATTTTCAGTCCTGAAAACGTATTACACATAAATCTGAAAAAAAGATCTGTGTAGGCTTGAAACTGCAAGCTGTTAAATGCTGAAATGCTGTTCATACAATCATCCTACGTGTTAGTACCTATCATTGTGAAACCTTCAGGATTTTACTTTAAGGAACATTTTAACTTTATTTGTATTTTAAGAAACCTATCACAAAATTGCGTTTTGACAGATTAGGTGCATATTGAAGTACTAGTGCGACGCATCGCATTGTGTAGCAATTTGGCAGTTGTGAGAACTCTTATTTTAAGTCTTATTTATTTTTTTATTGATAATTTCATAAGAACTAATGTAGTTAGGACAAATTTACAGTTATAATAATTCTGAGCGTTTTTAAAAGTTCTATGGTTTTGAATGGGATTTTTTTATATCTATTCCATACGTATTTCAAGATTCTGAGGCCGTTATGAATTAAACCACTATTTAAGAGATATTATTATATACTTTTCATTTCATTTGCTTATGTAGTCAACAAAAATGTAGTCGCGCATTGTATGAAAAACTTGCTTCGGAATTTCAGCTTTATTCATAAAGTTAAGAAAAGATAGCGAAAAGCGAGGCCACTAGAAACTATACTAATAACTATTCTCTACCACTCAAAAGTCAAAGTTGTCGAAGTCTTTCAGTTTCTCAGAATAAGACCGCCAAAGTTAGCCAATTTACGCAAAAATCACGACTGAAATATGCCTCCGTTCTAGAAATAATACCAAATTTATTTATTTCACAGCATAAATAAATGATTTATAAAACATATCATTGGCGCAGTCGGTAGGATTTCCGGGTAATTTTTGCGATTACCGGTATATCGCACCACGTTCGCTACGATAGACGTTCAACGTCGTACCGGGAGATCCTGAACTACGAGACTACGCCGGAGATCCAAATATCGATACTGCTCAACGAAGACCAGAATGTTCATGTAAGTACGCCGAATTTTCTCAGTGGTTGCTTGCTTCCTTTTTGTGTGTAGGTTCCATATATTTTATCCAACATTTTTTATCTACGTAGAGTGAGTACACTTAGGCCAACTAGTATTAGGGATAGAAGTGTAAATTCTAGACGAAATATTACACCTGAAATTGAGCCCGAGATGGCCGATTTAGATAGTATAATAATAAAATATAATAATAATAAAATAATAGTAGAATAGTTGGCAATAATTGAAATTGACTTCCTCGTTGGCCTAGCAGTCGCAAGCGCTACTGTTGAGCGTAAAGTCCTAGGTTCGATTGCTAGGTTGGGCAAAGTGTTATTAGGTATTTTACCAGTTTTTTTTTTATAAATAAAATATAAATATGTTTGGACATATCACACAACGCCATCTAGCCCCAAGCTAAGCAACCTAATGCTTGTGTTATGGTAACAAGATGGCTGATAAACTACTTATATACATTTTTTTTTTTTGTAAATACATACATATAATAGATAGAAAATCACCCAGACTCGGAACAAATACTTGTAGGTCGTACAAATATTTGTTCCGTGCGGGAATCGAACCCGCGACATGCTGCGCAGCAGTCAATCGCTCAACCACTGCGCCAACCGTGTCGTTTATGGCAATAGGCTCGCAGTCTATTACTTCTGCCTAAACCTACGGGGAAAATAGACAACATAATAATTATACTTAGGGCCGATTTCACGATGTCCGAATAGCCATTAATCACCGAATAAGTTCAAAAATGGAACAGAATTTGTATGAAATTATCTGCCAAGTAAGTTAATAGGAACTTAATCGCAGGTGGTGAAACAGGCCCTTAACATTTTGTTACCGCTCACACGAGCGCGGTGTGAATCGGATCCGTGGAGTCATTTTACCTAATATTGTACGCGGTGTGAGTTCTATACAAAGAAAATATTTTTTTATTATTACTTAATAGTGATGGAACAACGTTAATAATAAAAAATATTTTCTTTGTATAGAACTCACACCGCGTACAATATTAGGTAAAATGACTCCACGGACCCGATTCACACCGCGCTCGTGTGAGCGCAACTCGACAACATAATACAATATTCAAATATAGAACATTACCTAAGCCCAAGCTTAACTATATCAGACAGTCTACTCTACGTGATTTATCATACAAGTATATTAACATAGGTAAGCGTTATTTACTTAGTATACAGGCTGAATTTTTCAAGTGGGCGTGGATATCCAAATGAAACTATGAGGAATATTGTAATGTTAAATACAGTACAATCCTTGAGACGTCGAATCCAGCTATGTATTGAAAACAATACTCATCATTTTGAACAATTAATCAGTTAAGGTTTATTAGGTAGGTAACATAATAAAAAAAAAATACTATTTTGTTAAAAATGAGCTCTTTCCTTTAGTTTGCCGTATATTATTACTTTCCAGAATTCGATCCTTATTAGTGACACTATCGAATGGTGTAATAATACGATGTGTTTTTTTTTCAAAATCAACGGGTTTGATTCCTGGCTAGAAATATTGATGTTTCAAAAATCCAATGATACCACTGTACTCCAATTATACATATGATGTATCTCTATATATATTTTTCTGTGTGTGTATAGTAAAATAAATAATTAAATAAATGATTCAGTATTCGTCAAAATCGAGCCCGATTCGAGACTCCTTCGAGTACTTTTCGCTATTCCTAATAGTTTCGGATTTGGCCATCCATGCTCACTTGAAAAATTCACCCTGTATATCAGTATTGATACAGTGTGCCTAATAGCACCATTATGTCTGTAAACTATTCAAACTGCAGCTCAGATTTAGACACAATTGAATTTACTAGTGTTTCGTCTATTGAGCAGACATAATGGAATTTATTAGTAGTTTGATATAGTTGGATGTTATGTTAGATTGTGAAGGTGTTGAATTTAATACACGTTAATTGAATATCTAAGTACGTGCCGCCTACGACTTCTCTTGTTTTTAAGAAATTCTAACTATGGATTTATCTTATTTTCCTCGTATGAAATTGACGCTTAGTTGACTATCTGTTCAACTCGCTGTTTAAAAAAGTCTATCATAATACGTAGTCTACCGTCGATTAGAGAGAAAACGTATTTCGGATAGTATCTTATACGGGAAGCAGATCTCATCTCCATCCATCATTGAACACTTCACAATGTGTGGTAGAATATTGTAAAGCCTGTTCGAATAGCTCGTTGATCAACCTGCCTAGCCTTTTCTCAACTAATTTGGGTTCGGCTTCCAGTGTAACCAAATGTAGCTGAATACCAGTATTTTACATGGAGCGACTGCCTATCTGACCTCCACAACCCAGTAACTGGGTAATACGATAACCCTTGGTAAAACTAGTAAAACTAGACTTTCGGGCTTCTGGCGCCCGTAATGACTGTCAAAGATCCACGAATGACAGGCGGGTGCTTTTCGAGGCACGGAGGAGTCTCGGTATGTATAGATAGTCACGTATCCACAGACCAACCCCGGCAAGCGATAGAATAGTGAATAGCTCGTTGATACAACCAAAAAAAAGCCTAACAAAATAAATTGTAAAATGCAACAGTTAAAAATAAAACCAACCGATAAAGGCCACGAACGAGTATATTGTATTGAGCAGAGCCCATTTTCCATATTATTAAACTTTAATTGCGAATTATTACAATTCAATTAGTACGCCAGTGATTTTATGGCCTATAAATTATTTCCACATTCATGATGCTACCCATTCCACTGGCCATCATTCCACTCAGTATAGCCCGTTAATTTATATTGAGAAGATAATGACTTCTACTTGGAACTGGGCTATTTTTGGAAATGGCAATGGATTTCGAATTGCAATTGATTATTATTTGTATTATCTATTTTAACATTATCTGCAGCTTCGGCTCGGAGTGTAGAATGCAATATATGCAATTTTGAAGAGTCTATGTTGCTTAACATAGTAAGCACTCAATCTGCCTAGCCTTTTACTAACTATGTTGGGGTCGGCTTCCAGTCTAACCGGATGCAGCTGAATACAATTATTTTACATGGAGCGACTGCCTATCTGACTTCTACAACCCAGTAACTGGGTAATACGATACCCCTTGGTAAGACTGGTTGTCAGACTTTCGGGCTTCTGACGACCCGTAACGACTGTCAAAGATCCACGAATGAAAGCCGGGACCAACGGCTTAACGTGCTTTCCGAGGCGCAGAGGAGTCTCGGTATGTAAAGATGGTCACCCATCCAACCCCGGCAAGCGTTGCTTAACCTGACGGATCGAACCGTACGGCTGTTAATACTTAGCCACGACCTCTTCGAGTTTATGTTAAGCACTAAGCTGTTCATATTAATATTGAAGTGTTGATGTCTTAAACAGTTAATAAAACCGGCCAAGTGCGTATCGGACCACACACAATGAAGGGTTCCGTAGTTGAAAAGAATTTTTCCCAAAAATAAATTAAACTACATTGTAATCCCAAAAAGTTTTATGTGATAAAATTACAAATTAACAATTTTCGGACTTTTTCCTTTACTTGTGCTGTGAGAACTTGCTTCTTGCCAAATTTAATTATTCTAGGTCAACGGGAAGTACCCTATAGGTTTTGGTTTAGAATTACTTGCGAGTATCAAAATACGTCGCATAAATGGGCGTATTTTTTTAATGCGTTGACTTAGAATCTTGATTTTGGAACATAGACGAATGTATTTGATATTAGTTTCAACTCGAAGCTCCACGCGTTCCTCAGAAAAAGGATCTCGACAGACAGACGGACAACGAAGTGATCCTATAAGGGTTCCGTGTTTTCCTTATGAGGTACGGAACCCTAAAAAACTAGCAATATGTACGTTTTTGATAGTAATTGGTTGGCACTTCTACCCGTAATTATTTACTAAGAAAAATCTCTCTTGTGTTTTGTGAAAACCCAAACAGATAGAGAAACGAGCATAGTTGAAAGCAAGCGCAACCATTTTATAACAAATATTATATACAAGGTGTACCTTAAATAACGCACAACCTCTGAAGGGGTCATTGTACTCATTATTATGAACAACTTTTGCTTTGACCAAGCTCTACGAAGTATAACGTGGATCCCGTGCCCAGGGTTACGAGTGAAGACCTATACAGGTATGAGGAACAGGGTGTAAGGTGCACTCATCCTCTATAAAAAAGGGAGGATCCTCCGAACAGATGGGTATTGTTTCTGGTGTGCTACTGCCGGACGGTTGATGTCGGGATGTTGTAAATATGCCAGTCACGCGGTAAACTCTGGTTGCGCGATGCAGGCTATGTGTGACGTCAGGTCTTTGATGCGTAGTTCGCATGTGGCGTTGTAGATGTCGCCACAACCTGGAATGGATACCATCGGTATTACGGCATTTAAGGCGGAAGAGACACGTCTTTTTCGGGGGCGGAGGAAGAGTCTTCCAATTCGGTTATGTAATAGACATCTTACAGACTTCCAAAAATGTTAATAATGAAGCAAATGATTTTTTTATTTATTATAAGTTCACAGTATGATTTAAATAACTTATAAACTAAGCCCCACAAAACCGTAGCAACCGTAGTAATGGTTTAACTGTGGGGTCTGGCGAGTCTTTATACACAATTTTTAAACTTCATACTTTTTGTTACTTTTTTTTTAACTTTAACACATTTATTTCTAAATACATAGTATATTTTTAATTTATTTCTAAATCTGTTTCTATTGGTTCCACTCCTTATGTCTGCCGGCAGACTATTCAATAGATATGGTATTCGTTTTTTTTTAGAGTTCTGTCACCAAAGTTTGGTGACTCTGGGTACCATGATTTTCGCTGTATTTCTCTAAAACGCCAACGGAACAAAGAGTCTAAAGTCTAGTTTTCATAGCAAAATAACAATGTTGTTAACTTTGTGTAACTTTTGCTTATCATGAAAGGCTTTAGTCCTACCAGGAATTCCTTCATTCTTCAAGCGAATATTATACAATACTTCGTTGTAAACCAACTACCGTAAAGGAACTTATTCTGGGTATATGAATGACCCGCAGGGTAACTCGGGAGTTTGGTATTCATAATCCTATGTAGGTAATGTCAATATTGTTTCTATTTAATATTATTATCATAATTAAAATATAATAATAATAATAATAATAATAAAATTGTTTATTTATCCAAAATAAAATACACACAGACACAGTTCAAAAACAAATCAATACAAATAGAATAAGCAGGTTTGCAAAAAAGGTCTATGCATACAAAAAATAGTGAACCCTGTCTCTTAAACTAGGAAGAAACCTGTATCTTAAGAGACAGTGATCGGCCAAAATTTAAATTGAATAAAAACTAAAAACTTACAAGAGTGAATGAAAGTGTGTCGATTACCATTACTAATGCATATATTAATATTAATATTAGTGTTAGTGTTATTCAAGTATGTGTGAGTGTTGAGGTGTATGTGTGTGTATGTGTGAGGGTGTGTATGTGTGTGAGTATGAGATCTTGTGGGTGTTTTTGAAGTGGTTAATTATGTCAAGCGACGTATGATAGCAGTATAGACTCTGTTTTAATGTAGTCCTGCTGTATGAGCCAATCAGAAGTTTTTGATTTGACATTGTATTTATTTAGGTCTATTATGTCTAGTTCTTTCTGTATCCTCTTAAAAACATGACGACTTAGGACATAGTATTGACGTCTTGCAAATATGGTTTTGTACTGTACACCTGGGGGAACATATGTACGCTTACTTGGATCAGATGGAGGTAAGCGGGCATGTATCCTCAGGACAGATTGGAGAATGAAGAGCTGCCGAACCGTCAGCACTTTGCAATCAGCGTAAATTACATTAATTAAAATATACATACATAATTAGCCTATAATGTTCCCACTGCTGGAACACAGGCCTCCTCTCTTCGAGAGAGAGTGGGCTGTAATCTACCACGCAGTCCCAGTGAGGGTTCAAAAAAAAAAAATTTTTTTTCACATAAACCTACATGGGCACTTATGAAATGTCAGAAGCTAGGTTCACGGTTCCAAATTATTGGTTGGTAGATGTCACATGTCTTCGAATTTTTTGATTCTTTCCTCACGATGTTTTCATTCACCGTTTTGAGGGCAACGATGATGATAATATATTATTTACACAAAGTAAAGCGCCTGCCTGGGTTCAAACTCACGACCTATGAACAACTCGTAATCAGGGCCCTTACAACTGTTCGACCACTGTTCTACGAATATGAAATATACATATGTTTTCGGTAAATATCTAGGTACAATAAACGAAATAAAAAATATGACTAGGTAAGTACTGCCTGGATAGAGCCACAGACTGCGTCCTATTTAAAAGCGACAGTCGCACGATTCATACGCGAGCGTCGCGTCCTTAATGTCACTTTACGTAAGACGTAATTTAGCATTAGTTATGTATGTTTTTATGGTTTTTCGTGGTATGCTGAATAATCCGCAATTATGAGAATCTGCGGCAAGAGCCGAGAGAGAGGTTGTTTAAAGCCCGGTTAATTATATTTTCGAGCCGTTTGGGGTTAAAACATCGGGACGTGTGGTCCGAGTGCTCATGGATTGTTCAACGAAATCTGCAAACGGCTGGTTAACACTTCCCGTGACTCAAGGGCTTTTTTTTTTTTTTTTTTTTTTTTTTGTGGATGGGAAATCATCAAATGACTTCTCCCGCTCTGGGCAGAGGCGGGAGGGCGTGTCAGACTTTTACTGACTAAAATCCACCCATGTTCCTTCAGCTGCCCGTGCCAGGGCCACGGTATCTCTTTCGAACTACCCGCGACCCCGGCGGCATCGGCCCAATTGACCCCGTCACTGCTGACATCTCTTTGAGGCGCGCGTGGAACACAACGCGCCGTCGACCCGGGCCTGGTCCTTACCGGACGGCGAGCTGCCCATTACTCGTCTTCCGCAAGCCCGCGCCTACGGTGGCCGGGAATCGGCAATCGATTCCCGCCGCCCAGGGCGTCTCCTACGGCGGCTAGGGGCGCGAGGGCGCGGCTGTTGCCTCTCCCTCACGCGTTCCGCTTCCTCCTTCGCGATCATTACTGCTTCGCAGAAGGAGGTGACGGCTTCCCATGCACTCTCGCTCCGCACCATGGCCTGGACCAGGTTTGGACGCGAGAGATCGCCGCCGCCGATCGCCTCCGTGAGAACACGGCGGTGCTCCGCCCAAGCCAGGCAGACCTCCACTGTATGCTCCACCGTGTCCTCCGGGCGATCCACACAATGGTGACACCCGGGCGTTTCCTCCCGCCTTATCCGAAACAGGAACCTCCCGAAACAACCGTGTCCGGTGAGGACCTGCGTCAGGCGGAAGGTGAGGACGCCGTGGCGCCTCTCCAACCACTCCTCAAAGAGGGGACTTATCGCCGCAATTGTGGCGTGCCCAGCGCTGGGTTGCGACAATCGCACTCTCCATGTCGCCATGAGATCCCGCCGGAGCTCTGTGCGCTGTACCGTGATTTCTCGCGGCAGCGGAGTTACGCCCCGGCGTTTCACCTCCTCGCGCCACTCCCACACGTGCGCGAGGACTTTTGCCTCCAGATCCCATGGCGGTAATCCGGCAAGGAGGCACGTGACTCAAGGGCTGCCTTTTAACTTGGCCAGAGGCTAAGCATTGCCATATAACGTGGCAGTACTGCCAGGTTCTTAGGTACATTACCAGTCAACAGCGATGCGGATGAATTTTTTTTCGACGCCATATTTTAGTTTTTATTAAAAAGTTTTAGTTAGGTAGGATATTAAATTTTTATTTTAATGGTTTGTTAGTTAACTTAGAAAAACTTTATGTTCTACCGAAATTGAGTACTTTTTTCTGAGAAAAATATAAATTACGAAAATTTAAATGTTTAATTAGTGATCCTTGCCAAAGTTTTAGGCATTTTCAACATTAAATTTTTAACAAAGATCTACTACGGCATCAGCTATGATAATAACTTAAATTCCAGTAAATTTGCGCCGTAAATAATTTTTTAATTACATTTTTCACAAAAAAAAAAAACTAAAAGTCTAACTAACTCAAACACTATTGAATTACAGTAGAACATTTGAAGGCTAAATGTGTTGCATTTTAACCCTACTATGACGTCCTGCAAGGAATACGTCGAATTACAAGTAAACCCTGTATATAAACAAAATAATAATAATGTTTACTTAATTATTCTTAATCCATATATATATAATACCTACTAATAAATAAAATATATAACGCTTTACAATAAAAGTCCCGGGGGCCTCTGCTGTAAGTTGGTGAGGGTTTGGTATCCTGCAAATTCCAAGTGATGGTACACACTTATTAATGTTTGCACCGGTGAGGCGGGCAATAAAGATACAGCGATTGGACATCTTTACTTGGTCTTTGGCGGAATTCGAGAGGGTGACACTTAACATAATTGTCCTCTGTATGACTTGTGTTGATACTCAGAGTTCTGGTCGGACTTGGGACTTATTAATAATTTATCATCCACTTTAATCGACAGGTATATAAATTTGGGCCCTGTCAGTCAAAATAGAATAGTTTAAAAACATTTCATTTATGTTGGTGGTAGTGGTGTCTAATTGGTTTTTGGGTGACGTCTCTAAGTGTGGAAATTGTTGAATATATTGTTGTATTGGGTTCCCACCTGTAAAAACAAATGGAAATGGAAATAGTAAAATAAATATACTTTTTGTTCGGTGAACGTGAACGTGTTGTCGCGCCGACAGAGGGTTGCCTCCCGGTTTTCCGAACAAAAAGTGACATATGGACGCGACGATCACGCCTTCGTGGGACGATCGTTTTTAATTGGGACGCGGGTAAGGCTCTTTCTACTAGATTAATTAAAATATAACGAAATTTCAATGAACGTATCTGCCAAATATGTTAACTACCAGGCTATGAGTTTTTCCAGCCGGAAAAAACAATTCTTCTATAAGAAATGCAATACGAACATGCGATAAGACGCTTTATCAACATATCTCAGAATTGAAGGCACAACCGCTTAAGGAGTCATTCTACTCATCGTTGTGAACAACTTTACTATGGGACCAAACCTGAAATCGCAAAAAAAAAATCTGCTGTTCAGTACATTTATCTACATGAAACTCATCACAATGTACATAGTAAAAGTTGTTCATAATTGAAGAGTACAATGACCCCTTAAGGGGTTTTGCCTTCAATTCCGGGACATGTTGTATAATATAGACAAGAGTCAGACGATGTTGACCTTAAATCTTCTTTCTCATCAGTATGTGCTCCGCACAGGATCGAGGCTGTTATTACCAGAACATCACGAAGTAATTACACTGTGTTCGTGACGCGACTCCGATAGTATCACAAGTGAAAATAAGTTGGAACATATTGTTCTATTCTGTGCGTGTTTATATGGGCAGGGTTTATAGACACAGGAAAAAGGCTGGCAGGATCAAGTGGAATCGGGCGGGTCGCGTCAGCCGCATGCACAATGACCACCGGGCAAGAGACTTCACACAATAGGTGCCTGTCACCGGAAGGCGCCGTCGAGACAGGCCCAGAAATAAGAGGCGAGATGACTTAGGGTGAGTTTCACCAATGAAACTGAACGCAATCAGAACCGCGTTTAAGATTGTTGTGGAATATTGGCACTGATAGTGTAAATATTTCACAACAATGGTGACACTGACAGCTCTTGATCGCGGTCGCATTCAGTTTCATTGGTGTAATTTGCCTTTAGACGCATATCGTGAGGCTGGTTCGAGGCGGTGCAGGAAAGAGTACCTAGTGGGACTTGGGTGCCAGTATGGGCTATACAAAAAGTAAGTTCATATTGGCATGAATGAACCAGTCGACCGCATGCCGGTGGTACCACGTCGACTTTGTGCTTAGCCTAGCGTAGTATGGAGTTACAATAGATTACGAGGTCAGCTTAGACTTGTTTGTGAATTATTTAATTATCTTTATTCTAAGAAATCACTGATTCTGGCAGTTTCAGCCATGATGACTTTTTCACGCCGACGCTTACGCCTTTTTCACATCGACGGTTACGGTTTCGCTGCAAAACGCGATGTTTTCTGTATAATTTGACAAGTTATCGCCAGGTTGTCACTTACCCCAGCGTCGCTGTGAAAAATGCGTCAGTTCTAGTTTCCTTTTTGCATTTGACCAGTTATTATTTATTTTTATTTTACGGTTTTAATTACGGCTGATAATCCCTCCTTCCCTCCTTCTTTAAAGCACATACGTTCGAAAAACATAAAAGTCAACCTGTTTTTCAGGTATGCTTATAGTCAAGTCCGGGGTAATTCTAGATACATCATCATCCATCTGCCTAGCATTTTCCCAACTATGTTGGGGTCGGCTTCCAGATTAACCGGATGCAGCTGAATACATTTTATTTTTACATGGAGCGACTGCCTATCTGACCTCCACAACCCTGTAACTGGGTAATACGGATACCCTTTTGGTAAGACTGGTTTTCAGACTTTCGGGCTTCTGACGACCCGTAACGACTGTCAACGATCCACAAATGACAGCCGGGAACTTAACGTACTTTCCGAGGCACGGAGGAGTCTCGGTATGTAAAGATGGTCACTCATCCACGGACGGACCCCGGGAAGCGTAGCTTAACCTGATGGATCGATCCGTGCGGCTGTTATTACTTAGCCACGAGCTCCTTTTTGTTTTGGTATATTATAATAAATTGTTAGAGCAACCAATTAGGTAAACTAATATTGAAAACGATTCCAATATTCTTCAAATGAATTTGCAATTTGTTAAATGAGTTGTAATGTAAATGTTACGAACAACTTTTAGTCATAAATAAAATATTATACAGCGGGACGGAATATCACTGAAAAGTTTTTAATTAAAATTGAAACATCTGTTATTTTGGTGGTTCTATTATATTTTATTGTAAAGATATTCTAAAAATAGTTCTTTTGGGTCCTCAGCTTTTTGTCGCTTGAAGGGTACGAGTACAAATTATGAAGAAGTGTTCAAGAGTTACTTACATCAACATTGGCTAACACTTTCATGACTGAATTTAATTCTAATATCAAGAACCTAAGCAATTCTTGCGATGTACCTCTTTTAGATAAATGTACGTACGAGCTAATTCTTGATAGGTCGATGAGAGTGCAACCTGCACGAGAAGATACGGTTGAACGAATCATCAAGCAAATAAATGACAGGAAAAGCCCGGGTTATGACGGAATACGTGCTAAAGATGTTAAGTATACTTCAGCTAAACTCATCCCAGTTATTACACATTTAATTAATTGCTGTTTACAGACTGGTACGTATCCCGACCTTTTAAAGATAGGGGTGATACGTCCAATACACAAAAAGGGCTCACGTGATGACGTCAATAATTATCGTCCTATCACTATTTTGTCTTGTATAGATAAAATCCTAGAACGTTACATAGGTAATGAAATAAATTATTTCCTGCAAGCTAACGGAATAATCAACAAAAAACAATATGGATTTCAGAAAAATAAGAGTACGACACAATTATTACGAGAATTTACGGATGAAGTCAATAAACACTTAAATGATAAAAAACATGTCTTGACACTTTTTATAGACTTTAGCAAAGCATTCGACATGCTCCGTTGTGACACACTTTTCGACAAGTTGTCACAAAGCGGAATACAGGGGCCACTATTAGAACTATTAAAAAACTATCACACCAACAGATATAACACGGTTAAAATACAAAACGAGTACAGTACAAAGCATCCATCCACGCAAGGAACGGCCCAGGGTTCAATTATAGGCCCAACAGAATACTTACTTTATGTTAATGATATGAACAATACTATTCATTCAGGTTCTGTATACCAGTTCGCAGACGACACGTGTATATTGGTCTCTAATCAAAACATACATGACGCTGAGGCATCCCTCCAACGTAACTTCGACCAAATGTGTAAATGGGCTCATGACGTAGGATTAGTAATAAACGCAACAAAAACAAAAATTGTTCACATACATTCATCACACAACAAATGCTCCACTATACCTAAAATTATAGCACACGAACACACTTGCCTCCATAACTCGCCAAAGACTTGCAAATGTCCGCTATTAGAAGTAGTCGATAAGCACATGTATGTTGGTTTAATAGTTGATAGCCGATTCTGTTGGGGACCGCACAAAGATTACGTTTGCAACAAACTAAGGTCCATTCTAGGTAAGCTTATTATACTTAAATATAAATTGCCTTACAAAACGCTTAGAATGTTATATATGGCCCTAGCAGAATCGGTTATCAACTATGGACTAAGCAGTTATGGGAGAACTTATCATACATACCTGACAGATATCTATAAGCTACAACTACGAATATTAAAAGTAATTACGCCAAAACATATAAACAAGAAATTCAAAAACAGTGACGACGACCTCTATAAATATTGTAATGTTATGAATGTGTTCAATAAAGTTGAATTTTTTACTCTTGTGGAAGTCAATAGACCTAAGCTGCTGAACCGAAAAAACAAGACCTGACTTTTTGAGAACGATATCAATTAAAAGTAAATACATCCTACCAAAGTTCAATAACGTGTACGGCATGAGGATTGCAGAATATTTGGTACCATTTTTCCTTAAAAACTTCCAGAGGACTTGCAAATGTTGTACAGGATGAGTTCGAAAAGTTATAAGTACAAATCCAAACGTTTTTTTACACAAAATTTCTCTTAATGCACCAATAAATTGTTATCATCATTATATAAATATTTTATGTATCATTGCAGTAATAAACATTTTTGTAAATTTAAATGAGCGGCTTGCCAGCACACAGATAAGCCCTGAGAGGTTTTCGTTGTGTGGCTAAAACCAATTGTACATAATTAATACGTGTATTGGAAATAAATAAATAAATAAACATATAAACTTTATTTTTAGGGTTCCGTACCTCAAAAGGAAAAAAACGGAACCCTTATAGGATCACTTCGTTGTCCGTCTGTCTGTCAGTCTGTCAAGACTCTTTTTCTCAGGAACGCGTGGAGGTATCAAGTTGAAATTTATATCAAATACGTAAGTCTATAGTCCCTTAGAGTTCTAAAAAAATCAAGCTTCTAAGTCATCGCAATAAAATACGGCCATTTATGCGACATATTTTGATACTCGCACGTAAATCTAAACCTGTAGGCTACTTCCCGTTGAGCTAGAATAATGAAATTTGGTAAGAAGCAAGGTCTCACAGCACAAGTAAAGGAAAAAGTCCGAAAATTGTTAATTTTTAATTATATCACATATTTTTGGGATAAATTCTTTTCAACTACGGAACCCTTCATCGTGCGTGGTCCGACACGCATTTGGTCGGGTTTTTTTACGTACATAAGTTATTTATCTAGCGCTAAGTTTTAATTTTGAAATAAAAGGATTCGACGACTTGCAACTCGACTCAACTTTGACCATTTGCAACTCGAAAATTAAAAAGTTATTTTATCTACTCTCATTTTGTAAAGTTCTAATTAGTTATAAAATAATAAAGGGTCTTGACAGACTGACAGACAGACAGACAGACGGACAACGAAGTGATCCTACAGGGGTTCCGTTTTTTTCTTTTGAGGTACGGAACCCTAAAAATAGTACTTTAATGACAGAATTTATCGTGCATCTCTAATAAAATTATAATACTTAGTAGTTTATGAAACTGTAACATATCAGGGATTATGAAAGACGAGATTAAGTAACATTATAAAACCTGCATCACACTACTCGCGAAGTTGGTTCGACGAAGTACTGGTCAAAATTGACCGAAGTCGTGCAAAGAACTACGGGACGCTTCGACTCAAACCGATAACGATCGGAAGTCGCCTAAGGCGAGCCAAGGTTGCACGAAGCGAAGTGCCCTTCTACACTCTCGTATTCGTTTAGCATAGATCAACTTCGGGAGTAGTGTAGTGCAGGCTTAAAGCCTGCACTGCACTACTTGCGAAGTTGCTTCGACGAAGTACCGGTCGAAGTTGAAAGCGGTTTAAAACAGTTGCACGAAGCGAACCGAAGTGCCCTTCTACACTCTCGTATTCATTTAACTTCGATCAACTTCGCGAGTTGTGTAGTGCAGGCTTTAGTCTCGTCAAACCGCTGTTTCTACATTATCTGTGTAGTAAAATGGCGGCGCGTCATCGCAACAGCTGATCGGTTCCCGTTGTGGCGCTTACCCCCCGTGGCGGAATGTTGGGGCGCCACATTAACTATTGTGTTTTCGATGAAATTGCTAGAGTTTAGATAAAATAGTGTTATGAAACTGCACATAACTAGGTATTAAAATACTCGTGTGAAACTATTATAGATCTCGCCTGCGGCTCGGTTTATAAACTCACACGTAAGGCTCGCGCACATTGGGCACGCTTCGCAACGCATTGCCACAATCCTCCTGCATCACTTTAGTATATTTTGTATGAACCATCATCGCACTCAACAGGCGAGCCGCACCGGGCACCGCAGCATAACGCACTAACAGCTGCAAAGATAAGTATTTTTACAGCCGCTGATATGCAATGCGATGCACAGGAGTCATTGCACTGAACTGGACACAGTTCTAATTTTAATTCAAAATTTGAATCTGTCTGAAACAATTATTGCGTTGCTGTGCAATAATTTATTTGCATTCCACAATGTGTACTTAGGTGGTAACTATATGGGATCATTGTGGTAGTCGGGCACAGCAAAATAGCAGGAGAGAAGAACTTATTTCTCTTTGAAAAACTTAGTTGATGAGTCTTCTGAACTAATTGGTTTTTTATACATATACAGGGTGAAATTTTAATCGTCTTTAACCTCTTAAGGGGTCATTGTACTCACCATGTTCATAATGATGAGTACAGTGACCCCTTAAGAGGATATTGGCCAATAACCAATAACCCTGTATAGTTTACTGTACTTATTATACTTATTAGATATTTGTTAGCACTTATTTCCTCTTCCACTTAGTGCGCTTTGGCGCATTTTTGCAATGCGACGTGCTGCGGCTCGCCGCGGCTATAATGTGCGCTTACCTTTAGTAATAAAAGGTCTCACTCTTTCATATTCTAACGACAGGCTCAAAAGCACCGATGTTTTTGAATACATTTCCCTTAAGAACATAAAATTAATTTGTAGTTTCTCATTGTCCTGATGTTCATAGTTTATTATTGACCTACTGACATTAATTTAAGCACCTGTTGAGCGAATCGATATCTTGTGATTAATCAGTAATTACTGAGTACAGCAAACAGCCTGTGTTTGCATAGTTCAAAAGTATACCAAAAACATTGTGATAGGTCTTTGACAGCGTGGACCGGCCAAATAAAAGTGGTAAGTAGATACTGAAAAGCACGGAGGGTACTCCGTAAAAGCAAAGATGACCCCATTAAAAAGTGGGACCTGACTTTTTTAATTTCAAATGTTTTTATTATTACACTTCTGGACACATCTATTGGCCCACCTTAGAGTTTAGGTTTCGATGGCCCCTACCGAAATATGATTGCTAGATTGAACAAAAACTGTTGATGCAGTTTTAAACCTGATACATTTTACCATCTTTTTCGATCGTATTGTTTTAAATTTGAATTCAGAATACCATACGACATGGAGCTACGCCTAACAAGTCGGATATGCGCCTTGTTAAAGGCAATTGATTTTTGAATAAAAAACATGTTTTATCAAATAAAGGTTTAATTTAATAACGCGTGTTGCCTCCATGGGCATCTACCACAGCTCTCACACGATTAGGCATAGAGTTTATCAACCGCTCTATGAAATTTTGAGGGATCATCTCCCATTCCTCTTCTATGGCAGTTTTCAACTCCTGCATCGTCTGGGCAACTGGCTGACGAGCCCTAACACGTCTTTTTAGCTCGTCCCACATGTGCTCAATGGGGTTCATGTCTGGGCTTCTGGCTGGCCAGTCCATAACTGTGATGTTCACATCCCGAAGATATTCCCTGACGATGCCGGCCGCATGGGCTCTTGCATTATCATGCATAAAAAGAAAATTTGGGCCCACATAGTCCGCGTATGGTATCACGTGAGGTTCTAAGCACTCACGAATGTACCTTACAGCATTTAATGTTGGCAGCTGTGGTCCTGTAACAACCTCAAGTTGAGTTTTGCCGCTCGCGGATATACCGCCCCAGACAGTCCATGAGCCACCGCCATAAGCAACCCTCTCTTCAAAGCAGCATTGTGCGAAACGCTCTCCCTTACGTCGGTAGACCTTCTTCCTTCCATCATTGCCATGTAACACAATTTTAGACTCATCAGAAAAGAGTACACGGCTCCAATCTTGCTGTGTCCAATTTAAATGACTGCGTGCGAAATGAAGGCGCGCTGTTCGGTGGGCTCGCGTTAGTTTGGGGCCATTAGCTGGCTTGTGTGGTACCATATCGCGTTCTTTTAACCTTCTCCGAACAGTTCAAGCGCTCACAGATACTCCGTGGAAGTCGCGAAGTTGGTTTTGTATCTCAATGGAGGTAAGGTGACGATTTCTCAAGCTGGTCGTCACGATGAATCGATCCTGCCTTTCAATTGTGACCCGAGATCGTGGCCTTCCTTGGCGACGAACAAAGCCGCCAGTCTCTAGGTACCTCCGATAAACATTTCGGACCGCAGATCGACTTAAATTAAGTTGAGCACTCACGTTTCTTTGGCTGTGTCCGGCCTGAATAAGTGCCACAGCTTGGGCGGCGACTTCAGGTGAAGTATCCATAGATTATTGATAGAACCTCACCTTAATGTTAAGAATAAGTAATGTTTGTTGCAAAACCAAAGATATCAATCACTTTTTCAAGAATTAAATCCAAGTAAACCAATAAAACCAAGTTTTCTTAGTATTCGATTGTTTGATATCAACAGACAGGCTCCAAATTGTCTTTTGTTTCTTTAAATTCTGTGTTCGAAATTCAAAAAAAGACTATTGAATGAAATTGTGAATGTGCCAGGTTCAAAACTGCATAACAACTTTTTGCTCGACCTAATATAAAATTTTAGCTAGGACCAAACGAAACTGAAAATACAAGGTGGGCCAAAAGATGTGTCCAGAAGTGTATTTTCGAAAACTGGACTTATGACTTTTGCGGGGCTTGTGGCTAAGTAATACCAGCTGCACGGGTCGATCAACCAGGTTAAGCTACGCTTGCCGCGGTTGGTCCATGGATGGGTGACCATCTTTACACACCAAGACCCCTCCGTGCTTTGAAAAGCACATTAAGCCTTTGGTCCCAGCTGTCATTCATGGATCTTTGACAGTCATTACGGGCCGTCAGATACCTGAAAGTCTGACAACCAGTCTTACCAAGGGGTATCGTATTACCTGGTCACTGGTTTGTGGAGGTCAGATAGGCCGTCGCTCCATGTAAAATACTGGTATTCAGCTGCATCCGGTAAGACTGGAAACCAACCCCAACATAGTTGGGAAAGGGCCAGGCAGATGATGGGCTTATGTCCTCAGTATTGTCGTGTACTAGCTTTTGCCAGCGGCTTCCCCGCGTATATGTCGGTGTATCCTACGGGAACGTACTACCGGGAATTCCTTCCTTATTCTACATTATAAAGGGGAACTCTGTGCAAAATTTCAGCTTTCTAGGTTCAAGGGTTTGGGCTGGGCGTTGATGAGTCAGTAAATCAGTCAGTCAGTCAAAACTCTTTTTATCTAAATAGATAATTTTTATAACATGCGTTTGTGCAGATTAAACAATTTTTAATTCTTTCCTTTTTTTGTCATAATTGCGCATGAAGCTCAGTGATAATGCGGGATCCTTATCAGAGTAAAGATTACCTACTCGTACATACAAACTATAAACTCGTGATGAGATTAACCAATAACAGAATAATTCTGCTGTAATCACCTCTTGTTAGGCTGTTATGTAAATTACCTACAATATTGTACGACAGGTAAATCGAGTCACTTTAATAGAGTTTCTCTCGCCCCGGTTATTTGTGCAGACGTATTACTAACTTGTTGCCTTGTTAAGATATTTTGATGTTTTGAATACAGTTAGAATTTTAATTGAATTGAGAGTGTGAGAGTGGAGTTTCGGGATTTCCCGAAAAGTTTGAGTTTCAAACGAAATCCCTAATTATGACTGAAAATACGGCAAACTTTTGAGTTGTACTGGCGTTACAGCGTAGCATAGCAACCAGTTTAACAATTTACGATTCCCGCACGTGACTAGGTACTTCTTCTGTTTGTGCACCGGAACGGGACGTCAACGAGAAAACCGCCGAAGTAGCGACAGTACATTTAGACTATTTGTCCACCACAACGGGAGCAGGCCGTCAACAAGAAAACAGATGACGGCGCCGAAGTAGCCACAGTACATTTAGACTGTTTGTCCACCGCAACGGGAATGGGACGTCAACAAGAAAACAGATGACGGCGCCGAAGTAGCCACAGTACATTTAGACTGTTTATCCACCGCAACGGGAACGGGACGTCAACAAGAAAACAGATGTCGGCGCCGAAGTAGCCACAGTACATTTAGACTGTTTGTCCACCACAACGGGAACAGGCCGTCGCCAAGAAAACAGATGACGGCGCCGAAGTAGCCACAGTACATTTAGACTGTTTGTCCACCGCAACGGGAACGGGGCGTCAACAAGAAAACAGATGACGGCGCCGAAGTAGCGACAGTACATTTAGACTGTTTGTCCACCACAACGGGAACAGGCCGTCAACAAGAACACAGATGACGGCGCCGAAGTAGCCACAGTACATTTAGACTGTTTGTCCACCGCAACGGGAACGGGACGTCAACAAGAAAACAGATGACGGCGCCGAAGTAGCCACAGTACATTTAGACTGTTTGTCCACCGCAACGGGAACGGGACGTCAACAAGAAAACAGATGACGGCGCCGAAGTAGCGACAGTACATTTAGACTGTTTGTCCACCGCAACGGGAACGGGACGTCAACAAGAAAACAGATGACGGCGCCGAAGTAGCCACAGTACATTTAGACTGTTTGTCCACCGCAACGGGAACGGGACGTCAACAAGAAAACAGATGACGGCGCCGAAGTAGCCACAGTACATTTAGACTGTTTGTCCACCGCAACGGGAACGGGACGTCAACAAGAAAACAGATGACGGCGCCGAAGTAGCCACAGTACATTTAGACTGTTTGTCCACCACAACGGGAACAGGCCGTCAACAAGAAAACAGATGACGGCGCCGAAGTAGCGACAGTACATTTAGACTGTTTGTCCACCGCAACGGGAACAGGCCGTCAACAAGAAAACAGATGACGGCACCGAAGTACTCGTAGCGACAGTACATTTAGACTGTTTGTCCACCGCAACGGGAACGGGGCATCAACAAGAAAACAAATGACGGCGCCGAAGTAGCGTCAGTACATTTAGACTGTTTGTCCACTACAACGGGAACAGGCCGTCAACAAGAAAACAGATGACGGCGCCGAAGTAGCCACAGTACATTTAGACTGTTTGTCCACCGCAACGGGAACAGGACGTCAACAAGAAAACAGATGATGGCGCCGAAGTAGCCACAGTACATTTAGACTGTTTGTCCACCACAACGGGAACAGGCCGTCAACAAGAAAACAGATGACGGCGCCGAAGTAGCCACAGTACATTTAGACTGTTTGTCCACCGCAACGGGAACGGGGCGTCAACAAGAAAACAGATGACGGCGCCGAAGTAGCCACAGTACATTTAGACTGTTTGTCCACCGCAACGGGAACGGGACGTCAACAAGAAAACAGATGACGGCGCCGAAGTAGCCACAGTACATTTAGACTGTTTGTCCACCGCAACGGGAACGGGGCGTCAACAAGAAAACAGATGACGGCGCCGAAGTAGCCACAGTACATTTAGACTGTTTGTCCACCGCAACGGGAACGGGACGTCAACAAGAAAACAGATGATGGCGCCGAAGTAGCGACAGTACATTTAGACTGTTTGTCCACCGCAACGGGAACGGACCGTCAACAAGAAAACAGATGATGGCGCCGAAGTAGCGACAGTACATTTAGACTGTTTGTCCACCGCAACGGGAACGGGACGTCAACAAGAAAACAGATGATGGCGCCGAAGTAGCGACAGTACATTTAGACTGTTTGTCCACCGCAACGGGAACGGGACGTCAACAAGAAAACAGATGACGGCGCCGAAGTAGCGACAGTACATTTAGACTGTTTGTCCACCGCACCGGGAACAGGACGTCAACAAGAAAACCGATGACTGCGCCGAAGTAGCGACAGTACATTTCTATGATGCCGTCATCTCTTTTCTCGTTGACGTCCTGTTCCTAGTGCGGTGTGTCCACCGCAACCAGTGCTAAAAAATAGATATATCTTTCTATTACAGTGACATATTTTCTTTTCTCAGTAATTTGTTGCGTTTCTGCCGTTTCTACGGTGGTTATGCTAAGGCTACAGTTTCCTTGAAGACCAGTGCCCACCACATAAACAGCCCAAGTGATGGCCATCAGGAAAGTTATGACTTTACGTAATAATGTTTTAGTGAGGTCAGTCGACGGTAAATTGCGACCGCTATGTGGCGGCCACCGGTCTTCTAGGAAACGTAGTTATAGCGTGCTGTTAGAAAAATACGAGAAGAGTTTTATTATTTGCTTTGATTCAAAACACATAGGTACATGGTAGAAATCATAAGAAAATAGCCGTTACCATGGTCGTATAAAAATAACGAGAGTGTCGGTCAGCATTTATTTAAGGCGACAATTAAACGTGGTTTCGGTATTGGTATCGGTCGTTACGGCCATCTGCCCGGACGCCGCAAGGAAAATAACATTATAGCCGTGGGACGCGCTCGGGAATAGGGCAGCCATCTTTGATGTTGCATAGATCGGGAATTCGTGAAAAAAATTACGATTTTTCTTTCTTCTTCTTCTTTGTGTCGCTGGCACGACAGTATTTCAAATATTGCTGTTTCAAAACTTTGCCATTTTGCTTTAAATTCATGTTAGAGTTATACTTGGGAAGAGACTGGTCTCCACGACACCGGGAATCCTTGCATGGGGTGCAGGGAATTTGTAAAAATCCATCACCTAAGGCTTCTATGTAATCAGTTACTAGTTTTTTTTCTAGATTGTATCGTGTTTTTTCTGAACTGAATTACGTTTTTGTTTACCTATTTATCTTTAGTTTAAAATAATATTTGTTAAGTTTTCAATAATTGTGTCAGTAGGCATTGAATAAACAATAATAGATGAGCCGTATCTAGATGAAACAAAACCGATAATGGAACAGAAGGCCAATCAAAGTCAAAAACCTCATACAATTTTTGACATATCGAGAAAGATTGGAATTCCAATGTTTTTAAAAATCAGTATTTTCCAATTCGCGTGAATTACCTCTTAGTTGTCAGCGCTGCATAGCTATTTACAACCGTTCGATAAGCTTCCATGTCGAATTGAACATCAGTCAAACTCAATGTTATAAAAGGATTCCTCCTAAACGATGTTCACAAATTCGAAACCCGAAAATGTTGTCATTTTAAACCAAATAAGTCACCAATCTATACTCCAATTGCAATAAGATTAGACATTTAAACAAACCTTTTTTACGGTCCGTTCAACCGATTTTGACGTCTATTGTGTTGATGGCATGACAAATTGCAGCTGCAGTGAACAGTTGGTATGGTAACCACTTTTTTGCCTTTAATGCCATCCTTAAACCTACGGAATAGGAGTCGAAATCCGTTGAACGGACTGTAAAAAAGGTTTGTTTAAATATCTAATGATCTGACGAAGATTTTAAAAGAGACTGTGACCTCTGAGTTTGCATCGGCCTTTCTTCGCAGAGCAGTCAGATAGAAAACGCCGACCTCATCTAGTTTTTAAAAATGTTATTGACGTGTAAAAATGTAGTACAAACCTACAGAATTAAAATCATTTATCATTAAGAGACGACCACTATTCTTCCAACGGCTCTTTGCGGTTAGGGACTAGGAAAATCAGGTTACCAAAAATGTGTCATTTTCGACTCGAAAGAATGGTTGTGAATGCTGGTCCATAAAATAATGGAAACGATTTCAATGGTTCACGTAATTTGGAGACTGATATACGAGTATAATATTTAAGTACCTACATCTGCATCTGATCTAGAGACAATACAGAAAGTAAAGGAAAGCAATCATAGCTAAAATAGCAGACACTAACCAAGTGACCAATGAATACCCAGTAAATCGTATTTTTTTTTTTTAATATACAGGGTTTAAGTGTAAACTGTGGCAATATTTTAAGGGGTCATTGTACTCATCATTATGAACAACTTTTACTATGGGACCAAACCAGAAATCGCGAAAAAAAATCAGATGTTCAGTACATTTATGTTCGCATAATTCGTCAAAATGTAGGGAAAAGCAGGTTTTTTTTTCGCGATTTCAGGTTTGATCTCATAGTAAAAGTTATTCATAATGATGAGTACAATGACCCGTCAAAATATTGTCACTGTTTACACTTACACCCTGTAAAATGGCACGCAAATATACAGACGCCAGTTGGTCAAGCCACCCAAAACTGTCAAATTTTCCCAATCAACCTTGAACCTAATGCATTAGCGATAAAGATGAAAATCTATTAAAGAAATTTGACAGATTGTAGTAGCTTGATGTGCTGGCGTCTGTACCCCTTAAGCCGAACGCTTGGCCACCCTACTGGCAACGTCGTTTCAGAAATCGTAAAACAAACGCGGCACCACATTTTAAATATTTCGATATCATGTTTTTCTCTTCGCTTTGTACACTTGACCTGTTTCAAGTGACAATTCCAGGCTGCTATCTTTTACTCTCTTGTTAATATGCGATAAACTGCTTAATGGTACACTAAACGTTAGATAAAAACGGTTTTTATGGACACTGCAGCTTTTCGCCAACAATTTGTATAATGAATTGCAAGAAAAAGTAATGAGATAAATGCAAATTCCATTTTATTGTTGTTTTACTTTATGTGATGGAATTCTTTCAGAATAGACCTGCGGTTTTGTTGTTCGTATAATAAAACTTACTAATACTATACTTAGGTGTTGATTATTGAGTTGAGATATTAAAACAAGACTGAGTTTTTAGCCTAAATTGAAGTTTTGCATGCCTCATAGACGAGACCAGCACCCTAAGTGCGAAACACAGTTTGTTTCGGAAATAGATTCCAAATTTAAACAAACTCCTGTCGGTTCTGGCTTCCATATTTGGAATTGTGAAATAAAAAATTTTCCAATCCATTAGAATTGTATAGAGATGTACTAACCAATTGCTCATAATCTGTAACGATGAAGCGTTTTGTTTCATCATATTGGAATTATTTGTTTCCGAATTATTGTGCTATAATTTAATTTTGTTTTAATTGCAACTGATGGTCTACTAATGCTTATAAATAAAGATGTTCAATAATTGCGGAAAAATTAAAAAACTATTTTTAAAACACTTTCTACCAAAAGCTTTCTACCAAAAAAGGTAACGAAACGTTTTTCTTTTCACATTTTTGTAATCTGCAGCCAATGAAAATATCATAGAAAAGCAGTGTTATCAACTTAGTGGAATTTCCACTAAACCTGGGGGTTTTGGCACCCCTACTGGCGGAGAAATTTTTCTTTTACTGGCTGGTGGTTTTGTCTAGTGGTTAGTTTAATTGTTTTCATTGAACTTACTACAACGAACAAGTGTAAATAATCAAGAAAATAAATTTATAACACTTTAGTGTACAGTACAACTATTTGCTTAATGTCCCTCGGCAAACTTCGTGTTTCCTTAGTCGTCGGATTTCTATCAGTTGCCCTTTGCACTTGGTGTAGACCGGACGCTCTCAATCTACTTCCAAGTCGATTGACGAAACACAAAGTTTGCCGAGGCACATTAAGAAAATGGTTGTACTGTATGTATGTGTATTGTTTATACAGGATGTGGCGTAGTGTTCCAACGTTAAGGGGTCGATACACCGTATTCTCAGCTATCACATACCACAATTTGAACCATTTGTGTGTGGTTTGGTTTTTCGGTTAAATGTGGGTATTACGCAGTATCCACATTTAACCGAAAAACCAAACCGAACCCGGTGATTATTTCTACAGCAGTGATGTAGATATAAACGAAACACGAGTTTCGCTTCTATAGGGTTTTATTATTACATGCTACAGGGTTTCACCGAAAAATCGCCCCGTTCACACTCAACTTAATGAAATATGCACGAGCACAATGAAAAATTGAAAACCTTTTGTTTTGTTCAAAAAATTGTCTGATGTTGCCTTTCCCACTAATTAAAGCAAAAAATTGTTCTGGCTTTTTCTATTAAAAAATATATTCACAAAATAAAGTTACTATATTGCTAAGGACTGGCATATAAGTACCTACACATAGAGTAACAATGAACGCTTAGATATTATCTTAACCAATATTATAAATGCGAAAGTGCGTTTTTTTTTTGTTTTTATGCTTTCACGCTAAAACGGCTAAACGGATTTAGATGAAATTTGGCACACGGGTACACTATGACATGGTTTACGACAAAGGATACTTTTTATCCCGGCGTACATTCCCGTGGTATAATTTCCGACATGCACGCGGGCGAAGCTGCAGGCGGAAGCTAGTAGATGATAATTTATGTATCTAATTTGGCAAAATCCATGCATATACAACAGAACATGAAAACTTATCGGTATCATAGATAGCGCTACGGTGACGTCACCTAGTCAACATCAGTTCCGTGTGAAAAAATTGTTTAAAAATATAAAACTCAAAGTGTAATAAACAAATAACCGAAAAGTGTTCATAGAATAACCCAAATAACCAGTACAAATGTTATCTCAGAGCAAATATACAAGATAAGAGAGAATATAACAATAAATACTTAACAGTGTACTAAACTTTCTACAGTGGAAAACTAAAATAGTTCAACTACAAACAATTTTACCTCACAGAATCTACCCAGTAACCCAGTAACCCAGTATTCAGTGCAAATAAAGTAATAATACGTGAATCATCATCATTCTCCTGCCCTTATCCCAATCTATTTGGGGTCGGCGCAACATGTCCTTTTTTTCCATACTTCTCTATTATTCGTCATCTCGGTAGTGACCCCCTTTCTAGCCATGTCATCTTTCACACAATCCATCCATCGTTTCTTTGGTCTTCCCCTACCCTTATAGCCATCGACATTCATACCCAAAACTTCAAATTAATTAGTAAAAAAACTTTTTTACGAAAAAATACAACCGACTTCCAAAAACAACACTGCAAAGTGAAAAATAACTTTAATTTCGGAAGTCGGTGTTAGTTATTTTCGTTTTTTGCCACCGACTTCCGAAATTAAAGTTATTTTTCACTTTGTAGTGTTGTTTTTGGAAGTCGGTTGTATTTTTTTGTAAAAAAGTTTTTATTTTTCACTTTTTAGTTGTGTACCTACCCCACACAAATTCTAACACCACTATCTGTAAAACAAACTAGAACATCATCCATATAAAAGTGGGGAAAAAATACCTATTATTGAAGCTAACTCAAAAACTACCGAAGCGAAGTTAATCAATTTTATCCAACTGTGATGTATACCTACCTTCTCGAATAAAACAAAAAAAAATCCAAATCGGTCCAGCCATCTTCGAGTAATCGGGGAACAAACATAAAAAAAAAAAAAAAATAAGTTCCGACGAATTGAGAACCTCCTCCTTTTTGAAGTCGGTTAAAAAGTGAACTTCAAAACATATCTTTATTTGTGAGGGTTGCAGTGAAAAATTTCAAACCGATTATAACGGCGACACATTGCGACGGTCGAGTAAATATACTTTGGGATAACCAATTTCATGACTTTACACACAGTCGAATTCGTCTAGCGGTATCAACACCAAGTTGAAAGCCGTGGCATGTGTCGCGAGTTCGAGCCCAAGCATAACAAGTTCTTTTTGTGAATTAAATTATTCGAAAAATGTTATCCAGTAAGTGAGTAGGCAGTGACCGCAAGACGTCGCCGTCGGTACAACAAGTCACTTGTAATACCTGCAAGAAATATGTCAACATTAAAAACACTGCTCTCTGTTCAACCCGTAAAAAAGATACGAGTTCGATTGTGTGGGTTATCCAGAATCAACGTATCGCTTAAAATACATCAAGCAAGAAAGAAATGGAAATGCAAAATATGTATAAAAAAAACAAAGCGGATTCAAATGTAGATGTCACTACTTCTAATATAACACTTAGGAAAAAACAACATTCTTCAGCTAAACCTTCTTCGCCACAACAGCAAATAATTCCCACGCAATATTTTGTTTTAAATGAGAATACTTCTCAAACACCGGTCACCCCGGTAGTTGTGCAGCATATAGACATTTTTGAGGCAAACATATCTACGGAAAACTCCTTCAAATCTTTGCCGTTGGATGAAGATATCGATGTTTTGTCTCATACATTAAAAAGAGATCCACAATTATGTAGAAGCTGCCCAAATATTAGATCCAACAATTTTGATATAATAGAAGAATTAGAAAAGAAAGTTTCTGTTTTGGCTAAGAACTTGGAAATAGCTGAAAATGAGATAGCTAATCTACTATCGGAAAACTGAGGGCCAATTCTCGTAATTAAAAACGTTCAAATTCAAGTCACAATGTCAGCCAGCGACAATCAAAATGTCAAAAATGTAGGCAAACTCTATACAATTTTGACAGATTGAGACTGAGATGAGATTGCGAACGTTGTTATAAAAATACGGGAATTGCCCCTCTGCTGTCTTAAAAAACAAATGTCTATGTATGGCACTCAAATTAATCAGTTAAAAGATATTTGTAAATCCAAAAGTGCATCACAAAAGAAAAGGAGCAAAGGTCCCAGCCAAACAAAACAAGACTTCTCAGAGCAACTTATTAGTCCAAACGCAATATGCTCACTGCCAGCGGACGACTTGCAGGGTGTACATTGTCAGGATGCAGACCAAGAAATTAACAACGAGTTGAGTGAAAAGATATCGGTGAACTCTCAAAATTAACAACGACATCAAAAATTAAAACATACAACCCAATTAAATCGCAAAACAAAAAGAAATATCTACATAATTGGAGACGAAAAAGTAAGAGGTTTATCAGCACAACTAATACAAACAAAGACAGGTAAATGGAATGATAATTACAAGTCTTGGAAGCTTGTGCTAGTTGGATATGTCATCCACTAGCACATATTATAAACTTATCTTTTTTGGAAGGTGTATTTCCAGACCAGCTTAAGAAGTCTGTTGTGAAACCACTGTTTAAAAATGGAGATAAGTCGGATCCTAATAATTATCGGCCTATCACGATAGTACCCATTAAATCAAAAATTTTTGAGAAGGCCATGCTTATTAGGTTAACTAATTTTCTCAGTACATGTGACATATTATGCAAGGAGCAGTTTGGTTTCCGTAAAGGTAGGTCAACTGCTCTTGCAATCTTTATCTTTATTAAACTTGTAACGGAAAGTATTAACAATGGCAATCCTGCGGTGTCCCTCTTTTTAGATATGAGTAAAGCCTTTGATTTTGTTAACTATTATAAGCTACTAAACAAATTAGACTTCTATGGTATAAGAGGAAAGGCACTTGAATGGTTATCTAGTTATCTAGGAAACAGGCAGCAGTATACCGAGAAATCCAAAGTTGTAAAGAAAAGTACAGTAGTATAATTATGACTTTTAAAATTTAATGTATGACTATTTGAACTTAAATAATTTGCACGCTTGCTTGCAGGCAGGATACAATGACCTAAGGCTGTAAGATCTTCCCTTGTAAACATGTATTTCTTGCAAATAAACGATTTGAATTTGAATATCTATGCTACAAAGTAGGTAATTTTAAAGTACCTAATATTGAAACGGACTGTTAACAGATGCAACGCTTCCCTCGCGTTCGCTGAACAAAGCACGCTTTCACTAAGGAAAAGAAAGGCATCAATCAAATGTTGGAGAGAGCGCTAGTGACACCCTGACACCTGACAGCTTTGTTCAAGATGCTAAACTACTGTTAAACTAGGACAAGGAGACTTCCTCACGTTATGATGATAAGATACTTACCTATTTCAGAGCAGGAATTTTTGCTTAGTTCTTGAAATGAGCAATTCTCAATTATAGTCCAAGTCGTTACTATCTATACTAATATTATAAAGCTGAACAGTTTGTTTGGTTGAACGCGCTAATCTCAGGAACTACTGGATCGAATTGAAAAATTCTTTTAGTGTTAAATAGCCCATTTATTGAGGAAGGTTATAGGCTATATAACATCACGCTACGACCAATAGGAGCGGAGCATCAATGAAAAATGTTGCAAAAACGCGGAAAATTTATTTTTTGAGAGCTTCTGTTGCGTGCGCTGCGTAAACGGTTAAAGTTACGCAACAATCATGTATGACAGAAATGTTTCTCTTCAAAAGTTCTAAAAAAAAGTCCGCGATAGCAAATGTCTATCTTTTAAGGCTGGCTCCCTATAACTGTTTTAATCGTAATAAAATTTGTTATAAAATAATGCATTATTTGCGAAGGTGTTTTCATAAACATGGTATTAATCCTTATCTAAATAAATATTTTATTTATCACAAGTATTTAATTTTGAACTAAATTGCCTTTTACATCATTTCATTTCAATGAATATCTTCGGAGATATAACTGTTTTAAAATAACTCCGCAGCAAAAATAATGAGCGAAAGCAAGTTTTCTTGTTTGTAACGCTTTCACGCTAAAACGGCTGAACGGATTTGGATGAAATTTGTTACACGGGTAGACCATGACCTGGAAAAGGATATAGGCTACTTTATCGACATACCATGCGGGCGAAGCCTGCATGGTATGTCGCATGCGGCATGCGGAGGAAGCTATGTAAGATAATAGGTTACTAACTAATGTGGTGTTCTGAGTGATAAAGAAAGCAATGCTATAGAATAATCAATCATAACAACTTTTTTTAAATCAAACTGGGTTTCACTTTTTGAGCCTGCAGCTGTACACACGGCTACACATCAAGCTATAATTTCCAGTTTACACTGACCTCTCACTGTAAGGAAATTCTATACATGCGAGATCAGCTTATACTGGATATGGATTCTCCCAAGATGGTCACCTTTATGGTGAAGATCTGACAATTGAACTCCTCAATAACGTACAGTAGGTAAACGTACTGTGATTTGGTTATACTATCCGTGATCAACTAATTATGGACTTCGAAAATAATAAGGTAAATACCTACTTACCCCATGGAACTCCTCATCGACGAGCAGTACACGTTATTGTGAATTAACTACTTGAATTAAAAACAGTACAAATTATGTGTTAATCGTACGGAAGATGAAACACAGTAGGTTAAGTACTTACCTAACAGTGGTCAACTAATCATTGCTGAGTATCAATTCAAAGAAGTAGGTACACAAATTAGGTAGTGTGAGGTAGGTAGGTATAATACGTGCCACGAAAGATGAGGCTTGACGAGCGCCGTACCGCGCCTCCCGCGCTGCGCGATGACGCCCGGTCTCTCCCCGTCTTTACCTTTATATCGTCTACTGTGCATGTCAAACCACGTGGTGTGTCAAGTCTCATCTTTAGTGGCACGTATTGTACACACGTCTACATATCAAGCTATAAATTTCCAGTATAAACTGATCTCGTTTTGTATAGGATTTCCGTACAGTGAGAGGTCAGCTTATACTGGAAATGTATAGCTTAATATGTAGCCGTGTGTACCATAATCCAAAACACGTTTACCATAATGCAAAAGACGTTTAATTATTAGTATTGATTAAAGACCGTTACAGATTCGATAATTTCTTGCAAAGTACTTCCCAAATTAAAGTTATTTTGCACTTTGTAGTGTTTTTTTATGGAAGTCAGTTTTATTGTTTTTGTAATAAGTTTTTTTTAACGATGGGCACATAAATAAAATACTGTAGGTATTAATTTTAAAGCGGGGGTGTAATTTTTACAGTTTTCGGGACTAAAAAGAGGTACAAATCAAAAATGGTGTAGGTACAAAATGATCGATAAGGGGATGTCATCTTCATAGCTTCCGAGGGCGCTGCTGGGCCGAAAATCAGGAAATTAAAATCCAAAATGGCGGCCATAACCAGAGATGGATCTCAGTAAATAGGTTGCTTTCAGTTTACTCGGACAACTGTAGCTCAAACATCGTCTACAGAGAAGCATTTTCTTAATTAAAACAAGTTTTTAAGAAATTTATTTATTTGTTTGGATCTCCAACAAAGGTTACACATACAATAAAAATCACAATAATAATAGGTCTTTACCTATGAAATTGCCGTTTTGTATGAAAAAATTTAAACGAATTTTTTTCATGCATTTTTTATTTGTATTAATCGAAGTAATCACCCATGCAATCAATGCATCTTTGCCAACGCAGTGGCAGTTTATTGATGCCCTTCTTAAAGAAATCAGCTGGACGGGAGGCAACAAATTCTTCAAAGGCATTTTGTACTGCCTCTCGGGTATTGAATTTTTTTCCCGCCAAGAAGTTATCCAAATTCTGGAAAAAGTAGTAGTCTGTAGGCGCAAGGTCTGGTGAGTAGGGCGGATGACGGAGAGCTTCCAACCCCAGTTCTTGCAACTTGGAGATCGTCTGCTGTGCAGTATGAGGTCGCGCGTTGTCGTGCAGGAGCAGCGGAGACGAGCGATTGACCAATGCTGGTTGGAGATGAGCCAGCTTCTCCATCATTGTGTTCAGTTCTTCACAGTACACATCTGAAGTAATGCTCACCCCGTTTGGTAAGAAGCTGTGATGAATCACACCGGCGCTAGACCACCAAACAGTGACCATCACTTTTCTAGGGGTAAGTTTTCGTTTAGGGCATTGTTTAGGTGCTGAACAAGGATCCAACCAAATTGCTGAGCGCTTGCGGTTATCAAACAGAATCCATTTTTCATCGCAGGTAACAATGCGGTTCAAAATTCCTTAATTTGTGTGTCTGTTGAGCAGTGCAAGGCACGTCTCGACGCGTACTTCGCGCTGGCGATCATTGAGTTCGTGGGGCACCCATTTGTCAAGCTTTTTTACCTTGCCAATTTGACGCAAATGGACCAATATTGTTTTGACGCTAACGTCGGAAGCTGCTGCTAATTCAGCCATAGATTGTGTCATCAGCTTCCACAATCGCCTTTAATTCGTCATTGTCGACCAAAGTCTTCGGACGACCGCGAGGTTCATTTTTCAGGTCGAAATTTCCAGAACGGAAGCGAGCAAACCAATAACAAGTGGTGCGTTGGTTTGTAGTGTTAGCTCCGTAAACGTCGTTGATGTTGCGTGCCGCTTGTGCCGCGTTGCTGCCACGACGGTACTCATATTCCATAATTACTCGAATTTTTAACGTATCCATGATGACGAAAAAGATTGAAATGCGATGAAAATGTAACACTAATCAATAAACAAATGACTACTTTTGGAAAAAAAATCCATGTTTTTAAAATAAAATTAATTTGAAATTAGAATTCTTAGCCAAACAAAAAATATTTTGATTTGAAATGGCCAGTACTGCAGAACGGCAATTTCATAGGTAAAGACCTAATATTATATTGATAATTTCATAGCTGTTTTGCGTGTTTTCTTGGGAAATTTTCAACAGCGCTCTTAAACCGTGATCCTTCCTCACCATGATAACACTTCAGCTCACTCCGCCAGACGGGCAGTCGATATATTGAGTACGGCGGTGCACAGTTAATGAGCAGGTGCCTTGATATTTATTTATTTTCAAAAATCAAAGTGACACTTCGTCGCTTTGACGTTATAAACCGCAGTGAGTACATTCGAAAGGGCTAGGAGTTTAAAATGATAGAAAGGGTAGGAGTAGGAGGAGTTTTAAATGATATACCTAAGCTACACATTATTATTTTCCGACATGCACAGCTAGTTAAGATAAATAAATCATTAATTTTGTGCACACAAAAGAATGAACACAACACACAAATGCATAAATACATGATAACAAATTACATGAATTCCTATAAAGAAAATGCAAGGGGCCAATTTACAAATAAAAAACATATTTAAATAAATAAAGTGTCATGCCTATGACACACTTTAAATCAAAACAAAGAGCAGTATTGTAGGACAAATAAGAAGCCCACACAGAGTCGCATAAGTATATTAGGTAGACACAACCACAATTGACAAGACAGTAAAAAAAAACAATAGGGAATAGAAAAGTCAAAACATGTTAAAAATATCTTTCTAAATAACAGGCCAGTGTTATGATTATCAAAGTAGGTTTCAACACCTCCCCGTAATCAAAACACTCTGTATGTACTACATTCCCTATATACACATCCTGTATAAAAAAATACCACATGTAAAGAAAAAATATTCAAAGCACCTAAACTATTCAAACACAAACATCCTGTACATACTTATCAACAAATTTTTCAAAAACAAAAACTCTCAGAAACAAACTCATTAAAAAACCAAGCCCTAAGTTAGCCCTAAAGATGTAAGGCACTTGTAATGTCTCAATTTAGGCAATGGTTTTGTGAGTATGTCTGCCGTTTGGTGAGTTGATGAGATGAACTTGACATCGACTTGATTTGTGGAGATGCATTCGCGGACAAAGTGATGTCGAATGTCGATATGTTTGGTGCGAGAATGATGCGTGTTATTTTTGGTAAGTGAGATGGCACTTTGATTATCGCACATGATGGTTATTGGTGATGAGGATTGAAAAATGTCGCTGATAAGAGACCGGATGTAGATGGCTTCCTTACAGGCTTCGCCAAGGGCCATATATTCAGCCTCGGTTGTGGATTGGGCGACCGTTCTCTGTTTTCGTGACTCCCACGACACTGATGAACCGCACATCTGAAACACATACCCCGTATAGGAACGTCGGTCTACCAGATTACTTGCGTAATCGGCATCAGCGTATCCAATTCCATCACCAGTGTTGCTGTATGTTAGCTTTCTATCCTTCGTGGCCTTCAGATAGCGGAGAACACGCTTGGCAGCTCTCCAGTGTACCTCCCCGTAATGTGCATTGAATTGACTCAGAGCTGATACAGAGTGAGAAATATCTGGTCTAGTACCAATAGAAATGTACATTAATGAACCAATGAGCTGCTGGTACGGTAATTCTGGCTTTTCATCCTTTGGATCTGGTAAGACATATTTTGTTCCAGTCTCGATAGGAGTGGATACAGAGATAGCATCTGTCATTCCGAATTTAGCTATCACTTGCTCAATATATTTTGTTTGATCCAGTGATAGAGTGCCGTATTTCCTCGTAACTCTCATTCCCAAGCAGTCTTTAAGAGGACCTAAATCTTTGATTACGAAGAACTTCTTAAGTTGATCCTTGAAATCTTCTTTAATCTTCTTGTCGTTACTGAAGATGAAAAAATCATCAACGAATACGGCTATAATGATCAACTTTGCATCTTCATGTTTATAGTAGATACAGTGTTCTTTTTCAGAACGTTTGAAAGAAAGTTTGTCCATAGCTTCACAAACTTTTTTATTCCATTGTCGTGGAGCTTGTTTGAGTCCATAAAGAGACTTTTTGAGTAGACAAACTTTGGATTTGTCATTGGAAAAACCTTCAGGCTGCTCCATGAAAATCTCTTCCTCTAGGTCACCGTTCAGGAATGCTGTCTCAACGTCTAGATGATCGATTTCTAAATCAAGTTTAGCAGCAAAGGCTAATAGCAGGCGAATTTACGAGAGTCTCGCTACTGGAGCAAAAGTTTCACCGTAGTCAATACCATGCACTTGTGTGAAACCTTTGGCAACAAGTCTTGCCTTATATTTTACAATGTTCCCATTGGTATCCCTCTTGACTTTGTATACCCACTTACATTTAATGATTTTTCTACTTACAGGTTTATTTACAAGTGTCCATGTTCCATGCTTCTGCAAGGAATCATGTTCAGACTGCATAGCATCCAGCCACTCTTGACAATGACTGTCTTCCAGAGCTTGCTTATAGGTCTGCGGTTCGCAGTCAACGCTGATCAGATTTACATAATCTGAATCTGAGTACCGATCCGGAGCACGATGTTCTCGAAGAGGGTATCTTCTGGCAGTGTTGTCTTCAGAACTGTTATCTACTGGTGACACAGGAAGATCTTGAGCGTCAACGAAGACTTCGGGTTCCAATTGAGAGACAGAAGATACTTCAACAGAGAACTCAGTAGGAGACTCAATAGGAGGCTCAGTATGATGCTCAGCAGTTGGTACTTGTATAGGTAGCGGATGAGGCGTAGGTGGGGAATTTTGGATAACAGGGATAAGAACTTCCAGATTATCATGCTGAGGGTCTAAAATCTGTGTTGTTTCGACACCAGGTTCGATGGATGGTGGTTTATCTTCAACAAAGTGAACGTCTCTCGCAATGATAATACTTCTCGGATTCTGGGGATCGATAAGACGATATCCTTTTGTATCTGTTGAGTAGCCAACGAAGATACAGGTTTGAGTTTTGCAGTCAAGTTTCTTACGCTTTTCCTTCGGGATCAGGGCGTGCGCATCACAGCCAAAAACTCTTAGGTGATTTAGATTCACCTTCTTCCCGGTCCACATCTCTTCGGGAATTCTGTTGTTAAGTGCTTGCGTAGGCGAGAGGTTCTTGAGGTAGATCGCCGTGGAAACAGCTTCACCCCAGTATGCTCGTGGTAAGCCAGAATCTTGGAGCATAGATCTAGCTTTCTCGACAACGGTTCTGTTGACTCGCTCCGATACTCCGTTCTGCTGCGGGGTATACGGAACTGTGGTTTGATGTACAATACCATTTTCCTTGAAGAACTGAGTCATGTCACGATTTACGAATTCTGTACCATTGTCGGAGCGAAAAATTTTGATTTTGAGGCCGGTTTGGTTCTCCACAAGGCTCTTAAATTCAACGAATTTACTGAAGACTTCGCATTTCGATCTTAGCAGGTAGCCAAAAGTCTTACGCGTGAAGTCATCTGTAAATGTAAGTAGGTAAAGTGCTCCACCCCATGAATGCGTACTCATAGGTCCGCAAAGGTCTGAGTGAATTAATTCCAATTTAGTATTAGACCTACTTTGGGAATCTTTGAATGGCCTCTTGAACATTTTGCCTTGTAGGCACGGCACGCAGGTTTTGTTCAACTCATTGAACGATAGACTAGTAAAGTCTATACCCACGGCTCGATTATTTAAAATATTTAGGGCTTTAGGATGCAAGTGACCAAGACGTCTATGCCATAGTAAAGCAGACTCTTTCACTTGTGTGCAAGTGGCTTTATATTCTGTCGTATCTAATCGGTACATACCATTATGGTTTGACGCAGTTGCAATAATAGCACCTGTCACCTTGCAATCATCTTTCAAAAGGATTGAGGCACCTCTCGGTGAAAAAACAACTACTAGCCCTTTCTGAACTAGGCTACGAACTGAAAGTAAATTAGTAGCTAGGTCAGGAACATATAAAACGTCAGAAATTTGCTTAATTCTATCAGAAATATTTACAGAAACGGTACCTTTGCCTTCACTTTGAATTTGCTGACCATTGGCGACAGTTATTGGTTTAAACTCCTGCTTGAGATCCAAGAACCAATCACTCTTATTACTCATATGAGCTGTAGCACCAGAGTCAACATACCATTCAGTAGAGGTACAAAGTGAGGGTGTAGTGAAGCCTGTAGGAAGACAATGATTAAAACAAGATGAAAGTGTAACGTCAGATATATTGTTGCATATATGAGAGGAAGATGACGATGAATTATTCTTGTTTCGGTTTAAGCGTTTCCTGCATTGAGAAACTACATGGCCTAACTTTTTGCAATATGTACACGACACCTTATTAGAATCACGCGCAGGAACACTATTTGCATTAGATAACAAAGAACTTGATGTAATAGGTGTATCTCGGCGTTCCTCCTTGAGTAGGATCGATGCAATCGAGTCTGTGCTTATCCGGGTGCCGGAGTGCTCTATTGCCATCACCATGGGGCTGTAGTTGTCGCTAAGACCTGCTAGCATAATGACACCAACAAGTTCATCGTCCAGGCCAGCTTGGATGGCAATCAGCTGCTGTTGCACATGGCGTATATCATTTACGTAGGCTTCCACGTTTGAGTAATTTTCAAGCTTGGTGGTTAGTAGTTTCTTCATAAGTTTTAGGCGTCTCCCCAGGCTGCTATCCGCGTAAGCATCTCGCAAACGTTTCCATGTTTCTTTTGAGGTTGTGGCTGTCATAACTACGGGATAAATATTTTCATTGATGCTCAGGCAAATTTTGGCTCTGGCCTTCGCATCTTTCTGAGAAAAATTCCCAATATTTTCTGAGGTCGCATTCACGCAATCCCATAGTTCGTTGTCAATTAGATACATTTTCATCGCGAAGCTCCAAGTCGCATAATTACAGCTACCGTCTAGTTTAGCAAAGGTCGGCGTGCTGTGGGTGACCACTACTCCTGAAGAGGATGCCGAAGAAGGCTGTAGTGGAGGCACCGACGACTGGTCTCCAATCATGACGAATATGGTTGTCTTTACTTTCTTCAAATTTACGATCTGGGCCCATAACCTGTAGGACAAATAAGAAGCCCACACAGAGTCGCATAAGTATATTAGGTAGACACAACCACAATTGACAAGACAGTAAAAAAAAAACAATAGGGAATAGAAAAGTCAAAACATGTTAAAAATATCTTTCTAAATAACAGGCCAGTGTTATGATTATCAAAGTAGGTTTCAACAAGTATGCGTCCAAAGGTTGCACTAAATGGGTGTCCGGCTAAGCATATGTCAGGCAAATAAATTGTATAACTTTAGTTGCTTCAACATTAAGTTTCGGTATCATATTTTGGGGCAACTGTAGCGAGAGAGAAATAATATTTAACGCCCACAAACGATGTCATAAATCAATGACAACTCTTAAGACTACAGAAAGCTGTCAACCAGTAATTATGACCCTAAAAATTTACGTTTGGCACCCTTCGGGTATGGAACCCTAAAAATGATGCGCTTTTGTTAGATTCAACTAACTTCGTGAAGGCCTTTAGTGTGGGACGCAACGTGTGTCGATACTCTTGCGCCATCCCATCTTCCTGGCTCTGCGTGCTGTGCTGGCACTGCTGCTGCCGCTGCGGAAAACCTCAGGCGGCGGCCTTATCGGTAAATATATTTTCGAGCCGTTTGGGGTTGAAACCCTTGGGCCGTGGGGTCCGGGTGCACATAGTTTGTTCAACGAAATCTCCAAACGGCTGGTTGACACCGCCCGTGACCCAAGGGCTGGCTTTTACCTTGGCCAGCGGCTTAGCATTGCCATACAACGTGGCAATGCCGCCAGTCTCTTGGGTACTTTACCAGTCGACAGCGATGCGGAGGAATTTTTCGACGCCATATTTTAGTTTTTTAATAGTTTTAGTTATGTTACCTTTTAGTAAAATAATGTTTTTAACAATAAAGTTTAGTTAACTAACTTCGTTAAACTGTACCGGCCACAGATGATTAACGGTTAATGAAAGCACAACAGGTTTTGTTCATAAATAATGCAATTTGCTACAACATTGTTAAATCGTGCCAATGAATGATTGATCGCTGTGTATCGAATGTTTACAGACAAACACAGTGTTTGCACTCCTTATGTATTAAACATAATATTGCTTCTTCCTAGTAGATATTTGATTTATTCGCCTAACAAGCTTAGGATGTGGAGTATAGGCGGCTTTGTTGATCTAGTGACCGTAAGTGCGACCACCGAACCAGGGCCTGCAGTCTCGACATAGGTAGCGATCGCTTTACGCCCAAATTCGGTCGCGAAGTTGTAATGGGGTCCCTAGACGGTCAATTTATTTACCGTTTAGCAATTTTGACCGTCTTGAGACTCCATTAGGACTTTGCGACCGAATTCAGTCGTAATGCGATCGCTATCTATGTCAAGACTGCAGCTCCTGGGTCCTGAGGGCCTGGGCAAAGTGAAATTCTATCAGTGATAACGAAGAAAGAAAGGTCAAAAATGTATTTATTTATTTATTTCGGGAAAACAAACAGTTACACAAATATCATAACAAACAAGTAGTGAGAAAAAAAAAGAGATTACTTAAGTGTAGCTCACGGCGTTATCCACATCTTAAATACTACATAATTGTTAGTGAACTATTTGCACACGATGGGGCTGACATTAAGCTACAGTAAAGCTTAATTATGTGAATCCCGTCGAAAAGTGTTGTATATACTCTTTCCAACCATTTATTTTACATTTGACATAAGCACGCCTATGAAGTTCCTTATTTATTGACAGGCAACCATTAACCATAGACTCATCATCATTCTCCTGCCCTTATCCCAATCTATTTGGGGTCGGCGCAACATGTCCTTTTTTTCCATACTTCTTTCTCTATTATTCGTCATCTCGGTAGTCACCATAGATTAACCATAGACTAAAAAAAATTATTTATTTATTTATTTATCTACTTACATATACCATAACAGGGTAACCCAATGCGGTACATGCGCTTATCCTAAACTTAATCTAAGCTAATCTATAACTAATTATAAATAATGCATTCCTTGTGAATTCACTCAGAGAGCAACAGAATAAATCCGTCTCACTCGCTATGAGGTTGAGCGTGCGAAGTGCAAGCGTCAGGGGCGCCTCCCTTAAAAATTTGGTCCGAGCGCGCGGTTCCACCAGCAGAGGCGGCTGCCGTCGACGCCACACATACCTGTCCGGCACGCACAGACTCACCTGTCCTAAAATAACTGCATTATGCACCTTCCCTCTCAGTAATTTAAATATATACGAGGTGAGTGCAAGATCCCTCCTAACCCTTAGCTCATTGTATCCTACCGTACCTAATATAAATAAGGTTGGATACATTAACGGGTATAAGGGATAGACTCCGTAATAACGCTTATATAAATATCTTATAAACTTATTTTGTACCCTCTCCAGCATGAGACTATATTTAGCTTCATGCGGAGCCCAGATGACCGCATTACATTCTAACTGGTTCCTCACCAATGCATTATATAACGCTATAATAGCTTTCAAATTCGTGAACCCTCGGACCATACGAAGCATGAAACCTAAATTTCTATACGATCTTTTACAGATACGCATGATGTGATCCCGAAAAGTCAAACAGGTATTAAAGCTTACTCCCAAGTCCTTGACTTCTGTGACCCGCGCCATAGGCAACCCGTCAATATGGTAGGTATGTGAGATGGGATTGTGTGCGCGAGAAAAAGAGATGGTCACACACTTCGAGCTATTAAACTGTAAGAGATTTTCTTTGCTCCAGCTCACTACCCTATCAATGTCCCCCTGTAGCCTGACACAGTCATCACCGCTGTTTACCGCGAGGGACAATTTGAGGTCGTCGGCAAACAAAAAACAATTAGCGTCTTGGACTACTTCTGGTAGGTCGTTTACCATCAGAAGGAAGCCCAAAGGGCCAAGGTTAGTACCTTGACTTACCCCAGACCTCGTGAAATATGGATCTGACACGTGTCCCGCATATTCCACATATTGTTGCCTATCCCTCAAATAACTGGCAAAAAAACTGGAGCGAGTGTGGGGTGAAACCAACACGTGCTAACTTTCTAAGCAAAATGTCATTTTCGACTAGATCGAATGCTTTTTTGAAATCAAAGTAAGCAGCATCAGTTTGTCCCCCACTATCCACCGTCAGCACCAGGTGAGCCATGTGGCAGAGAAGATTACTGGTGGTACTTCTTCCCGGTCTAAACCCATGCTGAGCGTCTGATAGCTGTGCGCTCACCTGAAGGTATATGCTCTTGTGAATGGCAGTTTCTAATATTTTTGCCGGCGACGACAATACCGCGACTGGCCTATACCCATCCACAAATTCAGCTGACCCTCCCTTCGGAACTGGAACAACGCGGGTCACTTTCCACCTCTCCGGAAATACGGCAGCTTTTAGGCACTGGTTATAAATATGAAGTAGCGACTTCGCTAGCACGAATCGACAATCTTTGAACACGTAAGGAGGAATGCCGTCAGGACTGCGGACCGTTTCGGCGTAAGATCTTGAAGCGCACGACTTACGTCTACTAACTGTAATTGGTCCAAGTGCACTCGCTCCGCTCCGTTTCCGCTACCTGCATGAGCATAGCCGCATCTACATCCAACTCCGGTCGCTCTGCCCTATACACAGAATAAAAATACTCCGCAAACTCTTCCACAGACCTTTGACCAGACAATGCCACCCCGTCTTTCAAAATCGCTTGCGGACTTCTCCCACCTCTCTTAGACCTGGCATAGTTCCAAAAAGATTTAGGATCATTCAGCATTTGACTTTGAACACGGTTCCGATATTGATCATGTGCCACTGCTAACATATTTTTAATGTTGGTTCTACACCGAGCAAACGCTTCGTAATCGACCCTCGAACCGCTTGCCTTGTACTGTTTGTGCAGACTAGCCTTTAATCTTATGTCACGAATTAAATACATTCATGGTCGTTGTTTATCTTTAAAATAAAATATCAATTTGTTTTAAATCCATTTAAACTTCTTTAAAATATAAAGTCGATTTCTTATAACAATCAAATTTTTCCTAATGGAAAAAAAGAAAAAAAAACTCAAGCTTGACAAAAGTAAAATAAATGGTTTCAAAGACTATAGAAATATGAAACGCTTTGAAAGCGGTTGCCACTTGTCTAGGTACTTTGGGGTTCGACCTCAGAGTCTGCCAAAGTGTTATTGGGTTTTTCTTTTACGAAAATATTGCTGGCCACGTTTTGTACCTTCTCAGTAAATAGCAATGGTCTGGCCCCTTAATGTATTGAAGTAAAAATATAAACCGTAATGTGGTTGTCGACGTCATTTGCCTAAACGCTACACATGATGTTATGTGTGGTATATGGTTTCAGACAATATCAATTCTGTCCACATGAACTCACGCTTGATTTTAAATATTCCGTTTTCTGCCAAAGGTACTTCGACGTCCATTATGGCGTGTGACATGCAAAACCGCACGCGTTTTTATTCCAGGCCAAAACATTTTTTTTCTTTCTGGGCCATTTTGTTTTAGCCGTGTCTCCTGCGCGTGTTTTTTCAAAACATTACACAAAAACATCGAAACAAAGGGCCGTGGCCATACACATTTGTGTATGCAAATCATCGTATGTGTTTTGTTTTCCGAGCTGCATGGAAAACATTCCCCGCGCTGGGGAAGAGGGGAACGGTTTGTTTAATTTTCAACTGCCGTGCGCACAGTGCACATCTGTTGTCTGAACTGACAGAACGTCTTCCTCGTCGGAACTCATTACGACATCTGCTCAAAATGTCATCTACTGATATCTACACCAAATGTGTAACTAAAAATATTTGAATACGCAGGAGACAGCTTGTGTATGAAAACAAATGTTTATGTGTAAGGTTTTTCGTGTAATGTTTCGCAAAAAGACGCGCAGGAGACATGGCTTTAAAAAGCCATGTCTCCTGCGCGTCATATCCTTCAGGATATGTATTATCTGAAACGGTATTCATACAACTTTATTGAAATGAGGTTTTCATTTTGAGAGATCAAAATACTGTTAGAAATAGCAAAACACACAAATATTTTTACGATCTTATTTCTCTTTTAGTTCGAGTCACGTCCGTGTTTTCCTCACGTTCCTTTATCTAAAGTAGATCGCACCCTCGTCATCATATGACACCCTGCTACCCTGGTGGCGCCGCGCAAGATTATTATGGGCTTTTTACCAGCCATATGCTGTCAGGGTAGGTATCTAATATGTTCAAATACAGGCACCCATAGTCAGGCATCATTTATTAGATTATTAACAAGTTAACGAAAAGTCTTATGAAGACTTCAATCAATGAACAGAATATGTGAAGTATTTTTCAGTCCCCACAGTACAAAGAAATCTGGTCGCCACAATTGCCTGTATAACTCAGGAATAAGTACACAGTGAGTAAGAAAATCGCTGAAACTTCAAAAACAAGACCTAAACCATCCATAACCCTAGAACAAAACAGACAGAGCAATAAAAGGGACCAAAAATAATGCCATCATTTGTAACTTTCTGACTTTTATTCTCTCGAAAAATGTTTATCTAGTTTTATAACAAACATTGGCACTCATAACCCCTCACACGAGTGCGGTGTGAATCGGGTCCGTGAGTCATTTTACCTAATATTGTACGTGGTATGAGTTCTATACCAAGGAAATATTTTTTTTATTATTAACGTTGTTCCATCACTATTAAGTAATAATAAAAAAATATTTTCTTGGTATAGAAAATGCTACAGTTTGGTGATCATCGTCAAATAATTTTTTTATTGCTGTGATAATGTTAGGGTTCGCTAGCTTGTCTTTTAAGATTGTGAAACCTGAAATGCCCTCAATGTAAACGTTCGATGAAATTATGCGCAGCAAACTGTATAATTTCTTTCAGCCCGTTACTTAGAGTTGAAATTCTTTAGTAAAAATCAAAATTTTAATTTTGTCAAAATCTTAAGCTGTAGTCACAGGGATTTTTCAAATTTAACAAAAAAAAAATCCCAGTAAAGCTTAACAAAAAAAAAAAGAGAATTTTATTCAGTGTTTAGTACACATTCTCTACAGCTAAAGACGGCTGAACTCACCTAGGTGAGTATATCTGACCGCCCTTATGATTTCTTTGACCTTAAGGCCCTTAACACACCTCCGCCGCAAAACCATAGCAGCTAAACCACAGTAGTTTATTTCAACTGACACGCAGCAACATCATCAGTGGAACATCATCGAAACATCATGCGGTTTCGCTGTTTCGCGGTTTCGCGGTTTCGTGGCGGAGATGTGCTAAGGCCCTTATAAGGTGGCATTCACTAAAATGTTGACTTCAATATGCAATAATGAGTATAAAATAACGAGGTGGAAAATTAGCCAACATTGAGCCGACTTCCTTGTAAAGAGAATCCTGTTTTCAATGTTCCCCTACGGAATATTGCATTTCCTTACTTTATAATAATTAGCCTTCCTTATGATAATAATAACTATTACTTCGTTACTAAGCAAATACCCTATTACAGCTTTTTGTAATTACACTTGCTATAAGCAAATACACTAAAAGAGCTAATTAAGATCTAGATAAGAAGATCTACATAAGTATAAGTAATTGCGCCTAGCCGGCAATTAGGAAAGGTCGTCAAGAATCTAAGGTCGAGAAAGGATATAAGATAAATAAGATTTTGATATCAACCGCTTGTAATATTGAAGGAGATAGTAAGAAGCAATTATTTTTGTTATCAAGGACCTAATCTTTTTGCTACGAAGCTATAATCTGGAGAAGTGATAAAAAAATAGGTACTCAAGAAATCTCAAAGGATAACAATTTATTAGATTACTAGTTGTTGCCCGCGACTTCTTCAGCGATCCAGGATAAAAAGTAGTCTATGTCCTTCTCCAGGTCCCAGGCTACCTATCTGTAAAATTTCATTCAAATCCGATCAGCCGTTTTAGTGTGAAAGCGTACCAAACAAATAAACTCACTTTCGCATTTATAATATTAGCTTCTTTTTTTTTTTTTGTGGATGGGAAATCATCCAATGACTTCTCCCGCTCTGGGCAGAGCGGGAGGGCGTGTCAGACTTTTACTGACTAAAACCTACCCATGTTCCTTCAGTTGCCCGTGCCAGGGCCACGGTATCTCTTTCGAACTACCCGCGACCCTGGCGGCATTTATAATATTAGCTAGGATTAGGATCTATAACGACTTTTCTAACAAAAAAAAAAAAAAAAAAAAAAATATCTAATAGAAAGTATGAAAGGAGAAGAAAGGAGGCGAATATGGTAAGAGTGTTTGCATGGATCGTATCAGGTTGCATTCTGTAGTTTCTGCCCACCTCATGGGAAGCAGGCATGAATATGTGTGTGTGCGCGTAGCAAGTCATCATCTGGCTAGCCTTTTCCCAACTATCTTGAGATCGGCTTCCAGTCGAACCAAATGCAGCTGAATACCAGTATTTGACATGGAGGGACTGCCTATCTGACCTCCACAACCCAGTTACTAGTAATACGATACCCCTTGGTAAGACTGGTTGTCAGACTTTCAGGCTTCTGACGACCCACAACGACTTTCAAAGATCCACGAATGACAGCCGGAACCAACGGCTTAACGAACCAACAGCTTAACGTGCTTTCCGAGGCACAGAGGGGTTTTGGTATGTAAAGATGGTCACCCATCCACGGACTAACCGCGGCAAGCGTAGCTTAACCTGATCGATTGACCCGTGCGGCTGTTCAAATATAAGGCCTTTACTTTCTGTTTTCATTAAGACAAGGTATTGAACAATGATTTTAATCTCAAGATCGTTAAACCTCAGAGGCCCAAGACTTCCAAGTTCGAAGGGCCCTTATCTTTTCTTCAAGGGAACTGCTTATCCTGTAGGAACTCTTATCTGCTAACGATATCAAGCTGACTTTGGAGCCGAAGATGGGATAATTGCACAAAATGCCGACGTTGGTCCAGATTTGCCTGATAGGCAAGGTTTACCTTACCTGATGACTTAATTTAAAGTTAATGGAACGATTGGACAAAAGGTAGGCACTCCTCTAGGTAACTTAGGTAAAAGTTATTTTACCTCTCTTATTTTCCTTGTAAAGAAAAACTTACTAATATAATTATCCAAGCCGCAGTCGATACAATATTATGTAGTTAATACAACTATTACGCGTTCTGCGATCGCAACAACACAAAAAAAAATATATGATTGTTCACCTGAGATTTTTTTCCTGGTATTTACTAAAGGCAATATATATTATGATTTAAAACCTATACTTGGACTTTTAATCATATTCAATAACCGTTCGAAGCAAAATAATTTTAGATTTTAAATTACATATCGTTTATATTATGGTATAAACGAATATAACGTGTTTCAATTAAAACTGATTAAAACTGCAGATCAAGGTAGTTTCGCTAAATCTTTTATACACCTCATTTCCTTTTTATTGTCAGGAACTTATCCCTTCAACTGTCAAGGTATTTAATACGATTAAAAGTCAAAGTATAGATCTATTTACCAAATAAAATACACCTCAAGTAGAAGTCTTAAATCCTTATTAAGTATACCATGTTTCATAAACCCAAGCTCAATGAAGTACCTTATAAAAAAATAGAATAGTAGAATAGTCAGTAAAATAACCTTATAAAAAAATAGAATAGTAGAATAATCAGTAGAATGCTATCTAAGCAAAAACACCGTAGTTATGGAGTGAAAATAACACCAATATTTGGTGCGAGCCTGTCTTTGCGGCAGATCTTCTATAATCCCTCTTGTTTGTGTTTACATGTTTCGCAGTTTCCACATTAATTGAAAACAAACAGGCTGAATGATATCGTTAAATCCCTACTCGGAGAGGGATCCAGTATCGGAGCTTTGACCTTTTTGCTGGGTGTGGCTGTGGGTAAAAATATCAATATTATTCTGTTTGGATTATAAAGGGTGATCCAATTCGAGGTTCCAAACTTTTATTTAAAAAAAAATACAAAAAATGTAACAATATATCAATTATGATCCTATATTATATTTCTCTGTGTACATAAATTGTAAAATAAATAAATAAATATTTTAATTATTTTTTCTTTTATCGAATATCTAGTGTTATTCATTAATTAAAGAAAATTATGCCAGGCAAATGAAATGAAAATGAAATGGCCTCCTCTGGATCTTCTGCAGCAATTGGTTCTTTCGATGTCATTTTCTCGGCAATAACTTGACGGATGTTAGTTTTTAGGTGCTCCAACGTTGCAGGTGTGTTGGTATAGAAACGACTTAAGAAAATCCCACAAAAAAATATCCAACGGCGTTGAATCGCACGATCTTGGCGGCCAGTTGACGTCACCATAACGTGAAAGAATGAGACCTCTGAAAGTTTCACTCATAACATCTAGCGTTTCTCGCGCTGTGGCAAGTTAATTGCGTTGACCAACGATAAAGCGATTCATTTTGTGAATGTATTGTTACAAACTAACATTTGACGTTTGAAACACGCGCCATTACTAACAGCTGTCAAAATTATAGTGTTACCAATATAGGAACCGCAAATTGGATCACCCTTTATTATTCGAGTGCAGACTGATATTTTATTGAATGTGGGTAGGAACGTCATAATAAAGTTATGGCAGTTATAAAATTATCGCATTTCCTATAATCTATACCTACAATCCTACATTACTACATTTTGGTTTATCTTATGTACTTAAGTGTTTGCTAGACCCATTATTAATTGTTTTACTTTTTATCCATTGAATGAATTTTTAAGTAAGTTTTAGTAGAGTTTTACAAAAATCCTTTAACTAAATTAATTATGCGATTCCCATTGGCATCTTCTGCTACTATAGGTAAACTGCCGTATACTTGGATCTCCCGATGGTACGCGGGACGCGGGCAGAGGTGCGCTCAACCACTAGGCTAGTATGTCACTGCACACTAGCCGTAGCAGCTGTAGCCGATTAGTTGACCGCACCCCCGCCCGCGTCCCGCAAACCATCGGGAGATCCAAGTTACGGCGGTATACCTATATTTATTGTTGACAAACCTCGGTTTTATTATCATTTAAGTATAAAAAACCATCGTGTTTTCCCTTGTTTTATGAAGGTTATAAAGTTCATTTAAGAAGGTATTTTCCTTCTTTTGGGTATTTCACCAATTTTCCCGAGTGGCATCTTCATAATTTTACTGCCGACTTTAGATAACACCTTACTTGCAATATGACACTCTATTTATAGCAGTTTAGATCGCATTTAGAGACAGTATTTTAGTGACTTGTGAAGACACACTCATAATTCACGTAATAGAAAACATTAACAGTGTTAAAAAAAAATAGAGAACATAATTTTTCAATATGTCATCTCTCAAAGTGTGGTCGAAATTCTCTGCGAAAAAGAGTGGTGCTGCTATTAATTTACGTATAGTGGACGCACCTGAAAATCTTCTTGAAGAAGTCATTAATCAGTAGGTACATGAAGTATTATGCGACTGAAGACGCTACTTTCAAAGCTGCTGGTAAGTTCAAATCTGATGACAATATGTTTCTAACACGCGAAGGCTGGTTAGTCTTCATTGTATTTATTTATTTAACCATTTATGTACACACAAATAAACAGACAAACAGAAAGGAACAGAAAAATACGTACAAAGGTGATGCTTATTTCAAAAACAATCTCTTCCAGCATACCTACGATAACACAGAGTATAAAAAGAGATGTAGACAACGTGTGTAAGAGTAGAAGAGAAAATAAAATACATAAAATCCAAAACAATTAACTCATTAAATAAAACATATCATAAATACTTAAACACATACATCATCATCATCTTCCTGCCCTTATCCCATATTACTTGGGGTCGGCGCAACACGTTTTCTTCTTCCATTCTCCCCTGTCAACCGTCACGCTATCATTCACTCCCTTCTCTTTCATATCATTCCTCACACAATCCATCCATCTTTTCTTTGGCCTTCCTCTGCCTCTCCATCCATCAACATGTATATTCATCACTCTTTTAGTCACATGCGTTTCGTCTCTCCTCATTACATGCCCATACCAAGACAAACGATTTCCTTTCAACTTTTCTGTCACTGGCGCCACTTTCAAACTTCCTCTTATATACTCATTTCTCACTTTATCCATTCTCGTCACTCCACACATCCATCTCAACATTCTCATCTCCGCTGCATGCAATTTTTTTTTCATCCGTCTTCTTCACTGCCCAACATTCCGATCCATAAAGTACGACAGGCCTTATCACAGACTTGTAAATTTTCCCCTTCAACTTGAGGGGCATCCGTGGGTCGCAAGTTGTTCCTGTAACCTGTCGCCATTTCATCCATCCTGAGTTGATCCGGTGTGTTATGTCTCGGTCTACTTCGCCATCCCCCTGGACAAGCGACCCGAGGTACTGAAAGTCGGAGCAGATCGGTAAGGGCGTTCCGGCAAGAGATATGGGCACAGGACCGGAGAGACCATCAAAATCACAAAACAAATACTCTGTTTTGGTCCGACTTACTCTCAGGCCAACGGTCTCCAATCTTTTCCACCACACCTCCAATCTGCTCTGGACCTCTAAGCCACTCTCGGCGACCAGCACAATGTCATCGGCGAACAGCATACACCAGGGAGCCTCTTCCTGGATATCCGAAGAAAGAGCATCCATTATCAGCACGAAAAGGTAAGGGCTGAGTGCAGACCCCTGGTGCAAGCCGACAGCCACATCGAAGCTGCCAGTAGTGCCCACTGTAGACCGGACTTGGGTACTGCATCGACTGTACATCGCGCGAATCAACTGCACATACTTCCCTGGTACACATTTTTCCTTAAGTGCCCACCACAAAACTTCGCGAGGCACTCGGTCGTATGCCTTTTCGAGGTCAACAAATACCATGTGCAAGTTTTTATGCGCACCTCTGTATTTCTCGCACAGCTGGCGGATAGCAAAGATGGCGTCTGCTGTTCCTCGACCAGGCATAAAACCGAATTGGTTTTGCGAAATTTCACTCTCTTCTCTTAGTCGCCTTTCAATAACTTTCTCCCAAGCCTTCATACTATGTGACATTAGCTTTATTCCTCTATAGTTGTTGCACTCCAGCACATCACCTTTGTTTTTAAAGATGGGCACCAGCGAACTGTTGCACCATTCGTCAGGTATGGCTTCTTCTAGCAACAACTTATTGAAGAATAAAGCTAACCACGTCCATCCATCTACCCGTAATAACTTCCATACTTCGACTGGTATTCCATCCGGACCTATTGCTTTACCATTCTTCATCCCATTAACTGCTATTCTCACGTCATCCGTACTAATCATTCTCACTAAACTCTCATTTACTGGTTTATTCTCAAGCACACCACTCCAGTCATTCTCCTCATTCATCAGTCTTTCAAAATAGCCCTTCCACCTATCCTTAATTTTCTCATCATCCGAAAGAACTGTTCCAGTTTCATCCCTTATACATTTTATCTGACAGACATCCCTCGTCCTCCTCTCTCTAGCTCTAGCAAGCCGGTATAGATGTTTTTGGCCTGCTGGATTATCCAGTGTGTCATAAAGCTTCTCCTGGGCCTTTGCTCTCGCTATGGCTACAGCTTTCTTGGCTTTTTTCTTTAGAGCATCATAATCATTCTTTTTTCCTGCTTTCAAACTAACGTTCTCATTTTCTACACTCTGCCATTCCTTGAACTTTCTCTTCTTATCCTGTAACACATTCTGTATTTCTGTCGACCACCACCATGTATCCCTATCTATAGTACCCTTTCCTTTTGTCTCTCCCAAAATATCTTTTGCTGTACTCCTAATATACCCCGCCATTTCATTCCAACATTCATTTACACTTCGATCATTCATGTCCCCCATATCTATCATTTTATCCACCACTCGCTCTTTAAATTTCTTCGCACAATCATTCTTCTCCAGCATATGCCATTTTATTTTAGGTGGAGGTCGCTCTTTATTTTTATTGGGCTTTATTTCTACGACTATTTCCATAACTAGGAGTCTGTGCTGTGCCGCTAGGTCTTCTCCCGGTAGCACTTTGCAGTCTTTGATGTGTTTTAAGTTTTTGCGTCGTACTAGAAAGTAATCAATTTGGGTCTTGTGATTGCCACTTTTATACGTAATTAGGTGTCCGTCGTTCTTCTGGAACCAAGTATTAGTTACTGCCAGGTCAAATGCGGTAGCGGATTGCAGCAATGTCTCTCCCTCATTATTTAGGCTACCAAATCCCCATCCTCCATGCACTCTTTCATAAACCCCTCGCATTCTTCCCACATGTCCATTAAAATCACCTCCAACTATCAATTCTTCATGCACCGGAATGTTCATCAAAACTGTGTCAAAGTCCTCCCAAAACTTCTCTTTCACCCTTTCATCACATCCTACCTGCGGTGCATACACACTAATTATATTCAGCATTACATTTTCTAACATAACTTTTACAACGATTAATCTATCATTAATTCTTTTTACCTCCATCACGCCGTCTTTCAAATTACTGTCTAACACTATTCCCACACCATTTCTTTTCCCGTCACTTCCACAGTAGAAAAACTTGTATCCTTCACCGATTTCTCTCGCTTTCGTTCCTTTCCATTTTGTTTCTTGCAAACACGCCACATTTATTCGTCTTTTTTTTAATACATCCGCTAACTCTCTGGCTCTTCCAGTCATCGTCCCAACATTCCAACTTGCATACCTCAATCTCACTTCCCGAGCTCGCTTCTTACGTTGCCCCCGCCCGGGGTGGTGCAACAACCCTTGTCCACTTCCCGCAGGAGCCGGGTGCTGCCCCTGCGCGTCGCCTGTGGGGTACGCCCTAGCCCTATCATGCATCATATGTTTACTCATCATGTTGCTTGAAGTTTCGGCAAAATTTTATAGTCGGCCGCCAGCCTGACACCAACCCTCCTTGGGAATGCGATTGCTGATGGTTTACCCGCCATCGCGCGGATGACCCAAAGTGCTATATGGCATGCACTGGGTCTTGAGCTCCCTTAGTCAAATAGTCGCCTCTTACGACACCCACGGGACGAAATGGGGTGGTCCTATTCTTTCTCCGGGACCGACACAGATAAAATACTTAAATACATACATACTACTAAAATAAATACCACTTAAATAACTAATAACTATGACGAAGTGGAAACATAGTGTTCTTTCACTCTTCTTTTAAATACTGCAATAGTTTGGCAGTCCGTAACGTCAGGCGGAAGTGAATTCCACAACCGAACCGTATGTGTTTGATGCACGTACAAATTGTTTCTATTCAGCTTTACGCACACAGACACAATGTGCCCGTGCTTATGGAATTTTACAGACAATAGTTTAGAAATGATTTATTTCATGTCAGGGTACACGCTCAATGCTCTAACACATTTTAAAATGAGTAAGAATAAAAAAATATATAAGAAGATCATAAAACGTGGTAATAATGTCTGAATAACGGTTATAAATTTTTGTCAAGGAAGAATGTACAGCAAATTCAGGCACTTGTTGAATATCTACATAATAAGTATGTTTGTCTGTTTCAGGAGTACCACAAAGTGCAGCAGCAATGGAAGAACTACGTGTGCCTATGTTAAAAGCCATAAAAGAAAAAGGATTCCAGACTGTGGTTTGTTGTTTATACAACGGTGATGATCAAATTAAGGAGGTCCATGCAGCATCCATGATGGTTTTAACATCTAAAGAAGATCCCGAACCAGAGGTATAGCGACTTTTTTCAGGAAAACATTTGTATGTTCTTTAAGTTATGTGAAAGTTTGTGCATATGGTCTGTGCCAAAAACATCTGATCAAAATGTAAACAAATGGATCAGAAAACGTACCTGGTGGGTGCCAATTTGTAGTATCACTTACAACCTGAGTGCTTTGATTCGATTATTTGAATACTTCGACCCGAAATTCTAATTTTAAATCACCTTAAAGATGTTTCTTATTAACTTTTTGGGAAAAGAAGTGGTGATACACAAAGTTGAAACCTTCTAAATTCAGATGAATGTTTGTTTGTTGTTGCTCACTATTTCCCTTAAGTAAGTCATTGCGTAAGAATTTAACCTGCACCCTAATTGCGTAACACATTGTCGATCGGAGTTGGTTTCATTTTGAAACAAATTCAATCCATTACTTCATAATGTTCGAAAAATTTGTCTGCTCGACAACGTAAATAACGCAATGAAACATTCATTGCGTTGAACTGTCAAAATGAAACCAACTCCGATTGATAATGTGTTACGCAATTAGGGTGCTGAACAGGGTTTGTTTACACTTTCATCTGCTACTTTTGGAACAGATATTAGGTGTTTTCTTTGCTTTGATGTTTGTAATTGGGGTCATGAAAAAATCGCAAGCAGAACATTCATATCTTTCAGTCACTACTAATGACGTCACTTAATCCTGCACCGCAAAAAGGTGATTTGCAGGTGCCCGACTTTAACTATCGGGTAGTGGTTAACCAGATATATTGAAGGATAGGATCTATGACTCTTGATACTTTTGCCAGAATAATATAATCTCACCTACTTTAACTAGACACTCCTCGTTCTTCTACCCATAAATAGTTATAAGCAACGAACAGCAGAAAACAGAAATATAATTATTAATGTTACTATTTCAGTTTGACTTTAAAACTGAGGAAATGAAGAAGCTATTTGAAATATATTATGGAATGGCATCGTACTATGACGAAGTGAAGGCGCTCAATTCTGACCGTTTCTTCAGTGACAGAGGACTCTTTGTCAATCCTGAGTACAGAGGGCTTAGTGTTGAAGTGGAGTTCCTTAAAGCCAGGTTAGTTTCTCTTAATACTATCATATTTTGTTCTAGTACAATTTCACTAAGTTAAGCATTGCCATACAAAGTGGTAATGCCGCCAGTATATAGGTTACATTACCAGCCAACAGCGCTGCGTAGGAATTTTTTGATGCTTTATTTTAGTTTATTAATAATTTTAGTTAGGTTAGGTTATTATATTTTAATTTTATTATTTTGTTAGTTAATTTAGTCTATGAAGTTAATCCAGTGTATAAAAATAAAAAATCCTCTATAATATATACAATTTTACCATCTATGCTGTGATGATGTTTTGGGCCACCAAACTTAAAAAAAATTGAGTGCCAGCGGCCCGAAGAAGACCGATAGTAGTATTTTCAGTGTGAAACGACCACCTATGATTATGACGGCATTCCCTCACCTCAAATTGGTGGAGAAACTTGCCTCAGGATGTCAGTGAAATACGAAATCGGGACAGCTAGTATTTTCATCAACCATTCTGACAATGGCTCAGTACCTACCTATTATGTAATACAGATGTTCTATTTTTTTCTTTGTATATTTCCAGGTGCTTGATTTGCAAAGAACACGGAATACCAGTATGTGGCGCCTGGATGACGTCATCTGACTCCCAGAAAGCTGCTGAGCTCGATGGATGGGAGACTGCTTACGAGATCCAGTTTGAAGAGTTAGGAAAGAAACTCGGAGTTACCTTCGAAGGCGACCCTCCGTCTACTAAGTTTATGATTGCTAAAATACAATAAGTAATTTGAGATATTTTGCTTTTTGGGTCTATTAAAAAGTAAAACAAAACGTATTTTTGTAGAATCTCGTCAAGTTCTTTTCAATCAATCAATCAACCAATCAATCATGTTTATTGTGGATCATAGGTATAGAAATAGATACAGGTGTTAAGAATTGCAGTGATGTTGATCAGCTATGTCCCGCCCTTTGGGCATATACAATACAAATTATTCAAGTTACTCAAATTATTTTTGCTGTAAGGTTTTTCTTGTAGTGTTAAAATAATGTATACAGATATAAGGAAAGTATGTAAAATAAATAGTTTATCGTAAAATAAAGAATACTGTGATTAAAACGTGCATGTTTTCTTTCGAAAGATTCAGCAAAATACTTGATTAAACTTAATTTTTAGGAAAACTATGAAATTAATCATTATATTGTACTAGCTGACCCGACAGACGTTGTCCTGTCCAAATTTCAATAATTCATACAAAATAACCATTGAAAATTCACTTTCAGTTTTCCAGATTTTTCCAATTTTCCCGGCAACTTTTCCAATTTTTCAAAATTTATGTTTTTATTGTTCTAAAATGAAAAGTTTACAACGAATTTGTAGTATTTATTGATACTTAGATATTTTTTTCTGACTAAGCTATTAAACAAAAAAAAAACTAGGTATGCCATACGCTTCTACTCCGTTCACCTAATATACCCTATTTTTTTCGAGACGGTAAAAAAAGGCATCCGGTAATAGATTACAATAATTCATTTAGGTACCCACTTTATTATCAGATCACCTTTAAAATGCATGCTACAATCCGAGGAAGACTCGGGATAATAGATCCCTAATAGACTTCAAAAAAGTGCAACAGATCATGTTAATCAATTGGATAGTTGTTGATGATGCAAGGCACAAATTCGTTAAAATAGTCTCCATGCAATAAATCAATATGCCTAGTCTTTTCCCAACTATGTTGGAGTCGGCTTCCAGTCTAACCGGATGCAGCTGAATACCAGTATTTTACATGGAGCGACTGCCTATCTGACCTCCACAACCCAGTAACTGGGTAACACGATACCCCTTCGTAAGACCGGTTGTCAGACTTTCGGGTTTGTGACGACCCGTAACGGCTGTCAAAGAACAACGAATGATAGCCGGGACTAACGGCTTAACGTGCTTTCCGAGGCACGGAGGACGGGTATTTAAAGATGGTCATTCATCCACGGACGAACCCCGGCAAGCGATGCTTCTCCATCTCTCCATGCTCATGATATTATTTTTGCTGCCATATTCCTGCAATGTGAAAAACCTTCTAATAATTAGCTGTTACGAAGTATATTCAATCAATTTTTTAAACCATCGTGGCTACTTTTGCATAATAGTAGTGGCATGTATGGTTTCCGTTTTGACACTACAAAATTAAACTTTAATTAATTTAGAAGACTGGTGATGATTGGTGATGTTCTTCCGAAAGGTCATCAGGTGCGTAGTACTCGCAACGAGCGTGCGGGTAGCAAAAGGGGTATGAAAGTATCGTAGCAGGTGGCGTTCTGTATTTTCTGCCAACCTTTATGGGAAGAATTCGTGAGTTTATGTGTGGATTCAAACGATTATTTTGACGGCCGTAAAGTATAAACGGTCATCTACAAAATCTTGATTTTACAGGATAGCGTTTTGAACGCAAAACTGTGATAATGAATTGAAGAACAAAGCTATCGTTTCTATTTTACTACATTTAGTTAATACGGGCCTTACCAAGGAAATGGTTAAGGCCAATTACTGTAATATTTTTTTCCAAAACACGGTAGAAGACTTTATCTACGTCTTTGTATGGAAAAGTAAACTAAATGAGCCAACCGACATAATTATATCCGCTTCATCGCGGGACTTCCAATTTTAATTTTTAAGATTAAGACAGTTAATACTATTCGCAAATGTAGATTTTTTAATATATTTTTTTTTTTTTGTTTTTTTTTTTTTTTTTGTTTTGTTTCTTTAATTTAGTCTGTGCTTTAATAAAAACACACACACACACACAACAACACAAACAAACAAACACACACACACACAACAAAACAAACACACACACAAACACATCTATTTATAGATGTGTTTTCTTTCTTTTCTTTTTTTATTCTTTTGTATTTTACATTGTTTATTGCTGTACTAAGTAAAGATATGTAACTATTTTCCTTATTTAATCATTATTTGTAACGCCGACGTGACACATTATTTTTGTTTCACTAAAATAACGCAAGTTTAAAAACACACGTTAAAGCAGCTATGTGACTGATATGGGTTTAAAGAATTTTATGTCTCATAAGAACTTATTTATATAAATAACAGTTCGCTTAAAATGAGATACTTAAGTTATTCTAATCATTGCTACCAACAATTGGTAACATTGGTTACCTCTAGGGTGCTGGGAGACATTCTAATTATTAGCTTACTCCGATTTATGTTATTTCAAATGTTGTGATGTATTGCCTTAATCTGCGTTTGAATGTCTTTACATTATCACATTTTTTTACATCCTCGGATAGACTGTTGAACAGCCGTGCTCCTTCAACTAATATCGTTCTTTTGTTTGAACAGGTGAACGCGCCGATTGTCCGAAGTATATATGGACTAATGGTAATGTCTGTGCCTACTTCTTCACTTTGTGAGAAATGTATATAGTTGTCTTTATACATATTACGTGACTTAAAATTAATAAAAATTGAGAATTAAACAATAAAAATCCTACGATAAAACTAAGATTTCCGAGTCGAATAATGTAAAAAAGTGAATTTCGTAAAAAAGTGTAGTTGACTCTTTCTACTTTGCTGAATCACTTGTGAAATGACATCAACATTATTAACTCGCCCAACACTAATTACTGATAAGATAACCGGGTTACTTATAATTTGATACAACAAAATAATCACATTTAGAGATAGTATTAACGTTACTAAAGACACACAAAACTTCACTTAAAATAAAATCAGTACAGCCAAATAATTGTTTAATAAAAACTGCTTTTATAGACATCGCAATTTTTTATCTACTGCAGAAAATTTCTCACATTTTCAACATGTCAACGTCTCCCAAAGTGTGGTCTAAAATCTCAGTGAAAAAAAAAGATGGTTCTGTTCTTAATTTACGTATAGTTGATATGCCTAAATATCTTAATGACGAAGTTATAAATTTGTACACAAATCATTTTGTGAAAGACGAGAAAACTTTTATAGCTGCTGGTAAGTTGTACACAATTTTGATTAAAATTTTAACATGATTGATATAAATTTAATCCTAAATTCACTGACAGACAACGCTCAGCCTAAACCGCATAGTATGAAATGAAAGCAAGCATGAAATTCTGCACAAGTGTTGCTTATATAATGAAGGTGAGCACTAACGAAGGATAATTTAGTATTGAAAATTAATCCTTTAACGGAGTTAAATGGGCGATGATTTGTATGGAAGTTCGTCATATTTGCTAATGGGAAATTCCATCGAGTACGGCTTGTAACCAACAATAATATATGCATATAAATCCAATTTATTAAGTATTTAGTTATGATTTGTTTTTTTTGTCGAAGGATTCCTAAAAAATGCAAAGGCGATAGAAGAACTACAGGGGCCTTTATTACAATTAACAAATGAAGAAGGATTTCACACTGTGATCTGTTGTTTAGACAACGGTGATGACGAAATTAAAGATATTGTTGGAGCTTCTATGATGGCATTAATATCAAAAAATGATCCAGAACCACAAGTAAGTTATATCGGTAACGCCGAGTAAATTAAAAAAAAATAGTATCTTAACTTAAAGGACTATAAAACTGAAAAGAATATAAAAATTTATATATATTTTACAATTATTTTTTTTTCATACAGTCACATAATTCCCAAAATACACATAATCTACAGATGCAATTTCGTCGCTAGACTAAAACAAAAAGTAGGTACACAAATCAACATCTTCCACACCAACATACACACCCCTACATCACACATAACCCCCCCCCCCCCCTCCCCACACACACACAAAGACAAAACACTGTGCGCATCCCTTATTCCTTATTATTATTTTCTTTGTATTCTTAAAAACCTTTGGCATGCTTTCAAAATGATCTATAGTTTATTCTTTCAATTATGCATAGTCGATGTAAACTGGAAGAGCGGTATCACCATTAATACAAGCAAATCTTTGCTTAAAAGGTGAATCCAAACTTAACAATGTAATTTACAGAAGTTGACGAAGTAAACATTTTTTTTTATTTTTTTTTATTACAGTTTGACTTTAAAACAGAAGAAATGCAGAAACTGTTTGAAATTATTCATGGCTTGGAAGCTCACTACAATGAAGTGACAGCATTCGATTTAGATCGTTGCTTCAGTGACAGGGGACTCTTTGTCTGTCCTGAGTACAGGGGACTTGGCATTGCGCAAGAGCTCCTCAAAGTCAGGTTAGTAACTATTTCAATAATACAAATAATAATACCAGCCTATTATTGTCCCACTGCAGGGCAAAGGCCTCTTCTCATACAGAGAAGGCACGAGCATTGATCACCACACTTACTAAAGATTTGTTGGCGATTTCAGACGTATATTAACTTCAAATCCAGGTTTCCTCACGATATTTTCCTTCCCCAATGTCAGTAATGCTCAAGATAAACTCAGAAAGTACATCATTCTTAATGTACCATTTACACGTATGTCCTTATCCTTTAATTAATCTAGAAACCATCATTGAGATCCATATGAAGGAAAAAAAGAAGAAAAATATTTTTTTTTCTTCCGACTAACTTTGTCCAAGGGGCTCGAGCCCTCGCGCATTCATCCTCAATGTCAATTCTGTCCAATTGAAAACATCCACTTTGACCTACTTTATGAGCATCATTATTATGATTCCCTTAATAATATTATAAAATCAAACAGTTTATATGATGTGGTATTTTTAATTTTTTATATATTTTTCAGGCGACTGATATGCAAAGAACACGGTATACCAATAAACGGAGCCTGGATGACGTCATATGGCACGCAGAAAGCTGCTGAGCGCGATGGATGGGAGACTGTCTACGAACTCACACATGAAGAGCTAACAAAAAACTTTGGAATTACATTCGGCAAAGATCCTCCTTCTTCTAAATTTATGATTGCCAGAATACAACTTTGAGTCTTACCTATTTTATTGCTAAAGACCACCGCAGTTTTCTCCACCCATGTGCTTGAATAGCTAAATATGCAGTATTTGTTAGGCAAAATTATGAAAACCTCGTTATCATACAATTTTTTTTTTTTAATACGTGTGTCTGGACTTGGTACTCGAGGTTGTCAGCTTCATAGATTAATATACCGGTCAACTTATTGGATTAGCCGTAATTACTTTTAGGACGATGACTACCACATCCTTATCCAATAAGTTGACAACCTCGAGTGTCAAGTCCAGACACATCATTTTTTTTAAACGATTAACCTCGAGTGCCAAGTCCAGATATATGTATTTTTTTTTTTACGATAATGAATCGTATAAAAAATACATGTATCTGGATCCCACTCTTCCTAAAAACAAAAGCAAACAAAACATGCAAAAACATGAATGCTCTTGTTATTTTTTTTTTATTTTACCACTTTTATACCATGTTTTAAGCAAATAAATATTATTCTATTCTATTTGACTATACAAATTTAGTTCTACATCGTATGAACTACTTTTCCTCGCATATTTTAAAATTTAAATGGATACAAGTTGTCTTTCACAGTCTACTGGTGCCTAATGAGATGTCTTTAGTGAGTCTACGTAAACAAAGCTAACGAAGTGCGTAAACAAGGAAAAATAGACTATAACTTAGTAGATAAAGTCAGGGAAATTAATTGTTAGTCAAATTGACTATCAACATAAATTACCGTATGTTCAAATTACAACTACCTATCAGTCTTTGCCAGTTATATGAAATGGCCATAACACGGCAAATTGACGTAGGGTGTCCATTTTTTAACAATTAATTTCCCTGACTGTACATGATAAATATTATAGGTAAGTACAACGTGGAAACAATGTCTTTTAGTCTTCATGAAATTTTTCATTGAACATTTTGTTACATTATTTTCTTTAGTATCGTGTTAGGTTAGGTACCAGCGTAAGGAGCTCGTGGCTAAGTATTAACAGCCCCACACGGGTCGATCTATCAGGTTAAGCTACGCTTGCCGGGGTTGTTCAGGGGATGGGTGACCATCTTTACATACCGAGACTCCTCCGTGGGTCCCGGCTGTCATTCGTGGATCTTTGACAGTCGTTACGGGTCGTGAGAAGCCCGAAAGTCTGATAACCAGTCTTACCAACGGGTATCGTATTACCCAGTTACTGGGTTGTGGAGGTCAGATAGGTAGACGCTCCATGTAAAATACTGGTATTCTGCTGCATCCGGTTAGACTGGGTGCTGACCCTAATATATTTGGGAAAGACTAGGCAGATTGATTAAGGTACTAGCGTGTTGTTAACTCCATTTAGATAAATCATAGCAACATGGTAATATGACCACATTGCTATGGTTTACCTAAATGGAGTTTTTAAACGGAACGCTACGAAAGAGCCCAAAATCCGTAAAATTGTAGCATGAGTTACCTATGTGTACCAAGAATCTGAGAGTTACAAACAGTAAAAAGCCTCGAGGGAACTTAAAAATCATTATTTTGAATATTCGTATCTGTACAAGGATCTTTTGGTGCGGTGGACGAAATAGGAACTTCGCCGCCATCTTGTTTTATTAACACACTAGCATTTGCCCGCGGCTTCGCCCGTGTGAATGTACTAAAGGAAAATCCTTAATTATTCTTTATCTAAATTATAAAGGGAACCTCTGTGCAAAATTTCAGCATTCTAGATTCATGGGTTTTGGCTGGACGTTGATGAGTCAGTCAGTCAGTCAGGACTTCTCTTTTTACTACCCAGCTACGGTGAAGCAAAAACGCGATTACGATTTATAAAGATTTCATAAAACAATTTAAGAAATGTTTACCAGTATCGTCGTCAACGTCATTCGAGCGCTCAAAGATCTTTGTAGCCCTGGGGCCGTATTATCACGTGTTAATGCCATCATGATTCCGTTGTGAAAAAAGGATGGTGCTACCGGTCGTATATAACTCCGTCTCTCTCTCACACTGGAACCATGATGGCTTTAACACGTCATAGTAAGCCCCCTGTAGTAACTAAAGTACAACAACGTTCAAAGGTTTCATCGTTTATCTTCGGAAAAACCGAAATATAGCGAATAAAATGTGAGTATCTACCAATAGAAATTCATGAATTATATTCCCACCTAAATTATTATAGATTGACGTCACTGTTGTAAGTATGTATCTACCTATTTGATTATAATGATTTGAAGTAAGAAAACAGTCTAGCGATTTAAGTTGAATGTGTGTTCATCAGTTGTTCACCAACTTTCTCGACTTTTGAGTTAAACACGTCCTGAATTTGCAACTCTCGGGTAAACATGTTTACTCAGAATGGTAACTTTCATTAATTCCTTTAAAATATTTTTATATTTGCCATGTATATCTGTGTTAACAAGCTTAAAGTAATATTTAAGGGGTTTATACACAGTTATAGGTTCTTGCCGTCATTTAGTAGTTACTAATGGCAAGCACGTAGTTATTTCATCATCTGCCTTGCCTGTTCCCAACTATGTTCCGGTTGGCTCAGTCTAACCGGATGCAGTCTTATATGCAATACCAGTATTTTACATGGAGTTAATGCCTATCTGACGTCCACAACCCAGTTTCTAGGTAATACGATACCCCTTGGTAAGACAGACTCAAAGATCCACGAATGATAGCCGGGACCAAAGGCCTAACGTGCTTTCCGAGGCACGGAGAGGTCCTGGTATACAAAATGTACAACCATCCACGGACCAACCGCGGCAAGCGTAGCTTTATCTGATCGATCGAACCGTGCGGCTGTTATTACTAAGTACGTACGCAAGAAAGTAGTTAGTTATGCCACGAAATAAGTTCGTTGAATTATGCATACGATTTACAACAAGGCCGCGGATTTTACTACGTAACAGTTCCTTGTAAAAATTACACAAGAACATTGACCGCTGAAAAATACACCTACAGAAGAATATAATATGTGTGTACAATAGCAGATGTAGATAGTAGTAGAAAAATATTACTAAAAGCACTCTCCTACATTCTATTTTTCCGATCAGTACAAAAAACAGTCCTAACTCACTGTACTATATGATACCTTTATGAGAACTTTTATTCCTAATCGGAATCATAAATACTAGCAGCCCTCGACAGTGACTTTTATTCCTGGTTATTTTACGACCCTTCCCCTTAGAATTCCCTAGGGATGTCGCAGTGCCAATGTAAACAAATAAATTTGCGAGATAACAGCATCCTAGTTACAAACTCGTTACCAACAATCGTTCATGTCTGTACTGTTTTCTTAACATGCACCAGCAGGGCTATTCTGTACAAATCTCACCGTGAAAAACTAGGTGAAGTGAGTTGTCATTCTACCTGATGTTAGGGATCGACACTATGACAGCTCACTCCGTGCTCACTTCACCTAAGTTTTCACTGTGAGATTTATACATAATAGACAGCCAGTTCACCGCGGTAGATGAACGGTTTAGTTATAACATATTATAAGACATTTGAACTATAAAGCTCATAACGTTTTTACCCGACTGCGGCGAAGCCCAAAAGGAGGGTTATGTGTTTGCCCTGTATGTATGTAAGTATGTGTGTGTGTATGTCCGTTTCTTTGTTCCCTCGTAACTCCTAAGCGAATGAACGGATTTGGATAAATTAAACGTCTTTAGATTTGTCTTGGTAGCGCGAGTGTCACTGGCTACATTAAAATAAAAAACAAAGTAAAATGGCGGATTTGGGGTGCCATATTGTGGAGTTTGAAATTATTTTTTCTTCTAATACCATCGAATGGGATATCAAAATGAAGGGTTTCAAAAGGTGAATACAAAAATATATACAACTTACATGGTTAAAAGTAATTCAAAGTGCCAAATCGAAAAAAAACACTATTTCTCTCACGACTAAAACTCCTTGCAAGAACTAAATCGTCTGCGAAATCTTTCACATTTGTAAACTAAAAAGCTGGAAATAAAAAAAAGTAATTAAAAAAACTAAAAACCCGATTGCGGTAAAAAACTGAAAAGTTAAAAACAAGCCCATTTTAAATTAAATAAAAGTTGGAAGCAGGCGGGACCCATTCCATTTTCATATTTTCTAACTCAAATGGGTCCCGCCTGCTTCCAACTTTTATTTAATTTAAAATGGGCTTGTTTTTAACTTTTCAGTTTTTTACCGGGGACGGGTTTTTTAGTTTTTTCAATTACTTTTTTTTATATTTCTATGCTCATAACCGTAACTTGACTGCTCTTTGTGTTTGTTGTTTTGAAAAAAACCGGTGGGAAAAACGAAACGCTATCATCATTACCAAGTACAGAGAGATGACGCCAATCGTTGATAGGTATTAACTATTATCAAATAAGGCAGTTCTATTCTGTTTCTGTTTTTCGGAAGTACAGTTGTCTTTGTGAGATTTAATCATTGTGTGATACCAAGTCAACTACTAGGTCTACCTAGGCCAAGGGAATGCCAATAATCATGTGGACAAAGTAGCTTAACAAGTGGAAAAGCTGCTGCAAAGTGAGGAAAAACTAGCTTAGCTGTTCGAAAGACTGGCTTATGTCGCGTGTCGTGACCAATCTCATCGACATGAATCACACCGTCACACGTCACAAATATCCATATCACGAAGCTTGGTCTCTGTGTCATGTATACCTATACTGCTGTATTAGTAGGCTCTGTGTAAGTACGGCCATTTTGTACGGCGCGGCGCGTGCACTCGATGGGCGCAATTACGTCACGAGCCGCGTCTAACGGCTCACTCGGTGTCACCGAGCGTGTGTTATGAAGTCGTCGACTTATTGAGTGCCTCAGGTACAGTGGTAGACATGGATTTTTGAATATTATAGTCATAGTCATAGTCATTTATTCATAAACAATTTAATTGTATCTGAATTTACACATAAAATTACACAATTACAGCATATACACTAAAATACTTTATTTTTAAATTTTATAAATTACATTAACATATAAGAAAATAAAAACATTAATATTTCTTCTTTATCATGTCATTACATAAATAAAACAATATGTTCAACCATTTAAAATTTAAAATAATAAAAATAAAATAATTAATTAAAGGTAAATTAGCACTGATTGGTAGAATTAATAAATAGATCAATAAATCAGAATTAACAAAATCCAATAAAAATGAACAACCTATGATTATCTCAATAAAATACAATTCAATTACAATTCAATAAAATTATAGTTCTTCTACACCATACAGACACTTAGTCAATAGGAATTTTTTTAGTCTAATTTTGAAAGCGCTACTGTAGACAGCACTTTTAATGTCTAAAGGCAGTCTATTGAATTTTACATACTGGTCTCGTGGACTGTGCTTAACAATTCATAGGTTATGATTAGCATAATTTTTATTCTTTTATGCACCAACTATATCGGTGGTAATCGATGTGTGGTGTTACACGAATTGATAGAATATGAAATGAATATTATGTGTACATAAGAGGAAGTCTGAAAGCGGTACCGGTGGCTGAAAAGTTGTGTGGAAATCGGTTGTCATGATACCCATACGGGCATGTGATGCGGAGGAATAAGGAAAATGTCGTTAGGAAAGTTTTGAGCGTGAATGTCGAGGGCTGTAAGAGTAGGGGAATACCAAAGAAAGGATGGATGGACTATGTGAAAGATGATATGGCTAGAAAAGGGGGTGACTCCCGAGATGACGACTAATAGCTTGTCTATTAGTTGTCATCTCGAGAGTATGGAAGAAGGGGACATGTTGCGCCGACCCGAAATAAAATTAAATAAAGGAGAATGCAGATGTTATATTGGTGGTAAGCGGTTTTTATTATGAAAATAAAAGATACTAAAAATATGGTAGTATTAATTTGATTTCTGAAACTTTTATATGCCATCAAAAACTTAGTAAAAAGGGGTGAATAATATAGTTGTAGGATCGTCAGGCTTAAAACATCACGGTGACTGATTATGTACTGGACATAGTAACAGATGATAATTATAATAAACATCTGCTTGTCAAGCTCTGGCCTAAACTATTACAGATCCGGTCATTAGTACGGACATGAAACGAATCGCAAACGCGCCACTGGTGACATCACGTGATCTACCCACGCCTACAGCGCGCTTCTACATAGTCCTCTTTGTTTGAATACGGCTAAATATTTTCATAGCTGTTCTAGACAACGATTATATTGATAAGATAGTTCGTTCATTGATACCTATTAATATCCAAATAAAAAATCGTTTAAATGAAAAAGACTTCTACTACTTAGGCTATAAGACATGTTATCTGTATAGAAAGAAATATATTTACTAACAAATATAACTTTGATAACGTTGTGTAATGTTTAGTATGATATATGAAACTATAGAGGACACTGGTGTGACGGATATTCTCATTTAATAAGTTTGATAAAATGTTTAATTCTCCAAAAGTGTGGTCTAAATTCTCAGCGACTTATAACAGTGGTGCTGTTGTTAATTTTCGAGTAGTAGATTTGCCAAAAGATCTTTATGGAGTCTTTTTGGAACAGTACATGAATTGCTTTGCGAAAGAAGAGTCTACATACAAAGCTTCAGGTAGGTACCTAAGTGCTCGTGCACTCCCGGACTCCTAAATCGAGCCACCGCACCGTGCTATTCTACGTGAGGCTTAAATAATGATGAGTCAAAGAAAATCATTTTATGCAGTTTTGATGCCGACTACTGTCCATCATTTTGGTGTCGTCATTGTTTCGAATTTTATATCACGACTATTTAAAAAGTTATAGACTTATGTACAAAAAGTGCAGGGTGGCTCGATTTAAGAGTCCGGGAGTATATTTGCAAGTACACTTGCCAAAATATAATATGTACAATCAATCTGCCTAGCCTTTTCCCAACTATGTTGGGGTGGGCTTCCAGTCTAAGTGGATGTAGCTGAATACCAGTATTTTACATGGAGCGACTGCCTATCTGACCTCCACAACCCAGTAACTGGGTAATACGATAGCCCTTGGTAAGACTGGTTGTCAGACTTTCGGGCTTCTAACGACCCGTAACGACAGTCAAAGATCCACTAATGACAGCCGGGACCAATGGCTTAACGGGCTTTCCGAGGCACGGAGGGGTCTTGGTATGTAAAGATGGTCACCCATCCACGGAACAACCCCGGCAACAGTAGCTTAACCTGATGGATCGACCCGTGCGGCTGTTATTATTTAGCCACGAGCTTGTCTACCAAAATAAGAAAGAAGTACAGTCAATCGAACATCAGTGGTAACACTTACACTACAAAAATTGCACTTACTACAAAGACACAAAGCCGCTGTGAGTAGTAAATATTTACCATTAATGTGCGGTTGACGGTACTATAATATCCATAAGTGCTAAACCACTACCTTAAAACTAAATTTCAAGACATTTGACGTGATCAAGTCAATTTAAAACCGCATCATAAACAGTGTAAGAAAATAAATTGTTTAAGGAATACCAAAAAGTGCAGAAGCAATGGAAGAACTCAGACAACGTATACTGAAAAGGAGAGATGATGGAGCGACTCACACAGTGATTTGTTGTTTAGGCCACGACGGTGACGAGATACAAGACATCATTGGAGCATCTGCAATGATGTTAGGTACACCAGAGGAGGTGATACAAGGAAAGGTACGGAAAGAAACTGGTGTAAATTAGAAAAGTCGTGATGAGGAGAGATTAAACCGCACACACACACATACAACATACAACACACACACACAACACAATTACAACATACACAATTTATATGATCATAAAAGCTTGTTGCGAGGTTTGCGTAATTACCTATAAGTATTTAATTAAACTGAAATTTTAAATAAAACAAACTTAGCACATTAAGTTACTCAATTAAATAGGTTTTATTTACACAAGTAAATCGCGCGACAAGCTTTATAAGAAAAAGCTTTTTTTTTAAAAAAAGTTTTTTTGCTTTTAATTAATTTTTTACTTTTTAGTTATCGCTGGAGCTTTCTGAGTCTATTCATCTCATTCAATGCATCAGGTAAAACTAAAAAGTCCGCTATATTGGATTAAGAGTGATGTCAGAATATTTTTCTAATTATTCTCGGCAAACCCTTTCATTTGATACCTATATTGCAGAAGTGCATAAAAAATAACTATTCCGCCATCTTGGATGTTGCGCCATATTGGATTTAGAATGACGTCACATTTTTTTTCGAGTTACTCTCAACAAGCCCTTTCATTTGATACCCATATTATAGAAATGCATTAAAAATAACTATTCCGCCATCTTGGATGGTCCGCCATGTTGGATTTAGAATGACGTTACAGAGCTTAATGTGTATTGTCATCCAAACTAAAATTTCAGCTCAATCGGTTGAAGATATCTGCTTCAAAATTGAGTAGCAAGAGTCCACCCGAACAAACATACATACATTGCAAGTTAAATATAAGCTTTTAAAATACAATAAAAGTCCTAATCTATCTATTGATTGCCGGAACACAATAAGTCATTTCATAAATTGGCACTGCTAAAAATAAAACTAATAATAATAATAATAAGCTGGCAACACTGACGTCAACAAGTCACATAATTTGTTTTCATAATTATCTTAGTTTTATTTATTTTAGACACAGTTTTTCATTTTATAAGAAACCCAAGTAAATGCAGAAGTCATCAAAATCAAGATACAACCTAAAAAATACTGAAACAATCAACCTATTTAAACCATAATTTAATTCTAAAATAATGCCGAATCGGAGGTGACATCTGTCATGTCACCTCCAACAAACAAAATGAAATGATGATAATGAAAACTAAGGATGAAACTAAATAAATGTTGACAAGATCAGCCGCACGAAGAGCACGCCCACCACCTCCGGACTCGTCGCTCAGCTCCGCCTCGCCGCCGCCGGTACCCAGCCCCATTGTAAGCGCTGTGACGACACCGGCCGCGGTAGCTGCGTCGAGCTCGAGCGACGAATACTTCTCCCCGCCCACGACGCCACCACCTGCTCGCCGACGGGGAGGACGCCGGCCGCCGGATGGCTTAGGATCTCGAGGCCCACCGGCCTCTGAAAGGGTCCCAGCTCCCGGCGGAAGTGTGCAGCGCATGAGATGGACGCCATCCATTAATGAGAACGTCATGCGCTCATACTATGGGGCTACAGAGGGAGGAAACAATCTGACCGCGTACCGTGTTCGGATGCTCTCTCTTTTTCAGGTACTTGAACCAGCTGTCAACGTTTCGGCACAACGACTGTCGGATCAGGTGCGGGTCATCCAGCGTAATCATATGTTGGATGACACTGTACTTGATCGCCTGCGAATTGAAATGCAGAGTAGCCATGTCATTGCCCCCCCGCCGTCGCAGACTAATATAATACCACCACAGTCTGACACAAACCGAGTTGACGAGGGAAGTGATGACAGGGCTACAAACGTAAGTACCCAGTGCAATGAAGAATTGAGGAGTGCTTTGGAAGGTGCGATTCGGGAATATCGATTCATGTCTCCCAAACTTAGACCACGCTTACCTCGTTTGCCCATGCATAACAAAAATAGGGCGCTTATGGCGGCTCTGGATTCGCAGTTGTCAAACTATTTTGATGACTGCGAAGACCTCACCGATACTCATTCGATTCTGTACTGCGCGGCTGTAGCGGCATGTCGTGTAGCTCACGTCAAATTTGCTAATGACTCTAGAGCTACACGACCGAAACCAGCCGTACCAGCTTGGCAGTGCAGAATTGAGCGCCGTATTGGTGGGGCCAGAGCGCTCATCGGCAAACTAACCTGCTTCAGGGAGGGCAATACTCGCCCTAGAGTGATGCGCTTTGTGAGGCGGGCGTTCTCAGGGACTGATGTCAGCCCTCAGGACTATATGTCCCGTGTCACAGAGCGCATCGATTTCCTGAAGCAGAAAGTCTATGCATGGGCAAACCGTATTCGTAGGTATAAGCGGCGAGTGGACCGATACACTCAGAATCGCACCTTCCAGAGCGATGAAAGGTGGGTTTATAGGGGTTGGGAGCGACCGGACCAAGGTGTGACTGACACGCGCCTGCCGGATGATGATGCCATGTGTTCTTTCTGGCGCAGTATCTGGTCGGCGCCTGTCAGTCACACCGAAGGTGATTGGGCTCGGGAAGTCGAGCGAGCCTGCGATCCAATACCAGAAATGGGGGCTATTACCATCTGTCCCCAAGATGTAGCTCGTGCAGTCCGTCCGTTACCTAACTGGAAGTCTCCAGGACCGGACGGACTGCACAACTTCTGGATCAAATGGTTTCTTCGGTCGCACGCTCGTTTGGCGGCTCAGTACCAGTCTGCATTAGAATCTGGTTCGCTACCCCAGTTCCTAACGACAGGAGTTACCCACCTGCTCCATAAATCAGGTAGCACCGCGGAACCCAAAAATTATAGACCGATCACGTGTTTACCGACGGTCTATAAAGTTCTTACATCCATTTTGAGAGCTAAAATTAACGAACATATAGACAACAACTCCATCATGTCTGCCTCTCAAAATGGATGTAGGAATGGGTCCCGTGGTACTAAGGAGCTACTCCTCATTGATATGGCCATTAGCCAACAGGTTCGTCGTTCCCGAAAGGATCTGTCGACATGTTGGATAGACTACAAGAAGGCCTATGACTCGGTGCCACATACATGGCTCATGAGGGTGTTGGAGTTGTATAAAGTAGATGCAACTCTGCGCACCTTCCTGATGTCATGTATGGGGCAATGGAGGACGGTCCTTCGCTATCCAGGATGTCGAAATATCCAGAGGAATAGCGAACCGATAAGGATCGAGCGAGGCATATTTCAGGGCGATAGTTTGAGTCCGCTTTGGTTCTGCTTAGCCTTGAATCCTCTAAGCACACTGCTGGAGGATTCAGGTCTAGGCTATCGGCTGCGGAGAGGTGGTCAGGTTATATCCCACCTCCTCTACATGGATGACCTAAAACTCTTTGCCCCCAACAATTTGCAACTGATGAAGCTACTGAAAGTAACTGAAACTTTCAGTAGCGCCATCAGGATGGAATTTGGTGTGGACAAATGTGCGGTCATGCATGTAAAGCGAGGAGAGATTGTGGAATCCGTGGGAACCCAACTCTCGGATTCCATAAACCTTAGAGCCCTCTCCGCACCCGAAACCTATAAGTATTTGGGTATGTCGGAAGCGTTGGGCATCAATGTTACTGACATGAAGCAATCGTTGAAGGAGCGCTTCTTTGGCCGCCTGAAGAAAGTATTTAATAGTCTTCTATCAGGCGGAAACAAGGTGCGCGCCTTCAACGGTTGGGTCATGCCGGTTTTGATGTACTCTTTCGGCGTACTCAAATGGACTCAGACGGAACTCGACGCCCTGGATCGGCGGGTCCGTACGCTGTTGACTGCATATCGAATGCATCACCCACGGTCATCGGTAATGAGACTGTATATCCCGCGCAAGTGTGGAGGCCGAGGCTTTTTAAACGCTAAGACTCTCCACAACCGCGAGATATGCAGTCTCAGGGAATATTTCCTAGAAGCCGACGTGGGGATGCATCGCGATGTGGTCGCGGTGGACAAGGGCCTCACTCCGCTCTCCTTGGCTAAAGAGAACTGGCGCAAACCTGTAGTGCTTGACATTAACGATCGCAGGGAGGTATGGCAGAGTAAAGAGCTTCACGGACGCTTTTTCCGGGCCCTATATGAACCCGATGTAGATTTGTTAGCGTCCGTAGCCTGGCTGCGTTCCGGTGACCTCTTTGGGGAAACCGAAGGTTTTGTCTGTGCAATTATGGACGAAGTTATGATGACGAACAACTACCGGAAATATATTGTGAAGGACGGTACGGTTGACATCTGTCGGGCATGCCACCGTCCGGGAGAATCAATCCGACACATTATCTCCGGGTGTTCTCGTCTTGCTAACGAAGAGTACTTGCATAGACACAACCTTGTAGCCAGGATTATCCATCAGCAACTTGCACTGAAATACAACCTTGCGGAATCGGAAGTGCCGTACTACAGGTATGTGCCCGACCCAGTTCTCGAAAATGGAAATATCACATTGTACTGGGATCGATCCATCATCACTGACAGGACTATTGTTGCCAATAAGCCTGATATAGTGGTGGTGGATCGAATAGAGCGGCGCGCAATGATTATTGACGTAACAGTCCCACATGACGGGAACCTCGTGAAAGCCGAGAAAGATAAACAAATCAAGTATCTTGATTTGGCTCGCGAGGTTGTCGACATGTGGGATGTGGACTCAGCAATCATTGTGCCGATAGTTGTATCAGCCAATGGTTTAATTGCCAAGAGCCTCAACCAACACCTAAGGAGGCTCTCGTTAGGTGGCTGGATCAAGGGCCTGATTCAGAAAGCAGTACTTCTGGACACGGCCCGCATTGTTAGGAGGTTCCTCTCTCTGGAGCCCTGACCGCCGGTAGCTTGGACCCTGTTCCTGATACCGGTGGGCTACTATTTTTTATATTTTTAAATGTTTTTTATATATTTTTTAAGAAATATTTAAAAATGTATTTGATAAGAAGAAAAATTAATAAACGAAATAATAATAATAATAATAAGTCTGACACAAACCAAGTTGACGAGGGAAGTGATGACAGGGCTACAGACGTAAGTACCCAGTGCAATGAAGAATTGAGGAGTGCTTTGGAAGGTGCGATTCGGGAATATCGATTCATGTCTCCCGAACTTAGACCACGCTTACCTCGTTTGCCCATGCATAACAAAAATAGGGCGCTTATGGCGGCTCTGGATTCGCAGTTGTCAAACTATTTTGATGACTGCGAAGACCTCACCGATACTCATTCGATTCTGTACTGCGCGGCTGTAGCGGCATGTCGTGTAGCTCACGTCAAATTTGCTAATGACTCTAGAGCTACACGACCGAAACCAGCCGTACCAGCTTGGCAGTGCAGAATTGAGCGCCGTATTGGTGGGGCCAGAGCGCTCATCGGCAAACTAACCTGCTTCAGGGAGGGCAATACTCGCCCTAGAGTGATGCGCTTTGTGAGGCGGGCGTTCTCAGGGACTGATGTCAGCCCTCAGGACTATATGTCCCGTGTCACAGAGCGCATCGACTTCCTGAAGCAGAAAGTCTATGCATGGGCAAACCGTATTCGTAGGTATAAGCGGCGAGTGGACCGATACACTCAGAATCGCACCTTCCAGAGCGATGAAAGGTGGGTTTATAGGGGTTGGGAGCGACCGGACCAAGGTGTGACTGACACGCGCCTGCCGGATGATGATGCCATGTGTTCTTTCTGGCGCAGTATCTGGTCGGCGCCTGTCAGTCACACCGAAGGTGATTGGGCTCGGGAAGTCGAGCGAGCCTGCGATCCAATACCAGAAATGGGGGCTATTATCATCTGTCCCCAAGATGTAGCTCGTGCAGTCCGTTCGTTACCTAACTGGAAGTCTCCAGGGCCGGACGGACTGCACAACTTCTGGATCAAATGGTTTCTTCGGTCGCACGCTCGCTTGGCGGCTCAGTACCAGTCTGCTTTAGAATCTGGTTCGCTACCCCAGTTCCTAACGACAGGAGTTACCCACCTGCTCCATAAATCAGGTAGCACCGCGGAACCCAAAAATTATAGACCGATCACGTGTTTACCGACGGTCTATAAAGTTCTTACATCCATTTTGAGAGCTAAAATTAACGAACATATAGACAACAACTCCATCATGTCTGCCTCTCAAAATGGATGTAGGAATGGGTCCCGTGGTACTAAGGAGCTACTCCTCATTGATATGGCCATAAGCCAACAGGTTCGTCGTTCCCGAAAGGATCTGTCGACATGTTGGATAGACTACAAGAAGGCCTATGACTCGGTGCCACATACATGGCTCATGAGGGTGTTGGAGTTGTATAAAGTAGATGCAACTCTGCGCACCTTCCTGATGTCATGTATGGGGCAATGGAGGACGGTCCTTCGCTATCCAGGATGTCGAAATATCCAGAGGAACAGCGAACCGATAAGGATCGAGCGAGGCATATTTCAGGGCGATAGTTTGAGTCCGCTTTGGTTCTGCTTAGCCTTGAATCCTCTAAGCACACTGCTGGAGGATTCAGGTCTAGGCTATCGGCTGCGGAGAGGTGGTCAGGTTATATCCCACCTCCTCTACATGGATGACCTAAAACTCTTTGCCCCCAACAATTTGCAACTGATGAAGCTACTGAAAGTAACTGAAACTTTCAGTAGCGCCATCAGGATGGAATTTGGTGTGGACAAATGTGCGGTCATGCATGTAAAGCGAGGAGAGATTGTGGAATCCGTGGGAACCCAACTCTCGGATTCCATAAACCTTAGAGCCCTCTCCGCATCCGAAACCTATAAGTATTTGGGTATGTCGGAAGCGTTGGGCATCAATGTTACTGACATGAAGCAATCGTTGAAGGAGCGCTTCTTTGGCCGCCTGAAGAAAGTATTTAATAGTCTTCTATCAGGCGGAAACAAGGTGCGCGCCTTCAACGGTTGGGTCATGCCGGTTTTGATGTACTCTTTCGGCGTACTCAAATGGACTCAGACGGAACTCGACGCCCTGGATCGGAGGGTCCGTACGCTGTTGACTGCATATCGAATGCATCACCCACGGTCATCGGTAATGAGACTGTATATCCCGCGCAAGTGTGGAGGCCGAGGCTTTTTAAACGCTAAGACTCTCCACAACCGCGAGATATGCAGTCTCAGGGAATATTTCCTAGAAGCCGACGTGGGGATGCATCGCGATGTGGTCGCGGTGGACAAGGGCCTCACTCCGCTCTCCTTGGCTAAAGAGAACTGGCGCAAACCTGTAGTGCTTAACATTAACGATCGCAGGGAGGTATGGCAGAGTAAAGAGCTTCACGGACGCTTTTTCCGGGCCCTATATGAACCCGATGTAGATTTGTTAGCGTCCGTAGCCTGGCTGCGTTCCGGTGACCTCTTTGGGGAAACCGAAGGTTTTGTCTGTGCAATTATGGACGAAGTTATGATGACGAACAACTACCGGAAATATATTGTGAAGGACGGTACGGTTGACATCTGTCGGGCATGCCACCGTCCGGGAGAATCAATCCGACACATTATCTCCGGGTGTTCTCGTCTTGCTAACGAAGAGTACTTGCATAGACACAACCTTGTAGCCAGGATTATCCATCAGCAACTTGCACTGAAATACAACCTTGCGGAATCGGAAGTGCCGTACTACAGGTATGTGCCCGACCCAGTTCTCGAAAATGGAAATATCACATTGTACTGGGATCGATCCATCATCACTGACAGGACTATTGTTGCCAATAAGCCTGATATAGTGGTGGTCGATCGAATAGAGCGGCGCGCAATGATTATTGACGTAACAGTCCCACATGACGGGAACCTCGTGAAAGCCGAGAAAGATAAACAAATCAAGTATCTTGACTTGGCTCGCGAGGTTGTCGACATGTGGGATGTGGACTCAGCAATCATTGTGCCGATAGTTGTATCAGCCAATGGTTTAATTGCCAAGAGCCTCAACCAACACCTAAGGAGGCTCTCGTTAGGTGGCTGGATCAAGGGCCTGATTCAGAAAGCAGTACTTCTGGACACGGCCCGCATTGTTAGGAGGTTCCTCTCTCTGGAGCCCTGACCGCCGGTAGCTTGGACCCTGTTCCTGATACCGGTGGGCTACTATTTTTTATATTTTTAAATGTTTTTTATATATTTTTTAAGAAATATTTAAAAATGTATTTGATAAGATGAAAAATTAATAAACGAAATAATAATAAAGTTTATTTAACCAAAAATAGTTACAGAAATGTACACAAGTAGATATAACTAGTGGGTAGACTTATGCTAGGCATTACAGTGTGTTGCAAAAATTTCTGAACATAATTATAGTAACCCTGCCTCTTAAACTAGGCTAACCTGTATTTTAAGAGACAGTGACTGGCTTATAAATTCACCATTTTTAAACAAACAAATAATATTAATTTAAACTCATTAAAGTTTAAATTAATATACAGCATACGTAACAGAAAAAAAAAATTTTCTTCCATACAAAAGTTCAACTAACTCAAGCCTACTCGGCCGTAATTTATGGGAATGATGACAACTTTTTCATGATTACGATGTTGGTCTCATGGAGAAAGTTGTTCAGTTTGCAACCACACAGTTCTGATACACGTTTTACTATGTATATGCTATGGGTTTTTGTTGCGCTACTTTAACATCTCAATTAAAAGACTATAATGTAGAACAGTTTGGGTGTTTTGGCAGCCATCTTTTGAAGTATAATTATCTTAAAGTTCACAAAGTGTAAATTTTCAGCCCAGTTTAAATAAATGAGTTTCAGATATTGGAATATTATTTTACAGGCACAGTTGCAGCCTAAAACAGAAGCATTAAAAAAAATGTCTGAAGTATATGGTGGTATGTTGTCTGCATATGATAGCATAAAGGAATTTAATCTGAAACTACACTTCATTGACCGAGCCATCTTCGTGCATCCTGACTATAGAGGACTTGGAATTGCGCAGGAGTTGCTTAGAGTCAGGTCTGTAACCACACCGATATTCTTATTCATATCAAGTTATTATATCAATACTAATATCATAAAGAGGTGTTAGCTTGCATGTAGGGGATAATCTTCGGAACTACTGATCCAATTCCGAAAATTCGTTCACAAAGCATTGCTGAGTGCCATAGGGTATACATTTTATGTTAATACAAGAAAAATGCAAACGAAGTCGCGGGCAGAAGCTAGTTATTTATATTGGTTTTCATCAAAACTCAGCTTCATTGACAGAGCTTGCCTTAGCCGTGATCTCAAGAGGTGTTTGATAGTGCTGGTGCAACAACGAGCAGGATAAGATTTACCTAAGTTATCGACTGCTCCACAGTAGCATTGTGACTCATCACAGTCTTCATCAGAAGGCAATTGTGGAGATTTGACTGATATAAGGCGGTTTATTAGTGTTCAGTAGCATCGTGGTATGCCAAATGCTGCTTTAAAAAAAATCATAATAAAAAACTCAAAGCATTTCAATTACACCAATTACAGTAGAACAGTGGTGGCCTAGTGGTAACGGCCTCGACTTACGAGTTCGTGAGTTCGGTCCTGGGTTCGAACCCAGACAGGCGCTTTACTATGTGTAAAAATTTCATCACCACTGATCTCAAAACGGTGAATAAAAACGTTTTGAGGAAACTGGCATGTCCTAGAACCAAAAACTCGAAGACATGTGAAATCTACCAACCCGCACTGGGCCCGCGTAGTAGATTACAGCCCACTCCCTCTCACAGAAAGGAGGCTTGTGTCCCAGCAGTGGGAACGTTATAAACTGATTGTGCTACACCAATTACAGGCTCTTTTGTCAAAGAAGTTGGACATTCAGGAAGATGAAGTTGCCCATTAAAAAGGTTAGATAATATGAAGAAGAACGGGCAAGAAACTTCATGGGTACTCTTTTAAATCAATAAATATTGCCCCTCTGTGTCTTTAACTGGCTATTCCAGACTCAATCAAACTTTCAAAAACAGGGTAGTAGGTTCTTGATGAATCAGTCTGCCCAGCCTTTTCCCAACTATGTTGGGGTCGGCTTTCACTCTAATGAGGACGCAGTTGAATACCAGTATTTTACATGGAGCTAGTGCCTATCTGACCTCCACAACCCTGTCACTAAGTTACACGATAATCTTTGGTAAAACTGGTTGTCAAACTTTTTTGCTTCTAACTTCCCCTGTCAAAGATCTACGAATGATAGCCGAGACCAAAGGCTTAACGTGTTTTCCGTGACACGGAAGTTGTTGATCAATCATTAATTTTATGAAAATTATATTGTTTCAGGCGGATGATATGTAAAGAATACGGAGTAGCAATGCATGGAGCCTGGATGACGTCATATGGCACGCAAAAAGCTGCTGAGCGCGATGGATGGGAGACTGTGTGCGAGATCCATTATGATGAGTACGGGAAAAAATATGGGGTGACCTTCGAAAATGGACCTCCTTCTTGTAAATTTATGGTTGCCAGGATACCTTTATCATAAGTATGGAACTGCAAAGCACACACGATGATTTACGCACGGTGATTTTTAGCTGACTTACGTTTGTTTGTAAGACGGTTAAAACCGTTACTCTCCTTTTGTGCTCTTCCGCAGTCGGGTGAAAATTCAACGTGCATGTATTATTTGATAGGTAACTATATGTTTCATCAAAATCAAAGTTGAAGTATTATAAATTAAAAGTAAGGATTTGTTTCATTAAATTATTTTTTTCATACAAACTGCTTTTATTGTTGAAACATTTGTCTTTTTTTTTTCTTTTTAATTACTTTAGAATTTAATAAATGTGCAGAAGAAGTGGGTCACACTCGATAGCGAGAACGTGTATAATGTCAAAGTTTATATATTTAGTAGACCAGTAATCATTCTGTGTAATTACTCCATAATCAATACGAAGACTCGGACATTCGTGCTGTATAATATTACATCACATCACGCCAGTATTGCCCAAAGGGTAGGCAGTGGTATACCTTTTAGTAGACCCACATTTTGCCAGATGTTTAAGTCCCATGTAATAGGGGCAAGCCTATTGCCATCAACCGGGTACAAATCCAAACTCAAGACTGACAAACACTGGGCTTGCGGATGGCGAGCAATGGGTAGCTCGCCGTCCGCTAAGGACCAGGCCTGGGTCGACGACGCGTTGTGTTCCACGCGCGATTCAAAGAGATATCAGCAGAGATGGGGTCCAATAGGGCCGATGCCACGGTCGCGGGTTGTTCGGAAGAGAACGCGGCCCTGGCACAGGCAACTGAAGGAACACGGGTATGTATTAGTCAGTAAAAGTCTGACACGCCCTCCCGCTCCGCCCAGAGCGGGAAAAGTCATTTTATGATTTCAAAGGACGACAAACACTGAAGATAAAAGTTCCATATTATATACCGTTATAATTTACCATTCTGGATCTCCTTTAGATGTTAATAGCATCATGGGTGCTCTAACAACTTCTATGAAATACTACTTCTTTAATAAACCGCGATGTTATTAAAGAAACATTTTTAAAGTTGTAAAAAACTAAAACTAAAATGCATGCTAGTGTTTTATATTACGAAGAAAAACAAACAAAAACTACATCTCACAAAAGTGTATACATGCAGGGAGGTTGTAAAAGAGTAAACTACTATGTATTCATAGAGAATGTGATCTCGTTACACAGGTTTCTCCCCATTTGTACCTTTATATCCATGTTCTGTGGTTTAAAAAGAGTAAAAAAATACAACTTATGAAAATAGTGCACGGAGAACCTTACAAAATGTGGAATCTTTAGATTTGAATTGGACATCTCCTGTATGCCAACCAAGAACTGCCTCGTTGTCTAGCAAGCGTCGCATGCGCAACTGCTGAGCATGAGGTCCTGGGTTCGATTCCCAGGTCATGCAAAGTGTTATTAGGTTTTTCTATCTGGAGCTCGTGGCTAAGTAATAACAACCGCACGGGTCGATCCATCAGGTTAAGCTACACTTGCCGGGGTTAGTCCATGGATGGGCTCACCTTACATACCGAGACTCCTCCGTGCCTTGGAAAGCACGTTAGGCCGTTGGTCCCAGCTGTCATTCGTGAATCTTTGACAGTCGTTACGGGTCGTCAGAAGTCGGACAACCAGTCTTACCAAGTATCGTATTACCCAGTTACTGGGTTGTGGAGGTCAGATAGGCAGTCGCTCCATGTAAAATACTGGTATTCAGCTGCATCCGGTTTGACTGAAAGCCGACCCCAACATAGCTGGGAAAAGGCTAGGTACATTGATTGGGTTTTTATATCTGGAATTTCTCAGTAGCAGGTCGGAGACTGGTGCGCGGCTGATGGAAATAGGCTCGTCCCCTATTAAATGGGGCTTAAACATAACTAGCAAAATGTGGGTGGTGTGCTATGGGTACACCGTTGCCCAACTCTTCGGGGAAGCAAGGCGCTTAGTAAAGAAAGTAGAACGTATTGCAGCAGATGACACAGTTCACAAGTTATACGCATTTTCACTACGGGGCTGAACGAAGTCTTGCTTAAGCGCTAAACAACGTGCGTAGTAACGCCACGAGAAGCTGTAGACGCCTCCTTGAATACTTAAAAACGCTTTTATTTCGTAGCAGTAAGGGTGGCTTTTGCAGTTCAAGAGCTTTGTTCTTCTGACGAGCAGTACGTCGATTCTGTAAAATTCAAACAACAACTCGCATCTCACATCGCTATTCACTCTCACTCGTAAAATAGATGCTTTTTATTTAACACTTTGAATCGGGTTCGAGTGCGAATTGAGCGTCAAAGTGACCTTACAGAGTGCCACTTCTTACGTTATCTCATCTTGTCAAAATCTAACGGTCAATTTAGTTCAACTCGCTGACACGCTCGCAAGGGTAGCGCTAGTGTAAATTCGAATTATCAACCGAGTTTTTAAAATGCCAATCAAGAAACTCACAACGGATTCAGATTCGAACTTTAGAATGAGGTCTTACAGAATCACACGGCAGTTGGCAGGATCTAAGCGAGATTTTTGCTTAGGTATTTCTAGTGGTACAAAAGGGAATATACTATTTTTAGTGCGAATAAACAAGATAGTAACTGTGTTTTACGTTGGTTTATTCTTTTTGGGTGATATAGGTACCTACATCACCCAAGGTATTGGTATAATCAATGTCGTACATACAACATTAATTATATTATAGGTAAGAACGTTTTGTCCCGCCTAGAGTCTAAACGTAAATATCTAAATATGTAGGTATAATTATTTTTAACCGAGTTCAAAAAAGGAGGAGGATATAATTATTTATGTGTTTGTCTGTATGTATTTTTTTCTTATGTAACCGTGTTTATCGATATTTTTATTACTTACTCAATTTCTAATCATAATTTGCAGTTATTTCGTTTTTACATTATATGTAAAACAACGAATAAAGATGTAGAAACATAATAATACCTAATACTGATAAACAACACATAAAGTTTAAATAATATATGTAATTGACTGTTTCAATCAAAAAGTACCTTAACCTTATCTATCAGATAGGTACAATATCTTCATATAAATCTCAATGAATTGAACTACACATAAATCACAAGTAGGTAAAGAGGACACAATTATATTAACATTAGTGGATATCAATCTTCAGGGAGGTCCCTAAACCGACCTCACAAGGGATCCACGTTAATAATACTGGCCAGCATAAGTAAACAAAATATTATACTAAAGAAAAAATAATTTCGTTATTTGTTATGAAATAAAAAAGTAACGAACTTTTGGTCAAATCAAAGTTTTCTATTCAGTGAGCAGTGATGGCCCAGTGGTACGAGCCGCGACTTACGAGAAGTAATTAGGTCGTAGGTTCGAACCCAGACAGGCGCTTTACTTTTTGTAAATTATTTCATCACCACTGCTCTCAAAACAGTGATGGAAAACATCGTGAGGAAACCGGCATGCCCTAGAACCGAAAAATTCGAAGACATGTGACATCTACCAACCCGCACTGGGCCCGCATGGTGGATTACAGCCCACTCCCTCTTACCGAGAGGAAGCCTGTGTCCCAGCAGTGGGAATATTATAGTGATTATGCTAAACCTTTCTTGGTTTGAGGGCACACTAACGCAAAGACTCGTTAATTAAGATATATTTGGTGTCTTAAATTTGTAAGTAGTTCATTTTAAATTAATTAATTTAGAACCAAAAGATAATACAATTCGCGTGTGTACCTATGTAGTAGAACAAAGTACCTTTTAAAAAATAAAGGTCACCCAGAATATAAAAATACAAAATTAATTTTATAACTTCCCGTTTTTAAAAAGGCTCTATCCACTTCAAAGTCAATAGTATTTTATCTCATTGAGGTATAACTAAGTTACTGCGTTCTTTATTTTGTGTAAACATGTTTATCCACGATTCGTGACGCGTGAAACTGAAAATGTCGAAAAACTTAGTGAACACATCCACATACAACTTTTGTTAGAAGACAGCTTCGTTGATCGAATTTCAAAATAATAAAGTATTGAAAAACTTTCCGATTGGAGCCAAGGGCGATATTACCTATTATATTATACTTACACAGGTGTGACATGAATGTTGGATAGATGTTTGTTATTCAATCACGTCAGAACGGCTGAACGGATCTGGATGAAGTTTGGCACAGAGATAGATTATAGACTGGAATAGCACATAGGCTACTTTTTATCCCGGAAAAATGTACGGTTCCCGTGGGATAATTTCCGACATCCACGTGGGCGAAGCCGCTGGCAAAATCTAGTAGTTAATAAGTCTTGAAAAGTTATACATAAGCATCATAAGATATTATTATTATTATTTACTTCATAACAATATTACGATCGATCTAGACTTGCAATATTTATATTGACCAAAACGACCTGTTTCGGTCAATATAAGTTAAGCACCTTTGTTGGTTGGTTGGCTTTCACTACAGCGACATTAAATGCATCTTTTTTTCTTTTGTGCAGCCATAAAACAATAAAAAAGTCGAATGGTGGCGTAGACCCGGTAGGAACAAAGTTCCTTTCGCTGTATATTTATGTATAAAACTTTTTTACAAAAAAATACAACCAACTTCCAAAAACAACACTACAAAGTGAAAAATAACTTTAATTTCGGAAGTCGGTGTCTGATTAAATGTATTTTCGTTTTTGCCACCGACTTCCGAAATTAAAGTTATTTTTCACTTTGTAGTGTTGTTTTTGGAAGTCGGTTGTATTTTTTTGTAAAAAAGTTTTTATTTTTCACTTTTTAGTGGTTCACATGTGCTTTCCCCTTCACAGCGTACTGGCGTGATGTTATGTTATGAACTGGTGTGAACAACAAACAGACATGAGATTTCAGCAATCCCAGTCCATTTGCTATCATTTATTGAGGAGTTCAGTTGCCTATCTCAGAAGTTCTTCATCAGGTCTTCACCAAATTGAAATGGGACCACTCCAAGAAAGTACTCTTCCAAAAACTATCCAAATCGCTTCAAGTGTGCCTATAAAATTGGAAGAGTTTTCTCTATGTCTCCAGGATTCCATCATCAGATCCTGCCTTGATGATCATGGGACCACCTGGGAAGTATACCCTTTCAAACAAAAAAAAAATAATCCAAATCGGTCCAGCCATCTTCGAGTAATCGGGGAACATACATAAAAAAAAAAAAAAAAAAGGTTCCGACGAATTGATAACCTCCTCCTTTTTGAAGTCGGTTAAAAATAACGCTACAATGAAATAAATTAACAACGTTTGAGAGAAACACACATACTTTAGCTATAGCTAATGTCATGATGACGGTTAAATCAAAATGTTATACTTGTTTCGGTCTAGTTCTTTAAAGCCAGGAACTTCGTTCCAAAAAAAATACACTACATCATAGTTTTACTTCACTCTGGAGGGACGATCGTTGTTTGTTTTCAGTGGTCTGAAACCTGCGACTGCTCACAGTTTCGTGTGGTCTCCAGACTATCATGTCCTGCGGGTATTCGAAGTATAGCACGGAGTAATTAGATCACGAGATTACGACAGCCACTTTTGTATTATGAACATCATGTTAGTAACTCCTGGCACCGTGATCTACGACAGTTCTTGCTGGTTGTCAATTTATATTGTATTTAAATTAAAAAAAAAATATATATTATTATTTCTTTTTAAGCTCAGCAACATTTAAAAATAAGTAAGTCTTCACAATGTGCCTGGCAAGGAGAAACGCTGACACCGATACAAAACCGTCCGTGATACAGGACGCGTCCTTGATCGGTTGTCAGGAGTTTCACAAAATCGAGCATATACTTTGTCTAATTACTATAAGGATCTAAGTTACTGAAGTAATGCATTGTTTTGCCATTTTCTCCCCTTTTGTATTATTCTTATGAAATAAATCTCTATACCTATAATAAATAGAGAAGTCCTGACTGACTGACTGACTCATCAACGCCCACCCCAAACCCTTGAACATAGAAAGCTGAAATTTTGCTCAGAGGTTCCCTTTATAGTTAGAAGTTTTTTTTTTTGTTAATTCTGATTTATTGATCTATTTATTAATTCTACCAATCAGTGCTAAAATTAATTATTTTATTATTATTATTTAAAATTAATTATTTTATTATTATTATTTAAAATTAATTATTTTATTATTATTATTTAAAATTTTAAATGGTTGAATATATTATTTTATTTATGTAATGACATTATAAGGAATAAATGTTAATTCTTTTTTATTTTTTTTATTTGTTAATGTTATATGTAAAATTCAAATATAATGTATTTTAGTGTATATGCTGTAATTGTGTAATTTTATGTGTAAATTCAGATACAATTAATTTGTTTATGAATAAATGACTATGACTATAATAAAGACAAGGAATAAGGAAGGATTTTTGTTCCCGTGGGATATTTTCCGACATCCACGGGAAGTGCTAGTTATTAATAATTTACTGGGATTATGTTCGACAGTGACTAAACACATGGAAATTTTGAAGGATTGGCGTAACTTTACAGGTACTCGTAACGTTGGACGTTCAAAAAGTGTTCGTGGTTGAAGCTCATTCGGTTTTGTGACGTTTAATAAACAAGTTATTCACGCTGTGGCAATCGTGTCCGAGCGGTCATGGTGACAGCACGCATAACGGAGTGATATAGCAAACTGTGTTTCATTTGAGATACCTAAATCCTAACCCAAACTAATAAGACACCACAGGTTTCATAGATGAATTTCTCAGCAGCTGCTCGAAGTTTATATAGGTTTGAGCCTTTTTTTTTTGTAGATGGGAAATCATCAAATGACTTCTCCCGCTCTGGGCAGAGCGGGAGGGCGGGTCAGACTTTTACTGACTAAAACCCACCCGTGTTCCTTCAGTTCCCTGTGCCAGGGCCACGGTATCTCTTTCGAACTACCCGCGACCCCGGCGGCATCGGCCCTATTGGACCCCGTCACTGCTGACATCTCTTTGAGGCGCGCGTGGAACACAACGCGCCGTCGACCCGGGCCTGGTCCTTACCGGACGGCGAGCTGCCCATTACTCGTCGTCCGATAGGTTTGTGCCTGGGATATGGCAATATGGCAGCTCTCTATTACAATACGTACCTACTCACACTTCTGTGCCACCTTTAATGAATACAGACGTGATGTTTATAATAATAAGACAAGCCAGATTCCTATTCATCACTCGTTAATTAAAATAAGGTTGGCGCACTTTGCCTGTCCCATTCTGGATCCCGTAATATCTCAAAGAGGTGTCTCTACACGTAATCCTATTATGTAGATGAGGCACGTCTGTAGCACTCCGACGACATCCCACCCGCAACTTGACGATGTCAAAACCAACTTGTTCTGCCATGTTGCTATTTGAAGGTAATGTCGGATTTAAATAGAAGATTTATCTTGTTTCGACCTCCTTTCATGTGTTAAGAGTAGGTATTGTATTTGATGCTGATATTTTTGTCTAGCATATACCTACACAGGTAATATTACTTCATTCTTCTCTTCATCACAACTAAATCTCAGTCACCCTGATGCAAGCAATATTTAAATAAAAACGGTCGGAACATTCTACATTCCTTATCCTATATATTCAAATATAATATTATAAACAGGAAAGTTTGTGAGGATCGATGATGGATGTTTGTTACTCTATCACGCAAAAACTACTAAACGGATTTTGATGAAAGATTTAATGGCAGATGGCACACCGATTGTTTATAACCTGGATTAACACATGGATTCTCTTTTCTTGATATTCTTACGAGCTCGAGACTTAGGGTGAAAACATAAAAAAGCAGGTGTCCGGTACAGACAAATCTGTGCGACAAGTTTAAACCTGTTTCTTTATAAGTGAGCGCATAAGATAACATAGAAATTAATACCTACACCGATCGATACCGAACCCGCCCGTACCGGTAACCCGTTTCTTTATGTAAGCACCCTTACACGGGTGAAACCGCGGGGTGCTACTAGTCTTCCTATATTTATAACTCTTCTGATATCTTCTTCTTGCCTTGTTCCTTAAAATACATATTATTTTATTTATTTATCACTTGTGTTGCTATGTGTTATTGAGTTTTCCTATCAGAAATTTCTCGGTAGAAGCCCGGAGTCTGGATTCGTGCCCGAATGATGGCAATAGGCTCGCCCCTTTTTACATGAGACTATAGCATAAGCGGCGAAATGTGGGTGTACACATACCTAGGTACACGTCTGCCCCACCCACCCTTCAACCTTCGAGGATTATAAGCGTATTATGTTATATTATCACCTGAATGTAATATTTACAAAAAAAATAAACAATCTTTATAAATGAGTTAGCCCAGCAGTTCGACGCAATCGGCCTACATTTTCAATTAAGCCGACCTAGATGAGTAGGAATCGTTTATAATGCTAATTGGATCCCACCGATCGGTAATAGATTACAGTACGCCACACACCTGCTCCCTCGTATTCATACATTAAAGCTGTTATTAATATTGATGGATTAAGTATACATAGGCAATGGCAGGTTATTTATAAAAAAAAAATAGAGGCAGGCAAAAAGCTTGTAACGTCTCTAACATTTAAGTTTTGGAAAAAATATTTGGGGTTCAATCACCTCGAGGGAAGCCAGTATTCGTCAAGCTGGTTTAAATTGACGATAAATCAGATGAGTACCTACCCCGTAAGGGCGGTAAATTGGTAATGTGAAGAAAGAAAATGCATAAGTGTTGCCGCGAAAAATATTAGTATGGATTAAACTAAAATTACATAAGTAGTTATAAAATAATAGAGTCATCACTTAGTAGGTAAATCCCTAGTTTGATAGCAAACATGGGTTAGAGCGTGGTCCAGTTTTTCCACAGATGACAACAGCTAGGATTGCTGACATGACTCAAAAGGACGTGTCGTTTGTCAACACGCGTAATTAAATTAAAGCTCTCGAGACACCTTTCATGTGGTTTGTTCCTTTAATTATAACGTCACAACGGCTCAATGCCTTTATGAAATGTTTTTTGTAAATATTTTGAAATGTTTCTCATTTGTTTCAATGTTCAATATTGTTAGTTCAATGTTTCATTTGTTTCTTTGAATTTTCAGAAGTAACGATTATTTTGCTGATGTCAAGATTCTTGTTTCTAAAATTCCACAATTCAACAAAATACGTTAGAACTGTTACAAACTTTTTAGTAAGGATTTTTAAATGTTACTACAACTGGCTGGTTTTGGTCAAGCAAACGTAAATGCCATATAAGTTTTCTTTTAATTAAATTATTTTTAAATAGTTTTTTGCTGTTCGAAATCAGCCTGTATTGTCATCAGCCTTCATTTATCTTAATCAATTTCGTAAAATTGTAAATGGTCAATATTGAAGTAGGTAGTAGGTACCCAGGACCCAGGGGGTAGGTATTGTGTTGTGATAGAGTATTCATAAATTTAGTGTTTATCTATTTATTTGTGTTTATTAATTTAGTGAATATTTAACACAAAAATAAAACCTTACCAACAAAAAAAAAAACCGCACAAAAGTTTTCGCGCGAATTCCATCAATTCCCAAAGAAGCCTCAAGCAATATCTTGAAAAGTATTTGCGAAGTGGTCGATAGATATTCAGAAAGTTCAATCTGAAGCAACTGGTGGCTCTTGGCTGTTCTTGGGAAGCTGGGAGGTTCCTTTAAAGTTTGCCGTCTTTATTTATTGCTGGCGGAACACGACTCTGATGGAGTGAAAGCTGTAGCTGCGAGCTTTATTCATAAACTTCCACATGAACAATCTTCGTCGACGTTGAATCAATTCAGGACGAAGATGTAATTTGTTTACTTACTTTTTTGCTTCGCTTTAGATTACCTGATCCATCAAACCAGATACCTGCATAGAATTTAGTTTCTCTTATCTATTTATGATGCCTGATAATACTTATCACGGCAAGCGATTTTTAAATTAGGCGCAAATTATGTCTGGTGCATCCTAAGACTTACAGATTTCTTGTCGATATTAGAAAAAGATTAAGATATCAGAAGACGTTTCCACATGGCTTTTTAACAGGTTTTTAACTTAAAACTACTTCCTGGCATTTTATTAAGGGCTTATTCCAAGTGGTTTTTTTTAATCGTCTGAATGTAGTCGACTTTTTAAGGAGAGAGGAGATATTTTCTTTCCAATTAAGATATTTTTTTTGAGGCTAACACTTGCTAAATGCGATTAAACTCGTCCGAATTAATTTAACAATTTTGCCCTAAACCAAATCTTACATCTCAAAAAAGCTGGGTGAAGGATGTATAAAGGTTCTGGCGGTGACTGATTGTTGTGTAAAAGCGTTTGACAATATATTTTGGCTCTATAAGTTTATACAGCAAAAACCACCTGTTAGGAATTTATGTAAAGGTTTACTTCGCCACTTTATATACCGGTTATAGTCAGGCGTTATAGCAACCTCCAATGTGACTAGTATACAAAGATAGAACTTTATAACAGTGTTTACTGTCACCCTAATGTACCTGATTTACGCAATAAAGGTTCTGAACGAACTATAATAGGTCTTTCGTTATAGTAGCGATGAAAACTCAAGAATAGGGCGATATTGTGATATTGTGGGATTTTTAACGCCGTTACAGTACATAGTACTATTATAGTGGACGCAAATAGTCTACAACAGAGTGATTAGGTGATATAGCTGAGTTTCAAATTACATTTATGTAGCTTAAATTGTCATAATAAAGGATTGTTAACGCTCGTTATAGTCGTAGTGATAAACTCATCACAAAGACACTTTTATAGAACAGGATTGTTTTTTTATAACTCTTATAGTCCCTATCCTCGTATTATCTTTTTCTCTTCAAAAAAACTAAGACACTGCAGCGGCGTGAACGAATCTAAAATGAATGAATGATGAATATTAGTGAAGTAATGGAATCATGAACTCTTTTACAGTACCTAAATGAACTTTAGTAGCATTGCGGTGGCTTGTATGTCATCAAATAGAGATTGCGTTACTGTTACATCACTGTAATAGGCCAAAATGGTCATGCCTGATACCGCTACAGTTTTGCTTTAACACTAAATGGAGATATAATTGCGGCACTTTCTTTGTACGTGCACCTTCTTTGGCCTTTTATGTGACCACCGATTAGTTTTTACAAAACGTTCTATGGTCTTCTATACAACTAACTTTTGCTGGTTGTTAAAGATAGTAATTATTTTAATCCTTTTTTCACGACAAAGTCAGCGAATTGTGCTAAACAATCTTACTACCTTTTCATGTATATAAACAATAAGAAAAAAAAACGTCTATTTTGTAGTTATGAGATTGGTTAAACGAAAAGGGGTAACTTTGGGATTTTTTTCTATCCAGCAAAGTAAATCTAATCGTGTTATCAAAAGCGATTGGCTATCCGCCAGATCCTTAAATAAGATATATCATTTTTTCAGAATTTTATAACACTGCGTTTTATGGATTCAAAAAACTAGTAAGCGCGGTCTCTATCGGGACATAGCGCCTTAATACTTTAGCGCCTTACTTTTTTCTCCAATGTCTGTCACCTACCAAGTCCTAGCCGAGAAATGTAAAACAGGGCATTCGTTTGCTTCGTTAGTCGATATCCGCTGCCGAATGAACGAGCAGATTGACAATTACAGTTCCATTTCCACTACCACCGACTGTCCAAGCGCCCTTGGCACTAGTACCCAACGCGCCCATATCAGCTCTATGTGGTAAATATTTTCCCGTTGACTTGTTCAAAAACTGGGCGTTAATTACACATCGACCTGTTAAAAGAGACTGTCAAACAGTTATGACTTTTTGAGTGACATAGATAGGGCTCCCCAAAAGCCAAAGTTCTTCTTGAACGAAATGTGCCTTGTTTACCTCCTAGAGTTTCCCTTCTCTCCAAAGTCTTGTACATGGCCGATTTACTCGTACTGAAAAACTGGATGGAATACTCATGTGTCAAATTAATGTCACTTAAAAGAAGGTTCGAGATTGAACGATTTACTTTCATGCTTACTCGTTTCAGTTAAGTTGCTATATCAAAATCAAAAGGCAAAAAAAAAGTTGGGAGGTGTCGTGGGACACCTGGTTTGAACGAAGTTTCTTTCGCTGTTGATATAAACTTTTGATACTTGAAACATGAGACCTTGAAACTGACTTTTTTGGGCATAACGCTTTTTTGTTACGTTTACTATTTCTATCATTCAACTCCAACCGCACGTTCCGAAAACCGTGAGGCATATGACGACGCTCGAATACAATTTAAAGTACCTAATTCATTGTATAAGTATCTGCAGCTTCATAAAATGAAGGTGCAGCATACTTAGGTACATGTTACCGTTGCGCTCGACCAATAAAGCATTTCATATTCTGAGTATCTTATAAAGCTAGGCAAAGTTTGAGGCTCAGACTAATACCGGGTTTAATATATACGAACTTACGGCTTCACTCACAGTCGTAAATTGAGATTGAGAAACTTTGGGGCACCTCTTTCTCGTATATTCACGTCTTGAAATACTAGGGTTAATCATAGTATATTATATAAAACACTTTGTATAATATTAGCATTTGGCGTACCTTTATTAAAATGCATATTTCTGGTATTTTTACCATGTAGCTCTAAAATTATTTGATACGGAAAGTTCGTTCGAATAAGGATATTATGGCAACAGTGTGTACAATCGACAGATTACAGTGTATTGCAATCACCTATCCTAGAAGAGCGGTGGCCGCCACATAACGGCCGCAGTGACGACCGTCGTGAAATTATGGCACCGGGGTTTGACTTTACGGTTCCTAAAAACGCTTTCTAGGAAAATACACTAACTTACTTTCATAAATAATGTTTCAGTGACGTTATTCGACGCTAAATTGCGGACGTTATGTGGCGGTCACCGTTGTCTTAGGAAAGATTAGCTTAAGCACCGTTAATTTTTCCTTCATGTATTTTTTTTTTTCAAACAAAAATTGCAATGAACTTTTACTGAAATGCTTTTGCTACAAACTTTCCACACAATAAATCTACATTGACGTTATGAATCGAGCAAATTAGAGAGAAACACTGGACATATTGTGCTATTACCGGCTAATACGATTTAGTTTATACACTACAGTGAACTAATTAGAATTGACCATCGTTCATCATTTGTGCGACCACAATTAATTAGCTGTGATTGTCTTTTGTTTAAAATGGACGTCGAAGGACGGAAGTATGGAAGTTGTTATAGGTGTACAAGGATCTTTTGGGGAGTGCACAAAAGTGGAACAAACGGTGCCATCTTGTTTTTCAACAACCCCCTGTCTATATCATTCCAAAGCCAAAAGATCCTTGAATTACTGTACCTACCATCGTTTATGTTTTCATCACCATCATCATTCAGTCAGACGGTGTGCAATGCTGGATAGGCCCAGGCATTGCCACAACGACTAATCCTGGGCCCCCGCATCCAGCGGATTCCAGCGATTTATTCCTTGTGTTAAAAATAGATTTGTCGTCTGTCCAGTTCTGGGCAATTGTCGCTATGTACCTAACTACTTTGAGCTTCATAAAGGTATCTCTCTTCACTTGCCTTTTGCTGTACCTATCCTATTCTAAATTAATTCATCGTTAAAGAGTTGTATTACCAACTCATCTTTAAATCAGGACCTGGCAATTCAATGTACCCGCTATCCTATCTAAATTGACGGACAATTCCGCGTACAGTTACCTAGTTCACGATAATTGGAATTAGCTCTCGTGCTCCCGGGTATATAGACGTATTGGCGTAAAGGCCATTGCCAATTTACGAATTCAGATGGCACTAATTTGCCCCTGGGACTTGTAAAAGTGCCCGCTTGCGTGACGTCATATTTGGACAAGGGAGTACCGAGCTTCGGAAAATTAATTAGTATGCCGTTTTATGTGGGACCTAGTAAGTTTAAATCAAACGTATAATACATATCAGCAAGCAGTATAGCTTTGTTTTGGTTAAAGGGTTCGGAATTTTGGATGCACTGCGTATCCATTTTCTGGCAATCAATGACGTGACGGGTTGTAATTGGAAGAAATCATAAAAATCTATTTTTAAGTAATTTTCCTGGTTGGCGAATACATAGGCATTTCCAGTTCATCAGGGCAAGTACCATAATCAGCATATATAACGTGTCGTTTTGCATCACGACACGTTGTGTAACGTTCCCACTGCTGGCTGGAACACAGGCCTCGGTGAGAGGGAGTGGGCCGTAATTCACCACGCGCACACATTGCGGGTTGGTATTATGTCACATGTCTTCGAATTTTTGTTCTAGGACATGCAGGTTTCCTCACGATATTTTCCTTTACCGTTTCGAGAGCAGTGGTGCTGAAATAAATTACACAAAGTAAAGCGCCTGTCTGTGTTTGAATCTACGACCCACAACTTGTAAGTCGAGGCCGCTACCACTGGGCCACCACTGCTTTGTAATCAGAGCAAGTACTTACCTAATTTTAGTAATTTACAACCAAATCGTTGTCCATCAAAACATGGTTAGTCATTGCGTAATTGAAAAACACAATTCTTGTTCATGTTTAATGAACAATAAGCAAGAATCCTAATTAGGAAGCGGGTTCCATTTCTATGAGAATATGGAACAATAGGACTCATTGTTGGTGTTCATTTGAAAGGGTTCATACTTACGAAAATTGTAAGCGTTAGGCGTTATTCAAATAAAATAGAGGAGTTTTCTTAAAACTTTATTTTGCTACTAGTAATGCTGTTTATTTTTAAATTTGGGAATATTTGAAATGCTTTGTGAATATCGCCTCCAAGTTTTCTTACAGAAAAAAAGCTAAAACAATTGACGAGTCGTTAATTAATTTTCTGGAAAATTGTGACTGTTTCGATGATTCGTTTTGTTTTGTTTTACCACCCACTAATTCACCAGCGACCACCACCACAATTTATAAATTTACTTTATAAAAGTAAAAACCGACTTCAAAACCAAAAACGAATAAAATAACGTTCATAAATCACTTAACAGCTTCTAAAGTCGGTGTCAAGCTAAAGTGCATTGAAGAATTGAAGACACCGACTTCAGAAGCTGTTAAGTGTTTAATGAAAGTTATTTTATTCATTTTTGGTTTTGAAGTTCGTTTTTACTTTTTTTAAAGTAAATTTATTTTTTAATTTTTAGTTGAATATACAATTATATAAGTAGGTAAGCCCAAGTCGAACCAAAAGAAGAATCATCAAAATCCGCTTAGAAATGCCGGAGATACAGTGCATTTATGCATATAAGAAGAATTATTATTATTATTCTTATGTACGAAGGTACATAAGAATAATTACGTAATGTATTATATACTAAAACCTTGCTGTAAGTATGCAAATCACGTTAGTAAAAAAAATCATAAAAATCGGTTCATTCGTTCTTGAGAAAATCGCGGGCAAACAAACATACACATGTGAGTATGTTTGTTTGCCCGCGATTTTTTTTTCGATTTTTCGTATGTATATATGTATGTATGTATATACATATATACATACATACATATATACATACGGGTCGAATACAGAACCTCCTTTATTGAAGTCGGTTAATAAATATCCCAAAACTGCCTAAAACTTTCAACGGGTGGCCTGTTCGATACTCGATATTTTTCTCAAAGTATCTGACCTTTTGAGAACGAGTTTAATTTTCCGATCAGCCTGTAGATATAACGTTACAAACTCCTGGAATGTCTATAATACTCCTCGATAATAGGCCTCACCTGGTTGTTGTGGCAAACTTCCACTAACTTGCCTTGTTAAATGTTAGGCAACTTCTTTTCTGAACGCCAGCCAATTTATTGAGTTTTATAAATGTTTCAATGGAGATGCTTGCAAACTTTCTAAATAGGTATCTACGCTACTATTTCTATGTGAAGGCATTTTTTTACAATGCTAGTTTTCTGAAGATTCTCTTTTGTTTTCAATTTGCTATTAAATAAGGGTCAGTTTTCACCAAACGGAAAAATTCAAGTAAATAAAACTAACTGTATCAATAAAGACTATGACGTATAAAATTCGACACAGTCATCAAGCGTTTATCAAGCGTGATGTCTGCGTCGAATTTTATACTTGGTCAATATTGATATAGGCACAGTTACTTATTCAGTGAAACATAAAAAGTGCTCGAGGTCAGTAGAAACTGACCCTTAAAAGCTTGGGTTTCTAAGGAAAGTGGTTCCGCCATATTATAACGGCCGTCATGAAAATCTGTCATTTTCACCAGGATTTGACTTTAAAGTGCCAAAAAATGCCCTGCATTTGGACAGCTGTTATTAATAGGTCTTTACATATGAAATTGCCGTTTTGTATGAAAAAATTTAAACGAATTTTTTTCATGCATTTTTTATTTGTATTAATCGAAGTAATCACCCATGCAATTAATGCATCTTTGCCAACGCAGTGGCAGTTTATTGATGCCCTTCTTAAAGAAATCAGCTGGACGGGAGGCAACAAATTCTTCAAAGGCATTTTGTACTGCCTCTCGGGTATTGAATTTTTTTCCCGCCAAGAAGTTATCCAAATTCTGGAAAAAGTAGTAGTCTGTAGGCGCAAGGTCTGGTGAGTAGGGCGGATGACGGAGAGCTTCCAACCCCAGTTCTTGCAACTTGGAGACCGTCTGCTGCGCAGTCGCGCGTTGTCGTGCAGGAGCAGCGGAGACGAGCGATTGACCAATGCTGGTTGGAGATGTGCCAGCTTCTCCATCATTGTGTTCAGTTCTTCACAGTACACATCTGAAGTAATGCTCACCCCGTTTGGTAAGAAGCTGTGATGAATCACACCGGCGCTAGACCACCAAACAGTGACCATCACTTTTCTAGGGGTAAGTTTTCGTTTAGGGCATTGTTTAGGTGCTGAACCAGGATCCAACCAACTTGCTGAGCGCTTGCGGTTATCAAACAGAATCCATTTTTCATCGCAGGTAACAATGCGGTTCAAAATTCCTTCATTTGTGTGTCTGTTGAGCAGTGCAAGGCACGTCTCGACGCGTACTTCGCGCTGGCGATCATTGAGTTCGTGGGGCACCCATTTGTCAAGCTTTTTTACCTTGCCAATTTGACGCAAATGGACCAATATTGTTTTGACGCTAACGTCGAAAGCTGCTGCTAATTCAGCCGTAGATTGTGTATCATCAGCTTCCACAATCGCCTTTAATTCGTCATTGTCGACCAAAGTTTTCGGACGACCGCGAGGTTCATTTTTCAGGTCGAAATTTCCAGAACGGAAGCGAGCAAACCAATAACAAGTGGTGCGTTGGTTTGTAGTGTTAGCTCCGTAAACGTCGTTGATGTTGCGTGCCGCTTGTGCCGCGTTGCTGCCACGACGGTACTCATATTCCATAATTACTCGAATTTTTAACGTATCCATGATGACGAAAAAGATTGAAATGCGATGAAAATGTAACACTAATCAATAAACAAATGACTACTTTTGGAAAAAAAAATCCATGTTTTTAAAATAAAATTAATTTGAAATCAGAATTCTTAGCCAAACAAAAATTATTTTGATTTGAAATGGCCAGTACTGCAGAACGGCAATTTCATAGGTAAAGACCTAATATGTGAACGTTCACCGCTCTAATAATTAACCAAAGCTTACGTCAACTTACGTGGAAATACATGGTAGTTTGGAAAAACGGAGGGTTATATCGGATTTCTACGTTCTACAGACTAATACCCGATGGTAATACTACCGCTATCATAAGTTGAAATTGAAACCAAGAAATAAAATAATACTTGTACAATTTTAATACAAACATTTACGAAATAAAAACAAAAATCTTAAAAGTACTGACGCCTGCTAAATGATACACAATCTGAGCCATTTATCTACCAACTTTGCTATTTGTTTTCAGCAGGCTCAATTTACTTGCATCCAAAATAAACTGCAAATCAACTCTCATAATTATTAACTTTGCTTAAAGGTAAGTAATGATTAGTCTGCATAACCGTACTTACATTAAATTACGTTTAAACGTCTGTTAATTTTAAGCAACTTTTATAAATAAAGGAGTATAATTTTATTATGAATGTTTTGTTTACCCTTTTCAAAACAAATCCCTTGGAATAAAGTCCTTGTAGGTATGGCGTAAGTACCTTATGAAGCATCTTACTTAATACACGAACAAAATAACTTCCATAATCTTTGAGCCTTCTCAAAAACAAAGAATTTACATGGATATAATAGTAGTTAATGAAAAATTCAGTAACGTTACGGAGGCTCACGCGACCTTACCCCGGATAGCAACAGGTCAGGGCTGAAAGTGACCCTGATTCATGAACGAGAGTAAACGCCGCACTGCTCTTGTTTTATTATTTGGAGATGTAGATTTTATTGTAATTCATGTCAAATACAAGGAAAAGAAAAGAAAAATATTTTTGTTACCGTTATTATCGAGGTCATTTTACTAGCTCTGTTTGTAATTGAGCTCGTATATTTTCAATATAAAACTAATATCATAATCAGCCTATAATTTTCCAACTGCTGGGACACAGGCCTCCTCTCGGTGAGAGGGAGTGGGCTGTAATCCACCACGCGGGCCCAGCGCTGGTTGGTGGATGTTACATGTCTTCGAATATTCGGTTCTAGGACAGGCCGGTTTCCTCACAATGTTTTCTTTCACCATTTTGAGAGCAGTTATGATGAAATAATTTGCACAAAGTAAAGCGTCTATCTGGGGTCGAACCTAAAACCTACAACTCGTAAGTCGCAGCCGTTACCAATGGGCCAGCACTGCTCTATTTAAAAACTAATAAAAAAAAATATGCCTGATTTAAAATAAAAAAATTAAAAAGCTTTTATTAATCCCTTAAGGTGGATTCACACAGCCCCGGCGGCTTTATGGTGTAGTGCCCGGGGCGGCAAGGTCGCTGCTGTGTGGATCGACCTTTACAGTTACAACTATGAGGTAATGAAATAAAAATCTTAACTTTATATTTTTTAGTATTGTGTGTTAGCATCTTCAATGTTTTTGCTTCCTTTAGGTAAGGACTGCCTGAGGCGGTGAAGGCCTCCTCCAAATGGTTCCATTCGTTCCGTAGTCTGGCTGTTCTTGTCACAGAACAGATAACAGATAAACTTTTATTTGTTCTGTGGTTCTTGCCCAACATTTGCCAGATATTTTCTCAATTCCGTCCCCCTCTCACCTTTCGAAAGGTCTGCCTCTCTTTCTTTTCTTATTTCTGGGAGTCCAGTTTGTTACGACCTGGGCCCGTCTTTGTGGTTCTAGCCTCTGAATATGGCCTGCCCATCTCCATTTAAGTTTAAGTATCTGCTCACATCCTTCCATTTTGTTCTTTTCCTAATCAACGTAGTTTTTACTCGGTCTTATTCCCTGCCTGCATTAATATACCATAAAGGTTGGATCGCAGCGAGCCACAAAGCAACGCATTTCAATACAAAAAAGTGCGGTCCACCTCTAATGTGCGCGATAGTTCATACACAACATACGAAATTGACATAGAAGGATTTTTGTAATGCGGCGCGACCCGCCTGCACTGCGCTATTTCCTGTACCCTTAGACCATAGTAGCAAGCTCATCAGCTCACAATCTTTCACCCCCTGCCCCCCGTTCCCCCTTTTCCAACGATTCTTCAATACCACAAAAGGTAAGCCCTGAAACAGCTGACCAAGTCTAGATAACAAGAGTCTTTGATCTTTATCTTAGCCTTCAGCGACTATTATATTTTTCTGGAAACTAGTTCATAGTTCTGAACTATCTCTGATACCTACGTACGTAGGTAAGTATTTAACATTTCTTGTTAAGTTTTTTTATACCCTACGGCATTTAAAACATGACTGACAAACGGCTTTCTTGAGCATGAAACATCATTTTATTGGCATGTATTTAGTAAATACACAGATTATATAGGACTTTGTACAGGCGTCTGCGCTTTTCTCGATATTTTGCTATCCCTGGAACTATTGATCCTAAATGGATATTACGCAGGGCTTTTTGTGCAGAATTTAATCACACTTCACACTAATATTATAAATGCGAAAGTTTGTGAGTGTGTGTGTGTGTGTTTGTATGTTAGTTACTTCTTCACGCTCAAACGGCTGGACCAATTTTGGTAAAATTTGGTATGGAGGTAGCTGACACCCTGGATTGACACAAAGGTTACTTTTATCCCGATATTCCCACGAGATCGAGACTTATGCGGGTGAAACAGCGGGGCGCAGCTAGTTAGGAATAAATTTGTCGCAGCTTAAATTGACGAAAACACAATATTTTAAGAAATTTTTGTCTAACCATGGTTTTCGGGACCTGTGACAGTTATTTTTTATTAACACGTATTTTATTAAGGAATTCTCAGAGAGCATTGCTACCTTCGTAAATAATTAACATAACTCCAGTGAAGAACCTTCAATATGATTTTTATTTGTTCTTACTTTCCTTGGCTATTTTATTTAAAATCTTATAACTTTAAGTTGAACTTACTTACCTACTGGAACTCTTCGTTCTTTGAACCGAACAAAAATCTACAAGGGTTGAAAAGTCGTTGTTTGAAGTTTTAATACCTCATGTTCCAAAGTTTTATGCAAAGGTAACACGGACCTTGGGGCTGTTTTCACCTGGTTACTGAGATGCCTAAAGAAGGTAATGTGTTTCATTTTTATTTGTACAAAAAGTTTCTTAAGAGATTCCTGGTTGTTGCGCCATTATACCTACTTTGTACTGCTGCCAGTTCTAAAGTCACCGTCTCCATAAATGTTCAAGATATGTAGGAATAAAATGTAAAAGTTTTTTTTCCGTTTTGTTGTTTCTGTTACTACAGGTTCTCTAACCTCAGTGGGGCTAGAAAAGTATTTTAACCCTTATTAAATACAAAATCGCATCATACAAATAAAAACCAAGTGTGTGTCAAACCATGCATAATGAAGGGTTCCGAAAAGAATTTATCCGAAAAACAAACTTAACATTGGAGTTGAAAAGCATGTTCTCCTATACATTGATATACGTCACGGTCAATTCTCCAACTGCAAATTAAGTTTGTAATCCTAAAAAAAAAATTTTTACGTGTTAAAATTGCAAATTAACGAGATCCAGACTTTTTCTTCTACTTGTGCTGTAAGACCTTGCTTCTTGCCAAACATAATTCTAGGTCAACGGCAAATAACCGGTCAACGGGAAATACAACGGGAAATAATAAAATAGGCTTTGATTTACTTGCGAAAATCAAAATATGTCGCATAAATGGCCGTATATTTTTATTGCGTTGACTAAGAAGCTGTCAAGGGACCATAGACCTACGTATTTGATATTAATTTTAACTTGATATCTTTACGCGTTCCTGAGGAAAAGACAGACAGACGGGCAACGAAGTGATCCTATAAGGGTTCCGTTTTTTCCTTTTGAAGTACGGAACCCTAAAAATGATAATCTTCAAAGAATGCTTTCTAGCTTTGTAGCTACAAAGGTTAACATACCTGCTCTTACTACCCTATCTAAAAATCCTACCTATTATTTTATGCTAGCAACACTGCAGGGGATCGACAAGTATGATGACAACACTGCTACTTAATGTTTCACATCGTCAGCATCAGATTGTCGTGACACCGATAAGCACGCCTGCCTTCATAGCTTAGGCTAACTACAAACTACAGCCTTCAGTAGTCATACGTGCTAATTCGTACAGCCATCGGCCGAACGAAATTTCATCTAAGTACTGTTAACCTCGTAATTACGTTATCACCCTAAAATTGAATGTCCTTTACACGTCAGGAAACGACAAGAGGGCCCAGGTAAGTGGTAATCGCTTTCAAAGCATTTGTAACAACTGATTTTTTTACGTATGTACATTCGTTGCAAATAAATATATCTACTTATCCTATTCTATTGTATCGATATCGATCGGGTCGATCGATCAGGTTAAGCTACGCTTGCCGCGGTTGGTCGTGGGTGAGTGACCATATTTACATACCAAGACCCCTCCGTGCCTCGGAGAGCACATTAAGCCGTTGGTCCCGGCGGCTGTCATTCGTCGACTTTGACAGTCATTATGGGTCGTCAGAAGCCCGAAAGTCTAACAACCAGTCTTACCAAGGGGTATCATATTATCCTGTACTGGGTTGTGGAGGTCAGATAGGCAGTCGCTCCATGTAAAATACTGGTATTCACCTGCATCCGGTTGGACTGGAAGCCAACCCCAACGTAGTTGGGACAAGGCTAGGCAGATGATGATTATATTCTATTCCATAACGACTTTCAACAGGATTAACATAAATAAGTCTTTCGATACCTACATATAACTAAGTCAATCCAATAAACATTTTTTTTTTTACTTATCCGTCATCATTATTGCTGATGGAATAACACGACTTTATCTAGGCCCTAAGGTCTATTTGTCTACATGACAGATAGATAATTTCAACCTTAGTGAAGTTGCAATTTACTGGGAATTATTGTCAAAAGTGGTGAAGCAATTACGAGGTCGACGATACCTAATGGTGTGGAGATTTCCAAATGCGTGATTGCCAAAGGCGTTAGGCTAAACTTAATTAACAGTTAGGTACTAATCGGTTATAAGCATGGATTAGCCTCAAGTAAGGCCTCATGAATTTCAATATTGACTATACGTGTTGTGCAATTGGGCAACGCTTATGCAATAACTTTGTGTAAGCTTATTCATCATAGACAGCGATAGCCACAGTATATCAAACTGGGCGCCACTCCGCCAGCCTTAACGAGCACCATTGAGAAATCATTTATGACGAATCAGCTCCTGATTTTCCATCGAGCCATCAGAGAACATTCAAATTGGGCAAGCGTTGCCGTAGTCGAGTTGGAAAATTTAAACAGACCCCCACCTCTGTCATAATCAGCCTATAATATTCCCACTGCTGGGACACAGGCCTCCTCTGAGTGAGAGGGAGTGGGCCATAATCTACCACGCGAGCCCAGTGCGGGTTGGTAGATGACACATGTCTTCAAATTTTTGGTTCTAGGACATTCCTCACGATTTTTTCCTTCACCGTTTTGACAGCAGTGGTGATAAAATAATTTACTCAAAGTGCCTGCTCGGGTTCGAATCCACTCGTAAGTCGCAGCCGCTACCACTGGGCCACCACTGCCCTGTCGGCCGCAGCAAAGACCATCTCCACAGGTGTAGTTTCTCGGATGGTTTCGATCTTCAATGCGTATGCGGTATCTCCCAATAGATCATGACCCACCTTCCATCATTCTATCTGCATGCTATGTCACCTGTAGGTACACGTGAGGACCTGATGTCTGCGTTAACGAATCGGTTGACACGCTAAGAAGAACAAGAATCATGCGAGAAAGTTGAGATTGGAACAAAGTTCCTTATTGCACGTCATACTCTGCACACTTGCCGAATGAGAGCTGTACCGAAAAAAGAGTAACATTTTGATCGTCACGACACTTTTGTTACGCAACAAAAGTGTGCAAAAGTGTCTTCTTTTTTTATGGTTTTCTTGATTTTGTTGATTCTAATGTTCTTTTTTTATTGTTGTATTTCCTGTGCGTCCCAAATAAAATATATTTCTTTCTTTCTTTCAAAAGCGAAAGGAATTTCGTTCCAACCGGGTGTCCCACGAAACCGCTGGATTTTTTTTAAACGTCAATAAAACTAGTAACGCCAAAGATTGTAGAAAGCCTTAGAATATCTTATTCTGTACAGAAATAAACCTTTCAAGCTTCTTTGATGTCTCACACTAACTAGACATGCCTTTTCAAAATATAAGTACTTACTCGTAACTTGTTCACTAGGGAGGGAACCTCGCGACTCACTTTTTAATTCCATACACTTTGTTCGAAGTTTTGTAGCAACTTTCGAAGACAAGGTCTGAACTCTTAAAGGGAAAATATTCCTTCCTGTCTTATTTACCATGGAAGTTGAAGCATGGGTTTGTTTTACTAATAAAGGAAGTATTTCTCTGGGATACTTAAGCACCATCGCGGAGATTTGCGGTGAACCACTTCTCGACCTTATTACTGTGGCAATAAGGTTCAAAACTGATTCACCGCGATGGTACCTATTAAAAGAGGGACACATTTAATACACTCCGGGACTTCTAAATCGAGCCACCCTGCACTTTATAGTATCTAGAGAAGTCTATAGAGTCTATATTTTTAAATGGTCGTGAATTCAAATTCGGAACAATGATGACAAGAAAATGATGGCGAATATGTCAGCTTCGTAACTGCATAAAAACTTTTTTGTATGTGTCACAGAAAAAGTTTTTTGGTCTTTATTATACCTCACAGAAATCGCACGGTGGCTCGATTTAGGAGTCCGGGAGGCGTAAATACAAAAGTAGATACAACACAGACAGTTGCTGTTCTGTAACGCAGCAGCATCCGTATGTATAAAGTATTACAAACTCGATTACACCACAGACATTTGAAAACTGTCTGCAATGTGATCCGCTCCGAAAGACATTATTTTAACAAAAACGACCGCAATACAGTTTATAAGTACTCGCTCAGTCTACACTGCAGATCGCTAGGTAATTAGGTTAGATTAGGTTAGAACTGTGACCAACCGCGCGTGAGCCGAGCGAGCGCTGCTTTTATACTAAGCGGCTAATTAAGCTAAATGGCTGCGTCATATCTCGCGTATTTTTAGTTCCTTGCACATGAAAAATAAAACGTAATTTTACTGCATTTGTCTTTTTTATTGCATTCTTCAAATATATATATATGTCACGGGTAATGCTAGAAGATGAGTTAACTTAGGTTTACCCGGGTTTACTTAAAATCACCCCAGGAGTTTGGGCAATGTCCGAATAATAATTAAAATAAATTTTAATTCGGGATTTTCCATACTCACCTAGATCTACCCAATGCTGGCTGGGTAGTGATAGAATCGTTCAAATAGGTGTAGGCTGAAAGGTAGGTTAGGTTAGGTTAGGTTAGAACTGTAACCATTCAACGCACGAGCCAAGCAAGCGAAGCGAGCGTTGCCACGGCAGCGGCCGGCAAGCGCTAGCGTACGTTTAGGCACAAAAGAATGTAATTACCCAGCCAGTGTTGGGTAGACCCAGGCGTGTACGGATAAATCCAAAATTAAAATTTATTTCAATTAATATTTGGACTTTACCAAAATAAAACGCGCGCAGTCGTTACCTATGTTTAAAAGGCTCGTAAAGGAACATTATTTGTCGTTGTGATCGTGTTCACGTAACTGTAAATATCTTTAGTCTTCATTTGTTTTCGTTGCTTATATTTGGTATGTATGTATTTATGTATCTATTATTTAGGTTATGTATGTATCTATTTTAGTATAATATTGTAAGTAGGCACTTATTATTTGCACCAAAGACAGCCCCATTTCATATCCAGGCAAATCACTGTCCATTCTAAGGTTGCCTGGAAGAGATTGCAGAAAGCGATAAGGCCGCCCATTGTATATTTTGTAGTGTTTGATTATGTCTTTTTTGTTATGTATTTTTGTGGTGTACAATAAAGTATATATAAATAAAATAAATAAATAAAGCTTGGGTAATATAAGTAAACTAACCTGTGTAAATCTAGTTTACTCAATCTTCTAGCATTACCCGTAACATATATACTATAAAGATGATGATGATGTATTCAAGCAGTATTCGGACAAACTAAATGAGTGATTCGCAACATAATGCAACATAGACTATGGGTTTCTACGTTGAATAGGTAAGCATTTTCATTGCCTTATACAAACAAATGCGGCTGCACTACAAACCGCTGTGTTGCAGCTGGGTTCGGACGGACTACTACTTTAAGCCATTCGCAAGATGATGCGGCACGGACTATGGGTGTCTGTGTTGCATCCGCCTTTGTATTTGCGCGTCCGGGAGTGTATAAAACTCCATCGTATTAGTATTTTACATTAGATAATCGCTGGGCAATGTTAATTAGATGCCCCATGGGAAACTGATTAGCGTTTCTATGATCGTTTCATTATAATAAGCGTTTGTATGTCAAAGTTTAGCTGGTAGTTTTAATTTTATAGGTAGTTTGTATTTTTTAATTTTGCGGGCGCTCAACGCGATATCACAACAGGTCGATCTATTTAGCTGCACACTGAGTGAATTTACACGAACTGCATATTGTATTACTTCCAAAAATTAATAATACTTACTGACTGTTCGATAGATATTGGATAATATTAGAAATAAGTTGTTGAACTTGTTATTACCTACATTAGATATAAGTACTTATTGAACTAACTATTGCATTAGGTTAATTTAAGACCTGTAATAATAGTTGTGTTATGTAAATAAATAAATAAATAAATAAATAAATTAAACTACGACTGGTGTCGGCGATAGCCGGGCAGATGCGAAAGTGCTTGCAATTTGCATGTTAAATAATGATAGCCACTATGCATTTGCAGTGAGTGACATTGGTTACATGGACGCGACTTCACATCGAATCTCAAATGTAGGTAGCGAGGGCCTCCACATAAACAAAATGTAAACAAAAACAAGCGAATTCATTTTAGTAGTGCTGATGTACGTATGTAAATAGGCTGAAATCCTAACTACCCTACTTAATATTATAAATGTGAAGATGTTTGTAACTCAATCACGCAAAAACGGCTGAACAGATTTGGATAAAATTTGGCACATAGATAGTTTATAACCTGGATTAACACATAGGATACTTTTTATCCCGGTAGTCGGTTCCCGTGGGATAATTTGCGACATCGAAGCCGGTCGGCCGAAGGCGCAGGCAAGGGCTAGTGAAATATAAATGACTGCTCACTTCAAGCTCTGCACTTCAGACACATAGTATTACTTCAGCTAAGTTATCATGATGAAATTTCTACAGAATATCCAGAATATTTGTGAAGGGACTTTTAGGGGAAGTACTACTAACGGTGAAGGAAAACATTGTGAAGAAACCGACACGTCCTAGAACCGAAACTTCGAAGACATGTGACATCTCTCAACCCGCACTGGGCCCGCGTGGTGGATTACGGCTCACTTCCTCTCACTGAGAGGAGGCCTGTTTCCCAAGTAGAGGGAACATTATAGGCTGATTATGTTATGCGGCCGTACTTATTTATACTACCTATCAGCGTTGTTGTTTTGAAGTTGAAGAGTCTGGGTAAGGCCATCGTAATTTCAGGCACACGTGACATTTCAGTTTTGTCTTTGAGATGGCAACGCATCTGCGATGCCTTTGGTCTTATAAATGATCAATGATTTTATAGGTAGGTTTATACAAACACTTTTACAAGTCAATCATATTTTAAAAACCAGCTAAGTGCGTGTCTAACTTCGCACATTTAAGGTTCCGTACCAAATCTGATTTACCCATATAGTAATGTATAGTATTTGTTAGTAAAATATACATAATAATAAACATTATCACCACTCAAGTTCATAGGTGGTGGTTCAATGAGAAGTTAAAAAATTCTTCGCAACAAAATTTTCCGAATAAGAATTTTTCGGAGCTTATTCCTTTGTTTATCAATATTTTTAAAACAAAAATTACAGACTTGACGAGTTCTGAACAACGATACCCCATTCGATGGGGTAGGTCAAAAATTTTTTTTGCACCCCCCTTTATGTGTATGGGAGCCCCCCTTAAAAACATTTTAAAATATTTTTTGACAATTTGTATGGCTTTGGGTCAACAAGATGCTTATACCTACTGAGAAAATTTGAAGACTGTAGCTCCAACCGTTTGGCTGTAAAACCACTCACTCACGTGTCACTTACATGTCATGTGTGACAGATGACGGACAGACGGACACGTAAGTGACAGCAATACGTTTGTACCCTTCAGGAACGGAACCCTAAAAAAAAATACAACCGACTTCCAAAAACAACACTACAAAGTGAAAAATAACTTTAATTTCGGAAGTCGGTGTCTGATTAAATGTATTTTTGTTTTTGCCACCGACTTCCGAAATTAAAGTTATTTTTTCACTTTGTAGTGTTGTTTTTGGAAGTCGGTTGTATTTTTTTGTAAAAAAGTTTTATTTTTCACTTTTTAGTGGGTCTGTTTATAATTTGTATAAATTACAATAGTCTAATGTCAATTGCTCATCACATGTTACAAAATATTGCTTTTCCCGATGCTGGGACGTTAATTGTTGAGGAGTTCTGCTGGTAAGAACCAGGAGAACTCCTCAACAACCACTCACCACACGCATTGTGTGACGAGCGGAAATTGCTTAGCAACCATATTAAAGAAATCGAATCGCAACCCGTGAAATATTTATCATTGAGTAGTTCCGGTAGCCATCTGTGGTCTTCATCATCAGTTCCACTTCACCAAGTGGTGCTTTCCGAGAGCAAATGCACGAGCTACTATAAAAAATACCCAAATCACTATAGGTGTGCCTATAATATTTGAAGAGTTCCTTCGATTTCTCCAGGATCCCATCATCGGAACTGGATTTTGACAAAAATGGGACCATTGGGGAAGTATACCCTTTCCAACAAAAAAATAATTTTTCAAATCGGTTCGCAAGCGACGGAGTTATGCGCGAACAAACATAAAAAAAAAAATACAAACATCCGAATTGAGAACCTCCTCCTTTTTTAGAAGTCGGTTAAAAACTAGACGAGGTCGGCGTTTCCTATGGGACTACTCTGAGAAGAAAGGCTGAGAAAAACTCAGAGATCAGTCTCTTTTAAAGTTCAGATATAATCTTGGTCAGATCATGTGAAGATCATGTAGAGTGGTGTCTGAAATGGTATTTTGAGGAAAGAACCACACAGATTGAGTGGACCTGTCGAGTCAGTGCACGCATTTGTCAGTAATCGTGCAGCTTAACTTAGAATTGAAGGAGCTCAACGATTCGACGAACAATGCTAAAGAAAGGGCATTTGGGTAGGCCGTATAAATAACGCCAAATACCAGACCATGATTAAAACTCATCATCATTCTCCTGCCCTTTATACCAGTTTATTTGTGGTCGGCGCAACAAGTCTTTTTCTTCCATACTTTTCTATTAATCATCATCTCGGTAATCACTCCCTTTTTAGCCACACAGTCCATCCATCGTTTCTTTGGTCTTCCCCTATTCGTATAGCCATCCGCATTCATACTTAAAACTTTTCTGACGACATTTTCATCATTCCTCAGCATCACATGCCCATGCCATGACAGCCGATCTTCACACAACTTTTCAGTCACCGGTGGCACTTTCCGACTTCCTCTTTTATACTCATTTCTTATTCTTCCAACACCACACAACCGGACCCTCTTAGCATTCTCATCTCAGCTACATGCAATAGCCTTTCATTCATTCCTTTTATGGCCCATCATTCTGATCCATACAGGATAGCAGGTCTAACCATTGTTTTATACATTTTCCCCTTAAGTTTAAGGGGAATGCGGGAGTCGCAGATTGTTCCCGTGACCTGCCGCCATTTCATCCACCCAGTGTTAATTCTGCGCTTACGAGTAACAGTCCGATTTACTTCGCCATCGCTTTGCACAAGTGAAACGAGATACCGGAAGTCGGGGCAGACCGGGAGAAGCGCTCCATCATGCGCTATGGCACCACGATTGATATGATTAAAACTAACTGATAAAAAAATGCGTGAGTGTCGTGGAACACCCGGTTGGGACAAAATTTTCGAAGCCGCCATCTTGGGTTTTCATTTTGACCTCATTATCATTTTCAGCGCCTCGAAAACTACGGAAAAACCCATGACGAAAAATTTTAAAATATTCGCAGCCGCCATCTTGACTTTAAATTTTTACTTCATTATCGTTTTCAACTACCTCAAAAACCAATGTAATAAAATGTAAAAAAAACAACATGCATGTAATGTATGTGTAATGTAATGTAATTTAAAAGGTGTGCATAATAAAGAGTATTCTATTCTATTCTAAAACCATGAAAGTGACACCCATGACGAAAAATTAGAAAATTTTCGCAGACGCCATCTTAGATTTTCATTTTGACCTCGCTATCGTTTTCAGCGACCTAAAAAACCATGAAAATGACACCCACGACGAAAAATTTGAAAATTTTTGCATCCGCTATCTTGGACACAAAAACCATGAAAATGAAACCCATTTCATTATTATTATTTCCTTTATTTAATTTTATACATATATGTTACATTTTTAAATATTAGAATAAAAAAAAACAACATTTTTTCTTCTTCAAATTATAGAAAGGAAATTTCATGACGGAATTTCGTGACGGAAAATCTTAATTTTTTTTTTTGCCTAGCTCACTTCCGCCAAGTTCGTACCGTCCGAAAAGGAACTTCGTTCCAAAAAAACATTTGCAGATGTTCATATACTTAATTGACAATGACGATCGCTCGTTTGTCATCTAATTACAAATTATATTTAAAACTATTTCGAACGTTTTGCGTTCACATGAGTGGGTGAAGTGGTCAACAAAAGTGGCTTTTATGGAGTACCTCATTATAATGCTAATGATAAATGTGTATGTATAGGTTAGTTCGCCTGATAAGAGTTTGAGGACTTGTGATAATCCTCAAGGTCTCTTTATCTGAGCGGAAAAATACTTAAAGTGGAACGTTCGAGCTATAAAAACAGAAAACTGCAGTATAAAGACGCAAGTTTTGCTATATTTTTGATTGAAATCACAATATTTTCAAGAAAATAAAATTTATAGTAATAAGAGAAGGTTTAAACAATTTATCTTTAATGATATTTATTTATAGGTATATATCCATAACCATTTAAACATAAAACCAACACAGAATTCTCTATTTAATAGACGCCGCCGAAAACGGACTTTTTTCGGCCGAAAATGCATAGGTAAGTACTTAGGTACTTTGGCCGAAAATTGCCGAAAACCGAGATCGAAATTCGGTCAGACTGTACCTACTGTAAAACCAGGCCGATTCTCACCTTGACCGTGACCTACTTATAGGCCGGGGATTCAATTGGCGCCTCCGGGACTCAGGGAGGCTGCATACTCTCTCACTCTTGACTGATTACCTTGTTACACTTGGCCGGGTAGGTAAGAGTCGTACCAACGTAATGTTCCAAAGTCCTCTGCCTACCTCTACTTAGGTCATATTGAAAGTTTCTGGATTCTGCTAAATAAGACCAGATACTAGACTTATTATTAAATAAGACCAGATATTAGACAACTTATTATTAAATAAGATCAGATTTTAGACTGTCACTTCCCCACACAGCCGATGACTGTCCTTCATTAAACTTTTTTATCATTTTACAACACCACCCGACACGCAGTCGATTCTGGTCTTCTGTTAAATCATGCGGTATCCATCGAGTGTAAAGCTTCCGAACCTTCAGATGCACATATAAAATGTCTTGCACTTAGCTCATTCCAATGCCTAATACAGTACGAATTTGCTGATAAGTAATTTTTATCAGTTTCAATCAGTTGTCGTACGGTATCAATATTGGATTCTGTAACCGCTGGCGCCGTCGCCGTCGTACGTACACGAACATCGTCATGAAGATGACCACGTTCACGTCTAAATTCTCCGAACCACGAATACACGGAGCTGCGACATGGGGCTTCATCACCAAATGCCAGTTGAAGTCTCAGGCAACTCTCTTGTTTACTTAAGCCACAGCGAAAATCGTAAAAAATCATTCAGCGAGCATTTTTACGAGTTAAATTCATTGTAATAGCGACACACAATTTTCTACAGGACGCCACAATGTAAAAAACAAATGACAGTCTCGCAAATTAAAAAGTAAAATGTTCCCAGAGGGTTCCATTGTCGAATTCCGTAATTGCTTTTTTATTTTTTTTATTGTAAGTAGCCAGTTCCAGAAACTTTCAGTATGCCCCACGTATAAGAACAAGGCGTGAATATGTGTCTGTTTTGTGCAGTGACTGTTCAGTCTTATTTACATTGCGATGAAGTGTCCTAATGTACCTATGTTGAAATGCCCGTTTTGATCTAAGCAATACCTAAATGAAAGCCTACCGCTTTGTTGGATTTTCAACTTTCGGCGCTAAACCGAGCGTTGAAAACCAACAGCGCGCTTTGATTTAGGTGTCGTTTAGTATTGTGATGGCTCAGTCGTTAAGGCCTCGCCTCTCATACACGAGGTTGTGGGTTCGAATACAGGCCAATGTGACTTTTTCAATTCATATGTACTTTCTGAGTTTATCTTAGACATTACTGACATCAGTGAAGGAAGACATCGTGAGGAATCCTAGACTTATAGTTAATACATGTCGGAAATCACCAACCCGTCTTGAGCAAGTGTGGTGATCAATGCTCGTGCCTTCTCTGTATAAGAAGAGGCCTTTGCCCTGCTGTGGGACAATTGTTATTATATTATATTTTACAGTTACTGAAAACGCGCATAAGAATCGTAGCAGAAGAGTTCTGCCGTGGGATTCTGTAAGGCCTCATTCTAAACTTGAAATCTGAATCCGCTGTGAGTTTCTTGATTGGCATTCTTTAAACTCGTTTGATAATTCGACTTTACACTAGCGCTACCCTTGCGAGCGTGTCAGCGAGTTGAACTAAATTGACCGTAAGATTTTGACAGATAAAGTATGAGATGACGTAAGAAGTGGCATTAAGTAGTACTAGTACTTCAACGCTCACTTCGCACTCAAACCCGATTCAAAATATCAAATAAAAAGCATCTATTTTACGGGTGAGAATGAATAGCGATGTGAGATGCGAGTTGTTGTTCGAATTTTACAGAATCGACGCACTGTAGTTACTGCCTAGCGGGAAAAATGCGTGAGTTTATATATGTCTGTATGTTTTGCGCGATGACCGTTCAATCTTATTTACAAAATAGTGAAGAGTCTATCTATCTGTAAGTCAAAGACGAAAATAGGCTATTCATCTTAGTTAGACCTACACTTGTGTCTGTTTTCACTAACACTCCAAGATAAGTACTCCACCTGAAACTGACTGTGTACGTAGGGGATACTTCAATAGCATTGAGTATTATGGAACCATATTTTATTGAAATAAAGAATAGACTACAATGACAATCAAATCGTGAGAAGTAGACACAGAATATAATCATAACTTACTCGTATGTTCTGTGGACGCGGACGTAGAGAGTTCCATAGTATTCACTTGCTTTTGCCCGCGGCTTCACCCGCGTGAATGTCGGAAAATATACCACAGGAACGTACTATCGGGAAATCCTTTCTTCTACATTATAAAGGGAAACACTTTACAAAATTTCAGCTTTCTAGGTTCAAGGTAGGTAGGGTAAGGTAGGGTATGGTAGGGTTTAGGCTGGGCGTTGGTGAGTCATTCAGTCGGAACTTCTCTTTTTAACCGACGATAAAAGGGAGGTGGTTCTCAAGTCGACACGTATATTTTTTTTGCTTATGTCTGACCACGCATAACTTGTGTGTGTGATTTGAATTTTTTTTTGTTTTATTCGAGTGGGTATAAAAAGTTGGTCCCATATAAAATTTATCATTATCAACATTGCTTGGGTAGTTTTTGTGTAGATTCACTTTTTATGTGGATGATGTTCTAATTTCTTTTGCTTCTTCTTTTTAGGAAAAAAAAAATCTTAAAAAAAAAAATACAACCGACTTCCAAAAACAACACTACAAAGTGAAAAATAACTTTAATTTCGGAAGTCAGTGGCAAAAAACGAAAACACATTTAACCAGACACCGACTGCCGAAATTAAAGTTATTTTCCACTTTGTAGTGTTGTTTTTGGAAGTCGGATGTATTTTTTTTAATGTTTGTATTACAACGTTTCGTTTTGCATCCTCGTCAAATTTCAGGGTGTGATACAGAACATCAAACCGAACAACTTTCTCCATGGGACCAACATCGTAATCGCGAAAAAATTTTCAACTGTCCCATAGAAAACTTCAATACCTACTCGACGCAAATGTATGGGACGGATGATTATTTTTTCGTGATTACGATGTTGGTGCCATGAAAAAACATTTTCAACTACCACACCCTTAGATTTGACGAGGATGCAAAATGACAAGTTGTATAGATAGATTTAAAGCATTGAAAGTTTCTCTTGAATTTAATTTATTTTTCAGTAGGTATATGTACGTGTACAGGGTGCTTATAATTCCTTAGTGCACAATATGAATTAATAGAGCGTGACGATATGACCAGTTTGACTGGAGCCGAAACATGTAAGTACCTAATATTGAGTCATCGCCCTCTCGTCATACACACGATAATTGTTCAATACGGTCATATTTAGAAGTAGAACCCAACACAAACATTGCAGCATCCTTGTTGACACAACCAGCACGTCATAAGTAATCCACATCTTTTCTCCGTCCACTTGGATCTATATCTATACAGGGTTAGTTTTCAATGACCAGCCAAATTTTCACAGGGCGTTCTACCCGTGAATATGAACAACTTTTACTATGGGACCAACTTTAAAATCACGAAAAAAAAACAGCTGTTTCATACAAAAGTTCAATACCCACTCGGCCAAAATGTATGAAACAGCAGATTTTTTTTTCTGATTTCAAAGTTGGTCCCATAGTGAAAGTTGTTCATAATCATGGGTAGAACACTCTGTGAAAATTTGGCTGGTCATTGGAAACTAACCCTGTATATCTTGATTCTTATGACTTAGACTTGAATCCCTAAAGAAACGTAGTCGTCTCGAACAAATTTATAGTCTGTTTCAAAAGTATCAGAATAAAGTGTAAACAAAACCCTGTTCAGGTTCACTAAAGGGAATTAATAACTCGTGCATCTGCATTCTGAAGGTTTCTGCTTTATATCTTACTAGCTTTTGCCCGCCACTTCACCCACGTGGCAGTCGGAAATTATCCCACGAGAAGTATTATATGTCATGGTCATGGTTTACCCATGGCCAAATTTCATTCAAATCCATTCAGCCGTTTTAGCGTGAAACCGTAACAAACAAACTCACTTTCGAATTTATAACATTGGTTAGAGTATGAGTTACAACAATTACTATTTGAATAACTTTAATAAATTGTAATTGAAAAATCATCGACCATTTAGGTAATACATTTAATCTTAATGGCTGCGCCACACGCATTCCGAAATGAAGCGAAGAAGATTGGGAAAACATTGAGTGAAATCAAACGCAAAGCTCTGAACTGTCATAATGAAAGGCATTGGCATTTAAACTGCTATTTTTTTATTATATTGTACATTGTACAAAACTGTTACCTCTACTTATGTACGTGCAATTTCATGCATCATGGTTTTAAATAACTCTTAGCCTTTTGCCAGGATTTTATGACTGAATAAAAACGATTCATGTTATTTTAAAAAGCATTTTTTTTAAGTACTTACAAAAAGCCATGAATCCTATTCATACAACCATTGTTGTATTCTAAATTGACCACTACATAATGTTCAAGTAAATGATTGCACTGATAACACGATGTCATAATTTTTTGCTACTATTAAATCTATATAATAATAAAAATAAAATGATGTTTGTTGGTAATAACTTGAAAACGGCTGGACCGATTTGGCTATTTTTTGTTTTGTCCGAATCCAGGTTCTGGAAAGAAAAATTTGAAAAGTTTCACGGCAAATCTTCAACTGTACGTCCTTTTTTGTATGAATTATTGAAATTTGGACAGGATTCCAAAAAAATCCAATCATAATATCATTTTTTTTTTCCAATTCTGGGTCTGGGTCGGGTATAAATAACTAGTACCTAACATTTAGAAAACGTCACTTCACAGACTTAACAAACAGGTACCTACTTTGGAATGAACTACGTGTTACTTGCTTCTATATTATCAAAAAAAAAAAAAAAAAATGTCAAAATATAATTATCTAGACTGATTCTCTCAACAAGTTTTATACACTTCCCAAAATTCACTGAATTCGTTATACACTGACGTGGTTTCCATTAGTTTGTCATCATTCAGAGCAGCGCACATCTTGCAGTACTCATTGGTTTCGTTCAGCTCCGTAGTCTTGTGGTAGGAGTAATACTTCTGCCATCGGAAAAACTCCGCATAGATCGCAGGCTCTCTGATCAGCTGATCAATCAACTCTGCTAGTGCCGAGATCCCTAATTCTCTGGCATTTAAATACGATCGATCTGGCAGGAACCTGCAATTAAAGGTTTTATAGAACATTTGTTTCAGCCTTGACTTCGTCCGCGTGGAAGCTAACTATACCATAAAGTATATCCTATGGCACTCGGCAATAGTGCATCGTTCTGTCAGTGAAAGAATTTTTGAAATCGGATGAGCAGTTTCAGGGATTACCTCCTACATCCAAACTAACAAACTTGGGCCTAGCGACCCGTGTGTGGCGACAATAAAATTTTAAACACCGATTTTTCTGTGATAGATCTAAGCTTAAATTTAATCTTTACACATATTAAATAAATAAAATTGAATGGTCTGTTTGTACGAGTAATGTCAAAATAACAGCCTTTTACTAAATGCATGTGAAGGAATATACGGTACTCTTTAATTTACATTTTTGTGTCTTTCTATCTGTCTGTCTATTTGTTCCGGCTAATCTCCGAAACGGCTGCACTGATTTTGACGGGAAGTTAACTGGCATATAGATAATGTTATAACGAGTAAGTGAGGCTACTTACATTTTTAATAAAAAAAATTGAGTTCTACGCAAAAAAAAATTAACCCATGAAATTGTCAACAAAATACAATTCAAATATGGAAGTTTTGACATCCACGCGGGCGAAACCGCGGGCAACAGCTAGTGTATAATACACATACACCTTCCAAAAAAATAATTCTAAATTTGCATCAAAATATATTGTGTAGTTTAGAAGAACTACGAGTAAGCGCACACACGACAGTCACACTTAAAGTGACAATTAAAGCGTATTTTTTATTAACCGACTTCAAAAATGGAGGTTATCAATTCGACATGTATGTATATAATATTATTGGAACTGCAATATATTCTCATATCTATTAGAGCTTCCAAACAAATATACAACATTTTATAGGTAGGTATGCATGTATGTATGTTTGTTCAGGTTTTCTCCAAAACTATTGATCGGAACGTGACCATTCTATTTTTATTGGCTCACATTTACTTCAACTTAGGGAACAGTGCAAGTTTCATCAGAATCAGTTCAATAGTTTTCAAGATATGCACATGTAACATGTAAGTATGACTGTCTGGCTTATTGATCGAGCTACGAGTGTGGTGTCAAAAGGAAAACATCTGAAAACCTCGGTCAAATTCTAGTTATTGCAAACAAATATTCCAGATTTTACTTAAAACCAAAAATTATGACATAAAAAAGTAATTTTAAAAAATTAAACCGACTTCAAATAGAAATTAACTGAAAATTATGAAATATCACACATCACACTAGGCGAATGTTTGTGTGTGTGTGTGTGTGTGTGTGTGTGTGTCTGTTACTTCTTCAAGCTCAAACGGCTGGACCGATTCGAATGAAATTTGGTATGTAGATAGCTAGACTCTGGATTAACACATAGGCTACTTTTTATCCCAGTCTACGCGGGTGAAACCGCGGGGCGCAGCTAGTTAACTTTGATTTCGGAAGTCGGTGGCAAAAAACTAAAATACAGATCCCAATACACCCACTTCGGAAATTAAAGTTATTTCATAATTTTGAGTTTATTTATTATGAGTTAATTTCTTTTTAAAGTCGATTTATTTTTATAAATTACTTTTTGTTAATATTAAAAGTCTTTGACAACTAAATGTAGAGTTATTTTAAACAACATGATCGTTGTGATATATTTTAAAGATAGTTCAAATGATTATGATGTTCTAATTCATTTTCAGCTGCATTTAGTAAAAGACTGGTTGACGTATTGTAGTTAAGACGGCTACGATAATTTCTTTCAACTTACCTGCTATAGTTAGCTCCTCCGTAAACAATGGGTACTGCAGTATTTTGTAAGGCAAGCAACAATTTCTCTGTAACGTAATCTTCACTAAAAGAGTTCTCGAAAGATAAGTAGAAGTAATAATCTTTGTATATTATTTCCGCACAAAAATCTGGTTCTTCACGATGACATGTGAACTTTCCACAATCTCCGTACACATCTATTTCTAATTCATATTTGGTCATTAATTCGTATTTAAGACTGTTTACATAATATTCACGTCGACTTCTTGAACGACAATTAGATACGAACCAGGCGACTGCTTTACGTTTCCTTCTGAGCTCAGCCTTAAATGTTTCATTGACAGGATCCATATCCTTCCATTCTATCCAATGCATGTCTTTCTTTGGACCCACAATGCTGCCGTTAGAGTCTTTTATCGCAATGTAGCCCCAACGTACATCTGAATCTAATCTGTATGTCCACGTCCAATTAAAATATCCATTAAAATTATGAACACACAATGGATAATTCGCTGGTGATTCTATGCTTGCAAATACAAACTTTTGGTTTGGCAACCGTTCTTCTGGCAGCGTAATATCACCAGTTAATTCCGGCCCATGAAAAAGGATTGCGTCGAATGCGGTAGTACTGCCCAAAAGGCTCTCATTACCCGTCACTACACAATTGGTGTATGTACATTTCCTCCCGATAAAGCCTCTTCTTCCTTGGCCTATATACACAAACGGTATGGTGTCTTCTTTAGTCCAAAGCAATATGTATTTCATTCCTGGCGTTGCTTTCCCGTGTAAACGAAAACTATTTTGGTTATTCTTATACTTTTTTATCATTGTTATTATAACAACGGAAAACATCACAAAAATAAATAATTTACTAGTGAATGTTCTCATTTTACTAATAGCCATATTAATATTTATTTAACTCTTCCCGATGATTTTGTTGATTTGGATTATTTGTCGGCCAACTAGACGGCTAGACAGCAGTACACACGTAACGCAAAACATGAGCGTAGACCCGAAACTAAGGCTCACGACTTTTCTAAACTAGCCGAACATCTAATTGGTAGTTTAACACACACGTGGAACTATTTGATTTAGTGTCTTCTACAAAGTATTGATAGATTGTTTCGGCGTGTCTGTGTTGACTTTGACTGGCATTCTGTTATCGTTTCTATTTTAGTATTAATGCATGTTTTACATATTGTATCCAAGTCGAATTTTATTACGCGGATAAAGTTACCAATACTACATAACTGCAATATTGTTATGTGCATATTGTTAGGTAGGCACATGTTATTATTCAATGAGTTGACCGGTATTTATTACTATCTTCCTCGTTGGTCTAATGTTCGTTAGCAGTGTTAGCACAACTGCGTGTGCGTGAGTGGCACATCCTGGGTTCTATCCCTAGGTCGGGCAGTATTACTGTATTAGGAAATTCTTAATAGCTGCAATAGGTTAGTCTACATACGAAATCATGTTTGGCAAAATTTACGATGAACTAACATCTGTCTATCTCCTCGTAGAATACAAGTATGAAGTGCTGTAATAAAACATTTATTTCAGCTAAAGTTTGAGCTCTGTTAGTCAACTTGTGCTATCAGTGCCCAAATAATGAGAGCCTTTATCTAAATCCACTTGATCTGCAATCAGCAATGTCTATGTAATCTAGGTTAATAATAAATAATAATAAAAATAATAATAAAAATCTTTATTTATACAAAAACATACAGAGTTCGACGTACTGGTTGACATTTGGTTTTAAAATATATTTAACGTTTCTGTTACAAATCTGTACAAAAAACTAATACTCTACCTACCTCTTAAGCTAGGTTATACCTGTATTTTAAGAGGTAGTTTGTGGTCTAGGTTACAGTGTTCAACAAAAACTAATCTTAAGTGAACTGTGTCATTCTTCTGTATGGTATAAAAATGAGAAAGAATAAAATAAAATTTTATGTAGGGGTGTGTTTGTGTGTGTGAGTGGTGTGTGTGTGAGTGGTGTGTGTGTGAGTGGTGTGTGTGTGAGTGGTGTGTGTGTAGGGGTATGTGGGTGGGTGTATTACACGAGATAGGAAAGTAAAGCCTCCGTGTAAGAGTAGTCCTTCAGGAGCAGCCACTCTGTTAATTTAGATTTAAGTGCATGTGAATTTAAATTTATAATGTTGAGGTGTTTGTTAATGTTTTTATAAATATGAGTACTTAGAATATAAAATTGATGTTTAGCGAAGGAAGTCTTGTGTTGGATACTTGGTGGAAGGTACGTGCGTTTATTTGTAATAGGAGGTGGAAAGCCTACGTGCTTTCTAAGGGTGGATTGAAACACATAAAGCTGACGAACCGTAAGTACTTAATGGTTTAGACGTAGCTTTTACAATATGAGGAACACTTTACATAATCTTGAGTATAACTACCAACTCATCAATTGTTCTGTTTACAATTTTATTTGCCTCCTCGATTCCCGTTACTATTGTGTTTATATTGGAAACTATATAATTTGAAGTTTTATGTCAGGATAATTTAGAAAATGTATTAAAACCAACAACGAATAAACTAGGTAGGCACCTATAATAAAACATCTTAAATAAGTAACAGTTTTTGTTTTAAAACTGTTTTGTAGACAATGTGAAACGAACACCATGTTTGATCTGAAAGGGCATTGCCAAAATCTAGTGAAAAATCTTAGTTAACCAAAAAAATAATAATTGCTATTTAAAATTCATGATTTTAGTATCAAAATTACAATTTCATCAAAAAATTGCTAATTTTCAACAAAGGATAGTTTGTCTAAGCTGAAATGACGCGCCCCACTACCGCTGTTACCGTAGTGTCTGTATACTAATTTAAATAGTGGGGCGCGTCATAAGTTATGATCGCGGGGAAGACCTGAATGAGACTCGCACAGATCAGGACGCATGACACAAATCGAGCACGCCTGTAGGTTCTCAGCAGTGGGTGGTACAATGATTAAAAAAAAAGAAAGATGAATAAGTTATCCTCCGCTAAACGGACAGTCAGGGTTTTTTTTAATCTTGTATAGTATTTCTTATACGCTGACGTCATAATACTGTTTAAGTCCATACCATAAAATACTTACTGCATACAGACAGACCTCTTCCAGAACAGAAGTATAGTAGCACGTAATAAAAAATTAATGAGTAACGACGTAGATTACAATACAATTAATAATGTAGGCATTAATAGGCAATAAAATTAAATGGAAAAGATTAAAGGGATTTTTATATTATTATGAAGGTCGGACCTACCAACTGACAGTAAAATAACAATTTATTATTATAATAATATTTGTAATTTTTTTGTCAGTTGCTATTAGCGGTAAATGTCGGAGTCGAGCTTCAATCAATCAACTCAGCCTATCGCAGTCCACTGCTGGACATAGGCCTCTCCCAGACTGCGCCACAACACCCTGTCCTCCGCCCTCCACATCCAGTCTGTCCCAGCCACGTTCTTCAGGTCGTCGGTCTATCTAACTGGAGGACGTCCCATACTACGCTTGCCGATATGCGTTCTCCACCACCCACTACCACTTCAGTTTGCTTACTCTGCAAGCTATGTCGGTTACTCCGGTTCTTGTCCGAATAACATCATTCCTGATTTTATTTTTCAAAGAAATTCCGAGCATAGCCCACTCCATAGCGCGCTGAGCGACCTTGAATTTGTCGACCAGCCCGAGTTTCAGTGTCCACGTTTCCGAACCGTATGTCATAACGGGCAGGACGCACTGGTTGAAAACCACAGTCGTCAAATATTGCGGGATAGGTGACGAGAAGACTTGACGAAGTTTTTCAAACGCTGCCCAACCCAACTGGATCCTTCTGTCGGCTTCTTTCTCAAAGTTGTGTCTACCGAACTGGACGAATTTCCCTAGGTAGACATACTCCTTTACAACTTTGAGAAGCGACCCTTCGAGCGGATTGGTCTCGGCAAGACGTTTGGACGTGGAGTCGAGCTTGGCCACTTGGCCCCTACAATTTACTTACGCCAGGTCGCATTCTGGCACTCCTTATTTGCTCAATATTTCCTTAGATAATTGGTGAACAGTCCATTCCTGGGTTAATTCAGGTGGGACTAGGTGGTAAATATTAAACAAATTAAGGGAAAAGTTGGGGCAATATTTTTATTTTGGAATTGTCACACTTTTTTCTTTTTTTTTGTTTTTCATCTACTTCTTTACTAAGTATATAAAAAATGTTGGTGTTATTTAATATTTGACACAGTGCACTCCTACCAGTGAAACGTATTATTGGGTGAAGTACATTATTGATCGATGAAATCGGTGATCAGAAACGAATTTATAATGTTTTTAACTTTGCCTGTTTTCTTGAATGGGGAATCGGTCAAGTTGGCAAAGTTTCGAATTTCTTTTAACTGAGTTGCCATAACTAAAGTCGTGTTGCAACCTGTTATTGTATTTATATTCTGAAGACCAGGTGGGAGAAATTTTAAAAAGTTCAGGTTTGCTGGTCAGGGCCTAAGGGCCCCCTGAGCTCGAGGGCCCCGAGGTGCACGGTACTGCCTAGCCCTCCGATAGCTACGCCACTGTGTCATGGCTTCAAGGTCTGGGTAAAAGCGCGCTGTTGGATTTTCAACTTTCGACGCCGAGCCGAGCGTTGAAAATCCAACAGCTTACTTATACTCGTATTTAGGCTTTCATTTAGTTACAAGCAAATTGTTGATACGGAACTGTCTGAACGTTTCGTCTACTCATATACATAAATGGATACTGTGCATGTGTACGCGGTATGATCAGATTCATCTGTTCAGTTTTACTATATGGTAGTGAGCACAGAGGGTTTTTGAGCAAGCATATGCAGGGCGAAAAATTGATAGCTGAGTAGGTGCGGCATTTGTAGAGGACACCGAATCCGAATATATATTTGAAAAGTTTCAGATAGGAGCCCCTTGGTAAGGAGTCCACTTTCAGATTTCGAAAAAGGGCGAAAAATGAAACGATCTTCAGAGCCATTGATTTTCAAATGATGGTGTGTGGCCTAACCCATATTGACGTAAATCGGCAAACCTGATGAAGAAATTGTGAGTTTTCCCAAAATCTGACGACTTTGAAAACACAGATTTGGACAATTTTGGGCGAATAAAAGTTATTCTGTGTGTCTTTTTTTTCTAGTCCATGTATAGAAAGTACAAAACAAATATGCATTGAAAAAAAATATTTTGAGGAAACCCTGTTTTACAAACCCTGAATTTATTCAAATCAGCATCGACCCGGAGGCGTCCACCACTTATAAAAATCGTCATAAATTGTGGTCTTTTTTACTATTTCTTCGTTATTCAAAGTGGCGCAAAATAAACAATAAGGATCAGTTTCAACATCTTCATTTTTTCTATGATACGAGTAATATTTTTTCCATTTGAAGTACTCTGCATATTTTTCCGGATCATTGATCAATTCATACATTTTTGCTGCTACATCCTTAGTACTTTGTACTCTAGCGTCCAAGTAAATGCCATCTGGCATAAATCTGTAAAGATATAAGTATTAGTAAATTAATCCACATCATTAGAATAAACATGCCACGCAGTTGGTACTTGAGCAGTGGTAGCCCAGCCACTGGTAATGACCTCATCTCGTTCATCGCCTAGCTGTCAATGGCAGTGGTTTCGAACCTTGGCGAGTACCTACTTTAATTGCAATTTGTTTTATTACCACTGTTCATACGAGCGTTCATCCATCGCATTTCTATAGAGACCTATCGAAATGAGACGTTGCCAGCCCGCATGATAGGTATTTTATTAAATTTAAATCAAAGGACAATTTTTAATCGGCCAAGCACTAAATGTTGTATTTTACTTATTTTTATTTTAACATTTACTCTATAGTAAATAAGAATATTTAATCGTAATACTGCAAATAGAAAATAATTGACAATATGTAAATTTTAATGAGTAAATACCAAAATTACTAAAAAAATAGCATACATGTAAATACCAACGATCTAGTGCTTGGCCGAAAAAAAATAGTAGGTACTTACTTTGATTTAAATTTATTAATATAATCCCATAACGTGTGAATTACGGCCCATTCCGTCTCACACAGAGAAGGCCTGAGTCCCAACGGTGGGAACGTTATAGTCTGATAAGACTATTTGTGATTTAAACAACAAAACCAAGCATTTCTATCGCTTCATTAATACATACCTAGTATAATTAGCACCACCGTACACTATGGGCACGGCGTCATTATTTAACGCTCGTAATAACTTCTCAGTGACATAATCTTCACTAAAAGAGTTTTCAAACGATAAATAAAAATAATAATTCCTTTTAAGTAATTTATCGCAGTCATCTTCATTATCTCGTGAACATTTTAGGGGCCCACAGGTACCGAATATATCTAAGATCATACCATATTTTGCTAATTCGTCTTTTAACTGTCTAGCAATTTGTTCTCTGTTACTTCTGGTATTACAGTTGGATACGAACCACGCCGCAGCTCTGGTTTTCGTTTTAAGTTGTTGTTTAAAATCGTTGCTAACTGGATCCATATCTTCCAACTTGATCCAATGCATTTCTTTATTTGGTCCAACTATAGCATTATCTTTGTCTCTAATAGTTAAATAACCCCATCTTACTTCAGAATCTAATTTAAAAGTCCATGTCCAGTTGAAATATCTATTAAATCTACTAGAGCAGAGCGGATAATTGTCTCCAGATTCTATACTTGCGAAAGCAAACTTCTGATGTGGGGATCGCTTTTTAGGTAATTGTGCAGCACTATAAGTTACCACTTCTGGCCCTGCGAATGCAATGACGTCAAATTTTGAATAACCGCCGTCGAGATAGGAGCGGTTTGCAGTCACTATACAGTTTGTGTAAGGACATTTTCGTTCAGTAAATCCATCTCGTCCCTTGCCCATATATACGAAAGGAACATTTAATGGCGACGTCCATTGTAAAATATATTTTAAGTCCACTTTTTTTTCTGATACATTTTGAATCACATCTCTTTTTAATAACGTCCGATCACTTATTAACTTGTCACTGTATGAAAGTATTGGATCACTGATAGTTACTGTTCTCGTTGCGTTATATATTAGTATTAACATTATCATTGCTATGATAAAAAATACTGTCTTTTTTGAACACAAGGCCCTCATTGCAATTATTGCGGATTGTAGATAGCTACAAAAAAGAAATGAGCGAGTCTATCGCCAGTGTTGTGAGACTGACTATGAAGAGCTACATATGTGGGTGCGCACTTGTAGTCACACCAGATTGTAACACCAGTGTGAATAACAGGATTTGTTTTCCTGTTTTCAGGAATTTTATCTACCATTTACCTCGTATTATCAGTGCGGTGAAAAAATATCGATATGAAAATGGATTTTGTAAGTATAGTTCATATTAAACAGGGTCTACCAAATTGCCAAAGATAACTTTGTACACACGGCTACACATCAAGCTATAAATTTCCAGTTTACACTGACCTCTCATTGTAAGGAAATCCTATACAATGCGAGATCAGCATGTACTAACACATGCACACACATGCATGCATGTGCTACAGAGCCGTGCGTACTAAGTATTCTGTCTGTTAAAACTCCTAAATTGTGGATTATCTTTATGGCATTTCCTTGAAATGCTGCGATTAAAATAGCCGTAGTTTAAAGAATCAGTTACATAATTGGACTTTCAGTCTGTATGAAATCAATCTGCCTAGCCTTTTCCCAACTATGTTGGGGTCGGCTTCCAGTCTAACCGGATGCAGCTGAATACCAATATTTATTCTGTCTGTATGACATATGAAATGAAATTTATTTTTGTTAATTTTCATTGGGTTCGGACACCACACCACCGGACACCTTTGGACGGCGTACGGGGCTGAAGACAACCCACAGAGTCCCCTTAGACAACTTTGAATGAAATGAGACACCAATCGACGCATATTACTGTATGCACTATGCAAGTGTACTCAATAAACCCCCCGGTGCAGAACAATTGCTGCGATGCAGAACATAAAAACAAAAAGATATTGGGCTATGGGAGTGGACCAGTGGACCTGGAGCTGTGGATGAATTACGGCCCCTGGGCCCTGCCTGACTTATGATAATAAACGTGGATCAAATGACACACTCAATAAGCGGATTCGCGAAAAATTGTAACAGGTTTTTCAACGTTTTTATGTTTTTTTTTTTTTTCGACTAAGCAGAAGTAGTAGTAACTAACTATTTCACAATATTATTATCTTAGGCTTATGACTATGGCTGTGCATTGGAAAAATACCCAGATAGGCCAAAATCATACCAGCCCAAATTTAGAACTGTCCCGATCAGCACCACCGAAAATTAGGTTTGGTACTGCGTATGTTGCCATAAGCATAAGCAGTATAAGGGAAGGAAATTGTCTTACATTTACGCGTTTGATACCAGCCGATTGTCGTACACCCAGCAGCAGGTCAAGTTATTACAAACTGTCAAATTTTCTCATTTGATTTTGAACTTAACCTTCAACATTTTAAGGTTTAAAGTCATTTGGAGAAATTTTACAGTTTGGTATAATATATTTGGTATGATATGCTGTTGTCTGTACATTTCTATAAATATTAGAAATTAGAAATATTAAATATAGGTTTTTATGCAAGTCTGCACAATGCCGTAACTTCATAAGTTACAGTAAAACTTGCATATCACGCTTTCCCGCATAATATGCCATTTTACGTCAGTCCCTGCAACTTGCTTGAGGCGTGTTTTGAAACATATTTATCACGCTTAAGATTGAACTAGGGCTCGAACTCACTGGTGGGCGTGGCCAAAAAGCACGCTGTCTCACCTGGCATCGTGTCCGACAGAGATAGTATCAGTAATGAGCAGTTAGACCCTAGTAAAATATTAAATAGTTAACAGGAGTAAAGCAAAACTAGTAATAGTAAAACGAGCGCGTAAAAAATTACGAAAAGAATTATGAAAATATGTATAGGTACTTATAAAATCTTTTATGTAATATGTATTAGTGAACAAGTCGTTGGAGTACCTTTAAATAAATAAATAAAAGTTCTTTGGAAAATCGAGTTTGACCAATTGACAGCTTTTGGTCAGGACAACGTCTGACGAAATAAAGTTTATTGAAAACGATAATTGGGCTTTGTCGGTAATGTCTTTGTCTTGGAGATTTTACACTTCTTTTTTTACTTAGCTTTTGCCCGCGGCTTCGCCAGCGTAGAGTCGGTAATTAACTCACGGGAACGTACAACCGGGATAAAAAGTATCCTTTTTTCCTAATCCAGATTATAACATTAAACGGATTTGGATAAAATTTAGCGCATGGGTAGACCATGCGCTAAATTTTATCCAAATCCGTTTAGCCGTTTTAGCGTGAAAACGTAACAAACAAACAAACACACTTTCGCATTTATAATATTAGTTAGGATTTACACCAAAGTTGCATTAAAATTATGTAGCAAGAAAAACGAAACTTTGTTGGCTCATAACTTTTTAAAGGCTTTTTATTTTACTATTCTGTTTCCACACAGACAAAATTAATTGAGACAAAACCATATCATGTTAAATGTTGAGCTCCTTAAGTTCTGAGTTGAGCTGCACGATTACTGATAAATGCGTGTATAGATTTTCGCAGGCCGGGGCATTTTTTTGTATCCATCTACATCTCTCTTGATCCGTCCGATAAACGAATGTAACGAATTTTTTCAACATTAAACGTCTTTCTACTAGAAAATTAAATCCATTCATTAAAGTACAAACCTAATCCAAAACACAAACGGAAAGAGAAGACAGCAGCCCTCATCCTGACCCTTTTTTTTTTTTTTTTTTTTTGTGGATGGGAAATCATCAAATGACTTCTCCCGCTCTGGGCAGAGCGGGAGGGCGTGTCAGACTTTTACTGACTAAAACCCACCCATGTTCCTTCAGCTGCCCGTGCCAGGGCCACGGTATCTCTTTCGAACTACCCGCGACCCCGGCGGCATCGGGCCAATTGACCCCGTCACTGCTGACATCTCTTTGAGGCGCGCGTGGAACACAACGCGCCGTCGACCCGGGCCTGGTCCTTACAGGACGGCGAGCTGCCCATTACTCGTCGTCCGCAAGCCCGCGCCTATGGTGGCCGGGAATCGGCAATCGATTCCCGCCGCCCAGGGCGTCTCCTAAGGCGACTAGGTGCGCGAGGGCGCGGCTGTTGCCTCTCCCTCACGCGTTCCGCTTCCTCCTTCGCGAGCATTACTGCTTCGCAGAAGGAGGTGACGGCTTCCCATGCACTCTCGCTCCGCACCATGGCCTGGACCAGGTTTGGACGCGAGAGATCGCCGCCGCCGATCGCCTCCGTGAGAACACGGCGGTGCCTCGCCCAAGCCGGGCAGACCTCCACTGTATGCTCCACCGTGTCCTCCGGGCGATCCACACAATGGTGACACCCGGGCGTTTCCTCCCGCCTTATCCGAAACAGGAACCTCCCGAAACAACCGTGTCCGGTGAGGACCTGCGTCAGGCGGAAGGTGAGGACGCCGTGGCGCCTCTCCAACCACTCCTCAAAGAGGGGACTTATCGCCGCAATTGTGGCGTGCCCAGCGCTGGGTTGCGACAATCGCACTCTCCATGTCGCCATGAGATCCCGCCGGAGCTCTGTCCGCTGTACCGTGATTTCTCGCGGCAGCGGAGTTACGCCCCGGCGTTTCACCTCCTCGCGCCACTCCCACACGTGCGCGAGGACTTTTGCCTCCAGATCCCATGGCGGTAATCCGGCAAGGAGGTACGCCGCCTCACAGGAGACCGTGCGGTATCCCCGGACTAGCCGGATGGCCATGACCTTCTGGGACGCGTTCAACCGGCGGGCTGGTCGCAGCCTCAGGGAACGCGCCCACACCGGTGCCCCGTAAAGGGCCATGGACCGCACGCTCATCCTGACCCGAGCTTCAAAGTCAACATTGGTCCTTCGAGCCGGATCTTCGCATCGCGTCGGGGATCAGCAAAAATCGGGCAGGTCGTTCGTTCCTGTTTCTTCCTATCCCATTTTGCAAATGTCTAATATGTACAGTACTGTGATTTAGAAATTCCAGTTTACGTACATCGCGCAAAGTTCGCAGCACGTGGCGCCTACCATCTTGTAGCAGTTGGTGTTTAACCTGTTGTTGTCTTTCATAAACTATCGTATCAATGCTTTCAGAGCGGTTTTGTGTCTGCCTCGCTACTGCAGCGCTTCGGAAGCGCTGCGCGTCTCTTGGGCGCAGAGTGCGAGCCAGCTACAATACCGTTCTGAGAAAATAGGTTGGACTATCTTTTATGTGCGACACTGCTGTGACAGACAAGTTACATAACTAGTGTCGCTCGTAAGAGCCACTGTAGTGAACTTAAGTTAATTATGATTAATTAAGAATTTGAATTTGATTTATCCAATTTGTGTGCTGATGTTGTATTTATATTGTACTAGCATTTTCCCGCGGCTTCGCCCGCGTGGATGTCAGTAAATATCACACGTGAACAAAAATCCGCCCTTATTCCTTGTCTACATTATAAAGGGACCCTCTTTGCAAAATTTCAGCTTTATAGGTTCAAGGGTTTGGGCTGGGCGTTGATGAGTCAGTCAATCAGTCAGGACTTTTTTTTTATGTAAGTATTGAGATAGCTTCTGCCCGCGACTTCGTCCGCGTGAAATTTCTTGTTCCCCCGACTAACTGCGTCGCATCGCATTGCAGCCAATGCGAAAGAACAGCTTCTTTCTGACTATTTTTCTTTTTCTCGGCACCTAAGAGTTCTAGAGTGATGTTAAATATGCCTATAGCCTTCCTTAAGAATTGGGCTATCAAATGCAAAAATAATTATTAAAGTGCAACTGGTAGTTCCAGAGATTAGCGCGTTCTATCGCTACTGCCCATAAGGTCTCCACATTTTTTTTTTAAATGGCATCTCGTTTACCTTGAGAGGTCGTAATTCGTAAGAAGTAAGAAAAAAAACCAGACAAGTGCGTGTCGAACCACGCACAATGAAGGGTTCCGTAGTTGAGATGAATATATCCCAAGAACAAACTTAACATTGTAGTTGAAAACATGTTTTCCCATACATTCCAACTGTAAATGTAAGTTTGTACTCACGATATTGAGAGATGTACCATGCTATTTTAAGACCACATACTTTAAAACAATTTATTTTAAAATTATAAAAAATATATTGGAGACCCTCACAGTAAGCCCTTTCATTTGATATGTCACATGGTATAGTTTGCAAAAGTTTTTTTTTTTCTTATTTGCCCCCCAAAAGTGACCCCCATATTCAAAATTCATTTGTTTAATTTACTCGTCCGTGTTTGGCTCACAGAAATTCATATCTGTACCAAATTTCAACTTAATCAGTCCATTAGATTCGGAGCAAATAAGCTGTGACAGACGGACAGACAGACGACAGCCAGACAGACACACGAGTTCCTTTTGAGGTACGGAACCCTAAAAATATGAGGTAAAATTTTATTTGTTGATAACAAATTGTTTTTTGACAACGGTCATCAAGGCGCAAAGAATGCGCCCAGCACGCGCGGCGCAGCCGTCAAGCTGTAGGTTCTGTGTCATCCAGTGACATCTACCTAGCCTTTTCCCAACTATGTTGATAACAACCAGGCGGGACCAATTTCCGAGATACGGAGGGGTCTCGATATTAACTAATGGATGGTCCACGGATCGACCTCGGCAAGCGTAGCTTAACCTTCGATTGCCCGTATGGCTGATTGGCTGGTTGTTATTTAGCCACGAGCCAGTCCCGCCCCCTCCCCTAGCACCTAGCGTTCAAAATAGAATAAGAGGTCAACTAACACTGGTTTTATTACCACTGATGTGCTGTACTCGTGTGTACTGTACTGTCCGGACCACAAGCACCGCTGCACCGGTAGCTACCAAATACTCTACGCCAATTTCAGAAATTACCTGGGACGTAGTTTTAGCTCTGCATTATCTCTAAAATACACAAACAAGATAAATATACTTAAATATACATGTAGGGTTGCTGTTATCAAGGGCTCACATTACCTTGTCTGATAACATTTTATCTGTGTGTCGATCAATCCTCTGGTTCCACTAGTACCTACCTTCTGTGAAAGAAACTGGTGCAGTAGGTACAGTCAGGAATGAAAGTCGGACGACACTTAATTTTTTTTTATTATAGGAAGTACAAAACAAACATGCATTAAAAAAATATTTTGATAAAACATAGTTTAACAAACCCTGAATTGATTCAAATCAGCATCGACCCGGAGGCGTCCACCACTTATAAAAATCGTCATAAATTGTGGTCTTTTTTACCATTTCTTCGTTATTCAAAGTGGCGCAAAATAAACAATAAGGATCAGTTTCAACATCTTCATTTTTTCTATGATACGAGTAATATTTTTTCCATTTGAAGTACTCTGCATATTTTTCCGGATCATTGATCAATTCATACATTTTTGCTGCTATATCCTTAGTACTTTGTACTCTAGCGTCCAAGTAAATGCCATCTGGCATAAATCTGTAAAGATATAAGTATTAGTAAATTAAACCACATCATTAGAATAAACTTGCCATGCAGTTGGTACTTGAGCAGTGGTAGCCCAGCCACTGGTAATGACCTCATCTCGTTCATCGCCTAGCTGTCAGTGGCAGTGGTTTCGAACATTGGCGAGTACCTACTTTAATTGCAATTTGTTTTATTACCACTGTTCATACGAGAGTTCATCCATCGCATTTCTATAGAGACCTATCGAAATGAGACGTTGCCAGCCCGCATGATAGGTATTTTATTAACCGACTTCAAAAAGGAGGAGGTTCTCAATTCGTCGGAACCTTTTTTTTTTTTTTTTTTTTTCTTTTATGTATGTTCCCCGATTACTCGAAGACCCCCCCGATTACTGGACCGATTTGGATTTTTTTTGTTTTGTTCGAGAGTGTATACAACACAGTTGGTCCCATATAAAATTGATTAACTTTGCTTGGGTAGTTTTTGAGTTAGCTTCAATAATACGTATTTTTTCCCCACTTTTATATGGATGATGTTCTAGTTTGTTTTGCAGGTAGTGGTATTTGAATTTGTGTGGGGTAGGTACACAACTAAAAAGTGAAAAATAAAAACTTTTTTACAAAAAAATACATCCGACTTCCAAAAACAACACTACTAAGTGAAAAATAACTTTAATTTCGGAAGTCGGTGGCAAAACACGAAAATACATTTAACTAGACACCGACTTCCGAAATTAAAGTTATTTTTTACTTTGTAGTGTTGTTTTTGGAAGTCGGTTGCATTTTTTTTTGTAAAAAAGTTTTTAAATTTAAATCAAAGTACAATTTTTATTCGGCCAAGCACTAAATGTTGTATTTTATTTATTTTTATTTTAACATTTACTCTAGAGTAAATAAGAATATTTAATCGTAATACTGCAACTTGAAAATAATTGACTATATGTAAATTTTTATGAGTAAATATCAAAATAACTGTAAAAAAAATAGCGCACATTAATTCCAACGATCTAGTGCTAGGCCGAAAAAAAATAGTAGGTACTTACTTTTATTTCAATTTATAATAATCCCATAACGTGTGAATTACGGCCCATTCCGTCTCACACAGAGAAGGCCTGAGTCCCAACGGTGGGAACGTTATAGTCTGATAAGACTATTTGTGATTTAAACAACAAAACCAAGCATTACTATCGCTTCATTAATACATACCTAGTATAATTAGCACCACCGTACACTATGGGCACGGCGTCATTATTTAACGCTCGTAATAACTTCTCAGTGACATAATCTTCACTAAAAGAGTTTTCAAACGATAAATAAAAATAATAATTCCTTTTAAGTAATTTATCGCAATCATCTTCATTATCTCGTGAACATTTTAGGGGCCCACAGGTACCGAATATATCTAAGATCATACCATATTTTGCTAATTCGTCTTTTAAAACTGTCTAACAATTTGTTCTCTATTACTTCTGGTATTACAGTTGGATACGAACCACGCCGCAGCTCTGGTTTTTGTTTTAAGTTGTTGTTTAAAATCGTTGCTAACTGGATCCATATCTTCCAACTTGATCCAATGCATTTCTTTATTTGGTCCAACTATAACATTATCTTTGTCTCTAATAGTTAAATAACCCCATCTTACTTCAGAATCTAATTTAAAAGTCCATGTCCAGTTGAAATATCTATTGAATCTACTAGAGCAGAGCGGATAATTGTCTCCAGATTCTATACTTGCGAAAACAAACTTCTGATGTGGGGATCTCTTTACAGGTAATTGTGCAGCACTATAAGTTACCACTTCTGGCCCTGCGAATGCAATGACGTCAAATTTTGAATAACCGCCGTCGAGATAGGAGCGGTTTGCAGTCACTATACAGTTTGTGTAAGGACATTTTCGTTCAGTAAATCCATCTCGTCCCTTGCCCATATATACGAAAGGAACATTTAATGGCGACGTCCATTGTAAAATATATTTTAAGTCCACTTTTTTTTCTGATACATTTTGAATCACATCACTTTTTAATAACGTCCTATCACTTATTAACTTGTCACTGTATGAAAGTATTGGATCACTTATAGTTACTGTTCTCGTTGCGTTATATATTAGTATTAACATTATCACTGCTATGATAAAAAATACCGTCTTTTTTGAACACAAGGCCCTCATTGCAATTATTGCGGATTGTAGATAGCTACAAAAAAGAAATGAGCGAGTCTGTTGCCAGTGTTATGAGACTGACTATAAAGAGCTACATAATATGTGGATGCGGACTTGCAGTCACACCAAATTGTAATAAATTGTAATGAGGGCTCATTGCAATTATTGCGGATTGTAGTTACCTACAAAAAAATAAATGTGTGAGTCTGTCGCCAGTGTTATGAGAGACTGACTATGAAGAGCAACATAATGTATGTCACAAACCTAATCGAGACCGTTTATCAGTGCGTCTAATCTATAGTGATTTTCTGAATGCATAATGTGTCGAGCGAATCACGACAATAATAATAAAAAAAAATTAACAGTTTTTTTACAACATTTTTAAGTGTTTTTATTTTATTTCGACTTAGAACTAAGCTGTAGTAACTAACTATTTCGCAATATTATTTTCTTAGGCTATATGAATTTAATAATATGGCTTTGCATTGAAAAAATACCAAGATAGGCCAAAATCATACCAGCCCTATAGAACTGTCCCGATCAGCACCACCGGAAGCTAGGTTAAGTACTGCTTATGCTTATGGCCATGAGAGAGGAAATTGTCTTAAGTTACGCGTTTGTCGTACATCCATACTTCCATACATCTTATAAATGTGAAAGTTTGTGAAGATGTTTGGATGTCTGTTACTCAATCACGCAAAAACAGATAGTTTATAACCTGGAATACTTTTTATCCCGGTAGTAGGTTCCCGTGGGATAATAATCGACATCCACGTGGGCGAAGCCGCGGGCAACGGCTAGTACTAATTATATATTACATTACATCCAAATATTTAAAAGAAGAAACTCACATAATCGACATCCACGTCGGCGAAGCCGCGGGCAACGGCTAGTACTAATTATATATTACATTACATCCAAATATTTAAAAGAAGAAACTGACTGACTGACTGACTTACATATCAACGCACAGCCCAAACCGCTGGGTCTAGAGATTCCAAATTTGGCACGTAAGTTCCTTATGAGGTCTAGCGGTGCATTAAAAAAGGATTTTTCAAAATTCACCCTCTAAAGGGATGAAATGGGGGTCCAAAAATTTGTATGAAAAATCATATTCCATAAGTTTATAGACTTGAAACTTGGCACGAATATTTATCTAAGTAAACTATAAAGTGTGTAATTTTTAGTTTTCCTAAACTAGGTACAATCTTTGACACCCTCCATATCCCTTTTTAGGGGTAAAAAGGGATATGGAGGGTGTCAAAGATTGTATGGAGTAATTTTAACGCGCGTTCCGATTAACTCGAAATTCAGTATTTATACTTGAGATCAAAAATGAAGAATAACGTGTATCAGGGTTTTTCGAAAACCTACCCCTAAGGATTGGGATATTTCCGTAACTTGACTGAAAAATTATTACCATCTATTTTCGAGTTAATCAAGCCCCACAGTAAAAGTTGCCCTGCAAAAAAATTTTTTTTTATTTTTTTTTTTTTATTAACTTCGCGGTTTTTTTAAATTTCACCCTTGTGGGGGTGAAAACAGGAAATATGGTTTATATAAATTATCTTATTCATTTAGTTAATTAACTTAAAACTTGGCACAAATACTTGCCTAAGCAAGTAATAAAGTTTATCATTCATAGTTTTTCCTCCAGAGAGAAGGGAGCAGGGGAGGGGGTATTGAGGAGGGGAAGGGGATGGTGTGGTGAGGAAGGAGAAGGGGAGGATGATCGAGGGAGGGGCGAGGGATAGGAGGATGTGAGGGGAAGGAGGTGGAGAGGGGGAATAGAGGGAAAAGAGGAGAGGGGGAAGAGGGGAAAAGAGGAGTTAGTGAAGGCAGAGGGAGAGGGGAAACCGGTGAAGGGAGAGGATAGCGGGAAGCGGATGTGGTGAGGGGGGTGAGAGGGAGAGGGGGATGGGGAGGGTGAGGGGGTGAGAGGGGGCGGTGAAGAAGATGAGAGGAGTGAGAGGGGTGAGAGGGGGTGGTGCGGGGTAGGAAGGAGAGACGTGTGAGAGGGGGTTAGAGGGAGAGGGGAGGGTGAGAGGGAGGTGTCAGTGAGGAGGGGCGACGAGTGCCTTTACACCTTAAAGTTGCTCTTTGTATAGCACTGATTCATTGAAGAGAGATTGACTTGAGACTTAACTGATTGATTGGCGAGCGTTGAGAGATGGAGAGGGATACGAGGGTGTAGTGAGAGGAGAAGGTGTAGTGAGTGGGGAGGGTATGGACAGGGGAGTGAAAAAGAGGGGAGGAGTCGGCGAGGGTAGAGGGGGAGGGGAAAGCGGTGAAGGAGGTGTGAGAGGGAGTGAAAGGGGGAGGGGGAGGTTAGCGGGAAAAGGACGTGGTGCGGGGGTGAGAGGGGCCGGTTAGGGGGCATGAAAGTTTGTATGGGACGGCCCTATTTTTTCCACATGAACGTTCCCATGGGATATTTTCCGATATCCACGCGTGCGAAGCCGCGGGCAAAAGCTAGTTTCTATATACATGGTGTGTGTAAACAGTGGCAATATTTTAAGGGGTCATTGGACTCATCATTACGAACAACTTTTAATATGGGACCAAATCTGGAATCGCGAAAAAAAAAATCGGCTGTTCAATACATTTATGTTCAAACTCAAAACTCAAACTCAAACTCAAACTCAAAGCATTTATTTCAATTAAACCAATTACAGGCACTTTTGAATTGTCAAGGGGTCGGTCAGTCAGAAAGATGAAGCTAGGCGCCCATTCCAAAGCATAGTAGGTACCTATGGAGAAGAACGGGCAAGAAACTCCACGGACACTCTTTTAAATCAAGATATGGTTACAAAATAATGGTTACATCATTCATGTTGAAATTTCATATGTGAGAACGATGCAGAACGTTAAAAGCGTCTTTAAAAAAAAACAATTCAAATATTTAAATTAAATTAAAATAAACCCTGACCGCTAAGGTATGCCCAGCCTTCACTGACAGCGCTTATTCACGAACCTGACGCATGGATTGGCTAAATGATCCAACACGCGCCACCATCAGCGAGACATTAGTGTGAGCGTCACACACTCTCAGTCGCCAGGGCACATTCAAGTCAAACAAAGACGTACCCAGTAAATGGTAGCTTTAGAGTATGTACAAAGTACTCACACATGTGCTATGCAATTATATAATACAAAGGAGATTGAGTCTATACAATGCAATGATAGTCTTACAATCTTCAGCATCTCCAACAGTATCTTCAAATGTTAATTAATTAGTTGTGGTTGTGGAGCAGGACCAGCATTGAGCCAAGCATTTTTATCGGTTATGTAATCCCCAAACTTATAATATGCCTGCCTGCATAGTGTGCGTTTTATACAAGTTTTGAATTTAGTCTCATTGAGCTGAAGTATGTGTGGAGGTATTTTATTGTAACATTTTAAACAGTATCCCATGAACGACGTGTCTACTTTAGCTAGTCTGAAACCTGGTTGAGCTAATAGGTCCCTTTTTCTAGTACTATAATTATGCTTTTCACCTCTTTTACTAAAAAGATGTAAATTTTTCCTTACGTACATGATATTTTCGTAGATATATTGACAAGGTACCGTCATGATGTTAATTTCCTTAAACAGTTCCCTTAGAGAATCGCGCTTGCGGAGATTATATATGGCTCTAGTTCGCATAGTTTATCATGAACAGAACAATTACAGATACGCTATTCAGTTTAAGGCATCCGAGACCGCTGAAAGCTGCATAATAGCTGATGTGATAGCATTTATCTATATAATTTTTGTAGGTATCAATTGTCATTATACTGATTTACGCTGAATAACCTATTTTCTGTTCTCTTCAATCTGTATTGCACTTCAATCCTAACCAAGTTATTCAGTAGCTGAATATTTGAGGATGTTTTAGTTTTTAGGGTTCCGTACCACAAAAGAAAAAACGGAACCCTTATAGGATCAGTTCGTTGTCCGTCCGTCTGTCTGGCAGCCTGTCAAGACCCTTTTTCTCAGAAATGCGTGGAGGTATCAAGTTGAAATTAATATCAAATAAGTAAGTCTATGGTCCCTTAAAGTTCTAAAAAAATCAAGCTTCCAAGTCAACGCAATTAAAAAATACGGCCATTTATGCGACATATTTTGATACTCGCAAGTAAATGAAAACCTATAGGGTACTTCCCGTTGTCCTAGAATCATGAATTTGGCAAGAAGCAAGGTCTCACAGCACAACTAAAGGGAAAAGGTCCGAAAATGTTAATTTGTAATTCTATCACATAAAAAAATATTTTCAAGTCTGTCAAGACCCTTTTTCTCAAGAACGCGTTGAGGTATCAAGTTGAAATTAAGTAACAACTGTCAAAGTTCCACGAATGACAGCCGGTACCACAGAAAAGATAAAGAGCGGAAGTCCACACTATTCATACCCCGTCCTCCCTCTCGAAATTAAAGTTAAATATTGCAAAACATATAGTAACAAAATTATAGTATATTTTATCGATATCAATATCGATCAATGCAAGCCGTAACGTGTATGAGAAACAAATTGCTTTTGCGCGTGTTGTGAATGTACGTCAAGCGCAGTGTTTGCGTTAGTGTGTGAACCAATAGCAAACTCGCGATCTAAGTGTGTGTGGTTTATTTGTGTGCATACTTGTAGTGGAGTTACAAAGCGGGGGACAAGCGGCGACACGCGTTTTAGTACAAATCAGAAACTACATATTTCCTTTCTAATCTCTTTATCTGTTCTGTGGCCGGGACCAACGGCTTAATGTGCATTCCGAGGCACGGAGGAGTCTCGGTATGTAAAGATGGTCACCCATCCACGGACCAACCCCGGCAAGCGTAGCTTAACCTGATGGATCGACCCGTGCGGCTGTTATTACTTAGCCACGAGCTCCTCTTTGAAATCCTTCTCCGAAAAAACTATGAATAACAAAGTTAATTCTGCGGTTGTAACCGACAATGTATCATCGCTTACAGTTTAGACACATCTTTATCATTTTAATTATGAGACCCAACAATATCCACCCCACACGCTTATGTGCATAGATTTTTTTTCATCCCTCGGTTACATGTATGGGGAATGCCACCCCTAATCATGTTTATCGTAATTTCACTACACCATTATTTAGCAGTGCAAAGAATACACCTTCTTTAAAATTTTCATCGAAATAATTTCCGAGTAAAATGACTGTATGACATCCGGACGTAACGAAATTAACGATAGCGTTTTTTTTTTACGGATTTTGGATATAGAGTTTACAATCGGCCTGAAAACTGATGTATATATGATTTAAATATTATTATTTGGAATAACCGCTACCAGTTTCCGTACGATGAATATGTTATATAAAATGATTTGTACCTACCAAATAATTTATCTCAAGAATGACATTGTAGTTGAAAAACATGTTTTCCCGCACATACATTCCAACTGCAAATGTAAGTTTGTACGCACTATATTGAGACATTTACCATGTTATTTTAAGACCCTAAACTTTTTATAATGTTTTCCTGGAATCTATAATCAAAGAACTATTTTCTGAATGTTTTTTTTTTTAATTTGGTCTCTGTGGTTTTGGGGGAGGGTGATTTTTTTTTTATTATAAAAATAATATATTTGAGACCCTCGCAACAAGCCCTTTCATTTGATATGTCACACGGTACCTACAGTTTGCACAACTTTTTTTTTAACTATCTAATTTGCCCCCCAAAAGTGACCCCATATTCAAAATTCATTTATTTACGTTACTCTTCTGTCTTTGGGGTACAGAAATTCATATCATCATCATTCTCCTGCCCTTATCCCAATCTATTTGGGGTCGGCGCAACATGTCCTTTTTTTCCATACTTCTCTATTAGTCGTCATCTCGGTAGTCGCCCCCTTTCTAGCCATTTCATCTTTTGTCTCTTTTTTCTCATGTAAAATTCATATATGTGTATCAAACAATTTAGTAGGTCCAGTAGATTCGAAGCAAATTGGTTGTGACAGACAGACACACGATTGATCCTGGGTTCCGTTTTTTCATTCGGACGTAAGGAACCTTAAAATGTTACACCCCTATCCACACTGGTGTGTATGTTTTTATTAATATCAAAAATAAAATAAGTAATTAACAGAAAATATACCAAAGAGTTTTTATTCAGTTTCTATTAATTTTTTTCAAGCTCGATTTTATTGCGAGTATCGATTAGGCTGAAAGCAACTTTTGATTCGAAATAAGAAAATTAGGTAGACTTCAGCACTATGAAATGTCACGTCGCAACACAATTTTTTGGAATGTTTTATCTTGATTTTACTGTTTTTTTTTTTTGTAGGTTATTTAGGGAAAATTGTAAAAGTAAGAATGCAAAAAGAATGACAATATCTTTATTTTGCCCATTTCATTTTTTCAGCAAGAGAAAAGGTTGTTCATATACCTACATATTTTCAGCGAATTTAGGTTGCCTACCTTTGGATAGGTGTAGTACTCGTAATACAGGATTTTACAACAACTTTCCCAGTAGACTGACGTGGTTTGACCGACCTCAATATAATTAAAGATATTTGCCACAAACTTATTATAAAAAATAGCTGCGGCAACAAATTTTGCTAAATGACGAGCGATTCTATTTACAAAATCGCTAGTAAGTAATCTGTTTTTTATATTTCTATGGTAATGACATTGATATGATCACGTGACATTTCGATAGCTTTAATGTCAAACCCCATATTTTTTTTTGGCTTTTTTAGCTTTTCTACTAGCGTCATAGCTAATCGAATTTTACTTTGTTTATGCCCAGGTGATAACGTCGCATGATATCGCTAAAATCAAGCCTGGCTTTGCAGCGCCGATTGAAAAGCAGGGTGTGTCCGTGTCGTTCAACAGCTTGTTGCTTTGTGATTAATTCCTTTTATTTAAATATTATTCCCTTTTTATGGCAGAGTTTACTGTCGAGAAAAATACTGATTTGCCTGTATGATAATTTAATAAGTAAAAAATGTAGTGCATAGGTAGGTACTATTGCTATGAGTTTTTTGCTAGGAGAACATGAAAATGCCAAATGCGTTTAATTATTAGAAACATTGTATGTATGTACTTGGTCGTATATTGTTTGCTATGGTTGAGCTATTTGATTATTTTTTTCGAGTCTTTTTGTTTCTTGTTGGAGTCTTGGTTTTGAATTTTGATTACGTTAATAAGGGATAATAGGTAGGCACTTGTACGACTATTTCCTGTAGAATTCTACTATGTAATGACTGATAAGGATAACTTAGCTACACACTCGCGGTCAAATAATAGGGGTTAAAGTATGAAATTGCCGTTTATTGTATTAGGAACTTCGAATTGACCTTCATGGTTTGAGATTTTTGAGTGAAACTTTTTTCACATGGTACCTATGAAGTTCTTCTTTTAAAAAATGTGTAACATTCGATTATCGACTTTCAGTTGTTTTTTTTTTATTCAGCTTAGACAAGAAAGATGGATACTTCGAAAATTCGAGTTATTTTTGAATACGAGTTCCGACGCGGAACTCACGCGGCAGAAACAGCTCGCAATATCAATGTTGTGTTTGGAGAGGGGACTGCTAATGAACGCACCGTGCGATTTTGGTTTAAACACTTTCGTGATGGAAACTTTGATTTGAAGAACGAACCACGTGGAAGACCGCCCACACAAGTGAATAACAATGAATTGAAAGGGATGGTGGAAGAAGAAAAATAAATAAATAAATAAGCCGATCCGAGCCAAAGTACTCAGGAATTAGCGGCATGGTTTAACGTTACCGTACCAACAATATTGACTCATTTGCGTCAAATCAATAAAATAAAAAAATATGAGAAATGGGTGCCTCATGATTTGACTGATCTGCAGAAAGAAACGCGTGTTGAAACTTGTGTTGCCTTGTTGAATCGATACAGGAATGAAGGAACATGGATAGAATTGTGACATGTGATGAAAAGTGGATTCTTTACGATAACCGTAAGCGAAAAATGTAATGGCTGACCCCAGGTCAAACGCCGCAACAGTGTCATAAAGCAAAGTTTACCAATAAAAAGGTAATGTAACTGTTTGGTGGTCTCAGCACGGTGTTATTCACTATAGCTTTCTCCGATCTGGTCAAGCAATAACGGCAGATGTCTAGTGTGCCGAATTCCGAACAATGATAGTAAAACTAGCAGTGAAACAGCCCCGACTCATGAATCGATCTTCACCATTATTGCTCCATGATAACGCGAGACCTCATACAGCACGAGAAACCGTTTTAACTTACAGGAACTGCAATTAGAAACCATTCCTCACCCTCCGTATTCGCCAGACCTTGCTCCAACGGACTATCATTTTTTCGTGATTTGGACAATTTTCTACGTGATAAAAAGTTTTCTTCTCAGAAGGCAGTACAAAATGCTTTCACACAGTCGGTCGAATCTAGATCACGAGAGTTCTGTCGCAAAGGCTTATAAGACCTTCCTATTAGATGGCAGCAATGTATAGATAATAATGGTAATTATTTTGATTAAATAAATATGTTAAATTAAAAAAAAACTAATTTCAATTGTTCAATATTAATTATATATATTAGGTCTTTACCTATGAAATTGCCGTTCTGCAGTACTGGCCATTTCAAATCAAAATAATTTTTGTTTGGCTAATAATTCTAATTTCAAATTAATTTTATTTTAAAAACATGGATTTTTTTTTCCAAAAGTAGTCATTTGTTTATTGATTAGTGTTACATTTTCATCGCATTTTAATCTTTTTCGTCATCATGGATACGTTAAAAATTCGAGTAATTATGGAATATGAGTACCGTCGTGGCAGCAACGCGGCACAAGCGGCACGCAACATCAACGACGTTTACGGAGCTAACACTACAAACCAACGCACCACTTGTTATTGGTTTGCTCGCTTCCGTTCTGGAAATTTCGACCAGAAAAATGAACCTCGCGGTCGTCCGAAGACTTTGGTCGACAATGACGAATTAAAGGCGATTGTGGAAGCTGATGATACACAATCTACGGCTGAATTAGCAGCAGCTTTCGACGTTAGCGTCAAAACAATATTGGTCCATTTGCGTCAAATTGGCAAGGTAAAAAAGCTTGACAAATGGGTGCCCCACGAACTCAATGATCGCCAGCGCGAAGTACGCGTCGAGACGTGCCTTGCACTGCTCAACAGACTCACAAATTAAGGAATTTTGAACCGCATTGTTACATGCGATGAAAAATGGATTCTGTTTGATAACCGCAAGCGCTCAGCAAGTTGGTTGGATCCTGGTTCAGCACCTAAACAATGCCCGAAATGAAAACTTACCCCTAGAAAAGTGATGGTAACTGTTTGGTGGTCTAGCGCCGGTGTGATTCATCACAGCTTCTTACCAAACGGGGTGAGCATTACTTCAGATGTGTACTGTGAAGAACTGAACACAATGATGGAGCAGCTGGCACATCTCCAACCAGCATTGGTCAATCGCTCGTCTCCGCTGCTCCTGCACGACAACGCGCAACCGCATACTGCACAGCAGACGGTCTCCAAGTTGCAAGAACTGGGGTTGGAAGCTCTCCGTCATCCGCCCTACTCACCAGACCTTGCGCCTACAGACTACTACTTTTTCCAGAATTTGGATAACTTCTTGGCGGAAAAAAAATTCAATACCCGAGAGGCAGTACAAAATGCCTTTGAAGAATTTGTTGCCTCCCGTCCAGCTGATTTCTTTAAGAAGGGCATCAATAAACTGCCACTGCGTTGGCAAAGATGCATTGATTGCATGGGTGATTACTTCGATTAATACCTACAAATAAAAAATGCATGAAAAAAATTCATTTAAATTTTTTCATACAAAACGGCAATTTCATAGGTAAAGACCTATTATATTATATTAATCGGCAATTTCATACTTTAACCCTAATAATTAGGTAATATATAGAGTCGATGAGGAAAATCCCTGTAACTTGCAAATTAATAATGGTACATGCATGAAACTAACTTTATATTACAGAGAATTTTAATATCGTATGAAATAAAACCCTAAATGATCTACAACGTAATTTTAAAAGTTTAAATTTTAAAAACCTCGAATTTGGAAATAAATCTATTTTTTTTTTTTTCTTTTTGGCGTTGCACTATTCGTACTTATTGCCACTGACAATGTTTTATTTGATAACAAAACGTAAGGAAAAAATAAATCTAATTCGCGGTTGTTTTACTTTTTCTAGTTTTCTCACTTTTGTTTTCAATCTGTCAAATCAAAATGATAAAAGACGATCATTATTGAATTAACGATCATGTCGTAGCATCTCGCCATAGAATGTAGGTAGTACCTTTAAGATAAGTAATAGAATCATATGATTTTTTTTTTTATTTTTATCTGTTATGGTTTAAAAAATTGTTGTAAACAAATGCGTTGTTTATAATGGATTTTTTTTTGGAATTTATTTTTGATGCAAATGACGATTTGCAAAAAAAAAATCTTGTTCAAAAATTATTAACGTATTCGTTAACTAACAATTTTTTTCTACCACTTAAAATTAATATTATGGAACCATTTTTTTTAAATCATAATTTATTTTGCTTTTCGATATTTCAAAAAAAGTTGGGTTTTATTTTTTTTTTATAGTAAAAAAAAATGTGGAGAGTTTATGGGCAGTAGCGACTCCACAGACCCTATCTCCCAGGAGAAGTATTGTTCTACACCTCTGGCTTGTCTTTAATGGCTGGCTGGAATGAATACTGATGAGAAACAAAGCTCCTACTCGTACCTCCTCTTTCTTGCCATTATATGCCGGCTTGAGTGGAGATTAGCAAAAGCAAACGTGCTCGGACCTCGGAGGAAGAAAGTATTCTAGTAAGATGCTGGTATGGATCTTGACTGAACTTTCGAGATTATCTCTCCACTCCTCAAGCACCTCATGGAGTGTTTCCATCTTGTCGCTACGTCACTATGTGCTAGCGACCTTTTTTTTTTTTTTTATTGAGTGTGCAAGTCACCCCTCCCATTTCATCCGTTACATAACATTGATCAGGCAGAGTACATAGTCCTTCCAAAGTTCTAGGTAACCAATCCACTATAGCCAACCAAACCCATAGCCCAATATTTTGTTTCCATGTTCTGCAATAGTCCTACACCTACTTGGGTGCACTTGCATAGAGCAAACAGGAATAATCGTCGGTTGGTGTCCGAACACTTAAAAATGTCTAAGCCGACGTTCGCACGGACGTAAAAATACCGCGGCGGGATTTTATCGCACACTGGATTTTCAACTCTCGTTGTTGAGCCGAGCATTGAGAATCCAACAACAGTGCATTCTAGCGCGTCGAAAAAACACACTGTTGGATTTTCAACTCTCGGCGCTAAGCAGAGAGTTGAAAATCCAGTGCGCGAAATAAAATCGCCGCGATATTTTTACGGCCGTGCGAACGTCGACTTAGGGGCTTCTGCGAGTTGGCTTCGGCTTCGTACGCTTTCCAAAGGTCCGTGACCGGACCCCAGGCTCCCAAGATATTATTATTATTATTCACATATTTAGACAACAAAGATCCATTGGGTTAGTAACAAATAATCTTAATCTATGTTAGTACTTAATTAATAACACAGACAGTGTACAGGTGACCAGTGACCTCACCAACGGGCAGTCATGCCTCTCGACTATAGCGCGCAGAATGCTGCTGGGGCTGCCACGGAGTCTGTTTAGCAGCGAGGCCGCTCTCTTACGCCGTACAGCATTGAAGCAGTCGGTACGTGCCTCAGCGAACATAGATGACGCACTACAGAACCGAGGCAGACGCAACAGCACTCTAAATGCGTTATTATACTGGATCCGCAGAGCATTGTAGGCCTTTTGGGTGTAGCTGAACCACAGGCTCTCCGAGTACTGTGACATGCAATATGCTTTGAACAGCGTTATTTTGACCGCAGCTGTACATTGGAAGAACCGGCGGGCCAGCATATTAGCCCGAACTGACAATGCTCTGCGCTCCCTCTCCATATCTGCGTCGTCTCTCAAATCGTCCGTCACCACGTGACCCAGGTATTTAAAAGAGTACACTCTGTGCAACTTCACGCCGTTCAGCAACACAGGAGGGACGGTGGAGGGACACTTGGTATCGGACATGAAGACCATGTATTTAGACTTGCCTTCGTTGTATATGTCAAAGACTTTTAAATAATTTACAGGGGACATAGTTCTTCCATAGTTCAAGGTACCCAATCTATGTAGCCACCCAAACCCATAGGCCCAAAGTGTTTTGTTTCCATGTTCTGCAATAGTCCTGCACCCACCGGGGGTTGTCCTTGGGTCCACTTGCATAGTGCATACCCTTTTGACCGCCAGTGTCACCTATACGTGACAAGCGTAAACTGTCCCTGGACGCCAACGACGTGAATACGTGACAGAAAAAGCGGTATACAAAAACACGAAATAAACAATTTGAACATTACTTTAATGCCTTTTTATTTATATCACCTTAAAATAGAAGCTCTAATCCTTGTTTATTTCTATTAAACGAATTAAATAGCGCTTTAAATGGGGTTGAATAATGGGAATTAAAAAGTAAGAAATCAATTGTAAAAAAGAATGTTCTCACACGCCACTGTCGTGAATATGTGACCGCTAGTGATGTAGCGCATGTTAGATAATATCAAAAATGTACTTCAAAGATCGTTTAAAAACTTTCCACTGCAACGCATTATTTTAGATATAATTTGGTAGGAGGGTAAAACAGCATTATCCACTCACACGTCCGTGGATAATACACTATCCACGTAATTTGTCCGAAACGTCAACGTGACAGCGCGCGAAATTTTTCCGATTTGTTTATATTATACTACGACTCATTCAGTGTGGTCTGACGTACTTTTTAAGATGAACTATTACATAAGCCATTGTTTCTAATCGCCTAAAACCGTGTTAGTAAGTCATAAATCTTATTTTTTTATATATTGTCGTTTGACGTTTGGGATGGTCTAGTATCCGGGACGTAAGACGCCCTTTTGTTCTTGGCTAATCCTGACTCAGGCGCATCCCTAACTCAACCCGAATTATCTGTGCCTTGTACGCCATGGTCATAAATAGACGACAACATCGTGACGTCACAAGCGCAGGCGATCAGAAATAACGCAGTGCCATTATCGATATATTTATTAATAATAATGAATAATTTTGAACGTATAGTACCTATACCTACACTTAAATTGTTTGAACATACGGAATTAAAAAGATTATAAATGTACCAAATTAAAAAGATTATAAATGTACCAAATTAAAAAAACTTTGTTTTATTTATTTTAAAATAATATTGTACGAGAACACATCGACAAGCGAGATATTACGTTGCTACATCCTTATTTCGGAAGCGAAATAGTCATAAAAATGGTGGGCCGTCCACGCCATTGTCACAAATAGAAGACAGCAGATAAGAATAGTGTTGTGTCAACTTGTGTCTATAGTTATTACATTTTCGTCTCATAGCTGTTATTACAGTGTTATACAACTCTGTAAATAATGTATAACTATTAATATAGTAGGAGCAAGGCTAATTTTGAATTAAATTTCAATGTTTTAAGGACATTATGTTATGAAATCGGAGACGAAAATAAAAATACAATTGAATATCGATGTAGTATTGGAATCCCTATTTTTTTCGTAGGTATTTGCGCGGAATTTGTGGCTTGGCGTTGAGGGCACGTTCATGTGTTTTTGCTCTGGCGGTCAAAAGGATACAGGGATAATCGTCGGCTGGTGCCTCCTCGTCATTTAAAATTGTCTAAGGGGCCTCTACGAGTTGGCTTCGGCCCCTCGTACGCCTTCCAAAGGTCCGGGACCCCAGGGTCCCGAGATAAGCCAAAGACAAAAAAGAATAATATAATAATTTATTTAATAAAACGTTTACAAAAAGTGTAGGTATACATTTAGCCAACAGTAGTAAATAGTAAAAATCTTATAGGTACAATTATGGTGCTTATACTTATCAATAGACTAAAGCTAAAATATTTTTTATACAGCTGCAAGTAATGATGGTTCTTCGGAATTAGGATGTTAGGTAGCGACCCGCCAGATCTAGGTTTATTCAGACCTGTATTTCAGGCCAGCACTTTACATTTCAATTAAATTCTCAATTCTTTATTAGCGGACTCTCCTAATACAGGCACTATCTGCCTAAAAGGAGGATTCAATCAAAAATGTTATACCTTTGTTTTACCAATAAAATATTTTTATTTTTTATTATTTATTATTATTGCGTACCATGATGTTATAAAGTTGGTAGGGAAATAATTATTTTAATTCACAATTATGGACCCTGTCAGGCACAGCATAGATCAAGTAGCTACGGGACATCAACATTTTAAGGAAAACTGATATAAAAATAATGTTTATTTACTCTCATATTGTAAAATTCGAATTTTTACTGACATAATTTATAAACAACTACCTTTATCTCTAACAAAATAATGTTAGAAAACATTTTTTTTACCATTACGTTATAGGACAAATCCATGAAGTTATTATGAACTAGGAGTTTCCATATTTTTTTTTTTAATGGGACAGTTATGCGAGGCTCATCATTTTTATAGCATTACAAAAAAGTTTCGATTCCAATTTTTACTTGTCTGTGGCAGCGCCTGCTTTAGCTCATGCGCGGTGATGTGTTAGGTTTTGGCGCCATTCATACGTTTTATTGTACCTACCTACTTACTGATTTTAGTGGGAAAATTTTAATTTAGGTTCAATCCCAATGTATGAGAGTAGATAAAGTAGAGTATGAAACTGTTCATTAAAACCCGTGTGTGTTCATTAAAACTATTGAAAACCTCGCCTACTACGGCTCGGTTTCTATTAGCATTTTTCCACAACTAAAAAGTGAAAAATAAAAACTTTTTAACAAAAAATACAACCGACTTCCAAAAATAACACTACAAAGTGAAAAAAAACTTAAATTTCGGAAGTCAGTGGCAAAAACGAAAATACATTTAACCAGACACAGACTTCCGAAAGTAAAGTTATTTTTCTGTAAAAAAGTTTTTGATCAAGAATATTAGCCCTGTAAAACCTTCTAATAAGGCTTTCTAAAAGATTTTTACCTTGTACAGTTATACACGTAGTTTATAAAGCGTCTAGGTACAGTCAACAAAAGAGATATCTAGGCAGGGTATAGGTACTAACATATTTGTAGGTATGTGCTTTATGTTCAATTTTATATATATTACTTTGTTTTTGCAATACTCCTACATTGTAACACACCAACACAAAATTGTATATTGTCACGAAATTGAACATGAAGCGATTCACATAGGTACAAATATGTTAGTATACCCTGCCTAGATATCTCTTTTGTTGACTGTACATGCAAATACATATTTGCAATTTATTAATATGGCCTCTTTATGAATTTAAGACATCACTTATCGTTATCACATATTTATTAACTATATCAAAAACATGCTCTAAAAGCTGGTAAGCCATTTTGTGCCATCAAATAAAGGGTTTTTAATCCTCACCGTCGTCGTGTTAATATAACACGACTGTATTTTTTTTACCTTTGTGAATATTTATGTCTATTTCTTAGAATTCTCAAAATAGATTTATATGAAGTTATCAAAAGTGAGGATTAGGCATAGTGGTATGGACCCAAATATTCTGATAACATTGTTAGGTACCTACTACATTTTTTACAGCTTACACTATAGAGGCTTAGTACCTTGTTGACCTCATAAACAGAAAAGGTCCTAAAAATACATATAATCAATTAGTAAGCGCGTTCGTTTAGTTTAGCTATATGCAACCAAGTCCTTCCTTCTCTTGTCGGAAGGTACTGGGTCAAAAGGAAGTACAGTGTGCAGCATAGATATATGAAAGAATTTTAAAATTTATCGTGACCACGGTCGAAAGCGTACTAATTCGCGGAGACGGCCATTTGGCGAGTAAAGGCGCAGCGTGCACATAACGCGTGGACACAGACACGCCCCCATGCCACTTCTCCTGTTTTTTTATATTTCTATGGTGTGCAGTGTGCTGCCTTAAAATGGATAATTGCCGTACCTACATTACATGCTATGTAGAGCTATTGCGTAGGAAATCTAGAAGGGCGAAAGGTAGCAAGAGCATCCTTTATAATTTCTCTGAGTGCGCTCTAGAGGGAGTAAAATTGTTTTTGCAGCATCACCCCAAGACGTTATGCAACAGGTAACAATTGATTGAGTCGGCAGGTCGGCTATGTTCCGAAGGGTGATGCCCTATCTCCCCAAGTTCCAAATTCCCCAAAATGATTTTTCATATAGTTCAAGATCCTACAGCCGCCATACCTTATTTCCTGATTAACAAAATGTATGGGGTATAGTAGTGTGAGCCGACGTTCGCACGGACCGGACGTAAAAATATCGCGGCGGGATTTTATCGCGCACTGGATTTTCAACTCTCGTTGTCGAGCTGAACATTGAGAATCCAACTTAACAACAACAAATTGCATTCTAGTGCGTCGAAAAAAACCACTGTTGAATTTTCAGTGCGCGAAAAAAAATCGCCGCGATATTTTTACGTCCGTGCGAACGTCGACACCTACTTTGAACGTACCATCCATACCTGCTAGCTTTGGGCCGACGGCCATTTTCAGGGAGTAGGTAAAGTTTTACGTAAAAAAATTACTCACTTTTTATGAAGTCGTGAATGCTGATGTTTAGGTAGGTATGTACTATGTTTAACCGAATATTGTTAATCATTAATAATCAATACTGAGACACTTCCCGCCGACGGTTTTTTTCAGCCAGACGCCTTAAAGGTCGCAAAAAATGACGTCATCTTACTTATAGTTTAAGTACTAATTTTTATATAATGACTAGCTTCCGCCCGCGGCTTCGCCCGCGTGGTATATCGATAAGAAGTAGTCTGTCCAAACAAACACTCACTTTTGCATTTATAATATTAGTTAGGATGCGAATGTGAGTGCAAAATAAATTTTGATATTTCCCTCTCATTCACGCCTATATTGATGAGCGCCTATTTAGTAGTAATTAAGTACAGGATAACGTCGTTTGATAACTAAGTACTTATCACTAATCGGTGTTGCCTAATGTCAATAATACCTACATATTTAATTAATTAAGCGTAAATTGCAGTGAAAAGATTACGTTTTTTACCCCACTGGTTCTCACGCGCTTTACTTGTGTTTACCAAAATGTACAAACACGCTGTGAATGTGTGCGTGAAGACAGTAGCGTCAGCACATTACACACCCACGCACTCTTCATACATCGTCATTTTCTCGGACGAAACCAAGAGCTCCTGCGCTAACAGACACAATAAACCCCCGTTCGTAATAAAATCGCGGCGGGATTTTATAGCACACTGGATTTTCAACGCTCTGCTTAGCGCCGAGAGTGCAAAATCCAACAGTGTGTTTTTTCGACGCGCTAGAATGTACTCTGTTATTGTTAAGTTGGATTCTCAACGGTCGGCTCAACAACGAGAGTTGAAAATCCAGAGCGCTATAAAATCCCGCCGCGATTTTATTACGCCCGTGCGAACGGGGGTTTACAGCGTGTTTGTACACTTAGTACCTAAACACAACAAAAGCGCGTATTGCTTCGTGAGATAAAAATACTTGTTGTAACATAACATTGAATAATACGTATGTAAGCATTGATTCGGTGACTGTACGCACGGCTACAGATCAAGCTATACATTTTCAGTATAAGCTGATCTCGCATTGTATAGGATTTCCTTATAATGAAATGTCAGTGTAAACTGGAAATGTATAGCTTGATGTGTAGCTGTGTGTACCACGATCATCACGATATTCACGATTTTGGTCAAGACACGAGTCGTACAACTTTTAGTACTTATAATAAAAACTTTAGAACTTGGAGAGATAGCGTCGTCTCAGTGCTTTTTTGTTCTATCTACCAAATTTTTCGAAAATTAACTTTAAATGCAGTACTGTTAAGACTTAAATTTCAATCTTACTGGTTAAGGAAGATTGCCAACTTTTTCTCATATACTAACAAAATCGTTATTTAAATTTTATTAGTGACACGAAATCGTAATGAAAATTTTGTGCTTATTCGTACTATGTCCAGAGTTTGCTTTAAATCCGACATCTTAAAAGACGTTGAGTGCTTGAGTGTTGTATGTCCACTCAATCGACCAATCACAGCGCGCGGCGCAATATTGTCCGCCATTTTGTTTGTTTTGTCACTTTGGCAGGAGACACGGAAGAATCACCTCATTGTTCCATAAAATAAATGTAAAACTGTATAAATTATAGTGTTTTTGGTGTTTAAATGGTTCTAGACATTAACAAATAATGTCTAGAACATTTCAAAAGAGTGAACATGAGCAGACGGAGCCGCAAATTGAGCAGTAAGTACTTTTTAGTTTCCACTTGATTTCGTTATGAATTTGCAACAGGATGTTGCTTTTTATTGATTTTGAACATCACAAGAGTGCGTTCCAGAGATTCTCACTCCCTCATTCTGACACCGAATTAACAAATTAGATTTTGAGGTGAAATGAAAATCAATGACTGTTGTTTTTAGGGTTCCGTAGCTCATAGATTCGTCATGTCTGTCTGTCTATCTGTCCGTCCGTATGTCACAGCGACTTTCTTCGAAAGCATAAGTGCTATACTGTTGAAATTTGGTACGTAGATGTATTGTACCTATTAAGTAAACCGCGCATTATTTATACAAACATTTATTTTTATTTTTGTGTCAATGTTGGGGGTGTACTTACAATTGAAACTCATTTTTATATCTTATTGGACGTCCGACCTCTCCCGGGTCCTGAAGCTAAGTGTCCTATTCTAACTTGCTGCTGTTGAGCGTGCAGCCCCTATCGCGGTCCCAAGCCAAGTGTCCTGCGGTCCGGCCATTTCTCCGCCGCGCCTATCGCCACACGTGGTATTTCACCATTGTCCTTTCGAACCTTCCAGAATCGCTTTATCGTCGTTTTTGTCTAATTTCTTAAGGGTTTCGTCTGGGTCTATTTTATGTTTACCAGATGTTTTATTAGTTTTAAAGAGTCGAATATCGTACTCGTTTCTTTAGAATTATGTTTATATTAGGCATATATTAGGCAGGCCTGTTGGCCTAGTGGTTCGTGAACCTGACTGCTATGCCGGAGGTCGTGGGTTCGATTCCCACCAAGGACAAATGTTTGTGTAATGAGCACGGTCATTTGTTCTGGGTCTGGGTGTAATTTATCTCTAATATTTATGTATGTATTTAAAAATATTTAAAGTATGTATATCAGTTCTCTAGTACCCATAACATATCTCTGCCTAGACTGTGGAATATTATATTTTAATATATGATGACATGGAGCTGATCTGATGATGGAGCTACTTCTAAATAGAGTTACTTCTAAATATTATTTTCTTTTGTTTCATGTATTTGAAAAGGCTTGCAAAGGTCAAGAAAAAGCTTTTTCAGAATGATGAAGTTACTGAAAAGGACTACATTGAAGACACTCCAAATAAAAATATTGTAAAGATAAACATAAAACTTTATGAGCGTTCAAAAGAGACCAAGAAAACACCCATCGCTTCAAATAATAATAATTCCATAATCATTCCCTTAAACATGCCCGGTGATCAAATTTTAATACCTTCCACTGAACTTCCTGTTTTAAACGAACTTCCTGATAGCAATGAGGATCCAATTGAAATACAGATTTCAGAAGAAAATAAAAAGCCAACTCGAAAGAGAAAGCGTCAACCAAAAAATTGGATAAGAAATATAAAAAAAATAAAAAGAGAGAGAGGAGAGGAGTATACAGACGCAAATGGAAAATGCGTACCGGCTAAGGTTGTTAAACCTGGTTGTGACAGTACTTGTAAACTTATGTGTTCTACAAATTTTCCCTCAGATCTAAGAGAAAAAATAAAATCTGAGTTTTATAGCTTGACTGACGCTCAAAAGTACAAATTTTACGGAAAATACACAACGAGAACAAAAAAGAGTAGAACGAGAACAAATAAAGAGAAAAGTAGGCGATCTTACACTTTCAATTATTATTTTCGCAAAGAAAATGAAAGTGTTAAAGTGTGCAGAAAATTTTTTTGCTCGACCTTGAGTATTTCAGCTCGTCGGATTCACTATTTTTATTTTAAAATGGATAAAAACAATACACTCTTGCCTCCTACACCAGCAAAAGGGAAATACGTCAAAAAAGAAACACCATCTGAGAAAGTAAACGAAGTGGTTGATCATATTAAATCATTCCCAACAGTTGAATCTCACTACTGCAGATCATCTAGTATGCGCCAATATTTACAGTCGGGGTTGAGTATCTCGAAAATGTACTCATTATATCTGGAAAATAATAAAGATCCTGTGAAGGAAAACATCTACCGGAAAATATTCTGTGAACGATTTAATCTCGGCTTTCATCATCCGAAAAAGGATGTTTGCGATTTTTGCTCCGAGTTTAAAGCTCAAAAAAACCCCAGTAGCGATATCATAGAAAAACATGAAAAACACCTACAAAGAAAAAAAGAGGGTGATGAATAAAGACATAGAGACCGAAATCTGAAACACAGAGAAAACAACGACACAGCCGTTGTTACTTTTGATTTGGAGAACATTTTTACACTACCTAAAGCAAATATATCATGTTTTTTCTACACAAGCAAATTAACCGTTTATAATTTAACAGCGCATTGCGCTATTACTAAAAGTGCTGTAAACGCTTTGTGGGACGAGACTAGAAACGGAAGAAGTGGCGATGACATAGCCAGCGCATTAGTTAAAATTTTGAAAGAAATAGTAAAAGCTTTACCAGATACCGTAACAAAACTGATATTATGGTCGGATTCTTGCATCCCACAAAACCGGAATTCTCATATGAGCACTGCTCTTATCAATTTTTTAAAGTCAGATGATTCGAAAAATGTAACAGAAATAACCCAAAAATATTCTGAACCTGGCCATGGCAACGTTCAAGAGGTTGATTCAGTCCACAGTTTGATTGAAAGAAACTTAAGACACCAAGAAATATACAGTCCGTTATCTCTACTACGTGCCCTTATAAAAATAAAGTCAAATGTTCTAAAGCTTTTTTTCATACAAATGCAGGATGACGATTTCTTGTCATTTCAATTAGAAGCTAGAAAATTTGGTTTTCAACAGATACCTTACAAACAAGTTAAGTTAATAACTTATTCGAAAGAAAACTGGCATATTATTAAATATCAAACTTCATTTACTGGACCAATAGAAACAATAGATATAAGAAAAAATAAAATCACAATTTTGAGTGAAATCGTTATTAAAGAGGCAAATAAAACACTCACGAAAAAGAAAATTGACGACATTCGGAGCATGTTCAAATATATGCCAGCTGAAGATAAAATGTATATGGAGACTCTTATCAAGAAAGCTGAACGATGGAAAGATGTGAATAAATCTGCCGAAGGAAAAGAATTAAAAAAAAGTAAAATAGTAAAACTTACTGAAAGAAATGAAACTAAAAGAGGTAAAAACGACACAGAGACACTCACAGGAGTAAATGAAATGAAAGGAGGTAAAAACGAGAAGAAGTCACTCAATGCAGGAAATATAACTAAAAGAGGGAAAAATGGGAAGAAGCCAGAAGACAAGAAAGTTATAGGAAAAAAGAAACAAAAATAATAATAACAGTTATTTTGTTTTTTATAGAATTAAGATAAAACAGCTTAGTTTAAGTTGAGTAAAATTTCTAAGATTTCGATGTAATATTAAGGATATGCAGGTTATTCAGTAGAAAAACAATAAAGTATTAAAAAAAAAACTGCATTTGTTATTTTATGAGCATCTTTAAAGGACCTAAGACGACCCACTGACCAGACTACTTGTAGGACGCTAGCTAATGACATGAATCTTAAAAAATATTTTAAAAATCATTTGTATTTCTAGTCCAATTAGTAACTTAACATTTTTGATTTCGTTTTCTCGATAAAAAACTATTGCTAATCCTTTTTTAATTAAAGTCAAACTTAACTTCAACTCAAATCATAAATTGAAAGAAATCGTCAGAAAAGCATCCTGTATATCTGAAACATAGAACAAATAAGCACGAATAAATGAAACAGTCACTTTGTCCTATCTCTAATGAGGTAGTGTTCTAAGTCCACATTCATAATTATATTTGTGCATGTTTGTTCTATCTCCACTTATAAACCTGAAAAATAAGGTATAATCAAATACCATCTTGTATTAATGTTTTGACTATCAATTAATAGATAACTCTTGAATTAAGAAAAACCTACAAATCAAGAAACAACAGCTTTTTATGAGAAACAGAGCCAAAATTCTGCGTATTGTAAAAGTTAACCAATGGTGGATAGGACAAACAAGCACTGAGGCGACGATAGGGCATCACCCGTTCCGTAAATTCTTAAAACATAGATGTAGGTTTGCGCACTCTAGACCTACATAGTAAATCGATATATTTACGGAAATTTAATTTTTTTCAATTATTGACTCCAATCTAGTGACACCTAGATATATCAAATAGTCAGCTTTAGCTAAAGTGGGACAAGAACATGCAATGCCCAGAGTACGTGCTACAATTATGTGCGTAAATATTTAATGACAGGGAGATGTCTGTTGACGACTTTTAGGAGTCTGAAAGGAGAAGACCAAGAAAACTTTTATGGAAATCAAGATTTACTTCACGATCTTGAGAGACCCAGAGAAGAAGACAACGATGAGGAGAGTACTTTTTATCCGCACCTGGTAGAAGACCCATCAGTGATAATGGAATCTTCTAATAACACTCAAGTTTCTTAAGGTTTTATTCCCTGAATAAGTCAGTCGCCGAGCAATTATGAGGGGTCTCGTTTGGAAGGTAAAAAAGTTTCTTTTGAATGATCAGACTGCTTTTTGTGGTAACACTAGGTACTTACATACCCACCAACTGAGAGATCAAGCTGATACTAGGTAGGGTCAGATGTCTAACAATGAAACAGTGGTACACAATAAAACACTGTGATATTTCTAAAATGCTGCATTGCCAGATCGTGCATTATATCGCGTAAGGACACTCTCGAGAACCCCCCGGCCTACCCCAGTTTGCACCGGCGCCGCGTAAGAGAAGAATGTCTGCGGAGCATTTTTAATTTTTTCGACAAAAATGTAGATATTTTCAGCATTCTTTTTGGATTTTTCATTAAATTATGGTAGCAAATGTCATATTTTTTATGATTACCTAGCACTAAACATATTTCGTAGATTAACGTGGAATAGATATTATGTTAAAATGTTACAATTTAGTGGATTTTTTTCAAGGTTAATAAATTAATCCTTAGGTAGTCAACAATGAAACAGATGCACAATGTACACAATGAAACACTTTCGTTGTGTACTATCTTTCATGATTCATGTATTTTCCATGGAAATTAATAATTTTTGTAACTAGAAATTAATCGTAACATTTCATAAGATAATTTGTTTTTCTTTTAGGATGGCGCGTACTAAAATTCTAAAAAGAAAGAAAGGCGATAATTTTGTGGAAACTATGCTTCGAGCTATTCTAATGCACAGACAAGGAAAGAGCTTGAGAAAAGCTGCACAAGAGTGCAATGTTCCTTTTTATACTGCGCATTTTTTGTCATTCACCTACTCCCTAAATATTACACAAATATGAGACAGGCACTATTAACTATTATGTTTCATTGTTGAATTTGTGAACACATGACCCTACCTTCTCACTATATATTTTTTTTTTTCACTCTTTATTACAACAGAAATAGCACACAGGATTTTGGAAGTCTCTACCTACTCTGTTCAAAAAAATATGATAAAACCATTGAACCTGACTGCTAGTGAACTTAGAAAGTACATCGCTGTTCATACTGCAATATCGCGTAACCAACTGTGGCTAATACCGCGTAGTAACTTGGTAGTGACCAACTTTACAGGAGAGCGAAAAAATTTAACTAGGTATATTAGATACTACGTCTTTGGCCGACTGAATTATAAAATGTCTATGAATTCATGTCCTTTCGCTCTTAATACCTATATTTCATAAACTATTCGTCGATAAAAAAATACACTTTCGCGGTATTGTAACATGAAAAATGTAGCTTACTTATTGCAATTGCGCATTTTTAGTATTTACGCGTAATTGTGACTAGGATGAAATAAAAGATTATGTAAGTATGGATTATTTATTAGGTAAGTACTTATTTTAGTTAACGTTATTTGACATTATGTGATTGAATCTCAGATGAATCAGTCTCAAAATTGTAACTATTATGAACTACGTGTATATAAGAGGTAGAGCAGTTAATTAACTAGTAATAATGACCACAGCCACATCAAAATCACCGAAATAAACATGTAGAAACAAAACTGAGAAACTTCAAATATTAGAAGACTCCAAAAACAAAACTCTAGCAAAATCTAGTAGATAACATCAATATAGTAGGTACCTAAGTATTAGGTTGGGGAAAAAGTCTTTTCGCATTATAGTATGTATGAACTTAAAATAAAATATCTTTGGCTATACTATTTGTATCTGGCTGGTTTTGGTATCATTGAAAGTTTAAATTTTAAAGAACATAATTCCAAATTCAAATTAGGAAAATGTGTGATTTTCATTTGTTTTTCGTACTGTCAAGATAAGTGAATCTAATGAAGAAATTCGATACATTTTCAAATTTTACTACAAAAAAGGTAAAAATGCAACGCAAGCCGCGAAAAAAATTTGCGATGTTTATGGACCCAGTGCAGTGTCTATGAGAGTAGCACAAATTTGGTTTAAGCGTTTTCAATCCAGAAATTTTGATGTCAAAGATGCACGTCGCTCTGGTCGCCCTATTACGGATAAAATGGATGCCATTTTTGAAAAAGTGGAGCAAGATTGGCATATCAGTAGTTGCAACGTAGCTGAAAAACTGGGAATTGACCACAAAACAGTTTTGGCGCATTTGAGAAAACTGGGTTCACAAAAAAGCTCGATATTTGGGTACCTCACGAGCTCACTGAAAGAAACCTAATGAACCGTGTACTCATTTGTGATTCTTTATTACGACGTAATGAAACCGAACCATTTTTGAAGAAGCTGATAACTGGTGATGAAAAGTGGATCACGTACGACAAGAACGTGCGAAAAAGGTCGTGGTCAAAGGCCGGTCAGGCATAACAGACTGTGGCGAAACCCGGGTTAACTCGCAACAAGGTGATGCTGTGTGTGTGGTGGGATAGGAAGGGCATTATTCATTATGAGCTGTTACCACCAGGCAGGACCATCGATTCTGAACTCTACTGCGAACAACTGATGAGATTAAAGCAAGAAGCTGAGAGAAAGCGGCCGGAATTAATCAACAAAAGGGGTGTGGTTTTTCATCATGATAACGCTAGACCTCACACATCTTTAGCCACTCAGCAAAAATTAAGAGAGTTTGGCTGGGAGGTGTTAATGCATCCGCCGTATAGTTCTGACCTTGCACCTTCAGATTTCCACCTGTTTCGGTCTTTTCAGAATTCTTTAGACAGTGTCAGGTTAACATCACGAGAGGACTACCAAAACCACTTGTCGCAGTATTTTGATCAGAAGTCCCAAAATTTCTATAGCAATGAGATCATGTCCCTACCTACAAGATGGCAAAAAGTTATCGAACAAAATGGTACCTACATACTTTAGATAAATGTAAATAATGTATATTAAAAAATGTTTTGAATTTTCTTAAAAAATGCGAAGAAACTTTTTCCCCAACCTATTATTAACTAATTCATATACCTATATGAGATCTCTTTAGAAATAAAATCTTATATTTAACCGACTTCAAAAAGGAGGAGGTTCTCAATTCGTCGGAACCTTTTTTTTTATTTATGTTCCCCGATTACTCGAAGATGGCTAGACCGATTTGGATTTTCTTGTTTTATTCGAGAGGGTATACATCACAGTTGGTCCCATATAAAATTGATTAACTTTGCTTTGGTATTTTTTGAGTTAGCTTCAATAATACGTATTTTTTCGCCACTTATATGCATGATGTTCTAGTTTGTTTTGCAGGTAGTGGTATTAGAATTTGTGTGGGGTAGGTACCACAACAAAAAAGTGAAAAATAAAAACTTTTTTACAAAAGAATACAACCGACTTCCAAAAACAACACTAAAAAGTGAAAAATAACTTTAATTTTGGAAGTCGGTGACAAAAACGAAAATACATTTAACTAGACACCGACTTCCGAAATTAAAGTTGTTTTTCACTATGTAGTGTTGTTTTTGGAAGTCGGTTGTATTTTTTTGTAAAAAAGTTTTTTTTCTTAGATGGTAAACTATCATAAGTAAAATTGGTGGCAGTCCTGAGGAATTACCTACACTCTTTAATAATTATAGTTGTAAAGGTTCATAATTACTCTGTGTTAAATTTGATCCAAATAAAATGCGAAATGAGATGCGACGTTGACTGTACCCAAGCAACTGCCCTGGCTACACCAGTTGCATAGAGTGGCATTTTTTATAGTCAGAAACAATAAATAAATACTACAAAAACAAATTAAACAATATTCACACACTATGGCAGAAAAGAACAGGAAATGTTAGCACGGTAACGCAACGGCAACAATGTCAAAAAAAATTTTTCGTTCACTTTGAATCGCCTACGTAAGACTCGCGGTTTTATCTTGTGACGTTTGAAGCGTTTTGATTGGATGACGCGCTCACCTGACCACACGGGACGAAGCCAATCGCTGTCAAGAAGTCAAGAATCTATACGGACGAAATTTCAATTTCGCGGTATTAGCCACTATTGGTTACGCGGTATTGTTGTATCACCGACAACATGTCTACCTAAGTAATAAAAAATATACCAATGAGGCAATGTCCGTCTATAAAAATGTAGGTTTTGAGCCCATCAAGTGACTGAAGACAGTCAACCGATTTGAGACTATTCGCAGAGCTACTTATTCATTTCAACAACAATGATAATCATTTACCTAGGGAAAACCCAAATCATGACAGGCTCCATAAGGTCAGACCCATGATTACCACCTAAATGAGAAATTTGCTACAGTTCCCATGGAACAAAAGTTGTCAATTGATGAGCAATGTGTGCTAGCTACCAAAGTATTCAAAGTCACACATCATGAAGCATTAGCTGCCAAACAAACACACAAGTGGGGCTTCTAATTTTTTGTCGTGTTAATGTAAAAGGCTGTGCTCATCAATTTGAGATATAGGTACCTACAGGGTCAAATTAAATTAGCTAGCTAAAACTGCAGACGTGATGTGTATCGATAGGTAGGTATCTGAACACGATAAAATAAAAATAATTATGATTTTTTGGGGTCAATGACCGCTGAAGTGTACCTATGTTGATAAAATCTGTTTTATCGTGTTGAATATCGATACCCATCACTTTGTGAAGTTTACACAGAAAAACTGATTTTAAACCCATAATTTAAGTAACTACCATTATCGGCGATTGATTATCTATCTCAAAAAAAACATCAAATTAATTTCTTTTTGCTTTATTATGTTCAGATAGCGATACTTACCCATCACGTCTGCCGAGTTTCGCTAGCTAATTTAATTTGACCCTATTATACTTACTGGTCAAGAGTTAAAGACAGTGAGAAGTTTCAAGGATGAACCAGATTTTGGACCAGTAGGAAAAATTGTTATCCGGCTAGCCAGGAGTATGCCCAAGCAGGCATACTTAAAAATTATATTATTTATTTTGACAACTTTTTTAAATATATGCAGGTAGGTACCTATACCACTAGTGGCACTAGTTCTTGTCAAACAAGGGATTTATAGCCTAGGCACTGGACAAGCTAACAGACTTGTAAATTGTAAGTTGCGTGATAAATAAACACTAATGAAGAAATCCGTTCCTTGTGGGACTTTTGAAAAGCAAATGACTTGCTTGGAGGGCACTGATGGAAAGTTAAAAAACCTGTCACTTTTCTGCCTTCATATGTTGGAGTTGGAGCAGAGCCTGTCTCAAGTAGAAAGGTTTGATAAAATAAACGAAGCTAGAATCATGATTTCTCGCCTCACCACATTTTGAAGGAATATGTATAATACACATATGGGCGGAGTTGACCTTCAGGATAGCTTCATAGGAAGGTATTGCATTTCGATGAGAAGCCGAAAGTGGTATCGACGAATTTAATTCATTTCACTTATTGGACATGAAAACAACTGAAGCAAATTCATTGATTCTCAATTTATGTCAATAGAGACTAAAACTGGCAGAGTTCTCAGCTCTATAACAAACGGGGAAGACCAGCAGCAGCATTGAAATGGAAATCCAAGCAAAAAAGAAACTAGGACCAGTTCAGCACGTGTACACACGGCTACACATCAAGCTACACATTTCCAGTTTACACTGACCTGTCATTGTAAGGAAATCCTATACAATGCGAGATCAGCTTACACTGGATGTGTATTGCTTGATCTGTAGCCGCGTACCACCTGCAAAAGATATCAGAACTAACAATGTTGGGCACTGTGTTCGCAGCAGGTGCAAAATGCCTGGGTACAAGGAATGCAAACCAAATGAATGAAGAATGGAGCAGCCCTTTGCCTGACTAAAATATTTTTTTTTTCAGGAAGTTTATTTTAATTTATGATTACGACTGATATTGTGCACTTCTAATTTAAATGCATGGTATTGTAAGTCTGCTACAGATGTTTTGTTTTTTAATTAAAAATTATTATAAATTATATAAAACATATAATATATTTTTTAATAATTTTTCCTGGCATCAGATACATATTTTTCTATAAATCCCCAAGTATATATTTATCTGTATAAGAGTAAAATTCAATTAAATCATGCAATGAAGGGTGAATACACAGTATCTGACAGTACAGTCAGCCTCATAAAGATTATATACATTGAAATAGATTAATTTAATGATCAACAATCTTTATTACTTACATAATATTGTATCAATGTGTAGCCACAAAACATACATTCGGTACTACACATTGATACAGTATTATGGAACACAAATTGTAGTCAATTAAATAAATTCTTGTCACTCACACTTACTCACCTTAAATGTTTTTGTATGCATAATGTTATTTAATTTTCTTTGTACTCACATTATTGTAACTTTTTTAAATTTGGTAATGAACTTATGATTAACAATCTTACACTAGCAGAACACATTAAATATAAACTTTGTGTAAGTACCTAGTGTTTGGGTCACCAAGATACAGGCTGTATACCTAGTTTGGGACCCGCTGTTTTTAAGTCTTCTGTTAGTGAGAATTTCATACCATGCTACTTGTATATTGTAAGAACTTTGTGTAAGCTAAATAAATGAATTTGAATAATTTATAGACAGTCATGTTGTGGACTCCACCACTGACTAAAATCTTCATAAACACTAGTTCTTAAATATTTTTCTTTATTATTAACTAACGCACATAATTTGCAATAGGCGTCGGTGTCGCGGGACTCTCTTAGGTCGTGGTAAGAATAGTGGTTGTGCCACTTGAAGAAATTATAATACTTTTGTTTATCATTTATAATATCCACCATTTCCTTCGCCAGCTCCTTGATGCGTGACTGATGTGCTGACAGGTATATTCCTTCCGGCATGAACCTGGAAATTATTTTAATTAGAACCAGCAAATAGGTACAATATTGAAAAAAGGTATTATGTTGATGATGACTGTGATTATAAAAAATCTGCTGTTCCCTACAGAAATCAAATGAAACAAACAATAATCTAATGTTATGATGATAGTAAACAAAGTTTTAGGAGAAAAATGTTGTCAGGCACGTCTTGAGTATGAATGAGGATGGCTATAAGAGTAGAGGAAGACCTAAGAAACAATAGATGGACTGCTTGTAAGATAATATGGCTAGAAAGGGGTGACTACCGTGATGACAACTAATAGAGAAGAGTATGGACCAAAAAGACATGTTGACAAATAAATTGGGATAAGGGCAAGATAATGGTGAGTACATAAAATTTTAATACAAATTGAGGAACCTTGTATAGTTGGCGCCACCATACACCACCGGTACAGCATAATGATTGAGACCATTCAACAACTTCTCCGTCACATAGTCGTCAGCAAACGAGTTCTCAAACGACAAGTAGAAATAGTAATCAGTCTCCACTAGCCGCAAACACTCCTTCATATTGCCCCTAGGACACTCCTTCGTCCCACATCTGCCAAATATGTCAACCTGCATGCCATACTTGTCTAGTTCATTTTGGAGCCGTTTGGCAATTAAATCTCTTCCACTGCTCGCACCACAGTGAGATACGAACCAAGCCGCTGCAATTTTCTTTGTGCTCAATTTTTCCTTCAGAGTGTTGTTTATAGGCATCATTGCTTCCACTTTCTCCCAATGCATCACTTCTTTAGGACCTATGACTGTCCCTTTTTTATCTCTTATACTCATATATCCATAATATTCATCAGAATTCAATTTGTAAGTCCAAGTCCAATTGAAATAGTTATTGTATACTTGGTTACACACCGGAAAGTTTGCAGAGGACTCCATATCGGCGTAAACATACTTTTGGCGAGGTGAACGGGACTGAGGTAAAAGTGAAGCATTGTCCGGAAGTTCTCGTCCATTGAACAATATCACATCGAACTCCGCAACACCTTGGAGCAACTGTCTATTTGACGACACGTAACAGTTAGTAAAAGAACATCTTCTTTTTCTAAACGAAATATTGCCTTCACGCAAATTAGACTTAATCGGTTCAGTCTTATTTGTCCATAATAATAAGTATTTCAAATCAGATGATCTATTTGATTGTATTGATGATCTATTTGATTGTATTGTTCTATTTGATTGTATTGATCTATTTGAATTTATCGATTTATTTGATTGTATCGATCTATTTGGTTGTATTGTTAGCTGAAAGCTTGCTTCTTGAGTTTCTGGACCAAAGTAATCCAAATTATAGTAGAGTGAAAAAAGAGTGACGCTGAGAATCAAGCAAATAACAAAATATTTGTCACACCTAGTAATCATCGTTATTTATTGTAGTAACAGTCAACGTACACAAACACTCACGCATACCATCATATTATTATGATAATGAAAACTTTATAAACATTTCTATACTTCATCAGCTATTCAGTTTATTGCGTTGCAGCTACAGAAAACCTAAATAAGGCAGCTAAATAGACGACAGAACCTGAAACCTGACCTGACAGAGCGAATATACCACCCACTTAACAATATAACCTATAAAGTTTGACATTGACAGCAAGATGACAGATTAATAATAGAGCAGAAGGAGTTGTCGTTGAGCTTGTAACCATAGACTAGACAGATTAGTCCCGTGTCTAGACCAGTCTAAACAGTTACAGTGCCACAAACTTGTCTGGCCCGGTGGCCAAAAGAGGAACTAACGACACCATTTTGAAATATCAATCTCGTCTGTAGTCGCCGATCATTTATAGGTAGTAGAGATCGAGTGCTCTACGGAAGATCGCAGCGATCCGTGAGTTGTCGGTTTTTCGGGCACGCATCAAAGGGAATTTCGGCTAGTTGCGTGCAAAGTGCCCATACGATCGCCAATTATTCATTCACCGGACGAGACCGAAGCCGTCAAAACATGCGTGCGCCGGCGCCGGCCGCGCCGTCTTGCTCTTGACCAAATTTTAATGCGGTAATAATGGCTACTAGGTGGTCAATTATTGAGATTTAGATACCTAGTGGTTGTATACCAAAATTAAATTAAATTAAATGGTAGCAGCAGCATTAAACTCCACTTCCATCTTGAATGCTTGCCGCTCAACAAATGACTACGGACGATCAACGACGAACATCTGGATGCTCTCATGGTGATGGTCACATGATTAACGATCATCGCTGATTGTGAAGAGTAGGCGTTAGATTATAAGAAGGAAGAAAAGCACCTTCAGACACCGCTAAATACTGTTCGAAAAATTGTATGAACGCGTAGCTGCCGCCACAGGTTAGTGTTGTCAGCTTTTGAAAATAAATTCCACCAAAACCATTAATATATTAGGTTGGGGAAAAAGTCTTTTCGCATTATAGTATGTATGAACTTAAAATAAAATCTCTTTGGCTATACTATTTGTATCTGGCTGGTTTTGGTATCATTGAAAGTTTAAACTTTAAAGAACATAATTCCAAATTCAAATTAGGAAAATGTGTGATTTTCATTTGTTTTTCGTACTGTCAAGATGAGTGAATCTAATGAAGAAATTCGATACATTTTAAAATTTTACTACAAAAAAGGTAAAAATGCAACGAAAGCCGCGAAAAAAATTTGCGATGTTTATGGACCCAGTGCAGTGTCTGTGAGAGTAGCACAAATTTGGTTTAAGCGTTTTCAATCCGAAAATTTTGATGTCAAAGATGCACGTCACTCTGGTCGCCCTATTAAGGATAAAATGGATGCCATTTTTGAAAAAGTGGAGCAAGATCGGCATATCAGTAGTTACGACGTAGCTGAATAACTGGGAATTGACCACAAAACAGTTTTGGCGCATTTGAAAAAAACTGGGTACACAAAAAAGCTCGATATTTGGGTACCTCACGAGCTCACTGAAAGAAACCTAATGAATCGTGTACTCATTTGTGATTCTTTATTACGACGTAATGAAACCGAACCATTTTGGAAGAAGCTGATAACTGGTGATGAAAAGTGGATCACGTACGACAAGAACGTGCGAAAAAGGTCGTGGTCAAAGGCCGGTCAGGCTTCACAGACTGTGGCGAAACCCGGGTTAACTCGCAACAAGGTGATGCTGGGTGTGTGGTGGGATTGGAAGGGCAATATTCATTATGAGCTGTTACCACCAGGCAGGACCATCGATTCTGAACTCTACTGCGAACAACTGATGAGATTAAAGCCAGAAGATGAGAGAAAGCGGCCGGAATTAGTCAACAGAAGGGGTGTGGTTTTTCATCATGATAACGCTAGACCTCACACATCTTTAGCCACTCAGCAAAAATTAAGAGAGTTTGGCTGGGAGGTGTTAATGCATCCGCCGTATAGTCCTGACCTTGCACCTTCAGATTTCCACCTGTTCGGTCTCTTCAGAATAATTTAGGCAGTGTCAGGTTAACATCACGAGAGGACTGCCAAAACTCCTTGTCGCGGTATTTTGATCAGAAGTCCCAAAATTTCTATAGCAATGGGATCATGTCCCTACCTACAAGATGGCAAAAAGTTATCGAACAAAATGGTACCTACATACTTTAGATAAATGTAAATAATGTATATTAAAAAATGTTTTGAATTTTCTTAAAAAATGCGAAGAACCCCCAACCTATTATAAACTAAAGATGCGGTCGTCCGAACGTTTGCCTGACGCGTTTGCCCTTAGACCATTTACCTCTAGACGTATCCATGATTACAGTGTGAAGTGTGGAAGTGAGACGAATTAATTAATTATATTAAATTAATAAATTAATATGAAAAACGAGGGTACGAAATTAGTAGGAAAATTGAGACAAAGCATCGTATCTTCTGTCCCTTACGGCGTGCCGTATTTATGCTTGGCGAACTTTTAAATGTTAGCCAAACAAAGTGCTGTCACTGTCAGTACTGTCACAGAATTTATGTTGCGACGATTAATTTAATTTATTTTTCCACAGTTTTTACAATTGTTTTGATAGTTTTAGTGTTTTTATGAGAAATGGACTGCATTAGTTAGTAATAATATTAGGTTGTAAAAGCTGCACAGAAAAGGCAAATAACTAAGTCAGTTTCACTCGGTAAGTATAAAATACAGTTATTGTTACAGTATATTTATTGAATTTATACATTTGTGCGTACATATTGACATGGGTTTTAGTCCAAATTATGGAAGATTTCTTATATTCATTTCTCATACTCCATAACCTATAAATAGTTACTTGCTGTATTGCTATTGTTTGACACCTTTTCCCCTAAGTCTGGACCCATTGTAAATAGATATTCATTCGAATCAAATCAAATAAATCGATAGTGGCTAGAATGCACACAGTTTACAGAATATGGTATCAAAATCGAGTGAAACACTATAGTGTAGCCGGTATAACTATCTCGGTGCCAGTTTTGTGTGCTTATAGAGGCATGAGGAACAGGGTGTAAAATTCACTAATCCTCCATAGAAAAGGGAGGATCCTCCGACTAGATGAGTATTGTGTCTGGTGAGCTACTGCTCGACGGTTGATGACGGGATGTTGTATTATGTATATGCCAATTGCGTTTTGCGTGATGTCAGTGTGATACGTAGTTCGCATGTGGTGATGTAAGTAGATCACTCATCACCACATCACTCCCCTCCGGAGATCGGTGGTGATAGTGGGCTGAGTCATGATGATATTTTGTTATTGTCGCGAACCATATTTTGAGACTACCATTTGAATTCGGCAGCATTGCACGCTCCACTGTACTTTAGCACCCGCGCGTTCGAGACTTCACAATTTTAAAGCGTGTTGATGACGTCGAGTAAAACACTTTCGCAAAATATTACACTGCGCAAACAACTAGTTTTTGAGAAAAAAAAACCTACAGTTTCTGAAAATCAAACTTAGTTAGGTACACAATAAAATTGAACACACGCGCGACCGTAATTTCACAATTTTATAGCGTATTGATGTCTTCGAGCAAAACACTTTCGACAAACACAAAAAAATCTATAGTTTATGTCAATCTTATCTCGATCAAGTTAAGATTGAAAGTGTACAATCCTACGTGAAATCATATTTACCTACACATAGATACCTACTTTTGCATTCTTAACACGTAACCTGCATAAATTATAATTTTTAATAGTACCTACCTACTTAATGTGTAGTCCGCCCAGATAACATTTTGGTCATATTTTGGGAACATTTACGTAATAGCAACACTGAAGTTTTATATTGCTGTCTCATGAGCGGCCACGCGGTGGATCGATCTAGATGTTTATCTAAGCGTTTGCCACACATAAACACTAACGCCATCTATTAGAATGTCAATTGGCATGGACTGCTCTTAAACGTGCCTAACCTTATAAGAGCGGCGCGTGGTGTTTTTGATAAAAAAAACTTTTATTTTCCAAAAAATATACAGGTTGCAGATTTTCATTGGCTTCGAACAATTTTTTTTTTTTTACACATTTCGCACGGAATCAGTAGGAAATCTGCAAATTAAATACCTACGTATTTTTTTCATTAACAGATTTACAACACAGATTTTATTATTTGCCTCTATTAAACAATAAAAAATAGTTTTTTAAGTGCATATTAAATTAAATCTTTTAATTTCATTCGTTACAACAAGGCGCGCCGCTGCAAAGTTATGTCGTGCATAGCCGTACGGTACGCGTGGCCTCGCGTCGTCTTTGCCAAACGTTGAGTCTTGAGACAAGTAGGAAAGAAAATTGTTTTAGTTTTTGGATTTTTGTATTACTTTTGCTATGACAAAATGAATATTTGCATACCATTATGATTGTGTTGTAATGAAACTTGCACTGTTTCGTAAGTTGAGCTAAATGTAAGCCAATAAAAAAAAATTGTCACAATCCGATTAACAATTGATAACCACCTTTTTTTGAAGTCGGTTAAAACTGTAAGAATTTATACAATAGGTGGCCGTCGCCACCTTTCTAATAGTCTGTCTCCCTTGTTAAAATCAGGTCAGTAGTTTAAGGGACATAGAAACGAATATGTATACTCCCTTTTTTTTGCCGTAGTCGGGTAAAAATAAAAATATTATATTCTATTATAATAGGCAAGTTTGGAATAAGCTATATTTACAAACAAATAAATAAAAAAAGATTCACGGGTTTTGTAACGGTTGTCCTTACAAGAAAAAAATCGAACAGAGAACGAAATGATATTTCAGCATAGAGAGCAAATTATCTTCAAAAATTTAAAAAAAGTTTTTTAAAAAAAAGAGAATGAACGAAGTCAACAAAATCCAGTCATATTTTTGGACGAGACCTATATTTAAGCAACTCATACAGCTGGACGCTGTTGGCAGAAAGATTGATGATATTGACGGTGTGCTAAACCCAGTCTCCAAAGGAAACAGTTCAGTAATATTGTTCATGCGGGAGGACAAGCAGGGTTTGTGGAGAATGCTCTAATAGTAATCCAATCGAATTCAAAAAGTGGCGATTAACACAACCAAATGAACAGAAAGAATTTCAAAAAATGGGTGACCGATAAGCTTCTGCCTAATTAACATCAGCCAACACTGATTATATTGGAAACGCCCATATCATAGTATTTGCATAAACAGAACTCCTAATGGAAATCATAAAAAGGCTGAGATGCAGAAGTGGCTGACGGAAAATAATGTACCTAGAATTTAACGAACAGTTTAAAAACCGCAACGCTACGAACTCATTTTATGACATAAACCAAACCACCACCACCACCCACCACCTGTATACGAAATAGACGAACTGTTGATAAACAATGGACTAGGGTGTTAAGATTAGCGCCATACCATTCCCACAATATTTGTATGACTGAGTTCTGTCCCCCATCTGATGTCTGATGTGACTGTTGTCAATAGGTCGGATCGGCATCGACTTTCCTACAGCTTGACTGACACCACCACTCCATCTCTAACCGAGCAGGTTGATGGATACTTACCAGCCGGTACGGGTATTTCACCGACAGCTGTCGACATTGTGCGTACAAACTTACATTTGCAGTTGAAATGTATGGGAGAACATGCTTTTCAACTACAATATTAAGTTTGTTCTTGGGATAAATTCATCCCAACTACCCCGCCTTTCATTGTGCTTGGTCCGACACGCACTTGGCCGGTTTTTTGCTATGAATCATAAGAAGGCAGTGGGAGTAAAATCAATCAATCTGCCTAGCCTTTTCCCAACTATGTTGGGGTCGGCTTCCAGTCTAACCAGATACAGCTGAATACCAGTATTTTACATGGAGCGACTGCCTATCTGACCCCCACAACCCAGTAACTGGGTAATACGATACCCCTTGGTAAGACTGGTTGTCAGACTTTCGGGCTTCTGACGACCCGTAACGACTGTCAAAGATCCACGAATGACAGCCGGGACCAACGGCTTAACGTGCTTTTTCCGAGGCACGGAGGAGTCTCGGTATGTAAAGAATGGTCACCCATCCACTGACCAACCCCGGCAAGCGTAGCTTAACCTGGTGGATCGACCCGTGCGGCTGTTATTACTTAGCCACGAGCTCCTCCTGGGAGTAAAATAAAATTCCAAAATATTACGAGTAGGTATAGTCTTTAATAAATGGAAATAATATAGGTAGGTAGTCAGTGAAAATAATTTATAGACAGTCATGTTGTGGACTCCACCACTGACTAAAATCTTCATAAACACTAGTTCTTATATATTCTTCTTCGTTATTCACTAACGCACACAATTTGCAATAGGCGTCGGTGTCGCGGGACTCTCTTAGGTCGTGGTAAGAATAGTGGTTGTGCCACTTGAAGAAATTATAATACTTTTGTTTATCATTTATAATATCCACCATTTCTTTCGCCAGCTCCCTGATGCGTGACTGTTGCGCTGACAGGTATATTCCTTCCGGCATGAACCTGGAAATTATATTAATTAGAACCAGCAAATAGCTCCTTACGTGTCGACAGTAGTGCTATTCTGTAAACATCTCACCGTGTTATCTCTGGTGAAGTGAGCGTGAAGTGAGCCGTCATTCCACCTGATGCCAGGGGTTGACACTATTGACAGCTCACTTTAAGATCACTTCACTCATGTGACGGTGAGATATTTACAGAATAGCACTACTGCACCCCATGTGTGCATAAGGAAAAATCCTTTATATAATAGGTATATAAGTTAGATAGCTAGATATATAAATGTAAAAAAACATCATCCGATGGAAAAAAATCATCAGTAGTTGTGAACCTATGGGGTTCGCAACTACACAACAGCTTATCTCGTCAAAATGTTGATTTTGAACAGCTGATTTTTTTTCGCGGTTTCAGGTTTGGTCCCATAGTAAAAGTAGTTAGTGATGAGTACAATGACCCCTTAAGAGATTGTCATTTATTTAAATTATACCTAGCATAATTTAATGTCGTGCTGCCAAAGAATTATAACCCGCGTGACAAAATCAAACAGGCCAACTTTGTTATGCTGGTGTGCGTGACAGCTGACGTCTTACACTCGCTCCAGTCATTGTGCTTGCATTATGCTTTTCTAGTGTGCGTGCAAATTGCAGCGAACAGTTAGACACTATTTTTTTTCGCCGAGTTACAAACTCGTAAAATATTATAAGTCTGTAAATATATAAATCGTTGAAATATATATCCAGCGCAGGTCTGGCCAGATGATGCCGCACCAGGTAATGTACCTTAAGCGATTACGACAGAACCTAAAACGAAACACAACAATAAATCAATAAACAATAATTTTACGATGATAGTAAACACAATTTTAGGAAAAAATGTCATGAGGAAAGTTTTGAATATGAATGAGGATGATTAATAAGAGAAGGGAAGACCATAGAAACGATGGATGGCCTTGTGTAAGATGATGGCTAGAAAGGGGTGACTACCGAGATGACGATTAATAGAGAAGTATTGAACAAGACATGTTGACAAATAAATTGGGGTAAGGGCAAGATAATGGTGAGTAAATAAAGTTTTAATTTATTTCGAGGAACCTTGTATAGTTGGCGCCACCATACACCACCGGTACAGCATAATGATTGAGACCATTCAACAACTTCTCCGTCACATAGTCGTCAGCAAACGAGTTCTCAAACGACAAGTAGAAATAATAATCAGTCTCCACTAGCCGCAAACACTCCTTCATACTGCCTCTAGGACACTCCTTCGTCCCACATCTGCCAAATATGTCAACCTGCATGCCATACTCTTCTAGTTCATTTTGGAGCTGTTTGGCAATAAAATCTCTTCCACTGCTTGCACCACAGTGAGATACGAACCAAGCCGCTGCAATTTTCTTTGTACTCAATTTTTCCTTCAGAGTGTCGTTTATAGGCATCATTGCTTCCACTTTCATCCAATGCATTTCAGTTTTAGGACCTATAACTGTTCCATCTTTGTCTCTTATACTCATATATCCAAAATCTCCGTCAGAATTCAATTTGTAAGTCCAAGTCCAATTGAAATAGTTATTGTATACTTGGTTACACACCGGAAAGTTTGCTGAGGACTCCATATTGGCGTAAACATACTTTTGGTGAGGTGAACGAGACTGGGGTAAAAGTGAAGCATTGTCCGGAAGTTCTCGTCCATTGAACAATATTACATCGAACTCCGCAACATCTTGGAGCAACTGTCTATTTGACGACACGTAACAGTTAGTAAAAGAACATCTTCTTTTTCTAAACGAAATATTGCCTTCACGCAAATTAGACTTAATCGGTTCAGTTTCATTCGTCCATAATAATAAGTATTTCAAATCTAACGACCTATTTGATTGTATTAATATCTGAAAGCTCGTTTCTGGACTATAGTAATCCAAATTATAGCAGAGTGAAAACAGAGTGACGCTGAAAATCACGCAAATGACGAAATATTTGTCACACTTACTAGTAACCATCGTTGTAACTGTAGTAACAGTCAACTTACACAAACCAAACACTCACGCGTATTGTCATAATATGAGAAAGGTCTATCACCTAAGATAATGTATTATTATACTATGTAACAAACGGAGAAGAATTGAATAGCGTATGACTAGGTACTGTACTAAATTAGTGACCAAATGTGTTTAAATTACTGACAAAAAAAACTAGAGTTCACCGAAACACGATTTTTAGCTGATACCGAAACCCGATACGAATATGTGGCGCCTTTTATAGTTTTGGCCGAAACCGCTGAAATTTGTAGTTAAATTACATTACCATTTATTATGCTAATGTAATGTTTAAATTATATTATGTGGCTAAGGTCCAAAGGGACTATTTGATTGCCGTTTGCCTGTCTATCACAGGGCTGTATCTTCAGAAACGTAATTAGTTGTATGTGACGGTTCAGAGTCAGTTGAAATTTCATAAACTACGCATGGGTGACGTTAGCAAATAATAATAAAATTAAAAACTCCAATCAAAAACGGCCTCCTGTCTATAGATCCCCGTCAGTGCGTGGATCTAAGTCGCATTAGCCGGTGTTCTGTTCACAGATGTTAAAGTACAAATTCATAGTGCTATAAATAATTTAATTCAAAATAAATGTGTCTTTCGGAAACCGTCCTTATTTAAGGATTTTTATGGTGTGTAATTTTTAATTAATCTATCCTGTTTTTTTTATATCTGTGCGGTGACACGTCTTGGTCGCATTTATTTTAGTTTAAGTGGCACCCAGCAGCAAACCGGTGCGCTATCCCTGAACAGAACCAACGAGGCAGTCAAAGTCTTTAAAATAGGTATCTAGCTAGAGTACATTGATTATATGATATGTCATTAATAACTGACAGCTCACGAACGTTAGTTTCAGCCGATTCGAGTCGAAGATTCCAACAGTTTTTGGCCGAAACAAAAACTATGGCCGAATCCAGCATTTATGCCGAAACCAAAACTTTTATCCCTCTTGCACTTATAAGATTCTACATTCGATTAGATACCTACATATCGATGATAAGGTACATGAGAAATCAATTAGCCGAATCATACAAAAAACATAAAATACATTCCTACTTCCTATTATTCCTAAAGTATTGTATAGGTAAAAGTAAAAGTATGTAGTTTCGATGTTTGTAACTCACATAACAGCGAAACGGATTTCGAGGAAATTTGGCGCACATGTAGACCATGACCTGGATTAGGACTAGCGTTGCCGGAGAGTAATATTCCGAAGTATTCCCGTCGTATTATTCGCGGAAGCATTCGGAAGTTTTGAGTAGTATTCGCAATTATTCGCCGAGCTAAGTACCTACATGTTCGGTCACGCATAGAGTACCTATCTATTAAAGTTTGATATTCACCGCTAGATGGCGTTAATGCCAGAGGCTATGTTACTACACGTTCATTCATAAATCTCAGTACTATTCGATTTGAAAACTTCTGAATACTTCCGAATATTTCTTTTCATCTACTTAGATTAGTACTTACGTAATAAGTTTTTGTATGCGGTTTAGGTGTGAAAGTGATAGAGAGGTAAATACATAGGTAGATTACTGAGTTTATAAAATAGTTTTTTTTTTCTTTTGCTTATATCTCGAAAACGGTGTGTCCTATCGCAAAAATAAGGAAAGTTTGGTCCCCCTTTATAAAACCCATAAACCCTTAAACCTCAACATGTAGGTACCAAAAAAAAAAAAAAATTTATGAATGAACGCAAAATCTGAGTATTATTCGATTTGAAAACATCCGAATATTTCTTTTCATCTACTTAGATAAGTACTTACGTCACAAGTTTTACTAGTAGTATTCCTTCAAATCGAAGTATTCTTTTGAATAATTGCGAATTATTGCGAATACTTCCGAAGTTTTGGAACGCTAATTAGGACTCAGCACAATTTTTGTCGCGGTAGTAGATACTTACGTTCCCGTGGGATAATCTTCGATATTCACGTGGGTGAAGTCACCGGCGAAAGCCAAGCCAAGGTAAGCCATTCACAGTGTAAGTACATATCATAAGGATTCTTATCCTTTCAAAAACCGTCTTTACTGCTAACCAAAATGCTCCGTCCATTCCGTGCAATTGTTAACTTTGTTTTTAGTTTAGGCAAGTCCACCTCTTCATCAGCCAATAGCACTCCAATACTGCACATAGGCGTCTCCAATCGCTTACTCTCATTCAGCCGATACCTACCACCCTGTGAAGATCGTCACTCCATCTAGTTTGAGCCGAGGGCATCTTACGTTCGCTGACTCGCGGTCTTCCGTCTAAACATCTACCCCGACGGTCATTGGTTCTACAGCTGGGCCCTGGGCGGCAGGCCAGCCCATTGCCACTTCACCTTGCTAAGGGTCCGCTGAAATAGACCTGCTGCATTTATTATCCCGCCGGTCTCGCCGTATTCGGTTCAGCACTAAAACAAACATTTGATTATGTACCAACATGTTGTTACGATTACATAATTAATTAAAATATCGTGTAATTTAAATACTTACACAATATTTTAATTACTTGATCAAATCATTAACAAAATCACAACATGAAATCTTACCTAAATTATCAAGTAAGTATATAGGTAGGTACTTAGATTATCAAGTAGGAATTCTTGATCTACTTATAAATGTCCGAATAGTCACTACTTACCAAATAAATTCAAAAATGGAACAGAATTTGTATGAAATTATCTTCCAAGTAAGTTAATAGGAACTTAATCGTAGGTGGGGAAATAGGGCCTAATCACAGAAATCTCGCTTTTTGGATTTATGTTGCCATTGCACCCAGTGCAAAGCCGGGGCGGACCGCCGCAAGTAGTAAGTGTACTATAGAGAGCGCATTCACGGTCAAATCAAGTAAAACCATTAGTAAGTCATTGCAATGTAACTCTTATCTCATTGTTTGATAAAATTAAAGTTGTAATTTAAACTATTTACCTTACCGAGATAAGAGTTACATTGCTATTACGTACCTACATTGGTTTTTATCCGACTTCAAAAAGGAGGAGGTTCTCAATTCGAAGATGGCTGGACCGATTTGGATTTTTTTTGTTTTATTCGAGAGGTCCCATATAAAATTGATTAACTTTGCTTTGGTAGTTTTTGAGTTAGCTTCAATAATACGTATTTTTTCCCCACTTTTATATGGATGATGTTCTAGTTTGTTTTGCAGGTAGTGGTATTAGAATTTGTGTGGGGTAGGTACACAACTAAAAAGGGAAAAATAAAAACTTTTTTACAAAAAAATACAACCGACTTCCAAAAACAACACTACAAAGTGGAAAATAACTTTAATTTCGGAAGTCGGTGGCAAAAAACGAAAATACATTTAACTAGACACCGCTAGACACCGACTTCCGAAATTGAAGTTATTTTTCACTTTGTAGTGCTGTTTTTGGAAGTCGGTTGTATTTTTTTGTAAAAAAGTTTTTACAATCTGTCGTGAATGTCCTCTTACCTAAATGTCAAAGGTTGTTTAGATTTATAGTTTGTGAATTTAACATTATGTATCATACAAATATTAAATTCACACTGACAAATAAAAATTGTATATACTGTAGGTAGTTGATAGCTTTGGTCAAGCCCTTCCAAAATAACAAAACATTATGTACCGCAAAATCAAAAAAAAAATTACAAAAAAAAATATTTGAGGAAAAAAATCAAATAATAGTGAATTTATGTTGAATTTGTAAGTTTATATGGAGAATCAAAGGTAATTACGGAAAGTTAATAAAAAGATTTTATTTACACATATGTCAAAAGAATGACGCATGGCGGTTATTTAGATTTTTTTTGAAAATCTAGTATAAAATGAAGGATTTCCCGGTAGTACGTTCCCGTGGGATATTTTCCGATATCCACGCGGGCGAAGCCGCGGGCAGAAGCTATAAGGAAATGATATAAATAAACGTGAAGACGATGTACCAAGATTAAAATTACTATACCACAATACTTTGAGGAGTGGTTGTAGAGGCGCCACGGCGTCCTCACCTTCCGCCTGACGCAGGTTCTCACCGGACACGGTTGTTTCGCGAGGTTCCTGTTTCGGATACGGCGGGAGGAAACGCCCGGGTGTCACCATTGTTTGGATCGCCCGGAGGACACGGTGGAGCATACTGTGAAGGTCTGCCCGGCTTGGGCGGAGCACCGCCGTGTTCTCACGGGGGCGATCGGCGGCGGCGATCTCTCGCGTCCAAACCTGGTCCAGACCATGGTGCGGAATGAGAGTGCATGGGAGGTCGTCACCTCCTTCTGCCAAGCAGTAATGCTCGCGAAGGAGGAGGCGTAACAAGTGAGAGAGAGGCAACAGCCGCACCCTCGCGCCCCTAGCCGCCGCAGGAGACGCCCTGGGCGGCGGGAATCTATTGCCAATTCCAGGCCACCGTAGGTGCGGGCTTGCGGACGACGAGCAATGGGTAGCTCGCCGTCTTGTAAGGACCAGGCCCGGGTCGACGGCGCATTGTGTTCCACGCGCGCCTCAAAGAGATGTCAGCAGTGATGGGGTCCAATAGGGCTGATGTCGCCAGGGTCGCGGGTTGTTCGAAAGAGATACCGTAGCCCTGGCACGGGCAAATGAAGGAACACGGGTGGGTTTTAGTCAGTAAAAGTCTGACACGCCCTCCCGCTCCGCCCAGAGCGGGAGAAGTCATTTGATGATTTCCCATCCACAAAAAAAAAAAGGTGTAGGTAATTCAATGCTGTGTTTTAAGGCTGAATACTAGTAAGTGCGTAGGTATCGGATAGCTATACGGTTTTCAGTTATCAACTTTTGATAAATTAAGGAAATGGAAAATAAAACAATCACCTCATCTGTGTGTTATTTTAGTTTACTTAACCATTATTATCAGGGTCTATTTCACGATGTCCGAGTACAGTAGCCATTACTTACCGAATAAATTCGAAAATGGAACAGATTGTGTATGCAATTATCTGCCAAGTAAGTTAATATGAACGATGACGATGATCGTAGGAGGTGAAACAGGCTCAATATTGTTCTTGATTTTGGTGGGCAAACAAAAGAATGAAATGATTCCGATTAAAAACCGGGTAATAACAACAAAACATTTACGAGTATGTGACAGACGTACAAACAAACAGTCAAAACCTTCTTGTTTTACACTTGATTCCCACAAACTGTAAAAAGTTTGTTATAATATAATAGTGAAATAAATCACAGTGAACGGATAGCATCGATCTTTCTCTTGCCCGCTGACGGCGCGACACGTGAAAAATATTGCCCGTTTTATCATGAATTAAGGAAAATAGGCAACAATATGCGGTCAGGCACGTCTGCGTACCATATTGTTGCGTTGTTCGACCACCGAATATATTGCATTTTGATTGCTTAATGTAAATCCGATGTTTTAAAAATAAAAAACGATCGTGTCTACAAATTATATAAGTAGAAGATTTTTGTATTTTATTAAATACTTAGAAGGGAAATTGATGCTGTCATAATTATTTAAGTAAAATAAATAAATGTCATTTTTAGGTAAGTTTTAGGTAAAAGTATAAATAATGTAATAGGATCATCACCTGCCTAGCCTTTTCCCAACTAAGTAGGTATATTGGGGTCGGCTTTCAGTCTTAAACGAATGCAGCTGAATACCAATATTTTACATAGAGCGACTGCCTAACTAACCTCCACAACCCAGTAGTCTTCTTCTTCTCCATAGGTACCTACTACGCTTTGGAATGGGCGCCTAGCTCATCTTTCTGACTGACCGACCCCTTGACAATTCAAAAGTGCCTGTAATTGGATTAATTTAAATAAATGCTTTGAGTTTGAGTTTGAGTTACTGGATAACACGATACCCCTTGGTAGACTGGTTGACAGACTTCTGACGAATCGTAATGACTGTCAAAGATCCACGAATGACAGCCGGGACCAACGACGGCTTAACGTGCTTTCCGAGGCACGGAGGAGTCTCGTCGCGGCTGTTATTACTTAGCCACGAGCCGCTCTTTCCAGGCTGTATCATAAAGGTGTGGGTGTGGTAGAGACCATGAAATTGAGCAACTTTCTCCGAGAAAAAATTATCAGCCGTCCCAAACATTTGGGTCCAGCAGGTATTGAAGCTTGTAAGGGACAGCTTAATTTTTTTCTCGATTACGATGTTGGTCCCATAGAGAATGTTGTTCAGTTTGAGGGTCTGCAGGTTCCACTCCCTTAAATTTGACCACACCTGTCTGATACATTCTGTATACATATTTATTCTTTTCTCGCCGATATTTTATGGACTGGAAATCTCATAAAATCTCATTCAGTATATAAAAATACGCAATACACAATACGCAATACACAAACGCAATATACACGCAATTATTGTATACGCATGGTGTTGTTTGTGTTTGATTGTTCAACCATTTTTGTTCTATAAATCTTCTTTCTGTTTTTTTTAGTAACAGACAGTTCGTTTAAATAATGACAAAATTACTATAATGTATTCCTTTCGTAGCACCCAGTTGCAGCTGCAGCACATCAACCATTGACATCAACTATAACGACCAAAACCTTGAAAATGACCCAAAATTTACCTACCACAAAAAAAAATATTCTGTCATTCGGCAATCTCTTTGGCAAAAATCGTTGACTCACAGGCATTGACTTTGACTTAAAAAATCATAACGTCAGCTTCCATCACTAAGATGTGCAATTGAATTTAATAAAAAAATACAAAAACTAAACATACTATGCGCCCTGTTTTCGTTTACAAAAAATATTCACAATATTTTAAAAATGTGAAGAGGATGGCGTGGTATGTGTATTAATATTTTACTTAAAATAGATACAAACTCTATAGAGACTGTTAGCAAGGCAATATCCTCATATTATTTACTTAGTACGTGGACGATCGAGCACGGCCTGGGTGAAACTAGAGAAAACGAATTTGATTTTTCGCCCCCGTAAACCCATCAATGTCAATACTGTAAACCCCTTTCATCGAAATCATTAGACCCATTTTCGAGAACGTGATTACAACAAATATTGCTCATTTAATAGTCTAGGATTGCATGCCTAATAGGTAAATAAAGTGTGTGACTAGGACAAGGATTGTTTGCAGTAGCCAATGCTTTTCTTTTGGAATTTACTTTAGTCTTCTATACTTCTTAACCACCTTTACCAATAGTGAAACTAGAAGTCTTAGGTAAATGAAATACACAACAACATAGCCGTGATTATGATAACATTTATGATAAAGCACCAAACAGATATCCCACTTAGTGGGTACCTATTTGGCGTTGGGGTCGCGGGTTGTTCGAAAGAGATACCGTGGCCCTGGCACAGGCAACTGAAGGAACACAGGTGGGTTTTAGTCAGTAAAAGTCTGACACGCCCTCCCAGAGCGGGAGAAGTCATTTGATGATTTCCCATCCACAAAAAAAGAAAAAAAAGTAGGTACAGTCAACAAAAGAGATATACATATAGGCAGGGTATACTAACATATTTGTATGTAAATTGCTTAATGTGTTACAATGTAGGAGTATTGCAAATACAAAGTAATATACTTTGTTTTTATATATTACTTTCATTAATACCTACATTTTAATGTTAACATTGTTATTTTTTATTAAATAAATTATTATTATTATTTAAATTGTCTTTGACATATCTTGGGACCCTGGGGTCCCGGACCTTTGGAAGGCGTACGAAGAGTCGAAGCCAACTTGCAGAGGCCCCTTAGACAATTTTAAATGAAAAGAAGGCACCAGCCGACGATTATCCCTGTATGCACTATGCAATTGCACCCAAGGACAACCCCCGGTTGGTGCAGAACTATTGCAGAACATGGAAACAAAATACATTGGGTCTTTGGGTTTGGGTGGCTATAGTGGATCGGGGGTACCTTGAACTATGGAAGAACTATGTCCCCTGCCTGACCAATGTTATATAATATACACAGATAAATTGGCAGGGGGTGACTTGCACACTCAATAATGGGCCCCCGGAAACGGTCGCTAGCACATAGTGACGTAGCGACAAGGGACAACATGTCCTGAGGTGCTTGAGGAGTGGAGAGGTATTCCACGGCTCTCAGAACAACCCCAGAGCCCGGAAGATGGTCAAGATCCCTATAAGCACTTACTGGAATACTTCCTTCCTCCGAGCACGTTTGCTCTTGCGAATCTCCACTCAAGCCGGCCAATAAAGGCAAGCCAGAGGTGAAGAACAAGACTTCTCCCGGGAAATAGGGTCCGTGGGGTCGCTACTGCCCAACAGCTCGCCACATGCTGCCCTGCGGGTTCACGTATCTCTCTTGGTCTGGCTCCTCATCCTAGACCTGTTTCACGACGTCAACGTAGAGATACGGCAGTGGGGTTATTATTATTATTATTTATACACTTCTGGACACATCTTTTGGCCCACCTTGTATTTTCAGTTTCGTTTGGTCCTAGCTAAAATTTTATATTAGGTCGAGCAAAAAGTTTTTATGCAGTTTTGAACCTGGCACATTCACAATTTCATTCAATAGTCTTTTTTTGAATTTCGAACACAGAATTTAAAGAAACAAAAGACAATTTGGAGCCTGTTTGTTGATATCAAACAATCGAATACTAAGAAAACTTGGGTTTATTGGTTTACTTGGATTTAATTCTTGAAAAAGTGATTGATATCTTTGGTTTTGCAACAAACATTACTTATTCTTAACATTAAGGTGAGGTTCTATCAATAATCTATGGATACTTCACCTGAAGTCGCCGCCCAAGCTGTGGCACTTATTCAGGCCGGACACAGCCAAAGAAACGTGAGTGCTCAACTTAATTTAAGTCGATCTGCGGTCCGAAATGTTTATCGGAGGTACCTAGAGACTGGTGGCTTTGTTCGTCGCCAAGGAAGGCCACGATCTCGGGTCACAACTGAAAGGCAGGATCGATTCATCGTGACGACCAGCTTGAGAAATCTTCACCTTACCTCCATTGAGATACAAAACCAACTTCGCGACTTCCACGGAGTATCTGTGAGCGCTCGACCTGTTCGGAGAAGGTTAAAAGAATGCGATATGGTACCACACAAGCCAGCTAATGGCCCCAAACTAACGCGAGCCCACCGAACAGCGCGCCTTCATTTCGCACGCAGTCATTTAAATTGGACACAGCAAGATTGGAGCCGTGTACTCTTTTCTGATGAGTCTAAAATTGTGTTACATGGCAATGATGGAAGGAAGAAGGTCTACCGAAGTAAGGGAGAGCGTTTCGCACAATGCTGCTTTGAAGAGAGGGTTGCTTATGGCGGTGGCTCATGGACTGTCTGGGGCGGTATATCCGCGAGCGGCAAAACTCAACTTGAGGTTGTTACAGGACCACGGCTGCCAACATTAAATGCTGAAAGGTACATTCGTGAGTGCTTAGAACCTCACGTGATACCATACGCGGACTATGTGGGCCCAAATTTCCTTTTTATGCATGATAATGCAAGAGCCCATGCGGCCGGCATCGTCAGGGAATATCTTCGGGATGTGAACATCACAGTTATGGACTGGCCAACCAGAAGCTCAGACATGAACCCCATTGAGCACATGTGGGACGAGCTAAAAAGACGTGTTAGGGCTCGTCAGCCAGTTGCCCAGACGATGCAGGAGTTGAAAACTGCCATAGAAGAGGAATGGGAGATGATCCCTCAAAATTTCATAGAGCGGTTGATAAACTCTATGCCTAATCGTATGAGAGCTGTGGTAGATGCCCATGGAGGCAACACGCGTTATTAAATTAAACCTTTATTTGATAAAACATGTTTTTTATTCAAAAATCAATTGCCTTTAACAAGGCGCATATCCGACTTGTTAGGCGTAGCTCCATGTCGTATGGTATTCTGAATTCAAATTTAAAACAATACGATCGAAAAAGATGGTAAAATGTATCAGGTTTAAAACTGCATCAACAGTTTTTGTTCAATCTAGCAATCATATTTCGGTAGGGGCCATCGAAACCTAAACTCTAAGGTGGGCCAATAGATGTGTCCAGAAGTGTATATAAAATTGTACATGAAGCAACCCAAGTAGCAAACAAGAATAGTGATTAAGTCTCACATATCTGTACTTTATCTTAAGTTGGATTTTACTAAATCAAGGATTTCGTTAAGTATTTTCTTTCTTTAATACTAAATCGTTTTAAACTACCGCTACTTAAACATGATAGGAATACCAAAAACCAGGTTAAGTATTCTCAAAACTAGTTTGTATTAAGGATGCCTACAGTTAAAACTAAAAATATTTTTTTACTATGCTCTATGCTATTATTTTACTATTTTATTTGAAAGCTCACTTAAAACTCAATTGAATAATTGGTGTATCTTTTTAGACTCACAAAGAAAAAAAATATTTGATGATGAAATGACAAGTTAAGAAAATATTAAGACGTAATCTGGTCTTAACTAAATCAAACTATAGAAATACTTAATACCAAAAAAATTAAATAGTACTTCACCAATACGATTTTTAGTGTAGTTTAAGTATAATATCTCTTAACTACTTGAAATGTAACTTGTCTTTACTTTATCTGAACTAGCCTTAGAACATCAGTATTGTCTAAAATCTTACTTCCTTAGGAAAAATAAGATTTAACGCCATTTTGCATTTGTGAAAAAATAATAAAACATTTTCCGACGACACTTCATCAAAAACTAGAGTAGAATGAACTTATATTTATGTTATAGTAATTCTAACTACATTAATAACTTGCACATATATAGGAAATGTAAGTAGGTGTAAATTTTTCATTTGCAATATTATTATATCAAATTTTATTATTTGTTTTCTAGTAGGTATTTTAAAAGCCCGTGTGTTTTATAGCACTATCTACAGATTTTACACGAGAAATAATCATGCGTTTTAAATTTCCAATGCATTCAACGACATATGAAAGCCTTTTCTAGACATAAAAATTTGTTGTATAATCGCCATTTTCATAAATCTTAAAACTGTTTTTGTAATAATTTAAAGGTTCACCATATTTTCTAAAATAAAGTTACTTAAAGCACTTTAAAGCAAAATATGTTATTTTACTTCACTAAGATAAGATCGAATATCTGCAATTCAGTATTGATAGTTTTAATTAGGTATTGCAGATATCTTTAAGTCTATTTCTTGATAGACTAGTCAACCTACAAGGTATCTTGAAATCAGTGTTTAGAGTTCTGCAAAACCACATTCTTAAATAGGTTTAAGGTTTATCTAAACATTAGTATTAACTCTTTCTTAACATGTCGTTAAATACTGTGCCCACTTTTACTTAACTGACCCTTGGGGTGTATCTAGGAGACATCTTGAGCGACATATTGGTTTTAACCAAGACAACTGCTGGAATTCATCTACTTGCCTTCAAGATATCTACAATACCTTTTTAGAACATTTGTTTGCTACTTGGAAATTCACATACAAATACTCAATACTCAAATTATGTTAGTATACCCTGCCTAGATATCTCTTTAGTTGTTTTGTTTTATCTGTTTTGTTGTTCTGTTATATTCCAGAAATAAAAGTAAATACTTTTCAGGTATATCTATTACACATTTTAACAAAAACCTAAAATTCAGACCGAAAAACATTAAAAAAATACAAATGTGTACGAACGATTGGCTAGTCGAGCAAATACAATGTTACATGGAAGACTTGGTGGACTGTTTCGAGGAGTTTATTAAGAAGTCTATGCTGGTGGTCTCTGTGGCAGTAGGAACTCTAGTTCTGATGGTGATGTACATCCTCAAACTAATGTCTGAACGAGTTGCCGACATTGACTTAACAACAGACAGGATACAGGACAGGACAGGTACCTATATCAATCTCATCAATCTGCCTAGCCTTTTCCCAACTATTTGGGGTCGACTTCCAGTCTAACCGGATGCAGCTGAATACCAGTATTTTATATGGAGCGACTGCCTATCTGACCTCCACAACCCAATTACTGGGTAATACGATACTCCTTGGTAAGACTGGTTGACCCGTAACGACTGACAAAGATCCAAGAATGACAGCCGGGTCCTCCGTGCTTTCCGAGGCACGGAGGAGTCTTGGTATATGTAAAGATGGTCACCCATCCACGGACCAACCCCGGCAAGCGTAGCTTAACCTGATGGATCGATCCGTACGGCTGTTATTAGTTAGCCAAGAGGGTACCTATATAAAATGATTAATTTAACTTATTCTAAACTGTCGCCATATTCAGATGCAGCAGATGGAAAAGTAATATAAAAACGTAGCAGATTGATTGATTCCAACACATCAGCTGGATGCGAGAAGCACAGTACCGGTCCATGTGGTGAAGCCTGGGGGAGGCCTATGTCCAACAGTGGACGTCATTCATTCGGCTAAAATGATGATACTGATGGTGACATTCCAAATTAGTAGCAAACGTCAAATGTGAAATGCGTTACTTCCTAGACACTGGTACACTGTGATTTATGCACGCTGCATTTGGAGTTAGCGAGCCATGATGTTGAGTCGACCTGGGGACCGTACTTTATCCCTTTGAAAGTTCAGCTTGATTTAACAGACGTGGCGCACAAATGATAACGTAATTATAGCATATACAGCGACCGCAGTTCACTCAACGGGCTATGATTTCTGTTACAATATTTTTTTTAAACCGGCCAAGTGCATGTCGGACCACGTACAATGAAGGGTTCTGTAGTTGGGATGAATTTATCCCAAGAACAAACTTAACATTGTAGTTGAAAAACATGTTCTCCCATACATTCCAACTTTAAATGTAAGTTTGTACTCACAATATTGAGAGATTTACCATGTTATTTTAAGACCACAGATTTCTTATAGGTTTTCCCGTAATCATCATCATCTGCCTAGCCTTTTCCCAACTATGTTGGGGTTGGCTTCCAGTCTAACAGGTTTTCCCGTAATATACAGGTAAATAACAACTTTCTGTATTTTTTTTTTTTCAAAATTTTAGGCTCAGTAGTTTCGCAGATAAGGGGGGAATGGTCAATTTTTGTATATTTTCTTAAATAACTTTAGAACAATTTATTTTAAAATTGTAAAAAAAATATATTTGAGAATGTGAGTTATAAGTTTATAACTCACATTCTTTAACCGGCTATAGTTGGATGTATCCATCTCTTCATTTATTACTACACACATCAAAAGTGTCTAGGGATCAAGCATTTTTATGCGGATTTCTTGAGATTGAGATGTGGCTTTGTAATAAATTTATGATTTTATAAATTTATATGGATCCTTTTTGGTGCATTTCATAATTTGAATCAGGAACTGTGAATCAAATTCGAGTAAAAGATGAAAATCAGCTGTCAATATTTTCCCTATAAAAACATACAACGCATTGAAGACATTATTAGTGCTACTGTTTCCCTACTACTGATTAAAACCAACGTTATTATGGAGCGGCGACGTCATTTAAGCAGGGAAGAAATGCTCAGAGCCGTGGGAATGATAGAAGCTGGTTCCCGGCAACGTACTGTGGCTTTAGCTCTGAATACAAGTCAGAGTGTTATCAGTCGACTTTGGACACGTTACCGAAGCACTGGTACCGTGGCTGAGCGCCATGGAGGACGGTATCGCTGCACCACACGGAGACAAGACCGATACATTCAAATCTTAACTCGAAGAGCTCCAACTATAACCGCCATGATGTTAGCCATGAGGCTTCATCACTCTTCAGGGAACTTAATTAGCGACCAAACAGTCAGAAACCGCTTGCATGAAGTGAACCTTCATTCCCGAAGACCGCTACGGGTACCACCTATAGCAATGCACAATCGTAGGATTCGATATCAATGGGCTCTTGAACACAGAAATTGGGCAGAAGAACAATGGCGTTTCGTGTGCTTTTCTGATGAGTCTCGTTTTGGTATGAGACCGGATACAAGACGTATACGACACTGGAGAACCCCTGGACGCCAACAGCGATTAAAATCCTGCCAGGAAGTCCATCCTTATAGTGGTGGAACCATCATGGTATGGGCGGGTATTTGGATCGGCGGAAGAACTGAGTTGATTTGGATCAGAGGCAACCTCAACGCTCAAATTTATGCTGAGACGATTGTATCAGACGTCATCGTTCCTCTACAAGTGCAAATCGGTCCCTTATTTCAGTTAATGCATGATAATGCACGACCGCACACCGCAAGAGTTGTAAGACAGACTCTCGCCGCAGCTAACATCAATGTCCTGCCCTGGCCTGCTCAGTCGCCAGACTTGAACCCGATTGAGCATGCATGGGATATGCTACAGAGAAGAGCTCTGCCGAATATGGAGGGTATCCAGTCGCAAGAAGACCTTTTTTTGTTGTTGCAACGAACATGGGCGGCCATTCCACAGCGTGATTTGGATGAACTCATTTTGAGTATGCCAAACCGATGTTCTTGTGTTGTTAGTGTTCGCGGTAGAAACACGGATTATTAATTGTTTAAGTTACCCAATAAAATTTTAAAGAAAACTGTTATTTCAGTCTTTTTTTCGAACTTTAATGTTAGTGGTTCAAATGTCAAAAATCCCTTTATTAGGAAAATGGCAAATTTCTTTATTAATGCAAAGGTGACTTGGTTTATCGTTACTGTGACAAACGAAAACACTTTATTTGATGAATCCTTAAAGAAAATTTTAATTAATATCAATCAGGAGAAAAGTTATTGCAAAAATATACACTTCTGGACACATCTATTGGCCCACCTTAGAGTTTAGGTTTCGATGGCCCCTACCGAAATATGATTGCTAGATTGAACAAAAACTGTTGATGCAGTTTTAAACCTGATACATTTTACCATCTTTTTCGATCGTATTGTTTTAAATTTGAATTCAGAATACCATACGACATGGAGCTACGCCTAACAAGTCGGATATGCGCCTTGTTAAAGGCAATTGATTTTTGAATAAAAAACATGTTTTATCAAATAAACGTTTAATTTAATAACGCGTGTTGCCTCCATGGGCATCTACCACAGCTCTCATACGATTAGGCATAGAGTTTATCAACCGCTCTATGAAATTTTGAGGGATCATCTCCCATTCCTCTTCTATGGCAGTTTTCAACTCCTGCATCGTCTGGGCAACTGGCTGACGAGCCCTAACACGTCTTTTTAGCTCGTCCCACATGTGCTCAATGGGGTTAATGTCTGGGCTTCTGGCTGGCCAGTCCATAACTGTGATGTTCACATCCCGAAGATATTCCCTGACGATGCCGGCCGCATGGGCTCTTGCATTATCATGCATAAAAAGGAAATTTGGGCCCACATAGTCCGCGTATGGTATCACGTGAGGTTCTAAGCACTCACGAATGTACCTTTCAGCATTTAATGTTGGCAGCCGTGGTCCTGTAACAACCTCAAGTTGAGTTTTGCCGCTCGCGGATATACCGCCCCAGACAGTCCATGAGCCACCGCCATAAGCAACCCTCTCTTCAAAGCAGCATTGTGCGAAACGCTCTCCCTTACGTCGGTAGACCTTCTTCCTTCCATCATTGCCATGTAACACAATTTTAGACTCATCAGAAAAGAGTACACGGCTCCAATCTTGCTGTGTCCAATTTAAATGACTGCGTGCGAAATGAAGGCGCGCTGTTCGGTGGGCTCGCGTTAGTTTGGGGCCATTAGCTGGCTTGTGTGGTACCATATCGCGTTCTTTTAACCTTCTCCGAACAGTTCGAGCGCTCACAGATACTCCGTGGAAGTCGCGAAGTTGGTTTTGTATCTCAATGGAGGTAAGGTGACGATTTCTCAAGCTGGTCGTCACGATGAATCGATCCTGCCTTTCAGTTGTGACCCGAGATCGTGGCCTTCCTTGGCGACGAACAAAGCCGCCAGTCTCTAGGTACCTCCGATAAACATTTCGGACCGCAGATCGACTTAAATTAAGTTGAGCACTCACGTTTCTTTGGCTGTGTCCGGCCTGAATAAGTGCCACAGCTTGGGCGGCGACTTCAGGTGAAGTATCCATAGATTATTGATAGAACCTCACCTTAATGTTAAGAATAAGTAATGTTTGTTGCAAAACCAAAGATATCAATCACTTTTTTAAGAATTAAATTCAAGTAAACCAATAAAACCAAGTTTTCTTAGTATTCGATTGTTTGATATCAACAAACAGGCTCCAAATTGTCTTTTGTTTCTTTAAATTCTATGTTCGAAATTCAAAAAAAGACTATTGAATGAAATTGTGAATGTGCCAGGTTCAAAACTGCATAAAAACTTTTTGCTCGACCTAATATAAAATTTTAGCTAGGACCAAACGAAACTGAAAATACAAGGTGGGCCAAAAGATGTGTCCAGAAGTGTATGTTGATCCCTAGACACTTTTGATGTGTGTATTAGTGTCAGAACAGATAAATATCTGTTCTGTGGTCTCCACATACCATTAGCTTTTAACTTGTAACGTCATGTTATGATTTCTCACTCTGCAACTACTTCTAGCATACTGAGTTCACCTTTGTCACCATTTCATACACCTAAAATACCGAACTATTTTTCTTTGGAAACATTAGCTGTGTAATTAATTACATCTTTTATAATAACGTTGGCATTACAAGGTAATCCGCAGTACACATGGACAAGATAAACAGAAATTCGAGAAACAACTGTTAGAAACTCGAGTTATGTTTAACTTTTTGGAAGTTTCAGCCGACCTCGACGTCGCACGAAATACTCGTATTTCTGTCCTGTTTAGAACCACGATTACATGAAAAATTACTTTTTTAGGTGAAAGTAAAAGCCACAAAGACCTAATTGGTACACAATTACCTGTATACCTCATCATTTCAGCCGAAAGATGTCCACCGCTGGACATAGGCTACCCCCAAGCACCTCCACTGCGACCGGTTTTGTGCTTCTCGCATACAGCGGATTCCTGCGGCCTTAACAAGGTCATCAGTCCACCTATGTACAGAGGCCAGCACATCAAGCTACCCCAATCTGTCAAATTTTCCCAATTGAATATGAACCTTATTCCTTTGTGGTAAAGTTGAAAATCTATCAAAGAAATTTGACAGATTGGGGTAGCTTGATGTGCTGGCGTCTGTACCTACTCTATCTGTAAACGATTTTTTTGTACATAATCATGATGGGAAGTCATTGTTTGATCAAACAAAATGTCAGTGCAAACAAATGCTTTAAAAGTTACGTACTAGGTACAATCCAAGCTGCGTCTTTACAAAATTTACCTTGTGGAAACTCTGCATAGGGTTTTGGTCGGGTACAGTTAGCGTGAGGCTTTCAACATTCATTTGTAACTAAATACTAAATATACCTAACTACTATATATACCCGAGTTCATAATCAGGTATCTTTAGGACGGACGTAGTATTGTGTGACTACATACTACTTAATATATCGGGCCAGCGAAAGCGTCTGTAATGAATTATGAAGATAAGGTACCTTTTTAAATAGTAAGGCGTAGTCTAGGAAGACATAGTCGAGGAGCCCCGCTTCGTGGGGCTCAATGGTTTAAACAAAAATAACTCTGTCCGAGTCGGGGGGCCCAAAGTCCCGAGCTCGCTTCGTATTTAGTTTAGTGTCGAAATAGTGTATATTTAGTAATGATTTATTTAAACTGTTGCTACTGATTATACCTGAGTAGCCGCTACATTTAGTAGTAGTCAATTAGTCACTCCAGAATGTCATCTCCTAACTATACCTGAAGTCGCTCAAGATCCATGACGTCACTGGCGTCCTCACAAGGTACATTTAGTGAAGAAGTAACCAAGCTCCCATGTGGAGGAGGCATAATTAATTAACTGGGTACTCATTTCTTAGATATGTTTTTTTACAAAGATGACTGCTATCGATCTAGCTTCTTGCATTACATTTGGCGTCACAGCCAGCCATGCCTTCTACTACCTGCGGGGCAATTGCGTAAGACACTATCAATCGGAATCCGAATAATCTTGAAGCAAATTGTTAATCCATTGCCTCATATGTTCGAAAATTGTATTTGCTCAACAACGTAAATAAAGCAATGAATCTTGTTGAACTGTCAAAAAGAAACCGATTCCGATTGTTAGTGTGTTACGTAATTGCCCCGCTGCGCTGGCTGGATGCCGATCGGAGAGATGAAAATGAATCCAACTTTCTTGTTGCAGCTGACATTGAATGTTGTGACAACGGCTGCCAAGTCAGTATAGTACAGCATCTCCCAGAAAACGCAGCTAATGTCCAACATCTTAGTACAAACACTAAATCTCTTATAAACGCGTCCTTACCCAGTGCAAACGGTACTGAGAAGGTTTCTTCACAAACCATTCCTATCACCTATCCTAGTTTAGATGACAGTTTTACGAAAGAAATTGAAATGTGTATCATTTCTAAGGTAAGTTTATAGTCATTTATTTGGTATATGATATAATTATATTATTATCAGAGCAAAGGTTAACAGATCCCCGGTTTGGTATCATGATTTACACTTCAGAAGCATTCTGAGTCTTGGAGGAACCACAGTGAACAGAAACAATCTCAGAATAACGGTAGGGACAATAAAATTATTATGGATCACTGCTCACTGCCCCTTAAACAAACACCTATTCAATGTATAATATATGAAATGAAGTCGCGAAAAAAAAATCAGCTGTTTGGTCCCATAGTAAAAGTTGTTCATAATAATGAGTACCTACAATGACCCCTTAAAATATTGCCACTGTTTACACTTACACCCTGTATTTAATAATAATAGGTCTTTACCTATGAAATTGCCGTTTTGTATGAAAAAATTGAAACGAATTTTTTTCATGCATTTTTTATTTGTATTAATCGAAGTAATCACCCATGCAATCAATGCATCTTTGCCAACGCAGTGGCAGTTTATTGATGCCCTTCTTAAAGAAATCAGCTGGACGGGAGGCAGCAAATTCTTCAAAGGCATTTTGTACTGCCTCTCGGGTATTGATTTTTTTTCCCACCAAGAAGTTATCCAAATTCTGGAAAAAGTATTAGTCTGTAGGCGCAAGGTCTGGTGAGTAGGGCGGATGACGGAGAGCTTCCAACCCCAGTTCTTGCAACTTGGAGACCGTCTGCTGTGCAGTATGAGGTCGCGCGTTGTCGTGCAGGAGCAGCGGAGACGAGCGATTGACCAATGCTGGTTGGAGATGTGCCAGCTTCTCCATCATTGTGTTCAGTTCTTCACAGTACACATCTGAAGTAATGCTCACCCCGTTTGGTAAGAAGCTGTGATGAATCACACCGGCGCTAGACCACCAAACAGTGACCATCACTTTTCTAGGGGTAAGTTTTCGTTTAGGGCATTGTTTAGGTGCTGAACCAGGATCCAACCAACTTGCTGAGCGCTTGCGGTTATCAAACAGAATCCATTTTTCATCGCAGGTAACAATGCGGTTCAAAATTCCTTCATTTGTGTCTGTTGAGCAGTGCAAGGCACGTCTCGACGCGTACTTCGCGCTGGCGATCATTGAGTTCGTGGGGCACCCATTTGTCAAGCTTTTTTACCTTGCCAATTTGACGCAAATGGACCAATATTGTTTTGTCGCTAACGTCGAAAGCTGCTGCTAATTCAGCCGTAGATTGTGTATCATCAGCTTCCACAATCGCCTTTAATTCGTCATTGGTGCCGATTCTCTTGTGAACGCACTTAACTAAAATTAGAGCATCGCTATCTTTTACTAACAGGCAGCGCGAGAAAAGGACGGCTATAGCTATGAACTAAGTTGGAGACGTCAAACTAGTTCACGCCTTACGCTTCACCGTGTTTTTAGTCGACATGTTTTTACGTGTCGTCTAAATGTCTATGGAAAAATTAGTTCTAACTAATTTGACAGCTCTAATTTACTTCCGTCCCTTTCTTTTCATAATAGAGAGAAAAAGTTAGCAACAACCTAAATTAAGTTTAGTTTGTGCACAACAGAATCGGCACCACTGTCGACCAAAGTCTTCGAACTACCGCGAGGTTCATTTTTCAGGTCGAAATTTCGAGAACGGAAGCAAGCAAACCAATAACAAGTGGTACGTTGGTTTGTAGTGTTAGCTCCGTAAACGTCGTTGATGTTGCGTGCCACTTGTGCCGCGTTGCTGCCACGACGGTACTCATATTCCATAATTACTCCAATTTTTAACGTATCCATGATGACGAAAAAGATTGAAATGCGATGAAAATGTAACACCAATCAATAAACAAATGACTACTTTTGGAAAAAAAATCCATGTTTTTAAAATAAAATTAATTTGAAATTAGAATTCTTAGCCAAACAAAAATTATTTTGATTTGAAATGGCCAGTACTGCAGAACGGCAATTTCATAAGTAAAGACCTAATATTATGTAGTTTTAGTTTAGATAAACCCAAGAACGTGTTTATTTTCTCTAACCACTTAACCTTACCTTTTATTTGAAAAGTAATGAACTAATTTCATAATTTTAACACGTCCTTTTCATACTTTGTTCTACTATGCAAATACTCGTAACACAAAAATATTATTTCAATTGAACGCCAGGAATACCAAATTAGAGATCATTGCAATAGAAGTAGAAAAGAGGAATACTGGATTCTTTGTTTTCAGCCTTGTGAGACCTGTAAAGATACCCAAGTGAGTGAAGATTTAAAAAGTTCGAGGTAAGTTTATTTTTTAGTTTTTGCCCGACTACGGCAAAGGCAAAAGGATGGGTTTTACAGTAACATAATTAATGTACATATAATAGGTACGTCGGTACCTATACCTAGGTATATATGTGGACATAAACCTTCCGCAATTTCTCAAAATTATGACGAAATCAGCATCAAAATTTATTAGATAAGTAGACACGAAAAGCAACTTTTTATAAATTATGTACAGAATAAAGACGAATCCACAACAACTGAATTCGAGCAGTGGAATAGACGGTTATGTTTTTTCATCAATGAAGCATGGGTGTACTACTCGTACTTATGGCCTCCTCTGTCTAGCCCTTTCTTTATTGGCGTGATATCATTTTATGAAGGGGCATTAATTTCATGTTTTCGAATTACTTTAGAAATTAGGCAGGTATCTAGAGATACCTAATAATCCGTAGGTACTTGACCCTTCATTCAATTGCCCGTTAATTTTTTTTAAATACTTTCAAATAAAAATAAGTTTTTTTTTTTCAGTGTCGAATACAAACTCACGACTACTACTAAGCAGCCGCGCATATCAAAAAGTGAGTGTAAAGTAACAAAAATATAATAAAAATTCTATATTCTAGATACGAAACGTGAAAGGTGTCACATTAATAGTGTCTAGGGATCAAGGTATTTTTTAAATACTTTTTTGCCCTATTGAAATTAAACAAAAATGTCTAGTTATATTGATCACTTAAATAAAATGTTTTCGGTGTAGATCGACGAAGTTGGTACGGTCAGCAACAGAATTCGGTTAGCACTGCTACTTTTTGACATCATCTAAATTAACACAAAATGATTCAATAAACTGCTTTTTTTTCCATTTAACTGTTCTTAAATTGTAATTATTTCTGTTCCGATTTGAACTAAATATTTCGCTTAATAATTAAGATTAAAAAACTGCAAGTGTTAATCGACTTTTGTTGCTGACTGTACACTCTGCTTTAGCATTAATAAAGACTTTTCGCGATTTTTGCTTTCTAAATGCTGGATTTTTCTTGAACGCTGTTACAAATGGGTAGTTAAATCATTACTTTTTTACACAAAATCATGTTTATTAAATAAAATGCTTTAGGTACATTCTTAAAATGTTTTTTGACCAAATTGTTGATAGATGTGCATGGTATGATTCTGAACTATAAATATAATTTTAGATAGGTACAGTTTCTCAATAATTGTACCGGACTGAAAATTTTTACTTCTGTACAATTATTGAGAAACTGTACCTATCTAAAATTATATTTATAGTTCAGAATCGTACCTTGCACATCTACCAACAATTTGGCCAAAAGACATTTTAAGAATGTAAAGCATTTTTTTTTTTTTTTTTTTTGATTTGATTTAACAAACAAGATTTTGTGTAAAAAAGTAATGATTTGACTACACATTTGTAACAGCGTCCTTATATAAGAGCGTTGGCTCCGCTCCGCACGGCATTTCATACAAACTTTCCAGTCTTTTTTTATCGAAATGAATGAACCAATTTTAATTAAACTTCATACGCACAAGCAGGATACATAGGTATAAAAAGTTAGTTAAGAACATTTTCGAAATGTCTTATTTAAAAAAAGATAATTGGAAATCTCTGTTTCTATGGAATATTTAAAATCGGTCGAATTTAGCTGCAACACTATTTTTCGAAAATGTTCTTAACTAACTTTTTAGACCTATGTATCCTGCTTATGCGTATGAAGTTTCATTAAAATCGGTTCATTCAATTCGATAAAAAACGACTTGAAATTTCGTATGAAATGCCGTGCGCTCTTAAAATGTGATAAAATGTGGTATCGTATTACCCAGTTAAAAGGTTGTGGAGGTCAGATAGGCAGTCGCTCTATGTAAAATACTGGTATTCAGCTGCATCCGGTTAGACTGGAAGCCGACCCCAACATAGTTGGGAAAAGGCTAGGCAGATTGATTTTAGTAGAAATGAAGCACCAAATTGGGTCTCCAAAGGAATGACAACATCAGTGGCCTTACAGTGCGAATTTTTATACTTACTCGATCATGTTAACGTAAACTTCAGTTTGTGCTGAAACTAAATAAACGCCATCTGGTGACTATAATGGGAAACACAATTATTCCGATACAAATTGACGTAAGCTAACTTTTACGTAAACGTGATTAATCGTTTCAACGTAAATCTGTACATTGAGATTGCCTCTGATCCAAATCAGTTCGGTTCTACCGCCGATCAAAGTACACGCCCATAGTCATCATTGTTCCACCACCGTATGCAAGGACTTCCTGATATGATTTTGGCGTCCAGGGGTCCGCCAATAAAAAAGCGAGGTTCGTCAGAAAAACACACAAAACTCTACTCTTCTTCTGCCCAATTTCTGTGTTCACGAGCCCATTGTAAAGGGGCTCTGCGATTGCGAGGCTCAATAGGTGGTACACGAAGCGGCATTTGGGTACGGAGATTGACTTCATGCAAGCAATGTCTTATGGTTTGCATCCCTGAAGAGCTATGAAGCCTCGTAACCAACATCATCGCGCTCGTTGTACGATTTCGTCGAGCAGTAATTTGTATGCATGTGATGATGCGAGCTCGTCCTCCATGTTGCTCTGCATAGTGCCCAGAGCGATTGCCACAGCACGATGCTGTGAACCAGCTTCCAACATTCCCACGGCTCTGCTCATAGATAGAAGAAAGAAGGCTCTGATCATTTCTTCTCTGCTCAAATGACGTATTCTCTCCATAATAACGTTCTTTTGTATTGTAAGAAGTACCTATGGCAGAAATTTTATTGATTTGGCCTCAAACCCGTTGCAGGGTTATATAGGCATACGACTTGACAGACGATTTTTATCTTTTAACCGAAATTCAAAAATTAATCCCGTTTCAAATGATGAAATTCCTAAAAACATATCCATAGGAGTTCCAAAAAATATAATTGAAAACCCAAATTTTTTGTAACTAGCAAAACCGTGATTGGTCCCTCCCTAGACACTTTTGATGTGTGTAGCTGATAAAATAATTTATTAATGTCCGTTTTTTGGGTGTTTCCCAGTTACAGCCTGGAGTCTGTATTCGTGCCCGGTTGGTGGAAGAAAACAGAAGCCTATTGCCATCAACTGGGCACAAACACCTCTGCCGAACCCTTCGGGGAATACATGTATGTTGTTATATTTTCAGATCACCTGTCTGCTTCTCGACGTAGCTCCAAGATCATAGCAAAGCGAAACTCATGTTGCTCCCTCTGCTGTGAGGATGAAAAGTTCAACAAGTTGAGGTCATAAACATCCACAAAACAAATTGATTTCCCCCTAAATACCACACAATTTTCATAAAAATATAAAAGATACTCAACTTGTTTTTATAAAAGTTTTTATTTTTATTTTGTGCTATATTATTTGAGTACATAACGTGCGCATAGAATGTTAGTTATAAGTTAGGTAAACAATAATTTTGTAGTGTAATTCATGTCTTGTTATTAATTTAATGTATACTGTAAATGGTCTATTATAACGTTATTTACTTAAAATATTAGGGTTCTAAATTTATTTTCCTTTCCATTATTAGGTGCATCTTTGATTTTACCATTTGCAATTTTATGCAAATTAACTGACAAGTTCAGCCATTTTTAATAAAATTAAAAAGGAAGCGACGCATTCATTTATTTAACCATCGCAAATACAAAAGACGGACTTACAAAGTTGAGACGGATTAAAAAATGTATATGCTTGGACTTTCACTAACTTGACAGTTCGAAGCAAATTAATTTTCATTTTTAAATTACTTATTGTTTCGGTTTATGTGTATTATGGTATAAACATTTTGAACGGAGTCGGAGACCAGAGATATGGGCATCTTTTTGGATAAACAGCTGAATTGGGCAAAACATACCAACTACATCACCACAAAAGCCAGCATATCCTAAATAGAATTAGGGGATTAGCCCCAAGCTCATGTACTGGCATCACAGTAATCCGACCAATCATCACATATGGTTCACTAGTCTGGAGGCCCAGGATAGACCTGAGCACAGCCCGAAGAGATTTCGATAAATTGCAGCGGTTCGCTTGTGTAGTAATAACTAGCTGCATGAGAACTACACCCACTGCTGCTCTACAAGCAATGCTTGGACTGCCGCCACTACACCTCATCGTGCGTGAAGAGGCGGCCCTAGCCACCTTTAGGCTCAATCTAACAGTAACCCTGAGGAACGACTCTAGACCTAGAGTCAAGCACATACGCATAAAGGAGAATGCGATCAAACGACAGCCAATGATGCATCACCATGCGACAGAGCCCCGAAACAAAACTACTTTCAAAAGCATTACAACATAATACCTACTCACGGAAGAACGGTGTGACTACTCAGGCCCGCAAGAGTGAGAGTATACATCGATGGATCAAAGACCGACTCCGGAACCAGAGTCTTCTCACACGATCTCAACATAAACATATCCAGCCCGCTGGGAGTATTTAACACTGTCTACCAGGCAGAATATGTGGGCATCATACAAGCGGCTTACGCCATTGAAGCCAGGAGAGTTACTGATACCCATATCCGTATATTCTCAGACAGTGCCTCAGTGCTCCAATCCTTACAAAAAAAATATTAGGTTGGGGAAAAAGTCTTTTCGCATTATAGTATGTATGAACTTAAAATAAAATATCTTTGGCTATACTATTTGTATCTGGCTGGTTTTGGTATCATTGAAAGTTTAAATTTTAAAGAACATAATTCTAAATTCAAATTAGGAAAATGTGTGATTTTCATTTGTTTTTCGTACTGTCAAGATGAGTGAATCTAATGAAGAAATTCGATACATTTTCAAATTTTACTACAAAAAAGGTAAAAATGCAACGCAAGCCGCGAAAAAAATTTGCGATGTTTATGGACCCAGTGCAGTGTCTATGAAAGTAGCACAAATTTGATTTAAGCATTTTCAATCCGGAAATTTTGATGTCAAAGATGCACGTCGCTCTGGTCGCCCTATTACGGATAAAATGGATGCCATTTTTGAAAAAGTGGAGCAAGATTGGCATATCAGTAGTTACAACGTAGCTGAAAAACTGGGAATTGACCACACAACAGTTTTGGCGCATTTGAGAAAACTGGGTACACAAAAAAGCTCGATATTTGGGTACCTCACGAGCTCACTGAAAGAAACCTAATGAACCGTGTACTCATTTGTGATTCTTTATTACGACGTAATGAAACCGAACCATTTTTGAACAAGCTGATAACTGGTGATGAAAAGTGGATCACGTACGACAAGAACGTGCGAAAAAGGTCGTGGTCAAAGGCCGGTCAGGCTTCACAGACTGTGGCGAAACCCGGGTTAACTCGCAACAAGGTGATGCTGTGTGTGTGGTGGGATTGGAAGGGCATTATTCATTATGAGCTGTTACCACCAGGCAGGACCATCGATTCTGAACTCTACTGCGAACAACTGATGAGATTAAAGCAAGAAGCTGAGAGAAAGCGGCCGGAATTAATCAACAAAAGGGGTGTGGTTTTTCATCATGATAACGCTAGACCTCACACATCTTTAGCCACTCAGCAAAAATTAAGAGAGTTTGGCTGGGAGGTGTTAATGCATCCGCCGTATAGTCCTGACCTTGCACCTTCAGATTTCCACCCGTTTCGGTATTTTCAGAATTCTTTAGACAGTGTCAGGTTAACATCACGAGAGGACTACCAAAACCACTTGTCGCGGTATTTTGATCAGAAGTCCCAAAATTTCTATAGCAATGGGATCATGTCCCTACCTACAAGATGGCAAAAAGTTATCGAACAAAATGGTACCTACATACTTTAGATAAATGTAAATAATGTATATTAAAAAATGTTTTGAATTTTCTTAAAAAATGCGAAGAAACTTTTTCCCCAACCTATTACATTATCTCGAGATTAATACTAGAATGTCACAATGCACTCGAACGAGTGACGGTAACGGTATCTAACCGTAACATAGTGACACTGCAATGGATAAAAGGACACAGCGGATCACTGGGTAACGAAGCAGCTGAACTAGCTAGGAGACCATCCAGCACGTCTGTCTGTGGATCTGAGCCAATCGTACCCATTCCCTTCAACCAGCTACGCAGGTGGCTACAGGAGTACACTCATACACAAGCTGAGAGTTGGTAGTCCTTGACACCAAGCTGTAGACAGTCCAGGGAGGCTATGAATGGTACGCTAACCAGGCGATTATTACGTCTGGACAGGAACGGTCTGCGCCTGGTAAGGGGGACCATCACAGGACACTGCTCACTGAACAAACATTTCCACACAATAGGAATAACGGATAGTCCTCTGTGCAGGGCTTGCATGGAGGCTGAGGAAACCGTTTGTGTACGTGCTCTTTGAATGCACAGGCGTCACCCAGATTAGAACTGAAACTCTCGGAATACCCCGATCTTTCACAGATGTTCTTAACAGACCTGGAGATTTGATTAACTTCTAGAGGGAGGTGGGCTGGTTGGGATAACCCCCGATTGCCGCCATGGCTCACGTACAATGGTCCACATGAAGGACTAAGTGCGGAAACCAAATCCTAGTAGAGGTAGAGAGATATGGTATAAACGAATAAAACGTGTTTCAATTAAAACTATAAGCACATCAAGGTAGTTTCGCAAATTCTTTTTTTCAACTCATTTCTTTTATAGTGTCACGAACTTATCCCTTCAACTGTCAAGTTACTGAATACGATTGAAAGTGCAAGTATAATGATCATTACCTATTTACCTACTATAAATTTTATTACATTAATACTAATTTAGTCAACAAGCCGATAACTAGGTAACTAAAATCCCAAGACGATTAGAGTTTCGGCGAGAGAGATTTCGGCGGTAACTCCAGTTCTGGAGCCATTATAGAGATGGCGCGCTTCTTCCAGTCTGCTCCGACTTTCGGTGTTTCGGTTCACTCGTGCAAAGCGATGGCGAAGTAGATCGGACGGTTAAGCACAGAATTCAGGTCAAGGGAACAACCTGCGACTCCCGCATTCCACTTAAACTTATGGGGAAGATATATAATACAATGGTCAGACCTGCTGTCTTGTATGGATCAGAATGTTGGGCCACAAAAGGGATGAATGAAAGGCAGTTGTAATGCAGCTGAGATGAGAATGCTAAGAGGGATGTGTGGTGTTACACGAATGGATAGAATAAGAAATGAGTACATAGGAGAGGAAGTTTTAAAGTGGCACCGGTGACTGAAAAGTTGTGTGGAAATCGGTTGTCATGGTATGGACTTGTGATGCGGAGGAATGAGGAAAATGTCGTGAGGAAAGTTTTGGGTATCAATTTTTGGCTATAAGAGTAGGGGAAGACCAAAGAAACGATGGATGGACTGTGTAAAAGATAACATAGCTAGAAAGAGGTTGACTACCGAAATGACGACTAATAGAGAAGTATGGAAAAAAGGGACATGTTGCGCCGACCCCAAATAGATTGGGATAAGGTTAGGAGAATGATGATGTTGTACACTCTATCGCGATTCCAGACCACATCTTGTGGCTGATTGTTATTGCTGCCATTTATCCAAACCATTTTTACAAATATGAACCGATTGATCATATTGCAGCATGGTGGCAGCTGGAAGATAGTTGATGAAAATTGACCTGAATGGAGAGCAATTTGAGAGGCCCATGTTCAGCAGTGGATTGCAGTAGGCTGATGATGATGACCAATCGGCTAACGTAAGCTAGGCCACCCTCACGCTAGGTGGTACGACGATCTTCGCAGGGTAGCTGATAGCAGCTGGATAACAGTTACCGAGAATGGTGTGATTGAGAGGCCTATGTCCAGCAGTGGACTGCTGGCTGGCTGTGCTATAGGCTGGTAATTGAAGAAAAGGCGGACGGCTGGAACGACATTAACACCTGGGGCCGTACTGTGACGTGTTAATGCCATCATGGTCGTGAATATCAGGTTCGCAGGTGTATTTCTCAGCAATAGTTGAAATATATCTCAAAAATTAGTAACTAATTAGTACCAAATTGTACCACTTGTTAAATAATTAGTACCGCGTGGGATCGCAAGTTATCGCAATAGTTTCATACACCCGCCAAGCTGACGTCAGAATGTGGTGATAAGCTACGGTGTCCTAGAAGAATGGCGGCCACCACCACCACATAGCTTCTGCAATTCACTTCACCGGCAAATGACGTCACGGCGTCGTAGCAGACGTAGCAGACGTGTCTTTGTACCCTGAATGGGTGAAAGCAGAGAACGTAACGTTGAACCATAAAATCGGACGTTAAGGTAGTTTTTGTAAAATTTATAACTTTTCTATAGCAATCTACTGTTATGTAATATTAGGTTATGTGTTACCTATGAAATTGCCGCTCTGCAGTACTGGCCATTTCAAATCAAAATAATTTTTGTTTGGCTAAGAATTCTAATTTCAAATTAATTTTATTTTAAAAACATGGATTTTTTTTTCCAAAAGTAGTCATTTGTTTATTGATTAGTGTTACATTTTCATCGCATTTCAATCTTTTTCGTCATCATGGATACGTTAAAAATTCGAGTAATTATGGAATATGAGTACCGTCGTGGCAGCAACGCGGCACAAGCGGCACGCAACATCAACGACGTTTACGGAGCTAACACTACAAACCAACGCACCACTTGTTATTGGTTTGCTCGCTTCCGTTCAGGAAATTTCGACCTGAAAAATGAACCTCGCGGTCGTCCGAAGACTTTGGTCGACAATGACGAATTAAAGGCGATTGTGGAAGCTGATGATACACAGTCTACGGCTGAATTAGCAGCAGCTTTCCTGGTTCAGCACCTAAACAATGCCCTAAACGAAAACTTACCCCTAGAAAAGTGATGATCATTGTTTGGTGGTCTAGCGCCGGTGTGATTCATCACAGCTTCTTACCAAACGGGGTGAGCATTACTTCAGATGTGTACTGTGAAGAACTGAGCACAATGATGGAGAAGCTGGCACATCTCCAACCAGCATTGGTCAATCGCTCGTCTCCGCTGCTCCTGCACGACAACGCGCGACCTCATACTGCACAGCAGACGGTCTCCAAGTTGCAAGAACTGGGGTTGGAAGCTCTCCGTCATCCGCCCTACTCACCAGACCTTGCGCCTACAGACTACTACTTTTTCCAGAATTTGGATAACTTCTTGGCGGGAAAAAAATTCAATACCCGAGAGGCAGTACAAAATGCCTTTGAAGAATTTGTTGCCTCCCGTCCAACTGATTTCTTTAAGAAGGGCATCAATAAACTGCCACTGCGTTGGCAAAGATGCATTGATTGCATGGGTGATTACTTCGATTAATACAAATAAAAAATGCATGAAAAAAATTCGTTTAAATTTTTTCATACAAAACGGCAATTTCGTAGGTAGACCTATTATATAAAATTCTCGTGTGACAGTGTTTGTAGCAAAACTTCTCCGAACGGCTTGACCGATTCTTATGAAATTTTGTGTGTATATTTAGTAGGTCTGAGAATAGGACGTAAACTATTTTTCATACCCCTATGTGATAAGAGTGATCCACCCCAAAAGTTTATTTTTATTTTTTGGACAAATTTTTTTTATTTTAATATTTTCATGATTTGGATTCGGATTAAAAAATACATACAACCCTAAATTTTCAACCTTCTACCACCAACCCCTATTTTTTATTAGCAATATTAGTACTCTAATAATTTTCTACTCTCGGCGGTCGATAATTGATACCTCTCGATCTATTCCCGCCAGGCGTCTACCGGTGTCACTTCTCACCCCGGAGTCATTTTCATAGTTGCTTAAATCAGTGGCGTATTTGCAGTGTTGGCCGCCCTAGGCCCCAGGCCTGTAGTAAGTAGGTACCAGCCGCCCCTTTCTCAGCAGCCATCACTACATAACGAATTTACTTTATTGCCAACTTTTATCGAAATCGATTCAGAAATTGAGTTAACTTTAATATTTGCCAGTTAGTTATTGATTTTTTTTCGCGATTTCAGGTTTGGTCCTGTAGTAAAAGTTGTTCATAATGATGAGTACAGTGACCCCTTAAGAGGATATTGGTCAATACCCAGTCATCATCTTCCTGCCCTTATCCCATATTACTTGGGGTCGGCGCAACACGTTTTCTTCTTCCATTCTCCCCTGTCAACCGTCACGCTATCATTCACTCTCTTCTCTTTCATATCATTCCTCACACAATCCATCCATCTTTTCTTTAGCCTTCCTCTGCCTCTCCATCCATCAACATGTATATTCATCACTCTTTTAGTCACATGCGTTTCGTGTCTCCTCATTACATGCCCATACCAAGACAAACGATTTCCTTTCAACTTTTCTGTCACTGGCGCTACTTTAAAACTTCCTCTTATATACTCATTTCTTACTTTATCCATTCTCGTCACTCCACACATCCATCTCAACATTCTCATCTCCGCTGCATGCAATTTTTTTTTCATCCGTCTTCTTCACTGCCCAGCATTCCGATCCATAAAGTACGACAGGCCTTATCACGGACTAGTAAATTTTCCCCTTTAACTTGAGGGGCATCCGTGGGTCGCAAGTTGTTCCTGTAACCTGTCGCCATTTCATCCATCCTGAGTTGATCCGGTGCGTTATGTCTCGGTCTACTTCGCCATCTCCTTGGACAAGCGACCCGAGGTACCGAAAGTCGGAGCAGATGGGTAAGTAAGGGCGTTCCGGCAAGAGATACGGGCACAGGACCGGAGAGACCGCCAAAATCACAAAACAAATACTCTGTTTTGGTCCGACTAACTCTCAGGCCAACTGTCTCCAGTTTTTCCACCACACCTCCAATCTGCTCTGGACCTCTAAGCCACTCTCCGCAACCAGGACAATGTCATCGGTGAACAGCATACACCAGGGAGCCTCTTCCTGGATATCCGAAGAAAGAGCATCCATTATCAGCACGAAGAGGTAAGGGCTGAGTGCAGACCCCTGGTACAAGCCGACAGCCACATCGAAGCTGCCAGTAGTGCCCACTGTAGACTGGACTTGGGTACTGCATGGACTGTACATCGCGCGAATCAACTGCACATACTTCCCTGGCACACATTTATCCTTAAGTGGCCACCACAAAACTTCACGAGGCACTCGGTCGTATGCCTTTTCGAGGTCAACAAATACCATGTGCAAGTTTTTATGCGCACCTCTGTATTTCTCGTACAGCTGGCGGATAGCAAAGATGGCATCTGCTGTTCCTCGATCAGGCATAAAACCATCTTGCGTCGTACTAGAAAGTAATCAATTTCGGTCTTGTGATTGCCACTTTTATACGTAATTAGGTGTCCATCGTTCTTCTGGAACCAATTATTAGCTACTGCCAAGTCAAATGCGGTAGCGGAAATTTGCTGAGTGGGTGTAAGGGCTGCATTTCTCTTAGAATCGTATCCAAGATCATGTTCTATTTTCGTTATCAAATATTCGACGGTAGTCTGTCACATCAAAAGTAAAGTTTATCCTTTTACGAAAAACTCGCCGGTGCCGTTCACTCACATATTCATCATCACTACTGTCACTACTTTCACTACTAGTTGTTAGAACCATTTTCTTAACATAATAAATTGAGGTACAAAATTGTTAAGTTCTGACACAAGTTGAGTCCACCTCTTAGAATTGTTCTACTTTAATTTACAAAATATGTAAATTTATACGAGTAATTACAATTATGCGTTCAATAAAACAGTTTTCCTTACAAATATTTAAATTGTCACCTGTAAAGAGAAAATGTTTATTAAACAGAAATATGTAAAATTGTAGGTACAATTTCATAATTTTGTCAGTTTTCCACCATAGTAAATTTGTAAGTTGTATTCTTTATTAAACAGAAACTTTTAGATATGTAAATTGTAAAATACAATTACAATATACAATTTGTAACGTTTATTAAGACAGATTAAGACAGATCTTCAAAAATAATGTCAAAAATTGACAGATTGACGTTAAGTTGTTCAGTTTCTTACATTGTTTTATCCGAATACATCTGTTTTATCCGAAAAAAATTTTGTTGTTTTAGTTATTTTGTGAAAAAAGTAGTGAAAAGTTGTACAACGTTATATATTATACGGTCTACTATTTTTTAAATATCAGCACTAATAAGTTTAAAGTTTATACTAAAACTCAGTGTGTTGTCGTTATCTATCATTAAATTGCCTTCAGTCTTGGTTTATTCCATTGTTATAAATTGCCATCAGTGAGGCGTCAAAAATATCGGAAAGAAAAATTTTAAAAGTTGCCGGGAAAATTGGAAAATTCGGGAAAACTGAGCATTTTCTATAGGATTTTTGTATCAATTATCGAAATTTGGACAGGACAACGTCTGTCGGGTCAGCTAGTAATACTCGTAATATAATGTACTGCTATGCAGAAAACTCTACAAAAGGCTTGATTTAAAAACCAAAAAGCTTCCACTTGACTCAAATAAAATCTCAAATGATACCTTTCTTAAACTTAATGCAAATCTATGGCTTATTTAAGAACATCTCAAAAAAAAATATAACTCAGTTTATGGTTAGTTTTATGGTTATAAATTATTGTCAAGCACAACATACTTAATCCAATAAAAATGTTTTTAAAATAAACATTAATATGCGAATATGACGAAGCGATATTCTTTTCCGGGTAAGTCTTATTAATGTTTTTGATAAACAATGCACTGCATGTGGATTGAAATTCAAACAAAGCCAACTTTGAAATACAGCTCTGATGATATCATTCGTCGTAAAGTTTATCTTTTATTTTTCCTACCGGCCCCGTCTAAGATTCATGCACCGTAACGTTAACAAATGACCCATGCCAAATAACTATTAAGGTACAACTCATGAACCGAACTGTATTATAAAACCTAGGTTTCTACCTTCGGACACAAACCGGAAAAATGTCTTTGCACTGCGAGCAATCAGTGGTGACTCCAGCCACGACCGTTTACGCCGAATGGCAGCTGTTCATCAAGACCGTCCTACACTACATTTGGACGGCGTACTGCGCCATGAGCGGCAACTATATCGCAATAGGTACCGTCGTGGTGGTGCTGATCCTCAGCTTCCTGCTCCCCGACATCACACATAAACTCCACGCAACCCAAGATCTCAAGTCGATGAAAAAATTTTTAGATAAGATGTCGGTAAGAGCCAAAATAAAATTACTATCGGTGACTAACCTTTCTCCTAAATTACTATGTTGGATCTGTCGTTCCTCCTGGATATTCTGTAATAAAAAAATAAGGTCCCAAAGAAAGTGACATGTATCTTAAGATGAGTATGCTGAGATTCGCTTGGTGGGGATTGATTTGATTAAATTTCAAGTCACAGGAACTTACACCTAGTTTAGGAGTCAGAGCATTGAAATATTGACCTTTGTGGTAACACAAAGGTCAATATTTAGGTCTTTTATGTTTTTATTAGTCTTATTAAGGATATTGTTATAGGCTTTTGGTTAAATAAAGAATTAAGTACCTGTTATTTATGTATTTAATTATTGTTTCCAGAATGACGTGAAACGTGCTGAAGTGGCATGCTTAACTGTAGCTGATGAAATCTGTTACCTTCAGTGCAACATGCATGATGACACCACGGAAACTGTTAGTATCAGGTCGTTAGAACGTATTGTATCTAATCAATTATTTTATTATGGATGTACTTTTTAATCACTGAGTTTGTTTTCAATGTTATTTCAGTCAAAACAAAAACTGCAAGACTTGTCGGCCTGCACCAGCCATTGCATGCGACTTACGCAGTCGGAACCAGCCCAAACTGAGAAAAAAGTTGGTTTCTTTCGGCGCTTATTCTTCCCCAATAGGGTCACAAGAAACACCTCTAATAAGGTCAGTGGGTTAATACAGAACTATTATAAATTATGGCCTTTTTAATTAGAAAATTCGCTTCGATGCTGCATCGCGTTTTGGCGACTTATGGCGTTTGAGCGCGATATCAAAATTGCGTGTTTTCTATCGATTGCTTTTCCGTCAGGCGCTCTGAATTGAACTTGAAAAGCGATTAAATCACTGATTTTCGATGCTAAAATTAGCACGTCTGGTATGCTAAGGCCCTGGCAGATCAAAAAATCGGGTTCCAAAAATGAATATTTTTTCCACATCCAGCGTAACAAAAATGCATAACTCACATGACTTTCTCATTTAAAAGGTTTCTTTTGTTGAACGAAAAATATGTTCCCCGCTTCGGCTTGGACGCTTGTGGGTTGTTATTTGTAAAATATGTTTTTTTTTTCTGCAGGAAGTCACGATCATGTCATATGTGTACACCGATTCCTTCGACGATAAAAACAAAACGGAACTACAACAGCAAGTGATCTAATAACCAGTGTCGATTCAAGAAAACATTACTGCAAATAAATATTGATAAATGAAAATGTTAATCAATAAAATAGTAATCCTTCGTAAACATATACGCTGCAATAAATTATTAAAACTTGCCCAGTGCAGTTTTTATTTTAGATCTCATCTGAATTAACGTCTGCAATCATTGATCAATGGAATTATTGATGTATAGTAGTAGATTGGGAAATGAGTCTTTTCTGTAAAGGCGCCATCTCCACAAGCGAGAGAATCGCGGCAATAGTCACTGCCTGTGCCTTCTGCGATGACATCGCCTATGGAGTTTCTATTGAATTTGATCGGCGCGATTTTATCGCCCGTGGAGATAGCGTCTAAGAACACTCAACACACGGCGATAAGTCCCCTCTTTGAGGAGTGGTAGGAGAGGCGCCACGGCATCCTCACCTTCCGCCTGACGCAGGTCCTCACCGGACACGGTTGTTTCGGGAGGTTCCTGTTTCGGATAAGGCGGGAGGAAACGCCCGGGTGTCACCATTGTGTGCATCGCCCGGAGGACACGGTGGAGCATACAATGGAGGTCTGCCCGGCTTGGGCGGAGCACCGCCGTGTTCTCACGGAGGCGATCGCCGGCGGCGATCTCTCGCGTCCAAACCTGGTCCAGGCCAAGGTGCGAAGCGAGAGTGCATGGGAGGCCATCACCTCCTTCTGCGAAGCAGTAATGCTTGCGAAGGAGGAAGCGGAACGCGTGATGGAGAGGCAACAGCCGCGCCCTCGCGCCCCTAGCCGCCGTAGGAGACGTCCTGGGTGGCGGGAATCTATCGCCGATTCCCGGCCACCGTAGGCGCAGGCTTGCGGACGACGAGTAATTGGCAGCTCGCCGTCCGGTAAGGACCAGGCCCGGGTCGACGGCGCGTTGTGTTCCACGCGCGCCTCAAAGAGATGTCAGCAGTAACGGGGTCAATTGGGCCGATGCCGCCGGGGTCGCGGGTAGTTCGAAAGAGATACCCTGGCCCTGGCACGGGCAACTGAAGGAACATGGGTGGGATTTAGTCAGTAAAAGTCTGACACGCCCTCCCAGAAGTCATTTGAATGCTCTAAGGCCAAGTATTATGAATCAAGATTTAGAGGAGAGCCTACGTTTGCTTGGTCACACTATATCGATCCAGTGTTACTTGACTCCAGCACTGGATTGAAATAAATAATGATGAATCAATGTAAGCAGCCTCTATACAGTGTTAGCCAACATGCCAATTAAGGCTGATCATGGAATTAATAAGTACTTATTATATACAGGATGTTAGGTTAAACGAGGGGCATACTTTAACGGAGTGTAGTACTCATGAAAATTAACAACTTTTACCATGGAACATAAAAAAAACTGCTGTCTCGCACAATACGATCGCGTAGGTTTTGCACTTTGTAGAGAACAACTGATTTTCTTTTTCATATTTCAGGGTTAGTTCTATGTTAAAAGTTGTTCATTTTCATGAGTAGGTACTACACTCCGTTAAAGTATGTCCCTCGTTTAACCTAACACCCTGTATATAGTAAGTACTCACTGAGTGAATTCACAAGGATAACATTATATGTAATAAGTTTTAGATAATAAGTTTTTAAGTTTGCTTCACTATTGCATTGGGTTACACCTGTAAAAATAGTTGTAAGTGAGGATATAAATAAATAAATTCTATGATCAGCCTTAATTGGCATGTTGGCGCCACGGTAGCCACTCATTCTCCCCTAAGATTCTCCCTGTTTATTAATATTTCTTGGTCTGTGGTTATACTCTTTGCACTCCTGTCTACGTTGCACTCATTGCCTTGTTGCCTTGCTACCATCTTGTCACTCATTGTCAAGTTAAATCCTCAGAACAAATAATCCATAAAAATGGTAATGACAAAAAGTTTGCTTAAAATACATTTGTAAATTCACAAGTATACAAATGTCTAATTTTGTAGATCAAATACGAAATAAATATATTCCGAAAATGCCAACAACGGTATTCCTAAGAAAATCTTTCAAAACTGTTTGTGTTGATACTGTTCTCTTCTTTGCAATGTTTGCCTTAGTGGGTCATATAACTATAAACTATTGGGAAAGATACACGATACAAAATGAATTATATTCCGTGAAAGATAGCTTATTCACACTCAAGGTAAATAAAATTGCGTATCCATAATTTGTTTAAGGGTCGGCCCAAGTCGGCACTAGCACTAGGAAATCGTGTTATGGTGTAATTACTATCCGCTCACACGAGCGCGGTGTGAATCGGGTCCGTGGAGTCATTTTACACCACGTACAATAGTACGTGGTGTGAGTTCTATACCAAGAAAATATTTTTTTATTATTAACGTTGTTCCATCACTATTAAGTAATAATAAAAAAATATTTTCTTGGTATAGAACTCACACCACGTACAATATTAGGTAAAATGACTCCACGGACCCGATTCACACCGCGCTCGTATGAGCGGCAAAAATTCAGCAACAACTTGCTGAACTTTTTAGGCAAAACAGTAGTAATGTTATGGAAAACAGAAAAATTCAGTAGATCCGATTTTTTCACTGACTGGTGGGACTCTTCAGCTAGCCAGACGTTTTTTTTCGTGGCTACTACTTTAAGTTTTCTATACAACGTGTTGTTTTGCATCCTCGTCAATTTACAGGGTGTTATACAGAACATCAAACCGAACAACTTTTTCTAAGGGACCAACATCGTAATAGCGAAAAAAATTTCAACTGTCCCATAGAAAACTTCAATGTCTACCCAACGCAAATGTATGGGATGGCTGATTATTTTTTCGCGGTTACGATGTTGGTTCCATGGAAAAAGTTGTTCGGTTTGATGGTCTATACCACACCCTTAAATTTGACGAGGATGCAAAACGACACGTTGTATAAACTTATTTAAACAAATAACACGATTTCCTAGTGCCGACCCTTAATATTGTTCAAACAAAACAGATCTATGTTCAAAAGTTCTAAGATTCAATTTTATGTTACAGGATGCTTTAAGAAATATAGGAAAAGTATACGATAGTCTACAAACAGAACTAAAAGATTTGGTCTATGAAATCAATAAAAAACAGTTAAGAGAGAAATTCAATGATACACCAGAATGTTGGCACAAGCAAAAATTAGAAACTAAATGTAAGGCCGAAAACAAGATAGATAGAAAGCGCCGTGATTTTGAAATTCAAACAATGTTAACAACAAATAAAAAGAAAATTGATGTAGGAATTGAGACAAATAATCTTAAAAATTCACATGGTCGGGAACATAAGGCCTCAGGGCCTTCAAGCATAAACGCTTCAACTAATACAAAGAACCCTCCTAAATCTACTGGGACTCCAACGGACATATCGAACGAAGAAGACTACGTCCGTGGCCAAAAAGACTTTGGTAATTGCAAACGACATGTTTGCCACGGCGGCGGCGGTGGAGGTGGCGCGATGGCTGTGCGATTGCTAGAAAGACATAAAGCCTCTTGTACGCCGGGGCAACATCGTGCGACATCGTGACATGCCACAAACCAAATCAATGAAGTAGACCAATCAAAATAAAGTAAAAGTATACGGCACGATGTTGCCTCGGCGTAATAAGTTTATTTTATGCCGAGGCAACATCGTGCCGTAAATGTGGCTTAAATGACATGTATCAAACTTCTATTACAATAGTTTTGTCTCCTTGAATTACATACATCCACAAAATTGTAAATTCAAATATGTTTTTAAATGTTGTGTGAGGTTAAAGTGAGAATTGAAGAGAAAATAGAGAAGACACGTTAACTTTATTTTTAATAAACATTTTTAAAAAGCACTTTGCTGGACATGTTTTTTCTTTCGCCTAGTTTATTCTTATGCTTAAGATCTAGTCAAACTGGATGTCTTGACTATGCGGAACATTTTTCGGTAAAGGCATCGGACAATTGCAGGTGTCATTTTTTCCTGGTTCACGGCAGGAGGTGTTTAAAAATACATCGACATTAGGTAAAGGAAAATTTCGTCTTGGATCCCATCCTGAATCTTTTTTCTCTATTGCACAATGAAGTGCTTCTATCAGTTCAAATTGTCCTTCTAACTTCGGTATTTCTTGGGAAAACCTTGTAATTTTCAGTTCCAGATCTTGGTACCTGTGCTTCATGCAAGCTACATTTTTCTGTAACAACATTTATTTTAACCAATATCAGTAAATAAATATGGGAAAAGCTACTCTCAAGTTATCTGAACTTAACCTATTGTAAATAGGTAGATAAAATTAACAAAAAGTATTACCGCAATATCTACAATACTCTTATTAATATTGTTTATATCACAATTAAAGTTGCAAGTGTTGTAGTGATATTCCAGCATTAAATAAATGAGTCCTATTAAAGACGACAATATTATGAAGCTGATGAAGCTGTCAAAAAAGCTCCAAGATTGGCACGGCGGAGGAGTGCCACTAGAGCAACAAGACCGTCTTCCGTGACTTCTTCTTGCACGGCATTCCATTCTGATCTTACTCTGCCGTTTTTTACCAAACGTTTTAAGGCTGCGGCGAGCCACCCTTGCTTATTAATATAGTGTTTTTTTTTATTTTTTATCTCACATTTCTACAAAATTTTTGAATGGTTCATAGCAGTTATAATTTGGTGTTACACATAATTATTGAAACGTGACAATTTCTAGTTCCAGCGTGCAAATTGCGTTGACGTTTCTGTGATAGAATGTCTTAGCCAAAGAGTATAACTAATAAACAGGATGGTCTATAGGCAGCCAGTATTTACGATTGCGTCACGAACGCCATCTACTCAAATTGAGCCAGACTACCAAGACTAACGAAACCCTTCATGGAGTGAACAACGAATGCAGTGTCCGTAGATAGTAGCTTGATAATAAAAGGCATATAGTATGTTTTAAGAGATGGCACTATCACAAAACTGATATATTGAAGCGTGGTTTAGCTCGGTGTGCAAGTGAAATGGCGTTATGGCAGGGAACTAAACGTGCTTCGTAAACTGTGGTAAAATTTAAGGGTGTAGTGCAGACCATTAAACTGAACAACTTTTTACATGGGACCAACATCATAATCGTGAAAAAAATATCAGCTGTCCCGTATAAAGTTTCAATACCTATTTGACCCAAATGCAAAATGGGACGGGCAGACGGCTGATATTTTTTTCTCGATAACGATGTTGGTCCCATGGAGAAAGTTGTTCAGTTTGATGGTCTGTACCACACCCTTAAATTTTACCACACTTTTCTGATACATTCTTAAACTAACACAGTCCACACCTCATTTTTGACCGTTTGAAGTTTATCTGCATGTTCATTTGTTTATTTTAAAAATACTTGATTGATGACATTTATGTTTACTTTTGCTATCATACTCGTATATTTTTTTTTTATCGGTATCAGGAAACTAGCAATAGCCGTAACATGAACTAATACAGAGATAGTGTAAATTCTATGCACGTACTGATTCATGTTGTTGCAATTTCAATGCTAGATAATACAAGGTGTAATTTAAAACGCACTTAAATGCCAACGGCCTTGAGTGCATAGCTTTCGTGTTCTGTGCTGAGCTCACGCAACACGTCGTACGTCCACCCAGTACCTACGTCGTAAGTCCACCCAGTAATGGAGCGTTGTCCCAAATTTGACACATTATTAATTTGCTATACACTAGCTGATCCGACAGACGTAGTCCTGTCCAAATTACAATAATTCATACAAAATTCCCATAGAAAATGCACTTTAGGTTTCCCGAATTTTCCAATATTCCCGGCAACTTTTCCAATTTTTCTCTTCATAAGAACCTGCCTCGGACTTCAACATTTATTTGAAAAAAAAATATTAGCCGAATTAGTCCAGCAGTTCTCAAGTTTTGCGCTTAGTAACACATTTAGCCATTAATTTTTATTTCTAAATATGTTACCGGAAATGTATGAAACCTAGGAATTAGACACAATTCCTAGGAAATATATGCACTTCCGAGCCTACTTAAGAAATGTGTAAAATAATGTTTCAAAGATTCTTTAATACACACATTTCCTGTGAAATGTATGTATTTCCTAGGAATTGTATGCAATTCCTAAACGATACTAGGAAATATATAAAAAGTAACGCTTTCTGTAACTAAAAGAAATAAAACACGTTTGCAAACTGAAATCAGAATTTTATTAAGGCTCTCGTTGACATAATTAGCTGTAACAATCACATCGTAAAATATAAAATATTCATAGGGCTTATTACTAATTAAACTTCAAAAATCGACTATTCATTCCTTTCTAAGGCCCATCTAGCACTCAAAAATCTACGTATAATTTAATACGTATAAAAACTTTCATTTGGTAAGTAATCAGTCTGTCATTTAGGTAATTTTATGTCATCATAAACTGTATGTTATGAAGGCTGCACATGTGGCTAGATACATACAATTATACTCTATGACAGTAAAGTAGCTTCTGGCGTCACAGTGTCTAGCTGCATGTGAGGCCCACAAGTATTTCAGCTGAAGAACTTATTTATTTTTGCAGGGTAAGCTGGAGTGGCACTTCGAAGTACACAATAGATTATTTTGATAGCTCAGGCATCTTGCTGTACTACAATACTTCTTTCAAAGGCACTTTTTGAATCCTTGGCCGGTTCCAGATGATTGAAGATTTGCAACTGGGCGTAGTGGAATTTCCGTACTCGGTACATCCTTGATATCCAGCAGATCTCTCGGACAAACATTGAACTGAGATCTAGAATACAATTGTTTTAGGATTCCATTTTTTCTACAAATTTGATACAGCTCGTCATCGGTTCTAGCCAAGACTACGCCTATAATATTACGTGCATCACCACGTACTCTATCAACCTCTGGTACTGAAATCCTTACAGAAGTGCCAATAGATACAGGAGGAAACTTCTTTTCATTCGTTTTCATCATTTTTTCGGCCTGTTGTTGTAGGTTTTTAATTGTAATACATTTCTGATTGCTATTTAGGAAATGTATAGATTTCCTAGGAAAAGTGCATATTGAAAAATATATCATAGATTTCCTATCTATTTTAGGAATTGTACACATTTCCTAGGAATTGTATACAATGACGGATTACACACTTTTCCGTATACATATATAAAATAAAAGGTAATAAATTGAAGCAGGTATACTAAAAGATAAATAATTAAATTATCTTTAAAATGGTGCAGGGTTCTTAAAAATACGCTTGATAGTTTTTGCGCGATTCAGTTTTTTATCCACTTTAGACATAACTTTACAAATTAATTACACTGTAATATACCTAAACATAAGTAATCTAAAATATTCACTTATTAAGTTTTTATTAAAACGCTCTAACTTAACATAATATTTTTCCAAATCATTAACACCAGGTACTCGTGTAGATGTGATCTTCAGTTTAAAATCATTATAAGACGTTTATCGTCGCCTTAAATAACGCACAACCTCTTAAGGGGTCTTTGTACCCGTCATTATGAACAACTTTTACTATGGGACCAAACCTGAAATCACGAAAAAAAAATCTGCTCTTCCCTACATTTTGACGAGTTATGCGAACATATGCCGCGTTTTGTTATGTTATGCACATGTAGGGAACAGCCGATTTTTATTCACGATTTCATGTTTGGTGACATAATAAAAGTTGTTCCTAATGATGAGTAGGTACAATGACCCCTTAAGTAAGAGGTTGTGCGTTATAAGTTACACGTTGTATATAATGACTTTATTGACTGTAAGGTAAATAAGCAGTTCTGGAATAAATAACGATGAAAGAGCTCCGAGGAGGCTCTGATAGGGGTACAAATTCAGTCACGGTATAACTTAAAAATGCAGCTATACTTACAGGATTTTTTGTAATTCGACGTATTCCTCGCAGGACGTCATGTAGGGTGGGTTAAAAGCCACCAAATATTCTACTGAAATTCAGTTTTTTTTTTTGTAATTTTTGTCTAAGATAAATATAAATTACGAAAAATAAAATGTTCAATTCTTCTTGTTCAAATCTTTGCCAAAGTTTTAGGCATTTTTCAACTTTTAATTTTAACAAAGATCTGCTACGGTATCAGCTATGATAATAACCTAAATTCCAGTAAAGTTGCGCCGTAAATCATTTTTGAATTGTATTTTTCATAAAAAAAAACCTAACCAGCTCAAAAACTATTGAATTTCGGTAGTTCATTTGGTGGCATAATTTGTTGAATTTTAACCCTACTATGACGTCCTGCAAGAAATATGTCTCATGAACTCATTATTAATCAATCACACAAATATTATAAATGCGAAAGTTTGTGTGTGCGTGTTTGTTACTTCTTCACGTTCAAACGGCTTGACCGATTTGGATGAAATTTGGTATGGAGTTAGCTGACACCCTGGATTAACACATAGGCTACTTTTTATCCCCGTCTACGTGAGTGAAACCGCGGGGTACAGCTAGTGATGATATAAAGTAATACACTGAGATGCAAGAAACATACATAATCATGAAATGACGTCAGACTGGAGAATAACGACAAAACCTCGGCACCGTCACCCGTATTATCAGACTAGTGTAATAAATATACGATTTTAGACCGTATACCTAATTCAGTAGCATACAGATTAGCATATATCATCCCCAGGTAATACGTAGGTACCTACATTAAGTACATAAGTATTGTATATGTTAGAACTTATTTTTAGGGTTCCGTACCTCAAAAGGAAAAAACGGAACCCTTATAGGATCACTCGTGTGTCTGACTGTCTGTCGTCTGTCTGTCTGTCTGTTCGTCTGTCACAGCCAATTTGCTCCGAATCTAATGGACCGATTAAGTTGAAATTTGGTATACATATGAATTTCTGTGACCCAAATACGGACGGGTAAAGTAAATAAATGAATTTTGAATATAGGGGTCACTTTTGGGGGGCAAATAAGAAAATTTTAAAAAATAGTTTTGCAAACTACACCGTGTGACATGTCAAATGAAAGGGCTTACTATGAGGGTCTCAAATATATTTTTTTTTATAATTTTAAAATAAATTGTTTTAAAGTTATTTAAGAAAATAGACGAAAATTGACCATTCCCCCCTTTATCTCCGAAACTACTGAGCTTAAAATTTTGAAAAAAATACAGAAAACAGATCTTTACCTGTAGATTACAAAAAAAACCTATAAGAAGTCTATGGTCTTAAAATAACATGGTAAATCTATCAATATTGTGAGTACAAACTTACATTTACAGTTGGAATGTATGGGAGAACATGTTTTTCAACTACAATGTTAAGTTTGTTCTTAAGATAAATTCATTTCAACTACGGAACCCTTCATTGTGCGTGGTCTGACTTGCACCTGGCCGGTTTTTTTATAGTTACCTAATATACTTCTACTTGTTATTAGTATTGACTAAGGTATTGACAGTCTACATAAGTATTACTGCATATCTTTCTAGATATTGTAGGTAAATTCGATAACATGACTTTATAGGTAGGTAAATATAAACTGTTTGAGTTGTGAGTTAACCCAACCGGTTACAAAGATAACCGAACGAAGTTAGAAGTTAGTAATGGATGGAGGCCCTTGATCTTCACAACGTTAAAGAATGCTTCATTATTACGTTAGAGGTCAGTCGAACGTGCTTAATCGCTTTCTCACCTTATTTATCAAACCTTTTATTTTTTGCTTTCATTGTTACAACGGCTATTATTGCACGATTGTCCACCAAAAGTCTAAATACCTCACAGAATTTATGTATTGGGAACGGTTTCCGGTAAATATCATCTGCAGCCTGTATATCTGTTAGTAGCTAGGTAGCTAGGCGAGGCATTCTACACGTCTCTCAGAAATACGTATAAGGAAGTAAGTGGCTGGTTCATTAACTTCTTGGAAATGCATAAGTTAGAGGTTTAGTTGCGTTAGGCTGTTGTGCACATTCAAACCACATCGTACAAAGCCTCCCAGACTCCTTAGCTGGGGTCGGATCACTCGGTAAGTTGCCGCCATTTCGACGAGACGTTAGAGAGGGACGGGTATAAGTTGTTTTCTCCTTCGCTCTCATTGTATTCCCTACTTGGTTTTCGTTTTACTTTTCGAGCTTGTAGTGTTGGGCTATAAACATGATATCGATATACAAGTTATTCGTTTTATTTTGAAGTGAAAACTTCTTAGGCGCGTTGTGCGATATTTGGTAGGGGGAAATCAACAGGGGAAATGTTACGGGTCGCATCACCGCGTCACCTCGACACCTCGACACGACACATTATGCATTGTGACCTAAAGCTTAGAACCTAGGAGGCAGTGTTGTTTTTTTTTTTTGATAAGTACAAAACATTCTACCTCATCTGTAGTGCTATTCTGTAAACATCTCACCGTGATAACTCAGGTGAAGTGAGCGTGAAGCGAGCCGTCATTCCACCTAATGCTAGGGGTTGACACTATTGACAGCTCACTTTAAGATCACTTCACTTATGTTTTCACGGTGAGATATTTACAGAATAGCACTACAGATTAAAAATGTGAAACATAGAAAATTTCAAAATGTTCCATACCTCCAGACTTAAGATTTTTTTCTCAATGGTGGCGCTAGTTGGCATTACTACTCGCCTTAAGGAAGCTGTTACAAATGGCTAGTCAAATCATTACTTTTTTTACAAAAAAGTATGTTTATTAAATAAAATGCTTTGCATTCTTAAAATGTTTTTTGGCCGAATTGTTGATAGATATGCATGGTACAGACAACAGCACATCAGGTTATACCAAACTGTCAAATTTCTCCAAATGGTTTTAAACCTTAAAATGTGAGCGGTTAAGTTCAAAATTGAATGTGAAAATTTGACAGTTTATAGTGTGTGTACGTTTTTTTAAATTATAAATATAATTTTAAATAGGTACAGTTTCTCAATAAATGTACCGAAATGAAAATTTTTATTAATTAATTTACTTCGACATATTTATTAAGAAAATGCACCTACCTGCCTAAAATTATAATTATACGAGTAGTTCAGAATCGTACCATGCACATTTAGGTATCAACAATTCGGCCAAAACATTTTAAGAATGCAAAGCATTTTATTTAATATTTTTGTGTAAAAAAGTAAAGATTTACTACCCACTTGTAACAGCGTCTTTAAGTAATTTCCTTTTCATTCCTATCACCAGGTCATATGAGCGGGTGATAGGAATCGATCTATCTCTCTCTTCATCATCTTTGTTCTCGGTCTCCCCTTCCAGTCATCAGCACTTATTTTAATCGCTCTTTTAGTCACATGCACGTCATGGTCCCTCATCACAGGCCCACGACAAGACAAACGGTTATCTTTCAACTTTTCTGTCATTGGCCCCATTTTTATACTTCCTCCAACATACCTACTCTCATTACTTACTTTTTCTAAAATTAATCTTATATTTATCTGAATTTTGTCTTTTTAACCGACTTCAAAAAGGAGGAGGTTCTCAATTCGTCGGAACCTTTTTTTTTTTTTTTTTTTACTTTTTTTTTAAGTATGTTCCCCGATTACTCGAAGATGGCTAAAACGATTTGGATTTTTTTTGTTTTATTCGAGAGGCTATACATCACAGTTAGTCCCATATAAATTTGATTAACTTTGCTTTAGTAGTTTTTGAGTTAGCTTCAATAATACGTATTTTGTCCCCACTTTTATATGGATGATGTTCTAGTTTGTTTTGCAGGTAGTGGTATTAGAATGTGTGTGGGGTAGGTACCACAACTAAAAAGTGAAAAATAAAAACTTTTTTACAAAAAAATACAACCGACTTCCAAAAACAACACTACAAAGTGAAAAATAACTTTAATTTCGGAAGTCGGTGGCAAAAAACGAAAATACATTTAACTAGACACCGACTTCCGAAATTAAAGTTATTTTTCACTTTGTAGTGTTGTTTTTGGAAGTCGGTTGTATTTTTTTGTAAAAAAGTTTTTCTCATTGAAATTGCAAGTTTTTATCGACATGATACCGCCTGGCCTAGCAGCTCGGTCGTACCGGCCGGCAGCGGCGCGTCGCGTTGCATGATGTCATTCATACACACACACACATCGGACTCCGTGTGACTTGGTCGTGTAGTGTTGACCCGCGCGCCTGTTTACATTCTGTACACAGTGACTTCACGGCAGTACACCCGTGTCTGTGATTTAATTTATTATTTATATAATAGCCTAGCTATTAGATAGTTCACTCAACATGGCTAACAACAGGGCTACCAAATCAGGATTTGCTGCCGAAGCACAGAGAAAGGTAAGTTTTGAACTTGAGATTTTCAAGCTATAACCCGACCATGTGCTGTAGTTCAATTTTATTTTATAGTATGATGTGGGAGTGGCTCTTCGTAAACAGGTCGCGTTGCACGGCTAGATTATTGATTGGGGATGCTGTGAGGTCCAGAATTGTGTTACAAGGACTCAGCCGTGACCTACTTTAGGGAACAGATGGTGCGACCTCGTTAGCGGAGATACAAGGGCCAGATGGTCTTGAATAGTAACGTAAGACTGTATTATAGCGTACACATCCAGATGTTTGCTTAGTTTCTGTGTTCATTAATATTTAATGCAACACTTACCCGTACGTAACCACCTTTTGCAATCAATTTTGAATCGAAAAGTAAAATACCTGCTAATGGTCGTTTCACGGCGCCTTCTCAAGGCGCCACCACCGTCGACGAGGGTAGGGTAAGCAGGTACATGTGTATTATACGGTAGGTACCCTAAGCAGTCGAGTAAACTGGTTAGGTAAGCCATAAAAAAGAACTCAATCACGCATTCAGAAACATTTGACTGTGCCTTTGCCATTGTTGTAAAAAAGATTTTAAAAACCTAACGGTGCGAGACGGTATGTTCCTATATGGACTGTTTACTTATTTGGTCATATTGTAGTATTTGTAGAAAAACAAATGATCAAATGAAATTAATTAAAATAAGTACTTAGGTACGTGTATTTGTTATTTCCGTTACTATGGAATCCACAATAGTTTAAAATAAAGGTCGTGTGATGTACTTGTAGTTAGGTATCTACATTCCAAGGAAATTTAAAGTAGATGGGCAGTAGGTATATTGTATACAAACGACTGGGTTTAGCATTTAAATACAAGTAACGTATAGTCGCATCACACGTTTGCATTGAAGCAAGGTTACAGATGAATCATTTGTCACCTTTTTTTTATTAAATAAAAGTTGCAACATATAAAAAGCAGCAACCTTTTTTGTTAGCAACGTAATGTCAATGTTTCCAGACCATAAATAGACTTCGAAGAGACTAGATCGACGCGTTTCATTAATTAAGCAATTTATTTTATTGTCTATTGTGACATCTCGTTTATAGAGGACGTAACTATCATCATCATTGTTCTAAAAATAGTTCACGAATTATGATTTGCCATCTGTTTATATTACGCGGAACTACAACATCATGTAGGTGATTGTTTCTAGATGTGTTTACTTACTAAGCACCTCCATCAAATAGGATCCCACTCCACTCAAACTTAACATTCTCAACAATACCTAAACGGTCATTGCTCCAGCAACGCTCTGCCAACCAAGCCTACTGTCGTCTTGATAAGTACCTAAATAAATATTAATTATGTCTTCACATAATGTTTAAATTCATGGCACCGTAGGTTTCATTTATATTCCGTTACTTTTAAAAGCGGACCCAAGATCTGTGAAGTTTTATGGTCTTGTAATTATCAGTCAGGACACCTTTCTTCCTGCCCTCGTCGCCTGCGCACTGGTTGCATGTGGGTCAAGGAGGATCAGTTAACACAGCTTTTACAACCGGTTTTAGTACGTTTTTTGTGGGAGTCCTTAACCGCACTCGAGTGGAAAGAACATGGATGATTTTCTTTAAAATTATTCATATTTTATTAGTCGCTATTCCAATGAATATCAAAATAAGTGGGGTTTTCCGACTGTCAAACAGGTACGTGAGGCTATGCGCCTTATCAGTAAAACTCAGTATGCAGGTCAAACGGATGGACGTTTATATGTATTAGTTACTCTCTTCTTTTAATTACGGAGTAACAGTTAGTTTCAACAAGACCAAAATACATAATGCGTATGATAAGTGAGGAACGGGTAAATTAATTATTTAGGCTCCCCGAAACGATCAATTGCAATAATTGTCAATTTATACCTACGTGATTGATACACATTGATGCGTACATTGATTGTCTACAAAGTGCAATTGAAGCGATTGACAATATTACTGCAATAGAAATTGATGGCAATTGGCAATCGATCAATTGCGATTGATCGTTTTGGGGACCCCTTAGTAGATGACAAGACCTAACGTCTTGTTGTTATAACAGCTATGCTAGTGTTCACTACATTATCAACTGTTCAAGTTGGATTAGTCACGACTCACGAATCGTTTCGTGTACGAATCCTCACAAATAACTTGGACGAAACAGATGTTCAATTAGCTCAAAAGAATTTATTTTATACTAATTCACCGAGACGATGACTCATATAAGGCCTGGTTCTGTTACACCACACAGTACCCCACCTTATAAGGTATGGCCTTTACGCAGGATTCATTTATATGGCTTAAATGCAGGCCACTTTCAACCGGCCATATGTTCAAGATTGACACTTGACCAAATTTCTCTTCGATGTTTAATTTTAAATGGAATTCTATTTTGCTTGCACAAGTAACATGGCAATGTTGTGCAAGTTAAGATACATAGATTAACAAAAAGGTGAAGATCGAATTACCACTTGTGTGGCCTGACTTGAAATATGATACAATCATATAATTATGTAAATTGTACTTATTGCTTCACTTTATTAGTCGCTGTTTTTACTATGACACTACCACATGTAGGTTCGGCCTTACTATAGCGTATGTTTAATTCAAGGAAATAATCGGAGTGAATTCTCGTTTTTAACTTGAAGTTATCTCCATTTTTGCTAATCAATACTGGTTGCATTGCATTGACCGCGTCTGTCAGCCAACCTCGCGTGGTGACCCCATTCCTGTCCCCTTACTAAGTAGTCTGTCAGTGTTGGAGTCATTGTTGACGATGCCGCTGGCTTGCGAGGCTGGATATTTTTAAACGAATTACCTTAAATCAACGTTGATTGACCTAATAAATACTATTTGCGTTTATCCTTTAACGTTTCGTTTGAAATATGCGTTATAGTATAAAGTGAAATCTGTATTTTCTCAAGTTTTTCATTGCTTTAGTATAGCACTCATCTATGATCTGACGTAAGTAACTGCGGGGCCGTGCTGCTTCAAAAGACTGAAGCCGTTGACATTGAATCATAGTTATTTATGGCTACAAACGTTTTTGTTACCGATTCCTTGTATGGCCGTATGGCGATTAGTAGTGAATGAACGCTTTAATATCATTACATCAGTATTGATATTCACAATGTTATCCTTCTCGGCCTCCATTTACATCTGCTTATTACCGATGATTGCTTAAAAAGGGAAGCATCAAATAACATGCCATGAATGTTCCATTCAGTCCAAATTACGACATGTTCATTTTTATTACCAGTTTATTTTGTACTGTATTCATATCAGTGAAATTATAATTCTAACTAGTTTAATTCCCAAACTAACGAATTGATAGCTGCCATAGTTATCAAAACTAACCTAATTCACCCAACGACCTTTTGTTTTAGCCTGATAATGACGTTAACTAGCAATGGAGTTAATTAATTGAATTTAGTAAATAATGACATTGATGTATTGTTTAAACCGAAATGTGGAAACACTAATAAACGACTAGCTAGCTGATAATTGTTACATATGGTTGGTTGTGTAATAATTATATTTGTGCACATAATGCACTGCGTGCACATAGTACCATTTACTTATTTGGTGCAAACATCAGACTATTTTTTGTTGAGCACAGTGCAACAAAGTTTAAACAGAACCTTGCTTACAAGATATCACTTCCGTTAATTTCAAACACAAATTAGACAACGCTTCGGAATATTAATGAAAGGGACGAGCCTAGCGGTTCGACCTATCTGGGACAAATTAAAATTCATATAAGTAGGTACCTTCGTTGTTGATCCAAAAGCAGACAAGTCTACTTGCATAGTAACGAATATTTCTTAACTGAAAGTCAGTACATCCTTAAAAGCAGGTTGTGAGAGACCATGCTTTTAATTTTTTTAAGGTTACAAACGTCTGACATACCGGTCTCTGAGTCACGTTTGAATCCTTGGCTGGTTACGTCATCGCCATCGTGCGCATGAGTTGTTTTCGGTGGAATACTACGTATTGTTACAGGAAGATTTGATTATTTCATTATAATTCTACTTATGTTATTGATTCATCTGGCCCCTTTGGTCATATTTAATGACTAACAAAACAAATATTCATCGACAAAAATTACATATTACCTAATTATTATTAAGGGTTTATCAATTTAACGCTAAATAACATCCCTTTGTCTATCAATGTCACTAAAGAATTGAATCGTCAGCGAAATTAAACCGTCTTAGCGTGCACACACATAATAAAAAAACAAGCGCCCATCCCTCTGTAGCCCTACCCACATTTGGGTTGGTTACTCCACTCTTTACCTATCTATAAATTGAAAACTTGAAGGCTTGATTAGCAACCAGTATTCTTCCAAGCCGTTTAGTAGGTAAACAGAACGGGCACATTTAATTAGTACAGCTGTTAGTGCACGTATCAAATACACGGTTACTTCATTATAGTCACGGAGACTGTCCTATCGCACACTTTCATAGCAGAACGTGATGCGTATAAAATTATTTCTATGATAATACGGTCAATAGTAAGAAAAGAATTTGGAATGATATTAATTTTCCAAATCGCGGCTGTACCTGCTATACTTGCTGGAGCTCGTGGCTAAGTAATAACAGCCGCACGGGTCGATCCATCAGGTTAAGCTACGCTTGCCGGGGTTGGTCAGTGGATGGGTGACCATTCTTTACATACCGAGACTCCTCCGTGCCTCGGAAAGCACGTTAAGCCGTTGGTCCCGGCTGTCATTCGTGGATCTTTGACAGTCGTTACGGGTCGTCAGAAGCCCGAAAGTCTGACAACCAGTCTTACCAAGGGGTATCGTATTATCCAGTAACTGGGTTGTGGAGGTCAGATAGGCAGTCGCTCCATGTAAAATACTGGTATTCAGCTGCATCCGGTTAGACTGGAAGCCGACTCCAACATAGTTGGGAAAAGGCTAAGCAGATGATGATGACCTGCTATACTACCATCTACTGTTTCAGATTCCTCATTCCAGATTTTCATACGTAGATTAGATACCTAGTCATGAGAACTCAACATGACTTTATAAAAAAAAAAATAACTGAACCTTAATTCAACATAAATAATAATTAAACAGCTACTATAAAATCTGATATTTTTAAACCTTTTCTTGATCCTTTCTATATCTATTAGCATCATTTTAGAATCATTTGAATCCGGAACCTACCTACTCGTACCTAGTACCGACTGAGATTTATGTTTTTGCGGAAGAGTAGCAAGTAACAAGTGTCGAACTAGGAACACGCCATTTAATCGCCATGCAAAATCAACAAACGATGTACAAAAAGTGCCCCGAATAGTTTTATAAAAATAATGACAAAGATAGTTTTTATTATGGCTTGAAACAAGATTATTTTTGTTTGAGACTTCTGACCTGGGGAATTAAACATTTAAAAATTAACCATAAAAAAGTAAAAACCGACTTCAAAACTTAAAACGAATAAAATAACTTTCATAAAAAACTTAACAGCTTCTGAAGTCGGTGCCAAACTACAAAGAAGAAGAATTGAAGATACCGACTCCAGATGCTGTTAAGTTTTTTGTGAAAGTTATTTTATTCGATTTAAGTTTTTGAAATCGGTTTTTACTTTTTTTAAAGTAAATTTATTTTTCCATTTTTATTTGAATATAAGTACCTACAATTAAATAAGCCCAAAACAAACGAAAAGATGTATCATCAAAATCCGCTTCGTACATAGGTTTAAAGAATTTTATTCTCATAAGAACTTAAATAACAGTTCACTTAAAATGAGATACAAAGTGCTTACATCTACGTAAAATAAATTATCATATTTGCCTCTGGGGTGTTGGTGACGTTATAGGGTACATAAGAATAATTACCTACGAAAACCTTCCTGAAAGTATGTAGATCATGGTAGTGAAAGAATCATCAAAATTGGTTTATGAGTTTTGGAGAAAATCGCGGACATATAAACACAACATACATACGGGTCGAATAACGCACAGAACCTACTTTTTGAAGTCGGTTAAAAATATCGTACAGTCCAGCCGGCTATTCTGTAAAAATCGCACCGTGAAAACTTAGGTGAGTTGAGCTTGAATTAGCTCTCATTCAACCTCATGCTACAGGATGCTTGAGTATGACCATGGAATATGTAAGTACTATTATTATTTATGTATAGGATTGACACCATTGACAGCTCACTTATCCTAATTTTTCACGATGACATTTTTACAGAACCTATCATAAGTAGGTACAAAAACTTTTTTACAAAAAAAAAAACAACCGACTTTCAAAAACAACACTAAAAATGAAAAATAACTTTAATTTCAGAAGTCGGTATCTGGTTAAATGAATTCTTGAAGTCGGTTGTATTTTTTTGTAAAAAAAGTTTTTATTTCTTACTTTTTAGTTGTGGTACCTGACCCTCACAGATTCTAATACCACTTCTGCAAAAGAAATTAGAACATCATCCTATTCGTCCACATAAAAAGTGTGGAAAAAATACGTATTATTGCAACTAACTCAAAAACCACCCAAGTAATATTAATAAATTATAGACGGGATCAACTTTGAAGTATATTACAAAAATTTTCTAATCGGACTACTCTGTAAAAAGTTATGCGTGGTCATCATACATAAAAAACAAAAAATAAACTCCTCCTTTATATTGTTGGCTAAAAGTATGGGTCGTCAGAAGCCCGAAAGTCTGACAACCAGTCTTACCAAGGGGTATCGTATTATCCAGTAATTGGATTGTGAAGGTCAGACAGGCAGTCGCTCCATGTAAAATACTGGTATTCTGCTGGTTAGACTGGAAGCCGACCCTAACATAGTTGGGAAAAGGCTAGCCAGATAATGATGATGAAGTACAAAATATTGCTATAAAAACAGTGCGTATGACTAAATATTGCTATAAAAACGATGCCTTCCTACATAATTATTTTGTTTAAACATTAATCAAGCAGAAACTGAACTGCAGTGGCTATAATAAACTATTCGCTCATTTCTTATCAGCGCGACCGGCGACCTTGGACTCACAGTCGGTTAATGTTCACCAACTGCTTAACATGGTTATGTGATTTCCCGTTTGTAACATAGAAGAATATTATACAGATCAAAACGATAGGAATTAAACTTGGATCAGGATTCAGGTAGGCGGTATTCTTGGCGCATTTGTAGGTTTTTGGCGCAATAATGTAGCCGCTAATAGGGGTGCTACACAGTACGCACGGCTACAGGAGCTAGACCACCACCTCTTAAAGCAGTATTATTTTAATCTTACATGAGTGTGGGAAAGAGATGGAGCTAGACGTCCTGTATAGCTCCATCTCTTTCTCACACTTAAGTAACATTAAAATAATACTGCTTTAAGAGGTGGTGGTTGGCCCCCTGATCAAGCTATACATATCCAGCATAAGCTGATCTCGTATTTTATAGGATTTCCTTACAATGAGAGGTCAGTGTAAACTAGAAATTTATAGCTTGATGTCGTAGCCGTATGTACCACAGAATAATAAAGCTACAGTAGTTTATCTGGACAGTGACCTTGAATTAATTACCTACGGCCGCTCGGTGGATAATTAATACGCGTCCATCCGTGCGTAACTGCCTCGCACTCGGAACTGTTGCATAGGTACTGGTATTTTGAAGCGCATCATTTCGGCCGTTTTCTGTGAAGATAAACTACGGTAACATTGTTATACTGTGGCAATACACAGCCGAGAACATGATGAAGCGAGGGTAGGCGCCGAACCGCCGCAGGAGACACCCTGGGCGGCGGGAATCTATCGCCGATTCCCGGCCACCGTAGGCGCGGGCTTGCGGACGACGAGTAATGAGCAGCTCGCCGTCCGGTAAGGACCAGGCCCGGGTCGACGGCGCGTTGTGTTCCACGCGCGCCTCAAAGAGATGTCAGCAGTGACGGGGTCCAATAGGGCCGAAGCCGCCGGGGTCGCGGGTAGTTCGAAAGAGATACCGTGGCCCTGGCACGGGTAACTGAAGGAACACGGGTGGGTTTTAGTCAGTAAAAGTCTGACACGCCCTCCCGCTCTGCCCGGAGCGGGAGAAGTCATTTGATGATTTCCCATCCACAAAAAAAAAAAAAAAAAAAAAGGGTAGGCGCCGAACGCCGAACGAAGTTTGCTGATCGACACGAGACGAATGAAAGCCAAATATGTGTAGGAATCTAGGAATGGCTTCGGGTCAGCTTTGTTGTTCAACAAATACTGCCGAATCGACATCCGAACAAAGTAGAAACCCTTACACGGTTTTGGAAGCTCCTATAGTTTCTACCTAGGAAGATACCTGGTGTGGTTTTTGGGGATCTAAGACGGCGTTTAACATTCCAAATAGGAGCTCGTGGCTAAGTAATAACAACCGCACGGGTTGATCCATGAGGCTAGGCTTGCCGCGGTTGGTCCGTGGATGGGTTACCGTCTTCATATACCGAGAGCCGTTGGTCCTGGCTGTCGTTGGTGGATCTTTGACAGTCGTTACGGGTCGTCAGAAGCCCGAATGTCTGACAACCAGTCTTACCAAGGGGTATCGTATTACCCAGTTACTGGGTTGTGGAGGTCAGATAGGCAGTCGTTCCATGTAAAATACTGGTATTCAGCTGCATCCGGTAAGACTGGAAGCCGGCCCCAACATAGTTAGGAAGAGGCTAGGCAGATTGAATGCCTTATTTAAAATTACTTTAAGAAAAACTCACATGGGCTTCTCTTAAAATCCTCAGTATTTACAGTCTACCTTTGTATACCAAAATAGTTTTTCCTTATTATAATAAACAATGATACCATTGTCATGACTGATGATATCACAGTAAATGCATAAAAACGGTGCTATTTCTGCACCGTCTGCTATTTCATAATACTCTGCATCACAATTTGCATACCTATTGCTAATTAATTTATTAGCGAAAAACGTATGCATGATCCTCTCAAAATGCTATAAAATGCAAAATTTCGTAATTTGACTTGAAAGATGTCATCCTACTACATACAGGGTGGTACAACTTTCTCCATGGGACCAACATCGTAATCGCGAAAAAATTAACAGTCATCCCATACAAAACTTCAATACCTACTCGACCCAAATGTATGGGACGACTGATATTTTTTTTTCCGATTACGATGTTAGTTCCATGAAGAAAGTTGTTCAGTTTGATGGTCTGTACCACACCTTTCTGATACACCGTGAGTGTATTGCTGCATTTATTAATCGTGGAAAGTAAATTATGCGATTTCTCTTGTTCTCCAGTATAAAATAATTTCGCACATTTAGGTACAGGTAATTACTTTCTAGTTTATGATCTTGGACATTACTGACCCGTCTTGAGCATCATGTTGATCAATATTCATGTCTTCTCTGTATGAGAAGATGCCTTTGCCCTGCAGTGGGACTATAATGGGGTGTATTAGTATGAGGAGCTCGTGGCTAAGTAATAACAGCCGCACGGGTCGATCGATCAGGTTAAGCTACACTTGCCGGGGTCGGTCCGTGGATGGGTGACCATCTTTACACACCGAGACTCCTCCGTGCCTCGGAAAGCACGTTAAGCCGTTAGTCCCGGCTGTCATTCGTGGATCTTTGACAGTCGTTACGGGTCGTCAGAAGCCCGAAAGTCTAATAACCAGCCTTACCAAAGGGTATCGTATTACCCAGAGGTCAGATAGGCAGTCGCTCCATGTAAAATACTGGTATTCAGCTGCATCTGGTTAGACTGGAAGCCGACTCCAACATAATTGGGATAAGGATAGGCAGATTGATTGATTATTATTATGTAGGTAGTTATTATACTTAGCGTTCTCGTCTAAATAAGTTATTTTGATGATAAAGATTTACATTCAAAATATTCAAATACAGATGCTTCCAACAGAATAAGACTAATTTTACCTATACACGTGTTTGTAAATATTAGGTCTTTACCTATGAAATTGCCGTTCTGCAGTACTGGCCATTTCAAATCAAAATAATTTTTGTTTGGCTAAGAATTCTAATTTCAAATTAATTTTATTTTAAAAACATGGATTTTTTTTCCAAAAGTAGTCATTTGTTTATTGATTAGTATAACATTTTCATCGCATTTCAATCTTTTTCGTCATCATGGATACGTTAAAAATTCGAGTAATTATGGAATATGAGTACCGTCGTGGCAGCAACGCGGCACAAGCGGCACGCAACATCAACGACGTTTACGGAGCTAACACTACAAACCAACGCACCACTTGTTATTGGTTTGCTCGCTTCCGTTCTGGAAATTTCGACCTGAAAAATGAACCTCGCGGTCGTCCGAAGACTTTGGTCGGCAATGACGAATTAAAGGCGATTGTGGAAGCTGATGATACACAATCTACGGCTGAATTAGCAGCAGCTTTCGACGTTAGCGTCAACACAATATTGGTCCATTTGCGTCAAATAGGCAAGGTAAAAAAGCTTGATAAATGGGTGCCCCACGAACTCAATAATCGCCAGCGCGAAGTACGCGTCGAGACGTGCCTTGCACTGCTCAACAGACACACAAATGAAGGAATTTTGAACCGCATTGTTACCTGCGATGAAAAATGGATTCTGTTTGATAACCGCAAGCGCTCAGCAAGTTGGTTGGATCCTGGTTCAGCACCTAAACAATGCCCTAAACGAAAACTTACCCCTAGAAAAGTGATGGTCACTGTTTGGTGGTCTAGCGCCGGTGTGATTCATCACAGCTTCTTACCAAACGGGGTGACCATTACTTCAGATGTGTACTGTGAAGAACTGAACACAATGATGGAGAAGCTGGCACATCTCCAACCAGCATTGGTCAATCGCTCGTCTCCGCTGCTCCTGCACGACAACGCGCGACCTCATACTGCACAGCAGACGGTCTCCAAGTTGCAAGAACTGGGGTTGGAAGCTCTCCGTCATCCGCCCTACTCACCAGACCTTGCGCCTACAGACTACTACTTTTTCCAGAATTTGGATAACTTCTTGGCGGGAAAAAAATTCAATACCCGAGAGGCAGTACAAAATGCCTTTGAAGAATTTGTTGCCTCCCGTCCAGATGATTTCTTTAAGAAGGGCATCAATAAACTGCCACTGCGTTGGCAAAGATGCATTGATTGCATGGGTGATTACTTCGATTAATACAAATAAAAAATGCATGAAAAAAATTCGTTTAAATTTTTTCATACAAAACGGCAATTTCATAGGTAAAGACCCTTTAAAGACCTATTATATTTTTGTGCATCAAGATGCGTTTAGTTACCTACCTACTTAAATTATGGCTAAAGTTTTATAACTCTTGACGAATTGATTTGCACTTGGATTAGATGCTACATTTTCCAGTAGGTTAAACCAGTTTAATCTTAAAATGCTAATTTTACTGAGCAAATATGACGTTAATAAACCACATAAACGATACCTAAGATATTACTTACGTTAGATCTCTAAGCATAATACCTGAAATCTACATAATTATTATGTTAGCACCCTGCAAAGCATGAATATTTTTAAAGAATCTTAATTTTATTCAATGGCTATGGTGGCACCATTGATATATTAGAGGAAGATATGTTACGCGCTAACATCGCAATCACTAAAAATACTCACGACTACATGCACCGAAACTCGCACATCTGTGATCACAGTCGCAAACCCACAGTTACCGATAGATAAGGACAGAGATAGGAGCCGGCGCTGTCGTGCAAGCGAAATCGCGTTAGCCGTCGAATGTTGGCGGAATGTTTACGATTATGAATGACATGTCTATCTCGCTCTCACAAACATGGCGAAGCAAACATGAAATATTATTACAATTTTCAACAAATTAACATTTTTGGCTGTATTTATGAGTGAAAAGTAATCCCGTGGAACTTGTTTTTAGTTTTTGAACTATTTGTGCACATTTTGAAAACACAGGAAATTACCGTAATCGTCTAAATAAGCAGCAATAATTGCTGCTTATTTAGACGATTACGGTAATTTTACTTAACGTGCTACACATGTGCTACACAAACGCCATTTCGATTGTGACTATCACCATAATGTCAATTGTGTCCGTGAACACAGTGTATGCGGTCCACGTCGAGGAGCGCTAACCATATCTTCCTAATTTATACATCAATGGGTGGCACCCTATAAAATATTATGTAGAACCTTAACCATAAACTAGGTAAAACGTTTCGTTATCCATATAGGAACCGGGCAATATGCAACAACCGAAGTACCTAGGTAGGTACACCGTGTTTTCAGAGAGCCAGTTTCTTCTAGACACAGTAGAAGTGGGTCGATTTTAATGAATATCGTAAACCTCCTTGAAAACATTGATACATGTGCGTTGCAGATAGATGAAACATTAAATTCTATGAAGTTAGAAGTGCCTTTAAAACTTAATGTCCCATATATTTTAATAACGACATTATGACTATAGAATCTTGTTGATAATATCGTATTTATCATTTCAAACTGGCTTAAACACAGTTTTATTTGACGTTTTGGCTATTCAACAGAACCTATGTTTCCAAAAGGCGCCTTGAACCTTTTTTTTTTTTTTTTTTTTTTTCGTGGGGAAATCCTCATGGATACCCTCCGTCTGGGAACAACGGAGGGTTATGTCGGACTTTTACCGACTAAAACCCCACTGTTCCTTCTAGCACCATGAGTCGGGGGCCCGGGAGATACTTGTACATTCACCGCACCCCCGACTGGTATCAGCCCGCCCTGCCTAGCGGCGCCTTGAACCTACCTTCACCAATGTTGGCCACTCTCATCATCGCTCTAATTCCACTCTTCCAGTATACCAGTACCTTCGTAAAGGACTTAATGCATCTGACTTCCCAAAAGGGACAAAGAAACGCATTAAAATTATTTTCTAACGCTATGTTTCGTTTTGATTGCAGATCAACAGCAAATACAGCGAGGAGCTTGCGCAGGAGTGTCTAGAATGGATCAACGCGATCATTGGCGAGCCTACCAACACCTCCGGGGATATGGACAACTTCTACGAAGTACTTAAGGACGGCACTATTTTGTGCAAGTGAGTAGGAGTACCTAGTGCACCTAAAAGAAAGAAAGAAAATACATAATTATTTTAAAAACATTTAAGTTGGGGGAAAATATGCGTCACATCGACTCAAAACGTCCATAGCTCAGCGTAATGCTGTGACACTATGCGAGACAGAGCTGTAGCCCTAGTATCCAATAGGCAGCAGGTTCTTTACGCCAAGTCTGGCCTCCTCCTTTCTGAATAAAGTATGAAGAACTAAAAACCCAATTATGAAAATTTTTTTTCAATTAAAATCCGAAAAATTTTGAAGGAAATTGTTCACTCTTCTTAGATTTGAAAAATTCGTCAGCACGACAACGTAAATGACGCAATTAATGTTGTTCAAATGAAAGGCATTGCCATTGTAAGTGTGATCATGATCAATCATCCATCATCACCTAAATCCATATTACATAAATATTTGGGAGAAATGTATATATCTAATAAAATCATGTCAAAGTAAATCTGAAGTAGGTATTAGATATCTATAGGTATCTTAGAGTTAGCGTGCGGCTATTCTAGTACCGTTTGCCATACTGAATCTGTCCATTATGACTATTGTATTTGCATGGCAACCGACCGAACGACGGCCTTACGTCTCTGAGTAAAGATCATCCATCTCGCTCTTTACGGCTATTCGAAGTCTTTATTGACTGAAAGACAGCTATAGTTTATAGCCAACATTCTCTTACTACACTTCAGCATTACAAGCCGAGTTGAAAACGTGTTTTAATAAATAGGATTAAGCGTCGCCTTGGAAGTCTTGTGGCTGAAATTGGCAGAAATTTTGGCCCAAGGTCGAACAAAATGTGTACCAACTTCATGCATAATATTGAAACTGTATGGCATTACTTCAATCATTTAAGTAGGTAACCGAGCTTGGTAATGCCGGGTTACCCTAAAATTCATCACTTAGTGGATCATCCAATTCCATCATCGCTGTATTGTGGGTGTATGTCACGTGGCGTAACGGCTGTGTTATGTGGTTTAAAATATATACGTGCTTACCTACGTAACATACCTACGGGACATATAATATTATACTTCTATGTTTTATCTAGTACTTTAGCCGTTCAACTCACTGGGTCGATTAACACCAAAACCACAGCAACAGATTTTTTTCCTCAAAGTGGCTGCGAACAAACGTGATTTCTCAACGTCTGAATTTCTAGATATGTCCTGTATTAAAACTGGCCAAGTGCCAGTTGGATTTGCGCACTAAGGGTTCCATACTACAAAAACTGCGACAGTTTACTTTCTTTTTAACCGACTTCAAAAAGGAGGAGGTTCTCAATTCGTCGGAACCTTTTTTTTTTATTTTTTTTTATGTATGTTCCCCGATTACTCGAAGATGGCTGGACCGATTTGGATTTTTTTTGTTTTATTCGAGAGGGTATATATCACAGTTGGTCCCATATAAAATTGATTAACTTTGCTTGGGTAGTTTTTGAGTTAGCTTCAATAATACGTATTTTTTCCCCACTTTTATATGGATGATGTTCTAGTTTGTTTTGCAGATAGTGGTATTAGAATTTGTGTGGGGTAGGTACACAACTAAAAAGTGAAAAATAAAAACTTTTTTACAAAAAAATACAACCGACTTCCAAAAACAACACTACAAAGTGAAAAATAACTTTAATTTCGGAAGTCGGTGGCAAAAAACGAAAATACATTTAACTAGACACCGACTTCCGAAATTAAAGTTATTTTTCACTTTGTAGTGTTGTTTTTGGAAGTCGGTTGTATTTTTTTAAAAAAAAGTTTTTATTACTATGTGCCATGAAAATTCATGATAGAAGCGATAGTGACACGAATATTCTGAGAAATTTTCAATTAACCCCATAAACACTTACCTACGATACTACGATTAAAACAATACAGCCTTGAGACAGACGTACAGACAGATGATGTAGGCTTAGTAATAGGGACACGTTTGCACCCTTTGCATGCGAAACCCTCTAAACTGAAATAATATAAATCACCACTTACAAATATATCTCGTATCATTGCAGGCTTGTTAACGACATTCAGCCAAACATGGTGAAGAAGGTGAACGTATCGAAGATGGCGTTCAAGTGCATGGAGAACATCAACGCGTTCCTCGAGGCAGCCAAGACACTGGGCGTACCCGCTCAGGAGACGTTCCAGACTGTCGACTTGTGGGAGAGGCAGAACCTCAACTCTGTTGTTATCTGCCTGCAGTCTCTTGGCAGAAAGGTATTACTTTATAATGATAAACTTTGGTATACAGGGTCAAATTAAATTAGCTTGCGAAACTCCGCAGACGTGATGAGTAACGAATTATCGATATCTAAACATGGTGATTATGACTATGTGCACTGCAAACGCGAGAAATCAACCTAATCATTCCAATTTCTCTACCAGGCTGGTAACTTCGGCAAGCCTTCAATAGGACCAAAGGAATCCGAGAAGAACGTTCGAAACTTCTCAGAGGAACAACTGAGGGCCGGTCAGGGTGTCATCTCACTGCAGTACGGCTCAAACAAGGGAGCCACCCAAAGCGGCATCAACTTCGGCAACACGAGGCACATGTAAACTCCAGTCTGACTATAATGACAGAACCACACGCTACGCCACTTCATGGTGTGCTTTTAAGTCACTTATATTTCGAATTATCCAAGCATTTTTTTCGTCGGTGTTCAATGATTTGTATCGTGGGGTTTCGTCAATGTGGTTCTGCCTTCAACCTGAATGTACACCCGATATTTGTTGGATAGGGATGATTCGCATCACTAAACCAACCTTTGACTAATATTAAAAGTTTATTAAAACTCCTATTTATAAATCTGTAAGAATTTGTCGTTTAAATATTTAGTGTCTATTTTAACTTTTATAGAAAAATACGATGGGGAAAATACGCACAGCGTGTTGACTCTACAAAGATGATAGCAAAAAATAATAGTGAAAACGTTGATGTTGTAATTTTAAGAATTTGACAACTTTCCTTGATGAAAATCATCCCTGAAAACACAAAATAATAATAGTGCAGTACTTAGTAGACTCGAATGACTTAATGTTAGAATAGAAAAGGACCATTTCCTTGTAAAAATCTCGTTTTCGAATCTCTTTTTTGGCTATATGTGCATACTTAAGATTTGAATTTTCCTAATACTCCATGGAAGAACGTTTTGTTGGGCTAAAAAGTCCCGATATTGTAACGGTGTCTACTGCTTCGGGACTGAGCCTTGCCAATGCTGCAGTCATTTCAAAATTAAGTATTTATGTGACAAAATCATTCCAAATCCATTCCAGAATTTTGTGCAGTTTGAAGTTCGTTAATTTATATTTTGATAAGTTTAAGTCAGCTAGCATTTGATATTAACAGGTTGTTCTAAGTTTATAAATATTTCGGTTTTTTTCTCAGCATGTTAAATTGTGCCAATGTCGTCATACACAATGTTCTTATAATAAATGTTATTAAACAGTACAATTAATATAATTACAAATTCTTTTAAAATAGTAATACTTGTGCCTTCGAGCTCCATAGGGGTTGAGAATCTATGTATGTGTTTTAAAAGTGTCTAACAAAATATTATGTATAATCGCTTTTGACTTACCATCAGGGTTTCCTTCTATTTTTTTATTATTTATCTATAGATTGAAATTAATCATTCCATAAGTATTTAGAATGTTAATAGTACACACTGTGATTAATGATTTTATAAACATTCTATATTATATTTTCGTATAGTTACGTATATATTTGACGATGACGTGTAATTCTAGTTGTGTAAGTTTCATAAAGTATTTACTATACTTTATGGAAGTACGTAGAATAATAAAATTTAAGTAAACTGAATAGTGTTTAAATTATAATAATTCCTCCGTACACGTAAAATACGCCTTGACGAGAAGTTGCGGACACCAGCCCGTATATCTATATAATCCTATTACACTTCTTAATCTACTACTCACTGAACCCGATGACCCTATCACCCTCCTCCAGGAAAGTAGTAGGGAAACTAGCACTGTCTACAAACACAAACACAGATTTACATTCCGGCCTCGCCGTCAAGGCCCACTGCGTTTAAGACCATCTAACGTAAATGCAAATTCATGTCCCTTGATCGTTTTAATCGAGCCAGCTGGTGGCGTAGCTGAGCCTGTAGCTTTAAACTCCCCTGTTAATAATAATTCAACCAGCTTGATCTAGCCTATTGCTTTGCCTTGCTGTTCTATTAATAATGACAACGACTCCCTAAGCCGAGGTCCGTACCCCACAGGGGGTGCCCTTAGTGCGCAGTCGTTTAGTTTATAAGTTTAGTTAGTATATTATGCCCCCTGGCTGGAGGCTTTTGGGCTCGCTTAAAGGCACCCACAGGAAAGTCCGGTTAAGTAGTCGAGACCTCTCATGGTCACATTACGAGATGCCATTTCCAAAAAAAAAAAAATAATCTACTGCATTTCTTTTTGTGACAAGTGACATTCATTAGTGTCACCATCACCATAGTTAATACACTCTAAGAACCATCACATCCAGAGCTAGTTATTAGTTAGGGCACAGTAGTAAGGGCTCGTATACACACTACACAGCGGTCCGTTTTATCTTATACGTTTATATTCAGCGATGGCGTATGTAGGTAGTTGTATGAGCGACTTCACACACATGACAGTATTTCAGATCCCTTAATAAAAACTTTTTTACAAAAAAATACAACCGACTTCCAAAAACAACACTACAAAGTGAAAAATAACTTTAATTTGGGAAGTCGGTGTCTGATTAAATGTATTTTCGTTTTTGCCACCGACTTCCGAAATTAAAGTTATTTTTCACTTTGTAGTGTTGTTTTTGGAAGTCGGTTGTATTTTTTTGTAAAAAAGTTTTTATTTTTCACTTTTTAGTGGGTCTGTTTATAATTTGTATAAGTTACAATAGTCTAATGTCAATTGCTCATCACATGTTACAAAATATTGCTTTTCCCGATGCTGGGACGTTAATTGTTGAGGAGTTCTGCTGGTAAGAACCAGGAGAACTCCTCAACAACCACTCACCACACGCATTGTGTGACGAGCGGAAATTGCTTAGCAACCATATTAAAGTAATCGAATCGCAACCCGTGACATATTTATCATTGAGTAGTTCTGGTAGCCATCTGTGGTCTTCATCATCAGTTCCAATTCACCATGTGGTGCTTTCCGAGAGCAAATGCACGAGCTACTATAAAAAATACCCAAATCGCTATAGGTGTGCCTATAATATTTGAAGAGTTCCTTCGATTTCTCCAGGATCCCATCATCAGAACTTGATTTTGACAAAAATGGGACCATTTGGGAAGTATACCCTTTCCAACAAAAAAATATTTTTTCAAATCGGTTGGCAAGCGACGGAGTTATGCGCGAACAAACATAAAAAAAAAAATAGAAACATCCGAATTGAGAACCTCCTCCTTTTTTAGAAGTCGGTTAAAAAATACCGATCCGACAAAATATAAGTAGGTCCGATTTACAGGTCCGTTTTATCTTATGCAGTTTTATTCGACGATGGCGCATGTAGTTTTATGAGCGAGAGTTCCCACTCACAACAGTATTAAAATAATGATTCGATGATTGATTAAAAACGGTCCTACAAATGCGATGGGCACATTACCTCCAGTAGCGACAGATCCGTTAAAAACGATCCTGTAAATACAGACTTTCTGTGTGAACACACAATTATTGATGCAATCACAATATGACCACAACCTTACTGACACAAGCCAAGGTTAGATTAGGTTATTAAAGGTTTAACTAGGAAGTTCAGGTAGAATCCAATTATATTATACCATTAACTTCTAGTCTATGGCCTTTGTTTATCAATATATAAGGAAATCAATTATTACAATAAACAATTATTTCTTTAGAGGTAGTACGCACGGCTACAGATCAAGCTATACATTTCCAGTATAAGCTAATCTCGCTTTGTATAGGATTTCCTTGCAATGAGAGGTAAGTGTAAACTGGAAATGTATAGCTTGATGTGTAGCCGTGTGTACCTACCTACCTACTGTTGTCGATTTAGGTACACCTAAAATAATAAAAATTGTGATAAATGCACCGAATTTAATTTACACAGTATCTACACGGTTTAAACGCCTACGCTGAATATACGCTCAAAGACATATTTCATTTGAAACGCTACTACGTGCTATAAATATTTCCACAGGTGCTTCTTTGGTACTCCTAAAATAATAAAAATTGTGATAAATGCACCGAATTTAATTTACACAGTATCTACACGGTTTAAACGCCTACGCTGAATATACGCTCAAAGACATATTTCATTTGAAACGCTACTACTTGCTATAAATATTTCCACAGGTGCTTATTTAGTATAATATTAACCTACAGCCTAAAACAAATATCATAGCAGCTACTGTTCAGACTGTTAAATCGGTTTGAGTCGGTCGGAAAGTAAAAATACTGTAGGAACTCACTTAAAAATAATCTGGATTCTAAAAAAGTTTAGCTACCTACCAGTGAAACCTATAACCTACCTCGTGCAATAGGAATTATAATTACGTAATACAAGCTGGTGTCCGCAAATCCTCGTCAAGGATTTCTGACTTTTCTGGTAAGTACTTAAACCTCAGTTGGTCCGTTAGAGTTTTTTGACCCTTGTATCAAACAGAATCAATTGGCATCAAAAAAAGTTTTAAAACTTTTTTATTCTATAAAACTTATTTTTTTTTAGAATATTATTCTTGCTGATTGTACAATTTTTGAAAAATCTGATCAAAATTTCTCAAAAAGTTAAGGTATCTTATAATAGGTCTTTACCTATGAAACTGCCGTTTTGTATGAAAAAATTTAAACGAATTTTTTTCATGCATTTTTTATTTGTATTAATCGAAGTAATCACCCATGCAATCAATGCATCTTTGCCAACGCAGTGGCAGTTTATTGATGCCCTTCTTAAAGAAATCAGCTGGACGGGAGGCAACAAATTCTTCAAAGGCATTTTGTACTGCCTCTCGGGTATTGAATTTTTTTCCCGCCAAGAAGTTATCCAAATTCTGGAAAAAGTAGTAGTCTGTAGGCGCAAGGTCTGGTGAGTAGGGCGGATGACGGAGAGCTTCCAACCCCAGTTCTTGCAACTTGGAGACCGTCTGCTGTGCAGTATGAGGTCGCGCGTTGTCGTGCAGGAGCAGCGGAGACGAGCGATTGATCAATGCTGGTTGGAGATGTGCCAGCTTCTCCATCATTGTGTTCAGTTCTTCACAGTACACCTCTGAAGTAATGCTCACCCCGTTTGGTAAGAAGCTGTGATGAATCACACTGGCGCTAGACCACCAAACAGTGACCATCACTTTTCTAGGGGTAAGTTTTCGTTTAGGGCATTGTTTAGGTGCTGAACTAGGATCCACCCAACTTGCTGAGCGCTTGCGGTTATCAAACAGAATCCATTTTTCATCACAGGTAACAATGCGGTTCAAAATTCCTTCATTTGTGTGTCTGTTGAGCAGTGCTAGGCACGTCTCGACGCGTACTTCGCGCTGGCGATCATTGAGTTCGTGGGGCACCCATTTGTCAAGCTTTTTTACCTTGCCAATTTGACGCAAATGGACCAATATTGTTTTTACGCTAACGTCGAAAGCTGCTGCTAATTCAGCCGTAGATTGTGTATCATCAGCTTTAATTCGTCATTGTCGACCAAAGTCTTCGGACGACCGCGAGGTTCATTTTATAGGTCGAAATTTCCAGAACGGAAGCGAGCAAACCAATAACAAGTGGTGCGTTGGTTTGTAGTGTTAGCTCCGTAAACGTCGTTGATGTTGCGTGCCGCTTGTGCCGCGTTGCTGCCACGACGGTACTCATATTCCATAATTACTCGAATTTTTAACGTATCCATGATGACGAAAAAGATTGAAATGCGATGAAAATGTAACACTAATCAATAAACAAATGACTACTTTTGGAAAAAAAAATCCATGTTTTTAAAATAAAATTAATTTGAAATTAGAATTCTTAGCCAAACAAAAATTATTTTGATTTGAAATGGCCAGTACTGCAGAACGGCAATTTCGTAGGTAAAGACCTAATATAATCATTGTAGCTATAGCTTCCTATAACTACAAGGGTTAGGTTAGGTTAGCTGCCCCATCTCAAAAATCCACCCCGTAGGGTTAGGTAGGGAAGAATACGGGAAAAGGCTCTACGTTGCTTTCTAATTTCGTTGCCTATTCGAAAGCTTTTGATTCAATCGGACACTTAGCTCTGTGGAAAGCCCTAGACCAACAAGGAGTAGGTACCACAAAAATACATAGGTACTTAAAGAAAATTTATAAAAGGGGTAAAACCAAAGTTATATTAGAGAAACAAGGAAAAAAATTCGAAGTACAACGTGGAGTCCGACGCCGACGGCAAGAAATTTCACGCGGACGAAGTCGCGGGCAGAAGCTAGTATTATGATAAAAAGACAGTTTAATTAATGACATTCAATTTACAAAATAATTATACCTTCACGTGTTCCTGAGTAAAAGGATCTTGACAGACTGACATAAGTACCTACTTGAAAATAATTTTTTATGTGTTATACACTACTATTTTTTAATCTGTCATATTTGTAACTTCATAATTGAATCAATCATTCATAACAATTGCTACTAGAAAATACTACGCGCAGTGTTTTTCCATGTTTAATGAATACTACTATGTAGCCTGTACAATATTTCCTTAAACTGAATGACATTTTGGGATTTAAACAAACGCTAATAACTTTGCTGTTTATGAATATTATTTAGTGAGACTTTACATTATATAATAACAAGATCTTCTCTATTAAGCCCTTTAAGTATTTGTACTAATTAAAAATTTGTGGTGTATTACAAAATAACAATTTTCGGATTTTTTCCTTTACTTCTGCTGCGAGACTGCTTCTTGGCAAATTTCATGATTCTAGGTCAATGGGAAGTACCCTATAGGTTACTTGCGAGTATCAAAATATGTCGCATCGAATGCGAAGTGTCAACTGGCAAGTAGTAACTTCCAAAATTTCTTGCAGAAGTCAATTGGCAACTGCACCATAATTGCGTAACACACTATCAATCGGAATTTTAATAATTTTATAAAAAAAAAATTGTAAAATTCCGATTGAAAGTAATAATTTTTTTTTTTCTTTTTTTACCATCATTCGGAATTTTAATAATTTTAAAACAAATTGCTAATCCATTCCTTCTTATGCACGAAAAATTTGTCTGCTCGACAACGTAAATAACTCAATGAATGTTGTTTCTTTCTTTTAATTCTTGCATGGTGTGTCCCACAATTGGGGATTAATCTCGTTTATATTAGGTTGGGGAAAAAGTCTTTTCGCATTATAGTATGTATGAACTTAAAATAAAATCTCTTTGGCTATACTATTTGTATCTGGCTGGTTTTGCTATAATTGAAAGTTTAAATTTTAAAGAACATAATTCCAAATTTAAATTAGGAAAATGTGTGATTTTCATTTGTTTTTCGTACTGTCAAGATGAGTGAATCTTATAAAGAAATTCGATACATTTTAAAATTTTACTACAAAAAAGGTAAAAATGCAACACAAGCCACGAAAAAAATTTGCGATGTTTATGGACCCAGTGCAGTGTCTGTGACAGTAGCACAAATTTGGTTTAAGCGTTTTCAATCCGGAAATTTTGATGTCAAAGATGCACGTCGCTCTGGTCGCCCTATTACGGATAAAATGGATGCCATTTTTGAAAAAGTGGAGCAAGGTCGGCATATCAGTAGTTACGACGTAGCTGAAGAACTAGGAATTGACCACAAAACAGTTTTGGCGCATTTGAAAAAAACTGGGTACACAAAAAAGCTCGATATTTGGGTACCTCACGAGCTCACTGAAAGAAACCTAATAAACCGTGTACTCATTTGTGATTCTTTATTACGACGTAATGAAACCGAACCATTTTTGAAGGAGCTGATAACTGGTGATGAAAAGTGGATCACGTACGACAAGAACGTGCGAAAAAGGTCGTGGTCAAAGGCCGGTCAGGCTTCACAGACTGTGGCAAAACCCGGGTTAACTCGCAACAAGGTGATGCTGTGTGTGTGGTGGGATTGGAAGGGCATTATTCATTATGAGCTATTACCACCAGGCAGGACCATCGATTCTGAACTCTACTGCGAACAACTGATGAGATTAAAGCAAGAAGTTGAGAGAAAGCGGCCGGAATTAATCAACAGAAGGGGTGTGGTTTTTCATCATGATAACGCTAGACCTCACACATCTTTAGCCACTCAGCAAAAATTAAGAGAGTTTGGCTGGGAGGTGTTAATGTATCCGCCGTATAGTCCTGACCTTGCACCTTCAGATTTCCACCTGTTTCGGTCTCTTCAGAATTCTTTAGGCAGTGTCAGGTTAACATCACGAGAGGACTGCCAAAACCACTTGTCGCGGTATTTTGATCAGAAGTCCCAAAATTTCTATAGCAATGGGATCATGGCCCTACCTACAAGATGGCAAAAAGTTATCGAACAAAATGGTACCTACATACTTTAGATAAATGTAAATAATGTATATTAAAAAATGTTTTGAATTTTCTTAAAAAATGCGAAGAAACTTTTTCCCCAACCTATTAGATATAAGTTTCACCGTGTCTCCACAGGACCATACCTTTTTCTCGCTCATGTTATAGTTATTAATTAAAATTTGAACATTTACAATCAATTTCAGTGAATCCAGCAATTACATAATTATAGAATTCCCAGCTTAAAAAAATATTAACTTGCTCTAAAAACTTCCAACTTTTGTGTGAACAAAATAAAGGAGCACGCACTTGCTGCAAGGTCAAAACAACCGTATACACGTGCGACTTGCAGCAAGTTCGACAAGTCACAAAAACTAGCAGGAGTCAACTTGCGCGAGCGTTTACACATTGAAGTTGCTTGCGCAAGTCAACTTCCGCAAATTTTATTGCTATTTTGGATACTTCGCTTAAGTCCGTATTTTTTTATTGCGTTGGCTTAGATGTTTACCTATTTTTTTAGAACTCTTAGGGACCTACGTATTTGATATTAATTTCAACTTGATACCATAACGCGTTTCTGAGAAAAAGGGTCTTTAGTTGACAGACTGACAGACAGACAGACGGACAACGAAGTGATCCTATAGGGGTTGCGTTTTTTCCTTTTGAGGTACGGTAACCTAAAAACATTTAAAAATACATATAAAAAATAGTTATCCGCCGTCCAAGCTACCGGTGGTTAGAGCTGCAGAAACAGGAACCTCCTCACAATGCGAGCCGTATCAAGGAGTACTGCCTTCTGAATCAGGCGAGACCTCGAAAGATGTTGGTCGAGGCTTTCGGCCATCAGGCCATTGGCCGTTACGATAATCGGCACAATGACGGCCGAGCTCTCATTCCACATGTCAACAACCCCGTATGCTAAGTCGAGATATTTTAGTTGTTTCTCTTTCTCAGCCTTGTTATATTTTAGTTTATTATTTTTTCCCTATCAAATACTTACATTTTTAAATACACTTTTATAAAGATATAAACAAACATTTAAAAATATTAAAAAAATAGAGGTCCACCGGTATCGGGAGCAGGGTCCAGGCTACCGGTGGTTAGGGCTGCAGAGACAGGAACCTCACGATGCGAGCCGTATCGTTATTATCGGTACTGTAAAGCATTGATGCTTTGATCAAGCCTCGTTACTAGTACTTACTAGTATTTTAGAAGACTGGGAGCAGTCTAGCCAAAGCAGCCAGGGCAGCCAGGGCAGCGTCGCAAAGCCACTCAATTGTATTGAAATGATAACGTGTCCATTTGATAAAGGGTGATACTTCGAAATTGAGGTTCCGTATCCACAAAGATCCAATCAAATGAGACCCTATAGCTTAGCCTACGCCGCTGTCTGTCTGTCTACTGTCACAGGGTATCCTTCTTAGTTAGAATTACGGTTAGAAGTGGGTTCAGAAGTTTTAACCCTCTGTTAGGCTCTAACCGCATTATTCACAGATTACCTAAGTGTAACGACCCCTGCCGCTATGATGGCATCAATCAAATAAAAAGTTTTTCGTGACAAATTGAAATATCGACACATACCTACACATCACCATATGGGTGAATTCGACCAAACTGTTATACCCAGGAAGAATTTTTGACAGTTTCTCCTTTCAAAAACTGTCAGTAGTCAATTTTATACCACGGAAGATATCCGAATTTGGTCAAATTAGCCATAAGAGACGTTCAATATTAAAATCAAAGTCAACTCATCACGTGATGCCCATGCTCCTTGCTCATTAATAAAAGTCATACCCCCAACGGCGTGTTATCATCAAGACTTCTCTTTGTAGACAGGGCAGAATGATAACCTCGCGCAAAATATTCCGCTACTTGCGATAATAGCGGCCATCAAAAATAACTGTTTATCAAAACTTTTCTATTACGTAGCCACGGAATATCGGGGACGTGGGGTGCGGCCGCGCGAGGCCGTCTTTTCCATTGGCTGGACAAGTGGCACTTGTCCAGAGTGGCCCCGCGATGCGATCCAGGGGCCCCCTAGTTCCTGCCAGCGTCCTAGCTAGAGGCTGTCAAAAGAATAGCCAAGTACTTAAATACCACACGGAATGCTAAAATTTTCGAGCTCGCTGCTTTCGCTCATAGGTAGGTACACCCTGCTCCCAGGGCCTCCAATGGATTCAGATAGCCCTGCGACCGCGCATGCTTGAATGAGGCGAACAAAAAGTTGTGACGACTATAATGTAAAGTTTTCACGACTATATTTCCCCCATGTAGGTGGGGGTTCCACCTGGTAGGGGTTGACCGCCGGGATACGGTGAAGAAAGCGGCGCTGTCTAGCAGCGTCGTGGCGTGCCTACAGACACAGATATAGCAACCATACACAGGGACGCGCATATTCGCGTCCCATCATCTTTTAGGCCGCAGTAAGGCCACCACAATGAGGGGCCCGTAGTTACGGGCCAACGTATGGCGCCCGCGGGAGGGGGGCTATGCCCCGTGATCGCCTGCCGCACCCCCTGAGGGGGGTGCAGCGACAGCTCGCACCACGACTATATTTTTTAGGACTAGGCCCTACAGCCTAGTCCATTTTACGACTTCACCAGGGTACCTACCTAACCATACCCTATCCTACCATTCCACCAACATTTAAAAACACAACGCCCACGCGCACGCGCGGTTATGTACGCAACGTCACAAAAATAATTGTTTGTTTTCCAATGTAAATAATCTTTATCTTTAACGGAAGACATTATTTTTTTTGGACATACCTACAGCTTAAAGATAAGAGGACATACCTAGTTACCTACCTACCTACTATGCGATAAAAGGTATTCTCTGACATAGAACTATAACAAAAAAAGTAAGTAAATCTAGATACAATATTCTGTTGACATGGTGGGTCAGAATGGAAAAGTTATGAATTTAATAGAGTTCTATCCAAGTAGAGCTTCTCTACTTCAGATACACGTGTAGTTACAGTCAACCATATATTTAAGGTAGGTACAGACGCCAGCAGGTCAAGCCACCCGAAAATGTAAAATTTTCCCAATCAACCTTGAACCTAATGCTTAGGCACTAAAGATGAAAATCTATTAAAGAAATTTGACAGATTGTAGTAGCTTGATGTGCTGGCGTCTGTACAGTCAGCAACAAAAGTCGATTAACACTTTCAGTTTTTTAATCTTAATTATTAAGAGAAATATTTAATCCAAATCGGAACAGGAGTACTTAAAATTTTATGAACATTAACTCTTAACAGATAAACGAAAAAAAATCAGTTTATCGAATCATTTTGTGTTAATTTAGATGGTGTCTTTTGACACTACAGAAGTCGGTTAACACCGCTACTTTTTAGTAGCAGTGTTAACCGACTGCTGTTGCTGACCGTACCAACAATTTATTCGTCATTGACAGCGCCTTTATGTCGTGGCAATAAGAAGGCCTGCTTACGGAGTGCAAGTGTTACCACTGATGTGCGGTCATGTGCGGTTAACTGTACTACCTGAGAATGAGTTAATATTAGGTCTATACCTATGAAATTGCCGTTCTGCAGTACTGGCCATTTCAAATGAAAATAATTTTTGTTTGGCTAAGAATTCTAATTTCAAATTAATTTTATTTTAAAAACATGGATTTTTTTTTCCAAAAGTAGTCATTTGTTTATTGATTAGTGTTACATTTTCATCGCATTTCAATCTTTTTCGTCATCATGGATACGTTAAAAATTCGAGTAATTATGGAATATGAGTACCGTCGTGGCAGCAACGCGGCACAAGCGGCACGCAACATCAACGACGTTTACGGAGCTAACACTACAAACCAACGCACCACTTGTTATTGGTTTGCTCACTTCCGTTTTGGAAATTTCGACCTGAAAAATGAACCTCGCGGTCGTCCGAAGACTTTGGTCGACAATGACGAATTAAAGGCGATTGTGGAAAATGAAATTGCCGTTTTGTATGAAAAAATTTAAACGAATTTTTTTCATGCATTTTTTATTTGTATTAATCGAAGTAATCACCCGTGCAATCAATGCATCTTTGCCAACGCAGTGGCAGTTTATTGATGCCCTTCTTAAATAAATCAGCTGGACGGGAGGCAACAAATTCTTCAAAGGCATTTTGTACTGCCTCTCGGGTATTGAATTTTTTTACCGCCAAGAACTTATCCAAATTCTGGAAAAAGTAGTAGTCTGTAGGCGCAAGGTCTGGTGAGTAGGGCGGATGACGGAGAGCTTCCAACCCCAGTTCTTGCAACTTGGAGACCGTCTGCTGTGCAGTATGAGGTCGCGCGTTGTCGTGCAGGAGCAGCGGAGACGAGCGATTGACCAGTGCTGGTTGGAGATGTGCCAGCTTCTCCATCATTGTGTTCAGTTCTTCACAGTACACATCTGAAGTAATGCTCACCCCGTTTGGTAAGAAACTGTAATGAATCACACCGGCGCTAGACCACCAAACAGTGACCATCACTTTTCTAGGGGTAAGTTTTCGTTTAGGGCATTGTTTAGGTGCTGAACCAGGATCCAACCAACTTGCTGAGCGCTTGCGATTATCAAACAGAATCCATTTTTCATCGCAGGTAACAATGCGGTTCAAAATTCCTTCATTTTTGTGTCTGTTGAGCAGTGCAAGGCACGTCTCGACGCGTACTTCGCGCTGGCGATCATTGAGTTCGTGGCGCACCCATTTGTCAAGCTTTTTTACCTTGCCAATTTGACGCAATTGAACCAATATTGTTTTGACGCTAACGTCGAAAGCTGCTGCTAATTCAGCCGTAGATTGTGTATCATCAGCTTCCACAATCGCCTTTAATTCGTCATTGTCGACCAAAGTCTTCGGACGACCGCGAGGTTCATTTTTCAGGTCGAAATTTCCAGAACAGAAGCGAGCAAACCAATAACAAGTGGTGCGTTGGTTTGTAGGGTTAGCTCCGTAAACGTCGTTGATGTTGCGTGCCGCTTGTGCCGCGTTGCTGCCACGATGGTACTCGTATTCCATAATTACTCGAATTTTTAACGTATCCATGATGACGAAAAAGATTGAAATGCGATGAAAATGTAACACTAATCAATAAACAAATGACTACTTTTGGGAAAAAAAAATCCATGTTTTTAAAATAAAATTAATTTGAAATTAGAATTCTTAGCCAAACAAAAATTATTTTGATTTGAAATGGCCAGTACTGCAGAACGGCAATTTCATAGGTAATACCTAATATTAATGTGATTAATGATTGTGACAATGATCACTATTTTGATACCCAGTGTTTTTTGTTATTTTTGAACGCGATATTCGCAATCTTATAAGCACAATCTCGTCTCGCGATGTCAATGTCAGTATGTTTTCTTTGGTAAGTCAGGTAAAACGGAAAATAAACGTCGGATGCTGATTTTCTATTGGTTGAAACTCACAATAAAACAGCTGACAATAACATTAGTGGTTAAAAAGCAATCGAGAACAGTCTAGATGGTTTCTGAAAAAGGTGGTTGTAAACATGTTAAACAATTAAATAATCTTGCTTTTTACTGTTATCACTTATCAGTTGATAATCTGGGCGGTTTGTGTCCTTAAAAGAATGATTAGTCACCTTTAAATCGAAGGCAACCAATTAAAACGTTGTACAATCTAAGCGCCAAAACACGTAAAAATGTTAGTGAGGTTACGGCGTAATATTTTGGTTCTACATTGGTAAATAATAAGTATGACGAAATCGGCAGCGGCATTTTCTAATGGATGGGCGATCGACACAACGCCTGACCTGCAGAACTCTACCGATAACGACGTAAGTGGCCCCCTGCAGAGTTGTTTATCTGTCCGATAAAGCGTCCTCTATGACCTTATCAGGACGAAGTCGCGTGTTTTTGCTAATTTAAATTAACACACAAACATTCATTCACTTCTTTTTATTTAAGAAAGCCTTAATACCTATCTGGATTATTTACTCAACTAATTACTGGCTGGAATGATAACTGTAATTGATTATATAGATACATGTAGATTATAGTATATCACACTGTAGGTACATTCATGTGCTAGAACAAACTAAATAAGTAAGTACACAGTCATGAGGCTTTCTGCAAACTCGATGTTGCTCAAGCTTTAAAAAGTTCGAGTCAAAACCAGCAAAAACTCGTCAAAAACTTCATTATTAGATAAAAACTGTTTTGAAAAAAGTTTCAATTGATTATGATTTAGTAATTATGTACTTAATCATAATATCCGCATTGATTTCTAATCAACATTTAACAATGTGAAACATATGTGCAATTTGCAAAAATATAATTTTGGAATTTCGTGGGGTTTGGAATACCTTGACGGATCCCCCTTAAGACGGCCTCATAAGGCAGGAACAATGTGGGGTTTTAGTAGGAGACCCATGGTAAGACATGACATTTTCCACAGTTGTAAAGTAATCAATCCATTGGGATTTACTCTTAAAAAAACTTTCCAAGTGCATCTCGGACCACGCACAATGAAGGATTCCGTAGTTGGAAATAATTAATCCCAAATAAAACTTAAAATTGTTGTTGAAAAACTAGAAATCCCAAAAAAAAATTGTTTTATGCAATAAAATTACAAATTAATTTTCACTTTTTCCTTTGCTTGCTCTGTGAGACCTTGCTTATATGTTTTGATTTACTTGCGAGTATCAAAATATATTGCATAAATGGCTGTACTTTTCCAGTGTTGACTTAGAAGCTTGATTTTTTTAGAGCTCCAAGGGACCATAGACCCACGTAGTTGATATTAATTTCAACTTGATACCTTCACGCGTTCTTAAGAAAAAGGGTCTTGACTGACTGACAGACAGACAGACAACAAAATGATCCTATAAGGGTTCCGTTTTTTCCTTTTGAGGAACGGAACCCTAAAAAAATATTTTATGAAAGTAGTAGGATATTATCTCAAGGAACTTTTATTTTAAAACTTAAATAACTTAGCTATGGAGTCCTATATTGGTATCCAATCTGATAAGAACAATGAACGGTGTCAAGTCACTGACCTTTGGTCTCCTCTTTTTATTTGTTCAGACCGTTTTGATGATTTCATTATCAGACCATATTTAAACAAGCACTTAATTATCTTAAGCATTAAGGATGATAGGTTTCTAATAAATATCTTTTATAAATTCAATTTGATTTTGAATGAAGAAATAAATAACAATGTCCTTAAAAATTCTAGATGAGTAGCAAACCTAGTATCTACCTAATCCCATTAGCAAAAAATATTTGTATTGAGGTTTTAAAACGACTACTTGAACATAGTTTATTTCAGTTTGCATTTCACCAACATCTTTGTTATACATATAGGGTGTTTCAAAGCTGGGTGCAAATCCATAAGAGGGTGATACCTATAAAAAAAAAACATACTTCGTCAGAGACATGTATGGCTCAAAATGCTCATAATGGTGTCTACTATCACCCCCTTAAGGAGGATGCGCTGTGATAGCCCGCAAAATTCAAATTTTCTTGCTTTTTATGCAATTTGCAGGTCCGTGTCAGGTTATGTTTTGATCAAAATATGATACGCGGCAATAAAACCAAAAATACATAATACAACACCACCATAAACTTCACAATTGCTAATTACATAATTTTAACCATAAACGATCGAACGAAATCTAACAAATCTGCACGAAATCTAACTTAGAGAGATGTATTGATGATTTTTAAAATTAAAATTATGTAAATAAATATGTTTTATTGTCGCGTATCATATTTTGATCAAGATACAACCTGACACGGACCTGCAAATTGCAAAAAAAAAAAACAAAAAATATTAATTTTGCGGGCTACCACAGGGCATCCCCCTTAAAGCTTTGCAGCCAGCTTCCAAACACCATGTATTATTTACATTCATTTTTGAATTTTGCCACTTATGTAAGTCAAATATAAATTCACATACAATGATGGATTCTGTTTGATGAACCGATTCAAAATTTATTAAAATAAAAAGTAGGTAGTCTGTCATTCATTTCACTATAATTGAAGCTCTATCACTATGGTATACTATATTTTATTACCTTATGTAAATAGCTGGTCCATTTAAAAGTTTTAAATTCCTTACAAATTGATGTGGTCCTGGTTTTTACAATGCCACCCTGCCTTATGCAGTAGATTGTCTTATAATGATAAAAAATTAATTATAGCATTCATTGTTATTAAGCATCTAGATAAAATACTGTTTTTAGATAACATAATATCAAAACATATTTCAGCTAAGAAGCAGAATGTTAAATTGCAATTTTACCGAGCACTATATTTGGATTGGTCCTACTGTCCTTCCTTGTAGTACTCCAGTTACTTACTAGACTGTAATGAGGCTTTCTCCAAAGTATTCTTATTTCTAATTGTGCTGCAGGCACTGAATTAAACATTACCCACTTTTGAACTGATCCCTTATTAGCCTAGCCTACATTACATTAATGTAATTTATTTAAATTGAACACTTAACTTTATCAAACGCGTGATACTGGGTTTCACCATTCTGAAATTAAAACAATATATTGCAACATCTTTTTTTCATGTACATTTAATTAGTTATTATAAAAATATATTTTTAATACTAATAAAAGTATGATTTAATACCGCCTCTTACATGTCTACATAAATATAGGGTCTAAGCATAAAATTTTAAATTATTTATCAGCCTTTTACTTTGCATGGCAAAGTAAAAGGCCATGCAAATTTAAGGGCTATTTTATATTTTTTCATGTGAAGCTTGCTCACCACACCATAAAACGAAATACTACAGAAACCGCTTTTATTACTAAAACAAGCATAACAATGTCATCACGGGGGTCAAGTGCCACCTCGGCACGTATATTCCATGGCCAAACAGTTACTTCCAGTACTTTTTGCGTATCATGCATGACAGCATGACCCTACCACAATAGGTTCCGGTCCTACGAATTACGAATGGTTCTTGGAGTCGATTTCTTTCGCTAGCTGAAAGATTTAATTCCACGATAAGTCAAGACCCCACATCGACTTATCAATATCCTATCGCTTGTTACGTAGATACTTGTTTTTCTTACTACCAAGTATGTTAATATTATTTGCGTATAGGTATTGATAGTTATCTAAATATCGTTGTAATGTCACTTTGATTATTATTGCACGCCTCTTTTAATAGTAGGTACAGAATCTATATAAATAGACTCGTACTCGTGTTTTCAAGTTATTTGTCTTTGAGTGCGTTGACGTTATATCGTTGTGTATTTTGTGATGGTTAACAATATAAGTATTGTGTGTGGTGATTTTCTCTCCGTGAGTTTTTTTTAATATATTTTTTTAAACATATTCGTATGCTTCTTGCATCATTTCCTTCAATTCAATCCTTATATGAAATGAAAGCTCTAACGTGTAGGTAGGTATATCTCGTAAAAGTGCCTTAAATCTTTTCATGCTAAGAATTGGGGAGGAGTTAAACGCATTATATTTGTCAATCATGATCATCATGGAGGTACTATGTAAAAGCCAGTGCTTGAAATGTTATTCTACCAAAACTTTTGCAGCAAAAACATTGAAATACTCACATACAAATATTTTCCGCACAGTTAACTGCATTGCGAGTTGCATTATCCTTCCTCTGCAGTGGCGACCCTACATTATCTGAGCTACTCGTTACCCCCTAGTCAGTAGGCACGGATACTTATTATCATGTGGGGTGCCGAGGGCGACCTTCCACCTCTGCTCACCCGCGATGCCCACGTCCCTCGTCTGCCGCTGATAACGACGCATATAAATGATCACTTATAATCGCCCGCGCACTATACTCGCTCAGTGTTCGTTCACCAATCTACCAGTGTGCGCGTCTTACATATCACTCAACTTCGTTGAGTTCGCTCAAATTACTTTTATCCGCGCAATACAGTTTTTGTTCAGTTTTCATCTGTTTAGTCCTCATGGCTAAATTCATCGACCGTGATTTTCTTTCTCCTAATTAAGTAAATCCAGTGTCTTTGAAAGTGGACTCACAAGTGCTACAAACTTTCTGTGAACGCAATTCTAGCGTTATTTACGTTTCTTTTAAAATTAATACTGGCACCAGCATACATGCATTTTACAAGCGAGGTGTTGCAAAAAATGACCATTGTTCTGATGTACCGTATCAACCCTATCTACTATTCAGACTACTCGGATACGATCTAAATTTATACCTGAAGCTCTTTCGGCTCAAAAGCTGTCTCTGTCATTGGCTATTTCACTTTGAATATTACAAGTTCGGAGTATATTCCAAAGATATTACCTGACAAGGGATATTTTCTTGCCAACCAAAAAGGATTTGACTATAACCCAGAATGGATATTGTGGCCAATGTAAGTTTCAACACTATGATAGTCTCATTTTATTTATTTTGTCACGAAGTTAACTCATTCAAGACTCGTGTGAGGGTCAAAGTGTATCATTCTCTTCTGATTGAACCAACTTATAATGCTAACAGAGATAATGTTTATGTTTACAGTACCACCCGGTTTTGAAGGCATTTCTTGCCGGTTCTTTCTCCGGGACCTTCAGTACTATACTGTTCCAGCCGCTTGATTTGGTGAAGACTCGTCTACAGAACCCAACCCAACATGTTGTTGCGGCGACTGTCAAGTAAGTCACATAATCAACTGAGCTTAAACTTCATCATCATCATTATTATTCAGCCGAATGACGTCAACTGCTGGATTTAGGCTTCCTCTTAGCATCGCCACAACTAGTCCTGTGCTTCCCAAACAGACTTAGTTCAATACCAATCAAAGAAAATCTCTCTTCTCAACAGTAAAATAAAAACGGACAGTTACAGGCAAATAGTAATCACCAAAAACTCACAGAGATATAAGTTCAATCCTAGATAACAGCAGACGGTACTTACTTATATCTTGTTGCTACGAAAAAAAGTAGGTAGGGAGGCACGAGCTGTGACCAACGACTGATTAGCTGTTTCATTAAATTTTTTATTGTAGGTACATTGTGACTTGAGATAATTATTATGTACCTAATTATTGTTAACAAAAAAATCAATCTGCCTAGCCTTTTCTCAACTATGTTGGGGTCGGTTTCCAGTCTAACCGGATGCAACCCAGTTACTGGGTAATACGATACCCCTTGGTAAGACTGGTTGTCAGACTTTCGGGTTTCTGACGACCCGTAACGACTGTCAAAGATCCACGAATGACAGCCGGGACCAACGGCTTAACGTGCTTTCCGAGGCACGAAGAAGTCTCTTCACCCATCCGGATAACCCCGGCAAGCGTAGCTTAACCTTATGGATAGACCCGTGCGGCTGTTATTACTTAGCCACGAGTTCCTCTATTAATTATTAGTAATTATTGTTAAAACTGGACATAATAATATCCGTAACATTGACATTGATAGCTTCTGCTGCTCTTCTGAGAATGCTTCCCTAAACTGCCAATGACCTATTATCATTCAAGTATTACGATTATTCACGACATTTCAGTTTAGTTTAGGTATGTGTAAAAACAGATTAAATAAGAATTTAATTGTTCGTAATTATATCAATAACCTTTAAAATTATTCAGATTTTAATTAGTTTAGTGTCTCATTAGTCATTATCTAACTACTCTCGAATAGCTATCTCTAAGGCCGCGTTGTTGCGACCCAGGCGCGTGCAAAGTTGACATACAACGAACCTCAGTCATTAATTAATGATAATCAAACGATTTTGTTTATTTAATTTCCAATCACCCGGAAAGACTATCAGTGGCTTCAAAAACTGCGTACAATTCTGACTTTTGGAAATGATGCAGCTCTTTTAAACCTTGAATTGCTAAGGTGTAGCACAGGACTCATGATTCGCCTTGAGGCATCCCTGTCCTATTTGTAGTATATACTTTGTAAAAACGTTATTGGCTTTACATTGTACCTCTAAATTCTATCAACCACTAATCATACCTCCTCTTACAGCAGCCGAATCCAACCCGGGATGATAACAATCTTCACGAACATCATCCGGCAAGAACAAATAGTTGGGCTATGGCGGGGCATGGTGCCGTCCGTTGCTCGCTGCGTTCCCGGAGTGGGAATCTACTTCTCTTCCCTGCACTGGCTTAAAGCCAAGATGGGGAAGACTAATGGCGACCTTGGTGCCTTGGAAGCCATCACGTTAGGAGTCGTCGCAAGGACCATGAGCGGCGTGGCTTTAATACCTATCACTGTGATTAAAACTAGGTAAGTTTCCCATAGAATTTTTAAGTATACCAACTACTCACCTGGAGACTGTCTGTTAACACTTTTATTTACTTTTTTCGAGTACAATTTTAAGATCTAAGGTAAGCGAGAGACCAAAGGTTGGATCAACAATTTTCTTCACTTTTGTTGAGGTTTTGATTGCTGCAATAGTTAGCTCTCTTCACTGTGCAGTTATTAATTAGACAGATAGTAGGTATCTTACCTATAGGTAAGATACCTACTATCTGTCTAATTAATAACTGCAATTTAAATATGTGTACATATTTAAATTGCGATCGTAATTAAGACATTAGACAAACTCACACAAAATAAGCTTATCATATCTTTAGCTGTTTTCTAGCAAAGTCATTGTATTTGATAATACCGATTGTGAATTGAAATAATCATTATTTTATATTACCAAAATTACCTTAACAAAAATGTCCCAATTACTTTTTAATCATGTGTTATTCCATGACGTCGAACTAATTACCGATAACTGTCGGTAGGTTGGTCTGTGACGTCATATTATCAGATGTGTGAGCCCACCTTTCGTTATTGAGCACTTTACAATCTTTAAATATCATCTTCATAATTATACGTACGTTGTCCCCATATGTGTACTCGATTACGTGTTCAACCTCGTGATTGAAACACGTTGTCGAGACATTCGTTCAGGTCACCTGTAAACAATAGTTATGGTAATTCGAGGTTACAGCGCAGTAGGGACTTTCTACGTTGTAGATACTGTAATCAACGCACTACGCTTTAAGAATATGTTAATTATATGAAAATTTTATATCTGGTCACCTGTATTACCCACGACATAGGTCCCACGTATACTTAGGTATAACGTAACACACCTTTCTGGGTTGTATGCTTTCTTAATTTTTTTCGAAACTTATCCTTGCTGAGGGTATAACTTTTATTATAAGTTTCCGTCACCTCACACAAAAACAACTAACAAAAAATTTATTCAATTTTATTTCTTCCTCAGATACGAATCTGGAGTGTACAAATACAACAGCTTGGGTGGTGCTCTGAAGGCCATTTATAAAGCAGAGGGCTTCCGTGGCCTTTCCTGCGGCCTGGGCCCAACCCTAGCCAGAGATGCGCCATTCTCTGGCCTGTACCTCATGTTCTACTCGCAAGCCAAGCAAAGAGTACCTAAAGGTAAGATATTTGGTCCTTTGCGGAAAAGAGGACCAGTTTTGCCACTCATTGCCAAGTTACATAAAGACGGTCAGAGTAATGAAACATGAATTATTTTCTTTTACTAATAACAACGAGCAGTGAAACTGGATCTTTATGAAGTTAATTAAAGCGACACTAGTTAAACTATTTCAGGAAGTCGTGTCTTGAAGCCTTTATGTCGTTAATTATAAGGTTTAAATTGCAATAGCTAACACGACTTAGTGAAATAGTTTAACTATAGCTTTGAATTTAAATATTTAATTTCAATGAAGCTTCTTATCAAAGCATTAGATACAAAAAATATTAGGTTAATTGCAATTTCGAATACACTGATAAAATGCGTAGGTACTGATAAAGTAAGGTCGCGGGATCCTTCTAGCAGTTTGTATAGATAATTTAATGTTTCTATATGAAATATAGGTTACTTTATGTAAGGCATAGCTATTTTATAATCTTCTTAAACACTGTAGACTCAGTACTGCATCTTATAAACATTAGATATTCATGAGTAAAAATTAATTATTAGTTTAATAAAAAATAATTATTAGTTTAATAATTAATTATTAGTACTTTGTACGCATGTTTCGTTAGGTTAATTTTAAGATAGGAACTTATTCAAACGTTTTATTTATTCTGTGGATTCATTAGGGTTTGATTAAAGGGTAACACAATAGTAATGAATTTGTGTGACTAGTCTACAAAAATAAAACACATGGTATTTTCATAAACACGTTTAGTTATAATCCTAAGATAGCAAAATAATCGTAGATTATAATAATAATAAATTAATTATCATGTTTACTTATGGTTAAAATGCGTCATCAAATCTTTTTTGTTTGTCAGGTCAGACATTGGTGGCAATCTAATCGTTTCGATAGTACTTGGGTATTCAGTACTGTATCCGTTTTATTGGCAAATACAACATTGATTATGATTTATTTATTGAATGGTTTCTGCCCATATCCCAACTTATTTGGGGTGGACTCGACATTGTATTTTGCTTCCATACTTCTCTATTAGTCGTCATTTCGGTAGTCACCCCCTTTCTAGCCATATAAATAAAAAATAATAATAAAAATAGTTTATTGGTAAAACAAATTTTGTTATAAACAACATTTTTGATTGGATATCATCTTTTACAAAGTCCATCATCGTTTGTTTGGTCTTCCCATAAATAGTTATTGAAAATAAATATTTCATGCTTTTCAGTATCAATCAATCTGCCTAGCCTTTTCCCAACTATGTTGGGGTCGGCTTCCAGTCTCACCGGATGCAGCTGAATACCAGTATTTCTTAGTATTTCTCAGTATTCTCTTCAATAAAGTTTATTTTATGTTTTGAATTATTTGATAACATATGTTATTTTTTCGTTTAGTACGTCAATATTAAAAAAAAACATCACGCTATAATACGTAGGCGCAATGTTTTATAAACATTAAAATGACGTGTACAAAATTAGTATCGCGTCAATCATTTACTTACTTAGTTGTTACTAAAAGATAACAGATACATAAACATTAGGAACACGCATATTTTACCCCCTATTGAAAGTTAAACGTGACCATAAGAAAGTAGATACATTTTATCGTAACATCTCGCTCGTAAGCATTTCTAACGGTATAGGCAGAAGTCGACTTTGGTACAGCTAAGTATATAAATATTATGAGCGTGCGTGTATGTGTCTTTTTTAAAGGGCCAAGCGTATATTTTTACAAGCATTCATCATTCATTGCATTGCATTTTTTTTTTCCTTTTATAAGATTTTAGTAGGTAGTATGTTCTATATTCAAATTCCTCACCATCAAAATACTTATTCCCCAAACTGACCAGTTATCTCCTCTTTTCAGAATGGTTGCAGTCGCCCGGAGCAGCCAGTGCCGTCCACTTTAGTTGCGGAATAGTTGCCGGTATAGCCGCGTCGCTGGCCACCAATCCTGCCGACGTACTTAAGACCAATATGCAGCTGTACCCAGACAAGTTTCCTAATGCCTTCAGTGCCGCCGTATATGTGCAGCAGGTAAGAATTCTTTTTTTTTTTTTATAGTTGGTTTGGCATTTAATAACTTGAAATTAGGGATGCACCGATACGCCTTTTTGCCGATACGATACCGATACTCTTATAAAAATATCGGCGATACCGATACCGGTGCCGATACGCTTATTGAATTTAAATGAAAAATGAAGGTAAAATAAATAAAACAAGTTGGGTTATTATTTTAAATTAATTTAAAAAATTACAAGACTTAGAATGAGATTATTAGTTATTCTTTGAACTCTTTGAATTGAGCCGAGCATTGAGAATCTAACAGAGTGCATCCCAATGCGTCGAAAAATACACTGTTGAATTTTCAACTCTCTGCGCTAAGCAGTGCGTTGAAAATGCAATGCGCGATAAAAAATCGCTCGTGGGTCGAGGGGTGGGTTTTGTCGCCACTACTGTAGGTACACTTTAAAGTGGCAGACATAGCACGAGGCAAATGGGGACTTTAAATTGTACCTAGGTACAGCGTTTGAGTATTCGGTGTAAGTCTCTTGAGAAAGGTACAATGCCATCTAGAATTCGGTCTTACCATATCATGTGTGAGTGTGTGTGCTATCATAGTGCTAACTTTGTGTTGCTACCTATTTAATATGTTGAACTCAAATGATATCACACAGTTCATTATTAAGAACAATAATAAAATGGGACTGTAGGTATGTGGCAGATAATTATCAAATATTTCAGTCAATGTTGTAAATTAAGGAGAAGCAAATGTCAAAGGTCTTGGCACGATAAGTAAAATCAGGAAGATTATTTACATGAGTAGGTACTATGGGCCAAAGTTCCGCATGATCACCTCAAAGGCGATAATCGCATAGCACGGCTCACGACTCTATCGTACAATGTTCGTTTGTCACTAGCTGCGCTCTCGCAGGAATATTTTCTTAAGTGAGCATGCTTAAGTTTTGTCCAGGTAGTACCTACAGATAAGTTTGTTAAGATGCTAGTATGTTTCTGAGTCATTATTAAAATAAGTAGGTAGGCACGTACTTAATTATTTCTTAATTAGATAAGCAACATCCGTGGGGGTCGTTTATTTATTTTTTAATTAGGTCTATCAGACATTCAAACTTTGCGTGTACTCATGTCAAGTTTACGACGAATATTTTGCTAATTACATGAACTTATAATTAAGGCCACGGGAATGATCCCGTGGCCTTAATTATAAATTCAACAATGATGACATTGTTTAATTTTTTTCACCGATGAGGCACAACCTGCGTATAGGTTATCATTCTTATTTTTGCGCAGGAAAATGATGTCTGCTGTCAATATAGTCCAGCCAAACTTGATGTGACATTAATATAAACAAGCCATCCTATTCAGTTTCATGATGAAATATTTTCGAACAAAAGTTGCAATTTGGTATGAAATTATAGCTAGTCCCTTAAATTGAAACTGTTATACCTATAATCCATTCGCTTTAAGAAAATAGTGAGTCACCGTTGTCATAATTTGTTTCGACCAATCGGGTCTCAGTAAATTATAAAGCTTTATAATTTGATGATATGATATTTGATAAATTAATAAAGATATAAAAAAAAAAAAAAAAAAATAATTTGATGCGACCCAATTGGTCGAGAGGCGAGGCTAGGCCGGCGGACAACAATAACTCACTATTTTCTTAACACGAATGGACTAAATAAAGATTAATTTAACAACCAGAATATTTTTTTTAACTAAGTATAAAATGCATACTACACTTCTGGACACATCTTTTGGCCCACCTTGTATTTTCAGTTTCGTTTGGTCCTAGCTAAAATTTTATATTAGGTCGAGCAAAAAGTTTTTATGCAGTTTTGAACCTGGCACATTCACAATTTCATTCAATAGTCTTTTTTTGAATTTCGAACACAGAATTTAAAGAAACAAAAGACAATTTGGAGCCTGTTTGTTGATATCAAACAATCGAATACTAAGAAAACTTGGTTTTATTGGTTTACTTGGATTTAATTCTTGAAAAAGTGACTGATATCTTTGGTTTTGCAACAAACATTACTTATTCTTAACATTAAGGTGAGGTTCTATCAATAATCTATGGATACTTCACCTGAAGTCGCCGCCCAAGCTGTGGCAATAATTCAGGCCGGACACAGCCAAAGAAACGTGTGTGCTCAACTTAATTTAAGTCGATCTGCGGTCCGAAATGTTTATCGGAGGTACCTAGAGACTGGCGGCTTTGTTCGTCGCCAAGGAAGGCCACGATCTCGGGTCACAACTGAAAGGCAGGATCGATTCATCGTGACGACCAGCTTGAGAAATCGTCACCTTACCTCCATTGAGATACAAAACCAACTTCGCGACTTCCACGGAGTATCTGTGAGCGCTCGAACTGTTCGGAGAAGGTTAAAAGAACGCGATATGGTACCACACAAGCCAGCTAATGGCCCCAAACTAACGCGAGCCCACCGAACAGCGCGCCTTCATTTCGCACGCAGTCATTTAAATTGGACACAGCAAGATTGGAGCCGTGTACTCTTTTCTGATGAGTCTAAAATTGTGTTACATGGCAATGATGGAAGGAAGAAGGTCTACCGACGTAAGGGAGAGCGTTTCGCACAATGCTGCTTTGAAGAGAGGGTTGCTTATGGCGGTGGCTCATGGACTGTCTGGGACGGTATATCCGCGAGCGGCAAAACTCAACTTGAGGTTGTTACAGGACCACGGCTGCCAACATTAAATGCTGAAAGGTACATTCGTGAGTGCTTAGAACCTCACGTGATACCATACGCGGACTATGTGGGCCCAAATTTCCTTTTTATGCATGATAATGCAAGAGCCCATGCGGCCGGCATCGTCAGGGAATATCTTCGGGATGTGAACATCACAGTTATGGACTGGCCAGCCAGAAGCCCAGACATGAACCCCATTGAGCACATGTGGGACGAGCTAAAAAGACGTGTTAGGGCTCGTCAGCCAGTTGCCCAGACGATGCAGGAGTTGAAAACTGCCATAGAAGAGGAATGGGAGATGATCCCTCAAAATTTCATAGAGCGGTTGATAAACTCTATGCCTAATCGTATGAGAGCTGTGGTAGATGTCCATGGAGGCAACACGCGTTATTAAATTAAACCTTTATTTGATAAAAACATGTTTTTTATTCAGAAATCAATTGCCTTTAACAAGGCGCATATCCGACTTGTTAGGCGTAGCTCCATGTCGTATGGTATTCTGAATTCAAATTTAAAACAATACGATCGAAAAAGATGGTACAATGTATCAGGTTTAAAACTGCATCAACAGTTTTTGTTCAATCTAGCAATCATATTTCGGTAGGGGCCATCGAAACCTAAACTCTAAGGTGGGCCAATAGATGTGTCCAGAAGTGTAGTTTGTTTACTCAAATGCAATATTAGGTTTGATTACAGTATAGTAGTTGCAATAGCATGATTTAATTGCTATACATAATGAGATGTTGACAAAGAAAATAAAATGAATATTGTGATAAAGAGAGTTGCTATCACCGTCTCTACTGTGAAGGGCAAATTATGCCCCCGACGTCGACGAGTTTGATTACTGTTGGCATTCAAGAGTATAAATAGCGATTAAGTCAATCAAAACTCAATAAATTATTTGTATAATTCCTACTAGACCAGATCTTAGATGCATATGAAACGATCATTACTATTTCCAAACTATTGTCAACTTTATTCTCCTGTAAACAAAGCAGAGTTTAGAATGACGAACAGTATTGCGACAAGTTATTATTGTTAGTTATTAAGAAATGATTTAGTTGCAATAGAAACTGAACTTGCAAACATTAAACAGACCGACAGCAGCTGACAGTTTGCAGCGAGGGTGGCGACATCTGTAATTAGCTTTGCCCGTCGCTCCCCATTTTGAAACGTCACTTGAAATGTATTCTTATAAAGAAAAAGGTAGCGTTAGTTCCGATTTTGTCCGAGCGCCAAAATAACCTTGTAGCGCTATATATCAGCCCCTATATTATTACCCTAGTGTAAATCGTTCTTATATTAATTTATTTTCTCCTTTGTTACAGACATATGGTGTAAAAGGGTACTTCAAGGGTGCAGTACCACGAATGTTGCGTCGCACTTTAATGGCCGCGATGGCATGGACCGTCTTCGAAGAAGTCACCAGAACTATTGGCTTGAAATGAGATTCTATACTTTGTTTGTATAAAAACTTTTTTGAGATTCCTTTTAAAGGAGATCTTATTGGTATGATGTTCCTAGTTTTTGCATCTGCTTAGTTGTATTCGAATATTATCTATGCTTTAACTTGGTTTAGTAATAATTGTTTTTAGGGTTAGTAACTTGTGATATGTACTTTGTATTCGGTTTTTATTGTTACCTAATTTACTTTAGTTTGTTTTTAATTGTTATCCAATATGTAGCCTTAGCCGATAGGCCAATTGTATTGTCTAAAGTAATCAGAATATTTTTGATATCGACGCTGATTCTGTTGCGCACTAACTAAAAGTATTGCTATCCTTTACTAACAGACGGAGCTAGAAAAACACGGTGAATGTTTAGAGCTGTCAAATTAGTTTCATGCATGTCAGCTTGATCTGACGTTTTCTCCTTGCATGGAACGTTTTTGATAGCTTTTTTTTTTTGTTTTATTTACGAGGGAGATTGCAATAACATGATGTAGAACTTTTAAACTAGGAAGCAATAGTCTATGTTACTGCACTTATGGACCAGTGCTACCTACTATACCTACTATGATACAGTTGTAAGTTTACAATGTATCTATAGTTGTTTTATTGAAAGAAATAAATTTTATTTAAATAATAAACCTGTCTTCTCATTGTTATCTATACTAATAAGAAAGCTGAATTGATTGTTTGAACGCGCTAATCTTTGGAACTACCAGTCGGATTTCGAAAAATCATTTTGCATTTGCTAGCCCAATTCTTAAGGAAGGTTATAGGCTACTTAACATCTCGCTACTGCCCTTAAGAGCCGAGAAGAAAAAAAATAGCCAGAAAAACAGCTAAGCGAAAACGAACTAATAGAAGTAGCTAGTCTATACTAATATTATAAAGCTGAAGAGTTTGTTTGTTTGGTTGAACGCGCTAATCTCAGGAACTACTGGTTCGAATTGAAATTTTTTTTTAGTGTTGGATAGCCCATTTATCGAGGAAGGCTATAGGCTATATAACATCACGATATGACCGATAGGAACGGAGCATCAATGAAAAACGTTGCAAAAACGGGGAAAATTTATTCCTTTTGAGAGCTTCTGTTGCGTGCGCTGCGTAAACGATTAAAGTTACGCAACAATCATGTATGAAAGAAATGTTCCTCTTCAAAAGATCTAAAAAAAGTCCGCGATAGCAAATGTCTATCTTTTAAGGCTGGCTCACTATAACTGTTTTAATGGTAATAAAATTTGTTATAAAATAATGCATTATTTGCGAAGGTGTTTTCATAAACATGGTATGTATCCTTATCCAAATAAATACGTTATTTATCACAAGTATTTAATTTTGAAGAAAATTGCGCGTTTTACATCATTTCGTCGGTCGAATCACGAAGGGGCGCAACCAACAAAATTTCGGATTTTGAGCTATTTACACCATTGAATTCTAGATGTCAAGTTTTATTATGTCACGAAAAGGCGTAACCAAAATCTCAGTCGTTAATGTCTTAGCAGTAGTCGCGAACAGCCCTATCTACTATTCCTTTAATTTAAAACATCACGAATACGCGAATCATCAGTTACGCCTGTACATGAATAGTAATATTTTTTCACGAAGAGGCGTACCTAACGTAATTTGGCGCGAATGAAACAAGGACCTGTCAAGGAACTTGATCATTGTTATTTATTCATTGTGCAATATTTGTTAGCTGCAAAATTTGTTTTTGAGGTAAAATAATTAATTTCTTTGATTAAAGTGAATAAAACCGCGAATAAATAGTTAGTTGCAAGTGTTCTTTGCACAAATCACAAGGTAAGTTAATAGTCACAGTAAATTGTTTCTACTTCAAGCAGATTAGTCCTAAATCTGCATTTTTTTAGGTTAGTTTTTTCTAAGCACTTTTTATTAGCTTCACAAAATATTAATGATCTTATTGGTAAAGTTTGACTATTCATAAGATATTGAGTGTGATTTGTAAATAAATTGGTTATTTCAATAATAAATTTATTGTTTCATACAGATACGAACTGCATTTGTTCCCGAAGGATACTTTTCGACTAGTGTTCATTATTTCTTAACAAATTGTGATAGGAAGGGAGTGAAAAAAGTGATTATGTTCAGCGACGGCTGTGTAGGCCAGAATAAGAACTCCACAATGGCGGCAATGCTCTTATATTTGATTAATAACACTGTAAATCGATTGAAGAAATCAGTTTACGTTACTTCTGTTCTTTTCATGGACAAAGTGAGGGCGATTCTGTCCATAGCGCGATAGCATATGCAATGGATCAGGTTGGAAACATTTATGTACCCAGTCAACTAGAACCCATCATACGATTGGCCCGCAAAAAGCCTTATGAGGTCAGACTTTTGAATTATGATGATTTCAGACATTTCAAAGACCTCGCATCAAAACTAAAGTTGCTACAGTTAAAAAAGGGAGATGATCAAACTGGTGAGTCATTTAAGTGGACAGACGTCATGGAATTTAGAGTACTGGAAACCAACCAACTACACTGTTCTTCAAAACTAGTCACATGGAAACACAATACAAATCTATATCACTGAAACGAAGTAATGTACATTGGTTGAGTACAAACGTCGAACAGTTAAACCACTCTTTAAAAAAAAATTCCAAAGAGAAGTAGGTATAATGACCTAATGACAATGTGCAGCGGAGATACACCGATAATAAGGAATCGAGAACACGTTTTTTACTACGGAAACTTACCCCACGATTGAAGATTATTTTGGTAATAAATAATACAACTTTAATTAATGAGTATAAGAATTACTACTTATTTTGATTGGATTTCCAACCCTTTTTTGATTATTATATGTACGAGTATTTTTTTAGATTCTTATATTATAAAATAAGATTCAGTTTCATTAGACTTACCGTTTTTTATTTAATTTAAATCCTAGATACCGGGCGTAAATGAAATTAATGATATTAATTGTACTTACATCACAAAGGGGCGTAAGTGAATCTTTTTTCAAAAAAAATCGAATATCTCCACAGCCAACTGTTGTACACAAAAAGTTAATTAAATATATAAACAGAATTAACCATTAATCAAAACAAGTATTCTATAAACCTCATATAAGAATTAGGTAAAATGTTAAGACGGTATATAATTGTACCTACATTTTATTAAAAATCGCTCTCCTGAAAAATTTGGTAAAACTCAGATAAGCCCTTTCGTGATTCGACCGACGATTTAATTTCAATGAATATCTTCGGAGATATAACTGTTTTAAAATAATCCGCAGCAAAAATAATGAGCGAAAGTAAGATTGTTTGTTTGTAAAGCTTTCACGCTAAAACGGCTGAACGGATTTGGATGAAATTTGGCACACCGGTAGACCATGCCCTGCAAAAGGACATAGGCTACTTTTTATCGACATACCATTCGGGTGAAGCCGCGGGACGAAGCTATGTAAGATAATAGGTTATAGGTTAGGTAGGTTGTTCTGAGTGATAAAGAATGCAATGCTATACAATAACCATAACAACTTTTTTAAAAACAAACTGGTTTTCACTTTGTAAGTTAATTGTACACACGGCTACACATCAAGCTAAACATCCAGTTTATACTGACCTCTCATTGTAAGGAAATCCTATACAATGCGAGATCAGCTTATACTGGATAGGATTCTCCCGAGATGGTCATTATGGTCACATGGTATTATGGTGAAGATCTGACAATTGAACTCCTCAATAACGTACAGTAGGTAAACGTACTGTGATTTGGTTACTGTACAAGAAAATTACTGGTTAGTTACTATCCGTGGTCAACTAATTATGGACTTTGAAAATAAGTAGGTAAGTAAATACCTACCTACTTACCCCATGGAACTCCTCATCGACATAATTGTGAATGGGTAATCGTACGGAAGATGAAACACACAATAGGTTAAGTACGTAACAGTGGTCACCTTATCATGGACTGCGAAGAAACCCTACTGTCACGGAACTCCTCAATGACGAACAGTACCTAACTATACCTATTGTAATGGGTTATCCTACGGTATGTGAAAAAAAGTTGCTGAGTATCAATTTAAATAAGTAGGTACACGATTTAAGTAGTTTGAGGTAGGTAGGTATAAAACGCGCCACTAAAGATGAGACTTGACGAGTGCCGCGCGCGCCGTACCGCGCCTCCCGCGCTGCGCGATGACGCCCGGTCCCTTCCCGACTTTACCTCATACCACTAGAGACCTTTACATCGTCTACTGCACAAGTCAACCACGTGGTGTGTCAAGTCTCATCTTTAGTGGCACGTATTGTACACACGGCTACATATCAAGCTATACATTTCCAGTATAAACTGATCTCGCTTTGTATAGGATTTCCGTACAATGAGAGGTCAGCTTATACTGGAACTGTATAGCTTAAGTAGCCATGTGTACCATAGTGCAAAAGACGTTCAATTATTAGTATTTATTAAAGTCGGTTACAGTTTCGGTAATTCCTTGCCCAAACTAAAGTTATTTTGCACTTTGTAGTGTTTTATAAGGAAGTCAGTTTTATTGTTTTTGTAATAAGTTTGTTTAACGATGGGCACATAAATAAAATACTGTATTAATTTTAAAGCGGGATTGTAAGTTTTACGGTTTTCGGGAGTCAAAAGAGGTCTAAATCAAAATGGTGTAAGTACTAGCTTGCTACATATTACTAATCTGTGGTAAGTACCTACAACATGTTCGATAAGGAGGTGTCATCTTTATAGCTCCAGAGGGCGCTGGGCCGAATTCAGGAAATTAAAATCCAAAATGGCGGCCATAACCAGAGATGGATCTCAGTAAATGGGTTGCTTTTCAGTTTACACGGACAAAGCTCAACATCGTTTACAGAGAAGCATTTTCTTAATTAAAACAATTTTTTAAGAAATTTATTTATATTTGGATCTCCAACAATGGTTACACATATTCTAATGATAATAATTTCATAGTTGTTTTGCGTGTTTTCTTGGGAAATTTGAAACAGCACTCTTAAAACGTGGTCCTTCTTCACCATGATAACACTTCAACACACTCCGCCAGACGAGCAGTCGATTTATTGAGTACGGCAGGTGCACAGTCAGTGAGCAGGTGCCTTGATATTTAGAGAACCCAAGGAATGAAGAATCTTCCGATCTTGCCTGGTGGAAGCACATACTTCCCACCAGGCAAGATCGGAAGATTCTTCATTATCATTGGTGGAGTTTTAAAGTTTACATCTATACCTTATCTAAGCTACACATTATTATTTTCCGACATGCACGCGAATGAAGTCGCGGGCACAGCTAGTACCTAATAAAGTTCATGCTCAATTATCTATGAAAACACGACTCAAGATTTGCTGACAAGAATTTAACGTGACTTACCCATCCCAAACCGCGGTGACCGACCTAACACAAAAATACAACAGTTCGCGCCTCCAGTGGTCTTGGTGGGGATGTCAGTAAGGTTTATGAACGTAACTGACATTTCTAGGTCGGAGACTCCACGAAGCGATAACGACAACAAATAAAGGCCTCGTAACTTATAACCCCGTCCTTTTCTTACTCACAACCTTTGTGTGGGTGGATAGGTACTTAAGGGGATACATCGATATTTTAAAATTCCTATAAAACCAAATGTATATAGGTAGTTAATACATTTGGGTTTTCCATTCTTAATGTTATTTGAATATATTATCTACTGCTATAGGTACTAAAACCGAAACAGATTACTTGAAATTTTTTCGCATACAGAAAAAATTCAAAACTAGCACCGTCTATTTTCTGTTTTATACGATTATACGTAAACAGTTCCATAGTGTGCAGTAAAATTTGCTTTAAATCGTTGGTAAACAACTTACTAAGCTTTAAAATTATTTATAATCTACGAGGGGGGATCAAAAAGTAGTGAGAACGACATACTCCTTCGTATGAAAAAAAAAAATACTGGCAGGCATAGCTCAGATACATATTTGTGATATTAATAAAGAAAAAAATCTTCGATTCTCTTTTGTTTTTTTCTGAATGTAGTCATTTGTTTGCTTCGTGTCGGAACGTGTTCTCGAAAATGGAGAAAAACGAAGTGCGAGCTGTTATTAAATACCTCTGTTTAAAAAAAGTTAACGACGCAAGAGATTCATTGCGATTTGGAGGCAACATTAGGAGAGTCTGCTCTGCCTTATTCCACTGTCGCAAGGTGGGCTTCTCAATTTCGAGTAGGGAGAACGAGCGCGGAAAAGGAACATCGCTGCGGCCGTCCATCGACGTCAGTCACCCAAGAAAATGTTGCGAAAGTCGAGAAAATTGTATTGAGCGATCGAAGAGTTACCATCCGATACTTAATTCATGAAACGGGCATTTCATATGGAAGTATTCAATCTATATTGAAACAATCTTTGAATATGAGAAAAGTCTCCGCAAGATGGGTGCCGAGAATGTTAACCGACAGTCAGAAACAAAATCGACTTGACATTTCGAAGATATTGTTGGACAAGTTTCAAGAAGATTCTGAAAACTTTTTGTCTCGTTTCGTAACAATGGACGAAACATGGGTCCATCATTTTGATCCCGAGACAAAACAGCAATCTTCGCAATGGAAACGGCCATCATCACCGACCCCGAAGAAGTGTAGTGCCTCAATATTTTGGGACTCAGAAGGGATATTGCTGATTGATTACCTGGAGCGTGGAACCACTATTACAGGCCAATATTATGCAGCTTTAATTCCTAAGTTGAGGAATGCCATCAAAGAGAAAAGGAGAGGGAAACTTCGAAGGGGCGTGCTGTTTCATCACGACAACGCACCCGCGCACAGGTCGGCAGTTGCGATGGCTGCCATTCAGCAAGCTGGCTTCGAATTGGTTGACCACCCCCCTTATTCACCAGACCTGGCGCCTAGCGATTTTTATCTGTTCCCCAAATTGAAAGAATACTTAAGGGAAAACAGGTACGAAGACGATAACGAGGTGATGGATGCCGTGGAGAGCTTTTTGCAGGACCAAGACAAAACTTTTTTTTTTAAAGGGATTGAAGTCTTGGAAAAGCGCTGGACTCGGTGTGTAGAGAGACTCGGAGACTATGTAGAAAAATAAATTATTAAGTTATCAATAGTCATTATAATCTATCTCATTCTCACTACTTTTTGATCCCCCCTCGTACATTTAAACGAACCGCGTTTAGTTCCGGTGCGAGTGAGTCTTCTATCTCCCGCGTCAAACTAGACAGCCATGACGGCATTTCACTTACCTACATACCGTGCTAAACCATTCATCGATGTATCCGTGCGACCACAGAGTACTTTTACTCGTGCGACTGACACTGGCATGGCCACCATCAGGGATTTTGATTTTGATAACACAAAAAATTAGTCGCTAATTAGTCGAAATTTGCTGCCAAATATCACAGAATTTAGAAGAGCTAGATCAAAGATTTTATCGTAAATTCATCGATGTAGCTCTTAGACTATAAGTAGGTACTTAAACATTGAACTCATTATATCTTCTAAACTAGACCCGACTAAATCTGTCTTGGCGAAAACTTGCGACTAATTAGCAACTAAATCTGGGGGAAACAGCTAGGTGGCCTAGTTTTTGAGAAATAAATGTGACCAAGCTGGGGAGACGCTCTCCAGATCGGCCACCAATGAACCCTTATAACTTTTGAACCAGTGACCGACAAACAAATTTTTCATATCATCAAAATTAAAATGCCTGATGGTGGCCATGCCAGTGTCAGCACACCTTACATTTGTTCAGTTGGAATGTGTGGGAGAACATGTTCTTTCAATTACAATGTTAAGTTTGTTCTTACTTGGGATCATGCTTGGGATACATTCATCCCGACTACAGAACCCTCCATTGTGCGTGGTCTGACACGCACTAGGCCGGTTTATTTTTTGTTTAATTTCGGGAAAAACTATTTTCTATGGCAGCTATTTTAACATGCTTTTATTAGCTTCACCTGTATGTATGTTTGTATGTAACGGAATCTTAGAACTAGATTTTTACCCACTTTAAATGGTCAGATTAATTCGAAATTTTGCACACTTATTAGGGCCGATGACAATACAATAATTTGAAATTTTTGTCCCATTATCCTATTCAGGATCAACAGGATTAACGATTTAAAAATTGAAAAATAAATTATAAAAAGTTAAAAAATATTTTTTTCAATGTAAGAATAAAGTGATTAATGAGAAAATTAATGTCATTGTAAAAAAAGCGTGAGGTGCTGTCGAATTACCGAGTTAATGTAAGAATGTTGTATAAAACGCAGCCCACGCTTTTTTTACAATGACCTTAATTTTCTCTTTAATCACTTTATTCTTACCTACATTGATTACTTTTTAGTTCAGTTTAATGGTATTAATGCGTGTTTTTTAGTTTTTTAAACTATAATTTATTTGTAGGTATGATTTGTTGAAACTTGGACGGGACACGTCTTTGTTTTGGACAGGTCACCTAGTTGTGAATAAAAATAAAACACAAAATAACGAAACTATACATTATATTTTACATATTTACAGTTACGATTTTTATGTATAATTTTCTAATACACTATCATATAAACTCCAGGCTCGCAAATAAAACACAAAATAACGAAACTATATATTATATTTTACATATTTACAGTTACGATTTTTATGTATAATTTTCTAATACACTATCATATAAACTCCAGGCCCTCATATTTGAGGTTTTCCACCAGTGTGTCGTGTAGCAACACCGTGCCATCTGTCGTAAATGCAGTTATGTATGTAGCCGTCTTGCCGTCAAACTCTGTGGTCTTCAACGCCACTATGGCTTCGTCATTCGTTCCCGGTATGAATTTGAACGATGAGAAACCATGCTTTGGTTGGTGCTTTGTTATCTGAAAAGGGATAAAGTTGCTTGATCAATCATTTGCTTAGAAATCGCGTAAGCCGACGTACGCACGGACGTAAAAATATCGCGGCGGGATTTTATCGCGCACTGGATTTTCAACTCTCAGTGTTGAGTCGAGCAGTGAGAATCCAACCTAACAACAACAAAGTGCATCCCAGCGCGTCGAAAAACACACTGTTGGATTTTCAACTCTCGGCGCTAAGCAGAGTGTTGAAAATCCAGTGTGCAAAAAAAAAATCGCTACGATATTTTTACGTCGTCTAAGAGCGTAGCATAATTAGCACTAACATAATACACATAAAATCACGCCCGTTTTCCCCGGAAAGTTAGTCCGAGGAGTACCTAGTACACGCCATTAAAATGCCACGACGCAACGCAACGCAACGGAGCAGTGTGGCATCGCTCTTAGCAACACTAATACTTTTTAAATTGGTTTTTTAATAAATAAATAATGTGAAATCGTCTGTTCAGGTATCGTGTCATAACGAGCTTACATAACATACAAACATTGTATGTATTTATGGTTGATTATTTACACAACTGGGTAAACATTGATTCGATCCACAATACTATAGGTAAGCACTGAAAATGTAACAACGTACTACATACAGACTTTGTTCTGAAGCAGTAAGACTGGTTCTTGTATTCCAAGTATGACCACAGATGTGTGGTAGGTACACGAAAAAAGAACTCAATGTTCAATGTTCAGAATATGAAATTCAGTTATTATTATCTTTACTTTTTGAGTTCTTTTCTGAATTGCGCTGTAAAGCTGAGATCTATATAGCATTCTTAGACTTTACTCAAGCCAAGTACAGTGTTTTTTTTAAAGGATATGAACCTTATTTGTATAAGGTTAATGTTCATATTTGTATGAAACAATTAATCACATCCGCATACATAGGAATAATTATGCAATACGAAAAATGTTGGATGAAGTCTAAGTGGGTACAGACGCCAGCACATCAAGCTTAGTAGCTTCTGTCAAATTGCTGTCAAATTTCTTTAATAGATTTTCATCTTTATCGCTTAAGCATTAGGTTCAAGGTTGATTGGGAAAATTTCACAGTTTCGGGTGGCTTGACCTGCTGGCGTCTGTACTTTATACATATATCTCAGACTTAACTTCCAGATGGGTTAATTCAGCCACAGTAACAAATAATATGCTTCTAAAAACGCACCTCAAGGGCATGAATATGTTTAAAATTGGCATCAGCAGTGATCAAGTAGTTGCATCCCATGACTTCGTCTTTTGTCTCATTGTATGGTTCATGACTGCATCTCCTTGGCAGGAAGTGCCATAATTGCTTGGCAGGTGACCACACTCCGGATTCATGAATCATGTAGCCAGGCCATTGGATGCCGATGGAACTACGGACGGCTTTGTACTGGTTCACCCAGCTTAAATGCTGCACCTGTAAATAAAAAAGGTATAAAGGTAAGTACTGGATCTTCATTCTAATGGAAAGAGCTTATCAAGTAGAACATTTGCTACTAACACGACTTTGCCAATTGTTAGTCTGCTCGGAGTTAATTACCTAAATATTACTACTAATACCTAATATTATTACTTGTTAAGGAGAACATTTGCTACTAACACGACTTTTTCCGATTATTAGTCAGTTCGGAGTTAGTGACCTAATTATGTGAATACTTGGGTGCCGAAGTTTAGGAATGTTCTTGGCGCCCAATAGGCATAAGCGATTTATCAATGAATAGTGCTTTTTAAGAGAAACATTTGTTACTTACTAAAACGAATTTGGATTGGACGGCAATCCGCGACAAGACTAAGTTGAAGAACAGCACACATTACGCACAACATACGCTCTAGACGCTTGTTGCTCCAGGGAATGATGCTCCATGGACTTGTACATAATAGGTTTGATTGCTCTGAATTAATCAGTAAAATATGCTATATTGTACCTAGAACAGTGTTGAGACGTGAGGCGCGCTCTTATCCTCTGTTTGCTACAACTCCCTGCCGCACAAATGCAGGGGAGAGAGCGCCGCTCCAGAGATTGGTTCAAGCTTACAATAATAACTTTAATGATATTGATGTTTTGCCCTATCTAAATATACATTTAGAGAACAAATTATTAAGCGCCTTGCTCATAAATTTTAATTATTATGTACCTATTATTTAGACATATAATAGCTAATTAATTACTGCTTAATTTTCCCAACACTGTATCTTTTTTTTTTTTTTAACTAGTAACATGTGGAAACGTAGTGGATTGTACCTTTACTTATAGCATACTGTATATCTAGATTTAATATACAATGTACGATTGTCTGTTTTCCCAAATAAAATAAAATAAAATAAATAAACAGGAAAAATAATATGTCAAATAAATGAGCAGCTTTCATTGTGTTGTTGGGATAATCTAGCACTGATGAGGCGAATTCATTTGTGTGTATAAAGGTTCTCTTTGAAAAGCTCTTGCCATTTATGTATGTCGTATGGCTATTGGGCACCAAAAATTCCTTAACTTCGGTGCCCAAGTTGTCACGTATTTGGCAAAAGTCGTGTTTATAGCAAATGCTCTCTCTCCTTGAAAAGATCTTTCTATGTTAGGTAGGTAGGTACACACCTATCTATTGGTTGCCAAGAATTTCTCAACTTCGTGCCCAAGTTATATGCTATGTTGTGTGCTATTTAGGGCATTAACTCCGAACCGAGTTGTGTTAGTAGCAAAGGTTCTCCTTGAAAAGCTTTTTCCATTGATGCTCTTTTCTTTTCTTATGGCTACTGGGCGCCAAGAATTCCTTAACTTCGGTGCCCAAGTTGTCACCTATTTAGGTCATTAACCCCGAACTGGGCAAAAGTCATGTTTGTAGCAAAGGTTCCCTTTGAAAAGCTCTTTCCATTTATGTATATCTTATGGCTATTGGTTGCCAAGAATTCCTTAACTTCGGTGCCCAAATACAGGTACCTATTTAGGTCATTAACTCTGAACTGACTAACAATAGGCAAAGTCGTGTTAGTAGCAAATGTTCTACTTGAAAAGCTCTTTCCATTGGTATATATCTTAACGCTATTGGGGGATGCGGTAAGTTTAACGTCCTGTCCGGCCGACGGACTCTTACAAACATTGTTCCTAAAACGACATCTAGGAGGCCAATGTTTTACAATATCCGTTTATAGGCTTAAAAGTTGATGTTTGCAAGGCACAGAACTATTGAAAGTTAATTAATTGACGAAATACCAGCATTTCGATAAAACTTAATTACTTACTCACATTTAGAACTCTGTACTCCTTACGTACTAACAAACAAGAGAAGTCTTTATAATAAAAAAAAAACCTCCTTGATGAGATCTTGGCATTAGATCTTAACGCTATTGGGCTCCAGAGCAGCCAATATATTCCGTAAAAATCTCACTGTGAAAACTCATAATAATTATGTGGAGTGAGATTGAAGTGAGCTGTCAATAGTGTCAAAGTCAATCTCTAGCATCTGATGAAATGACAGCTCACTTTACCTAAGTTTTCACGGTGACAGTTTTACAGAATAGAACAGCTGAAACGCCCAATGTCCTGAGATCAGTCTATAGAGCGAACTTTGATTTTATTCATGCTTACAGTAGCTTTTCATACGAATAGCAACCTTATTCCTATAAAGTTAATGTTCATATTTGTGTGAAACGCTTAAACACAGTTGGTTATAAGAATATTCACATTAACATCATATAATTATTAAGTTTCATTTTCGTATGAAACGCTACTGTACTTAGCTTGAGTAAAGTACCTACAAGTTGTGTCTAGCTGACTTTTCTGCTATAGTTTTTGTGTCACTAACATTGCAAATGAGTGTTATAATTTGCATTTTCCACCAGAAACAAGACTGATTACCTAACATGATATATAAATATGATAAATTATATAGATAACCTCTTTGCGAATTGACAGAGTAAACCTTGCTGATAAGATAGGTACGTGTCATGTTTTGCTACCGTATTATACCACTACATTATTTTAAACAAATAAGATAATTTTTCCTGTTCACGGTCTACCAAACTGATTTCTTTATGTTCTGTTTTCCGCAATTAGTCCTTCAAATGGATGGATGTGCATGGATTTATTTAAGTTTTTCTGTTGTTTACAGGATAAGTACATAAAGTAAAATATCAAAAAGGCTAAGTACGAGGGTCATTCAATAAATACTTAGCCTACAAAAAGTAAACGAAAATTTTGGAAAAGTGGCAATTTATTTTTCAACATAGTCTCCTTTTAGTTCGATACACTTAGCCCAGCGATGCTTTTTTAACCCGTCCGAAAAATAGTTTTTGTCAAACTCTGCAAAATAGGCCTCCGTGGCGGCGATGACCTCCTCATTCGATCCATATCTATTCCCGGCGAGTGATTTTTTCAGATTAGGAAACAGAAAGAAGTCACAAGGGGCCAAATCTGGAGAATACGGTGGATGGGGCAGCAATTCGTAGCGTAATTCGACCAATTTGGCCATGGCAACGGCAGACGTGTGAACCGGTGCGTTGTCGTGGTGAAACAGCACTTTTTTCTTCGCCAGATGGGGTCGTTTTTTCTTTAATTCGGCGTCGAATCGGCCCAATAAATCGGCATAGTAAAGCCCTGTAATTGTTTTACCCTTCTCGAGGTAATCGATGTAGATCACACCTTGTGAATCCCAGAAAACGATGGCCATAACTTTTCCGGCCGATTTTACAGTTTTCGCCTTCTTTGGAGCACGTTCCCCGGTCTGGATCCATTGTTTTGATTGCTCCTTGGTCTCTGGTGTGTACCAGTGGATCCAGGATTCATCGACGGTCACAAAACGACGCAAAAACTCCGCTGGATGCCGCTTAAACAGCGCCAAACACGTCTCCGATGTGGTCTCACGGTTGCGCTTGTTTTCTGGTGTGAGTAAACGCGGCACCCATCGCGCCGACAGCTTTCTCATGCCGAGTTCCTCGTGAAGAATATGATGCACTGTTCCTTCTGAAATGCCTACAGTCTCAGCTAGCTCCCGAACCTTCAATCGGCGATCTGCCAATACGAGATCATGGATTTTTTTAATGTTTTCCTCCGTAGCAGCTGTTTTCGGTGCACCTGGACGTGGTTCATCAAAAACCGACGTACGGCCACGTGAAAACTCGTTGAACCAATTCTTGACGGTGGCCATCGATGGAGAAGAGTCACCGTGCACAGCATCCAAGCGCTCTTTGATTTCGATGCGCGTTTTCCCTTCCAAAAATAGGAATCGAATCACCAAACGATATTGCTCTTTTTCCATTTTTGTAAAACCGATCGACACGTTCGCTTCCATAAGTTGTCAAATTAAAACAAATGAAGGGATTGGAATGAAAATTTGAAAAAAGAATTAAAAAAGAATGTGCTACACTGTGGTTAAAGTCTTTTGAAACTACAGCGCCCTCTGGCGATGAGTCTAGGTACTTATTGAATGCACCTCGTATATCTGTAATTTCCTCACTTTTTGTAAGAAAATTCAGACACTGAACAACCAAAGTAATTTGCTTAAATAAGTAATAACTTACTTCATACTTAATTATTTCACGAAACTTACATAGATAAATGTGAATTGTGTCTTCTATATTATCTAAAAACAGACAATTTAAATTCATTGTATAAGACACATTTATTTTAACAAATAATTTTTTAATTAGGTTTAATAATCTTACTTCTCCATGTATGTTGATCGCTTTCACCCACATTGGGTCATAGGTTTGAAACTCCCCGCTGGCTGTTGTCCATTCTTTGCCCATTGAACCAACATACAAAATGTCATCCTTGATGCTTGCCCATTCAGACTTAAATCCTTTCTCGACCTGACCATTACCATCTGGTAAAATTACCCATGGTACCATTTTATTGTTAACTATTTCGAACACCTGGAAAAACAAAAACAGCTGTTTATTCAAACTCAAACTCAAAGCATTTATTTCAATTAAACCAATTACAGGCACTCTTGAATTGTCAAAGAGTCGGTCAGTTAGTCAGAAAGTTGAAGCTAGATGCCCATTCCAAAACGTAGATCTCAATGGAGAAGAACGGGCAAGAAACTCCACAGACACTCTTTCAAATCATGATAAGTAATACAAAATCCTGGATACATTATTTTCGTTGCTTCTACATGTGAGAACAATGTAAAATAAGCTTTGGCAGCTTCGATCAATAATAGTACTAGATTCCCGATAAGCGCTTCAAAAACGGCCCGAAAAATAAAAACACAAATACTTTTGTGGTCTTATTTCAAACATCGACTGTTCGGGAACAGGGAAATGCATGGAGTAGTATTGTTACTTTATATGTTGTTTTTGTTTGTAGATTTCCTAGTGACCCATTTCGCAATGCAGAATGGGTATCTATTGTCACGAAAGAAAGAGGAGAAGAAATATATAAACCTTGTAAAAATTCAACAATTTGTTTTAATATTTATATTAAAATAATTAATTATCAAATTAATAATCAAAATTAAAATAACTATTGTACTAATTTACTCCTTCTACTTTTAAAAATCGGTCAAAAATATTTGCTACCATATAAAACGAACCTTGGCCTAAAAAATATATTATTATTCTGCTACTCTACATCTTTCAATACTTACTGTGTTCTGAGCATTGAAATGTAAATACCAAGAACCATGTCTAGTTCCAAAATAGAGTAAGCACAAAATTTTCAACAAAATGTTTTTAACCTTATTGCTTAAGTTTTAAGTACACTTTAGAATAAATATTTTTGTACTTATTATAAAAATGACCTATTATTTTCAAGCGACATTTTTAATTTATTGCTTTTACCTTTCTCCGATGATAGAAGGACTTAAATATAAATATTTTACAATCGTAATTAAACTTTATGTTTGATTGTTAAGGTTTATAATGAATTGAAGTTGTAAATATTATAAAACTTTTTTTCTATATTTCGTAGTAACAAATGTAAATGTTTATGTGTGTGTAAACGTGGCCACTACAGCGACTTATTTTTGTTCCTGATCCTGTATCTAGTGCTATTATTGATCGAAGTTTGGCAGATAAGAGATGACCAGTCTCAACTGACGGCGCCCGTTCACGAAAAATTAATACATCTTCATCATCATTCTCCTGCCATTACCCCAACTTATTTGGGGTTGGCGCAACATGTCTTTTTCGTCCATACTTCTCTATTAGTTTAGTTGTCATCTCTGTAGTCACCCCTTTCTAGCCATATCATCTTTCACACAGTCCATCCAAAGTTTCTTTGGTTTTCCATTACTCATATAGCCATCCACATTCATACTCAAAACTTTCCTAATGACATTTTCTTCATTCCTCTGTATCACATGCCCATACCATGACAACCAATTTCCACATAACTTTTCAGTCACCGGTGTCACTTTCCTTGGTGCAAGCCAACAGCTGTTTATTATGAGGCATAACACTTCTAGAAATGCTGTTTTATGTATTATTTCACTTTCAACTGTTAAATATACTAAATCGTAGGAAATTTTTATAAATTGTCTGTTGTTCAACATTGGAAAATTTGGGGTTTGTAATAACTAATTACATCATTCTATAACGCAGATACATAATAAATTTGACTTTATTTTGAATTTCATAAATCGGTAATAAGATTGGTTGATAACAATGTGCTTACCATTCCTGATCGGTCATCAAAAGTGAGCAATCTTCCATCATACACTATCAACTCGGACAGCTCCATGCCTCTTCCCTTGTGCGAGTATGTTGAAGACAAGAGTGTGGGCTCTTGTATGTCCCATGACACTTGCACAGACTTCTTGACACGATGGTAATTAAGTTGCCCTTTCTTAAGGTAACTTATGAATGTATGTTTATTACTACTGCTTTTAGAATTTGTATCTAAGTCTGCCACTATCCCAATCCTGAATGTAACTAAATCTCCACCAACCAACGGTTTCGTCAGCGGGTAAGTCGTGTTGTATGGCCGCACTGAACTAGCCCATCTCTGGACACTCACTGGCTGGCTGCTTGTCCACCAATTATAATAACACAACACTAGAAGGAATGTTCCTATTAACACAATTAATAACACGAATTGTGGCTGAACCCTCACAGCGTTGCCGACCCTGTACGTGGCTGGGGTGCGCAGCGCTTTGCGCCAGTCACGAAGGGTACCTTTCATTTTGCGATCTTCAAACTCGTAATACTCGTTCATAATAAATATAATTATAGCATGTTAAATTCACTTAAATTGACTTTCCATATCATATGACTAGTGGAATCGTATCATTTATAAATTAGTAAACGTGTTAATAATTTTATTACAACCTCATTTATTGCCAAATATTAACACTGGTTGATTTTACTAATCGTTGTGTAAAAACCCTTGGTAAATGTAACAGCTTAACACTTTTAGCTAGACTTAATGATATCCCCAACCTGTTATGGTTTAGATTATGGTTCATTTTGGCTATATCTAATTTTACATAATTTTATTGCTGATTTAATTTGATATGAACAACACACACTGTGCTGGGTAATGACGTGACGTTTGATAATGAATGACATTTATTTGACACATTGACAACTTTTCTCGACATTGAATGAAATAGTCATGACCAAGAAAAAAATAATAATAGCAACTTCACGAGAAATACTATTATTATTTATTATGTTGAAATGGGATTCCAAAAATGTTAACTTACAAAAGAATCATTAAAATTATACTGAACGTGTAATAACAAACTTACTAAATAAATGGTGATGGATTTTCATCATCACAATATCAGTCCAGCTAGTTTTAAATGACCTAAAATCAAAATAATGGCAATGCACAAGCAAGTAATAAATTTTGATTACCACAATTTAGTGTTACCCATTGTATGCCGCCGGGGTCGCGGGTAGTTCGAAAGAGATACCGTGGCCCTGGCACGGGCAGCTGAAGGAACATGGGTGGGTTTTAGTCAGTAAAAGTCTGACACGCCCTCCCGCCTCTGCCCAGAGCGGGAGAAGTCATTTGATGATTTCCCATCCACAAAAAAAAAAAAAAAAAAAAAAAACCCATTGTATAATAATTATACATCATAATAGTCATCATAGTTGACTAAAGACTTTTTCATGCCTTACCTTAATTTGCTTGTATTTATTTTTTTTGTTACATTGGTATCTTCCTTGTTTTGTTTCCAGAAAAAGAAATGTATTTTATTTTGGTTATATCAAAATTCACTTTTCGTGGGCTATATGGTCGTTGATCAAACCATACCACCACCACCGCACCTTTATCATAAGTGCGCATTTACCGGTTAATATTACTTACATTAATGGTAATATTGGTATATGCGTGGCCACATGTGTAGGTATACAATTTTATCGAAGTTCTAAAATAGTTTGAGTTTAGATCCAGTCAACAGATTTGGCACTGTAACATCTACAATATCAGGAATTGAATTTATTTTATTCCATGCAAGCCTTAAATTGCCGAGTTTATTCAATTTGCCCAGAGGTTGCAAAGGAATTAAAGTAAGACAATTTAAAAACTGTAAATTCAATTACTATACTTGGATATAAAATCGTATTCATTATCTTCGATAGTTCGATGCAAAATAATTTTCGTTTATAAATTACTTATCGTTTAAATTATTATGGTATAAACGAATCTAACGTGTTTTAATTAAAACTATAAATACATCAAGGTAGTTTCGCTAATTCTTTTTTCACCTAATTTCCTTTTTATTATTGTTACGAACTTTATCCCTTCAACTACCAAGTTACTAAATAATATTAAAAGCCCAAGCATTGTATTTTTAATTTAAATTTGATTTTAGTCGATTTTGACCGGCGCTGGGGCTTTGTCTTGCATGGGGTCGCGGCATTATGCTGAGCGATGGCCGTTTTGCGTGGATGGTGACTATTGTGTTTGTGACGTATACTTTCCCCCAACTTGTTCCTTTAATTATTTTATTTTGTGTGTTCTTTTTGCGTTATGTTTACCGCAAATAAACAGTATTTTCTTTCGATTTTCTGTGAAGGCCAATTTGTACCTCAAAACAACAAATTCAAGTCACAATCTCATGTCAGCGACAATCAAAAAATGTCAAAAATGTAGGTAAACGCTATACAATTTTTGACTGATTGAGACTGAGATGAATTGCGAACGTTGTTAAAAATACGGGAATTGACCTTCAGAGCTAAACGAGGTTAGTGTAAACTGGAAATGTGTAGCTTGATGTGTAGCCGTGTGTACCTACCTACTACTTCGTTTACTTCCTTTTTTTTTGTATAAACTAGCTTTCATTCTCGGTAATGGTACGAAAAATACGACGACGACGAGGAATGGCGACGGGCGACGGTCATTACACATAGAATTAGCATGTACAGACGCCAGCACATCAAGCTACTACAATCTGTCAATTTTTTTTTAATAGATTTTCACCTTTAACGCTAAAGCTCAAGGTTGTAATTTGCCAAGCCGTTTGATTGAACGACTGAATATCATTCAGGCTGTTGATTGAATGGCGGCGTTTAGTGAAATGGCTAGGCGGTTGATCAAACGGCTTATTAAACTAGTTGGCTGCGACATGAACACCGGCCCAACCAAGGCCCAACGAACGCCAACGAATGGGTTTCGCTGGCCTTCGTTGGGCCGGTGTGTACGCAGCATTAGACTCTGCTGCATTATAATCGTCGTCTAAAGAATCATGGCAAGAGCCTTACATTAATTTGTACAAAAAAAAAGTGTTCATTTAGAGGGTTTAAAACATTTTCTAATGTTGAGAATACATTGCCGGAAGTAGATTGATATACTTATCATATTTTTAAAACCGATGGGGGGTTTCAAATTAAAATATTTCGAAATGAAAATATGTTTTTCGTTTCATCTCGTTGCCCATTTTGTATTTATAAAAAAAAAAACGAAGTGACACTACCGGATGACCCAGGATGACCGGATCTATCAAACCAACAGACAAGTCAGCTGTGCCACAGCTGTGCTCTGTTTTAATACGGATGAGACTGGGTCATGTTTGTTCTCCAGCCCATCTTGCCAAACTTCATATCATCGACGACCCCATGTGCTTGTGTGACACAGACGTAGGCGACCTAAACCACATATTTTTCTCCTGTCCTTTATGTGACCGTTTTTCTTTTCTTAGTAACCTCTTGTCCCTCAGTACTCCTTTTCCTACCTCAATAATTTCTTTACTTTGTACAAATAGCTTCCCTGTATACAGGGTTACTGGTAACTCGACGTATTCCTTGCAGGACGTCATAGTAGGGTTAAAATGCAGCAAATTAGGCCACCAAATGTTCTACCGAAATTCAGTAGTTTTTGAGTTAATTCGATTTTTAGCTTTTTTATGAAAAATCCCAGATTAAATCATTTGGAGCCAATTTAAAAATGATTTACGGCGCGACTGTACTGAAATTTAAGTTAACATCATAGCTGACGCCGTAGCAGATCCTTGTTAATAATTCAAAGTTCAAAAATGCCAAAAACTTTGGCAAATATCACTAATGAAACATTTAGTTTTTTGTGAATTTTGCTATTACTTCATACAAAATGTTGTCTAGTGAAAATAAAAATTACTACGCCTGATGTACAAATTACTAGGAAAATATCCTTGTCTTATCAGCTATTCAGAAAGGTATGATTGTCAATACTTTTGCATGTGTGACAGGGAAAGAATGAGTTTTATGAGGAGCAGGTAAAATTGCGAGACGGTCAACCTATTGTTTCATATTCGTATTATTCGTAGTTTTTACCTGCGCTTGAACCCCAAACACTCGGCAAGCTTTGTGATTGGTCACTATTGTTCTCCCGGCATGACACGGGGTGCGACTTTACAAAATCTGGTCGTCAGAGTCAGTTAGTTTCAACTCTACGTCGCGCAAGCTCGTGTTTTGTTATCTGGCTATTTCCTTAACTGATACTGCGTATCTTGCTCTTGTGCTGTGCTGTGCCTTCATAAGTGCTGACTATGGCTGCATATTCTAACCTTGAATACGCTGACATAATGTACTGTTACGGACTTAGTGACGGTAACGCTGCTCAGGCGCGGAGAGAATATCAACTTCGTTTTCCCAACCGCCGACTCCCACACGTTAGTGTTTTTGGATCGACTTATCGGCGATTATCTGAAACTGGCAGCGTCCAAAGAAGCAGGCAAATTGACACTGGTCGTTCTCGGAGATACACGGCTGAGGACGAAGAGCTGATTCTTCAACGTTTTATTGACGACCCCAACATATCGACAAACATCGTAGCGCGTGAGCTTGCTATGTCACATTGGAAAGTCTGGTCTGTAGTTCACTTATCAGGCCGACATCCATACCACTATCAACCTGTCCAGTCATTAGAAGAGGGAGATCCGCCAAGACGGCTTGAATTTTGTCGTTTTATGCTAAATGCCGACGCCGAAAGCGAAAACTTTTTAAAAAACATTCTGTGGACCGATGAGTCATGTTTTGACCGTGATGGTATCACAAATTACCACAACTTACATTACTGGGCACCGAAGGCAGAAGCAAATCCTAAGAAACTGAAACCAACCGCATCCCAGCGTAGATTCTCGCTTAATGTTTGGATGGGTATTATCGACGACAAATTAATTGGCCCACATTTTTTACCCCAAACATTAAATGGGGAACTTTATGAAGATTTCCTAAGAAATCATTTAACACCACTGCTCACGGATGTACCGGAAGACAGAAGAGCAAACATGATGTATCAACATGACGGATGTCCAGCCCACTTCCGAATCACAATTCGACAATTGCTGGATGAAACCTACCCAAACCGATGGATAGGGCGCGGTGGGCCAATTCCGTGGCCTGCACGTAGCCCTGATCTTACGCCACTAGACTTTTACGTCTGGGGTCATATGAAAGACCTAGTTTATGTGACCCCAGTAAATTCAATTGAAGAACTAAGGGAGATAATAAGAGATGCAGCGGACCAGATGAGGGCAACAATCACATCAAGAATCACAAAAACTGAAGTGAGGAAGCGAATAAGAACGTGTATTAGAAACCGAGGGCAGCACATCGAACAAGACGTGTGAAAGTGTAGTAAAAGTTTTTAAACTGATATTTTATTATTAAAAATAATGCTAATATTCACGAAATAGTTTTATTGATTTTCCGAATAATCACCTTTTTGTGAGACGCACATAATGTAGTCCTTAACTTTGTATTAACTTTCATACCTTTCTGAATAGCTGATAAGACAAGGATATTTTCCTAGTAATTTGTACATCAGACGTAGTAATTTTTTTTTTCACTAGACAACATTTTGTATGAAGTAATAGCAAAATTCACAAAAAAACTAAATGTTTCTTTAGTGATATTTGCCAAAGTTTTTGGCATTTTTGAACTTTGAATTATTAACAAGGATCTGCTACGGCGTCAGCTATGATGTTAACTTAAATTTCAGTACAGTCGCGCCGTAAATCATTTTTAAATTGGCTCCAAATGATTTAATCTGGGATTTTTCATAGAAAAGCTAAAAATCGAATTAACTCAAAAACTACTGAATTTCGGTAGAACATTTGGTGGCCTAATTTGCTGCATTTTAACCCTACTATGACGTCCTGCAAGGAATACGTCGAGTTACCAGTAACCCTGTATATAAATGTATAGTCTCATTCATTATTTTAAATAATATTAAGTTGTAAATTTTCGTCATTGTAATTTGATCATTATCATTATTTTATCACCTTTATTATACTGATCCTATATATCCATCCTATCCTAAATCCCGTTTAAAAATCATTATATTAGGTCTTTACCTATGAAATTGCCGTTCTGCAGTACTGGCCATTTCAAATCAAAATAATTTTTGTTTGGCTAAGAATTCTAATTTCAAATTAATTTTATTTTAAAAACATGGATTTTTTTTCCAAAAGTAGTCATTTGTTTATTGATTAGTGTTATAATAGGTCTTTACCTATGAAATTGCCGTTTTGTATGAAAAAATTTAAACGAATTTTTTTCATGCATTTTTTATTTGTATTAATCGAAGTAATCACCCATGCAATCAATGCATCTTTGCCAACGCAGTGGCAGTTTATTGATGCCCTTCTTAAAGAAATCAGCTGGACGGGAGGCAACAAATTCTTCAAAGGCATTTTGTACTGCCTCTCGGGTATTGAATTTTTTTCCCGCCAAGAAGTTATCCAAATTCTGGAAAAAGTAGTAGTCTGTAGGCGCAAGGTCTGGTGAGTAGGGCGGATGACGGAGAGCTTCCAATCCCAGTTCTTGCAACTTGGAGACCGTCTGCTGTGCAGTATGAGGTCGCGCGTTGTCGTGCAGGAGCAGCGGAGACGAGCGATTGACCAATGCTGGTTGGAGATGTGCCAGCTTCTCCATCATTGTGTTCAGTTCTTCACAGTACACATCTGAAGTAATGCTCACCCCGTTTGGTAAGAAGCTGTGATGAATCACACCGGCGCTAGACCACCAAACAGTGACCATCACTTTTCTAGGGGTAAGTTTTCGTTTAGGGCATTGTTTAGGTGCTGAACCAGGATCCAACCAACTTGCTGAGCGCTTGCGGTTATCAAACAGAATCCATTTTTCATCGCAGGTAACATTGCGGTTCAAAATTCCTTCATTTGTGTGTCTGTTGAGCAGTGCAAGGCACGTCTCGACGCGTACTTCGCGCTGGCGATCATTGAGTTCGTGGGGCACCCATTTGTCAAGCTTTTTTACCTTGCCAATTTGACGCAAATGGACCAATATTGTTTTGACGCTAACGTCGAAAGCTGCTGCTAATTCAGCCGTAGATTGTGTATCATCAGCTTCCACAATCGCCTTTAATTCGTCATTGTCGACCAAACTCTTCGGACGACCGCGAGGTTTTTTTTCAGGTCGAAATTTCCAGAACGGAAAAGAGCAAACCAATAACAAGTTGTGCGTTGGTTTGTAGTGTTAGCTCCGTAAACGTCGTTGATGTTGCGTGCCGCTTGTTCCGCGTTGCTGCCACAACGGTTCTCATATTCCATAATTACTCGAATTTTTAACGTATCCATGATGACGAAAAAGATTGAAATGCGATGAAAATATTAGGTCTTTACCTATGAAATTGCCGTTCTGCAGTACTGAACATTTCAAATCAAAATAATTTTTGTTTGGCTAAGAATTCTAATTTCAAATTAATTTTATTTTAAAAACATGGATTTTTTTTCCAAAAGTAGTCATTTGTTTATTGATTAGTGTTACATTTTCATGTCATCATCATGTGTTGGTTTGGGAGTGGCGCGAGGAGGTGAAACGCCGGGGCGTAACTCCGCTGCCGCGAGAAATCACGGTACAGCGGACAGAGCTCCGGCGGGATCTCATGGCGGCATGGAGAGTGCGATTGTCGCAACCCAGCGCTGGGCACGCCACAATTGCGGCGATAAGTCCCCTCTTTGAGGAGTGGTTGGAGAGGCGCCACGGCGTCCTCACCTTCCGCCTGACGCAGGTCCTCACCGGACACGGTTGTTTCGGGAGGTTCCTGTTTCGGATAAGGCGGGAGGAAACGCCCGGGTGTCACCATTGTGTGGATCGCCCGGAGGACACGGTGGAGCATACAGTGGAGGTCTGCCCGGCTTGGGCGGAGCACCGCCGTGTTCTCACGGAGGCGATCGGCGGCGGCGATCTCTCGCGTCCAAACCTGGTCCAGGCCATGGTGCGGAGCGAGAGTGCATGGGAAGCCGTCACCTCCTTCTGCGAAGCAGTAATGCTCGCGAAGGAGGAAGCGGAACGCGTGAGGGAGAGGCAACAGCCGCGCCCTCGCGCCCCTAGCCGCCGTAGGAGACGCCCTGGGCGGCGGGAATCGATTGCCGATTCCCGGCCACCGTAGGCGCGGGCTTGCGGACGACGAGTAATGGGCAGCTCGCCGTCCGGTAAGGACCAGGCCCGGGTCGACGGCGCGTTGTGTTCCACGCGCGCCTCAAAGAGATGTCAGCAGTGACGGGGTCAATTGGGCCGATGCCGCCGGGGTCGCGGGTAGTTCGAAAGAGATACCGTGGCCCTGGCACGGGCAGCTGAAGGAACATGGGTGGGTTTTAGTCAGTAAAAGTCTGACACGCCCTCCCGCCTCTGCCCAGAGCGGGAGAAGTCATTTGATGATTTCCCATCCACAAAAAAAAAAAAAAAAAAAAAAGACTACTACTTTTTCCAGAATTTGGATAACTTCTTGGCGGGAAAAAAATTCAATACCCGAGAGGCAGTACAAAATGCCTTTGAAGAATTTGTTGCCTCCCGTCCAGCTGATTTCTTTAAGAAGGGCATCAATAAACTGCCACTGCTTTGGCAAAGATGCATTGATTGCATGGGTGATTACTTCGATTAATACAAATAAAAAATGCATGAAAAAAATTCGTTTAAATTTTTTCATACAAAACGGCAATTTCATAGGTAAAGACCTATTATATTTATATATACATACTCAGATATTCTATTTATACTTACGGCCGGTTTCTTGATCCCTAGTTAGCTCAACCAATAGTTATTTTTAACTATTGGTTGAGTTAAATACGGATCAAAAAACCGGTCATTATAGTGTTTGTTCATGCCTACAAAGTACTTTACAAAATGTAGGTACACTTGTTATTGATCTGTAGCAAATAATTATTTATCATTGCGTAGTTAGTACAATGTAAGTAGGAAATAAAGATAGACATGCTACGGAACAATATTATGTACATTTGGAAAGTACCTATGTAGGTATGTATGTATGTGTGTATGTTTGTTTGTCCGAGATTTTCTCAAAAACTAATGAACCAATTTTGATGATTCTTTTTCACTACCGTAATCTGCATACTTTCAGGAAGGTTTTACTATATAACACATTAGGTAATTATTCTTATGTACGAACTTATATGCATAAATGTACTGTACCTATCTCCGACATTTCTAAATGGATTTTATGATGATTCTTCTTTTCGTTCGTCTTGGGCTCATTTGTAATTGTCCTAATTGTATATTCAACTAAAAATGGCAAAATAAATTTACTTTTAAAAAGTAAAAACCGACTTCAAAACATAAAACGAATAAAATAACTTTCATAAAAAACTTAACAGCTTCTGTAGTCGGTGTCAAGCTAAGGTGCATTGAAAAATGGAAGACACCGACTTCAGAAGCTGTTAAGTGTTTTATGAAAGTTATTTTAATCGTTTTAGGTTTTGAAGTCGGTTTTTACTTTTTTTAAAGTTTACTATGTATGGAGTTTGACGTAAGATACGCGTTGATAAAGCCGATTCGGTCGGTATCTCTACTAGTATGTTCAAGGCGTGTAGGTACTCGTATATGTATGGATTTTGACACGCGTTGAACATTTTGTTAAATCTTTTATAATAAGACCGTTAAAGAATCAGGGCAGAATTTGTACAAAAAAATAAAGATTTTTAGAGAAGTTGGAATGCTAATTCTTATACTCTTGGGTGCCTTAAGAGTATCTTCAGGCATTTACAATATTTTTATAATCCATGAATAAAAATTTAATGTTAAAAGCAAATAGTTTAACGAAGAGCTCATTATTTCAGAACGAAACGGCGGCTGCCAGTGTAAAATAAAACCCGGCAGACCATAAATTAAACACTTACGCCAGAGCAGGGGGGGGACAGTTCTGTATATATTTTGGCTTGGATCAAAGAAATGGTGGCTTTATAGCACATGTCGTATCTAAAACTTTAATTTTCGTTAGTAAGTATAGCATCTCAATAGATGTCGCAACAAAAAATAAACTTGCATTATTTTTACATGCTATGACATAAATACCGTAATAATATTTATTTTACATTTTAATAATAAAATTGAGCATATTTGAATACCTATTTTAAACATTAAAATATATAAGATGTTATTTATGTACCTACATACATATGGGTCGAATACAGAATCACCTTTTTTGAAGTCGGTTAAAAACCAACAACTCTTAGCCATGCCAAGCCCAGATAGCAAACACTGCGACTTATTTTTCAAAGGAGAAGTGCCAGGGTAGCCCACGAAATTCAAATTTTCTTATGTTTTGTAATTTGCAAGTCAATACTTAACTGTTGTATGTTGATTCTAATATGATTCGCGACCGTATCAAATATGTATTTACATAATTTTAATCATTAGAATCAGTAAATATAATCCTCAAATGTCAAGATTTTATGAAGTAGTCATTGACTAGGACTAAGTACCTACTTGGTCATAAAGAGTTGTATTGATGACTTTATTGATTATAATTATTCTGCAAGGCCGAGAATCGTATTTGATCAACATACAAACTAATACTGGCTTGCAAATTGCAAAAAACGTACACTCCTACCAACTTATCTGTGAAATGGCGAAAATTGGAACTACGGCCGTCATGTTGAAATGTCCTTCGATTGTGCCGACGCATGTCATTCGATTGTGTCGACGCATCGACGACGGTGCTGTTCTCTTTCAGTTCACAGATAAGTTGGTAGGACTATAAGGAAATTTGAATTTCGCGGGCTACACTGGCGCCACTCAAATCAGTTTTAAATACGGGGGTCACACAGTATGACCCCCGTATATAAAACTGATTTGAGTTTCGTCACCGTGACGAAAGTTTTTAGAATAGGCCAATAAAAAAAGCAGCCCCAGCCGATAAATTTTATTTTCGAAATTATGAACTCGATGAATGGTAGACGTGTACCTAATGAATTCATATCTGTTTTTAATAATTGGCGGCAATTTAAAATGTGTCTGTCGTGCGTCGAAATGGATTTGACTAGAGAAAATTTTTGTTCAACGATTTATTACGACTTTCGTTGCGGTCTCAGAACAATAACAAGGAAGGAACATATTCCAGCGTAATATGAACCTACAAATCAAATACAAAGCAGGCGTGGCTGCTACCGGTCGATTAGTCGATTAAAAAGAAATCCTTTATTTATGTAAAAATTATGGTCACCTCACAATATTAATGGATGTTTGTATGGGAAAATTTAAATGATCCATATTTTTGAAACTACGCAAAGTTTCTCCGTTACAAATTCAGGTTATCATTATCGTCCCCGTTACAAAATTTTGAACACATTTCAAAGACCATATAGATCATCAGGCAGCGGAGATACATGTGTCCAGCCAGCTTGAACTCAGGCTGGCTGGACATTAAATTTTTATTGATTTCTCGTAAACCCTTACATGATTGTGACGCCATAAATTGAACGTTATTACTGTTACACTTTGCGTCACTAAATGTTAGTAAAAGAACCATATTCGAAAGCGCTCCCGTTATTGAGATTCGGAAGTGCCAGCCAGAAGTTTTATACATAAATTCAAGCTCGCTGGACACAGATTTTTGCATTTTTCTACTAAACTGATACGTATAGCGGTATACGTATCACAAAACATTTAGCTCGATGCCTGTTACAAATTTGTGACGCCTGTTGATATGCAAAAAGTCGTCAAAATCACTTCCGTTACCGAGATTGAGACTAGCGAAAAGTGGTTTTTCAAGTTGGCTGGACACGTTTTCGATCGATTATCTAAGATTCTGTAGCGTTACAAATTCTGAAATAAGGGTTTAGGGTTTAGCCGTCACATAAAGTGCCCTATTGACCTAGTTAAATGCGAGCTATTTTGAAGATTTGTCCAGCCAGCCTGAGTGACATTTGAAAATTATAACGGAGGTGACTCGAATGCTGTATAGGTATGACATCGTCACAGGTGATGAAAGCTGGATAATTATATTAAGTTACGAACCTGAAACCAAAAGACAACCTACGCAATGTATGCTTCCATTCGAAGATTTGCCGACAAAAGTAAAGAATGGCAGAAGTCAAGGGAAAAAGATGATTGCCTCATTCTTTGGACGGACGGGTCATTTCGCAACATATGTCCTACAAGATCACAGATTGGTATATCAGTCATTGTTTACCAGTTGTCTTGGAAAACTTGTTAGACAGCAGCGCCCAAGATGCAGGACCCTCCTCCACCACGACAACGCTCCAGCTCACTCCACCAGACGGACTATCGAATATTTGTCTATTGAAAGTGTGGAGATAGTGGTCATCCTCTTTACAGTCCTGACCTGGCACCTTGTGACTTATTTATTTCCAAAAATAAAAGATAAACTTAGAGGAATTCGTTTTATTATGAACCCTGAAGATGTGGTTGCATTTGAAAAAGGCGTGGAAGAAATCCCTATAGAAGAGTGGGCGGACTACTTCAGTCAATGGTTCCATCGCATGCGACGCACAGAGTAATTTAAATTATATTGAAAGGTGCACCTACATTTCGCCCGTACAGAAAAAGGTAATATCCCACAAAATAAGAGCATCATGGTCACACTTGTAAAAATTGTTAGGACGCGGACGTGAGGACGTCTAAATAATAATAGACGTCAAGCGCCCGCGATAGTTTTGAACTGCTTTTGTTACCGCTGACGTGCGGTAGGTAGCATAGAGTACTTTTATGGTAGGTAGGTACCTACGCACAGTAAATTAAACTACAAAATTCCAAGTCAATATAAAATGATAACTTCAAATTTTATCCGTTCCCTCTAGCCTGACAAGAGTGCCTCCAGCAGTTGACTCAGAGCCTAAAGTGAGAAGTTTCTCCGTTCCAACTAGGCTTATGAATTTATTATACAACACTCTTTTGTAATTCCTAATCACTAATGCATCGCAACAACGGACCACACACTATTAAAGTTACTTACACGATAAAAAAATATTCTAGCTTTCACTGAATGAAGAAATTCAAAAGTGATTACTCTCACAGACGGGCTGCGGACATCCTGCACAAAAAACGTAATTGAAATAAATTAAAATATAAGTACCTACCTACTATTTCTATTTAAGTAATCCGCTGGATGCGGGAAGCACAGAACCGGTCGAAGTGGCGGTGCTTGGGGGAGGCCTATATCCAGCAGTGGACGTCTTTCGGCTGAAATGGTGATGATGATGATGATTTGGTAGTTGACCAATTTATATTTTTGACTTCTTTTTAAGTGTTGCACAACATCCGTCCGGATCCGGAGTCCGATTCCGGAGGCTTCAATGACACACAGCACAAAAGTAGGTAGCAATTTTTTTATTTTATAGAATACTAAAATGATATGTTACCTACTTAATAAACGAATTATAGGTACCTAATTAATTAATAAAAATAACAATATTATATCCTAACATAACTGAAACTAACAACAAACTATAATATGGCGTCGAAAAATTCATCCGCATCGCTATCCACTGGTAATGTACTTAGATCTTACCCAAGAGACTGGCGGCATTGCCAAGTTGCATTGCAATGCTTAGCCATTGGTCAGAGGGGCCAAGGTAAAACCCAGCCTCCTAGCTTGGGCCACGGGAAGTGTGAAACGGCCGTTATAAGATTCTATTAAAGAGACCATCCATAAGCACTTGGACCCCACGGCCTCGAGACCAAATAAAAAGCCACGGCCCGAGGGTTTCAACGACAAACGGCTCGAATATATGATTACCGACAAGGTTATTATGCAGCAGCGCCAGCACAGCACGCCGAGCCAGGAAGATACTAATTAATTCTTTAATCATTTAGCATACTCACTGACTTTAACTTGTAAAGATTGTAAGTCCAATTCACTAAATTGACCAATGTGGCATGTGGCTATGTTTAGGTTTAAGTAGACACATCTTTTTGTTTTAGCACACATCCATTTTCCGATTGTGAGCACTTTTCAATACAATGGGATCTTTCTTTCAAATAAGAAATACGGTGCCCAGGAACGTTCCAATGATACTTCTCTGCTATAGGTGCCTCCATGCTTACGAAAGTGAACCTCCGGCATCGCTCGGTTTTTTATCTGCATCCAAATAATCCTTGACAGGAAAATGTCAGTAGGTATCGTGTCGGTAAGTATATTTGGCATTTCGGCAGAAGATCAAAATTATTGTGAAATAAACAAAGTTAATGTTAAATAGAAAAGTAAGAAGGAGATATTATGATAAATTAAAAATGCATGACAGTTCGTAAACTACGTGAATTACAGTCCTAATAAAAACGACTACGAAAAGTGAGTAGAGTTCGTCTAAAATAAAATTGCACGACCCTCAACAAAAAACACTGCTACATTATATCACAGTATAATATTGATACAGTAGTTTATCTTCATAGAAAACGGCCACATCGATGCGCTTCAAAATCTCAGTCAGTATCAGTACGCAACAGTTCGAGCGTGCGGCAGTTATGCACTGACGGATGCGTATTAATCTACAGAGCGGCCGTAGGTAATTAATTCAAGGTCACTGTCCAGATAAAATACTGTAACTTTATTATTCTGTGATTATATCATTAGTTTTACGCACGGCTACAGATCAAGCTACTCGTATACCTTTCCAGTATAAACAGATCTCGCATTGTATAGGATTTCCTTATAATGAGAGATCAGTGTAAACTGGACATGTACAGCTTGGTGTGTAGCCGTGTATACATTAATTTTATTAATAAATAAATAAATCGACCAAAATGCAAAATGCTGTAAAAGTCAATCTGAATTTCCAGATACATGTCAGATGGCTCCTGGCTACTACAAGCTTAAATAATGTATGATGAAAATGAGAGAACGCAAACCACGTAAGTACATGCCTAGTACGCCTGTACTTCTGTTCTATGGTCCCACAGCTGGGCAAAGGTCTCCCCACTCGTCATCCAAACGACGTTCGTGCTTCACACAAGGTCCAGGTTGTCACGTCACCTTGGAGTGCCGGATTTTATGCCGCCGCGGGGCCTGTAGCAAATTATACTAAGGGGCCCCTTGCTAGAACTTGGTTTATTTTTAGGTTCTTGAGTTTAAGAGATAATGTAAAACAGTAGTTACTTTTACAATATAGGTTTTCTTGGTTTTTCTCGAAACAAAACTAGACAAATCAATGAGACGGTCTTTTCCTCGTGTAGGTACTTTGGTTCCTACTTAAACCAGATTACTTTGAAAACTCACATGATTGATTATTTAAAACCTAGGTGAGTACCTACTTACTTACTTATGTGTATTTTTTGCATAGCTTGGATGCAGGAGTGAGCGAAGCGAGCTCGAAAATCGTAGCTCCTCGGATTGGTTAGGTTTTCTTTTGACCTTATAATTTGACAAATGAGGTATCGTTGGAAGCGTCTTAATTGTACGCTAATTGTAGGCTATGTGACGTCACATACAATTGAATATGGCGCCCTCTAGAGGACATAAAGTAATGAACTAAAAAAAAATATTCTTAAATGATGTCGTGTTTGATATCAAATGAAAGGACTTAATTAGCACATTTCAGTTAGCTATTGCTCGTGGCTTTGCTTGTATGCACCCGAAAATTGGGAATAATTTCTAAAATCACGCCTCAAATGTGAACCAAATAGGTACATATAATAATTATTTTCTCTCCAAACCTACCCAAAATACATATTATAATAATTATTCTACTTTAAAATGTAAATTGAGTCTAACCTAGACGAAATTATAACCCCAAAATAATTTAAATAAAAAGTTAGTTTAAAAACTAAAAACCGACTACTGAAAAATCACGCCCTAAAAAGTAGGTATGAAACAAGAAAATATTTTCCTGTGAAATTAGAAAAAGACAGACAAATTAAAAATCCGGAATCACACGTAACTGTACTGACTACCATGACCTACCATGACTTGATTTTTTTGTATGTTCAATTAAATTAAATGAATTTATTAATTCAGTAACAATTGACATTGCGTTCGCGGCCGCCTCCCAAAGCGCGAGGCTTGTAGTATTTGCTACACCTGTTACGTGGCTAATCCAGCCATGCTACCTTGGCGCTGTAGATGTCAACGGCGATGACCTCTGACAGGCGTCCAGTGAGTGACAAATCTCTTTCTATTAGGACAGCGCCTTAGGTGTTTGTTAAGAAATATTGTGAACAGTTTTATGAATAACTGCCTGCAAATAGAATTCTAGGTACTACTTACTATTATGCTTGTGGGTCTTGGTCATAGATATACTGTTTTTTATATTTCTATGATCTTGGTTTAGGTCAGGTTTTACGTATGCACAATAAAACATAGTTTGTGATATCACTGCGTTAGGCGTGCTGTCGCAACGACCGCTCGTACAAGACTGTGTGCGGCGCACTGCTCTACACTCCCTCTACCGCGAAACCCCTACCACAGCACGCATTACTTGTTTACTAAACGTTATAATGCTCTTACTAAGGTTACTACTACCTACAAATTATAGGTACGTTAAGTTGTAAGTGTTGTAACACTTTTAATCTTTCTTATTCGACAGAAGGCCAGCGAGACCCCGGGGGAGGCGTGTTCTTGCGTCCGTGCGACACCCCATTGACAGCAGACCGATATGCTACGAAGCTGGATGCATATGGTTTTGCGGCCTCATATTCAGCATCGCCGCCGTTGGAATATGGCTGGCTGGCCTAAGCTAACCTAACTTATAAAGAAGAAGTACTTAGCAAAAATGCCCCACTTCCGACTGCAAAGATAAGTATCTCAAGAAATCGCAAAAAGTTAGTATAAAAAAATGATTTACTTCCGGTGATCATCCTTACTGGCTAGCACATTAAAAAATTGCTCTAAATATGAATTCAGGGGCAGAATACCTGTAATATACTAACTTCTGATTTTAGTTTTAGAATAGGATTAAAATTAAAAAGCAATTAAACACTGTATTAACTCATTTGCGATTGTTTGATAATAGTTATTATACTACATACGTTAATAATAACATATTTAAATAAAAAGTATTATTTAAAGTAACGCTATTCTGTAAAATAATTACTGGTATTACACATGGACGGCTATTTAACAATGGCCCGGCCTCACTCAGGTAGTTAAAAAACCGTACATTGTAAACTCCTAGAGAACGGGATGTGGGAGGCTGAAGCAGGATGAATTCCAACGGATCAGCACTGGTCTAGAGCACACAATATAGTAACAGAAGACCGGATAAAGTGGGCTGTTGACTCTTTGCAGCCATATAAGTCCACAGGATTGGATGGCATCTTCCCAGCCCTACTGCAGTGGGGGGTGGATCATTTGACACCATGGCTGGTGGAGATCTATCGAGCCTGCATACCTCTCGCATGGCGTGAAGTGAAAGTCAATTTTATACCCACACCTGTAAAACCCGACTATACACAACCCAAGGCTTATAGGCCTACAAGCCTCACATCATTTCTACTGAAAACCCATGAGAGACTCTGTGATAGAACACATCCGTGACGGACCTCTTCGGGTAAAATCACTTCATAAACAACAGCATGCATACTTCACTGGCAGATCAACGGGATCTGCACTGCACAGTGTATTTTACAAAATTGAATGCGCAGTACACCACGAAAGCTCATCACTGGCCGCCTTCATTGATTTAGAGGGCACCTTTGACAAATCAATGTTGAACAAATGGTTTTGTCAAAGGTGCTGAGGTGCAGAGGCTGAGGAAACAGTTGCGCACGTGCTCTTTGAATGCACAGGCGTCACCCAGATTAGAACAGAAACTCTCGGAATACCCAGATCTTTCACAGATGTTCATAACAGACCTGGAGATTTGATTAACTTCTGGACGGAGGTGGGCTGGTTGGAATAACCCTCGACGGCCGTCATGGGCCACGCACAATGGTCCACATGAAGGACTAACTGCGGAAACCAAATCCTTTAACATAGAACATAGATAGAACCGTACATTGATTCGCGAACCAAACAGGTTACTATTGTTGTTTCGCATAAAATAGATACTGGACGTATAAATTTTAGAATTGCAGTTGAAGGGAGATATGCGACAAAAGAATATTGTTGTACATGTATAATGGGCGCAGGACACAGAGAGTCTGCGCCCATGAAATTACTATTTTTAACCGACTTCAAAAGGTTCTCAATTCATCGGAACCATAGAAATATAAAAAATATATCTATGGTCGGAACCTTTTTTTATTTTTTTTTTATATATGTTCCCCGATTACGCGAAGATGGCTGGACCGATTTGGATTATTTTTTTTTTTGTTTGAAAGGGTATACTTCCCAGGTGGTCCCATGATCATCAAGTAAGGATCTGATGATGGGATCCTGGAGAAATAGAGAGAACTCTTCCAATTTTATAGGCACACTTGAAGCGATTTGGATAGTTTTTGGAAGAGTACTTTCTTGGAGTGGTCCCATTTCAATTTGGTGAAGATCTGATGAAGAACTTCTGAGATAGGCAACGGAACTCCTCAATAAATGATAGCAAATGGACTGGGATTGCTGAAATCTCATGCCTGTTTGTTGTTCACACCAGTTCATAAATTAACATCACGCCAGTACGCTGTGAAGGGGTAAGCACATGTGAACCACTAAAAAGTGAAAAATAAAAACTTTTTTACAAAAAAATACAATTGACTTCCAAAAACAACACTACAAAGTGAAAAATAACTTTAATTTCGGAAGTCGGTGGCAAAAACAAAACTACATTTAATCAGACACCAACTTCCGAAATTAAAGTTATTTTTCACTTTGTAGTGTTGTTTTTGGAAGTCGGTTGTATTTTTTTGTAAAAAACTTTATTTTTATTTTTTTATGTATGTTCCCCGATTACTCGAAGATGGCTGGACCGATTTGGATTTTTTTTGTTTTATTCGAGAGGGTATACATCACAGTTGGTCCCATATAAAATTGATTAACTTTGCTTTGGTAGTTTTTGAGTTAGCTTCAATAATACGTATTTTTTCCCCACTTTTATACGGATGATGTTCTAGTTTGTTTTGTAGATAGTGGTATTAGAATTTCTGTGGGGTAAGTACACAACTAAAAAGTGAAAAATAAAAACTTTTTTACAAAAAAATACAACCGACTTCCAAAAACAACACTAAGTGAAAAATAACTTCAATTTTGCCACTAACTTCCGAAATTAAAGTTATTTTTCACTTAGTGTTGTTTTTGGAAGTCGGTTGTATTTTTTTGTAAAAAAGTTTTTTGTATTAAACCAAGTTAATAGCGAGATATGAAGATGTTTTTAGCCACCCAGCGCATTTTTTAGATAATATTTTGCTAGATGTACTGCGCCAGCACATCAAGCCACTACAATCTGTCAAATTTCTTTAATAGATTTCATCCTTATTGCTAAAGCATTAGGTCAAAGGTTGATTGGGAAAATTTTACACTTTCGGGTGGCTTGTTGTGCTGTCGTCTGTACAACAGGATTAAATAAGTTTTATTTTTTCTCTATGTAGGTGTACAAGGAAGGTGTTCCTTGTACTTAATAAGAAATCAAATGAATTTAGAATGTCATAGATGTTTATTTGTTCAATCTCTTATGTCATCTTTATTCCACTTTTTATGTAAAATATTTTTAAGATAAGTAATACTGTGCCTGAAAGAATATTTGGAGCAATTTCTAAGTATGATAGCCAGTAAGGATGACAAACGGAGGTATGCAATTTATTAATACAAATTTTTATCTATTTTTTGAGATTTATTTTTCTTAGCTGTCGGTCGTGGGGTAATTTTCTATGGAAGTTGTAACTTCTCCTTTCAAGTCTTTTTAATTTTTTATTAGGTTCATATTATTTTATTATGTCCGTCCTTTTTAAACTGACTCGAGTGCCTTTATCAGTTTTTTCAGTGCAGGCCCTCCGCTAGCCTCTTCAGCGCTCGCGTGGTAAACCGACAATGCGGGTGCATTGTCCGTTTACCACGCGAGCCACAACCCTTTTTTCTCTGACTTAGCTTGTACAAAAGAGTGTCAATGTATGTTTTGTTAGTCCGACTACAGGACCAGATCTTGAAACCTTGTATGGTACCTACCTCAGTATACCTCTCCTCGCACCTGCTCGATTATTTTCAGGGAGTTGCAGCTTCAGAAGCACATTATGCTATCCTTACACATTTAACTACTAAGAGATCCTAGGAAATAGTGTGCGTCTCGGATAGGTTAGGTTTACTTTTGTCCATTCATAGAGAAATAGAATTAACTTAGTCGTAATAAATAAATGCAGGATTATGCGATAGTAGGTAAGTCTCTTGAGTGTCATCTTATACCGCATAATTTCATGTCAATGTGTGCTCGAATGTCAACCAAACGCCATAGGTTCATAACTACTGTAAGCCCGCGGTCGCCATTGGACGATGCTATTTTAATTTTATATAGGTACTTATAAGTATTATATTTTTCTAAAGATTTTTCTTATGAACCAATGGTGTATTTTATCGACACTCAAAGAGTGAGAACGCAAGATGCAAGGGTGAGCGAAACGAGCTCGAAAATTTTTTCATCCTTTCCATTGACTGCGTAAGGACTGGGTGGACGAAATGTTAAAATGACGCCACGAACGTGGTCCGAGAACGGTCTTCGCTACACCGAAGTGAACTAGTCCGCGGTCGGCTATCTTCGGGTGCAGTCGTAAATTTTAAAGACAAAAAGGCGAAATTGTGTCGTGAAGAGTTGCGTGACCTACGCAAAAAAAAAAAACAACAAAAAAATTATAACATTTCATATCACCGGTAAGTCAAAAATATGCAACTTCTAACATTATTTAAAACAATTTTCTTTCCTCTTTCCTACTACAAATAAATTGTCTTAGACGACGCGAGGCCACGCCCACAATACCGTACCGCTGTGCGACATAAAGCCTGGTTTCCACCACGAGCGGAGCGGACCCATTAAGGACTCCGTTTAACTCGCAAGAGTAAACTGCATACTTGTATTTCCACCAACAAATAGTCCAATAGTATGCAGTTTACTCTTGCGAGTTAAACGGAGTCCTTAATGGGTCCGCTCCGCTCGTGGTGGAAACCGGGCTTTACTGTGCAGCGGCGTGCGTTGTAGGATGAAATAAAGATTTAAATAGATTACAATAAAATTTATTTTTAAACAAACTCTCACTCAATAGAACAACCTGTGACACTTAATCATAGATTATATTTAATTAGGTCAATAATTGAATGACCTACCAATGTCAGAAAACACTACGAATCCAAAATGGAAAATATGTCAAGAATAACATAAAGGCAAAAATTGTTTTATTTGAAGGACAATGAAAATATTATTATTTAGGGCTGATTGTTCAATAGGTTGATAACTTTTACCTGAAGAATACATGTGACAGTTTGACATATTTTCCATACAAAAGCTGTCAAACCGCCATATTTATTCCTCTGATAAAAATTATCTGACTATTGAACAATCAGCCCTAAAACAAACAAACTGCGTAATATATAATTTTTGGAAAATAAAAGTTTTCTTAATTTATTTATACCTGAAAAAATATCACGCCGCTCTTACAAGGTTACATTACGAGCAGGCGATCGACATCGTAGTTAAGAGTAGTTCTAATAGATGGCGTTAGTGTTTGTGTATGGCAAACGCGTCAGGCAAATGTTCCGATGACCATATCTTTAGTTTCTATATCAATAATCCTTTCTGAGATTTTCTTAGAAAATGGCTTTACTTTGTTGAGGATGCAACAGTTAGTGAAGCGAGCTCGTAAATTGTCCCCGTCTCGGATAGGTACGATTTTTATTTTACCATTCATACAAAAATAGACGATGCCAATTTGTTGACATTATTATGCTGGAAAGTTTATTAAGTAAGAATGAAGAGGACATAGGATAGTAGTACCTAGGTAGGAATGAGCGCACCCCTTCTCAGATTGTTTACGAAACATAAATAATCAGGCGTTACCTACTTTGTCGACTTATGTAAAAAATATTAAGAGACCTATTAGGCTTAAGAAATGACAATACAACACTATAGTGTTCCTAATCCTCCTAATCACTAATGCATCGATCATCGACATAGGCCCCCCAAGCACCGCCACTTCGACCGGTTCTGTGCTTCCCGCATCCAGAGGATTCCTGCGGCCTTTGCAAGGTCATCGGTCCAACTGGTGGGAGGCGTTACGTCTTCCGGTACGCGGTCACCACTCCAGAACCTTTCGGACCCATCGGCCATCTGCTCTGCGAGCAATGTGCCCTATCCACTGCCATCTAAGTTAAGTTTGGCAATTCTGCTATGTCGCTTTCCTTGGTTCTCCTGCGGATCTCTTCATTTCTGATTCGATCACGTAGGGAAACTGCAAGCATAACCCGCTCCGTTGCATTTTGGGTGACTTTTAGCCTTCTAATAAGGCCCACTGCCTCTTAGTGCCGTAGGTCATCACTGGCAACACGCAATGGTCAAAGACTTTTACCGCTACGCTTTTACGCTGAGACGCTGCGGTATATGAGACGAGAAGAAATTGCGTAGCTTGCCGAAAGCTGCCCAGCTGAATTGGATTCGACGATTGCCCTCTTTCTCGAAGTTGGACCTACCTAACTGGACAGTTTGTCCTAGGTAAATATACTCGTCCACAACTTCGAGTGCAGCGTCTCCGATCTTCATGAGAGTGGGTGTTACATGGGATTTGACATGACCTTTGTCTTGTCCATGTTCATTTTAAGACCCACTCTTTCGGAAGCTCTATTGAGGTCTTCAAGCATTGTACTGATGTCCTCCATAGTCCCGGCCATGACTACTATATCGTCGGCAAACTGAAGGTGAGTGACGTACTCGCCATTGATGTTGATGCCTAGCCGTTTCCAGTCCTGAACCTTGAAGGCTTCCCCAGTGCGGTGAACAGTTTCGGAGAGATAACGTCTCCTTGTCTGGCACCTCGCTGCTGAAGGACTGGTTTCTAGGTCTGGTCTTAGAGTCGGACTGACAGTGGACGTTTTCGTACAGACACTTCAGCACCTCAATGTACCGATAGTCAATCTGGCACGATTGAAGAGACTACAGTGCAGACCATGTCTCGATCGAATTAAAGGCTTTCTCATAGTCCATAAACGCCAAGCAGAGAGGCAGGTTATTCTGTTCGGTCTTCAGTTTAACCTGGCGCAGCGCATGTATGTGGCCTATGGTGCTGAAGCCTTTACGGAATCCAGCTTGTATGGGAGGCTGGAAGTCGTCAACCTGCGCGCGAGACGATTCGTGATGACTCAAATAAAAATTGTTAGTTAGCTGAATCGTAATATAGTGTAATTTTTTTTCTTCACACTTTATCATTTACATAGACGTATAGTTTAGGCGCTAGCACGTGTTTACTAATTATGCGCAGTACAGTTTTAATGGCAGGCCAGCGAACCTTCCACAGACTGCTCAGTGTAGTTTCGTTCGGAACCTTAATTGTGTGAGCCCGACTCGCTCTTGGCCGGTTTTCTATGTTGAGTTAAACATCCGTCTTGAGTTTGGAATGAGATTCCGGAAGCTTCAATGACGCATAGCACAAAAGTCCTCTACCAAATCCCTTAAAATTTATAACATTCGAATACTTAGATGTCAAATGTGGCTATGTAGGTACTTATAGGTAGATAAATTCGGTAGGTAGATAAATCCATTTTCCGGATGGGAGCACTTTTCAATACACTTTCTGTAAGGAAATACTGGACCTTATTACCTTGAACGTTACAACGGTACTTCACTGCACAATAAGGTTCATCGCTAATTTTTTTATCTGCATCAAAAATAATCGTTGTCACTGCGCCTTGTCAGAAAAATGTCATAATATATTAATTGGCATCATGACTACGATTCATTTCGGCAGAAAATTCAAATGATTGTAAAAAAAAAACAGTCAAAGTTATTGTTAAAAATTGTTAAATATCTATTTGTTTAGGAGAACAGTAAGCAGTATTTTATGATAAATTAAAAATGCATAATTCGTTATTCGCCAACGCGCTCTGGTATTTGGAGTTCATTGCGTTTGCTTTTACATTGATAGCATTCTTCTACTTCGTCTTGTATTTAGCCAGCGTAAACTACGTGAATTACAGTCCTCAATTCGACTTTAGGAAAAAGTAAGTGCTTAGAGTTCATCTAAAATAAAATTGCGCGACCTTCAACAAAAAACATGGTTTTCACTATTATTTATTAAAAATTATATTAATAGTAGGTAGGTACTTATACTAATTGCAACAATTTCTCTAGAGATTCGACGACGACCAATCGACGAATTTTTTACATTTGGGTCATTATTATATTAATTATTTAAATAGAAAGCAAAATGCTGTAAAAATCAATCTGAATTTTCAGATACATGGCAGATGGCACCTGGCTACTACAAGCCTAAATGTGATGGAAATTAAAGAACCCACACTTGCGTAAGTTTATGCCTAGTAAGTTAAATTACCGACCCTGTTAGGATTATTTTAAAATCGATGGCAATGGGGATGGTTGCCTCGGTGAAAATCAAGAAAAAATCTATTTAGTACGTCAGTCAGATAAAAAAAATATAAGACACGTTTTTGTGCTTTATCATAGGTATTAATAAAAAAAAAAAACTTCGATAAAACGCATTAAAGTTGGGGAGTGGGGGCTCGCTACGTCACAACTATAACTACGCGTATAATCTAGCAAGGAGTGACGTCATGCCACATTTTATCTCAATGTATCGCCGCCGTAATCTTTTAATTACGTTAATTATTAAAAAAAAAATGTTGTCTCCAATATTTTTTAATAATCTACAACAGAGAAAAAAAAAATTTTTTAGTCATCAACCATATTATTAAGAGTATTGGATGCTTTCACACTTACCGACTTTATTATTTACTAGCTTTTACCCACGGCTTTGCCTGCGTGGAGTAATGCATTCCATTTATGTATTACATAGATAGATGGTATAACAAAGTAAAACCGAAGCTCTTTTGCAAATAGAGCTCGACTACCATTAATACTCTTAGGCCCGTATTACAGAACGTCACTTAAGACTCGAGCATTACTTAAAACTAGTTTCAACCAATCAAAACGCTTTAAACTAGTTTTAAGTAATGCTTGAGTCTTGATTGAGGTTCTGTAATACGGGCCTTACCCTACTACTTTTTAGGTAGGTACTTGGGTATAGGTAGGAAGTGTTATAACCTTTCTTATTCAACAGAGCACCAGCGAGGCCCCGGGTAAGGCGTCCTCCTCAGCCCGCGCCACGCCCCATTGACACCAAGCCGATATGCTGCGACGCAGGTTGTATATGGTTTTGCAGCCTCATCCTCAGCATCGTCACCGTAGGAATGTGTTACTACCTGGCATACGCACTCCTATCAGACACTAAACTCAGGTTTGGGGTTTTTATGCCTTAATAAACTATTTTGGTGTCTGAATCAGTTTTGTCAGGTTATAGGTTATTGCAGACGGAAATGAAGTTTATTAATGGTTTTGGTGTGATTTAAAAAAGTGTAATAGAAATGTTTTGCATTAAAACAAAACAGTTATTATGTTATGAAAAACACAATAATACTCGTTGAAGAAAGCATCTCAATTATTGCCTTATATACTATAAATAGTTAAGATATACGTACTTACATTCCCCTTTTAGTTACCTGTGTTCTTTCAACATGTAAGAAATCTTGCGGTGACTATGGTCTTAGCGAGCTAGAGTTGTCACTGTCAAGTGTCATTCATAGAAGTCTTCAAAATTCAACAGCAAGCGCCTTACTCGAGTATTATTGTGTTTTTCATAACATAATAACTGTTTTGTTTTAATGCAAAACATTTCTATTATGTTTCTTTCAAAACACAATAATACTCGTTGAAGACCTGTTTGATATCTGCTGGTGAAAGAATACCTGAAGGATGTAGACGCTATGTGAATTATAATATTATAATGGAATGATCGAATATTTCGGTCTGTAGGTATTCATTAAATATTCAAATAAATAATTAAGAGTTTTCCATCTATTTATCCTAGAAACTGCAAAAATGAACAAATCCCATGAAATGTTATAGAAACGTTCAACTGTCATGTTATGAGACACAATTTAATCACTATATTGTTGTTACCAACCTCTATGAGGTTGGTCGACAGTTGAATCAAATCTATTTAAGTACCTTATTTAAGGTGAACATGAATTATCAAGCTTTAATGATAATCCAAAATCAATAAGATCTAAAACTGAATTAAAATCATAATCTCATTACTAAAGGATAATTGGATCACTCATATACTTAATTAACACAAGTTAGGTAATGTTGGATATGAGTACTTGGAAGTTATGAGATCAATCAACAAATATTTCTGAATCTCATAGTTTTATAAAGATGTGGAAAAACAAAATCAATGTCATTCATGACACAGTTAAAATTCCATTGAAACTAAAATATATTTTGGACCCTTCTTTACACTAAGTACTTTGGTCAACAGATTAGTCTAAGTAGTAGACACATGTAAATGATCTAAGAAGGAATTCTAGTATAAGTCTCTTCATTTATCAATTAAAATGTCTTGAAATGTGAATCATGTACCTCTACACAAATATATTTAATAAATATTATAAATATTTTCATAGGGAATTAATAATTATCATAATGATAAACCCTATTCTCTCACAGAGAGGTGACCTTTGTCCCAAAAGTGGGAATCTTATAGGCTGGGCATTCTAAATTATCTTGAGAGGTAACCATCTCCTTTACTACTTTACAAAAGTAATAATTCTGTAAGCCTAGTGGCTCTTCCAGTTTGATTTCATTTGATGAACTATTCTCCAGTCAGCCTCCCGAAGGCTACCACAGACTACTTTATGTACCTCCAGAAGGCTTTTCGTAACTTAGTCTGTTTAAAAATATTTCAAGCAAGCTTAGCCACACACGTTATTGTAAATCAAAATCAACAACGATTATGGTAGATTTTAAGTAAACTTCTTGATTGAACCACACCTTGGTCGCACTGTTATTCAACATTTAAAAGCTGTGACTTACAATATTAGAGTATGTAAAACTCTTCTGGCAGCCTCATCATTCTGGAATTAATTTCATTTCATGACTTTCTGGGTAGTGGTTTAGCTAAGGATAATGCTTTGAAACAATGGACACAAAACTGTTTAGATCTAACATCTGTTGGTTGGTATCATAATTATGTGCTTTATGCATAAATATAAATAAATTGGGATCAGATTATTTAGGACTAATGCCATGCACTCTACACTATGACATTCACCTCTGAATAGGAGCTTTATAAGTAATTACTGTAGATTATCTCCAATTACACTTTAGCAAGGTTCTTGTCTACCAAGCCTTGCAACCTGATTGCCCCCCTCCCCCCCAACTTTCCAGGGTAGGAGTTGCAGCTTATCAGGTCTAAGACGATCTTACATAGATCTTATACTGGTACTGACTCTCCGAGGCCTCGTCTCCAAATACGGGAACCAGTCACATTGGGTTCAGTATGGGGCGATCTCTACATAGTACGCCCCCGTCCCATTTCCGAGTTCACATGACCGAGCACTCTCTCTTAAGTCGGGCGAAGAAAAACCCATGCTAGTTGATGCTGTCACCTCTGACTGAAAGCATCGCAGAAGCTTGCCAAGCCATCATTTGAGTCCCATATGACGTACTGTCGCACAAACGGCCGACTTATCTGACGTGAAAACGTCGACGCCGGGGACGCCCCACTTTGTAACATGGCCTCCGAGGCCTGGGGCCTGGAGCAACAGGAGCCACTTCTGCTGGTCTGTTCCTAGATAAGCGGTCGGCTAACCCGTTGTTACACTTTTAACCTCCCCGGGAGGTAAACCGCTAACAGAGTGTTCAGCTGATCTGCTAACTTCCATCTTGCAAATTAGGTTCAGAAACGCTAGGGGACGTATCCCTCGCTCATCTTAAATGTGCGACAAATGGTCTGTTGTCGGATTGAACTCTGAATCTAATATGTGCACTCTGAAAACTGGCTTTTTGGCAATACTGCATATATGGCAAACATCTCTCGCAAGTTCAAGTACAATTTTTTCTGGTTTGGTCAAGTTCCTGACTAGAGTAGGATATAATAGAATATTCTTTATTATGTACACCTTACCACTAGGGTGACACAATGGGCAGTCTTATCACTAAAAGCGATATTTTAAAGACATCCTTTGGACTCCCTTTGCATGAATATATTAGCCCGTTCATGTAGGCTCCTTACCCTTCCTCCACGGAAAGTGTGGACAGGAAGTGGGTTACTCTACCCCTGTGTAAGTGAACTGAGCTGTGGTCTATCAGTAGCCTCTGGCCACCACATTAACTCTATGCAAACCAGCGGGGCAACCTTTTTCCATTTGTCCTGGTCTGCCCTTCTCAAATATTTGTCTGGCAACAAGCATTCCCATACAGGGATAACAACATTTTTGTGTTAATGAACTATGAACTTGTTTCAGGGAACAAAGTGTTGATATTATTATCTTCCTTTCAACCTTGCCTGCAGGCCGGGCCTTGTGATTGGTAGCAGTGCTCAAAAGAAGGCCTACATATTGTAGCTCCTGATTGAGGTTTAGAATTGACTTAGGAAATTCACTCGTCACCCAAGCTTTGTTAGGACCCAGAGTCTCCGGGACAGAAATCAAAAATGCATCTTTTCCTAGTGGACCAGTAGGAAATTATCTAAACTAAATAAACAAGAATGCAGATACCACAGGCTCTCAAATTCTCTGTCATTCAGTTGCCCACCGCTTCACATAACCAGGGCACTGAAGAAATGTCAAAAGGGTGTTCTGTCAACTCGTGTGAACAATTTCCCTTCATTAACATATCATTGCTTCCGTCTTACTTTTTAGTAATAACAGAGTGTAAACAATAGGCTATTTGATTATGATCATAATCTTAGATTTCTGCATAGACTATTATAGATTTAATTTGTATTAATTATTTTAACTAGTAGCTTTATTACTTAATATATATATAGCTCAAAGTAGAATTGTATTGAATGTTAATATTTTCAGTATTTCATTTCCTGTTATGATCTTCAGGAACAGAAACAGGTTTGCAGTCTTTCATTCCCAAGCTTTTACATGGTTCCTTAGGCAGCCTGAATCTTGTCAAAATTATTAATCTTGGCCTAGTTATTGTTGCTATGATCCAATTTATCATGTTTTTAAAATAATCAAAGAACTATTCCTGCTCTAAATAATATCTTGTCAGTTTTAAATTGTTTGGTGGCTGTATTTGTTCCATTTCTAATTTTGATAGAGCACTTATGATCCTGCTCATAATTATAAGATTTCCATAATTATTACAAAATATAGAAAAAATATACAGTATACCATTTTAAATTATATTTTTTTTTTATTTAGTACTGCTTATTAGTTAAGTACCTATAAAACTTGATGTAAACTTTATTTAGTAGTATTTTAATGTTCTAATTGCAGATTAGAGTTCATAAGAGGTGCTGAACCTCTTTAATTAATTTATTTATTTATATATAGGTACTCCAACAACTTATGCATTAATAACATATTACAAAAGAACTTTATTTTATTAGTGTGGTGAGTTTGTCACTTAAAAAGTACACAGCTTAACCAGAAATAGTAAATATATACAAATAATTACTTTAAAGTGATTTAAAAAACTAACTTATCTTTTGTTACAATGAAAGTAACAATTGCATACCACCTGCAAGCATAAACAATAAAATTGTAATTTAAATACACTTCTCGATGGGAGTGTTTGGACTTCCGAAAGGGAAAGTAGGATACAATTGTAGTGGGTAGGTTGCTGCCCAAATAACAAGTCCCTGTAGACCTTACTTTAGCAGCTAGCTCTGCCTGCTCTAGACCTACATTAGAAATCCCAGCCAAAACTCCCTCCGCGGGGGCTAAATAGTAGGATTTAGTTTTGTTGAGTGGCATAAGTACTCATTTACTTCTAATGCACTGTGTGAAACACATGGGGTGAGTGAGCATAAATGTAAGGTTTTCTTATAACGGATTTATAACTTTTCATGGTTGAATGTCAAAAACTGCTTGAATAGCTTTAGCTCCTCTAGACATTCTGCATTTGCTTTAGGAATTACTACCTAATTATCATAATTTGCACTGAAATCTTTAAGTTGTAATATTTCTGTCTATTTAGTTAGACACAACCGGGTTGTTTAGAAAACAACAATGCGCTTCTAATGTAAATAATAGCAAGAAGCAGGTTAGAAGTTTATTGATAATGTGTCTGAGTAAGGTCAGTGGGTCGTCTTAGTAAGGTTTGGTGATATAATGTGGAAATTGTGTCATGTTAGCAGAAACTTAACACTTACTTGGCTACTCTTAGTACTCATTCGGTTGTAGGTAAGTGCATAGAGTAGGTCGGTCTTACAGGAAATCATTTCGATCTCATTACCCTGGTTTTAGCCGGTAGGAAGAGCGTTCTTCCCCATTACAGCACTTAGGAGAATCGAAATACAAACGGTTGCTCTCCAAAGGCACTGGCGACCATGTATATATTTTGAGGTATCGATCTCCACTTCGGCACTTCGCTGACTCACGATCAGCGTAACACTATATATCACTTACCACAAGCACTATTCTTATTCACTTTTAATAAAGTTTTAACTGAAACTTTACTCATTTTCGATTAAAATTATCGAGCGAAAATATTTTACATATACATTGGCGGCAAAAATTTAGACGCTATGAATGACACTTGACAGTGACAACTCTAGCTCGCTAAGACCATAGTCACCGCAAGATTTCTTACATGTTGAAAGAACACAGGTAACTAAAAGGGGAATGTAAGTACGTATATCTTAACTATTTATAGTATATAAGGCAATAATTGAGATGCTTTCTTCAACGAGTATTATTGTGTTTTGAAAGAAACATAATGTACAGTTTTGTAAAATTGACATTCGTGTTTGCTCTGCGTGGCTGAATTGTATCTGATCTCAAAGAAGGACATAATACTCAAATGAATGAATGAAAAATGAAATGTAGGTACGCACTACTTAATAATCATGATTATAATAAAGAACTAGTTTGTACGTAATATTTTCTGAATAGGTTACTCGTAAGGTCGATAGTTTGTGAAAAATTACAAATAAAAAATCGTACTTAATATTTTCAGCGCTTATGTTTTTTAACCGACTTCAAAAAGGAGGAGGTTCTCAATTCGTCGGAACCTTTTTTTTTTATAATTTTTTTTTATGTATGTTCCCCGATTACCCAAAGATGGCTGGACCGATTTGGATTTTTTTTGTTTTGTTCGAGAGTGTATACATCACAGTTGGTCCCATATAAAATTGATTAACTTTGCTTCGGTAGTTTTTGAGTTAGCTTCAATAATACATATTTTTTCCCCACTTTTATATGAATGATGTTCTAGTTTGTTTTGCAGGTAGTGGTATTTGAATTTGTGTGGGGTAGGTACACAACTAAAAAGTGAAAAATAAAAACTTTTTTACAAAAAAATACAACCGACTTCCAAAAACAACACTACAAAGTGAAAAATAACTTTAATTTCGGAAGTCGGTGGCAAAAAACGAAAATACATTTAACTAGACACCGACTTCCGAAATTAAAGTTATTTTTCACTTTGTAGTGTTGTTTTTGGAAGTCGGTTGTATTTTTTTGTAAAAAAGTTTTTATTCCTAATTCATTTGTGTGCAAAAAAAATTCGAACAAAAAGTTAATAGATTTAAACAATGATAATAAAATTAAGCTAATGTGATTGTAATTAAATCTAATGAAGTCGGATTGAAAGTACTTAAACCGATCATTGACTGACGCTCCATGCAGATAATAATTATCAAACGGTTTGAGAGACGTTATCTTTTAGATCGTGATGACACGTGTTGAAGAGGGACGCATGGTAGGTAGATGGAGAAGGCCCACTTCACGGAAAAGTCTTGCATGCATTAAGCCGTGTCCCCTGTGCGTCTTTTTGCGAAATATTACCTACACAAAAAACCTTACACATAAACATTTTTTTTCATACACAAGCCGTCTCCTGCCTATTCAGACATTTTTAAGCCGTGTCTCCTGCGCGTTTATTCGAAACATTACACAAAAACATCGAACCAAAGAGGCGTGGCATTTGTGTATGCAAACACGATGTTTGTGTTTTCTGAGCTGCATGGAAAACATTCCCAGCGCGGAAGAAGAGGGGAAGGGTTTGTTTCCTTTTCAACTGCCGTGCGCACCGCGCACATCTTTTGTCAAACTGATAGCACGCCTTCCTCGTTGAAACTCATTAAAACATCTACACAAAATGTGTAACTAAAAGTATTTGAATACACAGGAGATAGCATATGTATGAAAATACATATTTATTTGTAAGGATTTTTGTGTCCGACATTAAAAAAGTTGCACATGGATGCAAACCACCCACCATTGATTCACACAGCACGAGTAGGCATATCAGTGCTATGTGAATCAATGTCTGGGACTGGGAACCAATGTGAGAGGTAACTGTACGATGTTTACCTTCTGTCCATATTTATTCAGTTTGCGTAATTCGCGTTCATTGTGACCGCTACTAAATACATGGTAACTAAGAAAGTTTTGGGGACGAGTTCAAAGGAAATTCAATACTTGATAACTAACTAACATTAACTTTTTATTAACTTGGGGATTAACTTGGAGTGGACTTGATTTGCAATAGTGCACCTACTTTGAACTCAGTTTTGATGTCATATTTTGACTTGTTATATAGTTCTATATTCTAAATCCTGACATACAGGTACACCTAGTTCAGGAGTCAGAGGCTTCAAACAAGTTTATGTAACCATCTACTTATGTCAATAAAGAATTATTATTGTTATTATTATATTATTATAGTGTGCTAGGTACCTAGGTAGAGCTTGTCCACTCTGAAATGACGCGCCCCACTATTTAAATTTGTATACGTACACTGTGGTAAATGCGGTAGTGAGGCGCATCATTTGAGAGTGGACAAGCTCTATCTATAAAATTGCTGTAGGTATCACACAAGTGCACATATGTGATACTTGTGTATGTGTGTGTGTGTGGGTATGTGTGTGTGTGTGTACATGTACTTAGTAAATATGCATATCTCTGAAAGTTTAAAATGGAGAGGACTTTGGTTCCCTATTTCCTTTATAGTAGGGAAAGTAATTCCAAACGCTGCTGGTGTTCCCTTTTTGACGCCGTTAGCCGACGTTCGCACGGACGTAAAATTATCGCGGCGATTTTTTTTCACGCACTGGATTTTCTCAACGCTCTCCTTAGCGCCGAGTGTTGAAAATCCAACAGTGTTTTTTCGACGCGCTGGGATGCACTCTATTGTTGTTAGGTTGGATTCTCGAAGCTCGACTCAACACCGAGAGTTGAAAATCCCGCCGCGATATTTTTACGTCCGTGCGAACGTCGGCTTACTCTAAAGTTTTCATTGGCAATAGAATAGGCCAAAGATCGCCGAATAATTAGAATTAAGTCGCCTTATAAAATGAAACTTATCAAGTCACATTCACAAGAAATAACAACATCCTTCGGAAATGTTACGAAAATCAGACGGAATCAATAGTTCCTGAAAATTTTATAATAGCAAGATGCTTTATGAAACATCCTGCTTTTATAAAATTATAATGTTATGACATTGATACAGATGAGGGGCTCGTGGCTAATAATAATAACAGCCGCTCGAGCTCGCTTGCCACGGTCGGTTCATGGATGGGTGACTATCCATTACATGTCCTCCTGCGTGCCTCGGAAAGCACGTAAAGCGGTTGGTCCCGGCTGTCATTAGTAGATCATTGGGAGTCGTTACGGGTAGCCAGAAGCCCAAAACTCTGACAACCAGTCTTACCAATGGGTATCGTGTTACCCAGTAACTGGTTGTGTAGCTGTATTTAAAATACTAGTAGGTATTCAGCGGTTAGACTGGAAGCCGACCCGATAGTTGGGAAAAGACTAGACATATTGATTTTTGATTATGACATTGATACAAGTAAATTCTGCAATGTCTCCAGAATCAAACTCTAAACTTCAAGCTGAAGGCTAAAGTTTGATTCTGGAGTCGGAAGTTGAAATGTTCAACTAAACTGTCCTTAATAAGTATACTTTGCCAATAAAGTATTACATATTCATAATTTGGGACCAACAATTTGCTATTACAAGAACGGAAGAACTATTAACTAATGTAAGTCGTACACGCAAATTAAACGAAGCAGTTTTTTTGCTTCTCAACACACTGAAAAACTCTACTTACCGAGTGTTGAATACTGACAAAAAGTACTCGATGATCGTATTTATGTGTCGCGAATGAATAATTGTTGAATTGTGTGCGAATTATAAATTGGTATTAACACGATAGGAATAAATGGCTTCATCCCAACTCGACCCTAGTTCCAACTCGCCCGGTTCGTATATAACTACCTACAAAGTATAGCTAGAAGGCGCAAAAGTACTGATGGTAAGAAAAGTGTTAGTATGATTTTTATTTATTTTTATTCAGTCATTATAATCACAGCTACCATAATTTAAATTATCGTCTAAGAAATCACAGTTTATACAATAATTCTCTCTGCTAAAAAATCACTTTGCTTTGCTTGTTGTAAAATTTAAAATTTCTAGAAATGCAATAAATGGAAAGGATTGCGTTAATAATTAATAAGTATTAATTTGCATGGAATGTAAGTTTTAAGGTCATTTTGTTTTTTATTTATTTATTTCAGCATGGAAGACTTACAGCTAAAAAAAACTTAACAACAAAAACGGAAACAATAGTCAACAGAAAGCCAATTACAAGTCTTCGCGTTTAGCCTTCTATTAGAATTTATGTTGAGAGCATACAAGCAGAAACATATTACACAAATTATACTACATAGAGTTACAAAAATATATAGAAAAAGATCAAGACTCTCATAGTAAAATTAATACGTGATAAGTATGTATTTTCTACATCGTAGCACTTTTCCGACAAACTGTCCCCCCCCCTGTCCTCTGTGTCTCTTGCAGCTGATAGGCATATAAAAAAGCGTTCGAGTTCGAACTAGGGTCGAGTTGGGACGTAACCGAATAATGTGCTTCTAAAACTGTTTCGGGGAAAAGGTGAAATGTGTGGAAGGAAGAGACAGGTACCGAGTGGCACTAAACGATAAATCCTAACTAATTTAATTCATCCTAAAAAAATATAAATGCGAAAGTGAGTTTGTTTATTACGCTTTCACGCTAAAACGGCTGAAAAGATTTGGATGAAATTTACTACATGGACAGACCATGCCTTGGATCTAGACAAAGGATTCTTTTCATCCCTTTAGTATGTTCCCGTGGGATAATTTCCGACCTCAACGCGGGCGAAGGCGCGGCAGAAGCTAGTAGATGATGTGATGATGATGATGATGAGCTGGTGATGATGATGTTCATGTGAATAAACAGTTTTTCTTTCTTTCTTTCTTCTTTCTAGATAACAATTGCAATTATAACATAACTAGCTGTGCCCCGCGGTGTTACCCGCGGTTTATGAGATACACTAAAACGTGTATTATTTAATCGGTGAGAAAAGTATTCACAAAAAAATTTCTCATCCCACGGGAACAGTACATTTTTTCAGGATGTAAAGTAGCCTATGTGTGCTATGTGTACACAGGATGTCTGCTACTTCCACACCAAATTTCATCAAAATCGGTCGAGGCGTTTGTTTCAAAGAGTAACAAATATATTTGAATTTCTTGCTCATCCCACGGGAGCACTACATTTTTTCGGGATAAAAAGTAGCCTATGTGTTAATTCAGGGTATAAGCTGTCTACATACCGAATTTCATCCAAATCGGTCTAGCTGTTTGAGCGTGAAGAAGTAACAAACATACACACACACACACACACTCACAAACTTTCGCCTTTATAATATTAGTGTGATGTGCCATCACCAATTTATTTAATTTTCATAACATACATCACGCTTTGTTTCGTACCAATAGAAAACCCAGTAACACTTCGCCAGACTTAGCAATCGAACTCAGGACCCTATATGCTAAGCTTGCGTGTCCGTTTCGACTGCTGACAATGTCGTAGAAGAAAAACGACTACGTCAACATTACGAAGGAATTAACCGATTGGAAGGAGACCAACAAGGCCAACGAGGCTTTTCGTGTGAGTATTTTTCTACAACAAGTGTCATCTCCGGCTGAAGGTGTCAGCAGTCATCGTCTATCTTCAAAAATAAGACGCGCGATGATGAGATCTAATATGCAGGATGTAAAAAACCCATCACACAGCACAACATCAATCAATCAACTCAGCCAATTGCAGTCCACTGCTGGACATAGGCCTCTTCAAGGTTGCGCCACAACACCCTGTCCTCCGCCTTCCGCATCCAGTCTGCCCCAGCCACTTTCTTCAGGTCATCGGTCCATCTAGCTGGGGGGCGTCCCACACTACGCTTACCGATACGCGGTCTCCACTCTAGGACTCGTCTGCTCCACCGGCCATCGGTCCTTCGACAAACATGGCCAGCCCACTGCCACTTCAGTTTACTTACTTTGAAAGCTATGTCAGTTACTCCGGTTCTTTTCCGGATAACTTCATTCCTGATTTTATCCTTCAAAGAAACTCCGAGCATAGCCCGCTCTATAGCGCGCTGAGCGACCTTGAATTTGTGGACCAGCCCGACCGTCAGCCACAGCACAACATACTGTACATCAAAGTTCAAACTAAGTAACATAGAGCAGAAATTGGTACTGGGAAACGACTTTTATTTTCCAACTAGCTGCGTTCCGCGGTTTCACCCGCGTAGGCCTGGATAAACAGTAGCCTATGTGTTAATCCAGAGTATAATATTATATAGTCGAGTTATTGGTCCAGCCGTTTGAGCGTGAAGAAGTAACAAACATACACACACACTCACAAGCTTACGCCTTTAATTATAAAGGCTTTTATTACTAATATTAATTAGTGTGATATCAATATCTCCGTAACCAGAAAGTAAGGAATGGTTACAAAAAAAAAATTGCAATGACGGGGATTACAAGTGACTCTCGGCCTCTCAGTAGAGCTGTTATAACCATTGAAGTAGCAGGGGAGACCGGGTATGGTTGTCTCACGGGTTGGTTGTTACAGCGGACATAACATTAATCGGTATCGAAGAATCGCGAAGGCAACATCTCCCCCAGGTGTTGCCTTCGCGATTCTTCGACGCCGGGTGTTCGTTATGACCGCTGTGACAACCAACCCGGGGTATACCCGGTCTGCCCTAGCTGCTTATCTATTTTAGTTTTTTAGGGATAAGAAGAAACATTAAAATCCAAGCCAGGATGGGTGGTTATGACAAACTTCTTTAACCCTTCATATTGTGGTCTTCGTTTGTTCAGTAAGTTTGGCGATTGAAAGAGCCCGCGCCGAATCTCTTGGATCGTGCTTGTTCCTAAACCCGATATCAGACGCTTCAATCGAGTGAAGGTTAATTTTTTAGGGTTCCGTACCCTAAGGGTAAAACGGTACCCTATTACTAAGACTCCACTGTCCGTCCATCTGTCTGTCCGTCCATCTGTCTGTCCGTCCATCTGTCTGTCCGTCTGTCACTAGGCTGTATCTCATGAACCGTGATAGTTAGACAGTTGAAAATTTCACAGATGATGTATTTCTATTGTCGCTATAACACAAAATACTAAGAAACAGAATAAAATAAATATTTAAGGGGGCTCCCATACAGCAAACGTGATTTTTTTTGCTCGTTTTTGCTCGATATTGATAACGGCAACATGTAGACCCTTGAAATATTCACAGAATATTTAGTTAAATATTCACTTTAAAAATAAATAATTAAAAGAACAAATATTTCCTCCCATACAACAAACGTGATTTTTTTGCCGTTTTTATAGATTGGTACGGAACCCTTCCGTGCCTCGGAAAGCACGTTAAGCCGTTGGTCCCGGCTGTCATTCGTGGATCTTTGACAGTCGTTACGGGTCGTCAGAAGCCCGAAAGTCCGACAACCAGTCTTACCAAGGGGTATCGTATTACCCAGTAATTGGGTTGTGGAGGTCAGATAGGCAATCGCTCCATATAAAATACTGGTATCCAGCTGCATCCGGTTAGACTGGAAGCCGACCCCAACATAGTTGGGAAAAGGCTAGGCAGATTGATTGGTACGGAACCCTGCGCGCGCGAGTTCGACTCGCAAGTGGGCGGTTTTTATTTCATTCCACGTTCACACGACAGATATAGGAATGAATGTTCAACTGTTGCTCCCATTTCATTATTTGATCCTGCCGAAATCCAGCATCATTGGATTTGTTCACTAATGAATACATTTTTGACATTTGATTCATTATGTGTTCATATGGTTCACTTTGAGTGAAAGATGCCGAATGAAATACATAAACCGGCCATGTGCGTGTCGTACCACCCACAATAAAGGGTTCCGTAGTTGAAAAGAATATATCCCAAAAATAAACTTAATATTATAGTGTTGGAAAACATGCTCCCATACATTGATATACGTTACGGTCTATTCTCCAACTGCAAAAAGTGTGTAATCCCAAAAAAAATTTTTTATGTGAAAAAATTACAAATGAACGATTTTCGGACTTTTTCCTTTACTTGTGCTGTGAGACCTTGCTTCTTGCCAAATTTCATAATTCTAGGTCAACGGGAAGTAGGTATCTTATAGTTTTTAATTTACTTGCGAGTATCAAAATATGTCGCATAATAATGGCCGTATTTTTTTATTGCGTTGACTTAGAAGCTTGATTTCTTGGGACTATAAACCTACGTATTCGATATTAATTTCAGCTTGATACCTTCACGCGTTCCTGAGAAAAAGAGTCTTGACGGACTGATGGACAGACAGACGGACAGACAGGCGGACAGACGGACAACGAAGTGATCCTATAAAGGTTCCGTTTTGTGCTTTTGGGGTACGGAACCCTAAAAAATAATAAAAAGTGAAGCGTCTTTCAGGAAGGCTATCTCTCCATCTTCCGGTTATTGAGGTCCAAAGATTCTTAGAAAGTTCACCCTTATCATAATCGAAGTAGCGATATCAGAGCGAAGGCGTCGGTTGAGGACTTAATCGGCTGCCAGAGAGAGTTCCAAGTGATAACACAGTGTGATAAAATCAATCAAGTGATGTGCAAGGTAATGAGTGGAAATACTTTCTTAGTTTTATGTAGACCGTAAATACCCCCGTAATACCAACGACCATTTCGGATTTAATAATAAGTAATAGGAAATAATAATAATATAGGTACCCGAATAATCCTTAGCCGCATCTTACATTCAAAACTACAACCTCGCTCGGTGGCTTCGCTTGCGACTACATTAGACACCAAATAATGTAAAAAATAAATTGACCAAGTGCGTTTCGCACCACGCACAATGAAGGGTTCCATAGTTGGGATGAATTTATCCCAAAAATAAACTTAACTTTGTAGTTTAAAACATGTTCTCTCATACATCGATTCCTATACGCCACGTTCAATTCTCCAACTGTTTTTATCTACAAATTAATGATTGTCGGACTTTTCCTTAACTTGTGCTGTGAGACCTTGCTTTGTGCCAAATTTCACGATTCTAGGTCAACGGGAAGTACCCTATAGGGTTTGATTTATTTGCGAGAACTAATCAAAATCAGCTAATTTTTTTTAGAGCTTCAAGTGTCTATAGACCTACGTATTTGATATTAATTTTAAGTTGATACCTCCACGCGTTTCTGAGAAAAAGGGTCTTGACAGACTGACAGACAGACAGACAGACGGACAACCAAGTGATCCTATAAGTGTTCTATTTTTTCCTTTTGAGGTACGGAACTCTAAAAATTAAGGCAATCCGGACTGACTATTTGTTTAAAAATCTCCCTTGTTTTAAGAATTTGTTTGCCTTGTAAGGGCGCATTTGTTTACTCGAAAAGGGTTGCTAAGTAAAAATGGGCGGAAGGGATGACCCGATGTGGTAATTAGAATTTACATACACACATACAACACGCCTTCTTCCCATGGGGGTTGGCAGAAACTACAGAACGCCACCTGCTACGATCCTTTTGTAGGTACTACTTTTGCCTCGTTTAAGTTCATAAATTAAAAAATCGTCGTGTCGTCGTCGTCGTTCGTTAATTTAAAACTATACAAGAAAGAATCCTTATGCAATTTCTATTACTGAAGTTTTTACTAAGGGCTAATTTATTATCTGAAGAATAGAAAAGACAGTTTAACATCTATATCTTATATATAAAATTCTCGTGTCACAATGTTCGTTCCCGTACTCCTCCGAAACGGCTTGACCGATTCTCATGAAATTTTGTGAGCATATTGATTAGGTCTGAGAATCGGCTAACATCTATTTTTCATACCGCTACTTTTTATCCCGGTCTACGCGGGTGAAACCGCGGGGCGCAGCTAGTTTATTATAAAATACAGTCGCTTTTATTGTCTGTCTGTGTGGCCGCGTTGTTCTTCTAAACCACGCAACGAAATACACTATCATTTATAGAATTTATTCTAGAAGGTTTTTATGTATAATTAACACATAACACATAACATTAATATTTAACTTATATATAATATAGAAACCTTCATGTTTTGTCAAGCTGTAAAAACCGTGCGAAGCAGGGCCGGGTCGCTAGTAATGTTATAAACAAAAGCTGTCAAACCTCCATATTTATTCCATAAATAAAAGTTATCTGACGATTGAAAAATTAGCTCTAAGACCCATAAGATTTGAGCGTAGGTTGATCGTAATTTGGGTTCATAATTTTATTATTTTTTAGTCAAAACTGAAGTATTCATTAGGTTGCAGAAAAGGTGATTTCACGTTTTCGAAGCGTTTAGAAAACATGATTGCATTAGTTGTTCATGTATTTTTTTAAAACCTTTTTAGGTAAATATACTTATAAAGTTACCTAAATAATAAAGTTGTTACGTGTAAGAATCAAATCGATCTGATTTTAAACATAAGAAGTAATATAGTTAGCAACATGTCTCTTCAACAATTAGGTTCAACTCCGTTTTACTGTAAGATTTTTTTACATTCCATTTTCTTAAGTTTATTCGTGAACTTACTTGCAAAAATAATTTTGTCTTAGAGAAATGGAAAAAAGACGAGGATTGTGATTGTAGTCTTTAAGGGACAAAGGACCACCAATGGTCAGCTTGTCTGCATACCACCACAGCGGGGAGGTACATCAAGGGCATTCCTCGCGGAATATTCTACTTACACCCATTTATGTCTTGATATATTATCGTCTCTGCTTTGTTTTGGCGTCAAATCTAGCTCCTTACACGAAGCTGCAAGATATCTAATCTACCATTCTCAATATCCTTTGGTCCTTAAGTTCTAAGGGCAGGAATTTCTACAATTTATGAGCATTGATTTTATGGAGTGGTCGCTCGTCGGTTTCACGATTTTCCAGGAGCTGGCGAGTTTATAGCCTGGTAAGTTCGAACGAGACTTCTTTTATTTTTGTAGTAGGCGTTTGTATAAGGAGCAAAAATAATCGCGAGTAAACTTGGACTTATTCCACGGAAATTAATACATGCATTGAGTAGGCTCATTGGGGGGAGTGGGGGGTAGCGTTAGCTATACCTACTACTAAATGATCGAGGGATCTACGCATATGACTCTGTTATATTAAATTCAATACCTTTGATTATATCATAATCAAAGTTCAATACATATCTTTTCTATCTTTCACTTCGGCCCGAGGCCGCCTAACTGACAACTACGCTTTCTGTATTCAAGTCAATGTTTGTCCCATAAAGAATTTTGCACTCTAAAGTACCTACCTATATAGGTATTCAATGCTCGTTGCTACTCTGTGTAATTGGCCCGCAATGGTCCAATTACATGGAGAAAAGAATGAACTTCTTTGAAAAAGAATGAAGAACTTCTTTCTTTACTCCGTGGCCAATTACAATCTGATATTATTAGGTATTATTTGCATAAAATGATTTTATTTTCTCTAACCAGCTTTCTAACAAAATCTTTTTATTTATTTCGCAATATTAAACTCTCTAAAGTAAAATGGTTTCTTGCGAAAATTATGTTTGTATAATATTAAAATGTTGAAAATTCTCTAGACTGCTAATTCAGGTGGTCGTCATGGTCAGTGGTCCAATAAACCGTTCTATGCTACATTAAGTCCATTTTATTTGAATTTATTTTGCTTGTTTGTTATTTTATGCTTAGCAAAAATATAAGGCATGATAATTAAAGTAAGTAGAAGAAGATAAGTAGCAATTTGAGCTCTTAGAAATTAATTGCTTATCTAATTGACTGTAACTTAAATTGTCCATATATTACCTACTAGCTGCTGCCAGCGACGTCGTCTGCGATCCAGGTTGAAAAGTAACCTATGTGCTTCTCCAGGTTCCAGGCTACTTATCTGTCGAATTTCATCCAAATCCGTTCAGCCGTTTTAGCATGAAAGCGTAACAAAAAAACAAACTCACATTGGCATTTATAATAACAGTTAGGATATTCAAATCAAAACTGTCATTCTTTGACAGTTGTATGACATAACAAATTGACAAAGTATGTCAAACAGTGAATGATAAACAATAAATTTCTCTGAGTGTGCAACAGCCGTCACTGGCGATGGCGGTTGACCATTTTTCAACTTTTCATTAGGTACTAAGGACATAGAGGTACGCGGGTGAAAACTGAAATATTGCTAAGATCCATTCAAAACGTCTCATCCAAACATCCAATCTCTGGCGTCATAATTATAAAACAACTTTCTTTTTTTTTTTTTTTACTTTGTTTGCTTCTTCGATGTATCTTGTCCATAACAGCTTGCTCGAATAATGACCTGTACTGGACACATGAATCCTTATTGGAAAAGTGGAAAATCGAGACGGACATAGGTAAACAGACCACTAATTAGGATAGTCAAAGATTCGCGCACATCTGTGCTAAAACTTGAGCTGCAAAAACCACCCTTACTGCTGAGAAATAAAGATGCTACCAATGTCAAATTTTAACCATGGACGTGCCGTTGACTGTATAACGATCGTTTGCTCTCTTGATGAGCAGGCAAAGGTAGTTACGTAAGATCTAAGACCATTTAAAACCATATAAAGAAATATTAAAGGAACCGCGTAAGAAAGAAGAATTAATTTATAGTTAGTTTTTAAAAGCGGGTTTTTAACTCATCGGGGTTTAGATATGGTAGTAAATCTATGATTAACCATTTATTTACATAACTGAATGTTTGATTTTATGCTACTGGGTTTTTAGTATTATTGGACAGTTGTTAAGAGCTTGTCTGCTGTGGTCGTCTATGCGTGATTTTAGGTAAAGGAGATCGAAAGTCAAACAAAAAAAAGTATATTCCGAAATAATACGTTTTTTTTTCTATTTAATTTATTTTTTTATTATTATTCTTTTAACTAAAACATACTGAAAACAGTATTTTGCCATAGTAAAACTTTGAGACTTGTGAATCAGGCTTCATTCAACGTCAAAACAAAATAAAAATAAAGTTTTACATTGTTTTTTACACGTCGCTCCCGTTACTTCCTTTTAACTTATGTATGGACCGTGTAATTACATAAACAAGGATGTTTATCAAATCCTCAAGGAGTTGCAAATGGTAATGTCCTTCCGCCATTTCTCTGCCACATGACGTGTTGCATTGCAGTAGTCATGTCATATAAACGTTACGCACCGGTTACTGATTGGTTTACGAGTTGTTCTTAGTGTAAAAACACTTCGTTAGATAATAATTAAGTATAATACGCTCATAGTCACTATTTAGAGAATTGAGTATGAATGGAGACAGGTGTCACTTTTTGCATAATAGCACAGGTAATTTCTGATTCAGGGGCGTAGCTACTATACCGCTGCGCCGTATGACCCGTAGATATATCAATGAAGCTCGCCTCCCGAGCTGCTCCCCGACGTGTGGAAGCAAAAATTCCTAAAAAGTTGTCCACAACCTCAAATTGTTCTTGATGAGCCGCCCGTAAATTAAATCATGACAATATGATTATTAACTGTCAAGATAGATTAGGCTCCAATTTTCTAGCTCGCTTCGCTCGCACTTACAATATGTTAGTATGCAATCACACCTCACACACCTATCCAGGTCAGAATGTTCCAATTTTCGAGCTCATTACGCTCGCTCGCTTTTCAATGAAGACCTAACCTGTCCCAGTGAGGATAATTCAAATGTTTCTAGTATATGCTCCATTCGCTCTTCAATGAAAACTTAATCTATCCGAGTCAGGATGCACCAATTCTCTCGCTCACTCTTGCATTCTCTTATTACAGTTTTATTTATTTATTTATTTATGACACACGTTTCCTTTGCCATTACAGATATCAATAAATCTAATGCGACAAAGTAACCTAAAATAAATTTACTTAACTAGGTATCTATACCTTACATGCTACACATACACAGTACGTGGCCCTTGTGAACTCACCCAGTGCACAGGTGAATATGTCGATGGCCTCCGCCACCGTGTTGAGAGTGCGCAGCGCGCGAGTCAGCGGTGCGCGCTGTTACAATGACATACTCAGCTACCCGAATCAGGAGCTAGACCACCACCTCTTAAAGCAGTATTATTTTAATCTTACATGAGTGTGGGAAAGAGATGGAGCTAGACGTCCTGTATAGCTCCATCTCTTTCTCACACTGAAGTGACATTAAAATAATACTGCTTTAAGAGGTGGTGGTTGGCCCCCAGGATGCTATTTTATTTGTTTAGTATATAACATTGCTCTCGTTTTGGGCTTCGCCACAGTTGGATAAAGAGCCCCCGACAAATTTTGATACAGATTCCTTTAGGGCTATAGGTACGCCAATGTTCCGATATGGCATTTAATGGTCTTCTTCTTTTTGTGTCGGTAGTACTCTTCTTTGATGTTTTTATTGAGTCCAGTAGGTGGCCACATTGATTGCGGCATCAGTGGCACTCTTTAGGTCAGCCGAGGTGCAGGTGAACGGGCACTTAGGACACTCCAGCAAGTGGGGCTTGGTCTGATCAGAAGCACCGCACTCGCACTGGGTGTTGGGTGGGTCAGTAATCCCCCACGCCTTCAACAAATTGTCTGCAGCGGCCTACTTGGGTACGCAATCGATTGGAAGCTTTCCATATAGGCCACTGCAGATCACGCCCGGGAGGCAAATGTTAGCGGGGTTTAACAAAATCGGGAGGTGGTGGATACTTCTCTTCTCACAATTTGCTTCTCTCATTGGCTGGAGGTTGGTAGGAAGAAACCAAAAAAGACAGACAGTTCTTTAATCATTTCTATCATTATGCTTCATTAGTTCAGGTTTTAAAGCTTTTTCTAAGTCCATTAAAGAACCAACAAGGAGACAGAAACCGTATAGAGGTGGATATGATGATGTACTAACGACAAGCATCACGTTTGGTTTTTGTCAAACTAATAGTTGGTTCAAGAATGACCGACTAAATTGACCAATATGCAATTGTTTCAGTAATATCATAGCGTTAGCGGATGTTAGTGCTCTTAGGGCCTATTTCACGATGTACGAATAGCCGCTACTCACCGAATAAATTCAAAAAAACCGGCCAAGCGCGTGTCGGAACACGCACAACGAAGGGTTCCGTAGGTGAAAAGAATTTATCCCACCAAAAATTAATAAATTAACTTTCTTAAAAAACTTAACAGCTTCTGAAGTCGGTGCTAAGCTAAGGTGCATTGAAGAACTGAAGACACCGACTTCAGAAGCTGTTAAGTTTTTTAAGAAAGTTATTTTATTCATTTTTGGTTTTTGAAGTTGGTTTTGACTTTTTTAAAGTAAATTTATTTTTCCATTTTTAGTTGAATATTCAATTACATAAGTAAGCCCAAGACGAACGAAAAGAAGAACCACCAAAAATCGGCTTAGAAATGCCGGAGATACATTATAATTATGCATATAACTTAATACATAAGAGTAATTACATAATGTAAAAAAACCTTCCTGAAAGCATGTAGATCACGTCAGTGAAAGAATTATCGAAATTAATTCATAAGTTTTTGAGAAAATCGCGGACAAACGAACATACATACATAAGTACCTGCATACATACATACATATACATACATACATACGGGTCGAACACAGAATCTCCTTTTTTGAAGTCGGTTAATAACAAACTGAACAATGGATCCCAAAAAATATTTTTTTTGTGTCATTAAACTACTAATTAACAATTTTCGGACTTTTTCCTTTACTTGTGATGGGAGACCTTGCTTCTTGCCAAATTTCAATATTCTAGGTCAACGGGAAGTACCCTATAGGTTTTGATTTACTTGCGACAGTTGCGAGTATCAAAACGTGTCGCAAAATGGCCGTATTTTTTTATTGCGTTGACTTAGAAGCATGATTTTTTTTTAAATCTAAGGGACCATAGACTTACGTATTCGATATTAATTTCATCTTGATATCTCTACACGTCCTTGAGAAAAAGGATCTTGACAGACTGACAAACTTGATTTTTTTTTATGCGATAGAATTACAAATTAACATTTTTCAAACTTTTTCCTTTACTTTTGCAGTAAGACCTTACTTCTTGCCAAATTTCATTATTCTAGGTCAACGGGAAGTACCCTGTAGGTTTTGATTTACTTGCGACAGTTGCGAGTATCAAAATGTATCGCAAAATGACCGTATTTTTTTATTGGGTTGACGTAGAAGCTTGATTTTTTTAGAACTCTAAGGGCCCATAGACTTACGTATTCGATATTAATTTCAACTTGATATCTCCACGCATCTTTGAGAAAAAGGGTCATGACAGACTGACAGATTTAATTTTTTTTTTATATGATAGAATTACAAGTTAAAAATTTTCGGACTTTTTCCTTTATTCGTGCTGTAAGAGCTTGCTTCTTGCCAAATTTTATGATTCTAGGGCAACGGGAAGTACCATGTAGGTTTTGATTTACTTGCGAGTATCAAAATATGTCGCCTATATGGCCGTATATTTTTATTGCGTTGACTTAGAAGCTTGAGTTTTTTAGGACTGCAAGAGACCATAGACTTACGTATTTGATATTAATTTCAGCTGGCTACCTCCACGCGTTCCTGAGAAATAGGTTCTTGACAGACTGACAGACAGACAGACAGACGGACAATGAAGTGATCCTATAAGGGTTCCGTTTTGTCCTTTTGAGGTACGGAACTCTAAAAATGGAACAGAATTTGTATGAAAATATCTGCCAAGTACTTACTTGGTAGATATTTTATAGTTCCCCTTAACTTTAATAGGAACGTAATCGTAGGTGGTGAAACAGGCCCTTAGTCTCAAATCGGTTTCTGAGCCCTTTTTTCAAATCGCTCTGTACCTTCAATAGCTTGACTTATTCATACTCTCGGATTTAGAAAGGTGATAAGATATGATTCTGGTGTTCTTAATTATATTCGTTACTAATCTCCTAGGTACGTTCTTAATTTATTACAAACTCAGCGAATCAAAAATACTTTTTATTTATTTTTCTACCTTTTCCTAAATTACATACATCTTACAACAAATGCAATTATTTAAACATTCAAACCGAGATATCATCTGTAATTAGCGAGATGTTACTTTTCCATTCTCTCCTTTTGTTACTGTGTGTTTGTTACTGTAATTCTGGTAGGAAATGTTTGTACCTTTCTTGCGTCTGCGCAAGTCTAGATCAGATCGATTAGATCGTCTGGCAACTAGACTGTGTCAGTCAGCAGCTAGGCGTGGTTACTTTCCAGACTTCTGAAGACCTATTGATTTACCCAAATTCGTAATATTACCATTAGATAAAAATAAGAGTGTTGGCAATAGTTAGTTTGTGTTTGTGTTTGTACAGTTTTTTTCAATCCAATATCGTTCACTGATTTCGTCATTCGATGATCTTTGACAATTGTTACGGGTAGTCAGAAACAGAATCTAACAACCAGACCTACCAAGGTGAATCGTATTAACCAGTACTTGGGTGTGGAGGTCAGATAGGCAGTCCATGTAAAATACTGGTATTCAGTTGCATCAGGTAAGACTGGAAGCAGAACCCTAAATATTTGGGAAAATGCAGATGATGAATTTTCATTTAAACTTTTAACTTTCTGGCCACTTCCGCTGATGTCACAGCGTTAAAAGATAGTTGTTGTAGTTTGATAGTTGACTCATTTTAATGAAATAGTAAGTAGATAACAGTGCTGTATTTTATTTGTCCTCTTCTAAATTCAACATGTGTCGACTGTAAAACATGGATCTTGCTTGCTACAATGATAATTCCTGAAGGAATATTACCAAATGTTTTCGCTACATATTTTTTTTTTCTGGGTGTGTAATCATCACATGATTCTCCCGCTCTGGGCGGAGCAGGTGTCAGACTTTTACGCGACCCCGGCGGCATCGGCCCTATCGGACCCCATAATTGCTGATATCTCTTTGAGGCGCGGTCGACCCGGGCCTGGTCCTTACCGGACGGCGAGCTAACCATTACTCGTCGTCCGCACGCCCGCGCCTACGGTGGCCGGGATTCGGCTATCGACTCCCGCCGCTCAGGGCGTCTCCTGCGGCGACTAGGGGCGTGGGGGCGCGAAAGTTGCATCTCCCTTACGCGTCCCGCTGCTCCTTCACGAGCATTACTGCTTTGCAGAAGGAGGTGACGGCCTCTCATACACTCTGGCTCCGTACCATGGCCTGGACCAGGTTCGGACGCGAGAGATCGCCGCCGCCGTTCGCTACCATACCTACCAATCGGTTGGCTATCATGCCATGCTTACATTCGCTGATATTCTTCTGCCGATTCTCATTCAATTGCATCTAACCACAGCTTGTAACACAAATGTGTGGTCATATGGGAGGGTGGTATAGACCTTCAAACTGAACAATTTTCTCCGTGAGACCAACATCGTAATTGCGAATAAAATATCAACTGCCCCATAGAAAACTTCAATACCTACCTCTCGACGCAAGTGTATGAAACGGCTGATTATATAGTCCGATTACGATGTTGGTCTCATGGAGTAAGTTGTTCAGTTTGATGGTCTGTAGGTACCACCCTCCCATATGACCACAGATTTCTGATACATACTGTATAATATTATCAATGAGCTGGTGCAACATTTTCAATCATCAATATTTTGCATAGTCACACGTTAATGGAAACTGCATTACGCTGATTTGATGTCTGCAAAGATCTTTGTTTTTACATTTCCTTCTTATAACAAAAGAGGTTTTTTTAGTCACCTGCGTTTTTTTATCGAACATTGAAATCCAAGGCCTTTCGCTAAGTTAGACAAAAGATATAGAGATTCTTTACTTACATAACTTTTTTTTTGTTTGCCTGAATATTTGATCGATATTCAATTACGTTGTAATCGAGTCACGACGCTGCGCCCGCGTCGATATGAAGAAATTAATCGTTCTAATAGAAAGGTGCTAATTTATATACGTATGGAATGTTTTCTGTTATGTAATTGATTAGACTGTCTTTTTGGGACCAATTTGATAAATTGCTTTGTTTTTTATTGCATTAGCGCTTTTTACTTATGATGTAGACCTACACAGATACAATTTTTGTGCTTTTAAAAATTTCGCCAGTTGTCTTTGCCCATTTATGTAATAGGGGGCTACTCTATGGTATAAATGCCGATTCCGGTCTATTACTTACCTACTGCGAAATAAGTACTGTTGGCAACACCGAGTGACTACTTCGAGGGGGTGGCAGTAAAGTTTTTAAACGAAGGAACATCCCGCCATTATTTTTCTCAAGCCGTGAAACGTTTGATTTTGTGTTGATTACCACTTTCGGAATAATAATAAATTAACAAAATGTGTTTAAAATACCCTCTATATAGAACTAGGTAATACAACTGCAAGTTTCCTGATCAGGGGATCGAACACAGGATACCAAGTTCAGCAGTTGCATTTTTATTCACTAGACCAAAGAGATCGAACATCGCGATAAATATCAACAGCATTAATAACATTAATTAACCGTAGAATTAGCGTTTCATTTGTAACCTGTCACTTTGCTACCCGCTACTGAGACATGGCCACTGTGATTTATGTACCAGAAAATATTGTGCTACCTCAAACAACATTACACTATCAATCATTCTTAGCTTGCTAATATTTTAATTTATGTGTTAATACGCCCACTGCTAAATAGGCGAACATCTTAATTAATTATTTACGATTATGGCGTGATGATGTCAGGGTTTATTAAAAGTAGATAAAAAATGTCCCGTAAGGAAGTAAATATCTGCCATTGGTAAAAGTTGGAGTCGGTTTTTCCTTATTAACCGACTTCAAAAAGGAGGAGGTTCTCAATTCGTCGGAAGCTTTTTTTTTTTTTTTTTTATGTATGTTCCCCAATTACTCGAAGATGGCTGGGCCGATTTGGATTTTTTTTGTTTGATTCGACAGGGTATACATCACAGTTGGTCCCAAATAAAATTGATTAACTTTGCTTCGGTAGTTTTTGAGGTAGCTTCAATAATACGTATTTTTTCCCGACTTTTATATGGATGATGTTCTACTTTGTTTTGCAGATAGTGGTATTAGAATTTGTGTGGGGTAGGTACACAACTAAAAAGTGATAAATAAAAACTTTTTTACAAAAAAATACAACCGACTTCCAAAAACAACACTACAAAGTGAAAAATAACTTTAATTTCGGAAGTCGGTGGCTAAAACGAAAATACATTTAACTAGACACCGACTTCCGAAATTAAAGTTATTTTTCACTTTGTAGTGTTGTTTTTGGAAGTCGCTTGTATTTTTTTGTAAAAAAGTTTTTTAGTTTTCCATTTCCCAACGGCTATCATTCCCTCACAAGACCCTCCCTGGTCAGAGGCATTTTTTGTTTGCATGTAGCCTATTTAGGAGCCAACCAGTATTGCTGTACCGCGGTGCTGATTTGAAGGGTATGTGAGAAGGTTTGATTCACAGGCTTCAGATTTTTCTCTGGGATAGCACGCAACGTACTATCGGCAAAACATAAGCATGCTCAGTTTAGAAAATATTTCTACAGAAGCGCAGCTAGTGACAGACCAGCCTTCCTGGTTTTGCCCAATTAGAGACAATATGCATTTGTGTGAGTACAGTGCGTGTAACAAAAAACAACTGCAAACATTAGCAACAAATTAAATCAAAAACAAACGTGCATCCTATTGGTCAAAACGTATACATCGGGCGATCAAGTGGTGAGCCGTGCTACGCTATTATGACCTTAAAGGAGAGCATGCGGAAATTTGGCCGATAGTACCTGCGGTACTAACTAACCTGTTGCACCGGCTTCTTGTTTGACACTAAATTGCATGAGAAAATATTCTCAACGATTCAAGATACCTCAGATATCAAATTGTCATTTGATAGACGTATCGCACGTTATAAAATGTATGGGAAGAATTGGCTTATCCCGAGGACCTCCAGCATTCACATACTAAAAACCACATCAAGCACGTATTTTCGCATGACGAAAGAGCGTGTCAGGAATACGGAAACCTATTCAAAGGTATAGATTCCCATGTCAAGGGATTCTCGAAATACATGGTACGAGTACTTAAGCTATGGTGTTTTTATCCCTACAAGCGGTACACGTCCATTTATACTCATCAGAAATACATGGTATGGAAAAGAATAATTGTGAATTTTATAGCATGCATTGTTACACTCACATTATTTTATGGTTTTACATTATTCTGATTTCAATAATAGCCCCATTATACTACATTTTGTACTATAGATACATAATTACATAGCAATAATTCATTGAATAATGAGTTGAGATTTATTGATGTGATTAGCGAAGCGGAGGCCAACTTCCCTGTGCTCAATTCACACGTACTTATGTTTTTATTGGTTTTTATTCACAGCTATATGCTGTTGGTAAATTAAGCTTTGCTTATATCATAGATATAATATATTTCTATGGTTTAAATCCTAGTATGATAGTTGTGAGGTGTGAGTCTAGGCAAAATCAAACTGGTTGCTAATTTGTATTTACTCGTGTAACTGACGGAAAGCACGTTAAGCCGTTGGTCCCGGCTGTCATTCGTGGATCTTTCACAGTCGTTACGGGTCGTCAGAAGCCCGAAAGTCTAATAACCAGTCTTACCTTTATTACCTTTTATTTTTAATTTAATTTTTAATTTAAATATTTAATTTAGTTGTTTTAGTTTTTATCTTTTTATTACGGACGCTTTTTAACGTGCACGTCTTTCTACATTGTTCTCACATGTATATTTTCAACATGAACGATGTAACCAATATTTTGTAAAAATATTATGATTTAAAAGAGTGTCCGTGGAGTTTCTTGCCCGTTCTTCTCCATAGGGATCTACTACGCTTTGGAATGGGCAACTAGATTCATCTTTCTGACTGACCGACCCATTGACAATTCAAAAGTGCCTGTAATTGGTTTATTTGAAATAAATGCTTTGAGTTTGAGTTTACCAAGGGGTATCGTATTACCCAGTCACTGGGTTGTGGAGGTCAGATAGGCAATCGCTCCATGTAAAATACTGGTACTCAGCTGCATCCGGTTAGACTGGAAGCCGACCCCAACATAGTTATGAAAAGGCTAGGTAGATTGATTGAACTGATTATTAACACACTTTTATTAGCTACACCTATATGTATGTTTACCCACTTTTCGAAATTTTGCACACTTGTCAGGACCCGATGGCAAAACAATAATTTAATATTTTTGTCCCATTATCCTGATCAGGTTCAACAAGATTAACGATTTATCTCTAAAAATTTAAAAATAATTTATAGTTTAAAAAACTAAAAAAACACGCTTTAATACCATTACCATAACTTAAAAGTAAAAAATAAAATTTTCAATGTAAAAATATAGTGATTAACGAGAAAATTTATGTCAATGTAAAAAAAGCGTGGGGTGCTTTGTACGACATTCTTACACTAACTCTGTAATTCGAAAGCACCCCACGCCGTTTTTACAATGACATTAATTTTCTCGTCACTTTATTCATACATTGAAAAATTTATTTTTTCTTTTTAGTTCAGTTTAATGGTATTAAAGCGTGTTTTTTAGTTTTTTAAACTACATAATTCTTTTTCTAACATAAGTTTTAAATTCTGCGATTACTTTAATACGCACTCTAAATAAACACGCTGCTTTTTTATTGGCTTGGGAGCTGCCACGATAGTGTTGTACTCATCATTATGAACAACTTTTACTACGGGCCACACCTGAATCCGCGAAAAAAAAATCAGCTGTTCGCTACATTTAAGTTCGCCTAACTCGTCAAAACGTAGGGAACAACAGATTTTCAAAAGGTGTAATACACGCTAGGTTAACATAGCAATTAAATCAATTTAAGTTGTGGATGGTTGATGAAACTACTGATAAATTAATCAAAACAATGAGATCAAGTTGAAGGCTTAAGGCACTTTAGCCTGACTGTGAAGTTCCAACGTACAGGCGCCAGCAGGTCAAGCCAACCTAAACTGTCAAATTTTCCCAATCTACCTTGAACCTAATGCTTTAGCGATAAAGATGAAAATCTATTGAAGAAATTTGACAGATTGTAGTAGCTTGATGTGCTGGTGTCTGTATAAAATGTGTGTGTGTTCTCTAAAATTTTGATATAGTTTTTGATTGAACAGCTGCTTCAGAGCTCTAATCCAGAACTATCGTGTGGAAATATTTAATAATTTACTTTACATGGACATGCAGAACAACAATTATGCTTATTTCTTTGACACAAACCGTGACCTATCTTTGGAAATGTTTTCACATCAAACAGGCAAAGTAAACAAACGGGGAATAAAACAGATTTTTGAGAATATTTACGATCGTCTGATCATTGACATAAAAAATTATCCTATTGACACTGCTCATGCTCATATTGACAAGTCAGATAACAGTGATTTTTTTCGTGTTTAAAAATTTAAAGATTCTTCATCAGAACATTGCTGGGCTATTAAATAAATCTGATGCACTAACTGTTCACCTGCAAGAATTGTCCCAGCGGAAAAGAGACATAGATATAATATGTATCACAGAACACTTCGTAATGGCCGGACATGAGAAATTATTGAATATAACGAACTACAAGTTAGCAGCAATTTATTCAAGACCATCTCAGAAACGAGGAGGAGCATGCATTTTTGTTAAAAGTTGTATTGAATACAGAGGGCTTCTGGATGTCTCTAGTCATTCCATACCTAATGTTATTGAATGTTGTGGCATAGAGCTTACGAACCAAAGTGTAATTATTATTTGTATTTATAGGCCACCAAAGTTAAACAACTTGAATGTTTTTTATGAAAAGTTAGAGATTATTTTGAAGAAGCTATGTACCAAATCTGATAAGAAAATAGTCATGTGTGGGGACTTCAATATAGATATGCTTAAAAGAAATAACTTGACACTAGATTTTGAATACTTTCTTTTGGGCTACAATCTTAAATTAGAACTAAAACAGCCCACCAGGCTGGCCAGTAATACTTGTTTGGATAATTTTGCATGCAACTCTAAATTGAAATGTAACTCCGAAGTATTGGACTTTGCATTGTCTGATCACACTGCTCAGCTTTTGGAAGTTAAGGTTATTAAATCATATAGACTAAATTCATGGCGGATTAAAAAACGCGACCTATCTAGTGAAAATATGACTAGATTCAAAAACTATCTAAAATGTCTTTCTTTCTCTGAAATCTACCAAACCGAAAATGCTAATGAAGCATACGATTATTTTCTGGAGCATTTTCGCATGCTGTACGATCTTTGCTTTCCTTACAAATTAACAACAGTTAAGTTGAATAAGAATATTAGGTGGGTTTCAAATGGTATCCGAGTGTGTAGTAGAAAAAAAAGACACTTACTATGGAAATACAGACGCGAACCATCAAATTTTAATAAAAATAACTTCAGAAATTACTCGCGCAGGTTTCGGAAAATTATTAATTTAACGCAAAGAGCACAAAATAATTATTTTATTAACACCTCAAATAATAAATCGAAAGCAGCATGGCAGGTTATAGATAACAAAACACGAATAACTGAGCCAATTTCCCAAATTAAAGTTCAAAATACTACCATTACTAATCCAACAGACATTGCAAACGCTTTTAACAACTATTTTATTGATCAGACACAAAATAACATGACAAAACCACCGGACACTACGAACTTGACAAGTAACCTCAACTCAATGTTTATGCATCCAGTAGTACCGCAAGACATTATCAGAGCGATACAATCATTAAAAAATAAAAGTAGCACTGGATATGATGGTATATCAACGAAGGTTGTAAAGTTCGTATCAGGCGACATCGCCTTGCATTTGTGTCATATACTAAACTTGTGTATCAGTACAGGAGTATTTCCGGATAGTTTAAAAATAGCTATAGTAAAGCCACTTTTAAAAAAAAACAATAAAGAAGATCTTGCAAATTATAGACCGATTACTTTAATACCTATTTTTTCTAAGGTTATAGAAAAAATAATTTATGACGCAGTTAATAACTTCTTATCCAAATATAATATTTTAAGTGCGGAACAAAAGGGTTTCAGAAAGAATAAAGGTATTAATGCGGCCGTTTACGATTTGATAAATGTCATATTGCAAAATGTGGATAAAAAAGTACCAGTTTGCGCAATTTTTACAGACATGACGAGGGCATTTGACTGTGTTGATCACGAAATTCTTATAAAAAAGCTAGACATCGTAGGCATCAGAGGAAATGTACTTAATCTCTTAAAATCATATCTTAACAATCGTAAGCAGCACACAGAAATTTCTAGAATATGTGTAAAAACAAAGCGTGAAGAAAAATATTTATCTAAGGCTAGAATTATTAGGTATGGCATACCACAGGGTAGTGTGCTGGGCCCTTTATTATTTTTACTGTACATAAATGACTTACCTCGCCACATTGATCATCCTATGGTCCTATTCGCTGACGATAGTACTGCCTTGATTAAGTGTATAGACAAAAGAACATATGAACATGACATAAATGATACTTTAATAAACATTATACGCTGGCTTGACCAAAATAATTTAATGATTAATATAACAAAGACAAATGTAATGCATTTTTATCAACGGATTCTACCAGAAGTCTTAGATTTACACTATAATGCACAAAATGTTGACCAAGTACAAGTTGCAAAATTCCTTGGCATTATGATAGATAGCCAATTAACTTGGAAGCCACAAGCAGAAGAAGTATGCAAAAAACTTAGTGCAGCTGCGTATGTACTCTTTAACTTGTCTAAAAAAGTGAATATGGCCACAAGGTTAATTGCATACCACGGGTTAGTCGCGTCGATTTTGAGATTCGGCATAATATTTTGGGGAAATTGTAGTCTGAGGGAACAGGTGTTCAAGGCTCAAAAACGCTGTATAAGGGCTATGAGCAATTTAATAGTAACAGATAGCTGCTTACCTGTATTTAAGTCCCTAAAATTACTAACATTCCCATCACTATATATTTTCGAGGTGGCTGTCTTTGTTAAATCAAATATGCATCTTTTTAATAAAGTGTCTGAAAATAGAAACCGGCCAATCAGGAGACAGTATAAAAATTTGCTAATTGTTAGTGGTTCCAATACCGCCCTATTAAAGAAAAGTATTATATGTATGGGTCCGATCATATTTAACAAAATACCCGATGTAATAAAAAATGAGACATTTCCACTTTTCAAAAAGAAATTGACAGATCTATTAATTAATAAATGTTATTACTCAATTAGCGAATTTTTGACCGATAAAAATTTAAATTTATAATATGACATCCCTGTATTCCTTACTTGTACCAAATCATATTTTAATTTAACTTTATTGACCTTTACCTTGACGAATTTGTAATCCCATTTCATTTAAACTTGACATTATGTATTGTATTGCCTATTTAAAATTATTTACTGAATTTCATTTTGACATGGTAATCTTGTTTGATATGATTGAATTGTTATTATACCTTAAACTTTTTGCATGCCTAAATTTAGGTAGTTAGTAAGGATCATTTTTAATTATAACATCTATAACTGTACCTACTTTCTACGCAAATAAAGACTCTATTCTATTCTATTATTCTATAGAGAGAGCCTTAATTATACTGTACATGTTATCTATTATAGAATTATGACTCAAATCGTAATAACATTGCAATTGCTGTGTACCTACATTTTGTGAACTCAGATGGAAAATTAACAACTGTCCACTAGCTTAACCGTTTCTTGACAGCTGCCTTAGAACGTAACTGTTCTAGACTGCGTAAAAGTTAACTGTAAAATGCGTAGTTAAATCAATATGTAAACAACTGCCTTATCTTATTTAATTAACTTATTTATGACTTTATACAACATTAAAATACTGTAAAATGCATCAGTTTTTACAAAAAAAAAAAAGATAATTGTTATGCGTATGACATATAGTTACATTCTATCGTACTAAAGGATGGGATCGAATGTATTGGCTTCAAATGAATAAATCGAAAATAATCGTTTAAGTACATATAGGTGAATCAGTATGAAAAAACCTTGCATACGTAGGTATCAATAAAATATTAAATTAAACAATTCTAAATACCTTGTTTCTAATAGGTTGAAAAGAAGCGAATTGATTTAGATTGCGGGTTTTGTACATCTAAAATTAAACAACCAAATAAATATTTATATATTAAATAATAATAAACACAATTTTTTTATTCGACGGCAAAATAAAGCGTCAATAATCGAATCGATAATTTAAATCTGTCAAAAAACGGTTAACCTAGTGAACAAGGTGTATTATTGCATATTTGTAGATATTTACTAATTTTATCTCAAATTCGTTTCCTTAACTTCTAACTTTGTTTATATTCCCTACTAATACCAGAAGGCCAATTCTCGTACCTAAAAACGTTCAATTTCAAGTCGCAATCTCATGCCAGCGGCAATCAAATGTCAAAAATGTAAGTAAACCTATACAATTTTTGTCAGATTGAAACTGAGATGAGTTTGCGAACGTTGTTATAAATACGAGTATTGCCCCTCTGATGCTTTGTTTTTACTATTTACCTTTATAATCTCCAATGTGTATAGAATTTACTTGACACATCTTGAAAGAACACTGTTAAGCGTGATACATAACATTAGGTTACGGCTAATCTTGTTAGGCACCGGTGAATACATAATAATTATGAAGGTAAGTAACGTTTTCCGCATACCTTGGTTTCAGCTCAATAAATATCGGATGAAGGCACCATAAAACGCTTAACTCATTAAATTACTTATTTATTGTGTGCTTTCGCGATTAAGTCATAATTTACAAGATCATTAACCTATTAGAACAACCAAGTACTTAGGTAAAACTTAGCACATTACTGTGTTGGTGCAAATTCTTCCCAACTTAACTACTAGGAAGCGGTGTAGGATAAGCCATTACTTAAATAACCCCCTTATTACACCCCCCCCCCCCCCCCCCCCCACCCTTTATTTATAAAAAACTAAAACGCTCTATAAACCTATTTTAGCTAAAGAAGTGTTTGTTAATTTCTTTCGATTTATGATTTGAGTTTGACGAATGACATGCGTTGGCACAATCGAAGACATTTCAACATGACGGCCGTAATTCCAATTTTCGCCATTTCACAGATAAGTTGGTAGGAGTGTAAAGACTTACTCCCTGGTAAGTCTTTACCTGATGACATTTTTTACCGTCTTGAAAAAAAATTAGGTGAACGGAGTAGAAGCTTATGGCATACCAGCTTTTTTTTTTTTATTGATTAGTCAGAAAAAATAAATTCTACAAATTCGACGTACACTTTTCATTTTAGAGCAATAAACACAGAAATTTTGAAATAAAAAAATAATAAATCGTGTAAAAATATCGTAATTCAAATTATGCAACCTGCATATGATTTTTTTTTTTTTTTTTTTTTTTATTAAAAAAAAGAAGTTAGGTATGCCATAGGCTTCTACTCCGTTCACCTATTGTAGCCTATTTTTTTCAAGACGGTAAAAAAGTCATCCAGTATATTATGCTTTGTGTAGATACTATAGTGAAGTATTTTTGCCGTGGAACGAGGAGGCTGCCATCAAAATTTAAGGAAGTCGTGACGCAGTAAAAAGTCAGTATCTCTCTTTGTTCCGGCGTTAAAAACTAAACCATATGACCTACCGTGTCATGATGGCCCAATGGTTAAGGCCTCGCCTCTTATGCACGAGGTTGTGGGTTCAAATCCGGGCAAGTACCACTGTTTAATTTTTTCAATTCGTAAAATTTACCTTCTGAGTATATCTTGGATATTACTGACATGGGTGAAGGAAAACATCGTGAGGAAACCTGGGCTGATAGTTTATTATAAGTCTGAAATATCCGCCTTCAGCAAGCGTGGTGATCAGTAATTGTGCGTTCTATACAGTGTGTCTGAGAATGGTGTGGCCAAAATTAAGGGTGTGGTACAGACCATCAAACTGAACAACTTTCTCCCGGGGACCAACATCGTAATCATGAAAAAAAAAACTGTCATCCCATACAAAACCTCAATACCTACTCGAACAAATATATGGGACGACAGATATGTTTTTCGCGATTATGATGTTGGTCCCCGGGAGAAAGTTGTTCAGTTTGATGGTCTGTACCACACCCTTAATTTTGGCCACACCTTTCTCGGACACCCAGTATATAAAAAGAAGCTTTTGCCCTGCACTGGATGAATAATAGGCCGGTATTATAACGTTAAGGTTTACGTCCAGTGTGTCTCAGTATCCACCTACAAATGGCAATATAACCCAAAATTGTTCAATTTAGTATAGGTAATTTCAGCATTTTCAGCAGTTACGGATTATGATAACACCGTTGATCTTCTAGCACATAGTGAAATCGAATGGAATGGAATCCAGGAAATTAAATGACTCGCCTTATTTGTTGTATACAATGTTATATCGCCTATAAACATAAGTGGGAAACAACATAATAGATAAATTATAATGATTATACTGCTTGAGCAGAACATAAATACTAAGTAGATTATATTGCCTATTCATAATAGGTATGTACCTACTCCTAATAGAAAATCTAGCAGTTGGAAGTTGCGCAAAACCTACTGCCTCTTTGCACATGTGCTTTTGTACAAAAAACCGGGATTTTGAAGACAGAGATTGTAAATACTTTTTTACAAAAAACTTAAAAAAAAAAAATACACCCGATTTCCAAAAACAACACTACAAAGTGAAAAATAACTTTAATTTCGGAAGTCGGTGTCTAGTTAAATGTATTTTCGTTTTTTGCCAACGACTTCCGAAATTAAAGTTATTTTTCACTTTGTAGTGTTGTTTTTGGAAGTCGGTTGTATTTTTTTGTAAAAAAGTTTTTATTTTTCACTTTTTAGTTGTGTACCTACCCCACACGAATTCTGATACGACTATCTGCAAAACAAACTAGAACATCATCCATATAAAAGTGAGGAAAAAATACGTATTATTGAAACTAACCAACCCCTCACACGAGTGCGGTGTGAATCGGGTCCGTGAGTCATTTTACCTAATATTGTACGTGGTATGAGTTCTATACCAAGAAAATATTTTTTTATTATTAACGTTGTTCCATCACTATTAAGTAATAATAAAAAAAAATTCGTGGTATAGAACTCATACCACGTACAATTTTAGGTAAAATGAGATTCACACCGCGCTCGTGTGAGGGGCTAAAAAACTACCAAAGCAAAGTTAATCAATTTTATATGGGACCAACTGTGATGTATACCCTCTCGAATAAAACAAAAAAAAATCTAAATCGGTCCAGCCATCTTCGAGTAATCGGGGAACATACATAAAAAATAAATAAAAAGGTTCCGACGAATTGAGAACCTCCTCCTTTTTGAAGTCGGTTAAAAAAACAACACTACAAAGTGAATTAATTTCGGAAGTCTTTGGTTTTGTAATTTCGTTTTTTGCCACCGACTTCCGAAATTAAACTTATTTTTCACTTTTTAGCTGTGGTACTACCCCACACAAGCTCGAATACCACCACCTGCAAAAGAAATTAGAACATCATCCACATAAAAAGTAGGAAAAATACGTATTATTGAAGTTAACTCAAAAACTACCCAAGCAAAGTTATTACATTTTACATGGGAACAACTTCGAGGTATAGGTTCCCGAGTAAAATAATAACCTTTAAAATCTGACAAGTTTGTAAACAGTTATGTGTGGTCATAATTATAAAAAAAAAAATATACGTGTCGACTTGAGAACCTCCTCCTTTTTTTTCGTCGGTTAAAAATCAAATCAAAAGTCATTTATTCAAACTGGATTGACAATCAGCTCTTTTTAACGTCAAAATAACTGATAGTCCCCTAAAAGCGTTAGCTGGGAAGAAGCAGTGGAGCAAAGCAACAAGATCGAGAGTTAGTTGCGCCACTTCTTCTAATATCATGACTTGACATGCCAAAGTTCCTCAGTTAAATTGTATCAACCAGTGCCCGTATAAGTCCGTATATTGTTTGCGTTCAGCGCTGAACGAACGTTCCAGTTTCCTCTATCAGTCGTCAACTCAAAGTTCGCTTCTTTCCTTGCCATATCGTCTTTCACTAATATAAGACTTTGTGTCAGTCAGTAAAAATATTTTAATTATGTCCTGAGAGTTGGGTAGCTCCAAAGAAAACAAAGAAGTTTTTCATAAAATAAATATACTTATGAAAAACTTAATTTTCCTAAATAATCAATGAAGTAAATAATGAAATGATTCGCAGGTTTTACAATTTATAGTATGTACTTAGGCACACTACAAAATCACACATCAAAAGACTTTTTTGTTGACAACTATGTACGTCCAGCTTAAACGTATGCACCTATACGGATTTTATAGTAAACGTTGTTGATGGAAACTAATGTATTTTACTGGCTTGTTCTTCTACACATAAGACGTATTATTTGTTGTTTCTTAAACTTTGTAAATATTTACACTAAGTATAAAGCTCAAATACGCCCCCAATCGGCATTTTGGTCACCTAAACACTTCTGGTAAGCAGACAGACTCAGAAAATATTCAGAATAACAAGATTTATATCTTACTTTGCACTAAACTCTGTGTGAGAGTTTGCATGCGTGTACAATGGTGTTACACAACGTTAATGAGAGGCCCCTGGGTCATTAGAGGCGCACATTCTCTCAAGTTTTCTTTCGGTAACTTGACTATGATCGTTTTATAGCCTCCACAATATACCATCACATCCCCATGTGAAAGCTACCATATCTTTCTCGTGCCTGCAATCGACACGTACTTCCAAATACGTAGTCGCACGAAGCGACTCTTTGACACCATCAGTCAATTCTATGCATACAGTTACAGGCTCTATCTAGACGAGATAATGACTAGAATAGCGTGTAAGTCTACGGTAAGCTATTATTTATTGCGTATTAACTTTTAAAGTTCAGCGATAACAACGGTATCTAGGTAATTCTGCAGTTTCTTTGAATATAGACATTAACGTAAGGCGTTGTTCCATGGATCTTTTATATCTTTTATAATTACTATTTCTTATTTCTTGTAGAGTTAATTAGTAGACGTTAAAAAGTTCTTAAGATTTTTATTAAGGGCAGGTGCGATAAATTATAATAATAATAATAAATGTTTATTTCAAAATTTACAAATGTGTTACATATTATTTAGGGAATTTCCATTTAAGTAAAAGTTTTTACTTGTGTTAGGAAAATTCCGCCCTTCCACTAGTTACAGTGTAAGCTATTCAGTAAACATTACATTAATTAGATTATGGTTTTAATAAAAAGTTATACACATAAAAATACACAGAAAAAGAAAACAAAGTAAAAATCAGTTATTCATAGACGCGCTGTTGTGTTTGTGTGTGTGTGGGTGTGTGTGTGTGTGGGTATGTGGGGGGGTGTGTTTGCGTGTATGTGGATGTGTATGTACGTGTGTTTAACGATAGTACCTAATATATGAATAGCATAAATGATGTATACATAGTGAGGGAGAATTTCTCAAAAGATATTAACATTTAAATCTAAGAACGAGTTGCCTATATTTAAAGAGCTTTAAATGGTCGGCTTGATGCAATGAGAGTTTTATTTGAATATATATGCAATTAAGCAGCCACTGTTTCAGCTTACAAATGTCTATATAAGAATGATTTGATAGAAAATCTTAGGGACTGCATGCATCAAGCTTGAGTGAAAAATTTTACACAAGGGGTTTTTTATAAAAGGGTAGAAAGTTGGTATGAAAATCCATAATTTCTAGGTAAGATTAATGAGAATAGGTGTTTGGAATTTTGTTTTAGAACCAAGGAACACGTGTTTTAGGATTATTGGAATTCTACTTTTAAGAGGGTGATATAAGGGGATGATAATAGAAAAATCCGACATTATAAAAGTAAAATAAACGAAAGTATTTAGGGTTAATACATAAACACAAAACATGACGTGTTTTAGGATTTTCAAAAATTCTTCCCCTAGTGGGGTGAAAGTATAGGGATGGGGAATAAGTTTGTGTGAGAAATTCCGAAATCTACGCGAAAAGTTCTCAAAATTGAATATTATAATTGTGGTGCTATCTAAAAAATATAAGCTAATACCACCATGCCACTCTGTCTTCATATTATTTTAACAAGATATTATTATTATGCAAGACTTCCAGAACTCTCTCTAGACTTCTCAGAATACAAAAGAGAGAGTCGCATCCGCGACCCTTTCAGACTTATCTCAATTAAAGCTGTTCAAATTGTTTCAATGATCCTTTTTGTTCTGTCTGAACACCACCTAATATTATACAGACAATAGTATGAGCCGGCATCTCGTTTCTACAGTAGCAATTATATATCGAGAGTATATGAACACACTGATGAACACAGAGATGTATGGGTGAATCATTTTTAATTTCAAGCTGTTTAGCCACGTGTGTTCGTACCTATATAAATAAAAAGAGAAATCCTGACTGATTGCAGTCAATCAGTCAGTACTCATCAACGCCCAGCCCTTGGATCTAGAAAGGTGAAATTTTGCACAAAGGTTCACTTTATAATGTAGACAAGGAATATGGATGGATTCCCTTGTAGCACGTTCCCGTGGGATATTTTCCGACATCCACGCGAACGAAGCCGCGGGTAAAAGCTTGTATGTAATAAAATTATGTCAAATGATTTAAAAACTTCAGATATTAGATTGTTTAAAAAAAACTACATTTACGGTTAAACACTAATAATTTTTATAGCATAAAATAATTTAATAACGTGAATATTTTTTTAACGTAACCCATATTATTTGCATGCTATGATATATGTGTATAAGCAAAACATGTATCCTCTATAATGTCTTTAACATCTTTGTACACCATGTTATACGCAAATAAATATTATTCTATTTCATTTCTGCAATAAAAAGATAGAATAGGTACAATGTCTAGGAAAGGAAGTACTAAAGTACACATGCCTAATTTAATTTTAAAATTTCTCCTTTGTTGAATAATGTAAGGCATATGTCGTGCTTTATTCAACATTGAAGGTTCATCCCATAGGAAGTAGTAGTCTTACTTAACTATTCATAAGTTCTTGTTACTTGTGATCGTGTTTTGTTTCTAATATTCTGATGGAAAACATTGTTTATATTATTATAACTTGGATTCAATAATCAAATTTCAATAAACTTAGGCTCGTGGTTTTCAAATACAAATATAAATACTTTTTATTCGTTGAATAGGTAGTTAGGTAGGGGTTAGGTAGGGGTTAGGTACAGATGTTGTCATTATTAAAGAACGCTATGTCTAACCGTCATCGGCGTACAAATATTATTTTTGTATGTCCAAACATGCTGATTTTATCAAATTATTAAATAATTATCAGATTATCACACATTATTAAATAATTCCAATTCAATATAGTCAACATAAAAAAAAAATCATTTCAATTAAATATAGTAATAATAATAAATTGTAGTGTATGTTTTATATTTTTAAAAGTTTTTTTTTAATTTCATGTTTTTATAAAAAATATTTAAAACTGTAAAGTATATGTACATAAAGGAAATAAAGGATAAATTGTAGTGTAAATTGTCAAATAAATTAATAATACACTATAAAATAAAACAATGTAATCATAATGTGTCAGTTAGGTATTCTTTCACTGTATAATATGTTTGTTCATATAATATTTCCAGTAAAGCCTTTTTATAATCGTGTATGTTGTTCATTTCTTTAATTCCTCTAGGGATCTTATTATAAATCTTAGGTGCTATTTCTAAAAAACTTTTTGTATAAAGAGCAGTGCTATGTGGCTTTCAGTACGTAAATAAGTAACTAAGTTAAAGGCATAAACTTTCTTCTTATTTTGGCGCCTCTCCTGTGAAGGTGCATGAGCCATTCATCATCATAATTCTCATGAACATGTCTTTTTCTTCCATACTTCTCTATTAGTCGTCATCTCGGTAGTCACTCCCTTTCTAGCTATATCATCTTTCACACAGTCCGTCCATCGTTGGCCTTTAACTCCGAATATATTTTGTCCTTGTCCTTTGTGAGGTGGAACAGCTCAGTAGCATCCGTGACTACGGTCCATTCGCGAATGGTTCTCAACCAAGAGTTTTGGATCTTCGTTCGCACGTTATAGTCTGCACAATTGGCGAATGAGAGCTACACCGAAAACAGTGTAACATTTTGACCGTCTCGACACGTATGCTAGTAGTGTATGTGTGTTTCTTTTTTTTTTTGCTTAATTACTTACTCTCAGACGTTGTTAATTTATTTCTTTGTGCCTGTTATTTAATTTAAAATAAACAGCGAAAGGAACTTCGTTCCAACCGAGTGTCCCACGACACCTCTATACCGTCAAGCAAGCAAGCTCTTAAGAGGGAAGCACCAGGTAGCACGAGAAATTAAAATTTTCTTACGTTTTTTTGCAATTTGCAAGTCAGTATTAGGTTGTATGTAAATTAAAGTATGATTCGTGACCGTAACAAATATGTTTTTACAAAATGATAGTCATTAGAATCGCAATCAACTCCTTATGTTTAGTATTTAATAACCCTAAATGCCAAAATTTCATGAAATAGTCATGATTATATGAACGTAAAGAGTTTTATTGATGATTTTAATGATTATAATTCTATGAATATAGATTTGTTACGGTCGTAAATCATATTCAGATCAACATACAACCTGTAAATTGCAAAAAAAAAATTAAGAAAATTAGAATTTCGTTGTGTATTCCAGTTTGAATGGTATAATGCCAGTGTTACACATTCTCTCTGGGATGGCAACTGGAAAGCTACGACGTTGCCTCTGTTACATAACGCCGATACCTTAAAGTATAATCAGTCTATAATGTTCCCACTGCTGGGACATAGGCCTCCTCTCGATGAGAGGGAGTGGGCTGTAATCTAGCAAGCGGTAGATGTCACACGACTTCGAATTTTTGGTTCTAGGACATGCCGGTTTCCTCAAGATGAGAGCAGTGGTGATAAAATTATACACAAATTATTATATAAAGTAAAGCGCTTTTCTGGGTTTGAACCTACGACCTATGTACAACTCGTAAGTCGCGGCTGTTACCACGGGGCCTCCACTGCTCTCGGACGACGAATTACGATGCCGTATACCGTACGCAAAATATGCGCTTTGACGTGGAGATACGGACACCAGTCCGTATTACCTATTTACCTATCGCCGATAGCTTAAATTGACGAAACTGTGAAACGGTTATAGTTGCAACTTTTTAGATGGTCTATGAGAACAATTGGCTTATTTAATGACTTCAATAATTTTACTTATTTATTTCAGTTTCCATGATATTATTTACATAATTTAAAAAGCTAAGTCTTAAAATAGTAATAATAATATATCAGTATAATATATTATATATAATATCAGCCAATGGCTTGATTGCCAAGAGCCTCAACCAACACCTAAGGAGGCTCTCGTTGGGCAGCTGGATCAAGGGCTTGATTCAGAAAGCAGTACTTCTGGACACGGCCCGCATTATTAGGAGGTTCCTCTCTCTGGAGCCCTGACCTAGTAGCTAGGACCCTGTTCCCGATACCGGTGGGCTACTATTTTTTATATTTTTAAATGTTTTTATATTCTTTTTATATTTAAAAATGTAACAAATATGTGTAAAATTATATAAAAGTGAATAATAATATTAACAAGCATTCTAAAAAACCGGCCAAATGCGTGTCGGAATACGCACAATGAAGGGTTCCGTAGTTGAAAAGAATTTATCCCAAAAACGAACTTAACAATGGATACCAAAAACATTTTTTTTATGTCTTGAAACTACAAATTAACAATTTTCGGACTTAACTTGTGCTGGGAGACCGTGCTTCTTGCCAAATTTCATTATTCTAGGTCAACGGGAAGTACCCTATAGGTTTTGATTTACTTGCGACAGTTGCGAGTATCAAAATGTGTCGCAAAATGGCCCTATTTTTTTTTTGCGTTGACTTAGAAGCTTGATTTTTTTAGAACTCTAAGGGACCATAGACTTACGTATTTGATATTAATTTCAACTTGATATCTCCACGCGTCCTTGAGAAAAAGGGTCATGGCAGACTGACAGGGTTGAATTTTTTTTTTATATGATAGAATTACATTTTAACAATTTTCGGACTTTTTCCTTTATTTGTGCTATGAGAGCTTGCTTCTTGCCAAATTTCATGATTCTTAGACAACGGTAAGTACCCTATAGGTTTTGATTTACTTGCGAGTATCAAAATAAGTCGCATAAATGGCCGTATGTTTTTATTGCGTTGACTTAGAAGCTTGAGTTTTTTAAGACTCCAAGAGACTATAGACTTACGTATTTGGTATTAATTTCAACTTGATACCTCCACGCGTTCCTGAAATAAAGGGTCTTGACAGTCTGATAGACAGACAGACAGACAGACAGACAGACAGACGGACAACGAAGTGATCCTATAAGGGTTCCGTTTTTTCTTTTGAGGTACGGAACCCTAAAAAGGAGGGGATATAATTATAGGGCATCAAACAATAATTCGTCCGCTTCAGTGTCTACAGGAAGTGCCCAAAAGGCTGGCAGCACTGCTACATGGCACTTCAATTCATAAAAAAACATACCGTAATAAAATATAGATGTCAATTAATACCCGTCGCTTAGACACCAAACAGAATCAATTACGATATGTAGGCGAACTTTTTTGCCTATTGTTTTCCTTAATCGTGTCGAAAGTAAATCATACGAGGAGGCTGAATCAGTGAATGCCTTTGCCACAAGCAACCGCGTAATTTTGTACACACGACGACACATCAGGCTATAATTTTCAGTATAAGCTGACCTCGCATTATACACGGTACGGACATCGGCGCACAAACTGTTACCATCAATTCAACACAAGATTCTAGACCCCACAGAGTAGAACTTTTTACCTCGGTTATTAAAAAAAACCGGCCAAGTGCGCGTCGGACCACGCACAATGAAGGGTTTCGTAGTTGGGATGAATTTATCCCAAAAACAAACTTAACATTGTAGTTCAAAAATGTCCCCGTACATCGATACATCACTGCCGATTATTCATTGCGAATGTAAGTTTGTAATTGTAAAATAAATATTTTTTTATGTGATAAAACCACAAATTAACGATTTTCGGACTTTTTCCTTTATTTGTGCTATGAAATTGCTTCTTGCCAAATTTCATGATTTTAGGTCAACGGGAACTATCCTATAGGTTTTGATTTATTTGCGAGTATCAAAATATGTCACATAAATGGCCGTATTTTTTGATTGCGTTGACTTAGAAGCTTGATTTTTTTAGAGCACCAAGGGACCGTAGACAATGGGAATGGGAATTTCAACCTGATACCTCTACGCGTTCCTGAGAAAAAGGGTCTTGACAGACTGACTGACAGACGGACAACGAAGGGATCCCATTTTTTACTTATGAGGTACGGTACCCTAAAAAAACACCCGTTTCAAACAAAAATGCCACAATACTATACGGTCAAAATGTATGGAACAGCAAATTTTTTTTTAATAACCGACGAATAATTTCAACACTCGTCGGTATAGAATTGTGTACCTACTAAAATCTTGTTAAATAACAGTTTGTGCGTCGATGTCCCTGCTTACACCCTGTACACTGTACAGCTACCATGAGAGATCAGCTTGTACTGGCAATGTACACCTTGATCCAACGTTGCTGTGCGTACGCAGGTAGGAAAGTGGTTAATTTTTTTGAATCATTACTTTAATTACAACGGCTTAGATTAGTACTAAAGGCCTGAGTTGGTTTCGGCCTTAATGGCTTGTGTGGAGCTTCACACTTTCTATAAACATTTTTTGTTTTGTTTAAATTGAATGAAATGTTGCTATTGGAGAGTGAGTTGCGAATTTTTACTATAGACCATTACTCTCACTTCTTTTCGGTTAATTTTTAGGGTTCCGTAACACAAAAGAAACAAACGGAACCCTTATTGGGACGTCACTTTGTTGTCCGTCTGTTTGTCAAGATCTTTTTTCTCAGGAACGCGTGGAGGTATTAAGGTGATATGTAAAAAGCGAACTGGGCGGGGAATAAGAAAGTGACAGAGTCAATTACTTCCACATGCGAAAAAAAGAGAGCGCAACAATGCACTGGAACCAAAATAAAAGCGCCAAACCAAATAAAAATTAATATAAATATATATTAATATATATATATATATATATATATAAATATATAGTGATATTTAAAAATAAATTAAGCTATCTACCAAAATTATATTCAGTCAGATTTTTTAATTACTTAATGCGCACATTTTGAATGCAATTTTGCAATGAAATTACTTGAGATTTTAGAATTACAGAAAAAAATATAAAAAAGTAGAGGTCTTTTCGGATTCTGTCGAGGAAAAACCCAATCGCGTTTTCCTTCAGTTAAAGTATTAATCTAATAGTCATTAAACATATATCCAAAAATTAAATCCATACATGCTGCAATAGTGCAATAAATACTCGTAGTTACGAAAAAGCCTCCAATTTATTTTGGTATCGCCTTAAGAGCATTGGCTCCGTACGGCATTTCATACAAACTTTCAAGTCCTTTTTTATAGAAATGAATGAACCAATATTAATGAAACTTTATACATAATATTAAATATAAGCAGGATGCAAAGGTCTAAAAAGTTAGTTAAGAACATTTTCGAAAAATAATGTTGCAGCTAAATTCGACTGATTTTAAATATTCTATAGAAACAGAGATTTCCAATTATCTTTTTTAAATAAGACATTTCGAAAATGTTCTTAACTAACTTTTTATACCTATGTATCCTGCTTATGTGTATGAAGTTTCATTAAAATCGGTTCATTCATTTCGATAAAAAATTACTTGAAAGTTTGTATGAAATGCCGTACGGATCCAACGCTCTTAAGTTGAAATTCATATCAAATACGTAGGTCTATGGTCTCTTGGAGTTCTAAAAAAATCAAGCCGTATGCCGTAGGGCCGTATTTTTTTATTGCGTTGACTTCTCAGTCAACGCAATAAAAAATTTTGCGACATATTTATGCGACATATTTTGATACTAGCAAATAAATCAGAACCTATAGGGCACTTCCCGTTGACCCAAAATTTTTTAAATTGTAGCTTTGTCACATTTTTTTTGGCGGTTCACATTGGCAGTTGGAAAATTATATTGACTGTGACGTATGTCGTTGTAATCAGAGAACATTTTTTTAAACTAAAAAGTTATGTTTGTTCTTGGGATAAATTGATCCCAACTATGAAACCCTTCATTGTGCGTGGTCCGACTCGCACTTGGCCGGTTTATTTTTTACCATCAACATACAACGGGTTGTGATTTCTGAACAGTGATGATGAGCTTATGCCGAGGCTGTAATTGAGCATCGATTCATATTACCTATGTAGTAAATAAATGAGAAACATCGAAAATATCCAAGTCTTGCTTTTCTTGAAACAAACACTCATTGTTTGTTTAAGTTCGTACGTAAACGTCAAACATATTATTACTACGCGACATTTAATTGAGAATACTCACCGGCTCATTGCTAATTGGCCGACGTGGATATCAATCAATCTGCGGAATTATACCTATGCAATGTTTCCTCAATCAATTATGGAGTGAGTGACACTTGATATTAACCTCTGTGCCTCCGGGAGGACGTAACAATCACTGTAACGCCGCCGAGCACAGCCATAACGCGAATATTTATGACAATCGCCATTTGAAGCTTGAAAGTTTGACATCTTTTCCTGTATGGTCAGTGACCCTAAATATATCTCGGGTTTGTCAAGTTTTAGCGGTCACATTACTAGTTAGGATGGGAAGGTTAGAAGACAGCATTTGTGTTTTCGTTTAAAGATTAGTGTGCACGAAATTGTCAATAAGAGCTTGAGAGCTTTTACTTAACTCGCTCACAGTCTTATTATAAAAGGAATCCGTGACTGACTGGTCTATCAACTCAAGCTCAAACCACCGAACGGATTGGGCTGAAATTTGGCACACAGATACTTAGTCATTATGAACTAGGCATCTGCTAAGAACGGATTTTTAAAAATTCGTCCTTTAAGGGTGTGAAAAGGGGGGATATTGTTTGTACGAAACATCTTATATACTTGAGTTAATAAACTTGAAACTTTGCACGGATACATATATAAGTAGGTAAATTATAAAGTTGAGTTTTTCTAAACTAAAGGGGGATTTGCGGGTGTAAAAGTTTGTATGTATAAAGGAATTTTAACACGCGGTCCGATTAACTCGAAACTTAGTAAACCTATCAAGTATAACTTGAGACCAAAAATAATGAATAAAGTGTATTAGGGTTTTTCTAAAATAAAGAATAAGCCCCACTAAAATAAAGAAGAATCCACCGCTAAGTTAGGAGTGGATTTAAAAAAAAAACCCGAATAAGTAGGTACACTTTATTCTTTATTTTAGAAAAACCCTAATACACTTTATTCTTTATTTTTGGTCTCAAGTATAAATACTAAGTTTCGAGTTAATCGGACTGCGCGTTAAAATTCCTCCACACAAACTTTTACATCCGCACATCCCCCTTTAGTTTAGAAAAACTCAACTTTATAATTTACCTATCCACCAAAAAGGGTAGTCAAGTTTACAGAGGAGGATTTTACTGCGTGGCTTGATTAACTCGAAAATATGTACAAATAATCTTTGAGTGAAGTTATTGAAACATCCCAAAAGAATTTTCGAAATTCCATCCCTATGGAGGTGAAAAGAGGGGATACAGTTTATATGAAAAACCTTATTCCTTAGGTTAACAAACTTGAAACTTGGCAATATTTGCCTCAGTAAATAGTAAAGATTGTCAGTTTTAGTTTTTTAAAACAACCCTATATTATAGGGGGTTTTTTTATTTTAACCCGATATTTTAGGGGGTGTCAAAGTTAGGGTTAGGGTCAATATATCATACCAAGATGACCGGTACACGAAATTATTTCATGAACGTTATGGGAATCCAATAAACCTGATTTGTTTGTGTTTTTGTGCACAAATCGGAGCGTCTGTTATTGATTGGGAGGGGTAGGTAATAGGTGTGAGTTCGATGAACTCTGTAGCTAGGCAGAAAGTGAACAGCTGATGTCACGCGTCGTTCGTTAGAATATTACAACATCCCTTGCTGGCGTTGATATAGAGGGTGCCTTCGACAAAACCACGTTCAACAGTATCAACATGGCCCTCGACAGACATAGCATAGACTCGACACTGAGAGGCTGGATCACCAATATGCTTAAACTGAGAGCTGTGCAAGTGACAGTGAACGACACCCAAGGGCCATCAAAAAAAGGGCTGATCGCAAGGGGGCTGCTATGGAACCTGGTCGTAGACAGCCTCATCAAAACCCTGAATGACAAAAGATACTTCACCGTAGGCTGTGCCGACGACATAACCATAATAATAAATGGCACCCATGAAAATACCATATGCAACCTCATGCGCCAAGCTTTGAAAATAGTATAGGACTGGTGCAACAAAAACTGAGCTGATTCTCTTTACAAAAAAGAGGAAGCTGACAACACTACTACTACCACGTTTCTTTAAAACTCCCGTAAGCCTATCATCAACTGAAACCAAATACCTACCTGGGCATCTTTTTGGTCAAACAGCTGAATTGGGCTAAACATACCAACTACATCACCACAAAAGCCAGCATATCTCCGTGGCAGTGCAAGCGACTGCTCGGCAGGAATTGGGGGATTAGCCCCAAGGTCACGTACTGGCTATACATCACAGTAATCAGACCAATCATCACATATGGCTCACTAGCCTGGTGGCCTAGGACAGACCTGAGAACAGCCCGAACAGATCTCGACAAACTGCAGCGCTTCGCTTGGGTAGTAATTGCTGTATGAGAATTACAGCCACGGCCACTCTACTTGGACTGGTGCCTCTACACCTCATCGTGCGAGAAGAGGCGGCCCTGGCTGCCTTTAGACTCAATATAACAGGAACCCTGAGCAAAGACGCATAATGGAGGAAGGAGGAGGTGGTGTCATACCCACTGATGTCATGTAGGAACAAAACCATCCCTCTTGGAACCTGCATTTCTCCACATTTGAAGGAATTTGCTGAAGCAAATTCTTGTGTTTGCCGAAGCAAATGATTGATGTGGAGAATGATTTCTGTATTTTTTGTGTTGATTATTTATTTATTTATTTTTATTGGTTCACGAACAGTTGTTTGCACAAGTTTTATGATACTGGTAACTTGCAAAAATGTATATGCAATAGTGCAACAATCACTTACAGGTAAACTCCGCATGCATAAAGAAGTTGTACAAAGTTTTATAATATTATACGACACGGTTATTATTTATTTATTATTGTTATTGGGTTATTTGACGACACGGTTGGCGCAGTGGTTGAGCGATTGACTGCTGCGCAGCATGTCGCGGGTTCGATTCCCGCACGGAACAAATATTTGTACGACCTACAAGTATTTGTTCCGAGTCTGGGTGTTTTTCTATCTATAATATGTATGTATTTACAAAAAAAAAAATGTATATAAGTAGTTTATTAGCCATCTCGTTACCATAACACAAGCATTAGGTTGCTTAGCTTGGGGCTAGATGGCGTTGTGTGATATGTCCAAACATATATTTATATTTATATGTCCAAACATATTTATTATTCTAGTTTTTAAATTACTTATCTAAATGTCTAAATAATTACTCTAACAATACAATACAATTCATAACACATTTCCTTTGAGTGAGATAAAGAAAGGTTTATCTATTTAGGAAGATACTTGAGAAAATTGGCTTTCAATTTTTCCAAACTTTCAAAGTGCAAATCGATTTTATCACTGCAGCTATTTACAACCTTGCAGATCCTTGCATAGGGGGAATTGGCGCCTAGGACCGTTCTTCTCTGAGAATATTACCATGGAATATTTATTTTAATTTGGAGCTTAGTAAGTACTAGTAGCTTTATTCCACGGATAAATATTGTGCATATACCTACTATATAGCTTCAAATCTGTATTTTCACGTGAGGTACTCGTAATACAAGTAACTTATCGTTCGTTAGCTATAGGATATAGGTGATAAAGGTACCCAGCAGACTTGAAATAAGTACTATTTATATCAATACTCTATTTATACTTATTAGAAAAAAGTAGCTTTTCGCGTCTGTCTGTGTGGCCGCGTTGTTGTTCTAAACTACGCAATGGATTTTGAAGCGATTTTCACTATCATTTGGAGAAATTATTCCGGAAGCTTTACGAGTATATTATAGAGGCATGAGGAACAGGGTGTAAAGTTCCTCATCCTCCATTGAAAAGGGAGGATTCTCCGACCACGGGTGTCGTTAAGCGAGCTCAAAAGCCTCCAGCCAGGGGCATAAAATACTAACTAAACTTATAAACTAAACGACTGCGCACAAAGGGCACCCCTTGTGGGGTACGGACCTCGGCTTAGGGAGTCGTTGTAATTGACTATAGATAAACAAGGCAAAGCAATAGGCTGGATCAAGTTAGGGGAATTATTATTATCAGGAGAGTTTAAAGCTACAGGCTCAGCTACGCCACCAGCAGGCTCGATTAAACCGATCAAGGGACAAGAATTTACATTTTTATTTACGTTAGATGGTCTTAAATGCGGTGGGCCTCGGCGGCGAGGCCGGAATGTAGATTTGTGTTTGTGTTTATAGACGGTGCTTGTTTCCCTACTACTTTCCTGGAGGAGGGTGATAGGGTCATCCGGTTCAGTGAGGGCATGTCGCGGACGGACCGACGGTTGATGTCGGGACGTTGTATATATGCTAGTTGCGCGGTAAACTCTAATTGCGCGATGCAGGATTGCGACGTCAGTGTGACGCGTAGTAACGTAGTTCGTATGTGGCGATGTAGATGCCGCCACATCACTCCCCTCCTGAGACCGCAGGTCGATAGTGGGCTGAGTCGTGTATCTTGCAATGCTTGCCAGTGCCAGTTGTGGTTCCAGTGAGTCGGAACCGGGTGCCGCATAGTTCACGGTGAGTCGAAACTGTTTGCGATGATTCCCCAGTGAGTCGGGGTGATGGCGCTGCGTTATGCTCCAGTGAGTCGGAGTGTACAGCGCTGGGTTGACGCTGACTGCTGGTGTCGACCAGGAGAGGTAGGGCTCTTCTTGTGGACCAGCCGAGAGTGCAGTGTGCTGTGCCAAGGTTGCTGATGAGGCTGAGGGTGATGACCAGGAGAATGCGCGTTCGCTGCATGTTGGTGGTCAGGATACCCGTTGAAGCCGTGGATGCTGGCTGGCTGTGTGACTCGCCGCTCGAAAGCTTGAGGAAGTGATGCTGATGACGTCACGCTGAAGGAGTTGCACGAAGGCTGCGATGACGTTCATTTTCGGGGTCACCAGTATAGAGGCATGAGGAACAGGGTGTAAAGTTTCTCATCCTCCATTGAAAAGGGAGGATCCTCCGACCAGACGGGTGTCGTGTCTGGTGGGCAACTGCCCGACGGTTGATGTCGGGACGTTGTATATATGCTAGTTGCGCGGTAAACTCTAATTGCGCGATGCAGGATTGCATGACGTCAGTGTGACGCGTAGTAACGTAGTTCGTATGTGGCGATGTAGATGCCGCCACAATATGTACACACAATAAACTTACATATAAAAAGCAATATTGATGTTTTGTCAAGTCGTAAAAACCGTGCAAAGCAAGGGCCGGGTCTGTTTATATGTATAATAACATATTAATATTTAACTTATATATAATATAGAAACCTTCATGTTTTGTCAAGTCGTAAAAACCGTGCGAAGCAGGGCCGGGTCGCTATTTTAATAATATTTTTTAAAACCCCAAAAATTGCATCGACACGTTTTCAATTTTAGTTAGAGGTAAAATCCAAGCTAAATGTTATCAATACGAATACATCATTGTTTCAGCTGTTTTAAAAGTCATGAAATAATAGTTGTGAATAAAAACTTATATAAAAGTTTTTATTTTTCAAGGGACAGACAACAATGGATTCAATTTTTTTTCTGGAATGCAAAATTGCCGCTATGTCATTCCTCACACACCAAAGACATTACGGCATATTGAATGAAAAAGTTCCAGCTTTGGAAATATATCAGACAGACAAAAATGACAGAGGCTACAAGAAGTCAAACTATACCTACTGATTGAGTCGGGGATCTCTGTGCTGACGATACCGACCCGTGTTTTTGGAATTTTCAGACCTCAGAGCTGACGAGGCCTGACATCTGGCCTGGTCTGGTGCCGTACTTCAAAGTTTATTTTTTAACCGACTGCAGCGAAGCCCAAACGGAGGGTTAAGTGTTACTAAAAATCTGAGAGTGTGTGTTAGGTAGGGAGGTGTTTTTCTAATATTTTTTTTTATTTTTTGTCTTATTTTCCTAAATTATATTTTGTTTACGTGTCTATTCCCCTTATATTACATTAGGTTTCATTAGATTCGTTACAGTTTGATTACTAAGATGAGATTTTTTATATAAACCGTAGAGCTATTCTACCGTCAATTCGTACCTGCAAAAAAACACAAGCCGCGTGTCTTCATGGGAACATTATTAAAAGCTGGTAGTTATATACGCAGATAAAAGGAAGTCCCACAGGACTGGCTGCGTCATATAACGATTAGATGAAGGCCTAGAAGCAAGCTCATAAAATTAATACTCAGCTTCCTTGGGAATCAAGATACATTCAGTTTCAAAGACTTTTAGATAACCGACCATTTTCAGCTAAATATTATGTTTAAGAACTTGTTTGTGCGTACATAATCATAAACCGTCTTTTTAAACAGTATTAAGTATGATTAGATAATTTATTTCTGTAGTCATAATAATATTTCTTTAATCCCTTTACAGAATGGAGCACAATACGCCTGGTGCAAACGAAGTAAGATGGTTGATGGAAATACGACTGTGAATAGTAGTATCTAAACCCCCGTTCGCACGGGTGTAATAAAATCGCGGCGGGATTTTATAGCGCACTGGATTTTCAACGCTCTGCTTAGCGCCGAGAGTGCAAAATCCAACAGTGTGTTTTTTCGACGCGCTCGAATGTACTCTGTTATTGTTAAGTTGGATTCTCAACGCTCGGCTCAACAACGAGAGTAGAAAATCCAGTGCGCTATAAAATCCCGCCGCGATTTTATTACGCCCGTGCGAACGAGGGTTTAAGGGCCCCACACACACAAACACACACACACACACACACACACACAAACACACACACACACACACACACACACATTATACAGTCCGCCGGCAAGCGGTTCACTCATAAAAACGGACGGTCCATTTTTTATGAGTGGATCGCCTGCCGGCGGACTGTCGGCGGACTGTAAATGTTTGCTTTCACTGATAAAGTTTTTCACTGATAGGTACTAGGTGACACTTAAATGAATCTCAAAATTAATTATCAACACTCAGCTCAGCGCGGAGTGTTGAAAATCCAACAGTGCTATAATATTTAGGTGTTAAATTTAGTTTCGTAGTGTTATAATGAAAACGGCCATACTAAACCTTCTATGTTGATTGCCTTATGGTTTTGCTGTAGGTAGAGTTTTAGGGCGCGATAGGAGATAGGGGACAGTCAACCGCACGTCTGCAGTATCCTTCCGTTGCATCTTCTCGTAGATGTAAACCGCGTCACACTTGATGGGGGCTCTGAAGTGCTACTCGCTGGGCAGTTCTCCAGCCTACACCCCCGCTGACATGAGTTTGTTACTGCACAGCAACTTGCCTCATTTCCGAGCCGCCATAAAATTTGCATCGGGTTTTTTCGCTCTTCTATTACGGAAAAATTAAGAATTTGACCTTCTTTCGTTGGTACTTGACAAAGATTTCATTTTTGAATGCAAAATCAGATCTGGTTGGTGAATAACCTAGCATATCGATAGCATTACCCTTTTATCCTTTTATACCCTCACTTAAAAGCAGGTTGTAGATGAAGAGGATTTTTATTTTATAACTCCGCGGAAAAAAGATCGTTGTTCTTAGTTCGATGGGAATACATTTTATAGATCCATGTAAAATCATAAAATGGTACAGAAAACAATGTTTTATAGCGATCATAAATTAAAGAAATTATAGGACGCATAGGCAGCGATAAATCGCAAAATACCTAGATCTCAAATGGTCATAATATTATTATTTCATTCTGTTTAAAAGCGCGGCCCTATTTCCTTTTGTTTGTATAATAAGTAAGCTATTCCAATAAAATGTAAACTTTGTCGTCCAATCACAGAAGTTGCTGTCCTTTTTTTATTTTCTTCACACATTCTTATTCATAGTGCGATTTTATCGAGCAATCGTTTAGTCGTAGAATCTTAGTAACTTTTAAATCGTACGACGTGTGCAGTTTACATTTATGTCACGGTAATTATCAAAATTATTGGACTACTTAAATTCTAATTTGTCAGGCAGTCGTTCGACTTTATGCTGAAGCTTAAATGCTTTAGTGATGAAGTTGGAAATGAAGGAGAAAATAAGTTCTTCGTAATTTTTTTTTGAACAGCAATCATTAATTTATTAACAAGACGGAATAAATAAAATACAGGGTGGGCCAAGAATTTTTGCAAAAAGCAACACTGGATATCTTGAAAACCATTAGACAAAAGGGCGCGAGTTTGGCGGGAAACTATGCGTCGCTTCATGCAATTTTAGTCACGACGGAGCGCTTTACGCTTTACGGAGCAACAGCGTGCATAAAGTGTTAAACAATTTTACAAAAACAACGATTCCTACGTTACTGTACGACGCCTGTTTAGAATTAAAACGGATTGCGCTGTGTAAGTGAGTGTCCAAGTGTTAATTTAATCAAAGCTTGGGTCGAGACGTTTGAGCAAACTGGGTCCATAACAAATATTAAACAAACAGGGCGGCCATGTTCAAGAAGAAGCAACGAGAACATTCGGCTCGTTCACTCGTTCAAATTTTCGTAAGAAACGATCCAGAATTATCCTACGTGTAAGCGTTCGGCGGCTCTGGCAATACCTTGAACTAGTCTACGGTGAATTTTGCATCTGGACCTTAAACTGCACTCATACAGGTTTCAAATTATGCAGTTGAAACCAAATACATGCAAATACATTACATTCAACGTAAACGTTGGCTGACACTATGCTGGAGTGTTTCTGAATGTTTCCAAACAAATTGATTTCTCGCAGAGGTGATATCACATGGGTTTCGAGGAGCCTGAACCTTACACCTTGCGATTTTTTCTTGTGGGGATACCTGAAATGTTGAGTCTACCACAGTAAATCGACGATAATACCCCAATTAAAACAAAACATCCTCATAGTAGAGAGCCGCGATTCCCCGCAGTATGTGTCAGCAAGTTTTCCAAAGTTTGCGTAGTCGATTGCTGGATTGCCAACGACGAGACGGGGCACACATAGTCGATATCATTTAAAAAAAATAAATTGCATATGTTTGTTACGTTGAATAAATGATCAACAAAATAACATTTCTTTTGTTTGTTTTAGTTGTGTGTTTTGTTTGTTTGTTTTTATTTCTATTCAAGTTTCAAAAGTGCAAAATTTTTTGGCCCACCCTGTACTTCTCATTTGACAGGATTTGCCAATCAACAGCTCAAACGAGACGAAAACAATTAGACGAACATGAAAGTGAAGATAAACCTGCTTATTAAATGTTATAAAACCATTAATCAGAGTAAAACCAATAAACTCATAAACATAAACCTTACCTCAATCGGACGCACCCTTACAGCCTCTGATGGGATGTTTCCTAGACGTCGGGCGGCGAAAGTGCAACAGCCGGGCGTCGAGCGGGGCGTATAAACGCGCGCATTGCACGTCGCGCGCCACTCGAGTACCGAACCCGTAGCTGCGCGCGCCGCACGCACACGACCGCACGCGCACGCATGCACGCACGCACGCGACTATAGTGTGATGCAGTGATTCTTTACGTTTGTGATAGATTCTATTGCTCTCTACGGGTGATAACGCTGAAAAAATATTTTTGGTGAGTTTTTCAGTTCATTTTACCTATTATGAAATCTAAAAAAAAAAAAGTGTATTAAAAAAAATATGAAAAAATAAATCCTACAAAGAAAATAATTAAGGCCTATATGAACCTATTTATATTTTACATTTAAAAATACATGGGAAAGCATTAAATCAAATATTTTATTTAACTTAGGGCTGATTGTTCAATAGTCAGATAATTTTTATCAGAGGAATAAATATGGCGGTTTGACAGCTTTTGTATGGAAAATATGTCAAACTGTCAAATTTATTCTTCAGGTAAAAGTTATCTGCCTATTGAACAATCAGCCCTTACCTAAATAAAAAATACACTGTAAATATTAAAGCCAAGTATTTTAAGTAAATGTAAAAAAAATATTGTGTTATACATTTTAAAATTGTCTGTTAAAAATTAAACTACATTATAATTTTCATGAAAAATCTAAATATTTTATTGAAGTTGCATTAGTAGTAGGAAAAATATTTTTTTTGTGCTTAGTGTGTCGACCCAAAAATATTTATTTATTTAAACTGTACGCACAAAAAGGTACAAAGGCGAACTTAGGTAGTATTAGGCATTTTCTACCAGCCAACCAAGAGTGATGAAAAAAATTCCTTAAAATCCATTATTTCTTCTCATTATTTATAGTACTGGTCTATTTAAACAGTTACCTATATCTCTTCAAGCCGCAACATTAAATAATCAATTTACAAAATTCTTCTACACAAAAAGAACATCCATGTTTTCCACTCACTCACTCGCTGATATAAAATTAATATCTCAATTATGCTAAACGCTCGCGTCGGCTACTTAACGTAGCTTTATTAGATGTCTTAATAACGACCGGTGCAATTTAATTCGCATAACTTTATACAAACCATAACTTCGGAGTGTTGTCAATGAAAGCGCCATAAAAATATACTTGTTTCAGCTCTACACTAATTTAAATAATGAACGAAAAAAAATGGTTTCATTTTTTGTTACTGAGGAATAGACAAGAATGTAATTTTAAAAACAGTGCGTATAGAGACGCTACAGATAGGGTTGTATCTAAAAAGCTTTGAAAATCTATATTCGCATGTATCGCGAAAATCATGCGAAAATAGCACCAATTATTACTGCTTTTGCTTAGTTACAAATAATAAAATCGAATCAATTATTCTACATTCGTAGACGTTACCGTTTTGACGATAATCGATTAAGAAATCGCTTTACGCGCGTTTCCGTGAAAGTGTCCGCCGTTTGTGGGTGCGAACTGTGAGCGTAGAAAGTGATGATTTGGTGAACTATATTGTACTGATTATTTGACATAACATGCGAGCGTAATAGGGATGTTGACCATTTTTTTTACCAACCTGTGAGTTCTTAAAAATATTGGACACGTAGGTATTTTTTTCTTTTTTTACGTAATCAAAAGATTACGGCGCTACATTGAATAAAAATATTTTTATATTATAATATATATTATTATATTTTTATTTAAAATATGGCACGATGTCACTCCTTGCCAGATTTTATACGTAGTTTGTTATAGTTGTGACGTACCAAGCCCCCACTCCGCATCTTTAATGCATTTTATCTAATAATTCATTTTTTATTAATATGATAAACTAAAAAATACGTGTATAATATTTTTTTAATAACTGACTGACGGACTAAATAGATTTTTTTTTTACCCAGGAAACATCCCTATTCCATTTGGTTAAATGTATCGTAATCTAAACGAGTGCTTTACACGACGACGTTTATCAAGTTGAATAGACTGATATGCAAATGTGAGTAGTGAGGAGATAAATTGGATCGTGGTTGTGAGCGAGCAGCCGGCGCCGATAATGCTGTACAATTAATCAATAAGACGTTTATATAAACTCATGCGTTACAACCGTATAATGAATTGATCGGTGTGGATATTGAAACTTCATAGCGTAATTACCTTACACTCGACGTCCTTGCAACTTGTTTGGCGAGAATACGAGAGGAGGGGAATCTTGGGGAGCTTTTTACGGTGTACTTAGCGCCATGGCGAAGCGAGTAAAGTATCATAAAAATAGACAAACCATAGTTGGAAAATCGATACTGGCGTCAGTCCAGAATTAGCCTCAGACCGTCGCAGAGTCCACGGAACTGCGGATATATCGAATAGATGGTAATCTAATCAGACAGTGTTATTGGTATCCAACACGCTTCTGTTGTTTTTATTGCTATAAGTACAATACAATCGCTTTAGCATGCACTGTTTTTTGTACTTTAGTATTTACCTACTCAATGTTAACAGTTACTTGCAAGCGTCATAAAAGTATGGCTTAAAACTATGACTTAATTGTGGCTTAAAACTACGACTTAATTTAAAACAGTATTATAATGAACGCATCGTGCATATTTTTTCTAATACATCATATTTTTTAAAAATTGTTCCACGTCCTGACAGGATGGTCCATTACTTATTTAATGCAGTGTTGCCCTCTTTTTTCTACCGATATTAGTTACGGCTCGCTTGAGATGAAACACCAGCCCGCAAACAAGTACATGTTCACACGACAGCAAGTATTTAGCTAGAAACTCGATATGACACGATTACTCAGATAATGATGCTACTTAGAAAAAAATATTGGCAACATATTTTTATCAGCTAACACATTTCCTTCGCAGTCTTTAATTATCTTCAGTTGCGATATTTCGTTCTATTCTGGATCATTTCGACACGCAACGGTACTAATATCGGGCTGGTACAAATAAGGCCCGAGACACCGGGACACCGGCGTCACGAGCCCGCCTAATGGATGCTGAGTGGCCTTAAACATCTGCTATTAAATTTAGTCCCACTCGCATACCTCGGGAATTTAAATGCGCAAATTATTGTGAACATGTATGAATGCTGGATAGCAAATTGTTACTTTACGATTATTCTTTGGGTGCTCAAGTTTTTTCTAGGAATGGAGAGGATAGCGCCACTGTGCTATCTGACCTATTACAGTTCAAAAGTCTTATTAAAGTCGGCGTGCGCGCCGTTTTGAGAACCGTAAAATCAGCGACCATAGAGATTGCACGCACGTTATTGTTTTATTTGCACATTTCATATCTAATAGGCATATTTTAAATCAATATGTTTCGCATTATCTCGGTTGAGGCTAACTCTATTATTCTCGAGAGCATATCGAATAATTCACGTACAGTGTCGCCGTATTTTTTTGTTCTGCCTCTAAGTACAATTATCGCCGATAGATACTTTGCATATTGCAAGACGTTATGTTCTGAAAATATAATCTAAGCATCTTATCACTTATTAGAATAAATCACAATTAAATATAAGTTTGTGTTCTCTGAGCAGATAGATGTATAGAACGACGCGGATTGACGAATTCCGTCATTTCTAAAAAAAACTATTTTTATAATTCAATTATTTGTACCTGTCTGTATGCAAGCGTACGGCCTAAATTATATCTAGAGGTTTCTCCTACCGTAAGTAGTGAAACCGAATTCTATCAATCAAATTAGTAGACGTTGAACTTTACTGTAAATTAAACCACCGGAACGAAAATGCAGCTGAACTAACAATTGTTTTTCTTTACTTTTTATCAGAACTATTATAGTGAAGCGAAATTGCAAGTAGCGTTCACAAAAAAGTGGTCGCTATGACTCGGACAATTTTGTACGAAATTCAGATCCGCTGTAATAAAATTTGTCTTTATCTACTAGACGTGATGAAATTACTTAGGGAGTTGTGTAAAAATAAAACAAGGTGTGAAAGTTGTTTGACTGAAGACGTGACTTCGGCTTTGTCGGCATCGACAGAATTTGCACCAGAAAGCGTGAACATAGGTACATGTGCAGCAATAAAAAATGCATGACTGATGCAATTTGACAGGACAATCATCGATCTTCTGAAAATAGTTTCGATGAAAAAATCAAGATACGTTTTTCGTTACATAACCATAACAGAGTTAATGAATATTTCGTTAGTGAGACCTGTTAATTAATAAGCCGTAATTTGATAGACGTGGGAAAAAGTCCGTAAACGTTGTGATCGATTCGTTCGACTGTAAAATCGATGTATCCGGTGAAATGGATTTAATTTTGGTTTCCGCTTACATTAAAATGAAAAGTTAAGGAAAGTAAATTGATATTAATTTGTATCGGAAATAGCCTTGGTGAGTGACTTATGTCACTTGCTAGGAATGACAGATTCGTCACGAATACGAGTTCACACGCGTTCGCGGAGTACGAAAGTGGGTACGTAGTTAAATCTAAAAGTGCTCGTCTGTATTCAGTCTACGTTGTCAGTAATCATGATTTGCCGAAATTGGTTTACGAGTCCATTCGATCACGCGAACCGTACTGTGCTCAATTATAATTTGTTCACCTCTATTGTGACGGACAAGAGTCGAGTTTCTTTAACTTGTTGTTATAAGTTTGTTGTTACTTTAGGGCTGGACACTTTCGCTGGTCCAGTCATGATCATGGTTTTATAATGATACACAAATTGTCGTGTAACTTATGACCGTTGACCTCTGGCTGAAATTAAGTTATTATATGTACATAACTTACGAATTGAGATGTCTAAATTGATCATAGAATTTTTTTCTTTGACTTTCCTTTCTCATAAAAGTTTCAGTAGGTACCTACTTTTTAGTTATGTATGTAGTTTAGTATTTGCATATTCTTTTGTAAAACTTCAATGTTAGGATTTTGCTAAAACGTTTGTTGTGCTTATTTTGAGGAGCTCGTGGCTAAGTAATAACAGCCGCACGGGTCGATCCATCAGGTTTACGCTTGCCGGGGTTGTCCGTGGATGGGTGACCGTCTTTACATAACGAGACCCCTCTGTGCAGAAAGCACGTTAAGCCGTTGTTCCCGGCTGTCATTCGTGGATCTTTGACAGTCGTTACGGGTCGTCAGAAGCCCGAAAGTCTGACAACCAGTCTTACCAAGGGGTATCGTATTACCCAGTTACTGGGTTGTGGAGGTCAGATAGGTAGTCGCTCCATGTAAAATACTGGTATTGAGCTGCATCCGGTTAGACTAGAACCCGACCCCAATATAGTTGGGAATAGGCTAGGTAGATTGATTGTTTTTTGTGCTTATTTTATCTCGCTCAGCTTTAATTAAAATTCAAAGTTATTTCAAGCATACTTGGTATCGCACAGACGGCCAAAGTTAAGACATTTTTTACGCACAGTAAGCCCCCGTTCCCACGGGCGTAATAAAATCGCGGTGGGATTTTATAGCGCACTGGATTTTTAACTCTCGTTGTTGAGCCAAGCGTTGAGAATCCAACTTAACAATAACAGAGTACATTCTAGCGCGTCAAAAAAACACACTGTTGGATTTTGCACTCTCGGCGCTAAGCAGAGCGTTGAAAATCCAGTGCGCTATAAAATCCCGCCGCGATTTTATTACGCCCGTGCGAACGGGGGTTAAGAGAGTACATTCTAGCGCGTCGAATAAACACACTGTTGGATTTTGCACTCTCGGCGCTAAGCAGAGCGTTGAAAAAAAATCGCCGCGATATTTTTACGTCCGTGCGAACGTCGACTTATGCTAATAAGATCTATTCTGTATTTTAATAATAATACATAGGCACGGTACCTACGAAAGTTTTTTTCTACCTATTGCTTAATCATAATACAGTTAGTTACCGATCATGACTGTTTTAGTACGGTAAGCCATAACTGAGTAGGTGTGTTAAATTGATTTGTCCAATGTTATTAACCGTGATATTCATATTAATTAATAAATAAGCAGTTTAATTTCCTTCAAGAGACAGTTTTTGGAGCAACAAATTCTTATCCTTTTGAATAATTTTCTGTTTTTTCGTTACGTACTCGTACTTTGATAAGATGTACTTCCTCACTTGCACTTGTAGTTTTTTACTATATTAGCTATTTTTTAGTATTACATTCTTTAAGTCATTGGTTTGTTAGTCTGTAAGTCTTCTTTAAAATAAAATAAATAATTAAATATATATAACATGATGCCTCACTAGCTAATCATCAGCAGCATTTCAAAGACGTCCACTGCTGGACATAGGCGTCCTAAGCACCGCCACTTCGACCGGTTCTGTACTTCCCGCATCCAGCGGATGTAGGAATCATTCACTACCTAATATGTAGGTATGATAAATAGGTATCAATAATTCAATTCGTTTTTCTGTTGTTGATAACTACGATACGAGGAGCTCGTGGCTAAGTCGGCTATGTCGGTAAGCTATGTCGGCATACTACGCCTACGCATATTCATGGTTAATATATGGAATTGTTGTGTGGGGAAATAGTGCAGAAGTAGGAAAACTCTTCATTTTACAGAAAAGATGTATAAGAATTCTAGCAAACATTAACCAAATGCAGAGCTGCAAACCTTACTTTATTAAATATGAAATGCTCACATTAACAAGCATGTACATCTTGGAAGTGGGCAAGTTTGTCAGAAAGCATGCGTCACTATTCCCATTAGTTAAAGACCAACGACCGCAGCAACGCAACTTAAGATCCCAAAACAAACTAGCGCAGCCAAGTTCAAAACTTGCTATGTATCATTCAGGACCGCTTGTAATGTGCATAAAAATTTACAACAGATTACCAAACGACATTAAAAATATAGAACATGAAAATAAATTTGTAGACGCACTTAAGAAACACCTTATACAGAAGTGTTATTATAGCCTCAAAGAATTCTTTACTTAAAAAGGTTATTTCGTAATAGATTGTGCAAATAGAATAATGTTAATCAATTAATTAATAATATGTATAATAAAATTATAAAAATGACATTAATTTAGGTAATAATAATGTATGAATGATATAAAATGTTAATCTATTGTAATTAATATAATGTATTGACTCAATGTGAAATTTCCATTTCATAATAAGTTAATGTTTATGTAATTAATTAATAATGTAAGTTAATTTAATATATCTATCTGCAAATATGTTGCTGTGCCCTAGCAGGGTTCATGTTTGAAACATAAACAACATATAACATCTTTTACAACATGAATGCAATAAATAAATAAATAAATAAATAAATAAGTAATAACAGCCGCACGGGTCGATCCATCAGGTTAAGCTATGCTTGCTGGGGTTGGTCAGTGGATGGGTGACCATCTTTACATACCAAGACTCCTCCGTGCCTTGGAAAGCACGTGAAGCCGTTGGTCCCGGCTGTCATTCTTAGATTTTTGACAGTTGTTGATGTTGTTAGTCAGAAGCCCAAAAGTCTGACAACCAGTCTTACCAAGGGGTATCGTATTACCAAGTTACTGGGTTGTGGAGGTCAGATAGGCAGTCGCTTCATGTAAAATAATGGTATTCAGCTGTATCCGGTTAGACTGGAAGCCGACCCCAACATATTTGGGAAAAGGCTAGGCAGATTGATTGATGTTGTTGATAACTGAGGTAGGTGCCCATACACCTAGACACCTTATCGGGAACTCATTTGAGTTTGATTTTACCGATGCAATGGTTGATTTTAAAATAACTATACTCCATTTTCAATAAGAGTAGACATTTAAACAAACCTTTTTTACAGTCCGTTCAACCGACACTGAATTCCATTGGTAACATGATAAATGACAGCTGCAGTAAACAGTTGGTATTATAACCACTTTTTTGCCTTTAACGCCATCCTTAAGCCTACGGAATAGAAGTCAAAATCGGTTGAACGGACTGTACAAAAGTTTTTTTTATTTATCTAATCTTATTGAAAAGCATATAAAACAATTAAACGCTACTAACATACTTACTTGAAATATCATTACAATTTTCTAATTAGTCAACAATGACTTCATTCGGTATAGTTTTTCGTCTCATTAACAAATGTACATTAAAGGCTGTGTCGGTGAAAGGAGACCAGCATCATTAGCATTGCGAATCGGCGCTTTGTTTAATTATCTCATTAGAGAGCGTTTTCATTACACGATGTTAATACGTGTTGGGAGTCATCTTCTTAGCTTACTTGATCGTACATTCCTCCTTTGTAGTACACACTAGCTTCTGGCTGCGACTTCGTCCGTCTTATTTTAAAACCTATGAAACTCGGCAATAGTTACTGTAGCTTCCCATAATAATTTTCGGAATCGGATCAGTAGTTCCGAAGATCAACCTACATACAAACTCACAAGACCTCTTAATAAAATAAATTACTATAGGTTTAGGTACCTATACCTCTGTAAAAGTCACAGTTAATCTATTTTGATTGACGACCGTACCATTTCGAAGTTCAAAAAGACCCGAAAAAAATAAAAAAAATAAAATAAATAATATTTTTATTTTATATTTTTATAAAAATATTTAAAAATTTATATGATTTATGTATGTAAATGAAATAAAAGAGATTAATAATTTGTTTTTAATTTTAATTTAAAATATTTTTATTTTCTGGCAATTTCCTCTTAGTCACTTCCTACGTCAGTTTCTATGTCACAGTTAAGATGATGAACTAAAATCTTCCAAGTACTTACCTTTAAATCAAATAAAAAATATCACCTATTACGTGAATTTAATCAGAAAGTAAGCTCAATAATTTATTAGAAAAGCTTTTTTTCGACCATAAACAGTGAAACCGCTCCTCGACATTCTACAATGTACTTAAGTCAGCTACTTACATAAATTCGCGAAAAAATCAACACTTAGTATAACGTATATACTCTCTCCTTGGCTCAATGTTTGTTCATACTACGAACATGTGATCTTCTATACAATTATGAGCCAGTTGTGTTTGTACAGTATACGTTAGTGGGCCGCAATTTGATTTATTTGTTTTTGTGTTCAGAGGCTCTTTGATTCTGTTTTTAATTTGGATATTGTTGAAAATATTTGTTAGTAACAGACGTGATAATAATTATAGCAGTTATCGACTTTTATGGTAATTTTCCCTTTGATCTTTTGAAGGTATCTTTTAGACAGTTTCAGGGAAAATTTAAAGAGAATTTGTTTGAATTGAGAGATTCAACACAGGCGCCATAACACAACTGTGGCTTCTTGTGAAACCAGAAATCCTGAAACGGCAATAACCCCAAGATGATGTGTTATTAAACAATTAATTAACAAATGAATGACGATTAAGTGTCAGACTTCCCCAAACGGAAAAATCCTCGCGGATGTTCGCTTGACATATACAACCATAGCACTTATCTATGCATACAACGCTTGACGTCTGCTGCGGCGAATTATGTACAGATGCCAGCACATCAAGCTACTACAATCTGTCAAATTTCTTTAATAGGTTTTCACTTTTATCGCTAAAGTATTAGGTTCAAGGTTGATTGGGACAATTTGACAGTTTCGGGTGGCTTGACCTGCTGGCGTCTGTACTTAAAGTCAATATTGATGGTACAGTTACTTATTTTGTTATTATAAAGTGCTCGAGCAACCGCGTAGATTTTTCCATTTGGTGGAAACTGACCCTAAGCCGACGTACGCACGAACGTAAAAATATCGCGGCGATTTTTTTTCGCACACTGGATTTTCAACGCTCTGCTTAGCGCAGAAAGTTGAAAATCCAACATAGTGTTTTTTCGACGCGCTATAATGCACTGTGTTGTTGTTAGGTTGGATTCACAATGCTCGGCTCAACAATGAGAGTTGAAAATCCAGTGCGCGATAAAATCCCGCCGAGATATATAATATTTACGTCCGAGCGAACGTCGGCTTTAGTATAAACTGCGATACATCCACATCTGTGAGAAACAAACAGATTCCACTATTATCGATTTTATGCCGTGTAATATCTAACGATTAACCTACAATCGAATATGTCCAACCTACTTATTACTTACACCGAGGATAGAATGAATTAGAATAATTAATACACGCTTAGTTAGAGCCACAGCTTTTTTTTTAGTTCCAACAGAGGTATAATTGTGAACGGATAATTTAAATAGATTAACAAAACGTAGCGCATAATTGTTTTAAAAATGCTGTAAATAATTACATGTTTAAGACCTGTCTATTTTAATAGTCTTTAATTACATTTGTGGGTGTAAGCGCTGTCGTCCAGTGGATGCGATAATGTACGTACAGTTCTGTTGCAGAAAATCGCTTTATGGGTACATGAAAATTTATACCATTATTTATATTTGTTTAAATTTTATACTGGGTTTTATTGTTCAAAGGCTGGTTATAATTGTTGATGGTCGTGTAGTATTAATATTATCAGACTGTTAGTCGATGTTCGCACGGACGTAAAAATATCGCGGCGATTTTATTTCGCGCACTGGATTTTCAACGCTCTGCTTAGCGCCGAGAGTTGAAAATCCAGCAGTGTGTTTTTTCGACGCGCTAGAATGTTCTCTGTTGTTGTTAGGTTGGATTCTCAACGCTCGGCTAAATAACGAGAGCTAAAAATCCAGTGTTGTGAACGTCGGCTTAGTGTCCCAATGCAGAACAAAGGCTTCTTCTCGTGCAGAGAAGGCACGAAAATTGATCACGCTTGCTCAAGACGAGTTGGCGGTGTACTCATAATTTATAAAAAAACGTTGTTTATGCGTTGCTTGGATACGGTAAAGTTCTCTTATTATTTTTTTTTGTTATAAAATTCAAGTAGAATATTGAGTAGAATAGAACGATGCTTCTTTTTCGAATAAAGTTGGGTCCACATGGTTCCTTTTACTGTATATAGTTAATAAGCAATGTATTTCACATGACAGTAGTCGATACAATAATTTACTTTGAAACCTATATAATGAAAAAAAAAAATTTTATAAACATAACATAATCACACCTGAATTCCCCAACGAGTTAGGCAGAAGTGTACCTATAGGACCTGAGGTTTTATTTATACAAGACAATTAATTTTATTCCGCGATACATTATCGATCGCTTATCTTGCAGTGGTGCACCGTGTACAAACCTAACATTCAATCCCGTGGCGCCATTAGTAGACAGTAGCGCCAAGAAAAACTGATATTAGCCTTTAATATGCCTTTAATGAACATAATTGAATAGTTTATGCATACATTCATGGTTCTATAGAAAGTACAATTATTACGCTACGTATGGTATTTTCATAGAAAATTACACGAATGGTGTTTGCTTCCGAGAGATTAAAATTAATTATACGATCAACAATCTGATAATTTTTTATGTAGGTGACTGCGCTCTGTGTAATTGTGCGTCAACTAACACAAAGTTATATTAGTTATTATTTGGTTTACTGTCGTGACACGTCTCGCTGTCATAGTTGGTATGTACCATCATAATTAAGCCAGTGAACGTTAAAGCACAAATTAAATGATTTAAGATGGAGATTATCATAATCGGGTGACTTCGTTGCGTCCTTTCCTTTTACATAAGCGGTGATATCTGCGGGTTATTTGCGAGAGTGAATTTATTTATCACATGTTAGGTATATAATAGGTTAGGGCTGTAGGGCTTAGACTGTTAGGCTTGTAAGTCTTAGTAGGTTCTTGTAACTTATCATATGTTTTCATGTACTGTCACACCTTTGACAGTATTGCGGCCTTATGTGACGATTGTTAAGGGTGGATGTACACTCTGGTTGTCCAAGCTTGTAATAGTTGGCCTCATTTAACACAGCCACAGCTCCTAAAAATATTCCCCGTTTCTCTCAACATAACTCATTTTTCTATCCATATTGATAGAAAAATGGAGGAGCTCGTGGCTAAGTAATAACAGCCGCACGGGTCGATCCATCAGGTTAAGCTACGCTTTCCGGGGTCGGTCCGTGGATGGATGACCATCTTTACAAACCGAGACTCCTCCGTGTCTCGGAAAGCACGTTAAGCCGTTGGTCCCGGCTGTCATTCGTGGATCTTTGATAGTCGTTACGGGTCGTCAGAAACCCGAAAGTCTGACAACCAGTCTTACCAAGGGGTATCGTTAACCCAGTTAGTGGGTTGTGGAGGTCAGATAGGCAGTCGCTCTATGTAAAATACTGATATTCAGCTGCATCCGGTTAGACTGGAAGCCGACCCCAACATAGTTGGGAAAAGGCTAGGCAGATTGATTGATTTTGATTGATAGAAAAATGAATGTATTTGCTGATTGAATAGAAGCGGTGGTGGCCCAGTGGTAACGGCCCCGATTCGACTTACGAGTTGTAGGTCATGGGTTCGAACCCAGACAGGCTCTTTACTTTGTGTAAATAATTTTCGCCACTCTTAAAACGGTGAAGGAAAACATTGTGAGGAAACCAGCATGTCCTAGAGCCAAAAATTCGAAGACATGTGACGTCTACCACACACTGGAAACGCGTGGTGGGTTACAGCTCACTCCCTCTCGAAGAGAGGAGGCCTGTGTCCCAGCAGTGGGAACATTATAGGCTGATTATGCTTAAGCTGAATGAGAAGTCCAATTATCAGGAATCCTTATTATCTGATCGTTAACTGAAACTATAACTCACAAAGCTGCTTGCTGATTCAACTTGAAGATAAAAGCAGACGTTGAAATGTATGTATCGAGATTATCTTGCTTCTTCCGTGGCTTATCAAGTCCTATTGCGTAGCAGTACGTACCTACTTGGAATTCATACCCACCATCTCGTTATGGGTGCATGCAACAATGACATGACGTCTTGTAGGAACCATGGCGTTACTGTTACGCGCATATGGGCAATATACACCAGTTCACGCTATTAATATTAATGCTGTATCCGTCTGAAAGAAGACCATGGTTGGCGTGTGAACTGAAAATTAAAATACCCGTAAAGCACACGTGAGCTGACTGGGTAACGTAAGTAACTGTCCACCAAACAGACGGGCTCCGAAGTGAGCGGAAAAGTCATACGGATCAGTGCATAGCAATGAGATCTGGTACACTGTCTAGATCGGTAAAAAAAACAAGTGCATGATGAATAAAAATACTGCACGACTGAATTTAATGAATATTTTAATCTTCTACTGTACTTTGCATCCTATGCATATAGGAGAATTACCTGAATTACACTATAACATTTACATAATGGTGATAGCATTGCGGCAGACTCAATAAAAAAAAAAATATGAAAAATCGATATTGCAAGACATCTTCCGTTATCTAGGTGCAAAGGTGCGGTAGAGGTGTGAAAAGTCTAAATAAATATGTCTTAGTAAATGATGATAATGTTGGCACATTTCCGCGGACTCAGAGTCGTCGGTTGTCGTGGCCCGACATTCTTTTCAAGGTTTTTCTTTGGGCTCACCTTGTATCATTTGGGACGTCTCTTAACCGATATTTTTATTCGATTCAGTACGTGTATTGGTTTCACTCGGAGTTCCCATGATTGTTTTACATAAGATAAGTAAGGTAAATAAAACAATCAACTGTCTTAGGTTGATTTTTTCTTTTTTCTTCTGATTCGTATCTTCTTACTTTGTTCTTCTTTACTTCTTCTTCTTCTTTCGTAGTAGTGTATAATATGATAACAGGAGGAGCTCGTGGCTAAGTAATAACAGCCGCACGGGTCGATCCATCAGTTTAAGCTACGCTTGCCGGGGTCGGTCCGTGGATGGGTGACCATCTTTACATACCGAGACTCCTCCGTGCCTCGGAAAGCATGTTAAGCCGTTGGTCCCAGCTGTCATTCGTGGATCATCAGAAGCCCGAAAGTCTGACAACCAGTCTTACCAAGGAGTATCGTATTACCCAGTTAATGGGTTGTGGAGGTCAGATAGGCAGTCGCTCTATGTAAAATACTGTTATTCAGCTGCATCCGGTTAGACTGGAAGCCGACCCCAACATAGTTGGGAAAAGGCTAGGCAGATTGATTGTATAATATGATAACATAACTTTTAATCTTAACACTGTTTGTTCCATAACAATAAATAATGTTTATTTTCCAAAGTAAATAAGTTTCACCTTTAAGGGGAGACAATTATTTTTTTCGATTTAAACGAATTGGACCACAATCCTACGCAGCTCCAAGTTAAATGCCAACTGCGTATTTTACCAGTTCAGCTACATATGTTTTTAAAAAGTAATCTCGATAGCTGTTTTATAATTGACACGAAATAAATGTTTTTGCGCATCCAGCTCTCCTTATAAGGTACCGATAAGAGTTGGCCATAGTTCATCTGAGGGATAAAAGTCTAGTGAAAAAGTCTTTTCATAAGCGGAAAAAAATTGTCTTTTTAAAATTCCTTTAAAACCAAATGTATAATTATGGTTAAATCATTTGGATTTTCCATATGTGTTATTTGACTGTTTATATTATCTACTGCTGTACTAAAACAGAAACATGAGTACTTGAAACTTTTTCGATAGAAAAATATTCCAAACTAGCACCGACTATTTTCTGTTTTATATGATTATACGTAAACAGTTCTTTATTGTGCAGTAAAATTTGCTAAAATCGACATATTGTCAATTGTTTTCTATTTTGTAAAAGTAATTACCAAAATAACTCACAAAAAATAGCATACATATTTACAAATACCATCGGTCTAAGAATTTTTCAGAGGAAATTGTTCTTTGATTTAAATTTATTAAAATAATCACGAAAAACCTTTAGAAATGCGACGTTGCCAGCGCGCGCGACGTTCACGCTCATATGTAGCGAAAGAAGCTTCGCTCGAACTAGGTGTACCACGACTCTCAGCTTTTTTTTAATGATGACGTACGATTAACAAAAGAAGTAGGTACCTAACCACTGTTCGAAGTTGATTTGACTTGTATATTTAGCATCGATTCATCTTAAACTGTTCTGTTCTCTTTTTGGTATTTAAAGTAGGTAATTAGACAGCATATTTACAATCATAAACCCATAAGTGGAATTATTTAAGACTTGGAAAAACCCAATAATTGTTTTATTGATTGTCGTTAATTATAAGCAATCAATGATCATGCGATCATGGTCAAAACTTTTTTCTTTGTTTTCTTTATTGTTACAAATGACTTATTTAGGTTCTTGGAAATGAAATTATACTTATAACTTTAAACTAAGGTACAGGAGTCGTACTATGACGTGAAAAGATCATGGATCCATCATGACTCCGTTGAGGAAAAAGGATGGTGCTATAGGTCGTATATAGCTCCATCTCTCTCATTGGAACCATGATGGATCCATGATCTTTTTTCACGTCATAGTCCCCTGGTAGGAATAGCTCTAACTAATTGAATACCGATATGGCTATAATAACATTTCACAAAGTTTCTCAGTTTACCAATACTTGCTGAATTGACTAACTATACTAATACATACATACATACATAAACTCACGCCTTCTTCCCATGGGGGTAGATAGAAACTATAGAACGACGTCACCCTTTTTTTTTTTTTTTTTGTGGATGGGAAATCATCAAATGACTTCTCCCGCTCTGGGCAGAGGCGGGAGGGCGTGTCAGTCTTTTACTGACTAAAACCCACCCATGCTCCTTCAGCTGCCCGTGCCAGGGCCACGGTATCTCTTTCGAACTACCCGCGACCCCGGCGGCATCGGCCCAATTGGACCCCGTCACTGCTGACATCTCTTTGAGGCGCGCGTGGAACACAACGCGCCGTCGACCCGGGCCTGGTCCTTACCGGACGGCGAGCTGCAACGACGTCACCCTACGATCCATACATACTCCTTTTGCCTCGTTTATGTTCATACATTTGATTTGACACAACGCAGCTGACCTTTCTGAAGACCATCACCAATAAGATCACTATAACCATACTAATATCACTCATTAAATTATTATAAGTCAATGTATTATTTTCATAGAACAAATCACCGGTAAACGAAGTGTAGCTACTTTAAAAAAGGTTCCGACGAATTGATAACCTCCTCCTTTTTGAAGTCGGTTAAAAAGATAAAAATCATTACCGTCATAGTATGAACAGTTTTAATTATTTAAGTGCAAATAATTTGCGACAGTTTATTGGAGTCCCATAAACCTGTTCCATAGACAACATTCGACTTAAAATATTTACTTAAAGTAGTTAAACTGAACGAGTATATTCGAATAAAATTAAAATACGCGATTTATTTGCTGGAGTTATAAAGAAAAAGCCGGCTAAGTGCGTGTCGGATCACGCACAATGAAGGGTTCCGTAGTTGAAAAGTATTTATCCCAAAATCACACTTAACATTGTAGTTGAAAAACATGTTCTCCCATACATTGATGTAAGAACGTCTCGGTCAATTCTCCAATGCAAAGTTTGTAATTCCAAAATATTTTGTTTATGTGATAAAATTACAAATTAACAATGTTTGGACTTTTTTCTTTACTTGTGCTGCTTCTTGCCAAATTTCATGATTCTCTGTCAACGATAAGTACACCATCGGTTTTGATTTACTTGCGAGTATTAAAATATGTCGCATAAATGGCCGTATTTTTTTTACTGCGTTGACTTAGAAGCTTGATTTTTTATAGCTCCAAGGAATCATAGACCTAACTTGATACCTCTCTACTATCCTTGAAATAAAGGGTCTTGACAGAGTGACAGACAGACGGGCAACGAAATAATCCTAATAAGGGTTCCATTTTTTTCCTTTTGATGTACGGAACCCTAAAAATATGATAATTGGCTGCTGGCCAGGGTCAAGTGGAGTCGTGGTTGTATGAAACATTGCAATGGGCAAAAAATATTTTGAGTCTATGCGCTTTATATTTAAACCAGAATGCTGGGTCTCTGCGTCGTTATTTTGTTCCCAACTTTGCTGGCAATCTGCAGTTCTTCTTTTACTGGTTTAATTTTCTGACACAGATTGCAATTTCCTTCAACTTACTCACTGGCACAACGTAATATTTATTATACCAGCTATGAAATAGCATTTCCAATACATAAAAGGAAAGTTAAGCTTACAAATTCTAAAGCTTGTCTAGTATTATTGAGACTAGCTTCTGAGTATATTACCTATCATAACAAGGGTATAAACTAGACTAATATTCTCTCCGATATTTATAGAAAGCTAAAGTATTTCAATAACCGAACCGTTAACGTCAATCTGCAATAATATTTTATCCATTAAGGCATGTCCTACGTAAAATACGGCGAAACGAAGTAGCTTTGTGTCCATCTTTTACAGTAACTATAGCATCTTTTTGATAGGAAAAAAAATACACAGCAATCTACAATAAGAATTGTTAACAATAAGAAGTGATTTCATTTGTCCTGAAATCATTTTAGTTTATAGAAATAAATAAAAAAATACTAAATCCATATCTATTTTTTCTAGTTTTTACCATATTTATTACTCATACAATTTTCATTAAAAGTATTCATTTAATTTAAAGTTCTCTACAAAATAATAAAAAATGATTACATAATATTATTTTTTTATTCCAATCAATAGATTTTTTGTAAATAATTGCTTCATATTTGGCTATAAATTACCAGCGTTGTGTCATCGCGCTTCTCTTTCTTTTCTAATAAGTCCGACAGTGACCGCGCTTTTTACGGAGGATAAGCCATAAACACTTTAACCTTAAAATCATTGAGTATATTGAAGGCGATAATTACCAACTGCTATTAATAGGTAATTTTGTAATATTTAAGGAGGTACTTACTAAAAATAATGGCGAATTTTCAATTATCCTTATCAATTTAACGAACTAAGCAGACAGCTATTTGCAAGACAATATTTATGTCTTATCGTTTTAATAGAAATTCTATTGGCAGACGGGACTATCATGAGAGTCGTGGTTGAAGTTTACTATCTACTGTGGAACGGAGGCTCACAAAACAGACAGTAAAAGTCAACTAGGACTAGTCTACGATTGACTGACGATCTGTTGTGTGACCTTCCTAGGGTTGGGGTTTTATTTATTTCTCTAAAGGCTAATTTACACAGAGAGCTAGCTTCAAATAGCATTTTGCAATGTGATAAGTGTTACTGTGTTACTTACAATTTTAACTTATACTAACTGTACTCCATTTACAATAACATTAGACATTTAAACAAACCTTTTTTACAGTCCGTTCAACTGATTTTGACTTCTATTGCGTTGGTAGCATAACAAATGGCAGCTGCAGTAAACAGTTGGTATTGTAACCACTTTTTTGCCTGTAATGCCATATTTAAGCCTACGGAATAGAAGTCAAAATTAGTTGAACGGACTGTAAAAAAGGTTTGTGCAAATGTCTGGTCTTATTGTAAATGGAGTATAGAGTTAGGTCACCTCTTCTAGCGGAAGTCATGTTGAGATTTTTAAAAGATCGCCCTAGGTAGTAATATAATACTGTACATTATTTAAATGAATTATTGCAATAGTTATCTTAAGACTGTTCTGTAGTGTTTAAAAAAAGCATTAATATTGTCATTTAAGGCAATGAAGAAAAAGGTTTAAGTTTTGATCGTTCTCTCAGAACGATCAAAACTACCTTTTCTCGATTTTTATATTAGCATAATCAGCATATAACGTTCCCACTGCTGGGACACAGGCCTCCTCTTTGTGAGAGGGAGTGAGTCGTAATCCACCACGCGGGCCCAATGCGGGTTGGTGTACGTCACATGTTTTCGAATTTTTGGTTCTAGGAAAAGCCGGTTTCCTCACGTTCTCTTTCTTCACCGTTTTGAGAGCAGTGGTGATAAAATAAATTACAAGAAATAAAGTGCCTGCCTGGATTCGAACCCACAACCTATGTGCGACACGTGAGTCCGTTACCACTGGGTCATCACTGCTCTACTGCTCTATTTTTTATTGCCTAATAATCTTTTACGCACGGCTACAGATCAAGCTATACAAACCAGTATCAGCTGATCTCGCATTGTATAGGATTTCCTTACAATGAGAGGTCAGTGTAAACTGGAAATGTATATCTTGATGTGTAGCCGTGTGTACCTATATAACTGAAAGAAAACTGTGAATTTATAACGGAAACAAGCATTTTAGGAGCGCAGCACACTGAACGCGAAACCAAATAATATCACACGATATAAGCACAGAATGTTTGGAAGCTGAGTGGAAAGCCTTATGGGGTGATAGTTGACACCATTTAGAGCATTTTGACCTCTACATATGTTATAAGAAGTAAGTATGTTTTTTAAAAATTTTAACTGCAAACTATCATACTCCAAGTTCTGTTTTTTTTTTTTAATTTTTATAAGTTTTCTGCGATCTCAAAAGTGTCCAGATTTAACATATCAACTTTAACTGGGGCACTATTGGCAATTAACTGTCAAAAATGAAGTTATTTAAAAAAAAAATAGCAGTTAAAAATAAAAATAAACCTACTTCGTCTAAAACATGTATGGTTCAACACCCTGTATAAACTAGTCTAAATAATCTGCAGAAGTAAGAATATCTATATAGTGACAAGTAAAATAGGTACTAAATCTCGTACCACACATACATAAATTAAATTTATAGCTTACCAACTAAGTACTAGTTATTACACCGACGACTTCGTTTCAGACTGCTCTACTTGAAGTGATATCAGATCATATCCTCAAGTTTCGAGTTCACCCCTATAAGGAACTTCCACCATTCATATAAATCAAGTGCCTCCAACATTTATGACTATAATATATTTGCTCGCGCCGCCTTCAGTGTGTTGAGAGCTTCGAGAAATAGCAAGTGTAACCAAAGAGTTCTCGATAAGGAAGCAGAATCCAATAACAATTAAACGGTGTTCATTGCGCCTGCGCAGCCTTTTAAGTGTCATTTATCTCAGTATACGTCGGAGATCACTTGCTGCACTATGAAATATTGTTATTAAATAAATATTGCTTTATGTAGTAAATACTTTCTTTAGAGGATGCCTTAGGTGCAGAGATATTTCTTGAGATGTGTGGTCGGGTCGTTACAAACAATCACTTAACAGTAGCTACTTAGTTCAATGGGTATTTCAATTATATTAACGGTTGTTATTTATATAAAATTCAAATGCTTTCTGTGAGCTCAACGTGTTGTTAATTAGTGTAATAATAATATTTTGAGTATTTTTAGCTTTATTTTATGTACTAGCTTTTGCCTGCGGGTTCACCTGCGTGAAGTCTAGGTATGTTCTAACCCAGTTCATGCTTTACCTGTGTGCCAAATTTCATCCAAATCCATTCAACCGTTAAGTCGTGAAAAGGTAACAGACAGATAGACATATTTTCGCATTCATAATATTATATTTAAGGTGATACCAAAATAAATTGGGGGCTTTCTCGAAACCATTTATTTGACTGTTACAGCATATAATATGTTTATTGACTAATTGATTATATTATATTCTGACTGAAGCAAAATGCGATTGGGTTAAATTCGAAGTTTATTATAATTAGAATTTAATTCCGAAAAGACTACTTTTTTATATTTTTCTGTAATTCTAAAATCCTATAATTGAATTGCAAAATTGCATTCAAAATGTGCGTACTAGGTAATTGAAAACTCTGGCTGAAAACATTTTTGATAGATAGCTTAATTTATTTTTAAACAATTTTTATTTGATTTGGTGCTTCTATTTTGGTTCCAGCGCATTGCTGCGCTCTGTTTTTTCGCATGTGGAAGTATTGAATCTGTCACTTTCTTAAGGCTCCTTCAATCAGGTGCGACACGTAACGCGAATCGCACACGCGATTTATTTGCGTCGCGTGTCGCGCCTGTTTGTAGGAGCCTTATATGAAAAATGAAAAAAAAAGCGTTTATTTGTGGTGACATCCTATTAAAAAAAGTTTTACTTCTGCCAAACTGCACAGCAGTTTGTTGGGAGATGTATCTGCCATAGATAATTTTATATTTTATCTTGTATGTACTTTTCCATCAATAACAAAGACACATTTAACTAAACACACATATTTTACAGCAGCACAAAGGCTGTCTATTACGTAATGTTAACTCTTAAAATGTCGATTGCACACCATGTGTGCAGATAACAATAAAATTTCTGTTGTGTCTGCTACTTACCATTTTCCACATTCCCGCCCAGTTCGCCTTTTATATATCACCTTAAGTATGGCTTGTTAATTTATCTCGTTGAATTATGGAGAAAGCCTAGAGAGTAATAAAGACACTACGCGCAGTTGCAATCGTAAAGCTGTACGCAAGACGGCCTTCACGGGACGGTTGTGTACTGAGCTCAGTAGTAATCTCATTCAACACTATAATCATAAACCATTGTCACGTCCAGAGGTATGACGTAGTGTTTACTCAGCGAGCGAATCCGCGAATAAAGCATATGCTACAGCAGATGATACCCCTCCGTGTATAATCAGTGCAAAACAACACGGAAGCCATTGCCGCCTCCGGCAGTTGGATCTGCGTGGTAGTAATTTTGAATAGGAAATTATTAATCGCACATCAGAAAAATATTAAATGGGTAGTATTTAAACGCACATCAAAAATTACCAACTTTTCCCAACAGAATACGTACATCAAAAATACTGTTTGCACATCAAAATTTGCACGTATAATAATCATTATTATACATCAATTTTTGTCCAAAGTTACAACAAAAATATTAATTACATATCAAAAATACTAACTGTTCATCAAAAATAATAAATGCGCATCTAAAAAACTTATTATTTCACTACTAGTTAACTAACTGAATATCAAAAATTGTACAAATAATAATTATTGGGCACCCCGAGGTTAGGTTTGGTTAGGTTCCTTTAAACCCTGCAGACAGAAATAGGAGCCCCGCGTAGCGGGGCTCCGTCGACCTGACGTTAAGTTTAATTTATTTAAACGTGCAAATTTTGATGTGCAAACAGTATTTTTGATGTACGTATTCTGTTGGGAAAAGTTGGTAATTTTTGATGTGCGTTTAAATACTACCCATTTTGAATATCACAGTAATCATAAAGATTTTGACACTTTTAAATGTGTCTAACTAGTAACTAGTATTTTGTTGATAAAGACATGTTAATACGAATGCAGTAACAATTACATGTATTATTCTTAGCATATCGATGGCAATATAAATAGAATCGGTCCAAAATTTGGCTACGGGCATGGCACTTTCTGTAGCGACCATCAGTTCCTGTGACGTGCAAATAACAAGACACGCTGGATACGATATTAAGTGTCCCATTAATTGTAGAACAAACAACAACTATTTACAAACGTAAGAGATTTTATGAATTAACTTATCACTGACTGGCTAGTGGCCAGCGGCGTTCCATGTTTAAACTTGAACATCTCATTCAATGATCCACCAATGGAAAGGTTCGCCTGGTGAGCCTATACTGAGATGCTTCAATTTCAATATTTGAATTCTAGCCTTATGTTCAGTTTTCAACATTAATCGAAGAAAAAAGTAATGTCCACAATTTTTAAATCACCAAATCTTCTTTAAAATAAACCTGCTTATTATTTTCCTGTCGTAACATTTTCGCTACCTCTCAAATCCTCGAGTTCGTGATCGCGAGTAGAATAAGATCTCGGGTTGAACTAAGATGTTAGACGTCTATTAACGTCAATTTAAGGTTTTGTATAGTCTACCTTCACTTGTTAGCTTAATCGTTCCAGTTTCTAGCCTCGTAGGAGCTTAGCTCTGAAATGATTTTGAATTCAATAGCCTCAATGTGTCCTGGTTAGGAACGGTATTCTTAAGTATAATACCGTTCCGTAATGAATTATTTGAACTTGTCTGAATATACACATTGTAAGTGTATGTTTTGGTGTCTCATTGCGATACGGTAAAACGTTTACCTATGTTTATTATATATAATTATAGTTTATTTAGATACTTTGTTGTTTTTATAGAATAATAATAATTAGTTTTTTTTATTAAAGATCAACAACCATTTTTTACAATATTTAACACAACTGTACATTAGATACTAAATTAAATGATTAACTAAGAACGAATACATCATCATCTGCCTAGCCTTTTCCCAACTATGTTGGGGTCGGCTTCCAGTCTTACCGGATGCAGCTGAATACCATTATTTTACATGGAGCGACTGCCTATCTGACCTCCACAACCCAGTAACTGGGTAATACGATACCCCTTGGTAAGACTGGTTGTCAGACTTTCGGGCTTCTGACGACCCGTAACGACTGTCAAAGATCCACGAATGACTGCCGGGACCAACGGCTTAACGTGCTTTCCGACGCACGGAGGAGTCTCGGTTTGTAAAGATGGTCACCCATCCACGGACCAACCCCGGCAAGCGTAGCTTAACCTGGTCGATCGACCCAAGCGGCTGTTATTACTTAGCCACGAGCTCCTCTAAAGAACGAATACAAATAAATACAAAAACAAAAGAAAAAAGCGTACAAGTACTCGTTCGCAGTCCGTATAATAATAATAATTTATTTATTTTCAGACAAAATCCATTACATTAAATTAAATTGAAACATAAAATTTATATAAAATTCTTACACACAGAATAAGTAGGTACATAGATTTCATTGTTATGATGACAACTATTAAAACTGTGTAAACAATCCAGGGAATTTTCATGCAAACAGCAAGTAAAGAAATCTATCATTGCCTGACCGCTTTTTTGTTTACCAGCTCATGCTTCAGTTAGCAAAAATACAGGAACACAAACACTTCGTGCTTTTAATTCAGCGCAAAACAGCACAGTTTTTTACTATTTAATTATATATTCCATCAATACATAAACAAAGCGGTAATCTATCGTGCAAACGAGGCGCCTACTTTGCATATAAGGCAGTAAAAAGTCAAGTTGATCGCATTAAAGAGTTCATCAGAATTTCCAATACCTGGTTTCATGCAAAATTTTGCATTGTCAAGATTTGCACGTAACGACTGAAGGCAGGACTGGAGAATCTATGATCTGGATGCATATAATTATGAGTACTTAGTGGAGTTTTGCCGGTAATATTATTCTGTGAGATCTGGCAAGTTTGTTGGTTCACGTGTCTTCGGGGACTTGCCTTACTTAATTGTTTATGAAATATTTGGTGGTGGATAGTTGGATTCATAATACAGACAGAGTCCATAATTGTGTCATTAATTTTGAGGCTACCAACTGTTTTAATATTATGGAATGCAATAAAGAATTGAGAATTTGAATCTATCCTTGTAAACCCCCGTACGCATGGGCGTAATAAAATCGCGGCGGGATTTTATCGCGCACTGGATTTTCAACTCTCGTTGTTGAGCCGAGCGTTGAGAATCCAACTTAACAATAACAGAGTACATTCTAGCTCGTCGAAAAAACACACTGTTGGATTTTGCACTCTCGGCGCTAAGCAGAGCGTTGAAAATCCAGTGCGCTATAAAATCCCGCCGCGATCTTATTACGCCCGTGCGAACGGAACCCCCGTTCGCACGGGCGTATTATATTGTATTTCTATTACGGAGGCAATATAAACAATTACACACACACATACACACATACGAGACACACACATCACACACACATATGACACACACACATGACACATATGAGACACACATGTGTCACCATAGATATATGAAAGAAGGAGATATGCCCAGTAGTTGAAAATGTATCAGAACCCGATGTCGCTAGGTTGGCCCCACCACCGCGCCACTACTACACATGTAGTTCACTAAAAGCAATAGATACAAAGTCGCGCACACACTTGCAATTCATAAATCAGAACATACTACACAATCAATTATAAACCTTAACTCGTCACACACAGCGTGCATTTACCATGCACCGTACAACTTACTCACACAAAAACATCTGGCGCTATTATTGTGTTGTGCAAAAAGCAATTTATTTTACATATACTCTAGTGATTGACTAAATCGGAAAGTTATCGATACTTCCATTTATTACTGTACAAGAAAAATTTGGGGTCCTGAAAATAAAATAAAAAATGATATGTCCAGAAAGTATTATATATTTTAAATTAAAAAAAAATGTATATTAAAAAAAAAAAAAACACGAATCAATAAATTAAAACAATCCGGTTAAGTTGGTTTAGGCTGTGAAACCATAGGAATTGTTGAACCCTGTTATGATGTGTTTACTCACTGACCTGTAAAGTGGAGGTATTTGTTCAGTACTTGACGTACTCTTAATTTTGGGATTGCCCATTCAAAAAGCCTGCGAGTTTTCTTTAGAGGCTGGAACATTGCTGCCTTAAAGTGAATTGAGCATATGGTGCTACATTTTGTTGGGAACCAGTTAGGTGGCCTTCCTGTGGCATCAATCCATTATTTTTTTGTATTTGTATCTTTTGGGAAGCTAAAAAGGTACTTTATGAACTTATTTATCATTTACATAATAAGTATCTTAAGCTATAGTCTATATAGTCTATAGGAACTAGTTGGCCGCTGAGACAGGGGTGAGGCGGCGGTTCGCAACGCACGTACTGAGTAATGCGCCTCCGCTCCTCCATCCCACCGCTCACATACCTAAGGCGCGATCAACTAGTTCCGCGCGGTCTATACTTCTTAACCTCACGATGAGTAAGCAGGTAGCAGGCAACAGGCGAATAGGCTTTTGTTATTAAAAAAAAAACCCTTAGTTAAGAAATAGTTAAATATATGAAAACAAACACATGCCATACTCATGCATAACAAATAAATAGCATGAATATGTTGACTTATTTTAAGCAAAAATCACTAATATTTTATCTGAACCATACCGATTACTACAACGCATTCGAATCTTGTGGTGCATAGTTAAAGACTTTAGCGGAAGTAAAATACCAAAACCAAAAAAAAGTAAGGAAATAGCACGAAGATGCGATAATTTAAACCCTAAAACACTCCACCTAAACATTAATAAACTTACTTTACGACCGTTGGTTATGCATTTCTCAACTAGGTAAAATAATCAAAAACAGTAAAAAAGATTATTTTACATTCTCAAAGGTTTTCCAACCGTACTTAAACGTCATCTTTTCAAGTGTTCCAACCGGGCTAAAACGGTTGACAAATTGAAAAATAAACTATAATAGCAATATAATATTCGCTGGGCAATCGACATTATTATCGATAGCCTACTTTAGTGGATCTTAACCTCATCACTATCTCGCCGCAAGACACAGCGGCTGTACTATGCGACGCTCCGCGTAAATAAAGTATCGTTTTGTTATTTTTACATTGCTTGTCCAGTCGCTTAGCGACAAACTTAAGGTAGTGGTTAAGGAGCAATGTATTTGCTGCAAAAATAGTACAGCCGCTGCGATATTTGAAAACAAAAATAACGTAGTAAAAGCAAGAAATATTTTACGATTTGTTGTTTTTTATGATTTTAAAGATAAATACAGTAAAATACTTTTAATTACATATGGTAAGTGATTCCGTGAGATACGAAGTTTTTAATATCACTTCGGTTTTTGCAGGAAACCACTGAAGAACACGGCATTTTTATAATTTATCGTGACCACGGTCGAAAGCGTACTAGTTCGCGGAGACGGCCATTTGGCGAGTAAAGGCACAGCGTGCGCATAACGCGTGGACACAAACACGCCCCCATGCCACTTCTCCTGTTTTTTATATTTCTATGTGTGTCACACATATGAGTACACATTATGGCGTTTATTTATTTTCTTCCGTGCCTCGGAAGCCGTTGGTCCCAGCTGTCATTCTTAGATTTTTGACAGTTGTTATGGGTAGTCAGAAGCCCAAAAGTCTGACAACCAGTCTTACCAAGGGGTTTGTGTTACCCAGTAACTGGATTGTGGAGGTCAGATAGGCAGTCGCTCCATGTAAAATACTAGTAATAGTTTTAGGCCAGGCAGATTGATATATTGATGTATGATTTGGGTTCCAGTAGGGATCAGACACTTAGATATTTATTCGTGTGTGCGAGATGAGGTATTCCTAGTCGTGAATTACTACTTAGTAGTAATTTGATCTTCAGTTATTAAAGTAGAATTAGTCATCCACCACGAGCACCAAGTGATAGTTATCTTTATCTCGTCGTTAAAATCATGTTGAAGTCACGATTATCATAAAATTAAATAGCTAATTGCTGTAATGTTGCTATTTTCATACTTTCCAGTTTTCAGAACAAATTACAAGAAGTAGTGATTACGATCCTGTGAGACAAGACAAACTGACAAGATGTGTCAATGGAGTGCAGGAAGTCTTTGGAAATATTCTCGATTTTTTTTTTCATATATAATTAAGTAGATTGAAAGAAGATAGAGAGGAGCTCGTGGCTTAGTAATAACAGTCGTATGGGTCGATCCATCAGGTTAAGCTACGCTTGCCGGGGTTGGTCCGTGGATGGATGACCATCTTTACATACCGAGACTCCTCCGTGCCTCGGAAAGCACGTTAAGCCGTTGGTCCCGGCTGTCATTCGTGGATCTTTGACAGTCATTACGGGTCACAGAAACACGAAAGTCTGACAACCAGTCTTACCAAAGGGGTATCGTATTACCCAGTTACTGGGTTGTGGAGGTCAGATAGGCAGTCGCTCCATGTAAAATACTGGTATTCAGCTGCATCCGGTTAGACTGGAAGCCGACCCCAACATAGTTGGGAAAAGGCTAGGCAGATTGATTGAAAGAAGATAAGACATCTAATCTTAAGATCTAATTAGCTGATAAATTATCTTAATTAACCAATTTATTAATTTAATTAAGAACCAATAAGCTCTAACAGGCTCTCCAAATATTCCAAATGTATACAATGAATATACATTTTTTCAAACTCGAACATTTTAATATTCTCTCATGGTTTTTTTTTTTGCAATTGCCTACATTAACGGTATCGGCTCATTTGAGTTGTCACGAGTCTCTTCAAAACAATTTGAGGTTCAAGTGGTCCTCCATGTTTTATTTTATACTTGTAATTGTTTGTACACACGCAAACAAAGTGGGAAGTATTTGCTTTACACTTCGTTCTATGTCGGCTTCTAGACTACTTTACAACTAATGTTTTTGTCCGAGTACCGTAATGTGCGGTGTAAAACAGTTTATTTCTGTAGTTGTTTTTGTAAATAGACGTATTTCGGTATTAGAGTTGACGGTGGCTGTAAAGTAGCTTGTTAGAGGATTATTAGCCGTCGCGTCGATTGGATATTGTGTCCGACTCCCGCGGCGTTGGTAGGCAATGATATGTCGCAGTACTTGTAGCCGTGATATAGTTATTTCCCTAGGGATATAGCTTTATACCGTAATATACTGGATGACTTTTTTTGCCGTCTTGAAAAAAATAGGCTATAATAGGTAAACAGAGTAGAAGCCTATGGCATAACTAACTTTTTTTTAAATAAAAAAAAAATAAAAAATCAAAATTCAAATCATATGCAACCTGCATAATATGATTTGAATTTCGATATTTTTAAAAGATATTTTTTTTTTTCAAAATTTCTGTTTATTGTTCTAAAATGAAAAGTTTACTTTGAATTTGTAGTATTTATTGATACTTAGATAATTTTTTCTGAATAAGCTATTAAAAAAAAAAAAAATATGTATGCCATACGCTTCTACTCCGTTCACCTAATATACCCTATTTTTTTCAAGACGGTAAAAAGTCATCCGGTAGTCATATGAAAACTGTCGGAGTGCTCATTTTGTTACTGCGACCAATTTTGACGTAGCGCTCGCCGGTCACTGCCACGACACCACTCGCTTCGCTCGCTCGGCTCGCGAGTTGGTCACAGTTGTAACAAATCATGCTCGTAGTATAGTTATATTCTTAGTAAAATAGTATAAGAACCGCTTTCATATTAGCGGTATATCCCTATAAATATAAAGGTATCAAACTCAAACTCAAACTCAAAGCATTTATTTCAAATAAACCAATTACAGGCACTTTTGAATTGTCAATGGGTCGGTCAGTCAGAAAGATGAAGCTAGTTGCCCATTCCAAAGCGTAGTAGATCCCTATGGAGAAGAACGGGCAAGAAACTCCACGGACACTCTTTTAAATCATAATATTTTTACAAAATATTGGTTACATCGTTCAAGTTGAAAATATACATGTGAGAACAATGTAGAAAGACGTGCACGTTAAAAAGCGTCCGTAATAAAAAGATAATAACTAAAACAACTAAATTAAATATTAAAATTAAAAATAAGCCATGGCAGCTAAGAGACGACCAGTCCCAACTGACGGCGCCCGTTCACGAACATGACGCATGGATCAGCACCATTTAGCTCAACCATTTTGAAGGGAACTTAATGATCCAACACACACGCCACCATCAGCGAGACATTTGAGTGAGCATGACATACTCTCAACCGCCAGGGCACACTCAAGTCAGTGAAAGACGTACCCAGTAAAAGGTAGCTTAATAGTAGCTACATAGTGCTCACACGTGCTATGCAATTATATAATACTAAGAGATTGAATCTAAACAATGCAAAGAAAGTTTTCTCTCATCTTAATCTTCAGCAGGTCCAACAATATATCCGAATGCTAATCAATTAATTAATGCGTCCTTGTGGAGCAGGACAAGCATTCAGCCAAGCATTTTTGTCAGCGATGTAATCCCCCAACTTATAATATGCCTGGCTGCATAGTGTGCGTTTTATACAAGATTTAAATTTCCTTTCATTCAGCTGGAGTATGTGGGGAGGTATTTTATTATAACATTTTAAACAGTACCCCATGAAGGATGAGTCTACTTTAGCCAGTCTGAAACCTGGTTGAACTAATTGGTCCCTATTTCTAGTCCTATAATTGTGTCCTTCACCTCTTTTACCGAAAAGATTTAGATTTTTCCTTACGTACATGATGTTTTCGTAGATATATTGACAAGGTACCGTCATGATGTTAATATCTTTAAACAGTTCCCTTAGAGAATCGCGCCTGCGGAGGCCATATATTGCTCTGATGGCTCTTTTCTGCAGAATAAAAATAGACTCTATGTCTGCAGCCCGTCCCCATAGTAAAATACCGTAAGACATAATACTATGAAAGTAACTGAAATAGACCATCCTTGCGGTGTCTACATCAGTGAATTGACGGATTTTTCTCACCGCATATGCTGCTGAACTTAGCCGTCCTGCAAGAGATGTTAAATGCGGACCCCATTGCAGCCTTGAGTCGAGCGTGATCCCCAGGAAAACAGTTTTATCGACGAATTCTAGTTTCTCTTTATTCAATACTATGTCACAATCAGTACTTTTAACATTTGGTAAAGCAAATCTTACACATTTAGTCTTTTTCCCATTTAATACTAAATTATTAGCAGTGAACCAATTATGGATCTGCAGTAGGGCGTTATTTACGTCGTCAAGATTTGATGCACGTCTATTTATCTTAAAAATTAAGGATGTGTCGTCAGCAAATAACACCATTTGTGGTTGGTTTTTTAATAAATGGGGTAGATCATTAATATATACTAAAAAGAGGAAAGGACCCAATATCGAACCCTGTGGAACACCCATTTGTACTTTTAGACCGAGTGAATTGACACCATTTATTTGAACTTGTTGCTGTCTATCATTTAAATAAGATTTTACTAAACTGAGCGCAAGTTTACCTAGTCCGTAATGCTCAAGTTTCAAGAGTAAGGTTTCGTGATTTACGCAGTCAAATGCCTTGGAGAGGTCACAAAAGATTCCTATGGCATCTTGGGCCTCCTCCCACGCTGAAAATATGTGTTTTAATAAAGTGGCACCCGCGTCAGTCGTGCAACGTCCTTTGGTGAAACCAAATTGCTGATCGTGCAAGATTTGGTTGGTGTTAAAATGATTAAGCATTTGATCGAGCATTACCTTTTCGAATACCTTGCTGAATACCGGCAACACGGATACTGGTCTATAATTGTTGGTGTGTTTACTGTCCCCAGATTTAAAAAGTGGTATAACCTTACTAAATTTCATTAAATCCGGGAAGACTCCTTCATCCACACACAAATTAAATATTAATGCTAAGTATGGTGCTATAGTCTCGATTATGGATGTACAAACTTTGATAGACATTCCCCATAGATCTTCGGTCAATTTGATTTTAATGTGCCGAAAAGCTTTTTTAACTACCATGGGGTTTATATGTTTAAATTGAAATTCAACCGGGCAGCTTGGAACGTTCGCTCTTAATAAATCAATTGAGACACCACGTATACCACGGGTACAACCATCTTACTGTGACAGATATACATGTGGGATGAATATTGTATTTAAAGAACGTAGCCAAACTAAATGTTAAAACGGAACGCAGCGGATGAAAGAAAGAGAGAAGTATGTGTGCGAGTGAAAAGGATGGCGATAGCGAATGTACGACGGACAGCCACGGTGTAACGCTGATTCTTTTACGTGTTCGAGAATAAAGTTTTAATTAGTAATTGTGCTCGTTTATTTCGCCATAAAATCCCACATACATATAATTACAGTTAAGTAATTGTACACACAATATTGTTTTGTTAGGCTATTTCACTGCAGCTTTCCTATTTTATCCTTTGTGGACAACATTTTTGGAGGTTTAATACCTAGAACATGTAACTAGAGTAAGGACTTTGTTTTACAATTAAATTATCCTGACAGATAAATGTTAACATATTGTAGAGTTTTAGCTATAAATATTTAATCTGTCGCTACTACAGTCGCTAACTCTTCTTTTCTTCTGTAGTGACACAATCGAGAGACCCTTTGCGCGGATGTGACGCACATTTCCATCCAACTTGTTCTTTTTTGTGTTTGTGTTCTTCCTTTGCGTCATGTTTACCGCAAATAAACGTATTTTGTTTTTTTTTTTCTTTCTTTCTTAGAACTTGTATCTATCATTATGTACACTTACGCTGAAAAGTGTGAAGTGTTACTCTTTGATCTAAGTACATTCGTCGTCAAAACTCCATCGCAAACGCAGCCTGCACTTCACATTTTTTTTTGCTATAAAAAGAATAGTGAGTGACGTGTCCGACAGTATTCAAAATGCAGATATTTTTATTTACATGCAAATACAGCCGGTGCCATGTAAGGAATAATTGTTTAACACGAAGACGCAGCAAAAACGCTGCAAAACGCATCGATCCTACTAATAGAGATGTTCGAATAAACTATTAATGTTTTAGATACGATTGCATGATTAGTTTAATTCATTAAATGCGATTTTGTTGGTTGTATTAGTGATGGACGTGATTGTTATGGAGAGCTGGATTTATTTTTAAAGATATGCATTAAGTTTTGTTTTTTTTTCTGCTGGATTATTAGAGCTAAGATGAGTTTACTTGTTGATGTAGTGTTTGATGCTGCTGTTGGTTAGATTGAGCATTCTTATTAAATCAGAAAAGAAAATAGTATTTTTTGTAAAAGATTCACTAACATGACATTATTCAAGAGCAATTCTCGGGTACTGGATACCGAGGAATTATGTATGACATATTTTATTGCATAAATTCAAATTGACTGGTTCCTCTCTCTGCAAAATGTACAAAATCAGGTAAAGAAAGCACCTCATACATACCTAATATCTTAGATTGCTTTCGAAATTCCTTGCAAATAGGATCAGTGGAACTTAGAATTGAATGCAGCAACTTGTTGAAAACTAAACCTCGTCAGAATATCGGGAGTCGATCGCTTGTCGCTTGTCAGAGGCCAGACAATCGCTCGATTTGGAACTTGTTCCGATTCAGCCCCGTTCATTCTGTCTGCTTTTTAGTCTACAGGTACCTACATATAGTCTGTTTCAAAGTACCGGATGAAAGTGTAAACAAACCCTGTTCAGGTTAAATTCTCACGTAGTCACTTACTAAACGGAATTAGTAACAAATTCATCTATATTTATGTTTCAACTTTTTCCAACAATCTATACTTCTTTATTATAAAGAGGTAAAATTTGTTTGTAAGCTTGTATGTAGGGGGTAATCTCTGGAACTCCCAGTCCCATTTAAAAAAATCTTTTTGCATTTGATAGCCCAATTCTTGAGAACGGTTATAGGCTTTTTAACATCACGCTATGACGCTTAGGAGCTGAGTAAAAAGAAAAAAAGTAGTAAACAAAATAATGGCTCGGGCAGGAGATGCGAATCAACGCGGTGGATCGGGGGAACAAAAAAGTCGATGGCAGAAGCTAGTTGTTTGTATAAAATGATTAAATTGTAATAAAATAAATCATCGACGTAAATTGAGATTATAAACAAAAACTTTTTTACAAAAAAATACAACCGACTTCCAAAAACAACACTACAAAGTGAAAAATAACTTCAATTTCGGAAGTCGGTGTCTAGTTAAATGTATTTTCGTTTTTTGCCACCGAATTCCGAAATTAAAGTTATTTTTCACTTTGTAGTGTTGTTTTTGGAAGTCGGTTGTATTTTTTTTGTAAAAAAGTTTTTATGTTTCAGTTTTTAGTTGTGTACCTACCCCACACAAATTCTAATACCACTACCTGCAAAACAAACTAGAACATCATCCATATAAAAGTTTGTAAAAAATACGTATTATTGAAGCTAACTCAAAAACTACCGAAGCAAAGTTATTCAATTTTATATGGGACCAACTGTGATGTATACCCTCTCGAAAAAAATAAAAAAAATCCAAATCAGTCCAGCCATCTTCGAGTAATCGGGGAACATACCGACGAATTGAGAACCTCCTCCTTTTTGAACTCGGTTAAAAAATAATATATTAAACAACCGATACCGACCGAACCGATTTTTTTTTTATATACAACCGAATTGAGACCCTCCTCCTTTTTTTCAAGTCAGTTATAAAATAACTTGAATTATCAAATGTAAAGTGATTTAAATTTGGAACTAGAAGGTTAAAGCATTCAAATAATTAAATCAATGCACTCAATTTGTACATGGTACTGCAAGTTGACATCCACAAGTACGTTTTCTGATCCATTTGTTTACATTTTCATAAGATACTTTTGGAACAGATCATAACCTACCTACAATTTGCCGTATCTTATAAATAATAATAGCGCATTGATTTTTTTCTATACAAAAAGGTGTTCAAAGCACTAGGTTATAGCTTTACAAACAATTTCTAAGTTTAAAATTGAATGGTAGCTGTTAATATATTGTGGGAGTCGTGACACAATAAGATTAGTTAAAGATAACAATGGTCAGAAAAAGTGCGAAAGTTTCAATCGGACTGAACTATGGTATTTTCTACAGAATTGTTTTTATTATTTTTAAATATTTAATTTTATAAAATTTTATAAATATTTATTACAACGTTTAGGCGACACGGTTGTAAATACTACTGTATAATATTGTTTCAAAGTAGCTTCTGCTTTTTTTGTATGAATATTGTGTGCATTAACCTGGGTCAGATTTTTTTCTTTCTTTTCTTTATTATAGGTTGCACTGCAATATATTTGAAAGAATAGGAAAGATTCTGTGATTCTGTTGAAATATTACGAAGTTCGACTTATAATATTGTTTTCTTTCGTGGTCATACAATAAATATTTCATAATGGTGGAATAGTAAAAAAATGGAAGCGCGAAATATTTACATACAAAAGCTATTCCAATTTCAAACGGCGGCAAAAATATTTAATCTTCGATTCCACACCGATTGTCAACGGCCAGTTACAATTAAATAAATAATTATTTTGAGGCCGATTATAAGGAAGCTTGGTTTGAAATTCATCAGCGATTCGAATTTCGAAGCATTAGTATTTTTTTCCTTATTGATGCAGGCCATGTGTTATCAATTTAGCAGAAATCATTTTGACGTACGGTCAGCAACAGAAGTCGGTTAACACTGCTACTTTTTCACATCATCTAAATTAACACAAAATGATTCGATAAACAGCTTTTTTTTCGCTTAAGTTTTAAGAGTTAATGTTCTTAAAATTTTAAGTACTTCTGTTTCGATTTGAATTAAATATTTCGCTTAGTAATTAAGATTAAAAAACTACAAGTGTTAATCGATTTTTGTTGCTGACTGTACAAGCGAATTTCAATTGTGTACCCTATTTAGTATTAACGAAGTCGTTAAACTCGCTACTGCATTAAATTAACCAAAACGTGATAATTTATCATTTTTTCGAAACGAAACATGAAAATGGTACGAGTAAGGCCATAATCTCAAGAAATACTCGGCTGTCAGTTATTCAATAAATATACAAAACCGTACAGTCGCACACTTGTCTGTTTATCAACAAGACGTCTCCCTGTAACTGTGCAGGGGCCAGTTATGGTCGCAACTACAAAATATTCAGTTCCCACTTTGTTATAAAGTAAAATCGACGCTATTGCGAATACGAGTACCTACATTCATTTTATTCATACCGTATGCGTCCGTTTCTTTAAGCCTAGGTTATTGTAAGTGAGCAGTTTGTAAGTCTAAGTAACACGGAGGAAAGTTTTATGTTTGTTTGTAAGGAATTTACATAGAAATTGATTATTGGGCTACATGGAACTTTGACGCGATTGGAAAGCTTTATAGTTTAGTTATCGTAGTTTTATAGGTAGAATCCATAAAATAAAATGAGAGTAATGTACGTATAAGATCACTTATCCGTACATTATAGCTCAATAAATGAGAGTGAAAGTGCACCAGCAAGTTTATCATTTAATCTTCAGTATAGGTAATATCTCTAGGTATAAACTTGCCGATATTTCAGACTCTTCAGTCGTGTCGTCTAGGTTCAAAATCCATTTTATAATTCAAGCATTCCACTGGCCTCATCATTCTAAGCAGATTCCTCTTGCAGTTATTTTTATCTAGCTTTTTCCCGCGGCTTCGCCCGCGTGGAAGTCGGAAAATATCCCACGGGAGAGTACTACCTTACTGACTGACTGACTGACTCATCAACGCCCAGCCCAAACCATTGAACCTAGAAAGTTGAAATTTTGCACAGAAGTTCCCTTTATAATGGAAACAAGGAAGAAGGAAGGATTTCTCGGTAGTGCGTTCCCATGGGATATTTTCCGACATCCACCCGGGCGAAGCCGCGAGAAAAAGCTAGTGTATAATACGTTGGTGAACTCGGGTAAATAATTATGTTATACCCCATTTCATCATTGATATCTGAAAAATATATAATAATATAATAATAATAAATATTAATATATTGATCTGGTAAATATATGAAAGAAAGAAAGAAAGAAAATACGTTTATTTGCGGTAAACATGACGCAAAGGACAACAAAATAAAATAACAATGTAAAAAGCAAGTTTTGGGGAAAATATGCGTCACATCTACGCAAAACTATATAATTAATTGATGTAAACAAAAGTATTGTAAAACATTTTAAAAGAGTAACGGTGGAGTTTCTTGCCCATTCCTCTCCATAGGAAACGACCTTTTGGAAGAGACAACGCTAGAATCAATTCTATTTTCTTGTAAATTTTGACGTTCAAAGGTGCCTTTTATGTGTCTATTTGAAATAAATTATTTGACTTTCAATGGTATAGTGTGCCACTCTTTGTGGTATCACTCTTCAAAAAGGTGAACACAGAAAGAAAACTATATAACTGATAATGCATTTGTAAGTATAATAACACTACTTAATAGTTAAAATTCAGTTAGGTATGTTGGTACCGCTGCGAGCCTCAAACAGCAGCATTGTGTCATCGTTGAACAGAACTGACCGTTAAGTCTTTCAACTTGCGATGAATAAACATCAAACAACAAACATTGTTGTACTCATATGAGCACATGTTTTTGTGTGATCATGGAAATTCTCAGATGAAGCTTTTGATAGAGATGTACCTACCTATGCATACGATGAATCAATCAAAAAGGCACGCATTTTTTGTGAGTACAGTCGAAACAAATGCGGTCTTGGTCGATCAAGTACAGAATAAAAATAACGCAAACAGCTGTATAATGAAAATTGAGCGCTTGTGAATAAGTATGTGGTGCAGAAGCGCCTTAAGTCCGTCTTGATTTTAAACATTATAATTTTCTAGGGTTTTCCCTACTGTCTAATAGATAATTTAGATTTCTAAGTTCAAAATTAGCACACAAATCAATCAATCTGCCTATCCTTTTCCCAACTATGTTGGGGTCGACTTCCAGTCTAACCGGATGCAGCTGAATACCAGTATTAGGGTTCCGTACCTCAAATGGAAAAAATGGAACCCTTACAGGATCACTCGTGTGTCTGTCTGTCTGGCTGTCTGTCTGTCTATCACAGCCAATTTGCTCCGAATCTAATAGAACGATTAAGTTGAAATTAAGTACACATATGGATTTTTCTCTGACCCAAACACGGACGGGTAAAGTAAATAAATGAATTTTGAATATGGTGGTCACTTTTGGGGGGCAAATATGAAAATTAAAAAAAAAGTTTTATAAACTATACCGTGTGACATATCAAATGAAAGGACTTAATATGAGGGTCTCAAATATATATTTTTTATAATTTTTAAATAAATTGTTTTAAAGTTATTTAACCCCTTATCTCCGAAACTACTGAGCCTAAAATTTTGAAAAAAATACAGAAAATAGATCTTTACCCGTAGATTACAGGAAAACCTATAAGAAGACAGTGGTCTTAAAATAACATGGTAAATGTCTCAATATTGTGAGTACAAACTTACATTTACAGTTGGAATGTATGGGGTACATGTTTTTTAACTACAATGTTAAGTTTGTTTTGGGATAAATTCATCACAACTACGGAACCCTTCATTGTGCGTGGTCCGACACGCATTGTGCGTGGTCCGACACGCATTGTGCGTGGTCCGACACGCATTGTGCGTGGTCCGACACGCACTTGGCCGGTTCTTTTTTACACGGAGCGACTGCCTATTTGACGACACGGTTGGCGCAGTGGTTGAGCGATTGACTGCTGCGCAGCATGTCGCGGGTTCGATTCCTGCACGGAACAAATATTTGTACGACCTACAAGTATTTGTTCCGAGTCTGGGTGTTTTTCTATCTATAATATGTATGTATTTACAAAAAAAAAATGTATATAAGTAGTTTATCAGCCATCTCGTTACCATAACACAAGCATTAGGTTGCTTAGCTTGGGGCTAGATGGCGTTGTGTGATATGTCCAAACATATTTATTTATTTATTTATTTATTTATCTGACCTCCACAACCCAGTAACTGGGTAATACGATACCCCTTGGTAAGACTGGTTGTCAGACTTTCGGGTTTCTGACGACACGTAACTACTGTCAAAGATGTACGAATGACAGCCGGGAGCAAACGGCTTAACGTGCTTTCCGAAAAAAATTAGCACACAAATGGGGTGTGATTTTACTCTGAGAAGTACTGTCTATCCATTTTATATTTCAGCGAGCACTCGATACATGAAAAATTGTGCCAAATTCTAAAAGTAGAGTAGTAGTATTAAAACGGTACAGAGTGTCTCGCTAATCTGTGGAGCCGTCAAATCGCGATGACACGCCACTATAACAACCGAGAAAATGGCACAATCCATGAAATAATGAACAATGACCAATTGAGAATTATTGTATAATGACTATTTTTTTCGTCGGAACCTTTTTTTTTTTTTGTTTTTATGTATGTTCCCCGATTACTCGAAGATGGCTGGACCGATTTGGTTTTTTTTTGTTTTATTCGAGAGGGTATACATCACAGTTGGTCCCATATAAAATTGATTAACTTTACTGCGGTAGTTTTTGAGTTAGCTTCAGTAATACGTATTTTTTCCCCACTTTTATATGGACGATGTTCTAGTTTGTTTTGCAGGTAGTGGTATTACAATTTGTATGGGGTAGGTACACAACTAAAAAGTGAAAAATAAAAACTTTTTTACAAAAAAATACAACCGACTTCCAAAAACAACACTACAAAGTGAAAAATAACTTTAATTTCGGAAGTCGGTGGCAAAAACGAAAATACATTTAATCAGACACCGACTTCCGAAATTAAAGTTATTTTTCACTTTGTAGTGTTGTTTTTGGAAGTCGGTTGTATTTTTTTGTAAAAAAGTTTTATATTTCAGCGAGCACTCGGTACATGAAAAATTGTGCCAAATTCTAAAAGTAGAGTAGTAGTATTAAAACGGTACAGAGTGTCTCGCTAATCTGTGGAGCCGTCAAATCGCGATGACACGCCACTATAACAACCGAGGAAATGGCACAATCCATGAAATAATGAACAATGACCAATTGAGAATTATTGTATAATGACTATTTTTTTCGTCGGAACCTTTTTTTTTTTTTTTTTTTTATGTATGTTCCCCGATTACTCGAAGATGGCTAGACCGATTTGGATTTTTTTTGTTCTATTCGAGAGGGTATACATCACAGTTGGTCCCATATAAAATTAATTAACTTTGCTTTGGTAGTTTTTGAGTTAGCTTCAATAATACGTATTTATTCCCCACTTTTATATGGACGATGTTCTAGTTTATTTTGCAGATAGTGGTATTAGAATTTGTGTGGGGTGGGTACACAACTAAAAAGTGAAAAATAAAAACTTTTTTACAAAAAAATACAACCGACTTCCAAAAACAACACTACAAAGTGAAAAATAACTTTAATTTCGGAAGTCGGTGGCAAAAAACGAAAATACATTGAACACCGACACCGACACCGACTTCCGAAATTAAAGTTATTTTTCACTTTGTAGTGTTGTTTTTGGAAGTCGGTTGTATTTTTTTGTAAAAAAGTTTTTATTTTTTAGCTAAGTTTGTTTTAGCTGTAAATCTTCCATGCTGAAATAATTTTCAATCCCTTGAAAATAAGATTACTATAAAATACTTAACGTAAAATTCTCAGTTTATAATTTATCACGACTTGAAAAAATCTAAATAATCCAAACAATAAAATTCTCAGTCAAGCTTGGGCTTGACTATTATATTGAAAATAAAATAATTTAGCAAAACAAATATTTATAGGCAGCATAAGAACCTGAATAAATCCATACAAATCCAGCCGTGGCTTCTCGTGATTGATTAACAGCGATTTGTATCACGTAAGTAGTTATGTCTGAGCACGCGCAGGTACGTATCTGACGGGCAGCGCGTGCGCGGGAATCTTCTTACCGTTTGTTGGAGCTTTTGTTCCTATGTTTAGATAATAATTTAATAGAGTATCAATGAATCTACGTGGGTTGTGTGTGAGGAGCAAACAATATGGGAAGGTATTGTTCGTGTATTAGTTTATAGTTTTATTTTTTAACCGACTTCAAAAAGGAGGAGGCTATCAATTCGTCGGAACCTTTTTTTTTTTTATTTTTTTTTTTATGTATGTTCCCCGATTACTCGAAGATGGCTGGACCGATTTGGATTATTTTTTTTTTGTTTGAAAGGGTATACTCCCAGGTGGTCCCATGATCATCAAGTCAGGATCTGATGATGGGATCCTGGAGAAATAGAGAGAACTCTTCCAATTTTATAGGCACACTTGAAGCGATTTGGATAGTTTTTGGAAGAGTACTTTCTTGGAGTGGTCCCATTTCAATTTGGTGAAGATCTGATGAAGAACTTCTGAGATAGGCAACGGAACTCCTCAATAAATGCTAGCAAATGGACTGGGATTGCTGAAATCTCATGTCTGTTTGTTGTTCACACCAGTTCATAACATAACATCACGCCAGTACGCTGTGAAGGGGTAAGCACATGTGAACCACTAAAAAGTGAAAAATAAAAACTTTTTTACAAAAAAATACAACCGACTTCCAAAAACAATACTACAAAGTGAAAAATAACTTTAATTTCGGAAGTCGGTGGCAAAAACGAAAATACATTTAATCAGACACCGACTTCCGAAATTAAAGTTATTTTTCACTTTGTAGTGTTGTTTTTGGAAGTCGGTTGTATTTTTTTGTAAAAAAGTTTTTATTGAATTCTGTGCAGTTAGGATTTTCCTGATTTAATTTTTTTGATTTTGGAATAGAAAATTTAGGGCTTGGGCTGTTAGTTAAAGTGCATTTCTTGGTGGCAATAAAATAATAATAATTAGGTAATCGTGAAAGCTGAGAAAGTGAAACAAATAAAATATATCGACTTAGCACACGAGGTTGTTGACATGTGGAATGTGAGCTCGGCTGTCATTGTGTCGTAACGGCCAATTGTCTGATGGCCGAAAGCCGCGATCAACATCTCTCGAGGCTCTCATTAGGCGGTTGGATCAAGGGCCTGATTCAGAAGGCAGTACTGCTCGATACGGCTTGCATCGTGAGGAGGTTCCTGTCTCTGCAGCCCTAACCACCGTTACTTGAATTCTGCTCCCGATACTGGCGGATTTTTAAATGTTTTTTATGTATTTTATAAAAATATTTAAAAATGTATTTAATAAGTATGAAAATGGGTAAATAAACGAAATAATAATGAGGTAATAAAATCCATCATATATTTTCTATCCAAATTCCCTCTTTATTCTTTTGACGCATTATGTTCCACCTGTAATTGGCAGAATTGTCGACATTGGCACTAATTGCCATAAAGAAAAATATAATAGAATATTTTCTATACAAAGAATGAGGGCTTCCGTTGGTTCCGCTTCGGTTTTGCTATGATCCATCAATTCATACATACCCAACAGCTGCAGTGGCCACACCCAGAGAAACTCAGAGATATCTGCCAGCAAAAAGCTGTACAAAAACTTATCAAGCTGCAGTTCTAGTAGTAATGTCATCATTCCTGGATAATGACACGTTGTGGTTTGTTGTGTCGGTTACAAGAATTTACCACTAATACTTATGCGATGTAATAGCGGGTCCATGCATACACTGCATAATAATAGTATAACCGAACCTGGTAATTATCCGAGAACTTATTTTCCTCATCATTTACTTGCTGTCTGTTAAGAAAAGCATCGTGAGGAAATCAAGGCGTGTAAGAGACCACTGTGGTGATTTATGCTCGTTCCTTCTTAGCATGTAAAGAGGCTTTTACACTGCAGACTTTGGGACAATAACAGGCCGTTGATGCACTGCTTCGGGCGCTATTACATTTTGACCGTGATTTTTTCATAAATTGAAATTGCACACTATAAACAAAAAAATAATTATTATATGACTCAAAATAAACGTAATCACAACGGCTAAATTGCTACATAATGCGATGCGTCGGCGTCTAAAGCTAAAGACCGCTTGTCCCGAGATTTACATTGATTTTTAGCACTGCATACAATAATTAATTAAACATATCGTTTTACTTTTAAATAGACTAATTTTTTTTTTCAAGCAAGGTGACAGTAACCTTATTTATTAAATACATTTTGTATGAATTTGGATTATACATTCGTAGATAAAAAATATAATTTCGGACGAAAAATTGTCAGTAACTATCTGGTTTACGGAATTATTTTCGGTGTATTACTGTATGAAACATAAAAAACTGAATTGAGCACTCCAAAGTTGAAGATACAGTTGTTCCAAGGACATTTTTTTAAATGATTAAATTATTATATCTTCGATGTAACAAAGCATCAAAACATGTCCAAAAGTAAAATTTTATGAAACATCCTTTGCAGAGACAAGGTTTTTACTGATTTTTGTAAACAAATTGAAATATTTATTTAGAACACTCCCAAGAGAAATAATCAAGCTTTCTTGGGCATATGTTTTTATTAATTTTGTGGCTCTAACAAAACCACAATCACATATCAAAACTCGAGTCAAACGCTCAAATACAAGAGAAATTGTGATAGCGCTCTTAACAACTCCTCACTGACGAACTTTAAGTATCGTTATTGGTATTATTATTATGCTTCTACATCCATCAAGGCCTACCTTTACTTGCCTTAATGTTTTATGGGTGTGTAAATCGATCTGGACTTTACTAAGTATACCTAGCTGGTTTGCATGCTTGCACTGCGTTATTTATGAACTTCCTTATTAAACCATCTCTAAAAGTTTCAGGAAATCATGTTCTCGCTTCAACAAAGCTTTGTAAGTGAGTGTAGTTCTCAGTGAATTCGATAAACTCTTGGATTCTCGCTAATGGAGATAAACCTTTGGAGTCACTTCCGTGTCTTCGGCAGGGTTGTCGCAAACACGAAACTTGTTTGCAATTAAAACTCAGGAAAATTGAATTTATTAGAGATGCGCGTCTGTCCTTTCTTGGATCAGATATCGAATGGAAGTATTGAGTTCGAATCCCGCAAAGGCGTCGAGAACTGGATTGGCGCGAATAATTATTTAAGTCCAGTAAATGAATTACCTTGTGATAACATTACTTCGATCATTGAAACATTAACTTTATTTTTACACTGACATAATCTTTCAGTCCCATCTGTTAGCTGCTAACTAGTTTTTTTTAAATAGTTGACAGCAGCTTGAAACTTAGTTTTTATTATTATATAAAAATACCGCCTTCAAGGCATAACTAGCGGCCATTTTGCAAATTACTCGCTGGGTGTGTCGATATTACTTTTTTAAATCACTTACAGCCCTAATAATGTCGTGGACGCGCAGGCGCGTAAAAAATGGCGAGTGTTGAGTACACACGTGCGACGTAACATCGATCGATGCAATTAAGTATATCGAATCCGTTCAATGCGATCACCGTGGAAACACGTCTTGTGTGATTGTAAATACAGTATGGTATGACACTGCAGTCAGAGAAATGACCAAACAGATGGAAGGTTTCTGACTTTTTAAAAAATTTTATTTATGATGGATCTTCTTGATTATTTTGGAGAATTAGAAGACCGTTTTATGAACTCTCACTCAACTAAACCATAGACTGATCAGCTTAAAGCTCTTCACAGTTGTTCAGTAATTTAATGTTTTTCTTACTAACCTTTTTGCGATGGAATTGTAAATTTTATTTCAGTGTTTCTAATTTATTGATTCAATCTGCCTAGCCTTTTCCCAACTATGTTGGGGTCGGCTTCCAGTCTAACCGGATGTAGGTGAATACCAGTATTTTACATGGAGCGACTGCCTATCTGACCTCCACAACCCTACTGGGTTGTGGAGGTCAGATAGGCAGTCGCCCAGTTACTACTGGGTAATACGATATCCCATGGTAAGACTGGTTGTCAGACTCGGGCTTCTGACGATCCGTAACGACTGTCAAAGATCCTCGAATGACAGCCGAGAGCAACGGCTTAACGTGCTTTTCGAGGTACGGAGGAGTCTCGGTATATAAAGAATGGGCACCCATCCACTGACCGACCCCGGCAAGCGTAGCTTAACCTGATGGATCGACCCGTGCGGCTGTTATTACTTAGCCACGAGCTCCTCCTTTCTATTTTATTGATTACAGAGCGAAAATAAAATATTATTCATGTATCATAACCACTAACCAAGCTTGGGATCCCCACGTATACCTTATCCCTTACCTTGTGGTTTTACATACAAAATAAACGAATAACACCTACCACGCCTTTATGTTGTCCAGTGTGCACATATTTCTAATAATAATATACATCTCTATAATATTTCTCATATAAGTAATTTTTCAAGCGCTAAAAGGATTACAAAAAAACCGGTCAAGACCGAGTCGGACTCGTATTTTTCCTGTAATCTTTACATAAACTTCTAGCACATGGAATAATTTCAGATTTTTCTATAAGCAAACTTCGAAGATAACGGGGGCGGGGGAAGGGTTTTTTTTACATTTTTCATCAAAAGTCGAAAATTATGCGGTCTAAAAAAAAGAAAAAAAAAATGTTTGAGAATGTGCAAATAGCGATCTTTCATATGATACCCCACATGCCCTAGTAGCTCGACTTCGAATTTTTAAGACCACCTTTTAGTCCCTGTTGCAAATATAAAAAAATATATTTTTCTTTCTTAGTTGCAAAATAGTTGAGCAAACGTCACCTAAAACTGTTCCAAATTTCAAGTTATTAGCATTAGTAATTCTTGAGATATCCACCTGTGACAGACAGAGAGACAGACAGTCGCATCATAAGGGTTCTTTTCTTTTTATAATTTTGGTACGGAACCCTAATAATACACTCCGACTATCCACGGCAATACGGCAATTGTACATCATGAATCAACAAACAAATAAAAACTAAAACTACAAACTTAATAAAAGAACAATAACATAAAAGAAATGTTAGGAACATGTAACATTAAGTGCAGACAGGCGGTTACTTGTCTGTGTAGGATTACACGGTCGGCGCAGACGCAGGGTGCAAACAAATTACACTAAGACACCACACATTGAAAACTATTCACGCCTAGGGTTACCATTTCGAAATTAGAAAAGTCCTGATAAAATGGACATTTTCAAAAAAGCCCGGACATTTTACTTCAAAGCGTTCTTTTTAATTATTCAATTAATTCATGTTACTGCCACGTTGGTCTAGTGAACGCAAGAGCTACTGTTGAGTATGAGGTCCTGGGTACGATTCCCGGGTCGGGCAGTGTTATTGAGGTTTTTCCATCTCGAATTTCTCAGGTCCGGTTGCTGATAATAGGCTCGCCCCCCACCCACATTTACACCCACATTTACACCCACATTTACAACCACATTTACACCCACATTTACACCCACATTTACAACCACATTTACACCCACATTTACACCCACATTTACAACCACATTTACACCCACATTTACAACCACATTTACACCCACATTTACACCCACATTTACACCCACATTTACACCCACATTTACACCCACATTTCGCAAGTTATGTTTAAGTCCTATGTAATGACAAGGGACTTAAACATAACTTGCGAAATGTGGGTGTACTATTAAGATCCCATTAAAATAGATGGACAAACTTTTAGATATAATTCAGACCACCAAAATAAGGACAATGGTAAAAAAAATAATAAGAAAAACGCATTAGGTACTTAACAAGAAAAAAAATCATGTAACGAAATTACACTAAAGATGTTGGTTACCCAATGCATAAATACATCCATGTCTTTGTTAACTCGATAATTCTGATACTACAAATGTGCAGGCGCACGTGACCACGTCACTGCCCGCGCCCGCCGCGTTTTTATTATTATTTCTGGTCAAAATTTTTTTTGCTTGGATATTATCTTTGGTTAGACTTACTGAACGCTGTGTTAAAATTTCTCCATCTATTTTAATGGGAACATATACATATAATAGGTAGATACCTACACCTTTGCCTAACCTTTCGGGGAAAACAGGCGTTATGTTATGTATGTTAATTTAGATTATTAATACAAAAATCCCCTAGTCAAAAAGTCCGGAAAAATTATAAAGCTGGACAAGTCCGAACTGGTGGACAAAAGCCGGACATGTCCGAACAAATCCGGATGGATGGTAACCCTATTCACGCCTCGAGGAACATCTTCCAGTTTATGGGCTACTGAGTTGTGATCAGTGGATCTATAGCCGGGCATTTGATAGAATATGTTGTTAAGGCGCGGTAAGAAGCAAATCTTCAAGTAGTAAATCGCATATCACAAATACGGTTGAAAATGGCGCTGCGTTTGATTTTAGTTAAATCTCGTGTCCGCCATTGTGAATGTTATTTCGCAGTTTTAATTTAATTAAAAAAAAATCACCAATAAGTAAAAACTTTTTTATATACTACCTGCTTCTCTAGTTGATTAAAATTCCTTTTTTATAGTTACAAAAAAATTAATAGTTGTCGCTCAAAATATTGAGTATTTCGAGACGAAAAACTTTTTTCGTCTCCTTTTTTGCGATTTGTTTTTTCAAGATGTTCGAGCATTTCTATAAGATATCTTTGTATAAGTCTTTTTTTATAGACTTCACTTTACACTGTATTTTTTTGGCTTGTAATATAATATAGCAAAACTGTGAGACGAAAAAGTGGACGTTTTTCAGTATTCCGCTTAGGGCAGCACCTTAAGAGTGTTAGTGCTTGCTTTTTACATTGCTTATTTTATTTTTTTTGTCCTTTGCGTCATGTTTACCGCAAATAAACATATTTTCTTTCTTTCTTTCTTTTCTTTCTTCTTTCTAGTAGTATTTGAGTACATAATTTTAAAAAACCACAACTATCAATTCATTATACACAAACATAAACAATTAAAAGTTTTGATCACAAATAAATAATTCAATATATACAGGGTTATTTTTAATTGGCTGGCTAAACTCCGAAAAACGCGATGTCGATAAAATAAAATGTAAAAATATTTGGTGTTTTTTTTTTGGGAGGTCAACGACCGCTGTTTGTGTTGTTACTTGAAGTATGAGTTAAGAAAAACTGTTTTCTTATGTTTTGAGGTGTTTCGATATCGACACCCATCACGTCTGTGAAGTTTACACAAAAAAAAACCGGCCAAGTGCGTGTCGGACCACGCACAATGAAGGGTTCCGTAGTTAAAAAGAATTTTTCCCAAAAACAAACTTAACATTGCAATCCCAAAAAAAAAATATGTGTTAAAATTACAAGTTAACCATTTTCGGACTTTCCCCTTTACTTGTGCTGTGAGACCTTGCTTCTTGCCAAATTCCATTTTTCTAGGTCAACAGGAAGTAATCTACCTATAGGTTTTGATATACTTGCGAGTATCAAAATATGTTGCATAAATGAACATAGACCTACGTAATTGATATTTTCAACTTGATATCTCCACGCGTTCCTGAGAAAAAGGGTCTTGCTTGATAGACTGACAGACAGACAGACAGATAGATAGATAGACGGACAACGAAGTGATCCTATGAGGGTTCCCGTTTTTCCATTTGAGGTACGGAACCCTAAAAACAGATTTTTAAACTGATATTTCACGTTATTATACTTATAATAACAGCGGTCGATGACCCCATAACTGCGGTCACACAAAAAACAACATGTTTAGACATAGAAGCCCACCGCGTCTGTGGCGTTTAGCTAGCCAATTTAAAATAACCCTGAAACAATAACAAAAATAAATTCCCTTACTTAGAACCATTATTTCAAGTCATATAAATAAAAAAAAAAGATTTAAAAATAACCCTGATACAATAACAAAAATAAATTCCCTTACTTAGAACCATTATTTCAAGTCATATAAATAAAAAAAAAAGATTTAAAAATAACCCTGAAACAATAACAAAAATAAATTCCCTTACTTAGAACCATTATTTCAAGTCATATAAATAAAAAAAAAAAGATTTCAAAATAACCCTGATACAATAACAAAAATAAATTCCCTTACTTTGAACCATTATTTCAAGTCATATAAATAAATAAAAAAAAAAAACTTTCTTTATTTCAAAAATTGACAGCTGCGTTGTAACAAAGCTGTCACTTTTTATCTGTAGACATGACATATTAAGAGTAAACAGAAGTCTGGAACATAGGTCCCCTGGCTGCCAAACTAGGTTTATAACTGTGACTTGGGAGTCAGTAATCCTCCATGAAAAAGTCATATAAAGCCTGATCAGTTAGCCAGTCTCGGTATTTATGCAGTTTCGGATTGCGTCGCTAATGCAAAGGGACGAGAATACCTTTCTTGTACGTGACAACACGCCATTTTGTTAGCTTATGATGAAGAAAGAGAAATTGGTGATTTAGTAGGCTATTTATCGAAAGTGTTATTAGGTTTCTCTAGGAATTTCTCAGTAGCAACCCGGAGTCTGGATTTGTGCTTGCCTCCTATTACATGGGACTTCAATATAATTTGCGTAATGTGGGTGTACTACTATTAGGTACACTTCTGCCTAACCCTTTGGGGATTACAGGCGTGATGTTATGTTAAAAAACTTTTTTACAAAAAAAAAAACAACACTACAAAGTGAAAAATAACTTTAATTTCGGAAGTTGGTGTCTAGTTAAATGTATGTTCGTTTTGTGCCACCGACTTCCGAAATTAAAGTTATTTTTCACTTTGTAGTGCTGTTTTTGGAAGTCGGTTGTATTTTTTTGTAAAAAAGTTTTTATTTTTCACTTTTTAGTTGTGTACCTACCCCACACAAATTCTAATACCACTATCTGCAAAAGAAACTAGAACATCATCCATATAAAAGTGGGGAAGAAATACGTATTATTGAAGCTACCTCAAAAACTACCCAAGCAAAGTTAATCAATTTTATATGGGACCAACTGTAATGTATAACCTCTCGTAGAAAACAAACAAAATCTAAATCGGTCCAGCTATCTTCGAGTAATCGGGGAACATACATAAGGTTGCGACGAATTGAAAACCTCCTCCTTTTTGAAGTCGGTTAAAAAGAAAGAAAATAAAGAAAAACGTTTTTTTGGCACAGTATCGTAAACAAGGAGCACATGTGAACAAATTAAAAACTAACATAACTACGACGAAAGCTGAAAAATCCATTAATTTGGGAATACTACTGACCCAAACCATATTGTGGTGTATCAAGCATGCCATCTATTGGGACAGGTCAACTCAAAGCTGCAATGGCTCTTTCTTCAAAAGGCCCTTCCAGACATGGCTCTGCATTGTTGGACTCACATAAAATCCTAATAATATAATGTTTGGACTTTAAAAGAGAGGAGCTCGTGGCTAAGTAATAACAGCCGCACGGGTCGATCCATCAGGTTAAGCTACGCTTGCCGGGGTTGGTCAGTGGATGGATGACCATTTTTTACATACCGAGACTCCTCCGTGCCTCGGAAAGCACGTTAAGCCATTGGTCCCGGTTGTCAGTCGTCGTTCTTTGACAGTCGTACGGGTTATCAGAAGCCTGAAAGTCTGACAACCAGTCTTACCAAGCCAAGGGGTATCGTATTACCCAGTTACTGGGTTGCGGAGGTTAGATAGGCAGTCGCTCCATGTAAAATACTGGTATTCAGCTGCATCCGGTTAGACTGGAAGCCGACCCCAACATGGTTGGGAAAAGGCTAGGCAGATTGACTGACTTTAAAAGAGACCTCTGAGTTTGTTTCGGCATTTTCTCAGGATCAGTCAGCTAGGAAATGTCGGCGCCATTTATTTTTAAAATTGATGTGTAAAAGTGTCTTAAAAGATCTACTTACAGAAACATTTCATTTCTTCGATACGTAACAAAAGGGCTATGGGATCTTTTGTCGAAAGCACCGTATTACGCATTTGCCACGCCCCTGGTTGTTAAAAAGTCAGTACTTATTTACTGTGGCATACATTGAAACATATTTACGCCTCGAATGTGCCTTGCCTTGTGAAGTTTATAGTCTAATAAATGGTGATCAGATGTATGGCCAGTGTGTGCCGAGTTATGTTATCAAGAATGTTAGTTGTCGTGTTTTATTCGCTATCGGTGGTTGATGTCCTGAACTGCTGACGCTCATAAAATATTGTGTTGCTGATATAATCCCAAAAAAATAAAAACATTTTTTTAAAGTTTAAAGTATCTTAGTAAGGATTTTGAACGCAGAATTCCCATTAAAGTTGGGATTTTATTATAAGCAAAAATAATAAAAATCTTAATAGCAAAAAGTTAAGGCTGGCTTATGATTGCATCTGTAATGTAATGTAAGGGTGTGGGCCGACGGGGACCGCGGGTTGTTCGAAAGAGATACCGTGGCCCTGGCACGGGCAACTGAAGGAACACGAGTGGGTTTTAGTCAGTAAAAGTCTGACACGCCTTCCTGCTCCACCCAGAGCGGGAGAAGTCATTTGATGATTTACCATCCACAAAAAAAAAAGGGTGTGGACCATCAAACTGAACAACTTTCTCCATGGGACCAACATCGTAATCGAGAAAAAATGATCAGCTCGAGCTTTTATTTGGGTCGAGAAGGTATTGAAGTTTTGTACGGTACAGCTGATAATTTTTTCTCGATTACGATGTTGGTCCCATGGAGAAAGTTTTTCAGTTTGATGGTCTGTACCACAGCCTTAATTTTGACCACACCTTTGTGATACAAAGTAGGTATACCTTATCGAAATTATGCCTTTTTTTTTCTTAGACCAAATTATGTAGGTACTGTTCAGTAAAACCAATAATATTATATAAGAAAACCCTTAAAACAGGACCCACAGCAGTAACCTGTTTAGGTATATTCTGTTTAAATTATTATTGCTTCGAATCAAACCATCAAAATAATTTCACACAAACACCGTAATAAACCTACTTATAAAAAAAATTCAACCAACAAACGATCATAACGCTCATAAAAGTAATACATGCGATTACGATCGTCGTTATAGAATCATGCGCGTGCGCCGGTCCCGGCCGCCGCAGGCATCCCGGCCGATTTGCGGGCCCCGGCTAGTCCTGCGGGATATTTACCGTTCGCATTCCGTTCGCCATAGGTGAGACACGTTAGCCATCAACGACGCGGATGGCAGATATAATTGGCGGTTGAAATATTAGATTTGAAGATGATCTAAAGAAGTGCGACCTGTAAGTGAAGCCATTCCATTACCTACTAAAGGCAAAGACAATCGTGTAAGGAAAGGTTTGACAAGACTTTGATACTACCGTCTTAAGAGGGCTGTCGTAATTTGTCACCTCTCTCGATCAAACAGGACCAAATTTTAAATATGCTTTTTTTGAAAAATTTAATCAATTGGCGAACTAATCTTACTAACTAACTATACAAATAAATACAAAACAAAAGGACACTTAGGCGTCGAAGTACTCGTCCGCATCGATGTCATCCGGAAACGTGCCCAGAAGACTGGCAGCATTGCCACGTTGAATGGCAATGCTAATTCTTTGGCCAAAGAACGAGCCAGCCCTCTGGTCACATGAAGCCTCGACCAGTCGGCGAGAAATTTCCTTAAAAAGTAGACGCGCACTCGGGCCCCATGACCCGAGCGTTTCGACCCTAAACGGCTCAAAACTGTAGTTACCTATAAGGTTACAGTATTTGCGCCGCTTGAGGGTCTCAGCAGCCGCAGCAACGGCGCCAGCACAGCACGTCGTGCTTGGAACATGAGATGGCGCAAGGGTGTCGACACAGGTTGCGTCCCACACCAGAGGCCTACCCATCTTCCAAGGCAACAACGTCGGGTTAGCATTGCCATTCAACGTGGCAATGCTGCCAGTCTTCTGGGCACGTTTCCGGATGACATCGATGCGGACGAGTACTTCGACGCCTAAGTGTCCTTTTGTTTTGTATTTATTTGTATAGTTAGTTAGTTAGTCATTTACGTTAAAAAATATTTCTACTGTTTGATAAGTTTGTTGAATAAATCTTACTAATATTATAAATGCGAAAGTTTGGATAAATGGATGTTTGTTTGCACGCCAGAATGGCTGAACGGATCTGGATGAAATTTGGCACAGATGTAGATTATTAGTCTGGAATAGCAGAAAAGCTACTTTTTATACCGGAAAAATGAACGGTTCCCGTGGGATAATTTCCGACATCCACACGGGTGAAGCCGCTGGCAAAAGCTAGTGTATAATATTAATTTAATATGTAATTATTAAAAACACATTTTTATTGTGGCATTTATTTAACTTGTACGGTCTAGATTAGTTCCTGAACTGTACACTGTACTGTTTATGTAGTTTGTTTAGTAGTGAGTGTGTCCAACATGTAAAACACTTCACATAGTAACCCAAAAGTTTATTTATCACTAGTGTCGTACACCGTACAGGTTGGTGATCATTACATGTATGTCTGTTCCGCGGGTTGGTAAATTGCACACTGAGTAAGTAGCAATATTTGTTGTGACAAGTGAACTTATTGATTCGCCTTGTCAGCTAGAAGTAAGGTCAATGTACAGTCAACAAAAGAGATATCTAGGCAGGGTATACTACTTACACTATTTGTATGTGAATTGCTTCATGTTCAATTTCGTGACAATATACAATTTTGTGTTGGTGAGTTACAATGTAGGAGTATAGCAAAAACAAAGTAATATATATAAAATTGAATATGAAGCAATTCACATAGGTACAAATATGTTACTCTACCCTGCCAAGATATCACTTTTGTTGACTGTACGTAGACCGTACATAACTCATCGCAAAAACAAATCCTAATACAAGTATTCTTCAATGTGTTTTTAATAATTACCTATTAAATTAATGTTATATATTATTAGAACGCCAATTGATTACATTTATCAGAAAAACATCTTTACATTTAACATTCTTAAAAATTTGGTCCCGTGTGAGCGAGAGAGGTGACAAAAGCCCTATTAAACAAGAGACATAAGCTGTTAATAAGTTGTTGATGTTCTCTATAAAAAGTTTGCCTCTATAACTATTTCAGCTGGATAAAACAACGTAGATATTTCCCATTATTTAGCAAATAATTAACTTGAAAATGCAACTGCTAATCTGCGATATCAATTCATCAAAACCTGTATAAGTCGACGTTCGCACGGACGTAAAAATATCGCGGCGATTTTATTTCGCGCACTGGATTTTCAACGCTCTGCTAAGCGCCGAGACTTGAAAATCCAATAGTGTGTTTTATCGACGCGCTAGAATGCACTCTGTTGTTGTTAAGTTGGATTCTCAACGCTCGGCTCAACTGCGAGAGTTGAAAATCCAGTGCGCAATAAAATCCCACCGCGATATTTTTACGTCCGTGCGAACGTCGGCTAAGAAACAGTCGCACGCGCGAGATTTTTAAGCCTTTATTAATGATCACAATTATTAGTCTGAAAATGTTGTGATCACGTGATTTCCGCCCGTAATCACTTCACCGGAAACGTTCGCGATACAATTTACATTTATCGTTATTACCTCTAGAATTATCACTGCTATCATACATAAACTTTAATTACAAAGCTTAACGACATTATTAATTTATTCATAAAATATTGACGACGACTTAGTTTCAAGCTAACTAAGCTATAAAGTAGCCCTTAATTATAGGTTGCGTTACTTGAGTTATCTCACTGACATTTTCTTCTTGTATATGACACTAGATAACGATCTAGTTATACATTTATGTTCTATCTTTAAATTAATATAAGCTGTTTGTTGATAAGCGGCTTCAGAACGACTTCAGAACGGCTGTACCGATTTAGGATATTTTTTTTTTCAAAATTTGAAATGTTGCCGGGAAAATTAGAAAATTTGAGAAAACTGAAATTGCATTTTCTATGGGAATTTTGTATGAATTTGGACAAAACAACGTCTGTCAGCTAGAGTTTAATAAATAAATAAAAATATGTTTTAGAATAAGAAAACCATAGAGCTTTCATGACAACATAAACAACAGTAATTCACAGCTAGTCTAAATTGTAATTTAGATGTTTAAGATCTTTTTACAACCATTGTGCACTACGCAAATAAACTTAGCAATTATTATGTAGAAAGACCATTTATTTATTTTAAGGTTTTTAGTCATATTTCACCAGTAAAATTTTAAAGTTCCCAAATCTGTTTTTAATTGAGCTTAGGAAACAGTGCAGAAAGTAATCTGAGCCTCAAATTCAGAAATGAATTAAGCTGTTAACTAATCCACAGATATCTGAGTTTACGTTTACACCCCAGTGATTTGAATAATTGCAAAAAATATTATATTTAACACGTTTTAAACAAAACTAATCCGTATGTAAAATACAATACAACTTATAATACTTCGCACCACCTTTATAAATCTTAAAACATTTTTCGCTACAAGTGTAATAATTATAAATAAATTCTTTTTATTACATAAATATTATAAAAAGTAGGAATAGTAAAAAAAAACTGATTTCACACTGGAGATTATTTTACTGTTAACATCAATCATAAAGTCATTTTAGTGTAAAATATTCGGAAGATTGCTGCTCACTTATTTTCTGTTACATGGAATGAGATACATGTAGTTATGTCTTTATTTCAGGGAACTGGACTTTTTTTTAAATAAAAAAAGCGATGATTTTATGATTTGATAATTTTCTTATGTCACGGAGAAATAAGTTGGTAGCAGATTATAATAACTGCCAGTGAGAAGAAAATCACTTTCCCCTCTTTATTCCAGTGCTTGGTTTTTCGATATTTTTTTGTTTTGTAACAATATCGATTAAGTTTAATAGATACAATCGAACAAGCTGCAGTTATCTCGGTTCGAGGTAAAAATTGGCAATACGGTTGGCACGGTCAGTAGAACAAACCATCTAAAAATTGACAATACGGTTGGCACGGTCAGTAGAACAAACCATCTAAAAATTGACAATACGGTTGGCACGGTCAGTAGAACAAACCATCTAAAAATTGCCAATACGGTTGGCACGGTCAGTAGAACAAACCATCTAAAAATTGACAATACGGTTGGCACGGTCAGTAGAACAAACCATCTAAAAATTGACAATACGGTTGGCACGGTCAGTAGAACAAACCATCTAAAAATTTTTACAGACCTTCTTTTCTAATACAAAAAATATTTTTTTTAAAGCAAGCTTTTCTGTCTGAATATCATCTAGGATCAAAGTCCTTGTCAAAACAAATCAAACGAGTCCAAACTCGATAGGGTGGCGTCGTTTTATTACTGAGTTCCCATGGCCACCTTCCGGCTTCATCATCAGATCAGCTCCATGTCATCACAATATTGCATTGTCAACCGATTTCCATATGCATGTAAAATTTCAGCTTAATTGGGGGCAGGGATGTGGGTCAAATTTAACTTGCAAGATTCGATTACAGACAGACACCGGGACAGGAGAAACTAAATAATTAAAAGCTTGTAAAAAAAACGTTGAACTATCGTGGTAATGCATAATCAAATACCTGTATATAAATTAAAAAAGCCGGCCAAGTGCGTGTCGGACCACGCACAATGAAGAGTACCGTAGTTGAAAAGAATTTATCCCAAAAACAAACTTAGGTAACATTGTAATCCAAAAAAAAATTTTTTAGGTGGTCAAACTACAAATGAACAATTTTCGGATTTTTTCCTTTACTTGTGCTGTGAGACCTTGCTTCATGTTAAATTTCATTATTCTTGGTCAACGGGAAGTAGCCTATAGGTTTTGATTTGCTTGCGAGTATCAAAATATGTCGCATAAATAAGGGACTGGAACTATAGACTTACGTATTTGATATTAATTTCAACTTAATACCTCCACGAGTTCCTGAGATAAAGGGTCTTGACAGACTGACAGACAGACAGACGGACAACGAAGTGATCCTAAAAGGGTTCCGTTTTTTCCTTTTGAGGTACGGAACCCTAAAAATGAAAAAAAAAGTATACTTTTTTTTTACTTTTTTTTTCATTATTATTTGGACTGCATTAGTTATTTAAAGTAATAACTTTAAATAACTAATTGCAGTCCAAATAATAATGCATTACGAATCTGCAACTCCAATAAACGCCTTAGTAACAGATGCTACTTATTGCACCTTGACAATAACGGAGTGTATAATCGAAACCCGTTCCACCGAGGCTAATAAGTTGGCTTGACAATGCCGCCTGAAACTAAGTGAATTCAGCGGAGACAATCAATCATAACAGTAAGCCTGAAACAAAAGCATACAGCTTGATCTCGATAGGGTTTTTAAAATATTTAAAATATTTTTTTAACAATGAAAACTTACGGTTTTTAAATGTGGAACGAGATTTTGGTCGTTTGAAAGATTACATTTTAATTAAGAATTACATGCAGAACTTTGGAACGTCTTTTCTTGAATTCCTGACATTCCTGACAAAAACATAGAAAAAGGTTACTGGAATCGACTTATGAAAAGTCACGTAGGTACGAGTATATTCAAGGCATTAAAGTATAACACATTAGAAAGTATAAAGTATAACACATAGAGGAGCTCGTGGCTAAGTAATAACAGCCGCACGGGTCGATCCATCAGGTTAAGCTACGCTTGCCGGGGTTGGTCCGTGGATGGGTGACCACCTTTACATACCGAGATTCCTCCGTGCCTCGGAAAGCACGTTAAGCCGTTGGTCCCGGCTGTCATTCGTGGATCTTTGACAGTCGTTACGGGTCGTCAGAAGCCCGAAAGTCTGACAACCAGTCTTACCAAGGGGTAACGTATTACCCAGTTACTGGGTTGTGGAGGTCAGATAGGCAGTCGTTCCATGTAAAATAATGGTATTCAGCTGCATCCGGTTAGACTGGAAGTCGACCCCAACATAGTTGGGAAAAGGCTAGGCAGATTGAAAGTATAACACATTCATAATTATATGTTTCTTTTAAAATAATAGTATAAAGAAAAAATTATTCACTCCTTACCCTAAGTGGGTGTTTAACATGAATTTCATTTAACTTTACTTGTACTCCAGCTTATGACGGTACTCTTTTGTACTGCCTAATTTGGCAATGCGTTTATCAGCAATTTAGTCTTCAAACTCTGACAGTTAACTATTGTATAAAATGCATGTGAGTGATTTCTGACCAAAAAACGTTACTGACAAAGGCTTCACCGGATATGTTCAGTCAAACTGTCACTCATATTCCGTGTATTCGTGTTTCTTTTTGTTATTGTAAACCCAAAAAAAGAGAAAATAAATTAAAGAGTTTTTGACATTAATCTTCCTTTTCATTTGTTGCATGCTTACCAATACGACTTAAAAAAAAAAAAACTGGCACTTTTTTAGTGACTGCGTCCGCTCGTGAATTATAATATAGGTTGTGGATTTCTGAAAATCCATCACGCCTTATGTAACATCTACATCATAGAGGAAACTTTGGTGCAAAATTTCAGCTTTCTAGGTTGAAGGAATTGGGCTGGACATTGATGAATCACTATGTCAGTACTTTTCTTTTTAACCGACTTCAAAAATGAGGAGGTTCTCAATTCGTCGGAATCTTTTTAATTTTTTTACTTTTTTTTATGTATGTTCCCCGATTACTCGAAGATGGCTAGACCGATTTGGATTTTTTTTTGTTTTATTCAAGAGGGTATACATCACAGTTGGTCCCATATAAAATTGATTAACTTTGATTGGGTAGTTTTTGAGTTAGCTTCAATAATACGTATTTTTCCCCCATTTTATATGAATGATGTTCTAGTTTGTTTTGCAGGTAGTGGTATTAGAATTTGTGTGGGGTAGGTACACAACTAAAAAGTGAAAAATAAAAACTTTTTTACAAAAAAATACAACCGACTTCCAAGAACAACTACAAAGTCAAAAATAACTTTAATTTCGGAAGTCGGTGGCAAAAAACGAAAATACATTTAACTAGACACCGACTTCCGAAATTAAAGTTATTTTTGACTTTGTAGTTGTTTTTGGAAGTCGGTTGTATTTTTTTGTAAAAAACTTTTTTATTGACTGCGTCCGCTCATGAATGGTATATTGTTGTGGATTTCTGAAAATCCACGCCTTATGTAACATCTACATCATAAAGGAACCTTTGGTCAAAAATTTCAGCTTTTTAGTTTGAAAGAATTGGGCTGGGCATGGATGAATCACTTATATATATATATGGATGAAATACTATACTATAATACTTTTCTTTTTATTATTAGCAAGATGGCGCCAAAAAACGAATGACCAGTCTGTTATATAAGTACCTATAAGCGATTAAATATTAAGCGGTCATTGATTGGCACGAGTTATTATCTGATATACAATAAAAGGTTAATGATCACGATAATGTCAGAATCACGAACATCGGATGGGCTCGGCTTCACCACATTAAAATGTATAAACAGCTGATGATGGCGAATGATTAATGATCATTTCTAATTGCTTCACATGGGGCACTTCCTGTAGAAAGAGTTTTCATTGATCAACAAGAGTACTTACATACATTTAATGATGATTATGTGTCTTATAATACCTTTGAGCGAAAGTGAACGCCAAATTCGCTAGAATCATCTCATTTTTTACACGACTGGCCAAAAAAATTAGTGCTATGTTTCAGGGTTCATGTATGTATGTATGTAAAGGGAAACGCCTATTCTTGGCCATGTTTTGCCCATCAATGTGACAAATACAAAAAAAATACCCATTTAGTAACTAAAATTTTGCTAGTACTTATTTGTATTGAAACCTCCGGAATTATAAGCCGATTTAAAAATGAAACTCAATCGTATTTATTCTTCCGGTCGTTGGTCAAACCTGTCAAAGTAGGGATGACAACATTTACTGAAAAAACGATACACTAAAACCGGTTACCAAAAATACGTATTTAGGAAAATCTATTTTTGACATTATGTAGTTGTTTCGCTTTTATTTTCTTTAGAGACAAAAAAAAATGTTTGTCTATTTTCGGGCTTCTAAATACGATCCATTTAACCGATTCCGTGTTTGAAGTTTTACAAAACTATCGATTTTTCGATAAATCCATTTCTTAAAGACATCCCTACGTCAATAATAATCGTAATTAACAACTGATTGACATTGACATTTCACATTTTGTTTGGTGCTGTTTTCTTGCGACTCGTGATTTTTTTCTCTACTGCGTTTTTCTATTTAATATTCCGACGACTTTGATTACGATTATGGACCCTGTAACCGCTTCCGATGACGACCTTGGCTTTATATTGGATTCTGTACCCGCCTTTCTCGACGACACCGGCTTGCCAATGGATACCGTACCTGTTTCTCACGAAGATTCTTGGGCTGGGCAAGGTTTCAATCAAATATAAATCCCCCAGCCCAATTTCTAGATGACGTGCTCGTCATATATTTAAATGAGAACGAATAAAAAATCGGAAATCTTTAAGTATGTCTTTTATTAACCTTGAATTTTTATACTATGATATTTAAAAGTCCAACCGAGTTGTATGTAAAAAATAGTGTTTGTATCTTTATCTATGATGTCAACCCTAATGCCTCTAATTTGTTTCTTTCGTGGGCGTCACTTGGCCAAAACCTCTTTATCAAATGGGCATTTCCCTTTCTTTATTTCACCGTAACTTCTAAATGCCTGAACGGATTTATGTCTGTGGTATTGTTAGAATCCTTGCATTATTATGATTAAAGTGGGCCTAATAATAAAAAGAAGAAATGGTAGGTACAGTACAACTATTTGCTTAATGTCCCTCGGCAAACTTCGTGTTTCGTCAGTCGTCGGATTTCTATCAGTTGCCCTTTGCACCTGGTGCAGACCGGACGCTCTCAATCGACTTCGAAGTCGATTGAGAACACTTCAACAAAAATTATACATCGTCTTTCCGAACTACTGGTTATCTTATTCTCGTGCAAAAAACTGTTGATAAATATTAATCAAGGATTTAATTGATCCGTTTTCATTGCTCATCTGTATCAGATTGCGCACGCGACCGCTAACGTCGGCACATGTTTAGATAGATATAATTTTATGAAGTTTTTCTGTAGCCTGATCAGCATGACTTGGTCGTGTTATGTGGAAGGCCCCATACGTTGCAGCTTACATTTTTTGTTACAGATTTATTACCGGTACCGATACTAGAGACGCAAGCGTAACATGCTATTTCCTCATATTTGTTATGATGATATTTAATTAATCCTCAAGTTGGAAGCTAAAACAGCACTTTTTTTAATAAATGTTCGTACTTGCTTACATAATCTGCTGTTAATAAATCATAAAAGCAAGTCTGTAATAAGATCAAAATTTACTGCTCTCACAGTTTTAAATTACATTTTGATGCATCTAACTTCTCACGACATGCCGCTATTACTTACAACAAACTATATAAATAGCGTTACTTACATTTCTTTTATGAAGTGTCATAGATGAATATTTAATAGGCCAGGAGCTGGAATGCGAGATAAATACCCAAATTATGTTATTATAGTAGATAATTTATCGAGCCCTCGGAGGCTGCATTTCGAAGGTCCGTTACTCTGCTCGATAAAAGTCGATAAATCAGCATAGTTGAGTGTTGAGGGTCGGGTGCGAATGTTCCCGCCTACCGTTCGACCGGGCCACGGAACAAACAAGTGAGCCCAATTAAAATGTCACTTATATTGTGAAATATTACGGTGTAAATCATAGAAAAGTCACGAAGGGGAAATTACCTACAATCAATATTAATGAGCAGGTTTTTGTGAGCGATGTTATTAACTGGTATTACGTGTCTGGTGCCACACATGTGCGGAATTAATAACACAGAATAGTAAAGTTACAGTAGTTTATCTGGGCAGTGACCTTGAATTATTTACCTATGGCCGCTCGGTAGATAAATACGCGTACGCGACGTAAAAATATCGCGGCGATTTTTTTTCGCGCACTGGATTTTCAACGCTTTGCATACCGCCGAGAGTTGAGTGTGTTTTTTCGACGCGCAAGAATGCACTCTGTTATTGTTAAGTTGGATTCTCAACGCTCCGCTCAACAACGAAAGTTGAAAAGCCAGTGCGCGATAAAATCCCGCCGCGATATTTTTACGTCCGTGCGAACGTCGGCTAACTGCCGCGCACTCGAACTGTTGCGTACTGTTTTATACCGAGATTTCGAAGCACGTCGTTCCGGCCGTTATCTATGAAGATAAACTGTGTATGTATGTGTATTATTGGTTTATAACCTATTTATGTGCTTGTATAAAGTCTATTTATAATTAATTAAGATATATTTTTAGTGTTCTTTATATAAGTATTCCTCTCATACTGAGCACCTGCCATCTAATCTCTTCACCACCCTTGGTTGACTGGTAGAGAATGCCTAAGGCATTAAGTCCGCCTTTGTACGTTTTATGTGCGAAAAGGTTAAATAAATAAACTACTGTAACATTATTATACTGTGGCAATACATTATTCAAGCTCACACGTTCGCACGAACAATTACAATGAATTTTATTAGCCGTGAAATTTCTAGACTAAAGCATGTGACCTAGAATGGTGTAAATTGTGTCAAGATGGGAAAATATTCTAGTTATAATGTTATTCGTGCTCAATATAGAAATGTTCGTGCGCAATATGCACGTAATTATGAAATGGATAGGTACTATCAACATCTTCAAACGGTTGCTACTTAATTAAATCTGCTATGAGGAGACAACTGTTCGATCGATTAAAATTACGATATCGAAGTCACGATATTTAACAGATAATTGTAAGTAACCTGTAATTATTACACGCACGCGAACATTTATTCGTACTTTTAAATCCTCGCAAAGTGATTCATAATCCGCTCTGCTTAAGTTAACCTTACAAAGTTATCCTTACGCCATGTGGCCTTGAAATTAAACTAACCGAATAAAATCCGAATTAGCAAGTCGCTAAGTACCGGATTAATGACCACAATATTTTCGTTCAAACTCATTATAACTGCACTTGCGCATACGCAAAAAGCGAGGAGCGTTACGCGCGGATCACTGTGCAAAAACTGTAACTACCGCACAAATGCAAATCAACTAATTAACATAACACAGAAATGTATCACTCTGTTAGATATATCTTTGAAGTTCACACACATTTAATTGCATGGTAATTTCTCTCATTTCCATCTGATTAGCCGATTTATTTGGTTCCCTGCTAATAAGCTGTTGTTAAATTGTGTTGTATTCTGTTTCAGATCTCGAGATAACGGACGCTGAGGTGAGAGCCAGTTCACTACTTTGACTAGATACATTATTCCGAAGTGATAAAGTTTTAGGAATGAATTCAATGTAAATGCGCTGGTGTAAACACATTAATGCTAATGTCGTTTTACGATACGTTTTTTAATTTAGTTAAGACGATCTTATTAAGTAAATATAATGACTGAGATAAGTAGAACATATCTTGGATTAAAGACTGACGCTAGGTTTTTAATCTACGGCATAAAACATTGAATTAAATTCAAGATAAGAAAAGAAACATGTCTAATGGAAATACGCAGTATTAAAGTTCTCTGATAAGCCAAGAAACAAATGAACGCGATCACAGGGCGGGTTGCGTAACGTAAACACATATAAAATGGCAATCGATCGCAATGACTTTCATTTTGATATCCATTGGTTGACAGGTTTGAAAAATTTGTCAGTTCAACAACGTCAATCTACCTAGTCTTTTCCCACCTATGTTGGGGTTGGCTTCCAGTCTAACCGGGTGCAGCTGAATACCAGTATTTTATAAGGAGCGACTGTCTATCTGACCTCCACAACCCAGGAACTGGGTAATAGATATCCCTTGGTAAGACTGGTTGTCACACTTTCGGGCTTTTGACGACCCGTAACGACTGTCAAAGATCCACGAATGACAGCCGGGACCAACGGCTTAACTTGCTTTCCGAGGCACGGAGGAGTCTCGGAATGTAAAGATGGTTACTTAGCCGCGAGCTCCTCTTCTCAAAAACGTAAATAAGGTAATGAACGTGTCTGAGCAGTCAAAATGAAAGGCTTTGCGATCATTAGGGATGATACCTGGGTAAAAAAAAAGAAATTGTGTTTAGTCCGTCTGTCAGATTAAAAAAAAAATATTAGACACATATTTTTTGCTTTATCATATTAATAAAAAATACTTAGATAACACGTGGAGGTGGAGCTCGTGGCTAAGTAATAACAGCCGCACAGGTCGATCCATCAGGTTAAGCTACGCTTGCCGGGGTTGGTCCGTGGATGGGTGACCATTCTTTACACACCGAGACTCCTCCGTGCCTCGGAAAGCACGTTAAGCCGTTGGTCCCGGCTGTCATTCGTGGATCTTTGACAGTCGTTACGGGTCGTCAGAAGCCCGTAAGTCTGACAACCAGTCTTACCAAGGGGTATCGTATTACCCAGTAACTGGGTTGTGGAGGTCAGATAGGCAGTCGCTCCATGTAAAATACTGGTATTCAGCTGCATCCGGTTAGACTGGAAGCCGACCCCAACATAGTTGGGAAAACGCTAAGCAGATGATGACTTAGATAACACGTATTACAGTTGGGGAGTGGGGGTTCACTACGTTACTTCTACGTATAAAATCTGGCTAGGCGCTGTCAGTGAAGGCTGGTCATACCTTAGCGGCCACAGCTTATTTTAATTTAATTTAAATATTTGAATTGTTTTTTTTTTTAAGGACGCTTTTAACGTTCTGCATCGTTCTCACATGTGAAATTTCAACATGAATGATGTAACCATTATTTTGTAACCATATCTTGATTTAAAAGTGTGTCCGTGGAGTTTCTTGCCCGTTCTTCTCCATAGGTACCTACTATGCTTTGGAATGGGCGCCTAGCTTCATCTTTTTGACTGACCGACCCCTTGACAATTCAAAAGTGCCTGTAATTGGTTTAATTGAAATAAATGCTTTGAGTTTGAGGCGTGTCGTCATGCCATATTTTAACCCAATGTATCGCCGTAATCTTTTAATTACGTGAAAAAATAAAAAATACGTGTCTAATATTTTTTAATAATCTAAATAATGGAAAAAAAAACATTTTTGTTCATCATCCTTATTACCCCAGCTGTTCTTTCCATGCTATTTTCTAATCAAAACAGCAATCAAAACAGGCAATATTATTAATTCTAGCGGTACATTTTCTGTTGTACAGTCTTCTAATACTTATCCCCACATTTTCGCACAGTACAACAACCACAAAGAGCATTAAAATGCCATAAGCGCATGCGCACACTGCCGGCTGCCTACCAATGCATCTAGTTTTTTAACACCATTACAAAATAGTAACGGTAACAGATATAATGTCGGAGCATGCTAGAAGGCGTGTAACCACTCTTAATTTTGATAAATGACTTCCCAACTTCGACTTAGGTAATCATGTTTTGTTTGACGTCAGTCAAAACAAACTCACGCAAGTGAGATACAGCCCTAAATCGATTAATGACTATGTGATTATGTACGTTTTTTTAATGAGTATGACAAGTACTGATAGTTATGGAATAAAGATTAAAGATTTCAAGATTTAGATGATTAATTGACTGTCTCGTTGGTCTAGTGGTCGTAAGCGCTACTGCTGAGCATGAGGTCCTGGGTTCGATTCCCGAGTCGGCCAAGTATTTTGTTGGCCAAGGGTTTTTCCATCTGGAATTTCTCAAATTTAGCAATTCAGAGTCTAGATTTGTGCATGGTTGACGGCAATAGGCTCGCCCTCTATTACGTAAGCATTCGGGGCTTACTGGCGTGTTGTTATGTTAAAGACTAATGAATTCAAAATAGGAATGTTATTAGATGAATAATTGAAACTGAAGAAGGAACTTTAAAATAAGGATGATGATGTGATATAGTTCCCAATTTTATGTAATCAAGTTTTTTAATAACTTTCTAAAAGAAGAGTGACAAGTGATTTTCATTCGTTCAAAAAAAACAAAAAACGTTCGTTCATTACGTTCGTTTGTTTGTTCGTTCGCCAGAAACGTTCAATAAAAAGTATGAAGTAAGTGATAATAAAATATTCTTTCACGTAAAGCCCGCAATCGATGCCAATGTCAATTTACCTCCAAAAAAACATGGCGGTTAACTTGGACCCCCTTAAGGCGACGATAAGCGACTGTTACTGATTCGTCTAAACGAGTGGTGTTAATGATTTGGAAAAAATATATGTTAAATTAGAGAATTTTCTTAATAACTTAGTATGTGTATATTTTAGTTTATAATACATTGTGTAAATAATTTGTAAGTTATGTCTAACGCGGACAAAAAACTTTGAATCGCAACGCATAAACTATCAAGCGTATTTTTATGAAACCTTCACCACTTCAATGATAATTTAATCATTTATCTTTTAGTATACGTGTTTTAATATAATACCTTTTGTTTTATGTGTAATAAACTAGTAATGCGTCTACTATGGGACAGCGCTCCTTAACGGGCGAGTGCTATTTCTGGGTGGACGTACGACGCGTTGCGTGAGCTCAGCACAGGACACGCAAGCTAACCACTCATGGCCGCTGGCACTTATCTTCGTCTTAAATATTATGAGATTATAAATATTATGAGCTTTACGGGCTTTCTAATTAAGTAAAGTTATGGTTTCCTAGAAGAGCGGTGACCGCCACATATCGTCCGCAATTTACCGGCGAATGACGTCACTGAAACGTTATCACCATAGAAATATAAAAAACAGGAGAAGTGGCATGGAGGCGTGTCTGTGTCCACGCGTTATGCGCACGCTGTGCCTTTACTCGCCAAATGGCCGTTTCCGCGAACTAGTACGCTTTCGACCGTGGTCACGATAAATTATAAAAATGCCGTGTTGTTCAGTGGTTTGCTGCAAAAACCGAAGTGATAATAAAAACTTCGTATCTCACGGAATCATTTACCATATGTAAGTAAAAGTATTTTACTGTATTTATCTTTAAAATCATAAAAAACAACAAATCGTAAAATATTTCTTTCTTTTACTACGTTATTTTTGTTTTCAAATATCGCAGCGGTTGTACTATTTTTGCAGCAAATACATTGCTCCTTAACCACTGTCTTAAGTATGTCGCTAAGCGACTGGACAAGCAATGTAAAAATAACAAAACGATACTTCACTTACGCGGAGCGTCGCATAGTACAGCCGCTGTGTCTTGCGGCGAGATAGTGATGAGGTTAAGATCCACTAAAGTAGGCTATCGATAATAATGTCGATTGCCCAACGAATATTATATTGCTATTATAGTTTATTTTTCAATTTGTCAACCGTTTTAGCCCGGTTGGAACACTTGAAAAGATGACGTTTAAGTACGGTTGGAAAACCTTTGAGAATGTAAAATAATCTTTTTTACTGTTTTTGATTATTTTACCTAGTTGAGAAATGCATAACCAACGGTCGTAAAGTAAGTTTTTTTTTTTTTTTTTTTAGTTAGTTTAGTTTTTTGGAGTGTTTTTGGGTTTAAATTATCGCATCTTCGTGCTATTTCCTTACTTTTTTTTGGTTTTGGTATTTTACTTCCTCTAAAGTCTTTAACTATGCACCACAAGATTCGAATGCGTTGTAGTAATCGGTATGGTTCAGATAAAATATTAGTGATTTTTGCTTAAAATAAGTCAACATATTCATGCTATTTATTTGTTATGCATGAGTATGGCATGTGTTTGTTTTCATATATTTAACTATTTCTTAACTAAGGGTTTTTTTTTAATAACAAAAGCCTATTCGCCTGTTGCCTGCTACCTGCTTACTCCTCGTGAGGTTAAGAAGTATAGACCGCGCGGAACTAGTTGACCGCGCCGGTATGTGAGCGGTGGGATGGAGGAGCGGGGGCGCATTACTCAGTACGTGCGTTGCGAACCGCCGCCTCACCCCTGTCTCAGCGGCCAACTAGTTCCTAGACTATAGACTATAGCTTAAGATACTTATTATGTAAATGATAAATAAGTTCTTATAGTACCTTTTTAGCTTCCCAAAAGATACAAATACAAAAAAAGAATGGATTGATGCCACAGGAAGGCCACCTAACTGGTTCCCAACAAATTATAGCACCATATGCTCAATTTACTTTAAGAAAACTCGAGCCTCTAAAGAAAACAGGCTTTTTGAATGGGCAATCCCAAAATTAAGAGTACCTACGTCAAGTACTGAACAAATACCTCCACTTTACAGGTCAGTCAGTAAACACATCATAACAGGGTTCAACAATTCCTATGGTTTCACAGCCTAAACCAACTTAACCGGATTGTTTTAATTTATCGATTCGTGTTTTTTTTTAATATACATTTTTTTTAAATTTAAAATATATAATACTTTCTGGACATATCATTTTTTATTTTATTTTCAGGACCCCAAATTTTTCTTGTACTAATAAATGGAAGTATCGATAACTTTCCGATTTAGTCAATCACTAGCGTATATGTAAAATAAATTGCTTTTTGCACAACACAATAATAGCGCCAGATGTTTTTGTGTGAGTAAGTTGTACGGTGCATGGTAAATGCACGCTGTGTGTGACGAGTTAAGGTTTATAATTGATTGTGTAGTATGTTCTGATTTATGAATTGCAAGTGTGTGCGCGACTTTGTATCTATTGCTTTTAGTGAACTACATGTGTAGTAGTGGCGCGGTGGTGGGGCCAACCTAGCGACATCGGGTTCTGATACATTTTCAACTACCGGGCATATCTCCTTCTTTCATATATCTATGGTTATCACACTAATTTTATAAAGGCGAAAGTTTGTGAGTGTGATGTGTTTGTATGTTTGTTACTCCTTCACGCTCAAACGTCTGGACTGATTTGGATGAAGTTTGGTATGTAGATAGCTTATACCCTGGATTAATACATAGGTTACTTTTAATCCCGGTCTACGCGGATGAAACCGCGGGGCGCGTTTTTTGATTTCGTAAAGTGAAACCCCACTGCCATAATTTTCATGACAGCCGTCTATTCGCTATTCTAGGAAACAGTAGCTATAGTGATACTATCAACTCTAAACCCAGCAACGTAACATCAAACAATATCGCCAAAACAGGTCTAAGTCAATCGTGCTTTATCAATTTATACGGATTAGTTTTTATGTCAATGTCAAAACAGTTATAATCCACGAATATATTGACCGTTGTGAACTCTGAGAGTCCGCGTAGGTTGACAAACCTTCGTACAGACCTCGAATTCATAGATATTAATGATTTTATTATAATTTCTGCGACACGTCGTTCGTTAAAGTCCATTTAGTGATTTAGAAGCTACTGTTTGTACGTCAAGATAAGATAATATCGAAGCTACAACGATTTAATAATTCAAGAGATTCATTATTAATACATTTATCATAATAATTTCTGCGGTGTCATATAGAGAAGTGTAATTTTTGAGGTCACAACTTAATAATCTTTTGATTCCCACGTAGGATTTATGGAGGCATATTTGTTGATTATACAGGGTGTACCTGAAAGGTGTGGGCAAATTAAGGGTGTGATACAGACCATCAACCTGAACAATTTTCTCCATGGGACCAACATCGTAATCGCGAAAAAATAATCAGCCGTCTTGAAGTTATCTATGGAATAGTTGATATTTTTTCGTGATTACGATGTTGGTTTGATGGTTGGGTAACCACACCCTTAAATTTGACCGCACCACCTGTATACAGAAAATCATTATTTATTTTCAACCGAAGTAATTTTTTGTTAATATCTAAATTATTTATACGACTTAAAACCAGAACGCTGATGTTGTTACGATTAAAATACAAAGTGGTCCTTGTCTGTCACTACCAACATAAATCCTTATCCTCCATCATTAGAATAGGGATGATGCGTGGGTAAAAAAAAAAAAAAAAAACTATTTAGTCTGTCAGTCAGATAATAAAAAAATTTTAGACACGTAGTTTTTGCTTTATCATATTAATAACAAATTACTTAGATAACACGCATTAAAGTTCGGGGTGGGAGCTCACTACGTCACTTCTACGTATAAAATCTAGTGACATCATGCCATATTTTAATTCAATGTATCGCCGTAATCTAAAGTGATTAGGTACGTAAACGTCTCCAAATTGCACAAAACAAATTAATAAAAATGATTTTTAACTACCCATATTTAACATCAACATGCTAAATATAATGAAGAAACCAAAATAATGAATATTAGACAGTAATATATCTACAATACAAGTATTTTCATTCGTAAGGTACTCAACAAAAGTATACAGACGAATTTATCGTTTAAAGTAAAACAAGTAACCCAACGTAGCAATCGCCGAGCTAGTTTTCTGATTTTGCCGAAGATGAGAACCAAGTTTGGCAAAAAGATGTTAACTTTTGAAGGAGCACAGTTATACAACAAAATACCCTCATGTATAAAAAGCTTACACTCATTAAAGTCATTCAAAACTAAATTAGCTGATTATTTAATCACAAACAACACCCTTTCTAAAAGCTGAATGCATTGGATGGGTGTATCATAATGTTACCGTGACGTCTGTGACGAACTTTTTATTTATTATTTATTTTAAGCATTGTTCTCATGTAAGTGACTTGTGTCTTTTTTGAGAATCTTTAAACCTAAACCTACGTAAAAAAATTAAAAATACTTGGCCAATATTTTCTAATAATTTAAATGAAGAACAAAAAAAATCTAGTCATCAACCCTATTAACGGATTTAAACCCCATAACCATTTAAATCTCGAACATAAAATAAGATTTTATGTTCTTTACGAGAATTTCTAAGAGCAGGCACAATTACTACTGACGGTTAATAATGGCTGTCACTAAACGATCTCAATCTGCGACGATTAAGCCGCGCGTAATAACCGGTGCGCAAGAGTCGATTATTTCCCGCCCGAACGTTGCTCGCGGACTCAAATAATACGGATAGAATCCATACGAATATTACAAATGCGAAAGTTACTGTCTGTCGGTCTGTCTGTCTGTTTCCTTTTCACGCCAAACGGCCTAACAAATTTCGATGCACAGGTATACCATCATTACCATCATTTTTTATACCGTTAGTGCGTTCCCATGGAATAATTTCCAACATCCACGCGGGCGTAGCCGCAAGCAAAAGCTAGGTAGATTATAAAGGTGAATGACCATTGTTCTCGAGAGCATTCGAATTAAATAAATGAGCATCGATTAAATGAATCGTATATTGTGTTGTTCGGCTGATTAATTATTCGACTATTGATACGAGTAATTAATTATAGCAAGAGGCTCCTGCGTAAAATATTCACAACCGTTCGATACGCTTCCGTGCTGAATCGAACATAAAAAAAATAAAAATAAATAAATAAAAATTGTTTATTGATACTAAATACATACACCAATTTGCAGGCTAAAGCGGATAACAATTGAAAATGTATAGTACAATACATGCTGATATTGATTCCCAAACTAAGCTAGAGCTTGTATTTTGGGAAACAATGTTCAGTCATAGTGATGACATACAATATACTCGTACATTGACTGATGCTCGAGGACAAAGGTGAAAAATTTGTCGCTGCACGGTGCATATAGTTACAAAATAATTCTTCCTAATTATTAAATCATTATATATTACGGTGTAAAGTGCGTGCATGTATCTACGTATGTATGTTTTTATCAGTAATAATTATGGGTGAGTGTGTGTGAACATCAATCAATGTTATCAATGGAGTCCTCTACAGGCATTTCACAAATCTAAAACCCAAAAATTTTGTAAGTTTAAATCGAATAGAATATATAATAATAGAATATATAATATATAATAGCCATAGCGAATAGAATATATAATAGCCATTCTTCCGACAGCTTTTGGCTGTAAGTTGTAATTGATAATGTGTCATTTTCGATATGACAACATGTCGAATGATTGTGAATCGCTATGCTGATATAGAATAGATCAGTGAATGATGTTGGACATGTATTAATGACCACATGAATGTTATTATTATGTGTCATGATATACTTTTTCAATAGAGTAATTTCCTTTCCGGAATCTTTTCTCTTAACGCACCTATGTTGCAAATTAAATTGCAGTTATTCTAATAGTGTACTCAATATCGTTAATAATATATCGTTTCTATCACAAACAGAGGTCCTAATAGAAACTGGACACGATTAATTTTCTAACTGATGCCCGATAGCATTCACTGTTCAGTCTTTCCCCCAACTTGCCCTGCAGGCATCAATTGAATGAAAACTTTATATAGATGGCATGTAATCTAACCAAGATTAAATAAATGGCATCCTAATTAATTATGTACACGCTATTTAATCATAGATTGCCTTGTTTGATTTTAAAGGATTGTACAGGAAATAAGACATTTATCATTGAATAGAGACGAGTGTTGGTGGAGTAAATGTGGGTTATTATCACATTTTTTTTATTTGCCTCTTAGTTTCGTTCGCGGGTTAAGCTTTTTAATTTTTCTGGGTAAAAACGTGCAATGACTGTTTCAATTTGTCACTTGAGCTCGGTTTGTCGGTGGAGAGCAGTGGTGGCGTTTTGGGAAAGGGTCATTTTGGGAAAGGGACATTCTGGGAAAGGGACGTTATGGGAAGGGGAGATTTCGGGAAAGGGACGTTTTGAAACCGAGGGACATTTTGGGAAAGGGACATTCTGAGCCTGATCGGTGGTAATGGCCGCGACTTACGAGTTGTAAGTCATAGTTTCGAACCCAGACAGGCGCTTTACTTTGTGCAAATTATTTCTTCACCACTGCTCTCAAAATGGTAAAGGAAAACATCGTGAGGAAACCAAAAATTCGAAGACATGTGATGTGATACCTACCAACCCGCACTGGGCCCGCGTGGTGGATTACAGCCCACTCCCTCTCACCGAGAGGAGGCCTGTGTCCCAGCAGGGGGAACATTATAAGTAGACGAATGCGTATGCTCGGTTTAGTTTACAATAAGATTAGACATTTAAACAAACCTATTTTACAGTCCGCTCAACCGATTTTGACTTCTATTCCGTATGCTTGAGGATGGCATTAAAGGCAAAAAAGTGGTTATAATACCAACTGTTTACTGCAGCTGCCATTTGTCATGCCACCAACGCAATAGAAGTCAAAATTGGTTAAACGGACTGTAAAAAAGGTTTGTTTAAATCTTATTGTAAATGGAGTTTTAAAGTAGAAATGTATTAAAGCGTAGGTAAAGGTACTTTCTCAATTTAAATCCAATTTGTATCTGTAGTAAAAGCGTTTATGAGGCTAGGCTAATAGGTACGCAACCTTAACTGTGACCATATAAGGGCCGACTGTGTAAATATTCATACAATTTTATACTTTAGGTCGTACGTTAGTCAATACGGTCCTATTTTCAATGGAGCCAGTAAATTTCGCAAGGATTTTTCCGGAGCTAACGATGAAATCTATTTGAAAACTGTGACTTATTATTGTTTGATTATATAAATTACAGTGCCTACATACGAGTGATTGTCGCTCTAAATGGTCAGTTCTAATTGAAGATCTTTCTCCTAGATAAATGCATAAAGCTAATTGGTTGCCTAGTTCAGCCATTGATTTATGGATTCGTTTATTTCAATGAATATTCATTCATGTACTATTACAAACTACAAACTAATCTCAGAACGAACACGTTGAATCTGCTTCGTTTGCTGCCATATTTCACGATACTGACAACAGTTGCATACGCCTATTTAATTCTGTGTTACTTGTGTTATAAAACACACAGAGTTGCGCGTGCGCAAAGCAACATAATATCAATTCAAATACCGTGTAACATTTTGTAGCAACACTACCTCTTTCAATTTTCAGCTTATTTTATTTTTATCACGGGAAATATTTACGAGTGTGCTCATGGCATAGAGTTGTCAGGCGTTCGGAACATTGGGGTGTAAATCAAAGTGTGAAGTAACAATGGCGTACTAGAGATGTTTCAACACGCCCTGTAGCCCGTTACATAGAGAGGCGGGGTTGCAAGGTTTTAATCTATGCGAGTGTAAGGACAATGTACACCGGTATTGTGTTAAGTCTGTTTTGACGTTTATACTGTTTGTTGCCGCCAAGGCAAGCCAAGGTGTTATTATGTCCGCGACAAGGCTAGCCAATGATGTATAGCTTGTTCCACCTCGCTTTTATCCGCAATTTCTCACTGGGTGGTTTGGTTTGACACTAGTGATATATGTGGTAACTTTCTCGCTGATCACCGGGTAAAGGAGCATACCAGTCGAATGCAATAAGTCTGCAAACTCCTAGAGTCATACCTAATGCGGTTTGGACTACTTTTGCCGTCTCATAGTTCTGTGAACCAATTTACACGCTTAGTAATGTTGAGTGACGTCATTATTAGCTTGTTTAGTTATAAAATAAGAACTAAAAAAGTGTTGAGACAGAAAATGAAATGAAAGTTGAAGACCAATCACAGTGACGTGACTTCCAACATGAACCTATTGCGTGCCATTTTGAACACTATAAGTAGAACGCCTCTCCACACTTTTGCTCTTGTTGAGCTACTTAAGGAGATGACTAACGACGTCTTTAATCACCACTAACCCGAAATCTGATTGTCCTGTAAATTAAACAGACGCACATGCTGATTAAATATGCACAAAGCCGGTAACGAACCGGACGCCGACACTCATTATGTGCCAACAAGCGAAACGGCTCCCACAAAAGCTCGCTAACATAATGAACGTTTTTCAACCACTTTCTTCCAAGTAAAAAGTGCACAATTTATTGGAACTGTAAAAAAGTCATTAAAAACCTAACTTAATTGTCACGGCTGTCGGCGAACGTCGCGCGCCGCCGTCCGTCGCCGTCGCCCGCGCACCCGACCGCCGATTATGTTACCATTGTAACAGTCTTTTTTTACCAAATTGGTCTCTTGCTTCTTTTACAGAATTTCGGTTTCGCTTTCACTAGAATGTGTATTACTGTTCACTGTATTGATTAAACAAATTGCAATTTGATTTGCGGTTGCGGTGATACGAATTAATGTATATTTAGTTGTGTTTTTGACTTTTTGTATGAAAGCTGTAAGCTCCAGTTTCTTTCAAGTTTCAATAGACATTTCTTTGATTAAGTAGGCAATGTTTAGAAGGAGCTCTAGAATTTCGAATTTACTAATTAATAGTTCTACTACCCCACAAAGTTTAATTCTTTAATACGGTATTTTACTCTATATGAAAAAAAATCGAAAAATATATTATTTTGACAGCTTAGGCAAAAAGCAGTCGGAAAATATTAGTTTTAGGACATAAAATAACAATATAAATTTTAAAATTCAATGCACTCGGACAATCCTGGGTTTTCGTTCGGGCTCACTTTCATGCAATGGTCGCGTCCGTGGATATAAAGTATTTGTTTACTCAGCCAACTGACGACATGACCACAGAGCAATATGGCGTCCACTGCGTCCAGCGTTTTCGCGCGAAATTTGAAAATGTAAAATTTAAATGCATTTTTATGGCAGTTATCGATTAAATAAAAATTTCATATTTTTTTTAGTGGCTTATTAGCAGTATAGAATTTAATTGAGACACTTTTCAAAAATGGGTGTAATACCCTATTAAGTAATCTTTTATGAATCTGATATCAAACATTCCTCAGTCCCATTCTCCCATGATCCGTTTCCATCATTGAATTAGTTACGTAACCATCAATCTCAGTACCTACGTCTAAGTGGGTTATTAAAGACGGGTTAAGCTGACTCATTCCTGTCATTGCGATCACGAGGTCTAACAGAGCAGCCTTACTCGCAATGTTGTTGCACTTGCACTGAAGAAGCGGTGGAGGGCCAATGACTGGCCGATTAAAATGATAATTATTATGATGGTTAATCATAGGCTGGTAGATAAAGCTTTATTGTTTCTTACGAATAAGTGAAGTTACGTAAAAGATGGACGTGAGATATTGTAAGTAAGGTATGCTTTAGTGTTCGTAAGAGATCATTTTATAACTTTTCATTAAATTGATTGATTATAAAATTATAATTATACATTTTTAAATATTTCTTCAAAAATATATAAAAACAATTAAAAATATAAAACATAGTAGCCCACCGGTATCGGGAGTAGGGTTGAAGCTACCCGGCGGTCAGGACTGCCGAGAGAGGAACCTCTTAACAATGCAGGCCGTGTCCAGAAGTACCACTTTCTGAATCAAGCCCTTGATCCAGCTGCCCAACGAGAGCCTTCTTAGGTGTTGGTTGAGGCTCTTGGCAATTAACTAGTTATAATATTATTATGATTCATTTATTTGATATAAGTCGACATTTTTAGAGCGATCTATGGAAGAAATTTAAAAAACGAATGCTAAGTAGAGTAAACACATTTTGACACAAGTGTAGAATTTTTGTTATTGCATTCTAGACGGAATTAACACCCGAGCCATATGCGAGGTTGTTTTTGAGCCGAGAACTGTTATAACAAATGTCCACGTGTATCAAACGGCGTTTTTCAATACACTTTTGAAGAAATAAAATAAAATAACGAAAAATATTTTTGTCATGAATTATTAGGAAACTATGATTTAAATTTTCTTTTTTTTCCGCGCTTTGCTTTCGCCGGGTTGAAGGAGAAGCAAAGGAATAAAACCGATAAACAGCCTAATATGAAAAATAGAAAATTCAAATATTTTTGAGTTTAGAACACAAATAAATGTTAATTTGTTCATAAACTTTTTTTTATTGTAATAATCATGGTTTTTGATGATATTCAATTTCTAAACATTATTTAAATATTCAAAAAATATTAACGCCGTAAAGACGCATATCTCTTTGCCGAGATTAAAACAAAACATTCACCTCCGAATAGAGACGGTGTGAATGCCTCTAGCATTGAACCAATTTGGACTAAGTGTAGGTATGTTATCAGTGGCAATTTTTATTCCCGCACACGTGTTGGAAAATGAAAAATCGCACGCGTGTGAAATATATTTCGTTGTGAACCTAATCGTAATGCGATATGAACCAGTTTTCGAAGAAGTGTATTGAAAAATTATAAATGTCACTGTCAAGTTGATCTAACTTTCAAATAGTTTACGAACAAATTAGCTAATTTGCATCGAGGGAACTTTTTCGCAAATTAATTAATGAAAACTTTCATTTTTAAATTTTAAATAAAATTCGTACCTAATTAGTTTTTATGAGCGTGTCTATTAGCGTAAAAATAAAAAATTAATTAGCGTGGCGTTAATTAATGGCATTGCTCTACAGTGTACAAATATTTTAGAGGAAAAACCTGCGTATGGTTTTTATGATCGGTGCCAAAAAAATGAGCACAGTTTTCTAAATCTAGCGGATGGTATAATACCTACTAATATAGTCGAATTGTTTTATCACTTTTGACAACAGGGATGATGCATGAGTAAAAATAAAAGAAATTGTATTTAGCCGACCTGTCAGATAATAAAAAAATATTATGGGCAATGGTGGCTCCCTACGTCACAACTATAACAAACTACGTATAAAATCTAGCAAGGTCATGCCATATTCAGGTCATAATTCAATGTATCGCCGTAACCTTTTGAATACGTAAAAAAAGAAAAAATACGTGTCCAATATTTTTTAAGAATCTACAAAAATAACGGACAAAAAATATTTTGTCATAATCCCTAGATATTGACTAAAAATTTTTACGCGACATGCATTATAATGATATTTGGCACATTACCAAATACCATTAATAGTATAAGCCGTGTCTTAGTTTGTGACTAAAGATATAATAAGGGTCAACATTCAAGATACCTACTACATTAAAAAGTTTCAAACTCTTCAAGTGCAGTTATATACTAATTTCTAAACCCAAAAATCTCCAGGGGGAGGGGGGAGGGGGGTTAGTTGCGAACCACATAGGTTCACAGATTTTTTTTCCATCGGATGGTGTTTTTTTACGTTTATATATAATATATAAGCTTATATAGGTACCTATTATGTAAAGGGATTTTCCTTATGCACACATGGGGTGCAGAAAGCCTTTGAGGGGTTAAGTAGATAGGTATAAACCAAATTCATGAGAGCATAATTTCTAGCTTTCATCACTCTATCACTTCGTCTGAATACGACTTATATATCCCAAAGGCACAGAATTCAAACAAGTTCGAGTTAATAGCCCGTAGTAACTCAGATTAATCGAGGATTCCCAGCGAGCGATTAAAATAATCTTCGGTTACGTCGACGATTTGCGTCACAGTAATCACAAACGGCTTCCAATACCCTCTGCAGAGATATTCCACCATTCATTGATTCTTTTTCTAGTATTCCATCAGTAATTTCAGAGCTAGTGATACTGCTTGTAATGTATAAAATTGTCTAGTCATAGATTTTGAGTTGGTATTCACAAGTAATAAGCATGACGTCATAAAAAGAGGATACAAACCAATGCATAGAACTGTATTTTGTTATCTTTCATGCTTTACATGTATCCTTTTACTTTATTATTAAGGCGAGTAGTGCCGCCAACTAGCGCCACCATTGAGAAAAAAATCATAAGTCTTTGAGATATGGAACATTTTGTTTCTTACGAGTATGCTCACATTTTTAATCAGATGAGCTAGGTCTGGTGAGGTCAAAAAATCAACACTAAACCTCCTAGGTTCGAAGCCTTAGCAGTTAACGCCAAAAACCGCGTTTTTACTTATATATTTTTTTCTCAATGGTGGCGCTAGTTGGCGGCACTACTCGCTTTAAGACTAGCTTCTGCCCGCGACTTCGTCTACGTGAACTTACTCGTTCCCCCGACCCACCCCGTCCATCACATCACCTGCCCACGCTATTACTTCGTTTTTGTTAAGCGCTCTTTCTGATTTTTTTTCTTTTTGCTCGGCTTCTTATGGTCACAACGTAATGTTGAATAATCTATAGCCTTCCTCAAGAATTAGGCTATCAAAATGCAAAAAAAAAAAACAAATCAGACTTGTAGTTCCGGAGATTAGCGCGTTCAAACATACAAACAAACTCTCCAGCTTTATTATTAGTACTTATAGATAGACAGATAGATAGTTGTATCTTTAGGAATATGTAGGCGTATAGTAAAGGCAGCTATTATGTTATGAGCTTACATCATTTCGACCGCACGCGTATAGTTCCCGGAGAAGATACCAGCTCGAAAATGTTCCGGAGAGCGTGTCTAGAAATAGATATTCCCTGTAAAATGGCACTTACTAAAGATATAAACAGGTATTATTATGTTCCTTGCATTGCTTTCTTCACGTTTTATTATAGCCTGAAGTATTCATAAAAGGTTCAATAGATTTGAGCTCATAAAGGCACCGCAATGAGAAAGTGACTTGAGGCTTTATGCAAAAAACATTTCAAATTATGTATAAATAAAGATTTATGAGTCTCATTGTATTTGGATCCAGCATTTATCAACAAGTCCTGTATCAAAAGAAAGTGTTTAAAAAATTAGTCGCTTTTAGCGATAAGACCGCCCATTGTGTCACTCTATGTAAAATTTCAACATTGTAACATTGTAACCTGTAATTTAAATGGTGTGCATAATAAAGAGTATTCTATTCTATTCTATTCTGGTTAATAGTATACACTACAGGGTCAAATTCACTAGCGAAAGTCCATAGACGTGATGGTATCGATATCTTATTCATCTTCCTGCCCTTATCCCATATTACTTGGGGTCGGCGCAACACGTTTTCTTCTTCCATTCTCCCCTGTCAACCGTCACGCTATCATTCACTCCCTTCTCTTTCATATCATTCCTCACACAATCCATCCATCTTTTCTTTCGCCTTCCTCTGCCTCTCCATCCATCAACATGTATATTCATCACTCTTTTAGTCACATGCGTTTCGTCTCTCCTCATTACATGCCCATACCAAGACAAACGATTTCCTTTCAACTTTTCTGTCACTGGCGCCACTTTCAAACTTCCTCTTATATACTCATTTCTCACTTTATCCATTCTCGTCACTCCACACATCCATCTCAACATTCTCATCTCCGCTGCATGCAATTTTTTTCATCCGTCTTCTTCACTGCCCAGCATTCCGATCCATAAAGTAGGTACGACAGGCCTTATCACGGACTTGTAAATTTTCCCCTTCAAATCTATATCTAATTATCGATATCTAATTACTTACGACAAAATAAAAATACTGATGATTTTTTTTTTTGGGTCGATGACCGCTGGTTTTGTTGTGAGTTGATAAATCTGTTTTATCGTTTGAGATATCGATACAAGACCACATCACATCTGTGAAAATTATACAAAATATATATATTTTTAACCCAATATTTAAGTAAACGAAATACTCAGCGCTCATTCGTATCAGCCAATGGCTTAATTGCCAAGAACCTCGACCAACACCTAAGGAGGCTCTTGTCGGTCAGCTGGATTAAGGGCCTGATTCAGAAAGCGGTACTTCTGGACACGGCGCGCATTGTTAGGAGGCTCCTCTCTCTCGAGCCCTGACCATATACCTTGGACCATGTTCCCGATACCGGTAGGCTACTACTGATTGATAACCCCAAAAAGAAAACATCATCAAATAATTTTTTTGTTTTTTCATGTTTAGATATCGATTCCCAGCACGTCAGCGGAGTTTTGTTAGCTAATTTAATTTGATGCTGTATTATGACGAAAGTCGAACGGCGCGACGGGTTCATGACACGGTGCAAAATGCGCCTTATTAATATTATTATAAATGCTGTTGCAATAAATCAACCTGTTAATTTGATCTCCACCGATTCCATGTTAAACAAAAACAGGTTATGTTGCAATTTTTATACCTACCGATATATACATTCTCTGTATTTCCGAGATAACGAGTATTCTTTAAAGGTAACGCTTATCACACGGCTAACGAGGAATATCAGGAAAGTGCTGCAGACTTTACTATGAATGAATGAATGAAATGCACCGATCCCAGCGTGGTTTAACCAGACCCGATTACTCGAATGAACCCAAAGATTCACACTAGGCCCTGTTGCCTTATGTTATGTTACATGGTGCAACAGAGACCATTGCATATCAAGGAGTAGACCGGGGGGCGCGATAACGGTAGGGAAGACATGCCCTTAGGATATGGAGGGGATAAAGAGCCTATCCAGTATGCACCGTAAAATAAGCATTGGAATAGTAGAGAGACGGGTGATATAATATGGATGGGCTTTTTTACGACGTTGCTGCCATGTTGCTTCAAGTCCAGCTTCCCCGGTGAATCTTTAAACTGCGTTTTCGACTCTTTGTATATCGCTGCTATGCTGTATTACGAGTAATCTGCCTTCTCGACTTTTTTCTTCTTCGTTCTGATGAGTTGTCAGCAGCAGAATGTCCAGGATGCTGAAAAAATGTTAGGTTTCATCTCATCTCTATATACATCATCTCTAGAGCTCATCTCTAGCCCTTTACAGCCTGTTCAACCGATTTTGACATCTATTCCGTGAGCTAAAGGATGGCATTAAAGGCAAAAAAGTGGTTACAATACCAACTGTTTACTGCAGCTGCCATTTGCCATGCCACCAACGCAATATAAGTCAAAATCGGTTGAACGGACTGTAAAAAAGGTTTGTTTAAATGTCTAATGTTATTCTAAATGGAGTAAAAGTAGGTAGCAAAACTATTTTTAATCTGGTTTGTTACTGAGAACTGCACTGGATTTTCAATTCAAGGAATGTGTATCGACGTCTGAATCAGTCAAATGCTGATTTAATATTACCTACTTTCTTTTAGTTCCGGCAAAAAATGATCGGCCTTCATCTGCCTGCCTTTTCCTAACTATGTTAGGGTCGGCTTCCAGTCCACCGGATACAGCTGAATACTACAGTATTTTACATGGATCGACTGCCTATCTGACTTCCACAACCCAGTGACTGGATAACAGCGATAACCCTTGGTAAGACCGTAACGATTGTCCAAGATTCACCAATGACAGCCGGGACCAAGGGCTTGAAAGTGCTTTCCGAGGCACGGAGGGGTCTCGGTATGTAAAGATGGACACCCATCGTGCGGCTGTTATTACTTAGCCTTGTACATTAAAAATTACTTTACATTAGTCTTTATAGTATATCTACCTATTTATGACAGGAAGCTATTTAAAATCATAACTTCAAACTATTATTAATTACTAGCTACGCCCCGCGGTTTCACCCGCGTAAACTGGGATAAAAAGTAGTCTATGTGTTAATCTAGGGTGTCAGCTACCTCCATACCAAATTTTATCAAAATTGGTCCAGCCGTTTGAGCGTGAAGAAGTAACAAACATACAAACACAACCTTTCGCCTTTATAATATTAGTAGGATATAATGTGATTAATTAATTAATTAACTTATATATCAAAGTTAAAACTACAAAGTTAAAATAATAAATTTAACTTTGTTAGCTTAGTTGTTAATTTAACGTGCATGATGTGGTCTCATTATAAGTGAAGGAGTACACCTACTTAGTACCAGATTTTTCGCTTTATTTATGTTTCATGTATTGTGTACATCTTTTGTTGGAGATCCTAAATAAATGAATAGCAAAGACGACACGCGTTGCCAACATATTACCATCTAGGGTTTACCACATCCATTCTTATGGTGATATGTAAAAAGCGTACTGGGCGGGAATATGAGTGACAGTAAATTACTTCCACATCCAAAAAAAAAAGAGCGCAACAATGCGCTGGAATCAAAATAAAAGCGCCAAACCAAATAAAAATTGTTTAAAAATAAATTAAGCTATCTATCAAAAATATTTTCAGCCAGAGTTTTCAATTACCTAATACGCACATTTTAAATGCAACTTTGCAATGAAATTAGTTAGGATTTTATAATTACAGAAAAAAAAAAGTATAGGTCTTTTCGGAATTAAATTTTAAGGAGGAAATTTAACCTAATTGCTATCAATAAACGTATACCTAAAAATGAAATCCATACATGTTGCAATAGTGTGTTAAGAAAAAGCTCCCAATTTATTTTCGTATCACCTTAACAAACAAACGATGCACACACCATTAATTTTTCACATCCCATCAGCGCACAGCCGACAAACAACACATTACTTCTGTGTCATGGTTCGTGGTGTACCTATCATTAAAATTGTAACAACTATTGCATGTCAGAGCTAATTAGTCGGTACTAGTAACATTACATCAGAACCAACTTGAAGTATGGCAGTCATAAATTGTATTTATACAATTACTGGGCCGGATGGAAATAGAATATTCCTCAACTGGTAATAACGGGAGATTAGGAGCCATAACAAAATGACCGGTCTATTGTTAAAACAGGTTAAAACTGATATTATTAATTTATGCCTATGAGAACATTTCGGTCGTAGGCGGCGTATTTTGTGTAGCGGCGTAGCGCATAGCTACGGCGCGGCGTAGCAGTTGAAATTGATTTCGTAGATTTTTTTTTCTATACTGATTATTTATTTCGGCAAAGCAGTTTTTAATTTTGTAGAGTATCATTTTATTATAACATACGACAACAATTGATTTTAATTGTTGCAAAAATGGAAGTATAAAAATATTATTACCCTTTGATACATCGTAGTTTATTTAGTGTAGTGTTGGTAATAAATACGAGTAGGTCTGTTTTTATTACAAACAAAAAAAAAAAAAATAAGTTATAAAGGCGTGTTGCAAAGGAAGTTAGATGATATAAACATTTATTATGTATGATTACTTTACACATTTACGAGCTCACTCGAGAAACTGCTCTAATTTTATTTATTTGTTCAACGCTCGGCTTGTAAGTGCAGTAAGTACATCTACTTACGAATAATCTCTGCAGTCCTACCTACCTTTCCCACAGAACTCAGCACTTTTGCTAGGGTTATAAATAGACTCACAGACTAATATTCTCGTAAATAATCAGCAGACATTACTTTCACGTCACGAGAGGTGTGCAAATACTTGCAATCTTATCTTTACACGTCCGAATTGGGAAGTAGTAAGTTTAACTGGGATTTGTAAATGCGAGGGGTTATTTTTTATTTATCTGTATTATCGTTGGAAGCTAAGAGATGAGAGATTGGGGTAATGGAGCAAATTTAGGACTAGCAGTGCTAATCAAGTGTTTTCTGACAATGTTTTAATTTATTTATTTTCAAGGGATTGTTATTGTAAATAGGAATGAAATGCTGTTCATTGGTAAGCGCATCACCTGAAAACGGCTGGACCGATTTGGTTGTTTTTTGTTTTTAAATGTTTGTGATAGGTTTTTATGGAAACAAAATTGTCAAATTCGGGAAAAACTGAACATGATTTTTTTATGAGATTTTTGTATTTTGGACAGGACAACGTCTGTCGGGTCAGCTAGTGTATTGATTTATGCTGGCTGTATGTGTGAGGCTCAGTGCTCTAAAGGTGACTAGCCAAGTATCTATTATTATGCTAGTGATGATAGCTTGACTGATGATCTTAAAAACTTTGCTGAGACAGACTCGATGTGGAAGACGGAAGGTGGAGAACCCGGTGTTGTACCTTGAGAGAGACTTACATATCCAGCAACCTAAGATCCTATGAACGAGTGCAGTGATCTAGTAGATGTACATTATGGACTCACTTGAACGGTTCCGATCTGTACTGCTTGATCATTTGTCTCGCTGGTTATTATAATTTTAGTCCGTTCATTATTATTATTTTCTATCTACTTTTTGTTAATTAGTAAGGAGATGGCTGTATCTCTCTTTGTTATGTTTTATACAAATAAAATTTGTGTTCTGTTAAAAAAAAAAACTGCTCTAATTTTAAATTGCTTTTGCATTGTGGAGACTTTGTAAAATAGCCAACCTCAAAACAGCCCTCTTAGCGTATCATAGTTACGTGGCTTCTAACATTAGATATGGCATTGTGCTATGGGTAAATACAGTTCTTACAAACAGGGTATTTATAGCCCAAAAACAATGTATCCGTGCTCTTTGTGACGTGCCACCATCATATTGACATCATGTAAATCTCTTTTTAAAGATTTAAAAATATTAACTGTTCCCGGTATGTACATATTTGAATGCTGTAAATTTGTTAAAATGCACTCCGAACTATTTCAACGTCTTGAAGACACCGTTACGTTTAATACAAGATATCCTGATAGACTAATTATTCCTCCAATGAAAAGCCAATTATATCACAGAAGTTGTTTTCAAATGGTTATAAGGTTATTTAATAAATTACCAAAATCGTATAGGGAACTGCCAATCAATCGCTTTAAAACAGCGTTATTGAAATGGCTTGTAGAACAATCATACTATTCTGTGAAGGAGTACCTAAATTTTAAAGAGTGACACTGACATTTTAATAATTAATTAATTTCATTTTATTTTTTTTTATAATTTGTTAAATGATTGACATTATTATCTTAATTTACTAACGATGATTTATGTTTTATTTTTATTAGCTTCATTTATTAATTAGTTTGCATGCTAGTTTTAGCGAATTGTATTAGAAACTTTTAAAAAACCCGACCATCTGTAATGTACTACAATTCTTGCAAATAAAATTTCATTTCATTTCATTTAAGTTTATTCACCCAGTAGGTAGGTGACATAAGAAAATGCTGTATTTACCTATAATTGTATGTTACATTTAGTTATTTATTTTCCGTTACTTCCTGTAATTTATGTAGTGTTTACGAACGTTGGTGAATCTGAATATTTTTTTTTATATTTATATTTTAGTTTTCTTTATTTACGGTATGTTTACCTACCGTAATACTCGATATTCTTGGGCCTCAACATCAACTAATCACATTACGAGTACTATAATAGTTTTATTTCAAATAGTCGTGACTTTTACTGAATCATATTATTATATTGAGTCAATTTCGGTAGTAGGTACAAAAGTAAAAAAGATTTCACTCAACGAAAACATTTTCATCTTGAAATTCGTACTAATTTTGTTTATTCTACCTTTTTCGACTTTTTGTCGATCCGTAATTGAATTGTATTTTATAAAACGACAGACAACCTTTTTTTTTTCTTTGATTTTCTCTCTGTTACGCACTAACTTACTACACTACAAGTTAAAGCAAAGGTGTTGAAACTATTATTCATATTGATAGCTTTACTAAAGCAGCTCGTATATATGCGACCAACAGATTTACGATGTCAGTTTTTAATATCCACAGTGTTTACATGCGCTTGCGATTCAGTTACCATATAAACGGGTTGTGAAAAGTGGGTGCGTATAGCCCAAGGCAAAAAAAGATAGGTACAGAAGGTTGGGTCTGTACAACGAACGCGAACTGACACACTTCACGAACAGCGAGAGCAAAGCATACTCGCGACTGGGCATTCGTTTGCGGTGGTTTGAGATCTCTGTTTAGTTGACCTCGTGATTGCATTAGGTACCTAAGGTTAGACATTTAATTAGCTGCAGTAAAATGATGTCATTTCTACTCTACTTTCTACTGTCATTTCGTTATAAAATGGGAACATTTTTTTAAAACAATGACAGATAAGAAGTGTCATTTTAAAGCAGCTAATTAAAAGTCCGATTATAAACAAAACTGAGAACGGGTCTTCTCGCGACATTCCTTTTTACGAGGTAAACAGGTACCTACTTGTTTCCCGACGTTTCGACCTCCTTGCAGCGATCGTGGTCACGGGAGGACTGTAAGCAGCGGTCGCTGCATGGCGGTCGACACGTCGGGAAACAAGTAGGTACCTGTTTACCTCGTAAAAAGGAATATCGCGAGAAGACTCGTTCTCAGTTTTGTTTATAATGTGTGCAAATCGCGAAAGTTTAAAAAGTCCGATTATCTATACAACTTTTGACAAACATTCCTCTTGAAATTTCATGCCACCAGTTGGCGCCACTTTAACAAGATGCCTTCCATTTCAACGATGAATATAAAATATATGATGACGTTCATCATTCGTTTCAATCATTCGTTCATCATTCAGTCACGACTAAAGAGAATGTAGGCACTTTGACAATGTAGGCTTTTGACAAGTGCCCGGACCTGTCGTCTCAGTGCTGCCACCTAGTGTACCTACGTCATTTCAAAAAACCCTCATTAAAAGTGTTACGCAATGAGGGTTGAAATTTCGCTCACTAGGTGGCAGCACAGTAAATTGTGGCGTGAATCGGCATGAAAAATCCGACGGTTTTGAAGGAATTCCTAAGGCGCTGTTTCATAGGTTTGATACATACGTTTGCTCAGCAAGTAAATGACGCCATAAACGTGGCTGAACTGTCAAAATGGAAGGCATTGACATCGATTGCCATTGTATAATCAAAGATGAAAGCAATTACGAAGTCAACTATACGTACACATTTATGTGTACGTGCGCATGTTTTCGCTCTTATATTATGGAGATGACCTTCTGTAGGTACTATCTGTTTTGTAGCCTAAGGCTTATTCGAGCCCGTCTCGGTATCAACACAATTATTCAAGCGCAAGTTAACGACGTAAAGCGAGATTAAATTAAATTACAACTATTTACAATGCAGTCATTGTTGCTAGAGGACGCTAGAGGGTCCCCTAGCTAGAGGGATTTTCTTTAGGTAAGTACTTCTTTTTTTAATTTAGTTGGCATCCATCGATCTGGAAAGTGATATTAGAAATCTGTGATTGTGAGCGTGGCTTAGGAATTTTGTTAGTACTTTTTCTTGTCTGGTAAAACTGGTAACAGATTTGTGGTCTACTGGAATATAGAGTTAAAAACTCTCAATATTTAGAGTACCTATTTAGAGTTATGTTTCATATTTCAACAGTGTACTGATAAAATATCATAATATCAATACTCAATACTTTATTGCATTCCACATGTATTCTTAGATGGTAAAGCATAAGCTTTATCATCACCATGTGCTCTAACTATAAAGTTAGAGCACATGGACCCTGACATCAATTCAACGCAACCAATACAAAGTAATACATTTCTCACAAACTAAACAAGATGATACATCAAATGCCACTAAAGTTCATTTGCTAAAGAAATATGCGTCGATTTGTCCAACCGCTGCTGCTGTAATGTTTCAACAAATTGCATGCTTTCTTCAAGTCAAAAAGAGATGCACATATCTTTTTGCAGTGATTTTACGGCTCTCTTTTTAGCATAGGCCAAAACAATAGTAGTGGCGCCAGGATTAGGGATGGCCAACGTTTTCATATTTACATAATTCTGGAAACATAATATAATTCATATTTACTTAGGCCTGCTTTTTTTTTTCTTACTTCAAGAAGTTTGTCTACACCTACGTGGAATAGCTTACCTGCATATTTCGAAGACATGCAGATAAGTAGCTGACAAACCAAAATATTAACCTTTCAATTTCAACGCTGCAAACTTTGACATTTTGTACGGTTAGCTTCTTAACACTTTCAAGGACACTAAACAAGACAATAGATGTTTTATTGTGATTACGTCTATGGCCGATTATTGTCCTTGAAAGCGTGAATGGCCATTGCCCTATCAAAAAAAAAAAAAAAACTATAATACCTACAACACTTATCTATAACCCCTTTGTATGTATGTATGTATGTATACATTGTATGTATGTACGTAGTATGAGAAAGTTAATAATAAAAAAATATTTTCTTGGTATAGAACTCATACTACGTACAATATTAGGTAAAATTACTTCACACCGAACTCGTGTGAGGGGATAATACAAATACAATACAAATACAAATAGTTTATTTTCTTTAACATGGTATGTACAACATAGCTAGTGATAGAAATGTCCTTTTAAGCAAATAAATGCCTGTATTAGGACACTCCGCTCTTCCGCAACTTAAATTTACGTAATGTACATTCACAAACAAAATTAAGCCAATGTTTACTATTTATATAATATTGAAAAACTAAAGTAAAATAAAGTAAATTAAAATTATTCCAAACAAAGAATTGTAGAAGACTAAATTTTTATATCAGCTTATTACGAAATAATTGTTATAGTTATATGAGTTGGGAATGTATGATATATGAGTGTAGTGTGTATGGGTGTAGGGGCTGTATGTGTGTGTGGTGTGTGTGTGTGTGAGGGATGTATGTGTGTATGAGGGGTGTATGTGTATGTGTGGTGTGTACGTCAACATTTTGAACATATGAGTAAGTGTACGTACGTGTATGAGTAAGTGTATAATACCTACAAAACAACACAAAAATTGTCAACACAACAAAAAACCAGCCAAGTGCTAGTCAGACTCGCACACGAAGGATTCCGTACCACAGTAAAATATTTAACACTCTTATTAAAAAAAAAAAACACGTTTCTTGTAAAATAAAATATGTAACAAAAATTTAAGGGGGTAATTAATAGTCCTTTAATTTTTATTATTAATTTTATTTTTATTATTTGTTGTTACAGCGGCAAAAGAAATACACAATCCGTGAGAATTTCCACTGTCTACCTATTTACCTACGGTTCATGAGATACAGCCTGCTGACAGATAGACGGACAGACAGCGGAGGCTTAGTAATAGGGTTCCGTTTGGTATCGTATGGGTAAGGAACCTAATATGACGACTTGCAGAGCTACAGCGCCACAAGGTTCTTTTGGCGCGCGGCCAAAATCTGAACTAACGCCGCCATCTTGTTTTCTCAATACGATTTCTGTTACAAATTCACAAATTTTTACCAACATCGCCCCCCTGTCAATGTTATTCAGGCGCCAAAAGATCCTTGTAGCACTGTATGAGCAAATTATGATGTTGCCCGTTATTTATGTGGCATTATACTGTCTATAGCTTTTGTTGGACATCATAAATACATAGATAAATTGAGCAACCCTACGTAAGGACCCTGTCTTGCAGGCGATGACGGCCGGGTCGCCGGTCGGCAGGCGTGCGAGCGTGCGGTAAAGTGAAGGCCGCGCGGAGGCCGGTCGTCGACCGCGCTATTTACGTCCATGCCAACCTGGCCGGGCCAGCACCGGCCGCCGGCTGCTCGTCCGATTCTGGACTTAGCGCAGTAATATGAAGAAGCGTCAAGTGTAACCACGGAAATAAAATACGATCGATGCATTTGCAGCAAAATTGGATACTAGGGTAACCACAGAAACAAAATACGATTGTCAATGTGGTCATAGCGAGAAATGGTTTTAGAAAAAAGTAGAAATTACGCCATTAGACGTAGCCAAGAGGAGTCCGTCCGTTACTGAATTTGAAATCACCGAGACCGGACGGACTGCACAACTTTTGGTTGAAATGGCTAATTAGTTCACACACTTGCCTGGCATCTCAGTTCCAGTCATCCTTAGAGTCTGGTTCGCTACCGCAGTTTCTAACAACAGGCGTTACCCACCTGCTCCACAAAGTAAAGTCAAAGTTCTATTTGAAATAAGCCTTTTCAGGCTATTTTGTGATAGAATGTCAACATCCTTTATCGACAATAAGTATTTATTTATTTATTGCACAATGTACGTACGTAGCCTGTAACTGTGTAGTTACAGGCTTTGCTTACAACTAATGAGTACATAACACCGTTGGGGCGCAGCAAGATAATTTAAAACTAGAATATTGTGTCTGTAACATTATTAATTAGAACATTCTTAAACTACTGGGGCCGTACTATGACGTAAAAAAAGATCATGTATCCATCATGGTTCCAGTGAGAGAGAGAGACGGAGCTTTATACGACCTATAGCACCATCCTTTTTTCTCAACGGAATCATGATGGATCTATGATCTTTTTTCACGTCATAGTACGGCCCCTGTACTGTTCTGACTGCCTCGTTGGTCTAGTGGTCGTAAGCGCTACTGCAGAGCATGAGGTCCTGGGTTCGATTCCCGGGTCAGGCAAAGTGTTGTTGGAATTTTCCACCTGGAATTTCTCAGTAGCAGCCCTGAGTCAGGATTTATGGCTGGTTGATGGCAATAGGCTCGCTCCTATTACATAGGACTTGCGTAAACATAACTGGCGAAATATGGGTATATTATAGGTAAATCCATGCCGGAAAATACAGCCGTGAAGTTGTGTATATCTGTTCCATTGATTCCACTTTTCCTTCACATTCTCCTAACAGGTGTTATTCTGACATTCTGGATGCACGCAACATGTCAAATCATCGTACCGGACATCTATGGCGAGGCCAAACAAAAGCTCATAATTTTAAAAATAACGCACTCTATTTTGTTGAACGATGTTTAAGCTTAGCACTACCTTTTTAGGGAGGCATAAATTAGTTTTTTATCAAATGTAAATTTTATGCATTGTTTCTGGTACTTAATCAAAATAATAGTCATATAAATTCTTTAGAATTCGTGGATCTCGTGGCTAAGTAATAACAGCCGCACGGGTCGATCCATCAGGTTAAGCTACGCTTGCCGCCGGGGTTGGTCCGTGGATGAGTGACCATCTTTACATACCGAGACGCCTCCGTGCCTTGGAAAGCACGTGAAGCCGTTGGTCCCGGCTGTCATTCGTGGATCTTTGACAGTCGTTACGGGTCGTCAGAAGCCCGAAAGTCAACCTGTCTTACCAAGGGGTATCGTATTACCCAGTTACTGGGTTGTGGAGGTCAGATAGACAGTCGCTCCATGTAAAATACTGGTATTCAGCTGCATCCGGTTAGACTGGAAGCCGACCCCAACCTAGTTGGGATAAGGCTAGGCAGATTGATAAGTTCTTTAGAATTGTATTACCTTATAAAAATGCTGATTACAAAAACGATTAAATGAAATTAGTTCGCAGTGTAAGTATTCTCTAATAATGTTAAGTAGATCTAAATTGGATCTTGAATAGTTTATTTAGCTTTCTTTACCAATTGAAAAATGCTAGACCATAGATAAGAGAATAAGTTTCTTTTACATTGAAGTAGGTAATTCTGAAAACGAAAACTCTGCGACTCTCGTATTTACCTCAAACTTAAGGCGAAGATTTATAAAACAATGGTTAGACCGGCGTCTTGTATGGATCCAAATGTTAGGCCACAAAAGGAAAAAATTAAAGGCAATTTTTTTTTTGCTTGCAGCTGAGATGAAAATGATAAGAGGGATGTGTGGGTTACGCGAATGGATAGAATAAGAAATGAATATATAAGAGGAAGTCTGAAGACACCGGTGACTGAAAAGTTGTGCGAAAATCGGTTGTCATGGTATCGGCATGCGATGCGGAGGAGTGAGGAAAATGTCGTCAGGAAAGTTTAGAGTAAGAATGTGGATGGCTATACGAGTAGGGGAAGACCAAAGAATCGATGGATTCTTAGTGTGCTCACTTAGTGGGGAGAGCAGCGGTTTGTAAATATTTTTGTTTGGATTTGGATGAGTGTCTGTGATGTGATGACTCATGAGTGGAGTACGTTTTAGGTAAAATGCGCACTGATTATACGTCATGTACTATCGACAAAACGGACGCCTTTACACCTTAAAGTTGCTTTTTGTATACACCGCGATTCATTGAAAAATCCTAGCCCCTATGGACCTTTGTTTTACTTTGTCATAAGTACAACTGCAGCTTGCAAGCAAAATTGTTTCAAAATTGGAAAGACCTAGCATTTGTCGATGGTACCTACTTTGATAATGATCCCAGTTGCCGCTGCCGATATTCTCGCAGATCGTAACTCATCGCTCATTATAAGTCTGTGGTCTTGGTGCTAAAAGGGTCAAAGTATGTTTTTGTGAGAAATGAGATTAAAGTGACAAACTATTGAAAAAGTGATATATTTATGTGTACTAAAAGGGCGTAAGTGTAACGACAATCTCTCAAAAGATACTTTGTTAAAAAGGCCAATGTAGTGTGTGCATTCATACCGTTACCTACACAAAAATTATTAAGTGTTAAAAGGGCTGTACAAGTACAAGTGGCAATTGTACTTAAGCCAAGGGAATTTAAAAATAAACACTACGCTAGTAATATAGTTGGAACTAAAACGACCAAAATTAACTTCCGTTTTTGTGATACAATCTTTGCTTTGGCTGCATAATTTAATATATAATATACTAGCTGCGCCCCGCGGTGTTACCCGCGGTTTATGAGATACACTAAAACGTGTATTATTTAATTGGTGTGAAAAGTATTCGCAAAAAAATTGCTCATCCCACGGGAACACTACATTTTTTCAGGATGTAAAGTAGTCTATGTGTGCTATGTGTTTATCCAGAGGGTCAGCTACTTCCGCACGGAATTTCATCAAAATCGGTCGAGGCGTTTGAGTTTGAAAGAGTAGCAAATATATTTGAATTTCTTGCTCATCCCACAGGAGCACTACATTTTTTCGGGATAAAAAGTACCCTATGTGTTAATCCAGGGTATAAGGTGTCTACATACCAAATTTCATCCAAATCGGTCCAGCCATTTGAGCGTGAAGAAGTAACAAACATACACACACACACACTCACAAACTTTCGCCTTTATAATATTAGTGTGATGTGATATCCATACGCAAAATACGCGCATTGTCGTGGAGTTGCGGATACCAGCCCGTATTACCTATAATAATATTATTTAATAAAGCAAAATATACCAATATAATACATTGATCCATTTTGCATTTGCTCTAAAGACAATAATATTTTTAGTATCCTCTTCTGTTATTAAAATGACCAAAGTTACCATTTGTCATTAACATAGAATTCTTGTTAGTGCTAAAAAGGCTTAAGTAGCAAATATTTTCAAAAATACCAATTTTTTCTTGAATTTGAATTTTATTAAAAAACTAAAATATGGCATCGAAAAATTCCTCCGCATCGTTGTCGACTGGTACCCAAGAGACTGGCGGCATTGCCACGTTGTATGGCAATGCTAAGCCTCTGGCCAAGGTAAAAGCCAGCTCTTGGGTCACGGGAAGTGTCAACAAGCCGCTTGGAGATTTCGTTGAATATTTTAGTTTTTTAATAGTTTTAGTTATGTTAGAATATCATTTTGTTATTTTTAGGTTATGTTTATAATACATTTAAATAAATATACATTCAAGCATTTTATTAATAAATCAACCTACAAATATGTATCAAATAACAAAAAAAGATTTTGTGATTCTACAATAATAACATGTAAATAATAACTATCGATTTTGGTTAATTTTTCGAATGCATATTACTGAAAATAAGAATGATTGACAATGGCCCTTTTAGCCCCAGGCCACAGAATTAATTTACACGTTTTTTTACCCTTTTAAAGATAAGCGACCCGATTAATTCCTTATGCCTTTTAATGAATTACGCGGGTTGAATTTACTATGAGACTGGTTAAATGTTAATTGCAGTTTATTATACTTAGGTACTAATTTTTTTTTTAATATGTTGTTTTTAATAGTCAACCGCACTTAGTGGTAACACCTACACTTCGAAAAATTGCCCTTACAGCGAAGACATACGTAAAGGCACTGTCAATGTCGATTGATATTTTGTTGGGCGGTTGACTGCGTATTGACCGTCGGCAATCAAAGCATAGCAGTCTGTATAATGCGCGCGCAAGTGCTTGTCACCGCCTGAGGTATGTGAGCGGTGAGACGGGGGAGGTAGACAAAAGTCAAGCTAACTCAGTCAATCGCGCCCTCCCCCGTTTCACTCCTCACATACTCAGGCGGTGACTAGCACTTGCGCGCACACTATAATACTAATATTCTGTTGTGATAACTGTTGAACCCTACGCTGTAAATCAGCTATCCAAATGTCAACAAGTTTATAGACTGTGTGATTTGATATTGTGCTTTTACGTGGCAAGACGTACTTTAGGCTCCTATTTTCAAAATATTCACAATAAATTTACGTAGCCTTACGTTACATAGGTTTATAAAAACTAGTTTCTGCCCGCGACTGCGTCCACGTAAAATTTCTTGTTCCCCCGACCCACCCCGTCGCATCGCATCACCTGTCCATGCTATTACTTCGTTTTCACTTAGCGTTCTATCTGACTTTTATTCTTTTTTCTCGGCTCCTAAAGGTCATAGCGTGATATTAAATAACTTATAGCCTTCTTCAAGAACTGGGCTATCAAATGCAAAGAGAATTTTTCAAATCCGATCGGTGGTTCCAGAGACTAGCGCGTTCAAAAAAACAAACAAACTCTTCAGTTTCATTATTAGTATATATTTATAGATATGGAATAGATAGATGTTAATGATGGGAAAAGTAAAACACTTGAACAATGAAATAAAACCAGCTATATAGCCCTATCTATAATTAAAAGTTCCCATCTCGATGTACTTATGTGGTACCTATATCGTGAACAATTAATCGTAATTTAATTAGTTAACGCTAACTGACATTTACCTCTGCTATCAAAGTACAGTCATGAACAAAATATGGTCAAATCACTGACAAATGAAAGAGAGTATCGTGAATAGTGATCTTTACAATTTGGTACTCACGTGTAAGATGACGTTAACACTGACATTTTTTTTTGGATAAATGAAATGTTTTACCTGCCAAATAATATTTTTTGAATTTAATTTGTTGTAGGACAATAGTCAATTTATTCTGTAAAAATATCACCGTGAAAACTAGGTGACGTGAGCTTGAAGTGACCTGTCATTCCTTCAGTGCAGCATTCGTTCAGTGAGCTTTAAGTGCCCTGTCATTCCTTCATTGCAGTATTCATTCAGTGAGCTTTAAGTGACCTGTCATTCCTTCAGTGCAGCATTAATTCAGTGAGCTTGAAGATACCTGTCATTCCTTCAGAGCAGCATTCGTTCAGTGAGCTTTAAGTGACCTGTCATTCCTTCATTGCAGCATTCATTCAGTGAGCTTTAAGTGTCCTGTCATTCCTTCAGTGCAGCATTCGTTCAGTGAGCTTTAAGTGACCTGTCATTCCTTCATTGCAGCATTCATTCAGTGAGCTTTAAGTGACCTGTCATTCCTTCAGTGCAGCATTCGTTCAGTGAGCTTTAAGTGACCTGTCATTCCTTCATTGCAGCATTCATTCAGTGAGCTTTAAGTGACCTGTCATTCCTTCAGTGCAGCATTAATTCAGTGAGCTTGAAGAGACCTGTCATTCCTTCAGAGCAGCATTCGTTCAGTGAGCTTTAAGTGTCCTGTCATTCCTTCAGTGCAGCATTCGTTCAGTGAGCTTTAAGTGACCTGGCATTCCTTCATTGCAGCATTCATTCAGTGAGCTTTAAGTGACATGTCATTCCTTCATACAGCATTCATTCAGTGAGCTTGAAGAGACCTGTCATTCCTTCAGAGCAGCATTCGTTCAGTGAGCTTTAAGTGTCCTGTCATTCCTTCAGTGCAGCATTCGTTCAGTGAGCTTTAAGTGACCTGTCATTCCTTCATTGCAGCATTCATTCAGTGAGCTTTAAGTGACCTGTCATTCCTTCAGTGCAGCATTCATTCAGTGAGCTTGAAGTGACCTGTCATTCCTTCAGTGCAGCATTCATTCAGTGAGCTTGAAGTGACCTGTCATTCCTTCCGTGCATCATTCATTCAGTGAGCTTGAAGTGAGCTAGGGACACTGTCTTCAAGCTCAATTCATCTAAATTTTAACGTTCAAAACTAAGGTGAATAAGACCGTCTGATAAAACTTCTTGCAAAAGTTTTTCCTCATGACTGTACGTTTCTACAGTAGCTTGGCAAAAAAGAGAACTTTTTATAATTAACTCGTTCTGTCCAAACCTTATCTGTTACCTCGATATGCAATTACCTTTTTATTTGGGGCGTGCTCCAAGTAAACCACTCGTATGGTAATTACCATCTTACAATATACCTAATAATCGTGTGTCTTATGCTAACTAGCGCGGGAAATGCCTTGTCAAACTGCTTTGTTGTAGATCAATATTAAGATAAAACACCAAGACGTTAATTATTATGTTATAAAGCTGTCTTTATTGCATCTTTGCCTTCATTGAAAACGTTCAAACAAACTGCAGACGGTAATACCGGGTAATATAGCCTTTTAATTGGTATCTACGATGGGAATTTAAAAGACCTAAGAAAAAAACGAAAGAACTTTAGTGCTCACACATTGTTGCCAAGACACCAAGTTTTAACTCAGAAGTAAGTAACATTGAATTGTTGTCTGACGTTTAAGCGATGTAATTAAGCCGTCAATGGAATACAATAACAGTTTCCCACAAAGATTGTTGCTATTAATTAATGTTATCGTATTGTTATAAATAAATTGAGTATAAACAAAACATTGAGAACAGTGTGACCCCACAGAACACAAATTGTAATTGTAAAGGGCTCATTAACAATCAAAAATTTAAAAGACAATGGAAGCTACACCATAATTTCACACTCATTTTCTTAAAAAAATAATTACACTTTAAAATTGTCTGTGGTGAAAACATGATTTTCTTTGTGGGTGAAATTAGAACGGAACCAGACGGCACATCGCGTCGGTAAGTGCTGTTATCGATACTTTAGAATCACTCGATTCATTGTAATAGCTCAGAAAATGATCTGATTGTAGTACAATAATAATATTATGGAGCGCAATGAACAACAATTGTGCACCACCGAGTGGATTTCGAAATCGATGGCATTGCGCAACTGTAATGATAGCACAGGAAATAATAAAACAAATTTGTGCATAATAACGTGTTATAACTATATTTTTGTTAAATTTATTACTGAAGGGTGGTATTATTGATTTGGGATACAGAAAGGGCCTTAGTAATTGTAGAGATTTAGATTATCTGGTAGATTGTGGCATGCAACCGTAGGTTTGTAACTGTATTTTTGTCAGGGATACAGGAAACGCTACAAATCAAAATTATCGCGACGTAACGTATCTCGGATAAAACGAATAATATATTGTGTATGTCTCAAAGTACACAAATCCTATATTCAGGCTTAAAGAGAATCGCGATCTAACTGGAAAGATACTTATTCTTAACTTGATTCAAGTAGTAAAGTCAAAGAAGTCATCTTTTAAAAAAAAAAAAACAGGCACTTTGTCATAGACAACTCACGTCAAATTTCAGGGTGTGATACAGAACATCAAACCGAACAACTTTCTCCATGGGACCATCGTAATCGCAAAAAAAAATTTCAACTGTGTCATAGAAAACTTCAATACCTACTCGACGCAAATGTATGGAACGGCTGATTATTTTTTCGCGATTACGATGTTGGTGCCATGGAAAAAGTTGTTTGGATTGATTGTCTATACCACATCCTTAAATTTGACGAGGATGCAAAACGAACGTTTTTTGATCTTCTAATGATGGACACTTTTTTAAATTAATGGACCTTTAAAAACTTTTTGCGCTACTCCCAAACTAATATATTTAGAAAATTAACCAAACATTTGATCAAAAAGTAAGAAGGAAACCATATCATTCGGTCACGTGCTCTGAAACCATTATATATTTGCTTCAATTCTATAAGTAACTCTCACTCTCTACATGTCCGACAATGAATGAATGAATGAATGGCGAAATTTAATAAGTCTGATGTAATATGGACAAAAAATATCAATTCATTTCACATTAGATAGAAATGAGATGTGCTTAGCCTCTCGTGAGGCTTCGCTGTTTCAATGAGGCTATGAAACGCTATAAAGCGTTTAATAATTACGGCTTTTGAAGGCTTAATTCCGGTAGCTTTTTTTCATTGTTAAGTTGTAATTTTTAATCATTGGATACTTGGATTATGGAGCTCGTGGCTAAGTAATAACAGCCGCACGGGTCGATCCACCAGGTTAAGCTACGCTTGCCGGGATTGGTCAGTGGATGGGTGACCATCTTTACATACCGAGACTCCTCCGTGCCTCGGAAAGCACGTTAAGCCGTTGGTCCCGGCTGTCATTCGTGGATTTTTGACAGTCGTTACGGGTCGTCAGAAGCCCGAAAGTCTGACAACCAGTCTTACCAAGGGGTATCATATTACCCAATTACTGGGTTGTGGAGGTCAGATAGGCAGTCGCTCCATGTAAAAATACAGGTATTCAGCTGCATCCGGTTAGACTGGAAGCCGACCCCAACATAGTTGGGAAAAGGCTAGGCAGATTGGATACTTTTTTTTTTTTTTTTTTTTTGTGGATGGGAAATCATCAAATGACTTCTCCCGCTCTGGGCAGAGGCGGGAGGGCGTGTCAGACTTTTACTGACTAAAACCCACCCATGTTCCTTCAGCTGCCCGTGCCAGGGCCACGGTATCTCTTTCGAACTACCCGCGACCCCGGCGGCATCGGCCCAATTGACCCCGTCACTGCTGACATCTCTTTGAGGCGCGCGTGGAACACAACGCGCCGTCGACCCGGGCCTGGTCCTTACCGGACGGCGAGCTGCCCATTACTCGTCATCCGCAAGCCCGCGCCTACGGTGGCCGGGAATCGGCAATCGATTCCCGCCGCCCAGGGCGTCTCCTACGGCGGCTAGGGGCGCGAGGGCGCGGCTGTTGCCTCTCCCTCACGCGTTCCGCTTCCTCCTTCGCGAGCATTACTGCTTCGCAGAAGGAGGTGACGGCTTCCCATGCACTCTCGCTCCGCACCATGGCCTGGACCAGGTTTGGACGCGAGAGATCGCCGCCGCCGATCGCCTCCGTGAGAACACGGCGGTGCTCCGCCCAAGCCGGGCAGACCTCCACTGTATGCTCCACCGTGTCCTCCGGGCGATCCACACAATGGTGACACCCGGGCGTTTCCTCCCGCCTTATCCGAAACAGGAACCTCCCGAAACAACCGTGTCCGGTGAGGACCTGCGTCAGGCGGCAGGTGAGGACGCCGTGGCGCCTCTCCAACCACTCCTCAAAGAGGGGACTTATCGCCGCAATTGTGGCGTGCCCAGCGCTGGGTTGCGACAATCGCACTCTCCATGTCGCCATGAGATCCCGCCGGAGCTCTGTCCGCTGTACCGTGATTTCTCGCGGCAGCGGAGTTACGCCCCGGCGTTTCACCTCCTCGCGCCACTCCCACACGTGCGCGAGGACTTTTGCCTCCAGATCCCATGGCGGTAATCCGGCAAGGAGGCACGCCGCCTCACAGGAGACCGTGCGGTATCCCCGGACTAGCCGGATGGCCATGACCCTCTGGGACGCGTTCAACCGGCGGGCTGGTCGCAGCCTCAGGGAACGCGCCCACACCGGTGCCCCGTAAAGGGCCATGGACCGCACGACCCCCGCGTAAAGCCTCCGGCAGGAGGCGTTTGGACCCCCCAGATTGGGCAGGAGCCGCTTCAAGGCAGCCCCGGCCCGCTCCAGTCTGGGAGCCAAACGTCGGAAGTGCTCCACGAAGTTCCACCGGCTGTCGAGGACGAGTCCCAGGTACTTCATCGTCGACTCAACCCCGATGTGAACCCCTCCTACCGTTATTTGGGAACCCGACGGTGGCGCGTTCCGAGGACCATGAAAACACATGACCTCGGACTTGTGCAGGGCCACCTCGAGTCCCAACTGCCGGATCCTCTCTACGATTGTCGCAACCCCGCGTGTCGCTAGTTCAGCCGCCGCCTGGTGCGACCTCCCCTGCGCCAGGACCAGCGTGTCGTCAGCGTAACATACAACGCTGACGCCGCTAGGGAGGTCGGCGCGCAGCACCCAGTCGTACCCGATGTCCCACAGATGTGGCCCCAGGACCGATCCCTGTGGGACACCGCACGACATCTCTCGCCGGTTCCACTCTCCCTGATGACCGGGGTAGATGACGGCCCTGTCCGTCAAATAGGCCTCGACCACTCGACGGAGGTGGGTTGGCACCCGGTGATACCGGAGTGCCTCCCTGATGCAACTCCAGGGCAGGGTATTGAAGGCGTTGGCGATGTCTAGAGACACCGCCAAGACGACCCCACCCCGGGCCACAGCATCCCCCGTCGTGAGGGCTCGCACGCGCATGATGGCGTCCACCGTAGAGCGCCCCCTGCGGAAACCAAACTGGCTCTCCGCCAAATCCGGCCCCTCCTGCACCAGCCACCCGACGAGGCGGTCTGCAATGACTCTTTCAAAGAGCTTGCCCACCTCGTCGAGCAGCACGATGGGCCGGTAAGCGGACGGAGAGTCCGCAGGGCGCCCCGGCTTCTTAATGAGGACCAGTTTCCCTGTCTTCCAACGAAGTGGGAACTGGCCCCTCTCCAAGTATGCGCTTAGGAGCCCCCCTAGTCGAGGCCCGAGAGCCCCAAAGGCCAGAACCCAAGCTCTTCCTGGCAAGCCGTCGGGTCCTGGGGCGGTATTTTTGGCACTCAGCCTACGTACCGCCGCTCTCAGCTCTACCTCGGTCACTTCCGGAGCATCGTCGTCGTCGTCGGTGATGTGGTCCGCATCGGGCACCGCAGGAGGCGTAGCCATGGGCGGGGGAGTATGTTCCCCTCGCGAAGGGAACAGAGCGCTCACCACGTCCTCCACGAGCTGCGGCCGGAGACTCTGCGTCAGCGGGGGAGCCCATGGGCGGAGTTTATCCCGCACCATTTTATAGGGGCGTCCCCACGGGTCTCTGTTCAGAGTCCCCAGCGACTCCTCGCGAGCCAGACCCCTGGCCCGAGATTGGATACTTGGATTATGGAAATCAATTTATATTAACTTTTGATTTGTGTTGTGTATTGTGTGATTATTAAAAAACTATCGTAATTAAAGGCAGTATTTAAGCGTAATTTATCGTTATGGCTTTTAAATTAAATTAATTATATAATTGTAGCCACCGTTTTCACACATAATAAGAACAGAGAGATCGTACGCATGATGTTATCGACACTACATTCAAGAAATTGGACTGGAGGCAAGTTTTTGTCTCCTCACTATTAATTCTTATTCCCCTCACTAGCTAATATGGCCGCTAATTACGTGGTAACAAACCGACGGATGTAAACACCGTGATCACAGTATCCAGGCTATTTTTACACAATCTATATATGGAGCCTTAAGGGCTGGCAATAGAATTTAAAGCAGAAATAGTTAGAAGGGAAAAAGAAAGTAATACATCTGAGCTTTCTTTTTGCCCTTATAAAACTAAGTTTTATCTTTTCACGGCGGTAAATCCTTTACGTTCCTACACGATACGATTTTAGTAGCTATTCAAACACTTCGCTACTTCGCTCATTACTTTTATTCTCTTTTCATTCCTTCGATGGAAAAATAAATTACGTCTCCAACTTGATTTTTGTATAATTCTATTCAATTTACGGATAATTGTCTAGTCATTTTATTTGTAATGCAATCACAGCAATATCAAGGCAAAACAATACTGCGGTCTGCTATCAGTCCTGCAATTTCTCTAACAACGTTGCGGTTTTTGAAACGTATTATATCCAGCGATCTTTGTGACCTTTACAAATTATATAACGATCAATTTTCTAAAATTGATTGCATTGATTTTGGTGGTGCACTTACGTGCTTACGGACTTACGGCGCCGACTGTACATCATGAACAAAAATCAATAAATATTACATAATCACCTGTCTGCGTAAGTTCGTAAATATTGGTTTATTTTCAGACTTTGAAATTCCGATGAATAATTCAATTTACTTTTCGATAAATATAAATGATATATTTTCAGAGCTATTTTGAACTCTATGTCATTGATTTTAAGCCTGAAATAATATTTTTTATAAAACGGAGGACCTTCAGGGCTGTTCGGAAAATAATCGAATAACTTTATAAATCGCTGTAGGTGTCCTCGAGATGACTGGTACTCCGTTATGAGTAAAGCATATGTGGCACCCATTTATTTTTAAGTACTGTAAATTATTATCTCAAACGGCGATATACAGTGTGTCTGGTCACCGTTGTCCGACCCGTTAAGGCGAAGCAATATGATCAATTTTATCGACAAATCCACCTGTCTTGATTTTTTTTATTGAGTACGGGTTTTCAAACTTTTACGTTTCAAGTATTCTTTTAAGATTTTAATGGGAGTTTTTGATAAACCTCTTACTGTCAACTTATTGCCTACTTTTGTAGCTATTGAACGAAACCACGTTTATGCTTGTAGGACCTCTAACATGGGTAGATATTGTATTTATAAATGAACCCATCCGCACTCAGAAAAAAAAAAAGGGCAGCCATTTCAAAACAGTAGGGCCAAAATGCCTTACTATGGTGGATTTGTCGACAAAACTGATCATATTGCTTCGCCTTATCGGGTCAGACACCGGTAATCAGACACACTGTATAGGTACAGTGGGCTGCATAAATTCGGTACCCCAGTTGTATTAAAATTTTAATACAACTGGGGTACCCAATTGATGCATCCCACTGTAATAATAAATAATAATAATAAACCTTTTTATTCTGAACTTCTCAGTTGATTAAAAACACTAGATATATTCTTGTTGTTGTTATAATATATCCCGAAGCTCAGTTTGCCTTTTGGCATAGGCCTCCTCTAACATTTTCCATTGGGACCTATCCCGCGCTACCCTTCTCCAATGATGTCCAGCTGTGACAGCCGTCTTCCCATCTTGTTTGTTGACGTCCTCTAATTCTCTTTCCATCTCTGGGATACCAGTCAGTGACAACTTTGCACCATTTCTCTTGTGGATCACGTATCATGTGACCAGTCCATCTCCACTTTTGTTGGTCTATCCGGCTTATTATATCCACAACTTTGGTTTTATCCCTTATTACGCTACATCTCACTTTGTCCTGTTTCATTATACCTATCATGCTTCTCTCCATGGCTCTCTGACAGCGTTCTAGCTTTTCTCTGTGGTGTTTGGTGAGTGCCCAGGTAAACCAAAAGGAGCATACTTCATCCAAAAAAGAAAAAACATAAGCCTACTGTACCTATACACAAACATTTTACAAGAAATATCATGATTAAGAATTGTTATGACAAACTTTTCATGAGTTATAGAATATTCATGTATTTTCTCCACGTTACTGTACATTTTCTGTCCGATGTATAAAAGCTGACAAGACAAAGAAATAAAAGAAGACAAGCTTTATCTCGAAAAGCATTCCACATCTAAAGGAACTCTGAGCTATAAAGGCAGCTTGAAATTGCCTTCAATGCGGCCATTACCTTATCTATCAAACATTAGCGAAGCTTTCGACTGCAAAATTAATTAGAAAACAGCATATCTAGGTAAAATAACACTTAGTTACAGTACGACTATTTTCTTAATGTCCCTCGGCAATCGTCGACTTGAGTTGAGCATCTTTCATCCCATTTTTAAAATAAATTTCATTAAGTTAAAAGAGTATTATCAGCTCTATGTACTTCCAAGTCGATTGAGAGCGTCTGGTCTGCACCAAGTGCAAAGGGCAATTGATTGAAATACGACGACTGACGAAACACGAAGTTTGCCGAGGGACATGATGAAAATGGTTGTACTGTACGTTTCTTATACTTAGGTAAAAAAGTCTAGTGCTTTGATTTTGCTGTAAGTAAACACATTAGCGATACCTACTCCATTCAGAAATCATTTACATTAGAAATTGTGTAGGTTTCACCTGGCAACCCGAGCATTTGAGAATGGGAAATACAACGTGTCGTTTTGTATCCTCGTCAAATTTAAGGGTATGGTATAGACCATCAAACCGAACAACTGCATGCAAAATTATCAATTGTATTAAAATTACCATAGAAAACTTCAATACCTACTCGACGCAAATGTATGGGACGGCTGATTATTTTTTCGCGATTACGATGTTGGTGCAATGGAAAAAGTTGTTCGATTTGATTGTCTATACCACATCCTTAAATTTGACGAGGATGCGAAACGACTGCTCGCAAAACATTTTTTTGCTCTTCTAATGATGGACACTTTTTTAAATTAATGGACCTCTAAAAACTTTTTGCGCTTCTTATGATGCACACTTTTTAAGTTAGTCGCAGTTACAAGTGCTTTCCGAGGCACGGAGGGGTCTTGGTATGAAAAATAGTCACCCATCCACGGACCAACCGCGGTAAGCATAGCTTAACCTGATCGATCGACCCGTGTGACTGCTATTAGTTAGCCACAAGCCCCTCACAAGCATACATCATTCTCCTGCCCTTATCCCAATCTATTTGGGGTCGGCGCAACATGTCCTTTTTTTCCATACTTCTCTATTATTCGTCATCTCGGTAGTCACCCCCTTTCTAGCCCCTCACAAGCATACATAGTCCTATATTTATATTATATGTTTGTTTTTAATTTTGTTTAAATGTGTCCCTCGCGATAGGTACCTACCTACGCAGCTCTGCGGTACTGTGCCAAGTAAAGTTTTTCTTTCTTATTGTATCTACAGAACCTGATAAGTTTCACCGTTTTTAGAAAACATATCATCCATAGAAAATAAAGTAAGTGATTAACGGCAATTTTTATGAAAAGACGTAACATCAAGCAATATATAAATCTTCCATAACTTGGAAAACATAATTAAATGTGTTAAATATTAATTTAATAGCGTCAGTTTATTATTGAAAAACATTAAAAGAGCATAATTTTATGGAGAGCTGATTAAAATTTTTTGATGCCCGCGCTATAAATTATCAGACTAATAAATCTATAAAGGCTCATTTTTACTATTGTCTAGCTGAGAGTGTTGAAACTGTTCACATGCGGGGGAAGATATCCCCCGCATGCGGGTGGTATCAACCAATCAAATCAACCCAACAAGCCATAGCAACCAATGGTTTTGATTTATTTGGACCATTGATAAAACCAAATATGATACCGATTTTTAGGGTGTTGTTTAGACACATGCTAAGTGCTTGTTTTAAAGCAGATGGTATTGTCGAATGTTTGACTAGAGAACCTACTGATGTCGCACAAAAGTACAAACACAAAAATCTTCCGCATTCCACAGCCTCTTCATATATCTGTATTTGAAACGTTAAGAGATGAGCCTTAATTGTAAGTTATTTAATGCTATTAAGTGATGGACGAGTGTCGAGTTAGCACTTGCCTCTGCCACGGACTATCAGAGATAGTCGTCGGCGGAATGTGGACGCATTACGTTCGAGTGTAACATTGATAATAAATCTTATCCCAGTTGACTTCGTGCTTCGTTTGCTAAGTGTGAGGTCTGACTGTGATTTTCAGGTAGCGGATTTTAATAATTTTCTTCCGTGATATGATTGAAATAGGGATGATGCCTGGATAAAAAAAAAGAAATTTTATTTAGTCTGTCAGTCAGATAATAAAAAAATAATAGGTTGGGGAAAAAGTTTCTTCGCATTTTTTAAGAAAATTCAAAACATTTTTTAATATACATTATTTACATTTATCTAAAGTATGTAGGTACCATTTTGTTCGATAACTTTTTGCCATTTTGTAGGTAGGGACATGATCCCATTGCTATAGAAATTTTGGGACTTCTGATCAAAATACCGCGACAAGTGGTTTTGGCAGTCCTTTCGTGATGTTAACCTGACACTGCCTAAAGAATTCTGAAGAGACCGAAACAGGTCGAAATCTGAAGGTGCAAGGTCAGGACTATACGGCGGATGCATTAACACCACCCAGCCAAACTCTCTTAATTTTTGCTGAGTGGCTAAAGATGTGTGAGGTCTAGCGTTATCATGATGAAAAACCACACCCCTTCTGTTGATTAATTCCGGCCGCTTTCTCTCAACTTCTTGCTTTAATCTCATCAGTTGTTCGCAGTAGAGTTCAGAATCGATGTTCCTGCCTGGTGGTAACAGCTCATAATAAATAATGCCCTTCCAATCCCACCACACACACAGCATCGCCTTGTTGCGAGTTAACCCGGGTTTCGCCACAGTCTGTGATAACTTTTTGCCATTTTGTAGGTAGGGACATGATCCCATTGCTATAGAAATTTTGGGACTTCTGATCAAAATACCGCGACAAGTGGTTTTGGCAGTCCTTTCGTGATGTTAACCTGACACTGCCTAAAGAATTCTGAAGAGACCGAAACAGGTCGAAATCTGAAGGTGCAAGGTCAGGACTATACGGCGGATGCATTAACACCACCCAGCCAAACTCTCTTAATTTTTGCTGAGTGGCTAAAGATGTGTGAGGTCTAGCGTTATCATGATGAAAAACCACACCCCTTCTGTTGATTAATTCCGGCCGCTTTCTCTCAACTTCTTGCTTTAATCTCATCAGTTGTTCGCAGTAGAGTTCAGAATCGATGTTCCTGCCTGGTGGTAACAGCTCATAATGAATAATGCCCTTCCAATCCCACCACACACACAGCATCGCCTTGTTGCGAGTTAACCCGGGTTTCGCCACAGTCTGTGAAGCCTGACCGGCCTTTGACCACGACCTTTTTCGCACGTTCTTGTCGTACGTGATCCACTTTTCATCACCAGTTATCAGCTTCTTCAAAAATGGTTCGGTTTCATTACGTCGTAATAAAGAATCACAAATGAGTACACGGTTCATTAGGTTTCTTTCAGTGAGCTCGTGAGGTACCCAAATATCGATCTTTTTTGTGTACCCAAGTTTTTTCAAATGCGCCAAAACTGTTTTGTGGTCAATTCCCAGTTCTTCAGCTACGTCGTAACTACTGATATGCCGATCTTGCTCCACTTTTTCAAAAATGGCATCCATTTTATCCGTAATAGGGCGACCAGAGCGACGTGCATCTTTGAGATCAAAATTTCCGGATTGAAAACGCTTAAACCAAATTTGTGCTACTCTCACAGACACTGCACTGGGTCCATAAACGTCGCAAATTTTTTTCGCGGCTTGCGTTGCATTTTTACCTTTTTTGTAGTAAAATTTTAAAATGTATCGAATTTCTTCAATAGATTCACTCATCTTGACAGTACGAAAAACAAATGAAAATCACACATTTTACTAATTTGAATTTAGAATTATGTTCTTTAAAATTTAAACTTTCAATGATACCAAAACCAGCCAGATACAAATAGTATAGCCAAAGAGATTTTATTTTAAGTTCATACATACTATAATGCGAAAAGACTTTTTCCCCAACCTAATATTAGACACATATTTTTTGCTTTATCATATTAATAGAAAATGACTTATATAACACGCATTAAAGTTGGGGAGTGGGGGCTCGCTACGTCACTTGTACGTATAAAATCTAGCTACACGTGACGTCACGCGATGTTTTAACCCAATGTATCGCCGTAATCTTTTGATTTTGTAAAAAAAGAAAAAATACGTGTCCAATATTTTCTAATAATTTACGTGACGGACAAAAGAAAAATTTTTAGTCATCATCCCTATTGAAGATGCTGATAACGGTGAATTATCTACTTGAAGAACCAGTATCGCTTTCGGATGACCTTAAAATAACTTAGGGAATTGCAAAAGTACCTTCGCAATTATGCGATTAGGAATTTTCTTAGCAGCCAGTGCCAAAATAATTTGTAAACCAAACATATTCTTGAGGTAGTGTGTATTTATTCCGAATGAGTTACATAATACCTAGGTTCCAAAATATATATTAAATATGAACACTGATTTAAATATGAAATATGTTAAAAATTAGTTTTCTATAGAAATTTGGAATTCCTCATCTTTAAATCAGTGTCCTTTCAAAATTTGGGAACCTATTATAGATATTCTGTAATCCAATCGGAATAAATACACACTAGCTTTTGAATATGTTTGATTTTATTTACAAATTATTTTGGTATTTCGTTTGTATGAACTACGCATGCTCCGGGGGCCTCATAACGTGCTGGAAATTATTACAGACCATGATATTTTTTTTTACTTAGAGCTCAGAACGGAAATACGTAGTTCATAATAGCTATTACCCTAAGCGAAAATTGTCTAAGTACCAAATTATTTCGTTATTTCTCTATTACTACCATTTACAACCTGACAGCTCCTCAAGCAGGACTCATTTTAAATGAAGCAGAGTTTTCTAGTAAGTGACGGGCCCGTGTCTAGTTTGTACCGAACAGGGGCGGCTGCCTGACGGACTGCCGCGATAGATTGGCGGCGGAATGTCGACGTATTACGTCGAAGACTAACTTAGATATAAATCTAGAGTACCTATGACGGCCCATAGATTGATAATGTCGTTCGTAGATCATGCGGAAAACCGTTAAAGATTGTTAACTTTTTCTTGCCTTTGATTTTTACAATATATTTACTGCTGACAAGGTCAAAAGTCCTAGAGATAATAAAGTAACAGGTACCTATATATACATAATATATACCTATCTATATATTTATGAAATATCGTATGAACAATAAAAGTAGGCATACACACACTCAAACACGTCCAACACACCCCCACACCCTCTAGTTCTAGTTCTAGTTAGAGGGTATGGTTTCCGCACTTAGTCCTTCATGTGGACCATTGTGCGTGGGCCATAGCGGCCTTCGGGGGGAGTGGGGGGGTTATTCCAACCAGCCCACCTCATTCCAGAAGTCGATCAAGTCTCCAAGTCTGTTCAAAACATCTGCGAAAGATCTGGGTGTTCCAAGAGTTTCTGTTCTAATCTGGGTGACGCCTGTGCAATCCCCCCACACCCTCACACATACACACACCATTAATCACTTGCAATTGTACGAGTACCACGTTGACAACCTTACTGTGAGATATAATGGGAGATCCTGGAGTTCTAAAATACAGGCCTAGGCTTAGTTTAGACTCCAGATCTTCCACAAATTACAAATTGTCTAAATATCTGTCAACTTAATGTCTATAGTATATTAGGAAATATAGGAATGTAATTTGTAGAGATAAATAAACATTATTTTATTTGTTTATTTTAAGGGAATAATAATCCCTTAGAATGACTAATTGCACACCAGGAAAACATGGAATGCCAATTTCTACTTTAGTTTTTGGCTAATCTTGGTGCAAGTGAAATGAGGTAATCAGTAATTCAGTGATAGGTACTTTTTACTGAATTATTATTATACTGAATTTTGAACACAATAAAATTTGATAATGGAGAGCTCAATCGCACGAGACAATATTGATCAAGCAATCGTCAAAGTGCTTTACAACTGTCGATCACGCCATTCATTCGTACCTTTGCACTCCATTGGCTCTACTCCGTGATAGTTTGAAGTAGGAAGGTACAATGTAGAAGATATAAATCTTATCTGTTGCCCCCGTTGGTTACACTCCACGGGGGGCGCACGATTCTCGGTGACCGGCCAATCTATTACATAGTGCGCTACTGTGCTAAATCGCACTTATGAACGGCTGCACAAATTATAAAGTTATAAAAAGTCACTTTTAGAGTTCCAAACCTCAAAAGGAAAAAACGGAACCTTATATATAAGATCAATTCGTTGTCCGTCTGTCTGTCAGTCTGTCAAGACCCTTTTTATCAGGAACACGTGGTCGTATCAAGTTGAAATTAATATCAAATACGCAAGTTTATGGTCCCTTGTTGACCTAGAATCATGAAGTTTTTCACAAATTTGTAGTTTTATCACATAAAAAATTGTTTTTTTGCGATTACAAACTGTAGTTGAAGAATTGACTATGAAGTACCTATATCAATGTATGGGAGAAAATGTTTTTCAACTACAATGTTGTTTGTTTTTGGGATGAACTTTTCAACTACGGAACCCTCCATTGTGTGTGGTCCCACATGCACTTGGCCGGTTTCTAAACCTGTTATTTAGTTTTTTGTTGCCTGTCCTGAGGAAAATCTGTATGAATTTCAGATTTCCAGAAATAGGCGTGAATTTTTAACGGTGATGCAAGTCTCTGTTATCTTCACATCAATCGCAATATACTGATTTGAGAGCCTTAAAAATAACCCTTGAATTGCTCGTAGTCTTACCAACTTAAAAATTTATTATTAAAAAAAAAAAAAGAAACCAAGTATTATTTTTCTTTATTTTGTAAGTACCTATAATGAAAGCTCGTTGTGACTTGTGAGACTCTGATTTTGCCTTCAAATTTCGATACGGATCTACATTATGTTAAATAATTTCGCCCCATGTCCATATTGTACTCATTTGTCTCCATGACAAAGAACACAAGTTATTTTTAAATGCTCTTCCATGTAGAAAATTAATTTATTGGTGTGGAGTGCTATTAAAACTGCGATGGAGCGATACCGTCAGCGAGCGATTTGTCGACTTGTCGCATTACAAGTTACGACTTGTCGTCGTGTTCAGTGTGTGTAAATGTCGCAGTCTAGCATGGAATGATGAAAAATTGAACAGAGAAGGAGTAACATTTATATCGCCAGATGGCGGGCGTGGCTAAATGGTACTTTAACAAGTGTTACCATGGAAACGAGGAGCGAAGATTTCTTAGTACCTTGTATGTTAGTTATTGGCCTGAAACACAGGTTTAAATAAACATAATATAGATCGGGCAATGCACTACATTACCTTCAGAATTATTTTTTTTTGTAACTGTAATTTTATATTTGTCATACCATAGTTTTTATCCAGATTATTATAATACTATTATAGGCCTAGATTAATATTTTTTACTGAACTTTATATGTACACTTTTTTGTAAACTTATTATTTCCATAAATTTAATTTATTTTATTTTAGTATAGTACCTATTATGGATATTAAAATGTAGATGTATATCCTACATAAATATATATTTTGTAATAGGTATAAACTACACAAATAATTTATAATTTTAATGAATAATGAAATTTATACGGGATGAAATTTAAAACATGTACCAAATCGAAATGGGAGATTGTACTCATCATTATGAACAACTTTTACAATGGGACCAAATCTGAAATCGCAAAAAAAATCGGCTGTTCAGTACATATAGCTACATAAAACTCGTCAAAATGTACCTACTGAACAGCTGATTTTTTTTTCGCGATTTCAGGTTTGGTTCCATAGTAAAAGTTGTTCATAATGATGAGTACAATCTCCCATTTCAATTTGGCACGTACATGTTTTAAATTTCATTGCGTATAGAATTTTTAATAATAAAATCAAATCAGCTTAAAGTAAGTGGGTAGGTACTATAATTTATTATAATCTCATGGTTGGCTTTGGTCCACTTTTCCCTTTTAATATTAGGGCGTGACAAAAGCATAAACTTGACCTATCAGATCGCGACAATGCTCAAATCTAAATATTTGAATCATGGCTTTGAAACTTGCAGTTACTGCCTAAAATAACATGTTACAGTGTCAACATCAGATTTATCATGACATTTTCCATACAAACAGCTTTCGGACAAAAACTACATAAATAGGTATATAAGACTATTTATATACAACATGTAGTGGGTCAGGCCGTCGTCGACTGCACCGATAAATCTTCGCCGGTACCGTCGCGTGCAGTGCCCGTGTTAACATCGGTTGGAGACCAACAAACTTAACAACGAAAGCTCTCGATTTAAATGTAAATATTGCAATTAGAGCTTCCTTACACGCTTGCTCACCTAGCGACTCAGTGGGACTGTGGGACCGTTAGGTACGATCGCAATGATCGCGACTGTACCCGAGTGTACCTATTTAGTGTTGACTTAGTGCTGGGGCTTTGAATATGGGAGACGTGTAGCTACGCTTAGAAATACTTTCTAAGATGGAACAAAATTTAGTCATCGAAGATGCGTTATATTATTTTGGACATGCACAGTATTAGATACACCAGGAGAATGAACAGCAAGTTTTATAGTGAATTAATTATTTTAAAGGGATTAAAATCTTTGCCTAAAGTCAATTTTCTCACATCTTATCTTTATATTCCTGCCTTTATCCCATGTTACTTGGGGTCAGTAAATACGAAAACAGTGCAGATAATTATGGTAAAAACGAGGGGTATAATGAAATCGTATTTCAGTTTTCCACCATATATTTCTGGAGCAGTTATTATATATGCTACAATTACTATAGGTACGTACAATAATACTTAATATTCAACAATAAATAAAACATAATTATTAACATTAACATATAATATTAATATCGAACAATAATAGGTTTGTTCTGTTTATTTTAAGATACCGGCAGGAAATTAGTGCAAATAAAATGAAGGGTGAACTGTACCAGAAAAGCGCCAGAAGACTATAATCATATAAATCACCGTTTATGATAATTCAAGCAAGTTTTCTGGTAAGGCGTAATTATAGCGAGCTAATTATTTTAAAACAATAAAATAAAATATTAGCCTAATGTTTTTCTTACATAAAAATCGCGAAAGCAGTGTAAAATCAAGGATAAAAACAGCGAAACTACATTATGTTTTGTACCATAAAAGTCAGAAACAGTTTTTAGTGCTACAAAAAAATAATTAAGTTCTATTATAAATAATTATAGGTATTCGCCAAAATCGACTAGCAATAGACTGCTCAAGTTTAAAGACTGTGAACAATAGATATTATGTAAATAACATTGATAATGTGGTATTACTTGAGGAAATATGTATAAACTAGAGCAGGGACCATAAACAATTTATCATAACTCCTGTTGCTCTCACTGGACGTGGACACGCCGAATTGATATTGTTGTTGTTGTTGTTATTGTTTATTTTAACAAATTAGTAATTATGAAGAATAAAACAAAAGAAAACAAAATAAAACTAACCTCAGTGATGACTACTTTTACTAGATGTCCTACCATTGTTGTTTAGATAAACAAGGCAAATGGGAAAAATGTCTAAATTATTCAAGTATTTAAGAGCGTTGGCTCCGTACGGCATTTTATACAAACTTTTAAGCCCTTTTTTATCGAAATTAATGAACCGACTGTAATGAAACTTCATGCGCATAAGCAAGATACCTAGGTCTAAAAAGTTAGTTAATAACATTTTTGAAATGTCTTATTTAAAAAAAGATAATTGGAAATCTCTGTTTCTATAGAATATCTAAAATCGGTCGAATTTAGCTGCAACACTATTTTTCGAAAATGTTCTTAATTAACTTTCTAGACCTATGTATCCTGCATATACGTATGAAGTTTCATTAAAATCGGTTCATTCATTTCGATAAAAAACTTTTTTACAAAAAAATACAACCGAGTTCCAAAAACAACACTACAAACTGAAAAATAACTTTAATTTCGGAAGTCGGTGTCTAGTTAAATGTATTTTCGTTTTTTGCTACCAACTTCCGAAATTAAAGTTATTTTTCACTTTGTAGTGTTGTTTTTGGAAGTCGGTTGTGTTTTTTTGTAAAAAAGTTTTTATTTTTCACTTTTTTGTTGTGTACCTACCCCACACAAATTCTAATACCACTATCTGCAAAACAAACTAGAACATCATCCATATAAAAGTAAGGAAAAAATACGTATTATTGAAGCTAGCTAAACCGACGAATTGAGAACCTCCTCCTTTTTGAAGTCGGTTAAAAAAGGACTTGAAAGTTTGTATCAAATGCCGTACGGAGCCAACGTTCTTAAGCATAAAACTAGCCAACTTTTCACTACATGTCCGCATATATCTCCAAATTGAAAATTCAATTCCACTTGAGCTATATTAGCTCTTGTGGACGTACCGTTCGACTGCCAATACCAATTCCCTTCGATGCCCATTGTACCTATACCGATAACCCGTAGTAACCACTAATGGATACCAGGCTGGTATAAGATTCATTCCTATCTTATCTGAATAGATTGCATACAGTTATAGATTAGTACTAGAATATCCAGTGCGTTTGAATTGCCTGTAACTCCATAGACTCCATATATTGTTAACTATTTCCTATTTATTAAGGATTCCGGATCAACTGATTGAATATTTAAACTAACATGATAGCAAATTGAGTTTAACTGGTATCTGTAAAGGTTAATTTAACAGTTGGTCCGAGGAATGTATTGTTTTAATATCTGATTGTTGAATGCGAGTGTTCCTATTTGCAGTAAATCTATTGTTAAATGGCGAGTGAATTTCAGTTAGTTATCGATAGTCTGTGTTGCTTTGTTCAGTTTTGTAAATGCTAATGATTAGGTAGGTACTCATCCACATACCAAAGTCAAAGTGAAATAATTTATTTTAAATATATGCACTTATATATATATATATATATATATATATTATATTCTTTATTCTTCGGACAACAATGATCCAACGTGTTAGTAAACAATATTATAACTTATTACTAGTGTTAGTAGTTAAAATACAATAGAAAAAATAAAACTAAACAAAACAGAATAAATAGCGTTGTGAAAAGGACATCCCCAAATTAATGCTTAGTGATTGTCCTTCTCACAATACTTATAATAATTGGAGAGTCGATACTCTCCGCCACAGTTTTAAGAATGCTGTTGCCACTCGCCCGCAACCTTGACAACAGCGACGCGGTTTTCTTGCGAATGACGGCGTGGAAGCCGTCAGTTCGGTTTAGCGCAAACATAGTAGAAGCGCTGCACCATCGTGGCAGTCCCAACAGCATCCTAAAAATATTATTATATTGTACGCGTAGGTCATCCAGCGTTCTTTTGGTATAGTTGACCCAAAGATTCCCCGTGTAAAAGCACTGGCAATATGCCTTAAAAAGTGTTACTTTTACTAGATTGCTACACCGAGCGAATTCGGGCCAACATGTTACCCCGGACCGCCAATGCCCTACGCTCCCTTTCAATATCAACATTGTCCTTAAGATCGTCAGCGAGAAAATGCCCTAGATATTTGAATTTTGTCACTCTTTTGTCGTTTATAAAGCACTTTTGAACGTCAAAATTTACAAAAAAAAAAAAAAGAATTGATTCTAGTCGCCCCTTCCAAAAGGTAGTGTCATATGGAGAGGAATGGGCAAGAAACTTCTCCGTTACTCTTTTAAAACTGTTTTACAATATTATACTTATCTAATTATGTAATAATAGCGACCCTTATGGTTTGGGGCTCCCATGGAATTTCAGCACACTCGTCTTTCATTGCAACACAGTATCATGTAGAATTGTAGGCCAACAAATAAAACCTCACTAAACTATAAACATGATTGTTATTACTCATTAGATGAGACCACGAAATTCGCTGTTTCCTCGCCTTAACGAGCATGAAACGGAAGCCAGACATAAAGCGCAATTATAATACCATACACGATGCAAATTGTCCATAATTATGTGTTTGAACACCTTATAAGCTTGTAACATGAAGAAACGCCATCGTCATCATTATGTTATAATTATGAAACTAATTAGAACATGTGAAAGAAAAAGAAAGGTTTTATGACTGATAATTTTGTACGTTCTTTAAATTTTCTTGTGATTCAGAGAAAAATAGATATTACTTCTTATTTAACTGACATTGCACTTTCATGATCATTAGTTGCCTTCAACAATTTTAACAAAAAGCAAATATAACTCATTTTAATTGAATTAGTCTGTTATGGCGATACCAAAATAAATTAGGGGCTTTTTCGTAACATTGAATTCACTATTACAGCATGTATGGATAAAATTTTTGGATATAAGATTATTGACTATTTGATTAATACTCTGAATGAAGGAAAACGCAATTAGGTTAAATTTCCTCCATAGAATTTAACTCCGAAAAGACCCTCTACTTTTAAATTTTTTCTGTAATTATAAAATTCTAAATTGCATTCAAAATGTGCGTGTTGAAATATTATAATTGAAAACTCTGGCTGAAAATATTTTTGATAGATGATAGCTTAATTTAATTACATTTATTTTTATTTGGTTTGGCGCTTTTATTTTGGTTCCAGCGCATTGTTGCGCTCTCTTTTTTTCGCATGTGGAAGTAATTGACGCTGTCACTTTCTTATTCCCGCCCAGTTCGCTTTTTACGTATCACCTTAAACACAGAATAGATCAAATGCCGGCAGGTCACGGGGACAATCTGCGACACTCGCTTATAAAAAAATGGTTAGACCTACTGTCTTTTATGGATGACTTGTTGAAGAACGTTGAGCAATAAAAGCAATGAATGAAAGGCAATCGCATGCAGCTGAGATGAGAATGCTAAGAGGAATGTGTGGTGTTACGCGAATGGACAGGATAAGAAATGAGTTTAGACGAGGAAATCTGAAAGTGAAAGTGATTTTTTATTTTGTGTGGGGTGTAGTTGTGGGGAAATCGGTTGTTTTTGTATAAGCATGTGATGTGGAAAATGAGGAAAATATCATTAGGAAAGTTTTGAGTATGAATGTGGATGGCTATACGAGTTGGGGATGACCAAAGAAGCGAAGGATGGATTGTGTGAAAGATGATATGGCTACAGAGGGAATGACTACCGAGATGACGACTAATAGAGAAGTATGGAAGAAAAAGACATGTTGCGTTGACCCCAAATAAATTGGGATAAGGGTATAAGAATGATGATAATAGGTTAATTATTGTGTTACCATGGCGGACCAGTTTTGAACCTTAGCATTAAGCATAATCAGCTTATAATGTTCCCACTGCTGGGGCACAGGCCTCCTCTCGGTGAGAGGGTGTGGGCCGTAATCCACCACGCGGGCCTACTGCGGGTTGGTAGATGTCACATGTCTTCGAATTTTCACATGACGGTTTCCTCACGATCATCGTCACTTCACCGTTTTGAGAGCAGTGGTGATGAAATAATTTACACAAAGTAAAGCGTCTGTCTGGGTTCGAACCTACGACCCACAACTCGTAAGTCGCGGCCTGTACCACAGGGCCACAACTGCTGCTGCTTTTGAACCATAACACAGTAATAAGGTCGAAAAGTGGTTTACCGCAAATGTCTGCGATGGTACTTCAGATTAATATTATAGCATCCATTTGTTTCTTTTCTGCTTAGACATTCCTGTATCTCGAAAGTTCCCTATTAGCAATCTTAATTAGCAATCTTAATTAGCCTATTAGCAATCGTAATTTATAAGGACAATCACATACTAAAGCAATATTAGCATATCTGTCACCAACAACGTTTCAAACACCTTCGAGTGTGAACCCGTGACGTGAATATTAATGAACATGAATTCAGGTTTACATATTCACAATAATGTTAGCGTGAAATTACTGTACTTTGGTGATATACAGAGTGTAAGTGTCACTGTCATCCTTTTAAGGGGTCATTGTACTCATTATTATGAACAACTTTTATCATGGGACCACACCTGAAATCGCAAAAAAAATCAGTTGTTCCGTACATTTATGTTCGCATAACACGTCAAAATGTAGGGAACAGCTGATTTTTTTTCGCAATTTCAGGTTCGGTCTCATAGTAAAAGTTGTTCATAATGATGAGTACAATGATCCCTTAAAAAGATGACAGTGTTTACACTTACACTTTGTATATGTGACATAATCGTAAAATGTACCTACCGCCAGTCGGCGGCGGCGCAAGCGCCGGTTGTCTTTTCCACCACGTGAGGTATGACCGTGTCTCGCGAGTTTGATTTCCGCGTCTAGACTTTAATGTTCATTTGACCTATAGTTCATGTTTAATGGAATTGCATAAAGGCATGGCAACACTAATCTTTGGGCCAAGGTGTACCATAAAGTTTTATCGTGATATTTATGTTTCCCCTAATGTGAGGAGTTAGTGCGCACATTAACAAGTTAATCTGTCCATCGCTTGATGTCTGTCCATAAACCTGTTATGAGAAAACCTTAATGACGTTGTAATTTTACCTACCAGAAAGACTCGTACACGGCTACTCATCAAGCTATACATTTCCAGTTTACACTGACCTCTTATTGTAAGGAAATCCTATACAATGCGAGATCAGCTTATACTGGAAATGTATAGCTTGATCTGTAGCCGTGCGTACTAAGTGACATCCAGCTTTGCTTTCCTCTTATTGACTTCTGTAAAAATAATCTATATAAATAAAAAGAGAAATCCTGACTGACTGACTGACTAATTGACTGACTCAAAAACGCCCAGCCTAAACCCTTGGACCTAGAAAGCTGAAATTTCGAACAGAGGTTCCCTTTATAATGTAGACAAGGAATAAGGAAGGCATTCCCGTTAGTGCGTTCCGTGAGATATTTTCCGACATCCACGTGGGCGATGCCGCTGGCAAAAGCTAGTGATAGACACACACACGCACACATATGTTCACTCGCTCCTTCTTCCCATGGTAGTAGGTAGAAACTACAGAATGCCACCTGCTACGTCCCTTTCATACTCCGTTTGCCTTTGTTTTTAAACCCCCGACGGAAACAGTAGAGGGGTGTAACGTGTGTATCTGTCTATCTGCCTGTGGCATCGTAGCTCTCAAACGACTGAACCGATTTAGATTATTTTTTTGTTTTGTTTGAAAGCTGACTTGATCGAGAGTGTTCTTAGCTATGATTCAAGAGAAAATCTTTTCAGCCGTTTGAAGATTATCAGCTCTTTTCTAGTTGATGATTGGATGTGAGCATCATCCACAAGTCTGAGAAATTGGGTATTCTGTTACTTCAATTATATTAAAATAACATAGTAACCTTGAACTGATGCTGCAGCATTACCTGGAATTTGCAGGATACCCAACTTCCTCACTAACTTACAGCAGAGCTATCGTGTTTGGGCTCATTGGAATGGTCTCAAAGAGTAGATTGTAGATATATGGCAATCATGGTCTGATGATGGAGAAGCAAAAATAAAGTAGAGTGGGTTTTTTTTTATTTTAAATTTAACTGTCAAGTAGATAGAAACTTACACAAAACACCTAATTGTTGATGCGTGCAATAATTTGTTGTGAGAAATGGAACTGACTATAAACCTAAATATCAGAATCAGAATCCATTTTTTTTTTCGACACAAATATCAGTAGTGCACTTTTAGTTAGCTTTGCCCGGCGGCCGATCGAAAAATGAAGAGCCGGAGTGACGCCAGTGAATGGGCAAATCTAAAACCATTTGGAGTGACGCCCTAGTTTTATGCCGCAGTTTTATGTTTGGACTAATCGTCAATGGCCGGCTTAAGGCGGAACTGTATCGTCAGATTATCCCGGTAACCTGCACATTGCCAACTTTAGCGGTACTTAACGTTTTATAGTCGATGCCCATGAGTTAAGGTTACAGAAGAGCCCTATAGAACTCTAAATCCCTAAAAGTAGGTAAGTACTCTGAGGACTCGAACCTCACAGGGGGATAGCTATACCCATAAATTAAAGAGGTAGAGGGAGGTTAAGAGGGCCGAGGGCTTTATATTGTAAAATAACTCAGTTTCAACTTAAAATATAGCCTAGCTAGAATCTGACTCCACTCTTGTACAAAAGCTAGTTTCCGCTTTTCTTCAAAAGTAATTCGATGTTTGAATTTGGAATGATATAATGCCTGCCAGCCTGTGACATAACACTAAGGTTGACCAATGCAACAAACCTCTACAGTAGCTACCTACAATGAGTTCAGATTAACGGTGGGTTCAAACTCTGATACTAATACGAGTATATAGCCTGTAACTTTTCCACTTACTGTAACAACTTCTAAATAATTCTCTAATTTAATAAGAAAATTTCTCTTTTCAGGTGTACCGAAAAAGCGGCCAGTACTGACAACTACAACGATACAACTGTTAGAGAATTTGTAAATAAGGTAAGTTTCAATAGTCTTATTAAAACCCCATTCAGAACAATAAATCCCCCCTGAAAGTATGTAGAATTAATAAATAAAAAAAACTTTTTTACAAAAAAATACAACCGACTTCCAAAAACAACACTACAAAGTGAAAAATAACTTTAATTTCGGAAGTCGGTGTCTAGTTAAATGTATTTTCGTTTTTGCCACTGACTTCCGAAATTAAAGTTATTTTTCACTTTGTAGTGTTGTTTTTGGAAGTCGGTTGTATTTTTTTGTAAAAAAGTTTTTATTTTTCACTTTTTAGTTGTGTACCTACCTACCCCACACAAATTCTAATACCACTACCTGCAAAACAGAGTCCCGGGATTTATATTAAGAAAAAAAAAAATTAAGACGCCGCTTCCATAATTTCTTAGTCAAAAATGAACTTTAGGTAGGTAAAATGCATCTGATAATCCGATCGCTAGTCATAACATTCGGTAATTCTAACTGCACAACACAAGTCATCAACTTTAATCTCTATGCACTAGCGAAGGTGCGCGCAAGATACTTTGTTTTACACCGTTCCCACAACTTAATTGTGATTATTAATAGTTCGTTTTCGTCGTAAAATATGATGTCTGCTGTGCATCTGACGCCATTTGTTACGACCTCGTTTAGCCTGTTAAGCCACTATACCACACTTATAATGCAGCTATAAGAGAACGTCATAGAAGCCTTAGCAACTCGTAAATAGATAACTTTTATTATGCTTATTTCAACCGTTGAATATTAAAGTGAGCTTGAAGTGCATATTATAATAATGTTTGTTGTACTAACAAGAATAACGACGTGTAAAAACATAGGATATTTTAATAACAGAATAATCTCTATGCTCGTACAATTTATTGGAGCAGATATACTTGTTTACGTGGGAATATTATAGCCAGGTGTTCTTTATTATATTATAAAACTTTTTTACAAAAAAATACAACCGACATCCAAAAACAACACTACAAAGTGAAAAATAACTTTAATTTCGGAAGTCGGTGTTTGGTTAAATGTATTTTCGTTTTTTGCCACCGACTTCCGAAATTGTTATTTTTCACTTTGTAGTGTTGTTTTTGGAAGTCGGTTGTATTTTTTTGTAAAAAAGTTTTTAATTTTCACTTTTTAGCTGTGGTACCTACCCTACACAAATTCTAATACCACTACCTGCAAAACAAACTAAAACATCATCCATATAAAAGTGGGGAAAAAACACGTATTATTGAAGCTAACTCAAAAACTACCCAAGCAAAGTTAATCAATTTTATATGGGACCAACTTTGATGTATACCCTCTCGAATAAAACAAAAAAAAATCCAAATCGATCCAGCCATCTTCGAGTAATCGGGGAACATACATAAAAAAAAAAATTAAAAAAAAGGTTCCGACGAATTGAGAACCTCCTCCTTTTTGAAGTCGTTTAAAAATAGCATTTAACTATGGTACAATAAGTCTACCGATTCTTATTAGTCCATCATGTTAAACGTCACATTTGCAATATTTACAGCAACGGTTTATTAAGGTCCGTATTCGCAACGTATATTTTATTAAGCAACACATACTCGCAGCGACGATAGCTTTGACCATTATTCTTTAATGGAACTTTATGAAGTTACTAGCTTTTGCCCTCGGCTTCGCTCGCATTAATTTATAATTTGACAGCCAATTCGAATTGTACTCTGTTTGTAATAATATTATTCCATCTTGTAGTTTTTTTCAATGTTATTGTTTTTTTTTTCGGGATAAAAGGTACCCTATGTCCGTTTCTGTAAACCTGACAACGTATAAGCAAAACTTAAGGTTGATAGGTTCAGTGGTTTAGGCATGAATAGGTAACAAATAAACAAACTTACTTTCCCATTTATAATATGTTAGGAGGAGGTTGTTATATTTTATTACGTAAGAAATAGACCGTGATCGAACCTATTAAGGTATCATAACTGAAGCAGTAATTAAACCACAATAAACACGTAAGCGCATTTGAACGCTTTCCCCTTCATCTATAACGTCTTTATGGTAAAATTCATGGCTTTTTCTCATGCGTGTGGTGGGTACCTACATTTCCTTTAATTTTGGCTGTACAAAAATCAATCAATCTGCCTAGCCTTTTCCCAATTATGTTCGGGTCGGTTTCCAGTCTAACCAGATGCAGCTGAATACCAGTATTTTACATGGAGCGACTGCCTCTCTTACCTCCATAACCCATTAACTGGGTAATACTCAGTGGGGAAAAACTTTTTCACAAAAAAATACAACCGACTTCCAAAAACAACACTACAATGTGAAAAATAACTTTAATTTCGGAAGTCGGTGGGGTGGGTGGTCTCTCTGGGTTGGCAGACTTTCGGGCTTCTGACGACCCGTAACGACTATCAAAGATCCACGAATGACAGCCGGGACCAACGGCTTAACGTGCTTTCCGAGGCACGGAGTAGTCTCGGTATGTAAAGATGGTCACCCAGCCACGGACCGACCCCGGCAAGCGTAGCTTAACCTGATGGATCGACCCGTGCGGCTGTAATTACTTAGCCACGAGCACCTCCTTATGAGTAAACCTTCACTAAATTCTATACTCACTTTGTACTTAATTACTGTGCCGTATAATTTATCTTCAAAGTATCTAGCTACTAAGGAGCGTGTGAATAAATAATTATGGCAAAGTTTAATTATCAATCAATAAGGTATAAACTTCAGTCTATTAATATGAGAAACTTGACGTGACCCAGTGTAATTATATTCGAATTTGCTTGTACGTGGATACATTCTCGTTTTAATCTATTATTACCCGACTTCAAAAAGGAGGAGGTTCTCAATTCGTCGGAACCTTTTTTTTTCTTTTTTTTATGTATGTTCCCCGATTATTCGAAGATGGCTAGACCAATTTGGATTTTTTTTGTTTTATTCGTGAGGGTATACATCACAGTTGGTCCCATATAAAATTGATTAACTTTTCTTTGGTAATTTTTGAGTTAGCTTCAATAATACGTATTTTTTCCCCACTTTTATATGGATGATGTTCTAGTTTGTTTTGCAGGTAGTGGTATTAGAATTTGTGTAGGGGTAGGTATCACAACTAAAAAGTGAAAAATAACTTTAATTTCGGAAGTCGGTGGCAAAAAACGAAAATACATTTAACTAGACACCGACTTCCGAAATTAAAGTTATTTTTCACTTTCTAGTGTTGTTTTTGGAAGTCGGTTGTATTTTTTTGTAAAAAAGTTTTTTATTAAAACGAGAATGTATGCCTGGAGACTCGCTTGCCCGAATTCAGATCCACCCGACAATCCATCTTCCCAGAGACGGTGGGATGAGCCGTTCTGCAGAGTAGTACAGAACAATTTACTTGATACGTCTGCTACTACTGCGGAGCGTGCGCGCCTGCTGGCTGTGGGTAAGTGGGAGTCGAGTCTGTGGCTTCATGCACTACCGTCATCGAACATAGGCACTTTGTTCGACGACACTACTTTCCGCCTCGATGCTTCACTGCGTCTAGGAGCTCCTTCTTGTTCTCCTCATCGCTGTCACTGTGGTGAAGTTGTCAACAGCCTCGGACACCACGGCCTGTCTTGCAGCCGCTTTGCGGGTCGCTTTGCGCGGCACGCGAACATCAATGACATCATCCGACGAGCCCTTGTCACCGTCGGCGTTCCAGCTGTATTAGAACCCAATGGCTTGGCACGCGACGGTGGCAAGAGACCGGACGGCATGTCTTTATTTCCATGGAAGGTGGGAAGGCCCTTAGTGTGGGACGCAACGTGCGTCGATACTCTTGCGCCATCCCATCTTCCTGGCTCGGCGTGCTGTGCTGGCACTGCTGCTGCGGCTGCGGAAAACCTGAAGCGGCGAAAGTATAATAACTGTATCGGTAATTATATTTTCGAGCCGTTTGAGCTTGAAACCCTTGGGCCGTGGGGTCCGTGTGCTCATGGTTTATTCAACGAAATCACCAAGCGGCTTGTTGACACTTCCCGTGACCCAAGGGCTGGCTTTTACCTTGACCAGAGGCTTAGTATTGCCATACAACGTGGCAATGCCGCCAGTCTCTTGGGTACTTTACCAGTCGACAACGACGCGGAGGAATTTTTCGATGCCATATTTTAGTTTTTTAATAGTTTTAGTTATGTTAGGATATCATTTTGTTATTTTTAGGTTATGTTTATATTACATTTAAATAAATCAAGAGATAAGTCATTTAAAAAAAAAACCATTATTATTAATTGTTAGCTCATGAATTAGCTACTAGGTAATTGCGTTTTAGCTAAGTAAATAAATTACTTGCGTAACTGGCAAAATGTATAAATGAAATTACACATTAATCCCGGGAAGTGACCATTTGTACATACCGAGACTCCTCCGTGCGTTGGAAAGCACGTTAAGCCGTTGGTCCCGGCTGTCATTCATGGATCTTTGACAGTCGTTACGGGTCGTCATCAGCCCGATAGTCTGACAACCAGTCTTACCAAGGGGTATCGTATTACCCAGTAACTGGGTTTGGAGGTCAGATAGGCAGTCGCTCCACGTAAAATACTGGTATTCAGCTGCATCTGGTTAGACTGGAAGCCGACCCCAACATAGTTGGGAAAAGGCTAGGCAGATGATAATGAAGATTTACTCTATTATGGGGTAATAAGGGTCAACGGTTAATAGCGGCAGTTACGTAAAATATATTAAACATTTTCTCTGCGTGCGGTCGTTTCTATGACAATGTGCGCTACAAGCTGCTAAGCTAATTGGCTATTTAACTACGTGATAAATATAAAATTAATTTTATTTTTATACTATAACTAATTAAGATCTAGCCATTAATGACCCTGGCTTCATTAAAAAAAATTGTGAAATGTAAAGTCAGAGAAAATTATTGCTTAGCAAATTGCCTATCAACTTAAATGATCCGTAAATTCAATCCGTAACAGTTATAATTTGATAGTCGTAAGAAATGGCTTTAACAAGGCAAATTAATGTAGTGTGTCAATCTGTTAAACTAAACCATTTTTCCCCGACTGTAAGAACATAATTACGTATGTCACAATAAGCCGACGTTCGCACGGACATAATAATATCGCGGCGATTTTTTTTCGCGCACTGGATTTTCAACGCTCTGCTTAGCGCCAAGAGTTGAAAATCCAACAGTGCGTGCTGTTGTTGTTAGGTTGGATTCTCGAAGCTCGGCTCAACACCGAGAGTTGAACATCCAATGCGCGATAAAAGCCCGCCTCGATATTTTTACGTCCGTGCTAACGTCAGCTAAGACCTTAGTGATAATTTTGAATTTGTTTTCTCACGAAATGTCAAGTTAGACCTGTAAATTTAATTAAAATTAATGTTATAAAGAGGTATAATGGTTTGTTTGTTTGTAAGAGGTAATCTCTAATCCGATATACAGAAATTCTTTCATTGATAGAAAGCTAAACTATTGCCAATAGGATAATTATGTTTAAGTAGCACTTCACACGCGGCTTCGCCTCAACTAGCACTTCCCACGCGGCTTCACCCGCGTGGATGTCGGAAAATATCCCACAGGAACAAAAATTCTTCCTTATTCCTTGTCTACATTATAAAGGGAACCTCTGTGCAAAATTTCAGCTTTCTAAGTCCAAGGGTTTCGACTGGACGTTGATGAGTCAGTCAGTCAGTTAGGACTTTTCTTTTTGTATAATAAGACGATATATTTCAATAGCACGCGGACAATACTTAAATAAAATCATCATTCACCTGGTCTTATCCAAATTAATTTGGGGTCGGCACAACATGGCCCTTTCGGGTCGGCCCTTTCTTCCATACTTCTCTATTAAGGATGATCATCTGGGTAATCACTCCCTTCTAGCCATAATCATCTTTCACAGAGAAAGAAAATAAACGTATATGAAGAAAATACATGCAAGAATTGTTCTTAAATCCTGAGGTTCATCTAATTCAGATTATGGACCAAAACATCTTAGAAAAACCCGGCCAAGTGCGTGTCGGACTTCACACATTTAGGGTCCGTGCCAAATCTGATTTATCAATATATTTGTATTTGTTAGTAAAATATACGTAATAGTAAATATTGTCACCAAATTCGGAACATAATTTTGTAGAAAAATCTGAGTTTGGTGGCTTCTCATACCTTTGTTTTCCAATATTTTTTAAAACAAAAATACAATATGTATCTAATCAACGAGCTCTAAACAACGATATCCCACTCGATGGGGTAGGTCAATTTTTTTTTCGCACCCCCCTTAAAACCACTTAAAAATATTTTTTGACAATTTGTATGGCTTTGGGTCAACAACATGCTTATACTGTGAAAATTTGAAGACTGTAGCTCCAACCTAGTAACTTAAAAGTAAAATCTGTTTGACAAACGACGGACAGACGGACAAACGGACCTGTGAGTGACAGCAATAGGGCTCCATTAGAACACTTCGGGTACGGAACCCTAAAAAAGCAAACGCAAATACACAAGCAATTAGCAATCTACCTAGTTTCTCTAATTTAATCTAAATCAAATCAAATCAAATCGAATAATCTTTATTGCATTCCATAATGTGGTACAGTTGGTTAGTAATTTCAGAAACAATTATGGACCCTGTCGGGCACAGCAAGCTTATCTCAGAAACCGACTTACACGGTGTAACACTCAATAAATTTAGTAGATCAGTCTCTGAGGTACGGGAGCGCAGAAACTAAGCAATAAATTATTATTATTTTTTGTAATTCATCTTAGTATTTTTTTACACATTTACCTTTTCACCTTCCGTGGCAACATTTTATATTTTTCTTTTTTAAAAAAATGTAAATACTAATTTGAACTACTATTTTGAATTTTGAATTGTATTATATTTTATGTGTTCATAAGTTTTTTATTTAAGTTAATTACGTTGTTGTTTTGTTGTGAATGTTGTGTATACCTATAATAGGCATACATACCAGTAATTTTATTATAATATTGCTCTGTTTTATTTTAAGGAGTTTTTTTTTTTTGAGGAGCTCGTGGCTAAGTAATAACAGCCGCACGGGTCGATCCATCAGGTTAAGTTACGCTTTCCGGGGTTGGTCTGTGGATGGGTGACCATCTTTAGCTTTACATACCGAGACTCCTCCGTGCCTCGGAAAGCACGTTAAGGCGTTGGTCCCGGCTGTCATTCGTGGATCTTTGACAGTCGTTACGGGTAGTCAGAAGCCCGAAAGTCTGACAATCAGTTTCACCAAGGGGTATCGTATTACCCAGTTAATGGATTGTGGAGGTCAGTTAGGCAGTCGCTCCATGTAAAATACTGGTATTCAGCTGCATCCGGTTAGACTGGAAGCCGACCCCAACATAGTTGGGAAAAGGCTAGGCAGATTGATTGCTCTGTTTTATTTTATCTGTATGTACTGCTGTTGGTGTACCTAATAAATAAATAGAATAATAAAAAAAAAACTAAAATGATATATTAAAGACTATAGCAAGAGCAGTCTATTCTGATGATCAGATAGTCACACTGAAGACTTAGAGAGCACGTAACAATACTAAAATCAGATATCAGTATGTCATGTACAATAACATGTCGAATTAATTGTTCACTACACGCTTTCTAGTTCTGTATGTGCATGTGTCTGCCGTCTAGTTTGTTTCTAATAAGCGGAAATTTTAAATTAAGTCAAATTGGAAAACAAAGAAAGCGTGCTTTGATTAATTGTTTGTGTAATTTTGTAGCCCTTTGTGATAATTATGTGATTTCACACGATAATAAGAGCGATGGAATTAGAGATGAATGTAGCGCAGATTTTAATATATACTTGCTTAGCTGTCGTAATTTTGCCCTTAATAGACAGATATTATTCCTGCACCGGTCTTATAAGGGCTTCTCTTAATTCAGCAGTCTATTAAGGATGATGCGCTAAGGTACCCCGCGGAATTAAAATTTTCTTACGTTTTTTGCAATTTGCAGGTCAGTGTCAGGTTGTATGTTGGTTAAAATATGAGACGTGGCCGTAGATAAACCTCAAACCTCATGATTTCAAATCCCTAGAGTTGAGGTCAATTCTAACTTATGGAGTTGTATTGCTGATTCTAATGATTATAATTCTGTAAAGCCATATTAGCTACGGCCGCGAATCATATTTTAATCAACATATACAACCTGACACTGACCTGCAAATTGCAAAAAACGTAAGAAAATTTTAATTTCGCGGGGTACCTTAGCGGGAAACTGCTAAGAAAAATCTACGACTATAAGATGTTGTAAGTCGCTTTTTAACCATCCAACAATTTTCTACATATGGGATACTTATCTAAATAAAAATAAGCAGAAATTTATTCTGAAATACTTATTCTGAACTACTTTCAAGTTAAGCATCATAACTTTTAATGCTACCCATGTGGGTATGTGTTTGTCTAAGCGAAAATGGTAATGATAAAGCAAGATCAAGATAAGACATAGATACGCGTCCTATTTGAGCACTGTGAAGGATATAATCCAGTTTATGATTAGATTTTATTATCCAAAGCGATCTAATTTTAGCACGGAACGCAGTATCAGATATAAAAATTATTGTTAATCTTAGTTCAGCGGCGTGTTAAACACTCGTTTCACCATCCCAGGAACGATCCCAGAGATAAAACTTAAAATAGGCGTAATAGTTATTCTCAAGTAACTTTATTCCTTTCATAACTAATTTTTATTTTCATGGTGACTTGGGAATGGCTGAAGAACTAGTTAAACTTAGTTTAAGCGGCTCGTTAATCAGGCGTCGAGAGATATTAGAGTTAACTGAGGTTAATCGGCTAGTATCGTGATTGCGAACGATGGGTTAGGCTATCATTACTTATGCACATGCAATCTTAAAATCTTGCACGTTATAGTTGTTTAGAGGCTTTGGAATTTCTTGAGAGTAGTTGAAGATTTGCTCTCACTATTAAGTACTTACCTAAAGTTGTGGAAGTTCTTCTCTATTATTAGTTTTTCCTGTCTATGGCTCTCTGCATCATTCAACACAATACCAACTATTACGTACTACTAATGACGTAATAGCCCACTGATTTAAGCCTCACCTTTCATGCACGAGGTTGTGGGTTCAAATCCGGGCAAGTAACAATGTGACTTTGTTTCAATTCATTCATGAGTTTATCTTGGACATTACTGACATCGTTGAAGGAAACACATCGTGTGGAGACCTGGATTTAAAGTTATTATTATCGTCAGTCTGAAATCGCCAACCCGTCTTGAGCAAGTGTGATGATCAATGCTCGTGCCTTCTCTGTATGAGAAGAGGCTTTTGCCCAGCAGTGGGACAATGATGAACTGGTATTATTATGTACTATTGAGTGATGTAACCAATAACGTTGAATGAATGATTGCATGAACTCACATTGACTTTTACACAGCCATTTAAAAAGCTTCAGTTGATTCTGCTGAACAACGTGTCAAATTTCAGGGTGCGTATACAAAACATCAAACCGAACAACTTTCCCCATGAGACCAACATCTTATTCGCGAAAAAAATTTCAAATGTCTCTTAAAAAAACTTAACAATACCAACTCGACGCAAATGTATGGGACGGCTGATTATTTTTTCGTGATTACGATGTTGGTGCCATGGAAAAAGTTGTTCGGTTTGATTGTCTATACCAATCAATCTGCCTAGCCTTTTCCCAACTATGTTGGGGTCGGCTTCCAGTCTAACCGGATGCAGCTGAATACTATTATTTTACATGGAGCGACTGCCTATCTGACCTCCACAACCCATTAACTGGGTAATACGATACCCCTTGGTAAGACTGATTGTCAGACTTTCGGGCTTCTGACGACCCGTAACGACTGTCAAAGATCCACGAATGACAGCCGGGACCAACGGCTTAACGTGCTTTCCGAGGCACGGAGGAGTCTCGGTATGTAAAGATGGTCACCCATCCACGGACCAACCCCGGCAAGCGTAGCTTAACCTGATTGATCGACCCGTGCGGCTGTTATTACTTAGCCACGAGCTTAGATTGTCTATACCACATCCTTAAATTTGACGAGGATGTAAAATGACACGTTGTATACTAGACATTGTTTAAAATGAGAAAGTATTTAATAATAACGACATGTTGAAAAAAATTCTAAATAACAGCCTACTTATCAACAGACTACTCACATAAAGGTAATTCTAACATTTGTACACAAACTTCCCAATAGATTTAAAAGGCCTACCTACTTAAAAATTTTAAGTTTCTCCTTTAGCCGCCATTATCCATAAATTTGTTTATAATTTCACGCACCGCTATTACCCTAAATTTTACCTAGTTAACTGTTGCAATTTTTTTGCCAATTATTTTTTAATATTTTTTTGCGAAACAACTTTTAACTCTCGCTTTTACGGTGTTACATTTACGTGGTAGTTAGAGATGATTATCTTATGCAATTCACATCATTATCTTCAATTTAGAGGATTTACTTGTAAGTAATTTAGTAGGTACCTACTTATCTACTTATCTTGTTGATATGAATGGCGAGATTGTTGCTACTGTTGCATGCTATTATTCCATTTGACATTTTTGTATTAATATGACATTTTTATTGTAGATAAAGCCAACGATTTGACAATAATTTGTATTTTGTATTATTATAGGTATGTTCCTAGTTGTTATTTAAAATTTTAGTACTTTTAAATTTGTCTAAATTAAATATGATTTACATGCCCATGTGACGGTAGAATATGTAGGACTACTTATTGTAAAAAAAAACATCTTTAATGCTAAATATGTAGTATGCGAAAGTGAATTTTTTTGCTTGTTAGTTACGCTTTCACGCTAAAACGGCTGAACGGATTTGGATGAAATTTGACACATGGGTAGACCATGAACTGGAGAAGGACATAAGCTACTTTTCGTCCTGGATTGCAGATGAGGTCTCGGGCAATAGCCAGTTGCCCATATTTGCAAACTAATAAAGGATTTGATTTTGATTTGAATCGTGTTTTATGTGTTATAGAACATTGAATGCAGTGGTTCTTGTTGGTTGATTGGTAGAAGATAAAGTGAAGACAGACGTTTGTAATTATGCAGCTTTTAGTTGTCATGTTCTGTTGAAACATATGGTTTTCAAGGAGATGAAATGATAGACTGGGGCTAATTACATTGCATCTTGTTCTGGTCTCTTGGTACCTGACTTCATGGCTTAATAACTTTTGCATTTAAGATCTGATGCCTGACATCTGTCCAAGCATATTATTTCGAAGGTATAAATCTAGAGTTTACAGCCATTTAACACCTTTTTAACCAACTCTAGATTTAGATATTTTAAAAACGCATGCGCGTGTTAGATAAATGTAATTATTATGTGTCTAATATTTAAAAATAAATACTTGAGATTACCTTGATTCCGGAAGTTAGTTCGGTTGTGATTAAAATCATCGAGTCATTGTAAAACAACCTTTAGATTATTAGAATAACTGTTTGTTGGATATTGACATCTGTCACATTTACGAAGCTTGAGACCAATGTAGAAGTATCTAATTTGATTAGTTATTGTGTTTACAAAATATACCACTCTTAACTTGTCAAAATCGTACAGATGTTATTACTATAAATAATTAAATAATATTTGATAGTAACTGTAGTATATCTTAGAATTTATATTGCTATTTTAATATAACAGGTTGTTTGAAACGATTGATACAATACCGACAGTTGATGTTTTATGGGAAGGGATAAATGGAAGGGGTGGTAGGATATAAAAAGGATTGTAATGACATTCTCGAGGCAGTTGCTCAATGGATGTTCAAGTGGCTAGTGCTAGTGCCGTTGTGATGTGAAATATATTTACCAGGTGTCATGTAAGTTATGTAATTTCATATTATACCTTAAATATTGTTATTGTGTTGCTATTATTCTGAGTGATAGAATTAACTGTTTGAGATAACTATAAATTGTGAAAATATAAGAAATGTGTTGATAGAATACTATAATACTGTTTCCATGGAGTTTCTTGTCCTTCTTCTCCATGAGGACCTAGTTTTGCGAACGGACAATAGCTTTCTCATTTAAGACGAATAATTATTGACAAGCCTAATTGAAATAATAAATCTCTAGTCTTGTCTTTCTGTGCTATTCTTTATGAAATCCTTCCCTTACACACCATGTTCATAATACTTTCATACACAATAAATAACCAATAACCATTCTGACATTTAAGACTTGCTATTTGCGTAGTAGCTATATATACGCTTATAATTATATATTATATCAAATCTAACATCAGAAGTGGGATAGTGCTCAGTCTCACATAACATATTTCTAATGAATTTTATTTTGCTATTTTCATGATCAACGTTGGAGCAATCGTGTTCTGCTGGAAACCATTGGTAACGGCGGGTCGTTGACTCAACCCTCATCATAACCATGAAAACGTGCTGAGAATTGTATGGTCGAAAAAAAATGCAAGTATTCACGGAAAGTTAATTTAAAATTGTTAATATTATTGCTCTGTTGATCACAAATTAATTAAAAAAATGGCTTTGGAGGAAACTTTACAAAATTGAAGTTGGTAATGTCAAAGTAAATGAAACATAATTGTATTTTTATATTATAAAAAAATAGCGAATATCACATAACTTGCTGATAAACAAATATGACAAGGTTGAAGGTTATTAATAATTAGCTTTATTTTATTATTTTTCACTCTCAAAATGCTTACTAATATTATTGTTAAAATAAACTTATAGTTTTGTCGGAACTGATCTGTGTTTCTTGATAATTTTGATTTGGCTTATTATTATAACTTTTTACTAAAAAGTAAGGTGCCAACAGAGTGACCATATTAAATATTTGCAATTATTTAATAGAAAATGTAATAAGGATGATCAATACAATTTGCAATGATGTTGTCAGGTTGACCGAGCGGTATATTGTTTTGATTACTTATTTAATTAATACAAAAAGAGCTTGTCTTGACTGTTGTCTGGCATTCACTGACTGCGGGTGATTGAGATTCACCGACGGCGGGTGTTTGGCCGCATACAGTAAGATGTGATTAAGTTTCACACTATTGTTTTTGTATAATGATAATTATCTTGTACTTCGAGATCGAAATACATGTTAGTATGGCCGTATTAGATAATTGTAATTAGCTGACTGTGACTATGACTGTGAGTGTTTCCGCTGGTCGGTCATTTGCTTGGTGCAAGTCTATCCCACTAGCAGCGGGTGGAGGGGACTTGACACGTCTAGGCAATTGGCAACACAAAACAAAAATGAAAATGACAAACCAAAGTAAATTACAATTGTAGAAAAACGGTACCTAATGTACTTCGAGAGCGAAGTACTTGTCAGTATGGCCGTGTTAGATAAATGTAATTATTATGTGTCTAATATTTAAAAATAAATACTTGAGATTACCTTGATTCCGGAAGTTAGTTCGGTTGTGATTAAAATCATCGAGTCATTGTAAAACAACCTTTAGATTATTAGAATAACTGTTTGTTGGATATTGACATCTGTCACATTTACGAAGCTTGAGACCAATGTAGAAGTATCTAATTTGATTAGTTATTGTGTTTACAAAATATACCACTCTTAACTTGTCAAAATCGTACAGATGTTATTACTATAAATAATTAAATAATATTTGATAGTAACTGTAGTATATCTTAGAATTTATATTGCTATTTTAATATAACAGGTTGTTTGAAACGATTGATACAATACCGACAGTTGATGTTTTATGGGAAGGGATAAATGGAAGGGGTGGTAGGATATAAAAAGGATTGTAATGACATTCTCGAGGCAGTTGCTCAATGGATGTTCAAGTGGCTAGTGCTAGTGCCGTTGTGATGTGAAATATATTTACCAGGTGTCATGTAAGTTATGTAATTTCATATTATACCTTAAATATTGTTATTGTGTTGCTATTATTCTGAGTGATAGAATTAACTGTTTGAGATAACTATAAATTGTGAAAATATAAGAAATGTGTTGATAGAATACTATAATACTGTTTCCATGGAGTTTCTTGTCCTTCTTCTCCATGAGGACCTAGTTTTGCGAACGGACAATAGCTTTCTCATTTAAGACGAATAATTATTGACAAGCCTAATTGAAATAATAAATCTCTAGTCTTGTCTTTCTGTGCTATTCTTTATGAAATCCTTCCCTTACACACCATGTTCATAATACTTTCATACACAATAAATAACCAATAACCATTCTGACATTTAAGACTTGCTATTTGCGTAGTAGCTATATATACGCTTATAATTATATATTATATCAAATCTAACACGCGCATGCATTACACATGACATTTTAAAGTAAGACGCTTTTCTTGGGCACCTGCCCCACTGTCGGCGATTAGCTAGAAGCGAGTAGAGCTAGAAACTAAAAATGAGTTGGCCAGCATTGAGTGATTACTCGCTGGAATGCGCATCTATGCACAGACAATACGAGTAGAACATCAGGTTATACCAAACTGTCAAATTTCTCCAAATGATTTTAAACCTTAAAATGTTGAAGGTTAAATTCAAATTCGAATGAAAAATTTTGACAGTTTGCAGTAACTTGACCTGCTGCTGTGTGTACTTACTAAGCGTGAGTCTCTCAGCGTGTGTTTTACCCGCCAAGCGAGCGTTGCTGGGCGAGTAGGCACTCTCTTTGATAGCTCTTGTCGCTGCGATAAACGAGTAGGTACTCGCTAGGGGTGTGAACAGTCAGCTATCAACGAATGCTGTATCTCTTTTACTTACATGGGACTTATCTTCTGTACGTTTCTTAAGCTAGAAAATTATTGATAGCTATACTCCATTTACAATAAGATTAGACATTTAAACAAACCTTTTTACAGTCCGCTCAACCAATTTTGACTTCTATTCCGTAGGCTTAAGGATGGCATTAAAGGCAAAAAAGTGGTTACCATACCAACTGTTTACTGCAGCTGCCATTTGTCATGCCACCAACGCAATAGAAGTCAAAATCGGTTGAACGGACTTTAAAAAAGATTTGTTTAAATGTCTTTCTCTCAAAAATCTTATTGTAAATGGAGTATAGTGGCTTCCTCGTCGGTGGGATAGGGTGCCTTAATTGGTTTTGACGTAACAAACTTTCTGGGGATGCATCGATTGGTAGGTACGCCTTTTTGCTGTTACGATACCGATACCGATACTCTTGTAAAAATATCGGCGATACCGATACCGATGCCATACGCTTATTGAATTTAAATGAACGTAAAGAAATAAAACACAAGTTGGGTTAATTTATAAAAATAATATAAAATATTACAGACTTAGAATTAAAATAATTAGTTATTAAAATAAAAATTAAGGTCAATAATAGTGTAAGTAGGTAATAAAAATTAACATTAATAAAAAAAAATTGGTTTAAAAAACAAAGTATTCTCAAGTTTTGTGGAGACAGGCGATTTCGCAAGTGTGTTTGAAAGAGACCTGCTGCGGTGGAAAATAGTCTCCCAGATGCGACAGAACTCATTTGAAAACTAAAGTATACCTGCGCCATTTTTTTCAAGTTATGGTATAAGACGTCATTGTTCGTGGCTCGTTTGCAACAAAATAGACGAAACAGCACGCGTGTTTACATTACTTTTTTGAAGCGCGAATTTTGAAAAGTATCGTTGTGCCGGCAATAAAAAATAAAGTATCACCGATATTATCCGCATCGGTATCGGTATTGGACGAGGGGCTCGTGGCTAAGTAATAACAGCCGCACGGATCGATCGATCAGGCTTGCCACAGGATGACCGTCTTTATATACCGCGAGACCCCTCCGTGCCTCGCAAAGCACGTTGTGCCGTTAGTCCCGGCTATCATTCTTGGATCTTTGACAGTCATTACGGGTCGTCAGAAGCCCGAAAATCTGACAACCAGTTGTATCAAGAGGTATCGTCTTACTCAGTAAATGGGCTGTGGAGGTCAGTTATGTTACGTATGTGTATCAGTCTTTATAAAATATATATTATCTGTGGTATTTCCGGATCCTGTTGTCTTGTCACCGACTCCGATCGCTCGTCATGCAATGGCTGAATACACGATACATAAAATAGTCTGGTCGTCTTATTTATTTATAATATCTGGCCACCCGTCGTAACATGGTGTCAGAAGATACAGAAGAAAAAGAAGTCACAAAAAACCACAAAAGTAAGTGCCGCAAACAGTCAAAAAAAAAAAAAAAAAAATTTCGAGTAAAACGTCGCCGCGTGGTCCAGCCCTAAAATGCCGGAAAATAAAAACGCAAATAATACAAGTTATCCCCTGCCGCCGAGTAATTTCAGCTTAGATATCAACAACTCGAACATGCCATTGGCTTGGAGAAATTTCAACACAAGTCTAGAGATTTACATGATAGCCAACAATTTAGAAGAACAACCAGACAAACGAAAGGTAGCCATTTTACTACAAATCATAGGCCCAGACGCTCTTCAGATATTTTACTCGTTTAACATACAAATTGACAAGATCACCTATAAGGATTTACTCGCCAAATTTGAAGACTACTTCACACCACGTGTCAATATTTCCGTCGAAAGACATAAGCTGTTCAACAGAAAACAAGGTCCAGATGAAGAAATTGAGACATATGCCACGGATCTCAAGAATCTAAGTATCCAATGCAATTTTGAAGGTCTTGCCGATGATATAGTAAAGGACATATTCTCATGGAACTTAAATTCATCTTGCTCGTACATCAGAGAACGTATCCTGATCGAGAAACCATCAACATTTGATGCCGCCGTCAGTCTCGCTAAAACACTAAGAAATACTAGGTTACAGGCTAAAGCTTTATCAAGCCAAGAAGTAAGTGTCGTTGCCAGTCGTCAATCGCATCACAGTCGCCAAACACATCGTAGTCAAGAGAGTCGCAATCAAAAAAGTCACAGTCAAAGAAGTCACAGTCGTCAAAGAAGTCATAGCCGTCAAGAAAGTCAAAGTCATCAGTCTCAAACAAGTCAAAGTCGTCAATCAAGTAAAGCATCGTCCAGTCAAGAACCTCAATCCAAACAGTCAACCAAGAATTGTTCCAGATGTGGTCAAGTTCACCGAACAAAATGTCCAGCCATAGGAGTCATCTGTAACAACTGCCACAAGCCCAATCACTTTGCCAAGTGTTGCCGCAGCAAACATGTGAGATCCATAGAAGAAGAAGAAAGTACGGGTACTGATACTTATTTTCTAAATAGTCTTTTCACTAATGAGATTTCTGTCAGCAAAAAAAACCCTTATCATACAACTTTGTCCATAAATAGTAAGAATGTAGACTTTTTACTTGATACAGGTGCTGACACTAACATTTTATCATTTAACTCTTATAAAAAACTTAATTTGCCATTGAGTAGTTTAAAGAAAAGTAGTCACAAACTATCAACCTTTAGCGGTGAAGTATTACCGACTGTAGGTCAATGCATTCTGTCTGTCACACATAACAACAAACTATACAATGTTAATTTCCACATTATAGATATACCCTGTAGGAATATTATTGGTCGCAACAGTTGTGAGAATTTAAAATTAGTTAAAAGAGTCCATAATGTCCAATTTCATGAGTCACTCAATGTATCACAGCTTGACAAATATAAAGATCTCTTCTCAGGAATAGGTTGTCTTAAAGATTATGAATGTCATTTGTCAATGAAGCCTGATGCTGTACCGTCTATAGATGCCTGTCGTAGAATTCCATTCAGTCTCTTAGAACAATTAAAAGAAGAATTAGCCATGTTAAAAAAAAATCAAATTATAGTCAAAGTCGAGGAACCTACTGAATGGGTAAGCTCAATTGTAATTGCATCAAAGAAAAATGGTAAACTACGCCTGTGCATTGATCCAAGAAAACTTAATAAAGCCATTATGCGTCCTCATTATCAATTTCCAATTATTGATGAAATTAAATCCAGCCTCTCTGGTTCACAATATTTCACTACCCTAGATGCAAACAAAGGTTTTTATATGCTAAAGTTAGATGAAGCTTCCTCAAAACTATGTACATTCATCACACCTCAAGGTAGATATAGATTCCTAAGACTTCCCTTCGGGATAAATGCAGCCCCAGAACTGTTTCATTCCATCATGACAAATAGATTCAGTGATATTCCAGGAGTCAAAATCATGATGGATGATTTCCTAATTTACGGTCAAACTAAACAAGAACATGATTTTAGGTTAAAACAAGTCTTAGATAGAGCTAGAGAAATAGGAATAAAATTTAATAAAGACAAGTCTAATATATGTAAAAGTGAAGTCAAGTACCTAGGACACATCTTTTCTAAAGATGGTGTGAGAGTTGATGAAAACAAAGTGAAAGCCATTTGCAGTATGCCACCACCAACAAATGTCACAGAATTACAAAGGTTTTTAGGTATGGTTACATACTTAGGCTCATACATAGAGAATTTGTCAGATAAAACTTCTAATTTAAGAACACTTCTGTCTAAAGATAATGAATGGTCTTGGCAAGAGAGACATAATGTAGAATTTAATGAATTAAAGGAATGTATAACAAAAGCCCCTGTCTTGACATATTATGATCAAAATAAACCAATTACACTGTCAGTTGATTCGTCTAAAGATGCCATGGGTGCAGTGATTTGCCATGATAAACACCCCATAGCATATGCTTCAGCTTCATTAAGCTCATGTCAACAGTCATACTCTCAGATTGAGAAAGAGCTGTTAGCAATCCTATTTGGTTGTACAAAGTTTCACCAATATGTCTATGGTCGCCACACTTTAGTTGAAACAGATCACAAACCAATAGTATCGCTGTATAAAAAACCAATTTATAACATTCCACCCCGTCTTCAAAGAATAATGCTAAGATTACAACCATATGACCTGAACGTAACTTACAAACCAGGTAAATATCTTTATGTAGCTGATACTCTGTCTAGAGCAGCTTTACCAGAACAGTCATTACATGATCTAGATTCTGATCTAGATTTACATGTCAATTTAGTCATTAGATCACTGTCAGTTAGTCCAAATAAACTTAAATCTATTCAAGAACAGACTTCCCAAGACAATGAATTGTCACTCTTAAGTAAATATTGCATAACAGGTTGGCCTGAACATAAAAAATTGCTTCCAGACATACTTAGGCCTTATTTTCCTTTAAAAACCGATATACATATAATTAATGGTATTGTCTTCAAAAACAACAGTGTCATTATACCAGTAGCCATGAGAAAAGACATTTTGAAACAGATACATGAAGGTCACCAAGGTATTCATAGTTGCCAAAGATTGGCAAGAAATCTAGTATACTGGCCCAATATGTACTCTGATATAGAAAAATATGTTAATAATTGTCATAACTGTCTCACTAACAGACGCAGCAATTCCAAAGAGTCACTACAGCCCCATGAGGTAAAACCAATCCCTTGGAATAAAGTCGGAGTTGATCTATTTGATTTCAATTCAAACAAGTATGTCATAGTCGTAGATTATTTTTCCCAATATGTCGAGCTTGTAAAGCTAGCAGGTGGTTCTACTAGTAAAATTGTCATTAGTCACCTAAAGTCTATATTTTCCAGACATGGAATACCCAACATTCTAATTTCAGACAATGGTCCCCCATTTAACTCAAAAGAGTTTAATCATTTTGCTTTAGATTGGCAAATACAACATATTACATCAAGTCCCTATTATCCACGGTCTAATGGTCTTGTAGAAAGAACCATAGCCACGGTTAAAAACATATTAAAGAAATGTCTTACTGATAATACAGACCCTCATCTAGGATTATTACAGTATAGGAATACACCTAAAGAAAATATGTATTCGCCTGCCCAATTACTAATGTCCAGGACACTCAGAACTAAACTTCCAGTCTTAGAACAAACTCTGAAACCTAAAATACCTAACTACAGGTCTCTAACAAATAAAACTCAAATAAAAGTGAACAAATCACAGATTTATTATAATAAACATACTAAACCGTTGTCTTCCCTAAACATTGGTGATAAAATTTACTTCCAGAAACAGCCAGACAGTATTTGGACACCTGGTACTGTGTCAGACATAGGTCCACAGCCTAGATCATATACTATTGTCTCCCCGGAAGGTACTTTTCGCCGTAATCGCCAACATATCCTACAGCCAAAACATTCACCAACTGAGTCCGCTCCTAGTAGAAGAAGTTCACTTCAATCCCCATCAGTTCCACTTGACACTGATCCACCGTCGCCTTCCAATATACTGCCGTCGTCATCTCCATCTAATTATCAATCTCCTTGTACAAGTAATCCTGTCCAAGAATCTGAAACAAAAACAAACACATCACATACACCAAATAAACAAACTCAACACACAACTTATTCTTCATTCGGTAGAGCAATAATAAAGCCCCGAAGATTTTGAAAATTGGTCTAGATTAAGTTCTTAATTTGTACTTAGTTTTAATTTAATATACTAAATGTATTGTTTGTTGTACAAGCATTGTCAAACCTAATTTTGTTTTGTTAGTAGCTGTCAAAACTTAGTTAAGTCAATTTGATAGACGTCACTGTCAGAACTGTCGCAATGTAAATGTCAGTCAAGTCAACTTGTCACTTCTTAGAGATGTTCCGTTCCACTTAGTCTACTAGTATATAAGAATTTTGTTAATGTTAAAAAAAAAAAAAAAAAAAAAAAAAAGAGTATACTTACGTACCATGTTCCACGTAATGATTCCATTTTCTTTTCTTAATAAGGGAGATGTTACGTATGTGTATCAGTCTTTATAAAATATATATTATCTGTGGTATTTCCGGATCCTGTTGTCTTGTCACCGACTCCGATCGCTCGTCATGCAATGGCTGAATACACGATACATAAAATAGTCTGGTCGTCTTATTTATTTATAATATCTGGCCACCCGTCGTAACAAGTTAGACAGTCGCTTCATGTAAAATACTTTATTCAGCTGTATCCGGTTAGACTGAAAACTGACCCCAACGTATTGGGAAAAGGCTAGGCAGATTCGTATCGGTATTGGATGCACCCCTAAAAAATTCTAATGTTTTTGCTTTAAGGTATTATTTATTAGGCGTACCTATAGCGATCGTTTTAACGATAACGATTTAGAGGAGCTCGTGGCTAAGTAATAACAGCCGCACGGGTCGATCCATCAGGTTAAGCTACGCTTGCCGGGGTTGGTCCGTGGATGGGTGACCATCTTTACATACTGGGACTCCTCCGTGCCTCGGAAAGCACGTTAAGCCGTTGGTCCCGGCTGCCATTCGTGGATCTTTGACAGTCGTTACGGGTCGTCAGAAGCCCGAATGTCTGACAATCAGTCTTACCAAGGGGTATCGTATTACCCAGTTAATGGGTTGTGGAGGTCAGATAGGCAGTCGGTCCATGTAAAATAATGGTATTCAGCTGCATCTGGTTAGACTGGAAGCCGACCCCAACATAGTTGGGAAAAGGCTAGGCAGATTGATAGCGATCGTTTTAAGACGCTATAAAACTCTGGCACTTGTAGGCGACCGAGTGGTCAGTGTCCCTTCTTAGCATACCTTTTAATTGTGGTGATCCTTAACCCAACACAACAGTTACTGCTTAACATAGCTTTGATCCACGCCGACGCCGTTAAAGCCGCTAGAAATCTGCTTATCCTATAAATAATAATAAGTGCTAAGCTCTATAAACACTGAATAGTTCATGTCAGTACTAATTCTGTAATTATTCTCATCGGCATCACAGAATAATAAAGCAACAGTAGTTTATCTGGAAAGTGGCCATGAATTAATTACCTACTGCCGCTCGGTAGATAATTACGTGTCCGTCCGTGTGGTATTGATGTATGATATGTTTGCGGGATGCACATATTTTGCGGCGATTATTCGCAAGTGAGTTGTGTCCCTGATGCGCCGCGTACGAGGCAGTTCCAACAGCTACCTTCAGCTGTTCGCATGGAGGATGGATCTGGATCTGGATTGCCCAATAATGCGGTACTGGACCAGTCTACTTATTGAGCACTCCAGTACCAGACCTAAATTTAGACTAAGATGAAAGATTGATGAATGATGTAAAATTGAGATTTATAATGTTTTTATTGGTGACATTTTTAATGTTTTGTTTTGTCTAATTGTAATATTTTAATTAATGAATTCTTAATGTTATATGTTTTTAATTTAACATGCATGGATAATATGGACTGGTTCCGAAATACCTAAATGAATTTTAATTTAATTGACTGAGATTTCGAAGCGCGTCATTTCGGCCGTTTCCTATGAAGATAAACTACTGCATCGTGTTTGTACTGTGCCGTCATTAACAATACAATAGTTAAAGTAAAGGCACAAGATCGCATTCCCACCGAGATGTGTGAGCAACAAGTAACAAGATGGAAATTAAACAGATTAACCACGTTAACTAGCTATTATCTTTAACCATTCGTCATTATTAATCTCTGCGCTCGCGCATCGAGCGATCATGTGCGTACCCGCAACCAGTAGGGCTGTCCCGTTACAAAACGTTACGTAGCTAAAAATAGTAAAATGTGGGTAATAACTGAAAAAACGCACAACCTTTTAAGGGGTCATTGTAATTATCAGTCATCATTATGAATAACTTTTACTATGGGACCAAACCTGAAATCGCGACAAAAAAGCAGCTGTTCCCTACGTTTTGACATAATTTCAGGTTGGTCTCGTAGTAAAAGTTGTTTACAATAATGAGTACAATGACCCCTTAAGAGGTTGCGCGTTATTTAAGTTACACCTTGTGTAAACCTACGTTATCACGCAAAAATTAAAGAATTTGTTGGACATGAATCAATTAAACGTGTAATGTTATTTTATGCCATTAAAAAAAAAACTTTGTCTCCTTGGTTTAGCGGTCGCAAGCGCTACTGTTGAGCATGAGGTCCTGGGTTCGAATCCCGGGTCGGACAAAGTGTTATTAGGTTTTTCCATCTGGAATTTCTCAGTAGCAGCCGTCTGGATTTGTGCCCCGTTGATGGTAATAGAAAGAAAGAAAGAAAGAAAGAAAGAAAATACGTTTATTTGCGGTAAACATGACGCAAAGGACAACAAAATAAAATAAACAAAGTAAAAAGCAAGTTTTGGGGAAAATATGCTATATATATATATATATATATATATATATATAGGCTCGCCCCCTATTACATGGTTCTTAAACATAGCTTGTAAAATGTGGGTGTACTATAATACCTCTGCTTAACCCATCGGGGAATACACGCGTGATGTCATGTGAGAACTTTGTAAAAAAAAAAAAAAAAACAGAAAAAACCAATGAAACTCTGTCCCACAATTCCCAGTTATCGTGTCTCAAAATTGTTCTTCTAGAAGTCGCTAAGTAGGTAACCCTAGCAGCAATGGGCGCCGTAGTTAATCAGCGCTAATGTGCATACCAGCCATTACGAGCGCCAGATTGCGCCTCCGTCTTACAATGCGACGCGATAACTTGCCTAGTAATAAGCTGATCAGGCATTGTATAGGATTTCCGTACAATGAGAGGTCAGCTTATACTGGAAATGTATAGCTTGTTATGTAGTCGTGTGCCAGGAAATTTATCAGGGTCCCGCGTGTACATTCGCAGCTAGGGCGCTAGAATAGATTTAGATTAATTACTGTTGGGAATGTGATTGCCTAAAGTGGAGCTAGGTAATTACTTAGATGGTTAATTTTTTTTGGACGTTACTCCTTAAGAATCAATTTTCATTAAGGCCCCCGGTATAGGAATTTTATGAGGAGTGAAATTAATACAAGCGTTAACTCAAAAGCGTTTTGCCTTGCGCACTTTTTACTTTGAAATCAACAAGTAGGTATGTGTAAGTATGCTTGGTTTGTTTATTTTCGGCCAGTCTTCATTGTAGCGATCAATCTATCCATTATATTCAATGACAAGGAGGACGTAATTATAATAATGTACTATGTAGGTACTTAAGGAGTAAACTCCTGTCGTGCGTCGGAGCTGACACACACACACACTTTTTTTGCTTAACTAATTCGAGGCTTTTTTCAACCAGTCCACTGTTCGACAATGTTGTTGGGACGAGCTTTTTGGGTATTCTTGCTACTTTCATGTAAAATATTCCCTGATATCCCTTGAACCTATTTAATTTATAGGACTTTTTAAGTGTTTATAAATTAATATATAAATTAAAATCAATTAATAATAGTATTAAATCTTAATTTAAATATTCATAAAATGTGTAGGCATGGACATAAAACGGTCAATAAATTGACGATACCGACGACTGGTGATAAATAAATTAGCGATTAATAAAACAAGATGAAACGAGCTTCTGCATGCGCTACAAGTAATATTAACTATTTTTAGTAATTCCCATAAACATCTTGCACGTAGGTAAGTTTGCCGATAAGCATCAGAACATTGATTTTATACTTTGGAGTAGTAAAACAAAATTAATTATGTTTGTATCGAATTGCACAAGATAGGTTACCTACCTACACTCCGATCAAAAAAATATTGAACTATTAAAATAATTGCATTCGCATAAGTCATAGTCCTAACTTTTTTATCGTCAGAGTTCACTAACCTTAATAACTATGACGGTCCATGAATTCAATAATTTTTAAAATAAAAAGGATTTTCAGCTCATTTTGTTGAATTTGTAATTGTTTCTTAACAATAAAGTTATCTTAATATCTATTATAATTGTACCATGAAAAATGACAATAGGTAGGTACGTTATTGTAACTTTTCATGGCTTGCATGGCTTACAGGGAAGGAGAAACTGCGAATGAAATGATCGAATGAATTTGGTATTTTGTTAATGGTAGTCAATTTCGATGGTCAATTATTTTGACTTTCCCTGAAATCCGAGTTGAATTGAATTTTCTAACCATTTCTAGGTTAAGTACCTAGAAATGAATAGAAAATTCAATTTAATTCTTTCTTCAATTTAACTTCTACTTTAACTTTGATTGAATACTTAAAATTCTGTTACTCTATCGATATGGTAACGGTTACCTAATTTATTGTTTTTACGATTACAATTTTACACTTTTTTTAAATTAATACCGGTGAATGTTAATAGATTCTCTCGTACAATCATTTTAATATTAATATACGTAATTTGATGATTCATCGCAGTTATTCGTAAATTGGAATTCGTTTGAGAAAGCCATTTAAGCCACACACATAGATAGATACCTACTACATTTCATATTTACATAATTAAAAACTTAATTATGATCCTTATCACCATAATATACATCTGTTCCTGCGAGCAGTGCCAAGACTTCCACTTTTAATCTTATAAGTACCTACCTATCACTATAAGTACCTACCTATCACTATAAGTACCTACCTATCACTATAAGTACCTACCTATCACTATAAGTACCTACCTATCACTATAAGTACCTACCTATCACTATAAGTACCTACCTATCACTATAAGTACCTACCTATCACTATAAGTACCTACCTATCACTATAAGTACCTACCTATCACTATAAGTACCTACCTATCACTATAAGTACCTACCTATCACTATAAGTACCTACCTATCACTATAAACAACTTGCTATGTGTGAATCTGAATCTGCCTAGCCTTTTCCCAACTATGTTGGGATCGGCTTCCAGTCTAACCGGATGCAGCTGAATACCAGTATTTTACATGGAGCGACTGCCTATCTGACCTCCACAACCCATTAACTGGGTAATACGATACCCCTTGGTAAGACGGGGTTGTCAGACTTTCGGGCTTCTGACGACCCGTAACGACTGTCAAAGATCCACGAATGACAGCCGGGACCAACAGCTTAACTTGCTTTCCGAGGCACGGAGGAGTCTCGGTATGTAAAGATGGTCACCCATCCACGGACCGACCCCGGCAAGCGTAGCTTAACTTGATGGTTCGACCCGTGCAGCTGTTCCATTAAGTTAAGCTACGCTTGCCAATTAAATTTAAAAAAAAATCATACAAAAACCTTTGATATCAATCAACAATCACCATCATCAATTCCTTAAGCGGAAAGTTGTTCAGTTTGATAGTCTGCCCACAACACCCTTAAGTTTGAACACTCCTTTCTGATACACTCTGTATATTACTCGTAATACGATGGTAACTCTGTCTCTCTATCCATTTTCAAGCCTAAACCACTGAACCAATCATTGTAATTGACAGATAGGTAGCCTAGAACCTGGAGGACATGACAGGCTAATACTTTCAATCTGCTTAGCCTTTTCCCAACTATGGGAACAACTTCCTGAATACCAGTATTTTGCATGGAGCGACTGCCTATCTGACTTCCATAACCTAGTTACTGGGTAACACGATACCCATTGGTAAGACTGGTTGTCAGACTTTCGGACTTCTAACGACTGTCAAAGATCCAAGAATGACAGCCGGGACCAACGGCTTAACGTGCTTTCCGAGGTACGGAGGGTCTCTTTATCTAGCCCCTCCGTGGCTGCTTCTTTCCATCCTGGATATTTTTAACCGACTTTAAAAAGGAGGAGGTTCTCAATTCGTCGGAACCCTTTTTTTTTATTTTTTTTTTTATGTATGTTCCCCGATTACTCGAAGATGGCTGGACCGATTTGGATTTTTTTTGTTTTATTCGAGAGGGTATACATCACAGTTGGTCCCATATAAAATTGATTAACTTTGCTTTGGTAGTTTTTGAGTTAGCTTCAATAATACGTATTTTTTCCCTACTTTTATATGGATGATGTTCTAGTTTGTTTTGCAGATAGTGGTCTTAGAATTTGTATGGGGTAGGTACCACAACTAAAAAGTGAAAAATAAAAACTTTTTTACAAAAAAATACAACCGACTTCCAAAAACAACACTACAAAGTGAAAAATAACTAATTTCGGAAGTCGGTGGCAAAAAACGAAAATACATTTAACAATGACACCGACACCGACTTCCGAAATTAAAGTTATTTTTCACTTTGTAGTGTTGTTTTTTTGTAAAAAAGTTTTTTATTTTTAAAAATATTGAAATACAAAAAAACACGCAGACGAAGTCGTTGGCAACAGTTATATAATAGGTTGGGGAAAAAGTTTCTTCGCATTTTTTAAGAAAATTCAAAACATTTTTTAATATACATTATTTACATTTATCTAAAGTATGTTGGTACCATTTTGTTCGATAACTTTTTGCCATCTTGTAGGTAGGGACATGATCCCATTGCTATAGAAATTTTGGGACTTCTGATCAAAATACCGCGACAAGTGGTTTTGGCAGTCCTCTCGTGATGTTAACCTGACACTGACTAAAGAATTCTGAAGAGACCAAAACAGGTGGAAATCTGAAGGTGCAAGGTCAGGACTATACGGCAGATGCATTAATACCTCCCAGCCAAACTCTCTTAATTTTTGCTGAGTGGCTAAAGATGTGTGAGGTCTAGCGTTATTATGATGAAAAACCACACCCCTTCTGTTGATTAATTCCGGCCGTTTTCTCTCAACTTCTTGCGTTAATCTCATCAGTTGTTTGCAGTATAGTTCAGAATCAATGGTCCTGCCTGGTGGTAACAGCTCATAATGAATAATGCCCTTCCAATCCCACCACACACACAGCATCACTTTTTGTTGTGAGTTAACCCGGGTTTCGCCACAGTCTGTGAAGCCTGACCGGCTTTGACCACGACCTTTTTCACACGTTCTTGTCGTACGTGATCCACTTTTCATCACCAGTTATCAGCTTCTTCAAAAATGGTTCGGTTTCATTACGTCGTAATAAAGAATCACAAATGAGTTCACGGCTCATAAAGTTTCTTTTAGTGAGCTCGTGAGGTACCCAAATATCGAGCTTTTTTGTGTACCCAGTTTTTTCCAAATGCGCCAAAACTGTTTCGTGGTCAATGCCCAGTTCTTCAGCTACGTCGTAACTACGGATATGCCGATCTTGCTCCACTTTTTCAAAAATGGCATCCATTTTATCCGTAATAGAGCGACCAGAGCGACGTGCATCTTTGACATCAAAATTTCCGGATTGAAAACGCTTAAACCAAATTTGTGCTACTCTCACAGACACTGCACTGGGTCCATAAACATCGCAAATTCTTTTCGCGGCTTGCGTTGCATTTTTACCTTTTTTGTAGTAAAATTTTAAAATGTATCGAATTTCTTCATTAGATTCACTCATCTTGACAGTACGAAAAACAAATGAAAATCACACATTTTCCTAATTTGAATTTGGAATTATGTTCGTTAAAATTTAAACTTTCAATGATACCAAAACCAGCCAGATACAAATACTATAGCCAAAGAGATTTTATTTTAAATTCATACATACTATAATGCGAAAAGACTTTTTCCCCAACCTAATACTATAAATTTTTCTTTTACTAATTTCAATATCAGCGATGATCCTAGATTCAGATTCAAGATTTCATTAATCATTATTAAATTTAGTATTGCGTCACATGACTGATCTCCAAAACTCTGAATTTAACCGTAATAAGTAATTACTTAGTATATTTTTTTCCGATCTAGAAATCCTACTACAAAATCTGACAAACTCCATTCCCCAGGGCCTTGACCCCTGCTTCCTTGACCACACCAGATGAAAACCGTTCATTCCTAAAATAGCATATAGGTAGTATGGCGTGGAGAGAGCATGACAAACTCACTAAAGTACCGTACAACCGTAGTAACGAGGCTCATCAGCTACCAGCGGTCACTAAACTTGGTTGATTTACCTGTGGGTTTGTAACGTCGGATTTATCCAGCTGATATTATTCTACAACGGTCTGCCCGGTATATTGTGGTTATTAGGATGCTCACTTAGTGGGGAGAGCAGCGGTTTGTAAATATTCTTGTTAGGATTTGGAAGAGAGTCGTCATCTCGGTAGTCACACCCTTTCTAGCCCTTTCATCGTTCACGCAGTCCATCCATCGTTTCTTTGGTATTCTCCTACTCTTATAGCCATTGACATTCGTACTCAAAACTTCCCTCACGACATTTTCCTCTTTCCTCCGCATCACATGCCCATACCGTGACAACCGATTTCCGTAAAACTTTTCGGTCACCGGTGCTACTTTCAAACTTCCTCAGTACTCATTTCTTATTCTATATCCATTCGCGTAACACCACACATCGCTCTTAGCATTTTCATCTCAGCTACATGTAATTGCCTTTCATTCATCCCTTTTTGATCCCTACAAGACAGCAGGTCTAACCTTTGTTTTATACATCTTCCGTTTATTTTCTTCTGAATTAATATAATTAAATCATTACATATGTCTAAGAAAAATACACAGGAACTGGGTGGGAACTCATGCATTCGTTAGTAAAATTTACGTCGAATTCCTTAATATTATTATACCTAGTCTAGAACACAGGTGACTACCGAGATGACCACTAATATAGAAGTATGGAAAAAAAGACATGTTGCGTTGACCCCAAATAAATTGGGATAAGGGCAGGAGAATGATGATATTGTACCTAGTCTATCAAAAACTTGTATGAGCGATAGTGAAAAAGTAATTTAATATTTGCTGACTCTACAATAATTTTCTTATAAATCTATTTAAATACCTACTACTGTAATTGTGAACTACAAATCCTACTTCCTATTAATATTATGGATGGATGGATGTTTCACGCAAAAACTACTGAACGGATTTTGATGAAATTTGGCACACAGATAGTTTATTATAACCTGGATTGACACAGATACTTTTATTCCGATATTTTTACGTGTTCAAGACTTACGTGGGTAAAACCACTGAGCGCTGCTAGTAAATTATAAATGAAAGTGGAAAATGGAAAGCTAATTTTATAGTTATAATATTATTATTAACTTTAACCGTGTTTAGATATTATTTATTGTGGCAGTTTATTAGCAGGAAAACAGTAATAAACTCGAGTACTTACATAGGTGAAGTAAAAACTTTACTGCCATGAAAACAAAGCACGAAGCTTGCACCCAATTGTTCTATATCTTGCCAGTACCTCATTTCAATTAAAGGCACATTGAATGTGGGTCTTGAACAATTTTTTTTTTATGCTTATGTATATACTTTATTGTACAACAGAAAATACATAGCAAAATAAGCTCATATTATATTATTCAATGATAAAATACTGAATAAAATATTGTTATCATTGGTAGGTATTTATTACGGGGGGGCTCTCGTGGCTAATTAATAACAGCTGCACAGGTCGATCCATCAGGTTAAGCTACGCTTGCCGCGGTCGGTCCGTGGATGGGTGACCATTTTTACATTTCTCTGAGGCTCGGAAAGCATGTTAAAACTGGTCCTGGCTGTCATTCTAGGATCTTTGATAGGCGTTACGGGTCATCAGAAGCCCGAATGTCTGACAACCAGTTTTACCAAGGGGTATCGTTTTACCCAGTAACTATGTCGTGGAGATCAGATAGGCAGTCGCTCTATGTAAAATACTGGTAATTAGCTGCATCCGGTTAGACTGGAAGCCGACCCCAACATGGCTGCGGAAATGCTAGGCGGATTGATTGAGTATCTAACAAATCAAAGACAGGCCGTTAGTAACTCACAATTAGTTCGCTTATTTACGAGCAGTAATTAAAGCAACTATTATTATATCTACCTAACGTTGAGTTGCATGAAACCGACATTAGTGTAACGAAGACTTTAAATTCATGCTATCCCTTACATTTTGTATCAAAAAGAAAATGACAGCATCAATTTAAAGTCTCCGTTATAACTAATGTTGGTTTCGTGCAACTCACCGTAAGTAACAGTTTCTAGTCAAGCCTACATTTAACTGTAAACATAACCTAAAAATAACAAAATTATATACTAACATAACTAAAACTATTAAAAAACTAAAATATGGCGTCGAAAAATTCCTCCGCATCGCGGTCGACTGGTAAAGTACCCAAGACTGGCGGCATTGCCACGTTGTATGGCAATGCCGCAAAGCCTAAAAGCCTACAAAGTTTATTTTCACATTTTTTTTTTATTTTCATTTATTTAACATTTTTAAACTTTTGAACGAGGTGGGTTAAGCCGCGGTTTTAGCTCAATATTCACAAAAATTGGTTTCTTGCATTGTCGCGCATGACGTAACGCAATGAAACTATCGGACGCAAAAAATACAGTGGACAGAGAAAGGTACAAAAAAAAAATTTAATCGAATAGAATAGTAAAAAATAGTTTGATATTCCCAATAAAAAATTGTTGGAAGTTGCTCCACAAAAATCAACTTTGGCATCGAAGATCTCTGTATTTTCAGCGATAAGGTATTCTTTTTTTTAAGAATTTAATAGGACTAGCATTTTTTTTAAACTTTAACCGGACAATTATTTAATTTATTGTGTATATTCTGAATAATCTAAAAAACCCGGATAATAAATGCACATTCGCTGCTTAGTCACATCTCGGCAACACAAATGTTATTTTAATTTTTCAACCGTATTTCAAGCCAGCTAATTGTGACAATAGATTACGCGGTGTGCCGTTTAAAATCGTAGTCAGGCCGCGCCTCAAATATAATTACGTTTCCTCATTTTAAATCGCTCCACTCATACTTACCCGCTACCTTACCTCAAGGTTATCGTGGTGTGCCAGTGGCTGCATTCCTCCTAAACCACTTCATAGCCACCAACTGTTTCTGAAGCCGAGCGACCAGTCGAAGCCCCTACCACGCTTGCGGGTGCACGTATGTAGATTTAACAATAAAATATGACATTATTCATAAAAAACTAATACACTGTACACACCTATTTAAGTTAAATTATTGTTTTGTCAATTTCTTTCGAATTATGATTTGAGTTTGAATGAAGAAGACAAAACACTATTTTAACTAAAACAGGATTGTAGAGCGATTTAGTTTTTTATGAATAAATCCTACTAATATTATAAATGTGAAAGTTTGTGTGTTTAGATGTTTGTTACTCAATCACGCAAAAACGGCTGAACGGATTTGGATGAAATTTGGCTTACAGATAGTTTATAACGTGGGTAAGATACATTTTATCCCGGTAGGTAGTAGGTTTCCGTGGCATAATTTCCGACGTCCACGCGGGCGAAGCCGCGGTCTAAAGCTATTAGTAAACTAATATAAAATAAAAACAAAAAATAATAAACCTCCATTTACCTATTTATGTTTGCTGTTTAGTTTATTGTTTATTAAAACAGGTTTTTCTATTTTTTTCGTGTATTTCTGTTTTCTGACCAAACTGGGTGGATTTTGGCTCCATCTTCGGCCATCTTTAGAGATGGTTTAAAAATTATGGGTACTTTTAGGTATCTTTCAACAAACTTCGGAAACTACAGTTGATTTAACTACTAAACGTTAATACGTTTTAATAAACATCAGTCAAATATTATTACTAAGTGATAATGAACTTGTAAGTACCTAAGTACCAAAATATCGACATCTCTGCTGTCGATTCAGTGCATCGGGATCCTCTGACAGGAATCTCCCAAGAGAAGCGAAGAAGTCAGACTATTTGACTAAGCAATCCGGTTAATGACCTCGTGCTAGTATACTCGTAATTTTAGCATACCTTATAGATTATCTTGACACGAGTAACAATATTTTTAGGAAAGCAATAATAAAGCAATATTGAGTGTGAACATGTCTGAATACTGTGTTAGGAACATGAGGCCTAAAGTTATAAGTCATCATCATCTGCCTAGCCTTGTCCCAACTATGGTGGGGTCAGCTTCCAGTCTAACCGGATGCAGCTGAATACCAGTATTTTACATGGAGCGACTGCCTATCTGACTTCCACAACCCATTAATTGGGTAATACGATACCCCTTGGTAAGGCTGGTTGTCAGACTTTTGGGCTTCTGACGACCCGTAACGACTGTCAAAGATCCACGAATGACAGCCGGTACCAACGGCTTAACGGCTCGTGGAGGAGTCTCGATATGTAAAGATGGTCACCCACCCACGGACCAACCCCGGCAAGCGTAGCTTAACCTGGTCGATGGACCCGTGCGGCTGTTATTATTCAGCCACGAGCTCCTCCGAGCCTAAAGTTATAAGTATGTAAGCTTATAGAAGAAGATACGAGCATCTATATAATTGTCACCGCGGCCATTCACACTAAGATGTGGTATATTATTATTTTGTTTCTCTCCTATATTATGTACAAGACCTAATAAAATAAATTCAAATGGTTCTGTTATAGTCTAGGTGTGGTGAATTTTAATTGCGTTATTTTAAAGAATTCTTATTGGATGATGTAATATTATTGCGGTTTGATGTTTGGAACACATCAGCTGCCATGTAATTTGTATGAACTGTAACTAATGTCATTGTACTTTTATAGGTTTAGATACAAGAAATAATTAACTTTTAGAGCGTACGATATTGAGAAATATCGCTACGATAATAGATTTCCGTTTTTTTTCTACTGTTTTGCTGAGGAATATAAATAGTATTTTGCACATATTAATTATTTATTATTCTTATATAATAGGCATATAGGTACCTAGGTACAACCATGTCAACATTGTTCAAATAAATGGAAACCCAACCTAAGTAGATATACGTACAGTATTGTTATAAAAAATACGCGATGCGGTCATTCATTACGGGATTCCGACCCAAGAAAGCGGAGATTGTGTCATTCAGGTCATTGAGACAGGAATAATATTCTTTACAAAATACCTAACCAATGAAATAAGAATTACTTTCTAAGGAAATACCCAAATACTCCTTTAGGTACCTACCTACAAGCCCGTTTTACATGGTGTGATTTAATTGTATGTGGCATACCATACGTTGAAGCAACAATAAATATTGCACCGTCTAAACAGTGTTTAGACGATGCAATTAAGTAAATTCTTCTTCATTTATATTGTATGCCACAGGCAAGGAACTTTTATCGTGTAAATGAGACTTACACGGAGCAAGGTCCTTGCCAGTAGTAAAAAGAATGTGTCAATAAAGCAAACACCCGCAATTTTGCTAAAAACATGTAGTAGGGGAGTGCACTCCGCATTACAGAGGCGAGATGATTATTTCCTACGGCTAGTTGTCAGCACACCTCTATACTTCTCTAGAGATGTGCCACGATGCCACGATCGCATGACCGGGAGCTGTTATTATTGCCCTACGTCCGATAATATTAACGTAAGCATTACGTCTTGTATATTTAAGCGTTTTCGAATTAGATGGCGAGCAAATTGTAAGGTGGTGTGCGACTTTTATCGATGTAATTTTATGAGGACGTAACGGTTTGTGTAAATAGATTCATTTTGTTGGAATTTAACAAGTTTTTGTTGGGATGGTATTTGTATTTTTATGCTCTAGCAAAGTTTTCTTGCACAACGTAAATACACTCGTAAAAACAATTTGAGCTTACGTTGTAAAAGCATGCCTATCTAGTGTCTCAATAGGGAGTATAGTAGTTAGGTTAATTTCATATGTACAGTGGACTGCATCAATTGGGTACCCCAGTTGCATTTAACTTTTAATACAACTGGGGTACCCAATTGATGCAGTCCACTGTACATATGAAATTTATCATTTATCATCATTCTCCAGCCCTTATCCCAATTTACTTGGAGTCGATGCAACATGTCCCTTTCTTCCATACAGCAGACATCAGGTCTAATCATCTATAAATAATCTATAATTATTATAAAATAAAGTCACTTTTCATTTCTGGCTGTGTGGCCGCGTTGTTCTTCTAAATTACGTAATGGATTTTGATGCGGTATTCACTATCATTTTTAGAGAATTTATTCTGGAAGGCTCATATGTATAATACATTAATATCTAACTTATATATAGTATAGAAACATTTAGAATAGAATAGAATAGTTTAGAATAATATTTACGTTTTGTCAAGTCGTAAAAACCGTGCGAAGCAGAGCCGCGGTCACTAGTTGTTTTATAAATCTTCATTTATATCTTCTTATAAAATGTAAGCAAAATTAAAACCAACAAGAATCATCGTTTACTAAACCAAAGCTCACTGAAAACTAAATAAAACAAGAAACAATTCTCTAACGACACGAATGAAACAAGAATTCGAATAAAAACGCATGTAATTAACATGTAAGTAGCACTTAGTTATGTATTAACACATACTTAGTTATTATAATAAATGGGATATGTCGCTTCATGTCCAATAGAATGTGTTTTTGCTGTCCCGTTCACCTGTTGGCTGGAATGCATTTCCTGAACCATGTTAATACCTGGTATACTTAGTCTTGTACCTATTATTTACATATCTAATGACATCGAACTGAAATCAGACAGGTAGGTACCTACATAATAGGGATAATGCCTGGGTAAAAAAAAAAATATATTTAGTCCGTCAGTGAGATAATAAAAAAATATTAGACACGTATTTTTTGCTTTATCATATTAATAGAAAATGACTTATATAACACGCATTAAAGTTGGGGAGTGGGGGCTCGCTACGTCACTTGTACGTTTGCGAATTTTGAAGATAACTTATATTCGAAACTTTGAAAGTTATTTAAAAGCTTGTAAAAAGGGGTAGATTGGTATTTTTGACTTTTAATCATTAAGAAGGTATGTAGATGGTAGCCAATGCCAGAGTTTATAAGTTCTTCATAATCATGGTTTTTGGTGTTGTTAGTCAGTCAACATAATTGACTAAGTACTTACTAAGAATTACGTGGGAAGAAAACTGGCCAATTTCCAACTTATCCTTCTACAGCAGAAGTATTTAAAACCACTTTGCGGAATAGATTCTTGACACACGCAGTGATTGCGTTATCGTAGCCCGCGAAATTCAAATTTTCCTGCGTTTTTTTGCAATTTGCAAGATAGTGTAAGATTGTCTCTTGATCAAAATGTGATTCGCGATGGTAAAAAAATATGTATTTGTTACATAATTTTAACCATACATTTAAAGTTAGATTTCCTCCGGATTCGTCTGATTTCCGAATTCAGAGCAATCCGGAGGAAATCTGCCTTAGAGAGATGTATTGATGATTTTTATGATGAAAATTATATAAATACATATTTTTTATTGTTTCAAATCATATTTTGAACTTGAATTTCGCGGGCTACCTTAGCGCATCCCCCTTAATGGAGATCTATTAATAAAAGTTTTATTATGACATGGCAATTGAGATAGAGAGCTCAATTTGGCCCGTAATTCATGTAAACACGGTGTTCAAGCAATAATAAACCAGAATAGCAAGTAAAACATATTTCATAGTAATAGAAGTCCTATAATTCAAGTTTTCCCACATTTACTATAGTATAGTTAAAATCTCGCTGCAGACTTGGTCATAAATTATAATCGGAGTAGGGATGTGCGCTAGTTGCGCGCGCTCAAGGCCATTATCGATAACAGAATCATTAAGGTTATCACGTAAACATACTGCATTCATTAAGTATGCAGGGTAACTAATGAGTACTAATGTGTTTTTAAGAGACTTCCTTCTCGTAAGAACACATTAGTATCCATTAGTTAATTCTATAAACAGAAGGTAATTATATAAAAACTAATATGTTTTTACGTTCTTAATTACATAAAAAGAGGGTAATTAACAAATATGTTTTTTAATATTTCATTTGGTAATAAAATAAAAAAAAATGTGTATTTATTTCTATCACCCATTCATAAATATATAAAACTATCGATATCACTCACCGACTGCAGTAATGCACAGGATTACGTGTGGGCGTGGCCTACCCGTAAGGCCCGTGAGTGGGAAAGAGAGCGAAACACTCGAATGATTTATGACCGAGTCTGCAGCGAGATTTTAACTATACTATAGTATAAATCAACTGCACCGAACTCGTAAAGAAACACGGAATAGTCAATAAACTTTAATGAATTGCTAATTATCACACATAAAACGCGAACTTTAAATAAATAAGTAGGTATCTAAAACTTTTAAGGATCGCGTCAGCGCTAATTTATGCGTGTAACCTTCCTAGATAATTAAAAGTGAATAGAAAATATATAGGTATTCAATTCCATTAAAAAAAAAAATTATGCGTTTGCAATTGTCGCGGTACCGGGGCGCGGGCGCTCAAGTTGCCACAAAGTAGTAAGCAAATGGATAGCTACGAGCTCCCAAGACATCTTTATGAACTTGTATTTCGTTAGGATAGGCTGCCAAACACTCCTGGCAGATTTTTCATGCTGCTAAATTTTTGTGAGTGCAATTGAGGATTTCCAAGCGCATGTGTGGGTACCATCGCGAAATTTTGCGGTGAACCACTTTTCGACCTTATTACTAACGCAATAAGGTTGAAAAGTGGTTCGATTATCCGAATAAGTCGGTTGAATTCCGAATACCCATTGTCCCCTGATTATTTCGGATATTCGACGCTCTACTGAACTTCAATTTCTCTCTTCTCTTTTCTTTTCTTCTTCTGCTTTCTCAATGAATACTCGTATCTCATATAAATAATACCAGCTTCAATGATGGGCTTGCGAGTGTATCCACGCACCTTGTGATCGTTTATTATATTTAGCCGATATTTATGCAACCTCCCTGTATGGGGTTTAACAACATTTATCAATATCCAATAAACAGTTCTATTTGTGGTATCGCATTCATAATATTGATTAACGAGGTATGAAACTCGAGCGGTTAGTTCACGCGAATAGTTTCTCTTTTAGATAATAACAAGTATCTTTGGAACAGGCTTCGTGTTATTGGCTCGTAATGAATATCTTACTAATAAAGGATGTGAACATGTTCTGTACAACTTCAAAGGCGTTTATAATGCCTTGCAATAGAGTAATATTCCGAAATCTTGGATTATTGATAAATCAAAATAGGCAGTCCATTTTGATTCATCAATGACCCAAGATTTGTTATTTATAGGTGGAGGCACCTACAAAAGAAAGAAAGAAAATACATTTATTTAGTACAGACTAAAAGACAAACAAAATAATAAAACAATAATAATAAAAAAAAACAACATGTGCGACAAAAATAACAAGAGCGATGCAGGAATGTGTGCCACACGGCTGCCCCAAAAAGGCCTAGTTCAGCAAAAATGCCAAACAACCAGTGCCTGCCGCTGGTTTTCAACTGGACCCTATAGAGGTTAGAATATCTCAATTTTCTCCTGTCTATTCATAGGAAGTTCGACTGCTGAATGAGACTCAGCCTGTGACAGGAGTACAGAGGAGTCAGCAGAAATTCATCAATTTATCAAACATCCTAATAACAGTTTATGTACCCACATATTTAAACGGACAAGAAGAAAGGAACAGAAAAATACTATTTATTCTTCGTTTGTCATGAAGTTTTGTCCCACATTTTTAATAACACGTAAACCTTTTTTGCTGATTTATACAAAAAAGTATGTTTGGCCTATACAAAAATAAAAATATGGGCTTTAAAAGAAATATAAAATAGGACGAAGCGGGAGTAAAATAATTAAAATTATATTTTGGGACGAAGGAAGCGTCCACTGAGTTTTTTTCTACATAAAAATATCCTGGGTCGTCCCAAACAATATGCTTTCTTCGTCCCAAAATATAATTTACCTACAAAAGTGATGCTTATTATTGAAGTACTGAAAGAATCTTAATCATTTCGCCTCAATATTCATCTAAAAATAAGAAAGCAATTAGAAGCTTCTTACTGTAAAGCACACACACACACTCCCCCACACACACACACTCATTTACAACAGCACGAAAGTACCCTACTCGACATAGCTCACGCGATTACGCAATGTCACTAAATAACATCTAAATTACCATCATTGTTTGATCAAATAAATAGGTAGGACAAGAAAGAAAAGGTGTTTACGGACTGAAGTATTCATCCATCAACTTTAATGATTCATTGTGTAATATGTTAATTTCTTTTTTTCACTCTGGGTTTATCCAGTGAAGGGTTGCGTGCTACCGTATTATTAGAATTTTGTTACGATCATACGATCATGCCTCTGTTTGGGATTTTCCGATTGTTAGAATAGTTTATATCTATAAAAGGTCCCCGACACGATCAATTGCAATAAAATTGACAATTTTTATGCGCAAATTGATCGTCTACCAAATGCAATTGAAGCGATTGACAATATTACTTTATTATAAATTGATGGCAATTGATCGTTTCCTAAGGTTCGTTTTATTCTATAAGAACTGGCAAGTGCATGCTATTTAGCATGAGTAAACACCATCCACGATATAGCATGTTTTATAGATTTTCAACATGCTACTTCATTATGACTTCCACCAACCCTTAGAGCATACACTTATTTATGATACTGTCATTGTAAAGTACACACACTAAAAAAATTAACAATCCATTTAAAATTACACACAAATCAGAATTTTGAAAATTTTAGAATATTTTTTTCTTTCTTTATTAATCCCAATAACTCCCAAATCGAGATACGCTCTAGTTCAACAGCACCCTAACGGTAAATGTTAAAACTCTCTGTCAAACGCAAAATAAATGCTAACGTAATTATTTGCTAATTAGACGAATACGTGCAGCTAAATTGGCCCATTTGCATATAATTAGAGTTAGTAGCAGGAACAGCTACATTATTTATATGTCCACCAATGCGTTTCGTTCAGTCATAACGATGAAAATTAACCACCATTGTCTCAGTTAAGTATTGTAGAACACAAAATTATTACGGGTTGATTTACTTTCCGGGCAATAGTACTCCGGTTTCGATTACTATATTTTATTAATTAAAACGGTATTGGAGCCACGTTGATGTTTGTCAATGTTGTATTGTTTTTTTTTTTTCAATTACTTACGTAGGAGCTCGTGGCTAAATAATAACAGCCGCATGGGTCGATCCATCAGGCTACGCTTACCGTCGTTGGTCCGTGGATGGGTGACCATATTTACATACCGAGACTCCTCCGTGTCTCGGAAAGCACGTTAAGCCGTTGGGCCCAGCTGTCATTCGTGGATCTTTGACAGTCGTTACGGATCGTCAAAAGACCGTAAGTCTGACAACAGTCTTACCAAGGGGTATTGTATTACCCCGTAACTGGATTGTGGAAGTCAGATAGGCAGTCGCTCCATGCAAAATACGGGTATTCAGCTGCATCCGGTTAGACTGGAAGCTGACCCCAACATAGTTGGGAAAAGGCTAGGCAGATTGATTTTGCCTACGTAAATCAAATGTATCGCAGTAGTGCAAACAAAGCTATAATAACGTTATTTGACACCTTCCTTGTAATGATCAAGATTTGAACTGAAAGAATTGAATAAACTTTGGCAAAAAACAGACTGAAAGGCTTTGAATTAGAGTTCGTTAGTGGAACATGTTTTGCTCAAATGATTTAATTTTCATTAATTCTTCAATACAATTACTACACTTGTAAATCAAGAAAACCTCCTCATTATACCACTTGTTCTGTTAAGATCACATTAGAGACACAAATCGCCTGTCTTTCCTGACAAACCTTTACATCGTTAAGCCAAACGGTTGGAGTTAGCCCTTGATTCATACAATATGTTACCTCATCTATCCTGGCCAGCGCCGGGCAATGCTGGGCGTGACCATTGTCTGTTTACGATGTAATATGTTTCGATTTACTGCTCGACTGGATTCCTGGGTAAGATTGATTCGTTTAGTGGTCCAGGATTCCTTACTGCTTGTTAAAATAGGATTGAAAGTTGGAGTTTGTTTTTTGCGGAAGGTAAAACTAGTATGTGTATTTTAGTATTTCTCTAATCTAACGCGTTTGAGTGTGATTTAAAATAAGGATGAGGATTTTTTTTTAGGTTTGTGGAAAGTTTCTTTAATCACGTTAGCCTGGAATCCATCTTGTAGAGTTTTCTGCATAATATAGACATTATTAAAAATATTTCAGTAATTGTCATAATTTTTCGGTAGCCTGTAATTTGTAAAGCCGATGTGTCGATACATGCAAGCAGAGAACGGGGGCACCGCTGTCATCACCCACTTAAATCTCAACGGACCTCTCCATAATTTGCCAAAAAATCGGAAAGCAAGCCAAGCATCTGTAATTACGCGTGTAAATAACTGAATTTATTACGAATTCCTCTTATTTTGAGTACTACGCTCTACGTACATTGATTTCCTTAATTTGCGGTCAACAACAACATTATTGCCATAATTACAGTCGCCACACTAAAAATAAGTGCGACACAGTACTATATTTAATTTAATATAATGTGCTGGTACTTTTTGCGTTATTGTTGGTACTTACAGCATTAAGCTATATCGCTAATGAGCCGCAATCGGTGGGCGTGAGTGGTTCAACAAGTTTTTGTCACCTATCTTCGCAAATCCGATACGATTACATGTTTAGTTCATTAAATGACGACTAACCATTACTTATTTATCTTCGAGAACTGCCAATCATAAGTCAGTGATCTCTTCTGTGTTGTTACTTAATGTTATATGCCGCTAACTCGTCAGTGTCAAATTAGTCAAGAGATAAGGCGCCGACAAAAAGTGTTTGTAACGGGTCTCCCTTGTTTGACCAAAAGGAATTTGACAAATTTTCACTTCCCAAAAAATTTTTCGCATAATTTCATTTGCCAAATTATTACTTAGCAAAAAATCTATTCACAAAAAGTTGTAACGCAAACCTAATGTTTGGCAAATGAACGTTTAAACTATAACTTGTTTACCAACTAGTACTTCTAACATTTTTTATTTAGTCAAATATTTCATTTGGAATAACAGTTTTTATGCAAAATCAAATAAGCCAAATACTTATTTAGTATCGTCAGTTTTCAATTCACCCTTTCCTATTCAGTCAAACTTCAATGACAAAAATGTGAACTACTAAGTGGGTAGGAGGTAAATCATAAATGGCGCTCAATGTGTGCTCTTCTTTTTCTATATAATGTAGTCGTTCCTGGCACAGTAGGTAGTAGGTCACAGTTTTAACCTAACCTAACCATTTTTTTAAAATAAGTAATTAACCTAATCTAAATAATTCAGTTCCGGGTAACCTACTAAAAACAATCTCTTTTTTCTATTAATGCAAGTCGTTTCTGGCACTCGCCGGCCGCTGCCGCGGCACCGCTCGCTTCGCTCGCTCGGCTCGTGCGTAGGAGGTCACAGTTTTAACCTAACCTAACCTACCCATTTTTTTTAAAGAAGAAATTAACCTAATCTAAATTGTTGAGTTCCGGATAACCTACTAAAAACAATATATTTTTTTCTATTAAATGCAAGTCGTGTCTAGCACTCGCCGGCCGCTACCGCGGCACCGCTCGCTTCGCTCGCTCGGCTCGTGCGTAGGAGGTCACAGTTTTAACCTAACCTAACCTAACCATTTTTGTTAAATAATTAACCTACTCTAACTACTTCCATAAATAAACTAATATCAAGTAACCATAAATTTGACTTGTTTCAGACAAATTCAAGCACAAAAACTTACAAAGAAATACGCAAAAGACATCAAATTTAACCAGCAAGTCAAATGTCTAAAAATCTTATTTTTGCCTTAATATTTTTTGTCTTAACAAATCATTTCACCAAACGTTTATTGTCTGAAGATTGTTTGCTGTAATAAATCATTTGATTAAAGACCAAATTCCATAATGACATTATACTTAGTAATATTTTGCCAAGTAAAAATTTGACCAAATGAAAATATGCGTACTAAAATCATTCGAAATATTGCAATGGTATAAAAAAAGGTTGCTAAAATTTGTTTGGGTAATGAAATTTTGTCAAAATCTTTTTGGCAAAACGGCATGCACCCGTTTGTAACAAACAATGTTGGCAACTCTGTTTGGTCACAGCTAGTTAAGATGTTTAAGTCAGTATTCTAAAAACCACAGTTAGCCACGTTTAACTGAATTTGCACGATAATTGTCAACAAAAAGTCTGTTTTAGAAGTTCTGTTTAAGGGAATACATCGATAATTCTGTGTTTTAAAATTCCTATATAACCAAATATATATGGTTAAATAATTTGGATTTTCCATGTGTTATTTGACTATATTGTCTCCAGCTAAAACCGAAACATGATTACTTGAAATTATTTCGATAGAAAATAATTCCAAAGTAGACGTTCCTGCCCAATATGCAGTAAAATTTGGTTTAAATCGAAGGTATTTGAAAATTTTAAGAACTTACTAAGCTAAAAATTTATTTAAATATAGCATTTTGTCATAAATCTACATTTAAACGAAGCGCGTTTAAATTCCGATCCGCTTGAGAGTTTTCTATATTGCGCGTCAAACTAGACAGCCATGACGCCATTTCGCTTACACACCGAGCTAAACCAAGCTTCGATATATCCTCTTAACTGTTAGTGACACATTAATATTTGCACACTTGAACAGCTAGTTACATTGAAGAGTTGAGCATTCTAAGAAAACTCACTCTGTTAAGGAAATTATAGGGAACGAAAATTAAACATTGTCATTTTATGTTTGCATAAATTACATAGAGTATGATGAGACTATACAGTTTAAAACCTCTGGTTTATTATCTGTAAATAGTTAAAGACAAGATCGTCTAAATATTTAATTGGAGAGAGCAAGTGGACGCTTGCTTACTTTGAGCGTTTATGCTTATCTCATAATTGCGATTTCATCGACACTGCACAAATATGCAGGGCTACCGCGGATGGTATTCGGAGAATGTGCACGATGTACCAATTTAAGGTACGGGTATCAGTACCACAGGGAAATACACGGTTATCTGGGCTATTTCTAGAAAAGTGATATCAAGACATGGGTCTACTGGAAAATCTAATCTAATCTAACGCTGAAGGAACACGGGTGGGTTTTAGTCAGTAAAAGTCTGACACGCCCTCCCGCTCTGCCCAGAGCGGAAGAAGTCATTTGATGATTTCCCATCCACAAAAAAAAAAAAAAAAAGGTGTACTGTCTCACTGTAGGGCAAAGGCCTCCATCTCCCTTTTCCACACAATTCTGTCTTTTGCTAGTGTTGACCAGTCCATTCAGTAGGAGTCAAGCTGTACCCTGGAAAATAATGTGAAAAATATATATAAAGTAGTATAAAGTATCATCATGAAAAACTGTTTGCAAACATTAAATAAATATGAACATATATACAGGGTTATTGGTAAAACATCAGCACACTCTTAAGGGGTCATTGTACTCATCATTATGAACAACTTTTACTATGGGAGCAAATCTGAGATCACGAAAAAAAAATCAGCTGCTCCCTACATTTTGACGAGTTTGATGTAGATAAATGTACTGAACAGCTTATTTATTTTTCGCGATTTCAGGTATGGACCCATAATAAAAGTTGTTCATAATGATGAGTACAATGACCCCTTAAGAGGTTGCAGGTATTTCACCAATAACCCTGTATATTGATTATCCTTAACACAAATGAGGAAGCTGTATTTAACAAGGAAGATAACGCATCAGATTCCCTGATAAGAGCAAAAACTAAATTAATATGACGATATAATCTCATCATTACTTTGCCCGTTACACCGTTTGCAGCGTCTGCAAAGCAAATTATCGTGATTAACCGGTCAATTTGCATCTGCGGCTTTTTCTCTTTGTAGTGATGGTCCAACTTTCGCCGGGAAGGTTGCAAATTGCCCACATTACAGGGTAATGCGTCGTCAGCTGACAGCGGCTGACGAGACCACCGAGTGATCAATCTGGAAGATTTATGGGCTCTAGTGAAAACTGAGGCTGTTGACGCAATATTTATTGATACAGCTCATTTTGCATCTGTAAGGGCCTGATTCACCACCTAACTTACTTATTTCATACAAATTCTGTTCCATTTTTGAATTTATTCGGTGAGTAGTGGCTATTCGGGCATCGTGAAATAGGCCCTGAGTCTTATAGATACTTACCTACATTATGTACTTTATTTTATGTATGTACTTTGACAAGTTCTTGTATCAAGAAACAAATGATGAGTTGCGGTTGCGTGTCTTTGTTTTTTTCTAAAACTGAGTAACGTGCTTGTAATATTAACTTAATGTCTTCCAATTACTCTTTAGGACAATACGTACAGTGCCCTCCAAAAGTTAGTTGACGTTGTTCCACTTCAGCTTTACCTAATTCCACATTATGATTAAACCTCCTTATTGTTAAAAAAAAACTAAAACACTTTATAAACCTATTTTAGTTAAAAACTGTTTTGTCAATTTCTTTTAAATTATGATTTGAGTTTGAAAGAAGAAAAAAAAACACTAACTAAAATAGGTATAAAGTTTTTTTTATGAATAAGTGGGTAAAATTCTAGTTTCAAATGTTTGAACTGTAACATTTTTGTTGACTAAGGGCTGATTATTCAATAGTCAAATAATTTTTATCAGAGGAATAAATATGGCGGTTTGACAGCTATTGCATGGAAAATATGTCAAACTGTCACATTTATTCTTCAGGTAAAAGTTATCTCCCTATTGAACAATCGGCCCTAATTCAACTACGTGAGTACCTACCTACCTATGATAAGTAGGTAAATTTTAGAAAAAAAACTGCTAGTCCTATGATTAGGCATCACCTGTTTTTTTTATATAACCATATTTCAGTTGTGGTAACGTATTACCTAGTCACTGGGTTGTGGAGGTCAGATAAGCAGTCGCTCCATGTAAAATACTGGTATTCAGCTGCATCCGGTTAGACTGGAAGCAGACCCCAACATAGTTGGGAAAAGGCTAGGTAGACTGATTGATTTCAGTTGTGGTATCATAATGTGGTATTGCAGCTGAAGTGGAAAAATGTCAAATACCTTTTGGAGGGCACTGTACATCATAGTATTAAATAAAATAACCTCTAGGTAGGTAGGAAATTCTGAAGAAAACCAGTAACACATTTTGAAACAGCCATGATAGTAGTTTTTTCCCGATGTTGACAGACTTCATAGCTAAAGTAGAAAATAAAATACACTATCATAAAAACTATACGCTTACATACCTATCTATTTACTTAATTAATTACTTAGCGTGAAGTTTTTTGTTCAAACTCAACAGAAAAACTGCCCAGTAAGTTTTTATTCGTGTTTCGTAGATAAACATATCACTCAAGTAATTGATGAAATTGATTACAACATTGACATTCGCACATCCATCAAAGATATGCAGGATAGCAAAAAAACATGCAAGTAAGATGGTAATATTGTCCTTAAAAGCATCAGCACTTAGGTACACCGCACAGATTCACGCACATACACAATATAAATAATAATTATGTCACTCTCTGTACTTTTTTTTAATTTCTGTGTACTTCGTAATTGGCGTAATGTTTGGAGTCATAATTTTGTTTACTTACTGGTAAATAAATCAGTCCGATGATAAATAATACCAGCCTATTATTGTCCCACTGCTGGGCAAAAGCCTCTTCTCATGCAGAGAAGGCACGAGCATTGATCACCACGTTTGCTCAAGACGGGTTGGCGATTTCAGACTTACGATAATATTAACTTTAAATCCAGGTCTCCACACGATGTGTTTTCTTCAACGATGTCAGTAATGTCCAAGATAAACTCAGAAAGTCCATTTATGAATTGAAAAAGTCACAATGGTACTTGCCAGGATTTGAACCCGCAACACGACCCGGTCGATAATAAATGCGAAGCGGCAATCGACACAAGTAAAATCAATCAAGTAGGTATACCTAATAATTAGTAGTAGGTAGTTTGTAGGTTGGTGGGTTGGTTGGTTGGTTGGCTGGTTGGTTGGTAGTTTTCATTCCGCAGTGCATTTTCATTTTCAAAATTATAGGAGCAAATTCAATATTATGTGTGTATGTTATGTTTTTTTCTGCGAAAGCAAAATTACCAATAAGGTTTAGTAACGCCTACATTTGTAAAACCCATTGAAAATATTTATTTTCAATGGTTTTTATACTGCCTTCACCATAATTTTAAAACGTATACGTAATTAAGAACTTTGCTAACAAACTTTTCACAAACTAGAAAATTATGGTCTTTTCCCAAGAACATTTACTACAATTTTATGATTTCTGCAAACCTCTTTTAATTTGCACTTATCTGTAGGTATATTAACTGCATCGAGATTAAACATATGCTACAATACGACAACTCGATCAAGAAATTATTCTGATCGCAATAAAAAAATACAGTTCAGCAATTGATCATAACAACTACAAAAACTTAACCAGTTAATGTTATATTGGAATTTAAGGACACCTAATAAAATGGTATGCGATCATAGAGTGGTCATTATTTTTTGCACGACACACTATTTTAAATTAATATCGTCTCCTCTACTGACTCGATAAGTGGTCACTTTAAAAAGGTAAACTGTTGGGCCAGAATAAAGCACCCAGTTCACTGGGATAATATATTTGTTTCAATATTTATGTGCAGTCTTGGAATGATAGACGTAAAATCCTTTTGTGGTTGTTTTCTTACTACTGATTGTTCCTCAGCGCTCAGACGTTTTATATAAACAGCTCGAACATCAACACGGAAATGGTGGCATGTGAAAAGATTGACGTTCAATAAATCTTTCAACTGTGTTTTTATGCCTAAGATATTGATGGCGTCCGTTTTACCATCCCCTAACTGTAGGTTTTCCTGGCATTTTTCCACGTTTTAAGAAAGGAAATAGCTGTAATTATTTACTTCTCTTTATGGTAAATAATTGTTTGTGGATCTTATCGTGTTTCCATCGAAGCAAAGATATGTAAATCAGCTCGTAAAGATATTGGGCAGTGTGCAACCGCCGTAAAGCCATTGCTCTAATGATTCTGACATAACGTTACTTAATTTAACAAAAATAACAGTGTATTATAATTTTATTGCCGGTTTAAACTTGTTGAACAAATTGGTGTAACTATCCACAAGTGTTAGAACCCACGTTAGTGATAATACGATCGGGAACGTACCACAATGTTAGATTAAAATAAAATAACCTTCAAATGGCAGCTAATTATGGCCTCGCGTGTAATTTTCATTAGTACGTACGTGGTTGAGGAAATCGAAAGTAATAGAATGTAGGGAAATAAATTCGATGTAAAAAAAGTAGCTTTCGGCTTATTTTGATTAGCTACATTTTGATTTTAAAAAAATCCTTTACTTAAAGTCAGGGAGAGTTTCAGATACCTACTTAGCCAAAGTGACACAGACTGACATTAAAATAAAACGCAATAATAGTAGACTATAAAATACTATAAGCACATTAGTAGAAAATAGCGCTTTCATTTCTCACATTGTAAACGTAGATTAAGTACCTAAATTGTTTTTTAATGTCGCACTTTCGTTTTACATGGCAAAATCATGCGATTACATAGTCAATTTTGTATTTTCACATCTCTAGGAAATAAATATTGTATTACGACTTAAGACAAATTAAGGTCATTGAAATAATCTGGAGTCTAATCATCATCGTCATCATTCTCCTGCCCTTATCCCATTTATTTGGGGTCGGCACAACATGTCTTTTTCTTACATACTTCTTTAATAATCGTCATCTCGGTAGTCACTCCTACTGGAGTTTAATATATAGAATTAAATTAAATTGGCTAGTGAAAAAACATGATAAAACAAAAAAAAAATATTTTATGATTTTAATTTGTTACTACCTACTTAAAGTATGAGTTTAGAAAATCGTCAATTTTTTTTCAGTTTTGATTATAATAGGTTGGGGAAAAAGTTTCTTCGCATTTTTTAAGAAAATTCAAAACATTTTTTAATATACATTATTTAAATTTATCTAAAGTATGTAGGTACCATTTTGTTCGATAACTTTTTGCCATCTTGTAGGTAGAGACATGATCCCATTCCTATAGAAATTTTGGGACTTCTGATCAAAATACCGCGACAAGTGGTTTTGGCAGTCCTCTCGTGATGTTAACCTGACACTGCCTAAAGAATTCTGATGAGACCGAAACAGGTGGAAATCTGAAGGTGCAAAGTCAGGACTATACGGCGGATGCATTAACACCTCCCAGCCAAACTCTCTTAATTTTTGCTGAGTGGCTAAAGATGTGTGAAGTCTAGCGTTATCATGATGAAAAACCACACCCCTTCTGTTGATTAATTCCGGCCGCTTTCTCTCAACTTCTTGCTTTAATCTCATCAGTTGTTCGCAGTAGAGTTCAGAATCGATGGTCCTGCCTGGTGGTAACAGCTCATAATAAATAATGCCCTTCCAATCCCATCACACACACAGCATCACCTTGTTGCGAGATAACCCGGGTTTCGCCACAGTCTGTGAAGCCTGACCGGCCTTTAACCACGACCTTTTTCGCACGTTCTTGTCGTACGTGATCCACTTTTCATCACTAGTTATCAGCTTCTTCAAAAATGGTTCGGTTTCATTACGTCGTAATAAAGAATCACAAATGAGTACACGGTTCATTAGCTTTCTTTCAGTGAGCTCGTCAGGTACCCAAATATCGAGCTTTTTTTTGTACCCAGTTTTTTTCAAATGCGCCAAAACTGATTTGTGGTAAATTCCCAGTTCTTCAGCTACGTTGTAACTACTGATATGCCGATCTTGCTCCACTTTTTCAAAAATGGCATCCATTTTATCCGTAATAGGGCGACCAGAGCGACGTGCATCTTTGACATCAAAATTTCCGGATTGAAAACGCTTAAACGAAATTTGTGCTACTCTCACAGACACTGCACTGGGCCCATAAACATCGCAAATTTTTTTCGCGGCTTGCGTTGCATTTTTACCTTTTTTGTAGTAAAATTTTAAAATGTATCGAATTTCTTCATTAGATTCACTCATCTTGACAGTACGAAAAACAAATGAAAATCACACATTTTCCTTATTTGAATTTGGAATTATGTTCTTTAAAATTTAATCTTTCAATGATACCAAAACCAGCCAGATACAAATAGTAGAGCCAAAGAGATTTTATTTTAAGTTCATACATACTATAATGCGAAAAGACTTTTTCCCCAACCTAATATTTATATATCTGTTACGGTAAGTGTGATTAATTGAAAATTATTAATAATTGTCTATCATTATTAATAATTACCGAAAATCGAGGTAAAAGTAAGAAATTAATCTTATTTACCTGTGATTATTAATAAATTTATTTACTTATTTTATTTATTTATTTAAATTTAAAGTAACCTTGGTCCGAGTGCACATAGTTTGTTCAACGAAATCTCCAAACGGCTGGTTGACACTTCCCGTGACCCAAGGGCTGGCTTTTACCTTGGCCAGCGGCTTAGCATTGCCATACAACGTGGCAATGCCGCCAGTCTCTTGGGTACTTTACCAGTCGACAGCGATGCGGAGGAATTTTTCGACGCCATATTTTAGTTTTTTAATAGTTTTAGTTATGTTACCTTTTAGTAAAATAATGTTTTTATCTTTTTATTAAAAAAAACTTACCTTGGTACCGATAAATGTAATAATTTTCAAAGTTTATTATTTTAGTAATTTTAGTTCAGTGCCTATAATTATTGTGGAAGGTATCAGTAAATACCTATTGAACAAAGAAATAGAAGAAGGATTTCATTCTTAATGTTGATTTTACGGAGCCCGTGATTGTACTTATAATTTTTATTTTATCTGTTTGATTTAAGCAAAACCAAAGAATAAATGATTTCACATGTAAGTTTCTTTTAGTTCAGCATTTGTAAGTACTGTGGTATTATAAATAAATACGTACTGAACAAATAACTTCGAGTCTTATTTTATTTTATTACTTTTACCGACGGGAGTAGTGAACCATTAATAACAACTGCTAAAAGTGATGAATTTCAATTACAAATTCACATTTACCAAATCATGAGGTAATTTTAATAATGATGGATCTTACCGTAACATATAGATACCCATCATGTCTGTAAAGTTTGGCTAGCTAATTAAATTTAACCCTGTGTAGTTATGGCGTCGTCAACCAATATATTTAATTTCAAAACATTAGACTAAGTGCCTATTTAAGGCAAGTATAGCTGCTAACCGGCAGTGCCACCATTGAAAACTTAATAAGTCTGGAGATATGGAACATTTTGAAATTTCTTAGGCTCACATTTTCAGTCAGATGAGGTAGGAAATTTCAAAATGTTCCATTTCTCCTGACTTATTTTTTTTTTCTCAATGTCGCTGTTGGCAGAGTACTCACCTTAATAAAAACCTACAAGTCCTACAGTCAAATTCATAAACAATCTTGCAATTTACAGAACTCTAAAGCCTGATTTACACGGTGTAATTTAATTGTCTGTAGGTACGGTCAGCAACAGAAGTCGGTTAACACTGCTACTTTTTGACATCATCTAAATTAACACAATATTATTCGATAAACTGCTTTTTTTTTCGTTTAACTGTTAAGAGTTAATGTTCTAAAAATTTTAAGTACTTCTGTTCCGATTTGTATTTATTATTTCGCTTAATAATTAAGATTAAAAAACTGCAAGTGTTAATCGACTTTTGTTGCTGACTGAACCATATTTACCATAATAAGTTAACGTGACAATATAATAATTACACCATCAACCAAGTCATTTATTGCTTCAGCTTTATTGTATGCCATTGGCAAGAAACTTGCATCGTGTAAATGGGGCTTAAGTTTAATCCTTAGTATTCGGAATGTATGTATCGGCGAGACATTTTATAATATTTGTAACTAAAATTACAAATACGAGTGGTTAATAAAAATCTCTTAAGTTCTATTTATTCATAATAAATAGAACTAGAGAACTTTTTCTGAATGCTCTCGGCACTATGGTTCGTTTATGTCTTTAGTATAGGGAAACGAAAAACTACCTATTTTGTAATGAATTTATTAACTTGGAGATCTCAGACACGAAAGTATTAAGATATAAACAATGAAGCACTGAATGGTAGCTATACCACTATGTCAGTGTAAAGCTCCATTTACACGGTACAAGTTTATTGCCTGTGGCATACCATTAAATTGAAGGGCAATTAACTGGCACCTTCTAAACAACACGGTATGACACGTACGTTAAGTCGCATGCGATTTTATTGAAATTTTATTGCGGTTTTTTATGCCATTTTAGGGAATCACACGCGTGTAAACACTTGCATGCAATTCTTGATTATCAATAAAATTTAACGTGCTCTTGAACGTACCAAAAACTTGCACCGTGTAAACGGAGCTTTAGTAAAATCTTCTGGTACGTTCCATATACTACTTAGTTATTAAAATATTCTAATAACAGTACTCCTAAGATGCACACTTAATTAAAATAACAATCGCCCCAAGTCATCGGTACAAAAACAGTGCAACATTGTATCCAAACCAGAACTTAGTCTATACTCCAGACCTACATCTTTTTTAATACAAAATAATGTATGTTAGTGAGAGAAGCAGTTAATCTGCATTAACACATTACAGACATGCAATAGTCACGAGGTACACACGAGAAAATAAATAACTAAAGATACCAGCCTTGAGCGACACAAGAAACATTGTAACCTTAACCAGACACAATAATGTATACCATAAGTAAAAACTAAGCTTCAAACCAGTAGCCGTTATAAAAAAAAGCTGATATATAAAGGGTGATCCAATTCGAGGTTCCTAAATTTTATTTTTAATTAATACAAAAAATGTAACAATATCTTAATTTTTTTTTTCTTTAATCGAATATCTAGTGTTATTCATTAATTAAGGAAAATGATGTCAGTCAAATGGCCACCTCTGGATCTTCTGCAGCTTTTGATTCTTTTGAGGTAATTCTCGAATCGTGGGTTATCTCGGCAATAACTTGGCAGATGTTAGTTTTTAGGTGCTCCAACGTTGCAGGTGTGTTGTTATAGAAACGACTCTTAAGAAAATTCCATAAAAAAAATATCCAACGGCGTTGAATCGCACGATCTTGGGGGCCAGTTGACGTCACTGTAACGTGAAATAATGAGACCTCTGAAAGTTTCACTCATAACATCTAGCGTTTCACGCGCTGTGAGGCAAGTTTAATGCGTTGAGCGCTTTACCGTTGTAAAGCGATTCATTTTGTAAATGTATTGTTACGAACCACAGACTACTTAGGGGATACTACGTATTTACGAACTAACATTTGACGTTTGAAACACGCACCATTACTAACAGCTGTCAATATTACAGTGTTGCCAATATAAGAACCTCGAATTGGATCACCCTTTAGATTAAACCAATAGGGATGATACCTGGGTAAAAAAAAAGAAATTCTATACGACGTGTCGTTTTGCATCCTCGTCCATCAAATTTAAGGGTGTGGCCATCAAACCGAACAACTTTTTAGATGGCAACAACATCGTAATCGTGAAAAAATAATCAGCCGTCCCATACATTTGCGTCGAGTAGGTATTGAAGTTTTATATGGGACAGTTAAAAATTTTTTCGCGATTACGATGTTAGTCCCATGGAGAAAGCTGGTCGGTTTGATGTTCTGTATGACACCCTGAAATTTGACGAGGATGCAAAACGAGACGTTGTTTAATCCGTCAGTCAGATAATTAAAAACTATTGGACACGTATTTTTGACCCTATGATCGAGCCGCGTACTGAACTGAAGTAGGCTCGCGAGTGGTGGCCTCGCGCATTTGGTAGGTATTTAAACCAACTCCAATTGATAATGTGTTACTCAATTAGGGTGCAGGCCGTAAAACTGAACATTACGTCTGAACGAATAGTGTTTGTTAATGATTTGGAAAAAATAAATATGACAAATAAGAGCATTTTTTTAATAACTTAATATATGAATAAGTATTTTAGATTATATTTATATATAGAGGAGCTCGTGGCTAAGTAATAACAGCCGCACGGGTCGATCCATCAGGTTAAGCTACGCTTGCCGGGGTTGGTCCGTGGATGGGTGACCATCTTTACATACCGAGACTCCTCCGTGCCTCGGAAAGCACGTTAAACCGTTGGTCCCGGCTGTCATTCGTGGATCTTTGGCAGTCGTTACGGGTCGTCAGAAGCCCGAAAGTCTGACAATCAGTCTTACCAAGGGGTATCGTATTACCCAGGTAATGGGTTGTGGAGGTCAGATAGGCAGTCGCTCCATGTAAAATAATGGTATTCAGCTGCATCCGGTTAGACTGGAAACCAACCCCAACATAGCTGGGAAAAGGCTAGGCAGATTGATTTTAGATTATATTTATACTACATAGTGTAATTAATTTGTAAATTAGGGGTTAAAAACTGAGAATCACGCAAAAACTATCAAGCGTATTTTTTTGAAACCTTCACATAATAAAGATAATTCAATTATTTATCTTTTAGTATAAGTACGTGTTTTAATAAATAAAATTGTAAGAAAATTTTAATATCGCGGCCTATCCTGGCGCTTTCGCCTTCATTCTCGTAATCATTGTAATGTAAAGTGCGTTTCACGAAAGAATTCCTTTTCGCCTTCATTTTGGCATCATTGCTTTTCATCGAAGTAAAGGCTATTGCAAGCAATTCTTCAATGAAAAGCAATGGTGCCAACATTACGGCAAAGGGAATTCTTTCGTGATATTATAATCTATTCTGTTAAAATCTCCGTGAAAACTTAGGAGAAGTGAGCTGGCAGTGAGCTGTCAATAGTGTCAATGCGCCAAGTGGAATGAGAGGTCACTTCAGCTAAGTCTTCAAAGTGATATTGTAACAGAACAGATCAGCGGGGTCCTAAATGATCACTTCAAAACATTTAACCGTAGGTACCTACTAAACACAACACTATTCCGGTAATATTTAAAAAATTGCATTGTAAAGAAACTAATTTAAAATTAAAATAATAACTGTACCACAGAATAATAAAGCTACAGTAGTTTATCTGGACCTTACATTAATTACCTACGGTCACTCGGTAGATAAATACGCGTCCGTCCGTGCATAACTGCCGCGCGCTCGTACTGTTTTGCCTATGGATACTGAGATTTTGAAGCGCGTTGGTTTAGCCGTTTTCTGTGAAGATGTAATAAATACTGCTTACTGAAAGGAGCTCGTGGCTAAGTAATAACAGCCGCACGGGTCGATCCGTCAGGTTAAGCTATGCTTGCCGGGGTTGGTCCGTGGATGGGTGACCATCTTTACATACCGAGGCTCCTCCGTACCTCGGAAAGCACGTTAAGCCGTTGGTGCCGGCTGTCATCCGTGGAGCTTTGACAGTCGTTACGGGTCGTCAGAAGCCCGAAAGTCTGACAACCAGTCTTACCAAATCACGGTACAGCGGACAGAGCTCCGGCGGGATCTCATGGCGACATGGAGAGTGCGATTGTCGCAACCCAGCGCTGGGCACGCCACAATTGCGGCGATAAGTCCCCTCTTTGAGGAGTGGTTGGAGAGGCGCCACGGCGTCCTCACCTTCTGCCTGACGCAGGTCCTCACCGGACACGGTTGTTTCGGGAGGTTCCTGTTTCGGATAAGGCGGGAGGAAACGCCCGGGTGTCACCATTGTGTGGATCGCCCGGAGGACACGGTGGAGCATACAGTGGAGGTCTGCCCGGCTTGGGCGGAGCACCGCCGTGTTCTCACGGAGGCGATCGGCGGCGGCGATCTTTTGCGTCCAAACCTGGTCCAGGCCATGGTGCGGAGCGAGAGTGCATGGGAAGCCGTCACCTCCTTCTGCGAAGCAGTAATGCTCGCGAAGGAGGAAGCGGAACGCGTGAGGGAGAGGCAACAGCCGCGCCCTCGCGCCCCCCTAGCCGCCGTAGGAGACGCCCTGGGCGGCGGGAATCGATTGCCGATTCCCGGCCACCGTAGGCGCGGGCTTGCGGACGACGAGTAATGGGCAGCTCGCCGTCCGGTAAGGACCAGGCCCGGGTCGACGGCGCGTTGTGTTCCACGCGCGCCTCAAAGAGATGTCAGCAGTGACGGGGTCAATTGGGCCGATGCCGCCGGGGTCGCGGGTAGTTCGAAAGAGATACCGTGGCCCTGGCACGGGCAGCTGAAGGAACATGGGTGGGTTTTAGTCAGTAAAAGTCTGACACGCCCTCCCGCTCTGCCCAGAGCGGGAGAAGTCATTTGATGATTTCCCATCCACAAAAAAAAAAAAAAAAAAGGGGTAGGTATCGTATTACCCAGTTACTGGGTTGTGGAGGTCAGATAGGGAGTCGCTGCATGTAAAATACTGGTATTCAACTGCATCCGGTTAGACTGGAAGCCGACCCCAACAAAGTTGGGAAAAGGCTAGGCAGATTGATTGTAATACTGCTTACTCTATTATAATGTGACTGAACGTACCTATTGAAACATTTTTCCTTTATCAAACGTTAACAATTTTTAGCTGGAATTCCCTATAGATAACAAGCAAAAATAATAATATTATAAATATTTTTCCTTTTCATACACTAATTAGCACGCTTTTATAACATAACAAGGAACATGGCATTTAAACTATGTAGGTACCATCGTGGACATTTCATTTAGTCCACCGCAAATGTCCGCGATGGTACATTAAAAATAATGACGTCTACTTCCTTAAACCGCCATAAAAAAAAATATGACGTCATTTGGCAATGAGCAAGGCATTATTAAAAGATAGTGTGAGTAAAATAAAAATGTCGAATTTAAGATGATTTAAATCTATAATAAGTTACAATAATCTAATGACATTTGTGTTGTGGACTCCACCAATGACTAAAATCTTCATACACACTTGTTCTTAAAAATTTTTCTTTATTATTAATTAAAGCGCACAATTTGCAATAGGGGTCTGTGTCACTGGACTCAGTTGTGTCGTGATAAGAATAGTGGTTGTGCCACTTGAAGAAATCGTAATACTTTTCTTTGTCTTTTATAGCATTCGCCATTTTCTTCGCCAGCTTCGTGATCGATGTCGATTGCGCAGACAAGTATATTCCGTCAGGCATAAACCTGGAAATAAATAATGATCAAGTTTTATTTCGTTTTTCCTACCTAAGTATAACCACAGTATAATAAAGTAAGCAGTATTACATCTTCGTAGAAAACGGCCGAAACAACTTGAATTGTTCAGCTTCTCAAAAACCGGCACTTAGTTAATCATCGATAGTTTCACGTGTAAATAGATAATTATTTACACATGAAACTACCAATGAATAACTAAGATTGAGCAACTAGTTTCGTAATGTAAACCCCGCTTTAAGGATTGGCTTCCGCGAGTGGCGTAACGTAGATATTCGTCCAGCACACCCTGGCCAGCCAGTTCCGCTATCACGATGCTGACTGTGCCGATACGACACACGAAAAGAGGAGACCCAACATTTTTATCTGGTCATACAAAGGCAAAAACAAAAAACCCAAACTGTACTTATATCGAATTGGTAAAAGGTACTATTTGAATTTAAAAACGTTTATGAATAAGGTAATGCAACAACTGGCTTCTGCAAAATTAACGAAAGCTACCGAACCTTGTATAGTTGGCGCCACCATACACCACCGGCACGGCATAGTGTTTGAGAGCATGCAACAACTTCTCCGTCACGTAGTCGTCAGCGAACGAGTTCTCAAACGACAAGTAGAAGTAGTAGTCAGTCTCCAATTTCCGCAAACATTTCTCCATACTGCCCATAGGACACTTCTTTGTCCCACATGTACCATATATATCAACCAGCATGTCATACTTTGCTAATTCAATTTGGAGCTTTTTGGCAATGAAATCTCTTCCACTGCGCGCACCACAGTTAGATACGAACCAAGCCGCTGCAATTTTCTTTGTGCTCAATTTTTCCTTCAGAGTGTCGTTTATAGGCATCATTGCTTCCACTTTCTCCCAATGCATCACTTCCTTAGGACCTATGACTGTCCCTTCTTTGTCTCTTATAGTCATATATCCAATATATTCGTCAGAATTCAATTTGTAAGTCCAGGTCCAGTTGAAATAACTATTATACATTTCATTACAGATCGGATAGTAGTCTGAGGACTCCATACTGGCGAGAACATACTTTTGATGAGGTAATCGAGACTGTGGTAAAGATGAAGCTTCGTTTGTCAGTTCTTTTCCATGAAACAAAATCACATCAAAAGCAGCTACATCTGTGAGAAACTGTCTATTTGATGACACGTAACAGTTATTAAAGGAACATCTTCGGTCTATGAACGCATTTGTGCCTTCACCCAAAGACTTGCTCGGATAACTCTCATTTGACGTCCATAGTAATATGAATTTCAAGTTCAAGTTGGATTTATTTATCAAAAATTGAAAGTTCCTTTCTGAACGAAAGTGATACAAATTATAGAAGAGCGAGACAAAAGTGACGCTTAAAATCACGTAAAAGATGAAATTATTCACAAACTTACTTTTAACCATGTTTTTAACTGCGGAACCAAAAAAAAAATTATGCAAATAAACGATTTTGATTTTGAATTGATTTGAATAGTCAACTTACACAAACAGTCACCTCACATACTCGTACAAATACCACCATAATATTAAGTATAAATATAGTTACTTAATAGATAAAATGCTAAGCACGGAATTGAATAATTAACACTCTGCTGCAATTATAACTTATCGTATTCATTCAAACACATTTTATCCATTTTTTACGTAATAATTATCAACAATGTTAAAAAAACGGAATGTGCTGGAATACGACAGTATGACGACAACTTTAAAGTGGCAGTGTGCACACGGTTAGCTGGATAAGGATAACAACAATTGAAACTACTTATCAACACTAACGATATTTCAAATTATTCGTAATATTCGCATCACACAAAGTAAAAAAAGTAAGTTTAAAAACTACTGAAAAATCACGCTATAAAAAGTACGAAACAAGAAAATATTCTCATCTGAAATTAGAAAATAACTGACAAATGTAAATCCGAAGTCACACGTAATCTGTTCGATTGCCACATGACGTGTAAGTCCGGATTTTCCCCTACATTTTGACGAGTTTGATGTAAGTAGATAAATGTAGGTACCTATATACTGCTGCTTTTGAAGAAATGTGCAGCTGATTTTTTTTTCGCGATTTCAGGTTTGATCCTATGATAAAAGTTGTTAATAATGATGAGTACAATGACCCCTTAAGAGGATAAAAACGATTAAAATGTCACCCTGTATAGGCAGTTTCGTTAATTATTGTGTAATAGAGAATATGTTATTAGCAGATGTCGTGATTAGCTCAAGGAGTTGACGTGGTTTCGAAGTAAGAAATTGTTAAAGTGGTCATAGTGAATTAGGGCCCCGTCTTCTTTCTAATTAGTTTACTTTTTATGAGGCTCGTCCGAGACATGTCAGGAGATCCCCAAAAACTTTACAAAGTTTGTAAATATTTATAAGTCCGTGTACTACAAAACTCACAGATTCAGATATTTCCATTTTTAATTATTAACTTATTACTAAATGTGTACTGCATGCTATAAGTTAACCAAGATGTAAATCTAAATATTTGTACGGCTGAAATGCCGAGTATAGTGAAACGCATGAGATATTAAGAACTTATGTACTTATATTCTTGCAAATAAATATCATTCATTCATTCATTCAAAAATATTATAAATATGTAAATTGTAGCGACAAGTCTACAATATCTAAACATAGGTCTCATGTTTTGTGTTGTGCTTTTAAAAATACGAAAGAATTGTAGATTTTAACTCATTGTAATTTCTGTGTTACGCAATTTTTTTCTACAATTTTACAATTTTTTGTAATTGTAGACTTAAAGTTTTGTAGTCTATGGCTGCAGTCTCAACATAGATGGCGATCGCTTTAGGACCAAATTCGGTCAAAGTCCTAAGGACCCCCATAAGACTTTGATCGACGAGCAATAGCACGTTATTTTTTCGTGCCTGTCAAGTAACTTAGACAGTCTTAGGACTGCGACCGAAGTCGGTCGTAAAGCGTTCGCTATAAATATGTCGACATTGCAGCCGCTGGTTTGATTTGTAGTTGAAATGCGGCCACACACTGTCTGAATTCATTAATTGAGCCATTTATTGAAACCGGGCTTTCTTTAACAAAAATTTGCGACGCGTCATAAATTAAACGCAAGTCAAGTGATGCGATTGGCTCTTGATAATTCAGTCAACCAATCACGGCAGGTTACGGGCACTTGACAATTTTTTAGTTAATTTTTGTGTTGATCTTCGTTCCGGAAACCGGGCCTTAGACGACTAAAAGTCAAGTGGAGCAAGCAAGCCCTTTAGGTGGATGCGCTAAGGTAGCCCGCGAAATTTAAATTTTCTTACGTTTTTGCAATTTGCAGGTCAGTGTCAGGTTCTATGTTGATTAAAATATGATTCGCCGCCGTAACTCATGAAATCGCTAGATTTGAGGTCAATTCTTACTTATGTAGTTGTATTGCAGATTCTAATGATTATAATTCTGTAAAGCCATATTAGTTACGCGAATCATATTTTAATCATTATACAACCTGATACTGACCTGCAAATGAAATAGTATTCAATAGGGTAATATGAACTTAGAGAGTTGTATTGATAATTTTTATAATTATAATTATCTAAATAAATATTTGATTTTAGATCAACAGACAACCTAATACTGACTTGCGAATTGCAAAAAACTTAAGAAATTTTGAATTTCGCGGGTTACCCTGACGCTTTCGCCTTAACGAAATGCGTAAATTAGGTACGCGCAGTTGCAATAAACTCTACTGCTTGTTATCGATCAAGTGTCTGCACATCCTTGCTATAAATATCTGGATATGTAATAAATGTATTTCTATTAAAATGTGATTTATTTATCCGCATGTTAAACGTAACGAACTAGTGTATTTTTCACCTAAAGGTATGGTTAACTTTAGAACAGTTAACTTGCTTTGAACGTTATCCGCTAACGCGAGCGGTACAGTAGCTCCATTTTATTATTAATTTGCACTTTATCCGAGTTTGTATCGAGATTTCATGGGCAGTTTTCCCAAGAATCTAATAAATGAAAATGCGTCCGATAGGTTTTTAACCGACTTCAAAGGATGAGGTTCTCAATTCGTCGGAACCTTTTTTTTTATTTTTTTTTATGTATGTTCCCCGATTACTCGAAGATGTTCATCACAGTTGGTCCCATATAAAATTGATTATCTTTGCTTGGGTAGTTTTTGAGTTAACTTCAATAATACGTATTTTTTCCCCACTTTTATATGTTTGATGTTCTAGTTTGTTTTGCAGGTAGTGGTATTAGAATTTGTGTGGGGTAGGTACACAACTAAAAAGTGAAAAATAAAAACTTTTTTTACAAAAAAATACAACCGACTTCCAAAACCAACACTACAAAGTGAAAAATAACTTTAATTTCGGAAGTCGGTGGCAAAAAACGAAAATACATTTAACTAGACACCGACTTCCGAAATTAAAGTTATTTTTCACTTTGTAGTGTTGGTTTTGGAAGTCGGTTGTATTTTTTTTTGTAAAAAAAGTTTTTTTAACATTTACTTAGGTAAGCAAGAAAAGATTGTATATTTAATTTAAGTTTCAACTCAATCAATGAAAAGAAAAAATGTAGAGCGAAAACGTTCAAACAAATTTCTGTTGCACAAGCGGGCGAGTGTGACCTTTTTGAACTGTATGTGCATAATGTTCATTCATTCAGCTGTATCCGGTTAGACTGGAAGCCGACCCCAACACACTTAGTTAGGAAAAGGCTAGGCAGATGATATTGATGATGATGTTGAATGTTCATTCAAATTGATGCCGTAAAAAAAAAAACTTTTTGTTTATTTTTCCGACAGCAGCGTCATCACGAGTGGACTGTACATAGGCCTACTCTACTATCTACGTTACCTATATAGAAAATATGTATTATCCTGACAGATCCTGAATAAAAAAATAGACATAGGGCATAATTCACGATGTCCAAGTAGCCACTAATTACCGAATAAATTCAAAAATGGAACAGATTTTGTATGAAATGAAACAGGCCTTTAAATATTTTATTTACTTACCAGTTCGTATCTCAAATCAGTCAACTCTCAAGACCATAAACTGCGCTCACCGCTGTTACCATCCAGTCCATATTTGATCCAAAAAAGCCATTTAATTTACGCCTGTCTTAAGTAAATGCAAAGAATGAATAGATTACTGGATATAAGTGGTATGGGGTATTAACCGACCTTGAGAACTGCCCTGACTACATGTTTTTTTTTTTTTTTACTTACGTGTATCCTGTTTGCTAGGAACGGTCTTAATATGACTGGCTGGCTCGTCATAAAAAAATGAACATCCTAAGAAACTATCTATGCAATGATTATAAAGTGGTTTTATTTCATGTATTTTCGAGATTTATGGTAATTTTGCCGCGGTTATAATCGCGAATGTGCGTCGGTGTAGCTTTTAAAGTTTAAGTAAGTAATTTCACTTCTCAGATCAACAAAAAAAGGAAGATGGACCGCCGTGAACATCAAAAGTGAAGCCACCTTTTTATCTATGTGTGTGTAGAAGGGTTGCCATTTGTTAAATTTTTCCCCTATAATTTGGGAAATAATGTTGTATGGGTAAGATATTATCATATTTAAAGTTTAATCGAATGGGGAAATTTTAAACCGTATTATAGAAACCCTCGCACTTTATGTTACTGCGTTCATTCGTTGAAGTTTTTTGGTCCAAGTAACCTTAAACTCATAGTTTATTTAATAACAAAAGTATGTTATTTCAAGTACTTACAAGTGAAAAGTGATTCCGTGACACTTTTTATGTGATTTGCTATTGTTTTTACCAGTTTTAACTACACAGAAAGGTATAATTACTTACTTACCTTTTTTTTTTTAACTATGCTAACTAGACACGACTCGTCACGTACTAAGATCGGTGAGCGTGGTTGCAGTTATATGTGTTGTGTGTGCATAAGCGTGTATTTTACTAGCAGGAGCACGGTTTTGTGGCTGCACTTTTATGTTCACGGTGCCCCATCTTCCTTTTTTTGTTGATCTTTTTTGTTTTTTGTTGTTTATTTAAGTTTTTTTTTGTTATAATCCCGTCACGGGATTTTCCTGATTCCCTCTCGTATGTAGGAACTTTCTTTTTTCATAGCGCTCGGCTTAGTTTTGTTTAGATAGGTACCTACTATAAAAATAAAAAATTACACGTAGAAACCAAAGAAGAATAATTTTTTTCACAAATTATTCTAAAGTCCTGTTTAAAAGCACACGAACAAGACACATGCATGTCTTTAACAATGATGCAGTAGTAAAATAACAACGAGCGATACGTTCAAGTTCCTTACTTAATCATCCGTCTCACTATATTGATACTTATTGTTCATGTATTGTTTTATAATGAAATGCCCTGCAAACTTGATTGATGTTAAATACACAGCATAATGTGTGAATGTGTTATTCACTCGAACCTCTCAGTAATTTAAAAATGTGAATAATTAAGTACCTTTGCGAAGTGTTTTCTTTCCCAGTTTGTTCACGCATGGAAATTAAAAAGAGATTTATTTTAGCCACGTCTTTTCTTTTATTTACTGCATCAATTATTTAATATTACACATACTCACGCCTTCTTCCCATGGTGGTAAGCAGAAACTACAGAACGCCACCTGCTACGATTTACCTACTACGATGATTTACCTAATATTGTTTTTTGATATGTTTACAATTTGCCCTAGTAATGTGTAATATAACGATAAGCGCGCGATGTAGCGATAAGGCCGCCCATTGTATATTTTGTAGTGTTTGATTATGTCTTTTTTTTTTTTTTGTTATGTATTTTTGTGGTGTATAATAAAGTATACATATATAAATAAATAAATAAATATAATAATAATAAGTAATAACTTCACTATCTGCACCCTAATTGCGTAACACGTTATCAATAGGAATCGGTTTCATATTGACAGTTCAACAACATTTATTGCGTTATTTACGTTGTCGAGCAGTAAAATTTTTCGAACATGAAGCAATTTGCTTCAAAATGATTCAAATTCTGATTGATAGTGTGTTACGGAATTAGGGTGCAGCAGTGCTATTCTGTACAAATCTCACCGTGAAAACCTAGGTGAAGTGAGTTGTCATTCTGCCTGATGATTGACGCTAGGTACATTATAGCTCACTCCACGCTCACTTCACCTAAGTTTTCACGGTGAGATTTGTACAGAATAGCACTGCTGGTATTGATTGAATTTTCTTATACCCCACCAAGTTGGTACCTACTTGCCTAGTTCTCTCAAAAAAGCCAATTTTGTTATTCTAATACTTACATAAATAAAACTGGTCACTTCTGATAGACTCACGAAGGTCGAACGCTTATCTCCTACTTTTTTAATACAACTCTATCTTCTCTTGTTTACAGATTGACAATGGGATACTCAAGAAACATGCTGCTGGTCGTGGTGCTCGTGGCGCTGGTGGGCCACAGTCACAGCGCGCCGACTAGGAGGTCACGCGCAGCCGCACTGCAGACGGAAGAACCCACTACGGTCCGAGAGAACAAACTACAGGACGAGTTCAAGGAGACCACCACCACCACAGAAGCACCCATCACCAGCAGAAGGAACAAAGCCCTCAACCTCTTCGGCTTCTACCCCTCCTTCCTATCTTCCGGTATAGACTACTCCGAAGACGATGAAGACATTAACTTCACTGTCAACGACGAGAACTTTGAGGAAGAAGAACTCTCGCGAACCATCCCCACCAGACGCCGACAGCAGAACAAGAAGAAAAATGGTAACGGACAGTACCAGAACGATAACATCAATTCTCTGCAGTATGAGAACTCTCCCATCTTCTACATCAGGCTGCCCCCCACCCCGTACATGTTTGTCCCTGGTTTAGGATACGTGTCTCAGCCCCCGAGCCTAGGACCCCCCATGGCGCCGATGATGCCTCAAGCGCCGCCTCAAATCGCTGATCCTTTCATCAATCTGCCTATTGACTTTGTGTCTAATGGAAAACCGACTGGCGTGTATCAATGGAGCGGTGCGCCTGCATACCCTCAAATGCCCCAAGTGGATCCCTTCGGATATGGAGGTCAGCCCATGATGCCAGTTAGGCCGACGTACAACGTACCTTCATACTCGCAACCCAAACCCAAGCCTGCGCCATCAAACTCGAAGATAACGAATCTAAAGGGCCAGTACATGTTCAACGGGAAACCAGGGGACAACGTGTACGTTCTAAGAGACACATACAACTCCATATACTCGGATGCCCTCCAGAACTTCTACCCTTAAAGCCTGAGATACGTAGGATAGGATTGTGTCTGGCTCGTATCGAGCTGCTGTAATTAACGAATTTCGAGGGACCAACGTGCGGACGAAAATAAGTAAAGGGAAAGTTTACAACGAGTCAATGATCAGTAATTATGAGAAGGAAAGTTAATTATCCCCCACATGAAACTGTTAAATGAAATCTTAAATACAATTATATGCTTAAGAAACGTGAGGGGCCAATAACTACAAGCTGCCAATTGTTGCAATTACTTGCCAAGAAAAAGTCGAGCTGACGTAGGCTTGAAGAATTAAGAGTGAGAACTGTTATTTAATGAACTTATTAAGAACACGAATTTAAAATTATCTGAAAGCTGTTTATTCATTGTAACGAGAACTTACTTAGTACTTTCTAACTATTTGTAGGTTTACTACTTACAAGTTCACTACTTATTTTACTGGTATTTATAGGTACCTATGACATTTTGCCAGATTCCGATTTCTAATACTTTTATACTTACTTATTTTAAATTAGTTTACCAAATGCAAGGTAGTGTTTTAATATGTTAAGAAAACTTCCTTGCTTTTCTATGCTATAGAAAATTAAGGGAAAATTGATAAACTTTTTTTTATCATAGACATATAAAAAAGGGCTCCGCGCCACGCGTATCGAAAGTGAAGCACCGTACCAATCTATGTGTACGTGATTTGACAAAGACGCTGTCATGTCACATAATGGCGGTCGGCATACTATGATGTAAATGTGTGCGTGAGGCGCATGTTTGTAAAAACGGTCCCGGCATACTTACTGTGCTTCACTTTCGATATGCGTCGCGCGGAGTCCATCTTTTTTTATACGTCTATGTTTTTTATATTAATTTTAATATAATTGTGATGCTGATCATAGTAATATTAAAATAAGTAGAGAGTCAAAATGTAGAATTTATTCGTACTTATAATGCTTTCTGATAATAAATTATGAACTCGGCTCAAACAAACAATCGATTTTCAGTCGAAGAATGGAATTGAAAAAATTAAGCAAAATACTACCTACACAATTGAAATAAGAATTTGACAGTACATAATAACTAAAGTGGGTAGTTGTTCCGTAGTTTAACGGTGGTTTACCATGTACCTACTACTAACTAGCTACTTGTTATTGGAGCCTTGGAGCGGAGAAAATAGTAGCAAGGATATTTTGGCGCTCGAATGACGTTGACAGGGAGGCACTGTTTTGTGAAATGTATTAAAAAAAAAAAACATTACACTCCTTTGGGCAGTCGTGTAACAAGATGGCTGCGTTAGTTCCGTTTTTTGCCACGCGCCGAAAGAGCCTTATAGCGCTATCGATTGTTTGCTCGAGCCTCAAACTAAAGTGATTAATATGAGCAATAAATTTTTTTGAGTCAGCACTAGAATTAAATTAAATACTTAATCAAATAATAATTTATTGAGCTTGTATTTATTCTTTAAATTATTTACTTAGTTCTAAGATTTCTTATTAGGTACAAATAATAAAAAAATAGCCCGTCCATGAAAATAGTGCTATTAAATAGTAAAATATTTTTAAATCGAAGCTAACTTCGTGACAAGATAATTAGGTATTTTAAATACAACAGATTGTGTGACATTTATTTTGGTGTTATTGTAATCTTCGGTTACATTGTAATGTTGATCGAGGATAGTAGATAAAAATCACCATGTTATTATAATTTTAATGCTAGTATTGTATTTATTCTACATTACCTTGAAGGGTAATTTAAAAATACGAAAACTAGTAAGTAAATGCCTAAAAAACTTTCTTCATTTTGTGTTAAGTAGTCGATACCTTTATTATTCATTCAAATTTTGTAAATAGGCACGTAAATGTAGGTAGCTAGTTTACCTTACCTATCTACTCGAGGACAAGCAAGGAGAGGCCTTTTTAAGGCGAAAGCGCTAGGGTATCCCGCGAAATTCAAATTTTCAGTTGTTTGCAATTTCTAGGTCAGTATCAGGTTGCACACAGCAGCAGAACCCTAATTGCGTAACACATTATCAATCGGGGTTAGTTTCATTTTGAAACAAATTGCTTATCCTTTGCTTCACATGTTGGACAAATTGGTCTGCTCGTCAACATAAATAACGCAATGAATGTTGTTGAACTGTCAAAATGAAACCAACTCCGATTGATAATGTGTTACGCAATTAGGGTGCGGGTCAAGTTACTGCAAACTGTCAAATTTTCTTTTTCGATTTTGAACTTAACTTTCAACATTTTAAGGTTTCAAATCATTTGGAGAAATTTGACAGTTTGGTATATAACCTGATGTGCTGTTGTCTGTACATACGTACATAAACTCATGACCTTTTGCTATGGGGGTACGCAAAAACTACAGAACGCCACCTGCTACGATCCTTACATACTACTTTTGCCTTGTTTACGTTTCTGGTTGTAGATATGTCGGGCAAAATATGATTCTCAACCGTAAAAAATATGTATTTACAGAATCACATATCTGAATAACATAAAATTTGAATTTCGCGGGCTACCATAGACCACCCCCCTTATGTTGGGCTGTGGATGATGATGATCCATTCTTTCGCTTAGTTGTATTGTATCATGAATGTCACTTTGCTTATTTCTAATTGAATTATAGGTATCCAATCTTATAATGTATGGTTCAACTTGTTTATAATAAAGAATGTCACAATTTAGTGTAAGGTATGAATATCGATTCTTCCATCCGTATGTATAGAATTATGGGATTTCCCAATACTGTACCTAAAAGTGAAGGTACTACTCAATAGTTGATGTAGATGTAAACAAATTCATTAATTTGCAATATAGAATTACGAAAATTAAGACAATAAATAATATTTTATAATGTCTCCGTGTTTTTTTCCACCATTCCTATCTGAAACAGAAGAAAACATTTTGGAAATAAACCTACTTATAAATCTTGCATTATACTAAAATAGGAAACAGTAAAGCTACGGTTTCCTAGAAGAGTGGTGGCCATATTTAACGGCCGTAGTTACGGCTGTCATAAAAATGTTGATAGAGGCAAAGATTCAAATTGTTAGATTCACCCTACCCAGCCGGGGTAGGGGGAATCTAACAATTTAAATCTTTGCCTCTACCGCGTCAAAAGACAGTCGCATTTCTGTTTCGTTTTGACACCTCTGACACGCAATGGCGCAGTGACTTCATTTGAATGAAATGGAAACGCTGTTAATAATGTGTGCGCTCACCAGTATGGACACTTTTTCTAATGACTAAGTACGTTGAGAGCAAATATAGCAATTTAAATCTTTGAGGGGCGGGGTTTCACTTAATGTTAAATAATGGTGAAAATAACAGATTTTCATGACGGCTGTTACGGCCGCTTTTCTAGGAAACCAAAGCTTAGGCATGGGAATCACTGAAACCGCAAACTTTATTGAATTATAAAAATACTAATATCAAAAGGACTAAGCTTAATGTGTATAGATATAGATAACCAACATTTCGCCAAGAACTTTTAAACATTTTTTGTATGTTTTTCAACATGCAACTGTTTTTTGTCCATAATGAATAAAATAAAATAAAAATAAATCCCATGTAACAGGTGGGCGAGCCTATTCCAAATCAGTCAACAATCCAGACACCAGACTGCTTCTGATACATTCCTAAATTAATAACGCAATAGTACTTTTCCCGATCGAACCCCAGCGGGGTAATTGCGTAACACACTTACAGTAGGAATCGGTTTTATTTTGACAGTTCAACAACAATCATTACGTTATTTATATTTGAACAGACAAATTTTTTGAACTTATGAAGCAATGTAATAATAATAATAAAAATAATAATAAAATTTATTCATAAGTAGTTTGTACATGGCATACATAGCTGTCTTATAAACTAAAATGAATGTTAAAGAAAACACCCGTACACAATAACAGGGGTCATAGGACTCCCTTTTCCTAAACTAGGCAGAAAAATCTGTCTGTATCTTAGGAAAGAGTATCCTTTTATAATGGGTCTTAGTGGCGGTTACAAAATAATTGGCACGTGCAGTGGGGGAACAAAGTACTTATCTTAAATTTAAGGAAGACAAATAAAAATAAAATGCGCGTGTGTGTGTGTATGTGTGTTTGGTAGTGTATGTGTGTCTGGTAGTGTATGTGTGTCTGGTAGTGTATGTGTGTGTGTGTGTGCGCGCGCGTGTGCGTCTGTGTGTTAGTTATTTAAGCCTATAGTGTGGGTGTAAACCTATCTCACATTCACTGTACAGTGGTTAAAAGCTCCTCGGTATCACTATATGTTAACGTCTGCAGCCAGGAATTAACTTTGTGTTTTAACTCATACTTAGTCAAGGCGTAGATATTAATTATTATTATTATTTATTTTTATTTATTTTATTATTATTATTAATGTATTAGCAATATGCTTCAAAATAATTCTGATTGTGATTGATAGTGTGTTACGCAATTAGGGTGCAGGACGCTTGGCAGTCGCATTCGCGGCTAATAGATTTAGGAGTTGTCCCTCGTTATAGGTAGTAATTAAATACTAAAAACAGAATTATTTATGCCAACTGACAATAATTTCCATTGATACGTACCACTACTATAGTTTCAGCTATATTATTGTAGAATTAACCTTTTCTCTTTTTTCATTTTAAATTCATTAAAATATTTATCTATCTATAATGCTCATCTCTGTTACTACTCAGGTACAAAACTAGTACCTAGGTACCTATATTTCAAATAACAAAAAGCATTTTCTAAATTCCAAAGTTCTAAGAACTCGTAAGATTCATTATGTAGGTATCTCAAAAAGTAGTCCTAAGCTTAGCTCTATGCAAAAACAAAGCGAGAAAACCTAGCTATCGCCCAGGAATTTATTCTGTTTGCTCACACGCACACTGCAAAATCCTTTGTAGTCAGAGTTCTATTGTTTGTGTTCGCAATCTGCTGAACATGGATCTATTCTGTTCATCATATTATTAAATATTAGTAAGTAGGTAGGAACTATTACTTAAATCTGGCACGCCTGGTAGACAGATTGGTATAATTGATGTAATTAAGTACTATATGTATAAGAATAGGTAAAGCTTGGAGGATTCTCATGTTCATTTCTCTGAATAAACTCCGGTTAATTTCTTATTTCCACTAGAGAGGAGGTGGTTCCTTTTTCGTTGGGGGCGTGCAGCGGGTGACGATTGTAGTAAGTCTTTTCATTGTGTTTCAAATTATTCAGTCATTGGGTTACTAATACCTACTTTAGTAAACAAGCACACTATATCTGACTAATACCTTTACCCACATCAAACTGTCAAACCCTATTATATTCGTCTTTGCCTCAAAAGTGTGGTTGCCAAACCATAGAATTTATTGTAGCTAACTCTGCAAACACCTATTGCGTTAAGTTATGACAATTAATCGTTGATAGCACGTTCACATTAGGTAAATATCTACCTTCACAAAAACTACAAAATAGTAAATATTTTCTGTTTTTTTATTGCATCAATGTTAATATTTCGGAAAATTAAATAATTTTTGAAAACATATCATTGCGGTGGAACTAAACGAAACTACAGCTGTCATTTTGAACAACCAGAGAACTGTCAAAATTACGTTGGCCAAGTGAATCGTACGAGTAATAAATTACAAAAATAATACAATTCATCAATTTAATGCACATTATTCAATCAAATAAAATCCAAAGTTAACGCGTGTAACGCAATGACCCAATAAAGTGATTAATTTAATAAAAGAAAATAAAAAGCGAACATGGTGCTAGTGGTTTAGTGTGACGACGTGCTTCAATGAACTAAAAAAAAATGAAAAAGTGTGATGTTTTCTTTGACCAAGTGTAGAGGCTACTAATACTGCCATGTTTCGTAGCAGAAGTTGGTTCGGCGCCTCGTGGGGGCGTCCCAAAAACCCTCATTCCTTAGAAAGATTGAAATATTTACATAATATTCTTTGTAAAAACACAACTGTATCCGAAAGTAATCGGGGCACCTTGGTGGAATCACTCAGGTGTATAGCAGAGATATTGATATGGGGTGACCAGAATGACAGTTCCGTTTTTGAGTAAGTATCATTTTGTGATGATTATTTCATTATTTGTAAACAATGCTTCCTTTAATTGGACAATCATGAATAGAAAAAAGAGTAGTAAGTTAAAACTTCGTGGTTAGGAAGACATGTGAATTATATACAAAGGTTTTCTGAAGATACCCTAAAAGTAATTACCTATATCAATTTTTATGGCTTAATAAGTCATAAAAAATAATCATGTTTGATCATGTGCTGAGTCATCCATGCAGTGTGTATTCTTGGTATTCCATTACTTATTCTTTGGACTCTATTACTTTCCAGGCAGAATATACAATGGCTGAAACACTGAGTATGCTACTCCAGTTCACAAATATTTCAGAAAGTGAAATAAGCCTGAATATTTATGTCTGGGCTTTTAAGTACCTACTGAACAAATTGCAATACAGGTTTAGCAACTTGGTCATGTACCTGATCTTTTTGGTTTTAACAGTTAACCACCTAAATTTCTAACCACCATAGTGCATAATATTTTGTTCATAATTTACTTTTATCGGCAATCATGAAGAGGTAGGTTATTTGGCAACATATTGGTATTTAAACAATGTTCGATTTACTAATAGATTTTAAAGAAACAAACTTAAAGAAAAATGGGATTTGTCTAACTGTGTCCACCCCATGGTACACTATTAACCAGGGGGTGGTGCTACAGTTAACTGTAGCACCACCCCCTGGTTGTTAGTTTTTATACTCCATTTGGCTAAATGTGTATGGTTAACCATAGTGTACACATTTAGCCAAATGGAGTATAAAAACTTTAACTTTTTCCAAATAATAACTCCAATAGTTAGAAATCAGTCTTCTAGTTAATAATGGAGTAAACTTTATATCAAACAGAACAAAATATTGTTTTTCCCTAAGGTTCTTACAGACAACAAAAGCAAAGCATAACACATCACAGCCTTTAATTTGTACAATTATATTTCTTATGAAAATAAGACTGCAGTTTTTTTTTTAATAATAACTAAAACACAAAATAATTATAAAACATTCAAGTAGTTGGTAGGAACGTAATATGTACCTACTTCACAAACTAAGTTAATTGTAGACCACCCATCTCCCGCAAGTTTTCGGTTAATATATTTTTCAATTACGAACAGTACACACACAATACATATGTCTGAAGAAGCTCATTAAGTATGCATAAAGAGTCAACATATTACGATTCTTGTAACAAAAAGATGTAAAACGAAAAAGTACTTATATTTTTTTTTTAATGTTTTGCCACGTGTTTTCACACAATCACCTGTCAATCGACGGTCGTGAGCGCGAGCTCGCCACCAGCTGGGGAGTGGGGCTGGTATCCGCTTTGCAGTCTATGTAGCTTGGTAGCACGAATTGGCAATGTCGCATTTTTCAATTATGGGCATGGCTAACTGTGTACGTACGAGTAATCACTCATACACAGAACTGTTAACTGCTGAGTTGTTGTTGAACTCGTTAACTGATAGACATCTGACCCTATATAAATTTTTATGGCCTCTTTAATTAGGTACCCATAAGTCATAAAAAATAGTCATGTTTGATCATGTGCCGAGTCATCCATATCAGTGTATATTCTAGGTATTCCATTACTTATTCTTTGGACTCTATTACTTTCCAAGCAGAATATACAATGGCTGAAACACTGAGTATGCTACTCCCGTTCACAAATATTTCAGAAAGTGAAATAAGCCTGTATATTTATGTCTGGGCTTTTAAAGTACCTACTGAACAAGTTGCAATACAGGTTTAGCAACTTGTGCCCGGTCATTTACCTGATCTTTTTTGTTTACTTGTTAGCATTTTTTGGGTCATTCAATCTTTTACCAATACCAGTTCATACATATTTAAATGTTTGATGATGTATGTGTTTGTACATAAAGAAATGCATTTGTATTGGTATCTAGATGAAGAAGTGCTCTTTCTGTGTCAGTCAAATTTCCATCCTTGGATAAATAGATCTATTATAGAATAAAACTGTGTTGGTCTGCTATACAAATATAATTAAACTAGCTTTGGCCAGCGACTTCATTTGCTTGGAAGTTGATAAAATAAAGTCCATGTTACTCGCTGGTATCTGTATCAATAGGTTCCTATAGGTAATTGGGTGAAAAGGTGATGGGCTCGTGGCTAAGCAATAAAAGTCACACTGGTCTGTCGATTAGGTTAAGCTACGCTTACCGCGGTTGGTCCATCTTGTGACCATCTTTACATACAGAGACCCCTCCGTGCCTCGGAAAGCACGGTAAGCTGTTGGTCCCGGCTGTCATACTTGGATCTTTGACAGTCGTTACGGGTCGTCAGAAGCCCGAAAATCTGACAACCAGTCTTACCAAGGGGTATTGTATTACCCAGTAACTGGGTTGTGGAGGTCAGATAGACAGTTGCTCCATGTAAAATACTGATATTCAGCTGCATCCGGTTAGACTGGAAGCCGACCCCATCATAGTTGGGAAAAGGCTAGGCAGATGATGACTTGGTGAAAGGATTTTTAAAATTGGTTAAGTTTATTTTCAGTTTATCTATTACGAACAAACATGCAAAAAAAATTCATTCTTTATAATATTAGTTAGATAACTGTTTCATTTTCAGCTTCTTCTTGGAGAAGAATATGCTGTCATACTTCTTGAAGATCATGAGACAGAAGTGTGGAGGATCGTCATATGTTTGTGTGCAGCTGTTGCAAACATTGAATATACTGTTTGAGAACATAAGAAATGAAACATCACTGTGTAAGTTATTTATCAAATTGGAAATTGATACAATTAATTGATTTTGATATTGATGATTTGTCTTGTATATATCAAAACAGTTGGACATGTACTGTACACAAAACATGTTATGTAGTTGATGTTTGAATTGTAATTTGTTTTGGCTTTTGAACTCTGATTACTGATTGGCATCATATTCAACATACTTTCAACAGCAGGTTTTAAATGTTAGAAAAAAAAAACACCTGAGTGTTAAGCAAACTAAGCTAATTAGGTGACAAATTTGGATGCACTTTGTTGCTTTATATATTATAATTATCTGTTCTGAATATTGTTATTAATTCATTATCATTCAAATCAAGTAACAAGACTCACTGTGTTACACTAGTAACAATTTGTGACATCACTGCTTCAAGAAGACAGGCCCAGCCAATACCTTGCAGCAGTTGTTCACAAACTCAGTCTAGCCTGCTGGCTACCATATACAGCATGCTGTTGGTGCTGCCCCGCTCACTACTAACCAGGGATGCGCACCGCTTCCGCATCACAGTGTTGAAGCAGTCCATGCGAGCTTCAGCAAACATGCCTGGTGCACTGCAGTATCATGGCAACCCCATCAGCATCCTGAATGCGTTATTGTATTGAACGCGAAGGGAGCTGTATGATTTCTAAGTATAATGAACCCACAGACTGCAAAAGTAAAAAGACATGCAGTAAGCACTAAATAGTGTAGTGCGCTTGACCTCTTTAGAAGCACGCCTGAATCTGCGGGCAATCATGTTAGCTCTCACACACATCGCTCTCCGCACCCTGTCAATATCCTCATCGTCTTTGAGGCCAGTGGTCAATAAGTGACCCAGATATTTAAATTGGTCCATCCTGGCAAGGGACATACCGCTTAACTTCAGTGAAGGTACAGCTTCTGGGTACTTACCCCTGGCCCCAAAGAACATGACCACACTCTTCTTAACATTATATGCCAGACCATGTAGTCTGGCATATTACTCGCAAGTGGCCACGAGTGTCACAAGCCCGCAGGTTGACGTGCACCATGTCGTTGGCGTAGCTATAAGGAGATTTTCCTGTATTTGTTTAAGACCCCACTTGAGCTGTAATAAAGGTCAATTTCCCTATTTTTTGAAAAAATTCTTTAAGCTAAGTATATTATTATACTTGTTACAGATTATTTGCTGAGTAATAACCATGTGAACTCGATAATAGTGCACAAATTTGACTTCTCCGATGAGGAGGTGATGGCTTACTACATATCATTCCTCAAAACGCTCAGTTTAAAGCTCAACAATCATACCATACATTTCTTCTACAATGAGGTAAGTTTTAGTATTAAATCCATAACTTCCTCTACTGTTTCAGCATGTTTGTTTTTACCAGGAAAATTCTCGGATAGTTAAGCTAGGTACTTAACTATATTATGTGGAGAATAAAACCACCATTATTTTCTTAAACGCAGGCTTTCTTAAAGGCAGTCCTATTGAGTAAGTAGTTTAAGGTCACATACATGATCATAATAATACCTTGATGCATTGCAATTATGGATTGGTAGTTGATACTCATACTATGAGGCCTTTAAATACAGTCCATAATTGCTATACAGGCCATATTTATTACCATATAGCCCAATAGTATACCAATACCTACTATTGGGCTATACAGGGTGACTTGTAATTTGACGTATTCCTTCCAGGACGTGGTAGTTAGTTAGTTAGTTAAGAATGGCATCTCGCAGTTGACCACTGAGGGTCGAGACTGCTCAACCGGGCGTTTCCTGTGGGTTCTTTAAGCGAACTTAAAGCCCCCGGCCAGGCTTAAAACTAGGGTAAAATATTAGTCGACTGAGCGTCGCTAATAATAGGACAGCCAGACGGGGCAGGCTGGATCATAATGGGGGGGCAAGGCAGGACGTGGTAGTGTGACCCTATTTGCAACAATTATGCACCCCATAAAGCCTAGTATATGTGTTTTTGAAAATTTCCTAGAATTCGTCACTAAATATCACTTCCTAGAAAGAATACGTCAAATTACTAGTCACCCTGTATATGTATAGAAATAGGTACCAATACTATTGGGCTATACTAACTCTAGAGTATTAATGAGACCATCATTTTGAACAACTTTTACCAACCTGAAATCGCGAAAAAAATCAGTTCCCTATATTTGGACGAGTTATGCGAACATAAATTATAGGGAACAGCTGATTTTTTTTTCGCGATTTCAGTTTTGATCCCATATTAAAAGTTGTTCAAAATGATTACCCTAGAGTTATGGGATATCAAAAGAAACACGTTGTATAGTATGTAATAACAGCTGAATACCCGATCCATAACTGTGATCAATCAAATTGAGGAATAAGGAGAGGAAATGAGTATGTAATCCTTACATACACCACTGACTAAACTTGCTTTTTTTACATTCATAAAAATTATCTTTGTGTTTACAAAGCCTATTAATAAAATAATCATCATTTAATTGTAAAATAAATGACCACAACACTATTATGTCTTGCCTGATACACTTGTCTTATCAGTTGTGATTAACTATAGGTTTTCTGTTCAGGTCAGGTGTTATCAATTAGGTAATCTTTAGTTCAGGTCTAGAGTATTTCCTGTTGAGACTTCGAGAGTAATATTAGCAATAAAACAATTAGCTATTACACATTGTAAGATAGTTAACCTTAAGGCCTCTGCCTCGAATTCCGCGGGCAGCGGGGCGGCGCCGGCGGCGGCGCGTCTCGCATTGTCCCGCCCCGCTTCCGCGCCGCTGTTTTCGAAGTCCGGTCCATTTGTTTTTACGCATAACATCCTGCCGCTCCCGCGCCGCCGCCGCTGCCGCCCCGCTTCCCGCAAAATTCGAGGCAGAGGCCTTAGGGTCGGTTATAGGAAATCGTGTTATGGGTTTTGGATAAGTTTATTATAGAAAACTTAAAGTAGTATCCACAAAAAAACCGTCTGGCTAGCTCAAAAGTTTCATCAGTCAGTGACAAAATCGGATTAAGTATAAACCTTGTAAATGATTGTTAAAAAAAAAAATTGAATATCACCAAAACGTGCAAAAAGCACTGCCGTATTTTGATAACTTTGGCGTAAAAAAGAAGTCGGTTAAATAAAGGCAACAATGAATAGTGAACCCACTAATTTTTTTCTGTTTTCTATAACATTGCTTCTGTTTAGCCTAAGTAATTCGGAAAGTTTATGAATTTTCGCCAAAGTAATTTGTATGGAGAGGCGTGAAAATTCAGAAAATTTCCGAAATTTTTACGGAATCAATCTGCCTAGCCTTTTCCCAACTACGAGTATGTTGAGGCCGGCTTCCAGTCTAAACCGGATGCAGCTAAATACCAGTATTTTATATGGAGCGACTGCCTGTCTGACCTCCATACGAAATTTTTACGGAAAACAAATGTTATGGAAAACAGAAAAATAGGTGGTGAATAAAACAGAAAATTAGGTGACTTTTTATTTACGCCAAAGTTATCAAAACACCGCATTGCTTTTTGCACGTTTTAGTGATATTTTTTTTTTTAACAAAACCTACAAGGTCAAGCTAGGTCTCCTCAATCCGATTTTTTCATTGACTGGTGATACTCTTGAACTAGTCGACGTTTTATTTCGTGGCTAGTAGGTAATTTTTCTACATAAACTTATCCAAAACCCATAACACGATATCCTGGTACCGACCCTTGAATATTCAATGCAGGGAAATCAACATAGTGCTCGAATTTTACATTTATAAAACAAAATGGTTCCCAGTTTTCCCAAGTCTATCCCATTTTGGCAGTTTAGTATTGCCAGTGGACTAAAATATGCTCTTACTCATTGTCAAAAGGAATTTATAGATAAGACCAGTAGTGGTACTAGACATAAGTCAGTACCACTACATGTAACAATTTCCCTTATCAAGTAGTAATTATGTTTCTGTGATAATACCATTAACAGCTGCATAGGTACATTGGTGATTGTGTCGAATGCAGATATGCAATGTCAATTTTCCTCGTTCGATTTGAATTTATGCACATGTTGCCCTATGCAGGCTTGAATTTTGTTCATCTGTTCTACAGAACAGGTTTCAGGTTTTAAGGTATTATTTATTAGGCGTACCTATAGCGATCGTTTTAACGATAACGATTTAGAGGAGCTCGTGGCTAAGTAATAACAGCCGCATGGGTCGATCCATCAGGTTGAGCTACTCTTGCCGGGGTTGGTCCGTAGGTGGGTGACCATCTTTACATACCGAGACTCCTCCGTGCCTCGGAAAGCACGTTAAGCCGTTGGTTCCGGCTGTCATTCGTGTCATTCGACAGTCGTTACGGGTCGTCAGAAGCCCGAAAGTCTGACAACCAGTCTTACCAAGGGCTATCGTATTACCCAGTTACTGGGTTGTGGAGGTCAAATAGGCAGTCGCTCCATGTAAAATAATGGTATTCAGATGCATCCGGTTGGACTGGAAGCCGACCCCGACCCCAACATAGTTGGGAAATGGCTAGGCAGATTGATTTTTCTGTAATAAAGCTATGGTCATGATCATGACCATAGCTTTAGACCACTAGGGCAACATATCCATAATTTTACTACAGAACAGGAACAAAATTCAAGGTTGCGTTTACACGTGGTATCAATTTCAAGTCACGAACTATAGCGTGTTTCGTTTTAAAGCATCACCGCAAAATATTCGTTGTATCACATTTACACGACATGACAAGTTTGGTTTTAAAATGTCAGTAAACAAAGGACGTACCTATATGGACACCTACATCCATACTTAATATTATAGATGCGAAAGTAACGTAATCTGTCTGTCTGTCTGTTACCTTTTCACGCCTAAACCACTGAACCGATCGTTCTGCTATTTTGATAGATAGGTTGTCTGGTCGAAAGGTAACAGCTAGTTTATAATAATTGATTAACATCATTTTGTGTCATAGCCAACTACCTTAATTAGCCTTTTAACTAAACGGCGCCGTTCAACTAGAGGCTTGAATGATATTCAATAATAGGTAAAATTGGATCTGTGAACAACCACGCGCGAGCCGAATTGATCGCATTAACTAAGCCGGAGCACCCGACCAAATAGGTTAGGTTAGGCTAAAACTGTGACCAATTACGCGCGAGCCGAGCGAGCGCTACTTCCTAAGCTAATTAAGCTAGTTGGCTACGACATTATGCATGCCACGAGGATTAGATAAGTACCAAATTAATGAAAAAACCTGCCTGCACATACCTACGTCGAAAGTGACATACTATTAATATGTGCAGCACACAAAGGATTTCCCGTTGTATACGGAGGCGATCAAGTTCTTCAACCATTCGGAATCAATGGTGCGCATTGCCGTGCGCACTTTGACCCTCAACGTGTACCGAGTACAGGATGCCAGCATGCTCAGGTTCATTAGAGATAGGTATGTAAGATTATTTATTTCTAAAAGCATAACCCCCCGACAAGGTCCCATCGTACAGACGTTTCTGCAAAAATGACATACTGGGGTTGAAAAGTGGCAATGAGTTCTAATTTGAATCTATTTGAATCAACAAATGAAGTATCAAATGTACGCTAATCTGAATCAATTTTAATTTGATTCAATCTCGATTGATTTTGGTGGTAAGCCAGCTGACACTCGGTTGTACGAACTGACTTTGTCGTGGGGGCTGGTAGATGCGTGTCAAAGCTCTATTGACATTGAACTCTAAACGTCTACAACCTACAATTTACGATGTGGTCTAGCTTCGATTTCGACGTAAAGACGCGATGTCGCGCGCTTTGGTTAAACATAGACTAGGTTCAGTTGCCATCGAGAGCTATTAGGTGACTGTGAACTATGATGAGCAGCCTCGAAATGTGTTAAAACTGATACCTGTCTGCATTCTCTTATTTATAGTAGTTTTTAGTCCTAATGTCGTAAATCTAGTCTCCTTTTGACGCCTCGTAAGATTAAGGACCAGTGGTTTGTGATAAGTGCGTACCTGAGGCGAAACAAAGAACGATCATCCAAAATGAGGCTCAAGGATATGGACGATAAAATATTGCAGTCTAATATTTCGTACGTGCTTATTAGTAACTTGTGCGTAATTCTATTAGAAGCCATGCATATTAAACTATGTAGATATCTCGGCTATTTCTATTAGTGGTTATCAATATGCTAACACACTTTGCTGTCCCACAGGACGGCAGCCCCTTACTTCAGTAATCTCGTTTGGTTTATCGGAAAACATATTCTAGAACTGGACGCGTGTGTCAGGACCGACGCTGAGTAAGTCAGGCTATTATATTACTTATGATTTTGTTTTGGTCTATTTTGTTATGTTCGGTTTTCATTTACAATACTTTTTTTGGAAGTAGATAAAAAATTGTTGTTGAATTTTTGTTTAATTTTACGATTTCTCTTTCAATTAACCGGTTACATACTAAATGTACCAAATTCAAAATCGTATTTTTTCATTATCCGAACACAGACAATATTTACGACTCAAAAATCAGAAATTCTTTTTCCAGCCATCAATCACAACAGAAACTGGATGACTTAGTAGCTGAACATCTCGACCATCTTCATTATATCAATGACATCTTATGTCTAAACATTCCTGACCTAAACGATGTACTGACGGAGCATCTTTTGCACAAACTGCTAGTTCCGCTATACATTTACTCACTCACGCCCGAAAGTGTAAGACGACTGCAATCCTCCTCACCGTACAACCGAGACCACATACAAAGCATAGAAGCAATAACAAGAAACTTAGAAGCTATACTAAAAGGAAAGAACGCAGAATCTCCATCACGTATGTCATTCCTTAGACAAAGAATGGAATCAGAGGACGAGACCAAACCATCGGTGTCGTGCGTAGTGTCCCTGTTTCTGTTATCACAAGTGTTCCTCATTATAACGCACGGCCCGATTGTACACGCGCTGGCCTGGATCATATTACAATCAGACTTATCAGTTTTCGAGGACGGCGCGACCAAGATACTAGAAATGTACATTAGCAATGCAAAGTCTAATGTCAAATTAGAGTTCTCAAAACCGCAACTGAGTCTAGAGAAGGCTTTAGAAAATACGTCAAGTGAGAGGGACTACACTACCCCAGAATACGCTGGTCCTAAAACCTTCGGATATGATACCGATCACTCGAGTTGCGATCTCGATCCCGATTTAGTTTCGACTTCCCTTCCGTCCACTTCACATATAAGCGAGTCGTCGAGCATCGGTAATGATTCCACTGAGGATTTAGTTACTCAAATACATCCAGCAAAAACTACTAGCTCGGGGACTCTTAAAGCTAACATGCCCGACTCGCCTTTGCCCGATTCGGGGCTCGAATCGAGTTCGTCGAAAACGAACGAATACAATAACATTACTGACGAAGAGAAACAGAAGATGCTTGGTGTAACACCGAGTACTTCTGCTGAAAGGACAGCGACGTTAGACAGTATAATAGAGAGAGAAAGTAAGGAGATTGAGAAGAGGCCGTTTTTGAAGACAATTTTGGACTCCCTGGACTGCAGTGAGAATGATTACAAAGCGTTGTTCGCTTTGTGCTTGCTGTTCGCATTGATCAACAATAAAGGTGAGTCAAACATCGCATGTGGCCGATTTGTAGGTATAATATAATATCGTCATATGTTCCGACCTTTATGATGCCATTCACCTTACATTAGATTTTATATTTAGTTTTTCTTTTGTTTGAATTGTGGTCAAAATGATACGTGAATGCCGTAGATGTTATAGAATTATAAAGGCAGCTGGACTTACAAGATATTTTTCTGAATTAACATTTTGAACCTTACCTACCGTAGCGCAACTTCCGAAATAGCATAATAAACCTTGATGCCCGCTCGAACAAGGTTATTGCACGGTGCAATGCTCGATTCAAATATTCGTTTATATTCTTTTAGGGCCAGGCTTAGATAATCACGTGCTCGAAATTAATTTTGTACCTTTAACCTAAAACGTTAAAAGCTTGTTCTTAATACTAATTTTTATCTATTCTATGTCTTTTGCTTCCTTCGGATTATAATATAGTGGGTAAGTTAGTTTCACTCATGATTCATTTTCAACTTTATTTCTCACATTACATACTATTGTCCTTTACAGCGGCCTAGCACGCAATTATTTCTCTCAGTAATGTATGTCACGATATATTTTGCAAAGGTCAAAATGACACAATCATACACGCTGCATACGAAGTTCGGCGAACTACGTAAGCAGCTCGGGCTTTCGTCGGACAACTGTATGATGTATAGACTGTGATAATACTACAAAATGTCCTATATTGTCAAAGCATACACTAAGTATATATTTTGAACTAAATAATATATAGTGCTAACTGTATTATATACTACTGATATGACCAGTAATGATATCCATACTAATATTTTAAATACGAAAGTAACTGTCTGTCACCTTTTCACGCCTTAACGGCTGAATGCATTTCGATTAAATTTGGCACACAGGTAGGCCATGGTCTTAAGACACACTTTTTATCCCGGTAGTACGTTCCCTTGGGATAATTTCCGATCTCCAGGTGGACAAAACCGCGGGCAAAAGGTAGTTAGTAGCTAATAAATTCGCGCAAACCATAACGTCAAGGGGATGGGACGATGTCTGCCCTGCAACGCTACCTGCTAGATCTAGTTATGTTGTAGGGGGCGGGGACAGCCTCCACTGTAGGTAAGCGCCAACCAAAACCGACGTCCTCGTTGCTGATCGGCTCTTGCCGGGGCATTCCTAGAGAACTCCCTAGTTCCCCCCCCTGGCCGGCCCCTGCTGGGTGAGATCCCTATCTCACCCAGCAGGGGCCTGGTCGCACGGACGTCGTCGTGACGAACTTCGGGCGCTTCTACAATCACACCCCAGAAACACACTTCAGAACCGTTGAGAGGAGGTAAACCCCGCAGCGACTAGGTGGGCAATAAAGCACTCCCACCCCATCACCACCTGTGGGAGGGGGTAGGAACCCCAAACTACCGACCGGTCTTTCCCCACCGGTCTTTCTAGTCTCCAAAATTGGGGACTGAGAGAAAAAATCCTCGGGCAAGGGGCCATAAAGCCCCAACACCGACTCCTCGTGCCCCGCTCGGGGCGCAGAGACGAGCACTTGAGTCAAGGGGATAGGAAACAAAACCAATTTCATATTGCATGGTTACGACAACATATTACACGCACCAAACACTGATGACCTTTGTTTAAGCTGCAATAAAATCACTATTACTCACCCAAAATATTAAAAATCTATTTTACATGTGCAGTGTTCGTCCCACAAACTAATAATTATTATTTTCCTATTCTAGGAGTGAACACGGAACTACTAGACACTTTACTATGTCCCGAGGAAGAGATAACGTCTGGTTCACACGAGCCCAGTGGGGTCGCGAGCGCAGCGCCCTCTGGCGATACAATGTCGCCGCCGCCTAAACAGCACCCACTACAGAGCTTCAATGCGTTGCTGATATCAAAGCTGATGGCGATCGCTAATTTGAGTTGCAAGCCTGGTTAGTAGTGCTTAGTAGTGCTTGATTGAAAAGAAATACAGTGTAACAACACACGAAAAGTAAATATGTAGTATTGAATTTTTCCAAAAAATCGATAGCAACTTAGCGTTTATGGGACATTGACTGGAGAAGGCAATACGCAAGGAAAGTGGAAAGCTACGGGGGAGACCTTTGCCCGGCAGTGGGACAAAAATTTTAACGGCCTACCAAATACGATTCATGAGATACAGCCCGCTGCCAGACAGACGGACGGACGGACAGCGGAGGCTTAGTAATACGGTTCCGTTTGGCTCCCTTCGGGTACGGAACCCTAAAAAAACCAGCTCACGCTGATCAAAAAAGTATGCCCCTAAAAATCTGCACACTGATGTCAAAGATAATATGTGTGATAGGTTTATATCTCTGACATTTAATCAAAAACTTCAATTAATAACTGAGCTTATTAGTTGAACTTTTTGATTAAGTGTCGGAGATATAAATATGTGCTTTATTTTCCTTCTAGCATCAAAAGTCCGTCTAGTAACTCTAGAACTAAGCGTAACTCTGATGCGCGTGGCCATGTGCGGCGCGGGGGGCGGGGCCAGCGTGCGTCACGCCCCCGCGGCCGACGCTCTGCGCGCGCGCGCCGCCGCTCTCGCGCGGAACTTCTACAAGTGCGACGATATCTTCCTTGATATGTTTGAGGATGAGTAAGTAAACCAATATTAAAGTTTTCAATATTTAGGACCACAAATCGTTCAATGCATTTAATGCTAAACAGATTTAAAACATCATTATGTCTCTTTCATCTTCAAACGATTGACAGAAACAGGACGATGCTTTAAATAAGTTCTTGGTGCAAGCGAGCCTTAGTGCGAGACGGATCGCAATGGACGTGGTGAAATAGAGAACTGACATGAAATAATTATATTGTTTGATGCCCAGTGGTGAAAAACATTTTTTTTTTCTTTGAACTTCCTCGTTGTTCTAGTGGTCGCAAGCGCTTCTACGGTGCTGGGTTCGATTCCTGGATTGGGCAATGTTATTGGGTTTTTCATCTAGAATTTCTCAGTAGTAGCCCGGAGTCTGGATTTGTCCTCGGTTGACAATAGGCCCAATTACATGGAACTTAAACACAGCTGGCAAAATGTGGGTGTACTATAGGTGCACCTCTGCCTGACCTTTCGGGGAATACATATTAAGTTGTTTTACAAAATGTGGGTGTACTATAGGTGCACCTCTGCCTGACCTTTCGGGGAATACATATTAAGTTGTTTTACAAAATGTGGGTGTACTATAGGTGCACCTCTGCCTGACCTTTCGGGGAATACATATTAAGTTGTTTTACAAAATGTGGGTGTACTATAGGTGCACCTCTGCCTGACCTATCGGGGAATACATATTAAGTTGTTTTACTAAATGTGGGTGTACTATAGGTGCACCTCTGCCTGACCTTTCGGGGAATACATATTAAGTTGTTTTACAAAATGTGGGTGTACTATAGGTGCACCTCTGCCTGACCTTTCGGGGAATACATATTAAGTTGTTTTACAAAATGTGGGTGTACTATAGGTGCACCTCTGCCTGACCTTTCGGGGAATACATATTAAGTTGTTTTACAAAATCTTGATCTTTACAAAAAAAAAAAAATAGTGCATGACTAAGATAGCACTACATGGATAGAACATTATAAAAATAGTATTTTCGTGTCACATTAGCTGATAAAATATATTTATCACACATAAACTTGACGATATCCTTTGTCGTTATCAACTAAGACCATAAAACACTGTTATTTGCTAATTTTATCATATCTGTTTATCATAGAAACTGATGTTAAAAACCTTTCTATTTGGAACAGAGTTAAAAACTCAATTTTACAGCTGCATAATAAAATTACTAAACTTTGCTTTAAATCCAAAATATGTGTCGCAGCCAATTAGCTTATGAGGTTATATTGAAGCGTGTTTTAGTTCGGTGTGTAAGTGAAATGGCGTTATGGCTGTCTAGTTTGACGCGAGGGAGATAAAAGACTCTCACGCGCACCGGAATTACACGCGCTTCGTTTCGTTCGTTCGTTCGTTTCAATGTAGATTTATGTCAAAATGCTATAAGTACTATCAATCTTTAGCTAAGTAAGTTCTTAACATATTTGAATACCTTAATTTCAAGTAATCATGTTTCGGTTTCAGTACAACAGTAGACAATATAGTCAAATAACACGTAATTTAACCATACATATTTGGTTTTATAGGAATTTTAAAAACACAAAATTATTGTTCTATCCTTAGCCGTTTAGCCTAGCCGCCTAGCCTTTGGAAGTAGTGCTCGCCGGCCGCTACCGCGGCACCGCTTGCTTTACTCGCTCGGCTCGCACGCATTTAGTCACAGTTCTAACCTAACCCATTCGGTTTGGGTGTCCTGGCTTAGTTACTGCGACCAATTCGGCTCGCGCGTGGTTGTTCCAACCTAACCTCTATTTGAATATCATTCAGGCCGCAAGCTGAACGGTACCGTTTAATTAAAAGGCTAGGCGGATAACTAAACGACTAATTAAACTAGTTGGCTGTGAAATATACACAAATGTGTGTAAAGACAAGACCCATTTTCTTGGCTGAAGCTAAGATAGTAGTATTGATGATTTTAGTGATTATAATTCTATAAATACAGATTTGTTACGGTTGCGAATCATATTCAAATCAAAAAACCACCTGATAAATAAATAAAATAAAATAAAAAATAGAAAAGCTTTTTATTTCATGCATTCAAAATATTTAACATTTTTACATGACTCGTGTATGATAAAGATAATTGATAATACAATGAAATTATTTAAAAATAATTTTTATATTTTTTTTGGTCTAACATTTTATAACAATTAATTAATAATTTCCATAATATCTATTCATTTGTAATAATAATAGTTTTAAAATGTATAAATTAAATTTGAACAATTGTAATATTTATAAAAACAAATTGAATTAAGGGGGAATTAAGTATATTAATTTAAAAAAAAAACCTGATACTGGCCTAGAAATTGCAAAAAACGTAAGAAAATTTGAATTCCGCGTATTACCTTGGCGCTTTTGCCTTAATCACTGCAACTTTAAAATGAGTATGACTTAAAATAAGTATGGTATGTTACCTGTTTGGGTATTTCATTACATAATGGGCATTTTTTATTCGACAGACACTGCGAGACGAGCAAACGACCACTGAACGTGGAATGGCTATGTATGGACGCGGCAATATTGTTACCGCCTACAAGGACGCCGATGTCGGGTATCGCCTTCGCTAAAAGACTGCCGAGTGGAGAGGTAAATTTAAAATTGTTATCATAATCATTTATTTGGAATAAGTATTGGTACAGTGGTGGTGTTAAAGTCAGTGGTTGAGTTCCTAATACAAAGTCAGATATTTGACATACAAAACATTACAATGTAGGTTTTAATGCTAGAGTATAATATTTATTTCCAATGACATGCTTCATATTATACTAATTTCTATTGTTCATTAATTTTATAATACATTCACAAAAAAAAAAAAAACATCAAATAATAATCAATATATAAAATCAATCAGTTATCGTCACATTAAATTAAAACAAATGATTTAATATTATTTATAAATTCAATTAATAGATTAAAATCGTTTTTCCAGCAGCCATAATTTTAACTGTATAAAAAATAAATTATTAGGTAAGTATGTCTTTAAATTTCTTTGATAGTTTGTTATAAATGAGTCCACTCATATGGTAACAGTTCTTTTTATACATCGAAATCCTTGGTGCCCTGGGCAGAACTTTTCTATCTGGATCTCTTACTTGTCGGAAGGCAACGATCTTGAGCCTTTTCAAATAGTTAACATCGATCGCATGTTAATGGAGGAGTGAAATTCCGTGCCGGAGTCGTGTGGTTTGCGACAATTATAACTTCACCAAGGTGTAGTTGACTTCAAGTCGAGAGTGAAGAGGTTCCAACTTTTATCTTCGGAAAAACCGAAATATAGCGAATAAAATATGACTATCGAAATTTACAAATAAAAATTAATGGCTAAATGTGTTGCTAGGCGCAAAACTCGAGAACGGCTGGACCAATTCGTCAATTTTTTTTTTTGTTTTCAAATATTCTTTGAAGTCCGAGGAAGGTTGAACAGAAAAATTGGGAAAATGGCACGGAAAAAATGTAAAAACCACATTTTTCTTTTTCCCATACAAACTGTTCATAGCTGTAAATTCTAGGGATGGCAATCTGATGTAATATGAACTTCACTCCATTTACAATAAGATAAGACATTTAACAAACCTTTTTTACAGTCCGTTCAACCGATTTTGACTTATATTGCGTTGCTGGCATGGCAAATGGCAGCTGCAGTAAACAGTTGGTATTGTAACCACTTTTTTGTCTTTAATGCCATCCTTAAGCCTACAGAATAGACGTCAAAATCGGTTGAACGGACTGAAAAAAAGGTTTGTTGAAATGTCTAATGTAAATGGAGTATACTTGAATGCATCCGTAGATTTGACAATTTCTCTTTCTACGATATACAGTTTGACTTTCAGTTCAATTTGGATAGGACAACGTCTGTTGGGTCAGTTAATAACAAATAGAAATTGTTTTATATTCCCACCTAAATTATTATAGATTGACGCACATAATTCCGTCACTCCCTTAATAGACCAGTCACACTTAATTCGCCAAAGTTCGGTTTTTCCGAAGATGGAACCTTTGAAAGTTGTATTACTGTACGGTACGCGTACTCCATCGTCGACCATATCTTCACTTATCAGGTGAGAGAGTAGTCAAAGGCGAGTCTTTCTATCTAAAAAACAAACAAAGAGGTGAATTTATTTGTTTGTAAGAGTTAGTCTGGATGTACTGAGGGCCTAGGTAAAATGGCATTCACTTCGGAGTGATTCTATTTCTCAATGGCTACAGCTTCAAAGTGACATTAACATGGTCATGTGACATTTCGACAGCTTATGGAGGATGCGCTGTGGTAGCCCGCGAAATTCATTTTTTTTTGGTTTTTTTGCAATTTGCAGGTCCGTGTCAGGTTGTATCTTGATCAAAATATGATACACGGTCATTAAACATATGTATTTATATCATTTTAACCATGAAAATCATCAATACGTCCCTCCAAGTTAGATTTCGTGCAATTTCGTCGGACGAACGAAATCTAACGACTCTGCATGAAATCTAACTTTGAGAGATGTATTGATGATTTTTACGGTTAAAATGATATAAAGACATATGTTTAATGGCCGCGAATCATATTTTGATCAAGATACAACCTGACACGGACCTGCAAATTGCAAAAAACCCAAAAAAAATTTAATTTCGTGGGCTACCACAGCGCATCCCCCTTATGTCAACCCCATACATTTTTGGCTTTTCTTGTAGCGTCGTCGCTAATCGAATGTTACTTTGTCTAGGCCTTCCGATCTGATTAGAAAAGTTCTGTCTCCGATAGAAAGCGACACTTTGGCCGAGTGGCATAGGAAACGTTTATTCCACACGGATGAAGTCGCGGCACAGATTAATACAGATGAGACACTCCGCAGTTTAGGTATGAAGCTACAAGTACGCGGCGGGCTCATCTCACTGGGTCAATTCAGTGTGGGCTGCCGCGCACCGGCCGGCTCACACGTTAGTTCGATACTCACTCACGCGCCGCGTCGTAAAAGAAGACAACCCTAACGAGTCAGACGGTATAAGAGTTACTCGTTAGAAAGAGAGGCAACTTATTGGTGAATATAACTGTAGGTAATGAAGCGTTGCGCGACCTGAATTGCACTTTATTGTGTCGTAGCAAGAGTCGCTTTTTATTTAAATGGTTTTGCGGAGTGTCCCATCTGTATTAATCTGTGGTTGCGGGCAGAAGCTACCCCATGAACTGTGGTATATAAAATGAATGTTAATTTCAACAGATGGAAAGAGCGCGGCGAGCCATTCGCACTTTCTTTCTGATCCGTGACTTATACTTGAAGCTGACTGGGAAATCTGAAACACAGTTGCCTCTAACTAACCCAGTGCCGTTCGTTCAAGTTGGAGACGTATTGGACCTTAGTAAGCACTCGTAACTTTATATTTAATGTTGAGAAAAAATTACATCAAGCACACGTAAACACGGGTGGTTTTTTAACGCCAATTTTTTTTTTACCGTGCATGTGTTACGCTCGGCTTAGCAACAAGAGTTGAAAATCCAATAGTGCGCCTTTTTAACGCTTTTTTTTTAAACGCGGATGCGCTCTGTTCGATTCTTAACGCCGAGGGTTGAAAATCCAGTACAGGGTAAAACAATGTGGCGTTAACCGCCCGTGCGGCTTGGGTTGAAGTCTAATAGAAAAAAAACCCCCGACTACAAAAACACATAACTGAAAAGAGAAAAACAAGCATTATTATCTATTGAACTTGGTTCTTTCTAAGGTATCGCAGGCGGGGACAAACAAAAGTTTCACCATATTTCAAGTTGTTGGTTTGTACCCGCCTGCGATACTCACACTAATTATCACAGTCTATACATCAGCCCGAGTTGCTTTTGCATATTTGCAAAATAAATCTCTATTCTATTCTATTCTTACGTAGTTCGTTTCGTAGTTCTTCGTATGCAGCTCGGGCTTCGTCCGACGACTGTATGATGTATAGACTGCGCTAATATTATAAAGGCGATAGTTTGTGAGTGTGTGTGTGTGTTTGTATGTTTGTTACTTCTTCACGCTCAAACTACTGGACCAATTTTGATAAAATTTAGTATGGAGGTAGCTGACACCTTGGATTTACACATAGGCTACTTTTTATCCCGGTCTACGCGGGTGACACCGCGGGGCGCAGCTAGTAGATGATAATACTTATTTTTTTTCTCTTTTCAGTTATGTGTTTTTGCAGTTGAGTTTTTTGTTTTTCTTTAATAATTTGCTTTATTTCAAGCTTTTTAGTTTTTTTTTTGTATTTGCAGAAGCAATATATACATATTATAAAGCATATGTCATTCCCACAATTAAGACAAATCTAACGACATCGACACCTCATTTATTAAAATCCATCAAGCCGTTTAGGCTGCAGACCGTGCCAAAGAAATAGACATACATACATTACATACCCATTCTGGGGCAGTCGGGCAAAAAACGGTTGTAATAATAACGTCTTCATTAACTGAAGAAAAGCAGCTAACTTAAGAAAGGTTTTATTAGGATATAAAAACTCATTGGGTTTAATTCCTGGCCAGTTAAGTCGAAAAAAATAAGATATCGCCATAAAAGCGACAAAGGAAAAAAATGAAAAGAATAAAATTAAATGGCACCAAATTTTTTTTACGAAAAACTGCTAGCATTTCATGATTATCTGAAGTAAACCTTTTTTTATTTAATTAAATTCCATGTTGTTCACCCAATTTTTGGATGTATGTTGTAATAAGCGTTCGAAAGTCCACGACGAGTTCGATATTAACAAATTATTTGAAAATGGCGGGATTTTATATCCAATTTCTTTTTCCTTTCACAGATGATTCTGATCTCATATCTTGTGATATTATACAAAAGGACGGCACATGGCAGCATAGGTTTCTTGCAGTAGACAATATTCAAATAATTTTAGTCGAACCTGACAAACAGAGGCTGGGATGGGGTGTCGCCAAACTTGTTGGCAGTCTTCAAGACTTGGAAGTAAGTTCATTATTTTCATTAAATAAAAGTAACGTTCATTGATCTCTTACATGTTAAAGTTGATTTTTCGAAAAAATAATCGTTATCATTGTGTTTTTTTTTTTGCGTTCTAGATAAATCAGGTACCAAATCAATGTAATTTTAGTTTTTCTAGTACTTATTATTTTTACCATAGAATTTTAATTCAATATTGTTTACGCCTTCTTTGATTTCGTATCTAGCACTTTGTTAAGGTAAAAAAATATACTTGTACCTACTTCACTTTTAAAAAAATGTTTTTTTTTTTTTTGCTTAACACTATGTCAAGCTTCGACACTACTTGAAGCTTCATAGAGTGAATTTAATAAGTACATAGTTACGCTTATTTATTGCCGTATAAAGTGCTACAAGAATCTTTTGGCGCTCGAATGACGTTGACAGGGCACTGTTAGTAAACATTTGTGAAATGTATTGAAAAACAAGGTGGCGGCGTTAGTTCTGATTTTGGCCACGGGCCAAAATATCCTTGTTGCACTCTAAATAAATATTTTATTTTTCTAAAGTATGATTTATTATGCTTTCCTATCAGATACAAGGTGATAAAGAGGATCCTCGTTGTCTGCACCTAACGATACACAAGCCGCGAGTAGGTGCGTCAGGCGCACTTCCGCGCACCGTGCTGTTACGAGCCAAATTCAAGTTTGATGATCATATACGCAGCATGGCTGCTAAACAACGACTCACTAAGGTAGGACGATTTATTATTTTGGTTCGACCTTTGGTTTTCTTTTATGATTTCTGAAGCCCATTCAATTTAACCTACCGATTTGATTTGATCTTGAGCCAACTGATTTGATTGGATGTTGTTGATATTTTGATAAATACAACAGCTTAGACATTAGATTGATATTAATCAGAGAATTGATTAAGCTAATACCTATAAAGTAAAGTGATTTTGGAGTTAGTAAACATATTATCGTGATCTAAATCACGAAACAAGTACAGTCTTTTTATTTCACGAAGCGCCACGGATTTTACTTGCGTTTAACAAGTGCACAAACAGCTGTGAATGTTTGTGTAAGCGCAGGAGGTCTCGGAACGGTACCGTCTGAGACAATAGCGAAGCAGGAAGAGTGTGCGTGTGAGTGTGTGTGTTATATGGCATGATGACTGTAGATGGTAGTAGGTGGTAACCGGCGAAGTGAAACGAGAAGGCAGCTTGTAGAACTTATATTTTGAAAAGACACAGATAACAAATTACAAACTACATAGGCAACAAGAACAAGCGCACCCGCCTGCATTGCTCGCACGGACTGAACTGCCGGCGTGTTTGGTGGGTGTCCAGCGACCCATACATCTATACTGGTTACATATTATATAATGTTATTACTACTACATATCTAAGAATCTAAAAGTATGAGCGCGTCGCTAACAATGACGTTACTCATCTTCACAGCGTGTTTGTACCACTTGGTAAACAGAAGTAAAGCGCGTGTCGCTCCGTAAGATAAAAAACTTTTTTACAAAAAAATTCAACCGACTTCCAAAAACAACACTACAAAGTGACAAATAACTTTAATTTTGAAAGTCGGTTGTTGGTTAAATTTTTTTTCGTTTTTTGCCACCGACTTCCGAAATTAGTTATTTTTCACTTTGTAGTGTTGTTTTTGGAAGTCCGTTGTATTTTTTTGTAAAAAAGTTTTTATTTTTCACTTTTTAGCTGTGGTACCTACCCCACACAAATTCTAATACCATTATCTGCAAAATAAATTAGAACATCATCCACATAAAAAGTGGGGAAAAAATACGTAATATTGAAGCTAACTCAAAAACTACTACAGCAATGTTAATAAATTTTATATGGGACCAATTTTGAGGTATACCCTCTCGAATAAAACTATAATTTTCCAAATCGGACTTCTCTGTAAAAAGTTATGCGTGGTCATAAATAAAAAACATACGTGTTGACTTGAGAACCTCTTCCTTTTTTTCGTCGGTTAATAAAATAGTATAATTTATACTTGTTAAAATTGTAACATACACACACACAAATTATGATCACACGTAATTCAATGCATTATTTTCCCTCAGTCGGCTTGTAGAGCAAAATATAAGACTTCAATTAACTTTCCCTATACAATGTGTCTTGACCAGGGTCGTACGAAGGCCCGTCAGAAGAAGATGCAGCAAATCGGTCGGTTACTAGAAGTGTCAGGCATGTGCGCACCTTCAATGGCACCCCGACATCGACCATTGTTTGCTAGACCAGCGTTAGCCACTGTACGACGAGCCACAGGTAAAAAAAAATGTAACTATTCAAAAAAATTAAGCTTGTTTATTCTTACCTAATTTAGACAAATGCTTACTGCTTCGTCAAAATACAGGTTGTTTACATGAGGTTTTATTAATAAATTCAGTCAAAATTTAAATATTATGCTTATTTGATGAAAACATAAAAAAAAAAAAACATCTTGTCATCTTTAAATCATTTTGCATACCAAGACCCCTCCATGCCTCGGATACGTTAAGGCGTTGGTCCCGGGTCGTCAGAAGCTCCAAGTCTCACAACCAGTTTTACCAAGGGGTATCAGATAGTCAGAGGTAGTATTGTGGTGGTCAGATAGGCAGTCGTTCCATGTAAAATACTGGTATTCAGCTGCGTCAGGTTAGACTGGAAGCCGACCCCAACATAGTTGGGAAAAGGCTAGGCAGACGATGATGATGAAAACTTTCTAATTATTCTCCCTTGTCTATTTGTAGTTTTTTATACCTAGTAGTACGAGTAGTTCCAAATCGGTACGTATGAACTTTGAAAATGCCATGTTTATCAATTCAAGTTTCTTGCTCACGGTTAGTATAATTGCCGGCACGAGTCGTGAGCACCAATTCCACCTTATACGTAACTTTAACTGCCCTCGTCAGCGTGCTCTTGTATTCTGTTTTCTATCTGTATCTAAATATGCTTGACTAGTTTTTGCCAGCGGTTTCACCCGCGTGGTTGTCGGAAAATATCCCACGGGAACGTACTAACGTTCCCGTGGGAACCAATGTGCAAAATTTCAGATTTCTTGGTCCGAGGGTTTGGGCTGAGCATTGATGAGTCAGTCAATCAGTCAGTCAGGACTTCTCTTTTTATTTATATAGATAATATCGCACCTTCGGTAAGACAAGGGCACGACTGCACTTTTAACCCTTTGTTAACTAAAAAATTCAATGGCGCCTGAATGACAATGACAGGGGCGCCCCCCTGTTGGTAAATATTTGTGAAATTGTGTCAGAAATTAATGGAACTAGTATGTATTATTGCCATAGCAGAAATTATATTAAAAATTCATAAATAATAAATATTTAACTCCTGTAAAGTGTTACCAAATCACATAAGATACATGCACCGAAAAGATTAAAATGGCTCTCCTGTAAAATCACAAAATGTTCAGTTGTGCCCTTATCTTACCGATGGTGAAAAACCTAAAGAATCTTCTTTAGGTTTAAAAGTAGAGTTTGTGCTCACGACTCGTACCGGCAACTATATCATGATAAAGTGACTATCATAATGTTTACATAAAACTTAGTAAAAGAACAAACAAACCAAAGCTTTTTTTTTTTTTTTTTTTGTAATATTATTAAAGCATACAATTCACTCTTGTTCAGAATCAATATCACACTCTATACAGTTGTGTCGGTAGGTGGAGAAGACGATACAGACCGACGCCTGCGCAGGCCGAGCGGGCACATGCTTAAAGATGGTATCGTAGTCTACCGGGACGTACTACTAGCAGAGAGAGGTGAGCCATCAAGAACACTATTATTAAGTAACCTTTTTTGTAAAACGTCACTAAGGGGAGGAGCTCGTGGCTAAGTAATAACAGCCGTACGGGTCGATCCATCAGGTTAAGCTACGCTTGCCGGGGTTGGTGCGTGAATGGGTTACCATCTTTACATACTGAGACACCTCCGTGCCTCGGAAAGAACGTTAAGCCGTTGGTCCCGGCTGTCAGTCGTGGATCTTTGACAGTCGTTACGGGTTGTCAGAAGCCCGAAAGTGACAACCCGCCCGAGGTGTATCGTATTACCCAGTAATTGGGTTGTGGAGGTCAGATAGGCAGTCGCTCCATGTAAAATACTTTTATCCAGCTGCATCCGGTTAGACTGGAAGCCGACCCCAACATAGTTGGGAAAAGGCTAGGCAGATGATGATGATGATTGTCATTCATATTGTTTTTCTGAAAGACGACTTACCTCTATTGTGATGTACTGACTAAATATTTACAAAACAAGTAATACTTTAAGAAGGTACTAATTTTATGATATTTCACCATATCACAGTAGTGTATCGCGAAGCAGCAGCGCCCACGGATCTCGAGAAGGTTCACCGCGGTCGCGATCTGAGGAAATACCGATGGAAGATATCAAGAGGAACGCAGTAGTTTCCAGCTTAGCAGCCGCACCCGTCGTACCACAGGTATCTACCTACCTTTACCTAGTACATATTGTCTTTGTCTTGCCTAAACATAAATTCAGAATCTCAGATAATCATCAGTTTTGGGACAACAAACTCAATGCCATACATGATAAGGTTCAAATTTCATTGCAACCTATTGTGGACCTTTTTAACACAAATGGTCACTGAAAAATCAACTTAGAATACATAGCGCTAAAGTAGATAGTTCAGTAAGTGGCGATGGAATGTAAATTATCTGAGATTATTGAATTCAAGTATATTTAAGATGTTAGCTAATGGAACTCCACTGCTGGACATGACATTCACAAACCATTCTTAAATTATGTTTATTTCAGTGTTAATAAGACTAAAAATTCATTCAGGTCAATAACAATTATCGATCTAAATGTCTCCCATAGTTTCGAGTTTTCGAGGAGTGGCTTGTGGCTAAGTAATAACAGCCGCACGGGTCGATCCATCACGTTAAGCTACGCTTGCCGGGGTTGTCCGTGAATGGGTGAGCATCTTTACATACCAAGACTCCTCCGTGCCTCGGAAAGCACGTTAAGCCGTTGGTCCCGGCTGTCATTCGTGGACATTTGACAGTCGTTATGGGTCGTCAGAAGCCCGAAAGTCTGACAACCAGTCTTACCAAGGGGTATCGTATTACCCAGTTAATGGGTTGTGGAGATCAGATAGGCAGTCGCTCCATGTAAAATACTGGTATTCAGCTGCATCCAGTTAGACTGGAAGCCGACCCCAACATAGTGGGGAAAAGGCTAGGCAGGTTGATATATAAATAGATAAGAAAAAAATGCGAAAAGCGAGGTCGCTATGGAATATATTCATAACTATTCTCCACCACCAAATAAGTTAAAGTTATCGAAATCTTTCAGTTTCTCAGAATAAGAACGCCATAATTTGCCTTAATTTAAAAGGCCCTTAAGCCCAGTCAATGTTCAGCAGTGTATATCTACGGGCTAGTTAGAAAGCCTTATCCTACCCACATACCCACTGACCCAGATATTCTTTTTGATTCCGAACAAATCTCATCGAAACAAGAACTTATCAAACGATGCAGACAAGGAGAGTTTACATGAAAAGTTGAACATCCATATTCTGTAATGTATGTATTAACTGTAGTCATTGTTACAAATTATTATTATGTTTAAACATGGTCGTAGCCAAGGTTCAAGATATCGTGGCGAAGAGAGGTTAAATTTAATTATTATTAATAGCACCGACTAAAGCGTTTCTCTTAACTTGTAGTATTTATTTTTTATTTTTGAGGGTATTTAGACACTCGTACATACTCAACGTACCAAGTATAGTTTAAACTATTTCACGAAGGCGGTTTGGTTATTGTAATTTAAACCTTATTATTAACGACATAAAGGCTTCAAGACACGACTTTGTGAGATAGTTTAACTATATCAGGTTATCATAACGCACCTCCGGTGAAACACTGTCACTGTAACTTATGCATGAAGTTTTTTTTTTCTCAGGAGAATTATTTTAAACTTTAGTATCGTATAAATTGTTTACACTTTCTGATTTAGAGCTTTCTGGTTATAACTTGAAGTGTACGTTTAACTTTATATTAAAGAAAATAAATTACCACAAATAATTAAAACGTGGCACTAAACTAATAATTTTGGACCATTTTTGCTCCAGAATCAATAAAATAAAATGTCACAATCACCTTAGCAACGTTATAGCTCAGTCACTCCTGCAACTGACCAATCAAACCTTGCTTCTCCCAGCAACCCTTCGATTTGTGCCAAATCCACAACGCACTCACACCGGTATTCAAGAATGATACTATGGCGCCTCACAGTACGCACCAACGCATAGGGCCGGTAACTATAATAATACGTACCACACTATTGACATTATCGCAACAAATGCAGTCGTACTTTAAGCAACTTATTACATACAATATACTTTTGAAAATTTTAAATAAGTGACAGTGTTGCAGCGGGGTTGCGATACATTTACCAACCACACAACCAAAAATGTCAAACCCGCAAAATAGATGGAGCTCCCGATACTAATAATTTGCTGGGTTGAAATTTTTCAAGCACCTGCCTAAATCGAGACATCCCATTAAAGTTGTGCAAAACATCCTGGCTACGCCCATGTCTAAGCAGCTCTACAAATCCACCCTATTTCATTTACAGAGTCAACCAAGCACGTCGTCCACTCTTCTTAAGGCGAGCAACTCATCAGAAGAAACATCGTTCATATCGAGCGAGCCTTCACGACCCAAACGCATCAAGGGGCTCGTAGAAACCATATGATATTAGCTGGTACACGCGACTTTTGGGAGAATTGCACGGTAAATGCACTTTGTCAGTAACTAATATGATCAAAACGAACGATTGTAAGGAATTGTGCGATGTTAAGCAAAAAAGATGTGATAAGAAAGAAAACGTGTCATATTGTTATGACGCTATGGACAAAGGCCTTTTAAACCTTTTTGTATTAAGAATCAAGTTAGAAACTGTAATGAGGAGATGCAAGGGGTAGTGGGATGAATAAGTGGCTCAAAGACGGATGTTTTAGTACTACAAAATTTAATTCTGGGTCAACGATCTCTGGTCCCTCTCCCTAAATTAAGAGAGTAAATGTTGATGTCATTGCTTACTTTTACACCGATTTAACCAGTGATGTGATGTGAGATTTTATTTTTATTTATTTACATTTTACTGAGTGTTATATTTTGTTTACAATTTTGACGAATTACTGTTTGGATTGAAGGCTATAACATTTTAAAGTAGTTTATTAGATGTTTGTTTACATATTGCGATTGACAATCCTGTGGAGTATTGTTTTTAAAGATGTAAATTAGTAACGTTTCATGGACATGCTCTAGTTGACAATAACTCCGATATGTTAGAATAGGGATTGTCTATAGTTACACTTTAAACCACTATACGTGATCACGTTTAAAAAAAAGCTTTTAATAAAAAATATCATCTTTCAAGTATATATTTCGACGTTCGTCCATGGATAAAGCGCAAATTGTAAAGGACTTTCATTATACTGAATTGGCAATTTACTAGCTGAGAAAAGTGACATCATATCATACACATCTCATGAAAATCTAAGATTTTCAAAACTTCATAGAAGTTTTATTTTGAACCTTACTTGGATGTCAAATATATCTTTAGCCTTAGGTACACATGGGCGGTCAAATATTCAGTTTTTCTGCCTTCGACATTCATGTAAGTATTATTTCAGTTACCTACTAAAACTATAATTAATTTGTTAGGTCCTCCTTAATTATTTAATTACTATTTTATAGGCTATGTTAACATTATTGTCCTAGAATAGTCTTCGTATCGACACTTCCATTCATGTGTTTAAATACTGTCAAAGTTGAAACTACAAAGTTTTAAAATTTTAAAAAGCCGAGAGGTGTCGTTGCGCACCCTGTTGGAATGAAGTTCCTTTCGCTGTATATTATGTACTAGCTTTTGCCCGCGGCATCGCCCACGTTTATTCTACATATAAACCTTCCTCTTGAATCACTCTATCTATTAAAAAAAATCCGCATCAAAATCCGTTGCGCAATATTAAAGATCTAAGCATACATACGGACAGACAGACAGCGGGAAGCGACTTTGTTTTATAGTATACAGAGCCATCTAGTATGGTCTCTTTCAAGTGTCACTGGCAGAAAATGTGACGCAACGAAAAAGCGTTAAGCCGTCATCGTCAATTTCAAATGTCAAAAGTTTTTGTTGTTTAATACAATATATATATAATAATAATAAAATATAATACATATATATATATATATATATATATATGTATATATTGTATGTATATGTAATTTACAATTTAATACAATGTATAATTTGTTTTTTTTTTTTAAAAAAAAACCAATAACTTTTGACACTTGAAACTGACGGCATTAAAGCCTTTTTGGTTACGTCACAATTTCTGCCAGTTTATTCGTACCACACGCCGCGTTAAAGAACTTCGTTCCAATAATCAATTTGTAGACACAATAATTACGCAACTTAAAAAACAGAAAAGCAGTTTGACAGTACGTGACCACGTTTTCAACTTGAACTAGATAATTGACAGAATTACAAGAAAAGATAAATTATAGGAGATTTCATAGTTGTTATTTTTCAAAAAATTAACGGGTTGGATCTCTTGTTACGTCCTCATAGTGTATGAAGAGAAATAGAAAGAATTAGTAGTTTCACACAAACTGTATCAGAAATTCGATTGCTGTGTGTGTGAAACTATATGTGATCGAGTTTGCGTTGATTAACATTATTGTAGCCCTTAATCAAAATAGGTTAAAGTTGAAATTTAAACAATTCTTCAAAAGTCCAAAATATTTCTAATAACAAGTTGAACTAACTATTTGATACAGTATTGATAAACAATCTTAATATTAAAATACCATAAAAGATAGTTAATTAACTAGAATTGACAACGCAAACTTTAACATTAGATAGAAATAAAATATAATGTATTATTAAATATTTATGTATTGTATTTTGTATGTACTTATGTGATAGAAGTATTTATTCCTTTTTCGGTGTTATGTGTCCCATTTGCTAGCCAGAAATTAATTCGACGGTTGTATGTGTACGTAAAATTAGTTAATCGAAGCTTGCTTGTTTTGCTCATTTCACGTACATCAAGAATATAATAATTATTATTGATATTTTACTAACAAATTAAGTGATCTTTAGGATCAAAATCCTTTATAACGTTTAATTTTGCTAATTTTAAATTATGACTTCTAAAACTGTCAATAACTTGTTATAATCATTCCTTGTATGTGTTAGTATTTTGGTAATTTACAAAATTTTATATAAAAAGTAAAAAAAAAACTGACTACGAAACAGATCTAACTAGAATATTCTATTGATAAAAATTTTAAGTTTTATGTTGTGATTTTTTATTTTATTTTAAGAGTTGCAATAATAATTGATGTAAATAAATGTATTTTTATGTTCTTAAATGAAAATATTGTAGTGTTGAAATGAAATATATCACATGTTACATTTATATGCGTGTTTTGCAATTGAAAATCCTTTGCTCAGGTAAAATGGGGTTAAATAGAAATGAAACGTCATCGTCAACTATATTTTTCTTCTAATTTATTTGATTAATCATCTGCTCTATACACATGATATGCACCAATGCCTATAAATAATATAAACGATGATGAACAATACCAGTTATGACATAAAATATTTACATTAACGTAACAAAACAATATTACATGCCATTGCTCTTTATCATTATAAAATTCTATAATAAAAAATCACTTTTAGGTAACCCTTGAGCTATGTCATTAATTTTATTTCATTATCCTCTGGAACTAAACATTAACATTCATCTTTGCCCAACACGTCTTTACATCGTTCTTTTAACAATAACATTTAAATCACAGTTCTGTCCTTTATGTTTTGCACCGCAATTACTTTCCTATAATATAGGAAGGTGTAGAACCCGTACACAGATGTAGAAAATTGAAAACTTCCGAAGTCAGAAAATAGTCTCGTCAAGTTCATTCATAGTTAGTTCAGAGAAGGTAAGACTTTTCTGTCAGCGTTCCAAGTGTGAAGCTAATCTGTATCAAAAGAGTTTTAGTTCTAGCATTAAAATCCCTTTTTTATGAAATATTTCTGATTTCTAATTTTCCCAAATTAAGAAAGAGCAGAAAACAGGAATAAAATACATACAAAACTTCAAAGTACCCTTAAATTTTAAAATAACGATCTCTGAACAATACATTAGATAAAGGAACACTTTTTACAATCAAAATTATTAGTTTACTTTAATAACACAGCATGTAATTTATACAATTACGATTTGGTCGTCGCAACATAATCACAATATAGCAATTTATAAGCGAGGGCAAATAACACACATACCAACAAAATAATACACACTGGAGGAAAAAAACAACGTTGTCCTTTATATTTCTACCTAATGTTACAGTTTTATTAATTCACAAAATAATGGCAGGGATATTTCTTGCTAATATTACAACATCATCCAATTATACAATATCATGAAATGTACTGCAACTAAATAAAAACAATATTTTTTTTACTGAACACAAGCAGTTACTTGTGTCCAGTAAAATAGCAGTATTTAAACAAGACAGTCGATTTATTATTTCTTGATCAAAAATATACTTACGGGATTTGGTGATAACCGTAAGCTGAATCCAAACAAATGCAGCAGTAAGATAGGGGCGCTCACTCATAAATTACTCTTCATGTTCGCCTATGTTGTCCATAAAGCAGGTACCTACACTGTATATTTACATAAAATCTATCTACGAAAGAACGTCAGGAGATTCCATAAGCTGCGTTTTGATAACATTCTACAGTGATGCGAGGAATATTATACTTATGTGAAACTTATATGATAAATTACGACATTTTGAACACGGCACTTAATTACAATCAATGAAAAAATATAGTTTGCCATCAAAACGCAAACGCTATTAGGCCCTGGAACTTAAATGCTTAGCTCATTAGGTAAATAAATCTAGGTTTCACGCTATGCAGTTGCACTTATTAGGAAATACGAAAAAAGCATCTTCAATGCAAGCTTAAATGGAAGCACGTATATATCTATTAAAATATTTTAACCATGTGAAAACACTAGCTCTTCCTAACCTGGATATTCAATCTAATTTCTGAGTATTTTATTTAGTAATTTCACAAAGTTAATTATAAATGTATACTTGACAGCAATTGGCGCAAATTATAACAAAATAGTTAAATCTAAAGGAACAAAATGTCTATTGGTGTATAGCATCACGCTTACAACGACGTAAACACACGAAGATTCGACCTTTTCATTGCTTATTTACACAATTTCATTAGAAATTATAATTAATTTCTTAATTTTAAACATTGGTGTTTTCAGTACGAACTGTGAAGTGAAAAGTTTTATTATGTCAATATTACAGTTTTTCTATAAAACGATCTATATAATTTTATATACGTAAATAAGCAGACGAATTTCCCTTCGTAAAATAGAAGTGATGTAATTTCTAACAGGTAAATGAAAACTCGTCTGCTAGTAGACAAAAATAAATGAACCCTGTCACCAGTTTTATGTGCGCTTAGATCGTATTAATCAAAAGTGAAGCTCAAAACAATGTTATATATCAGGTGATGTTCAAAGTAAAAATTACTCACGACGAAACCTAATTTACTACTAGTAAGTATGAAGACATGCAAGGAGTGACAATGTTCGTAATGGTTATCTATTTCGTTAATGTACACAACACTTTGTTACACAAGCCAGTTAGTCTAAACGAAGCTCATATTTTTCTTAACATCTATTATGTACGTCTATTATGTTATTCTGATGTTCAAATTATTTTATATGAATTTTATTTCAGGCAACATGATTTTTTTTAATTTATGTCCGTAATAGCGTGTTTTTGTGGTTGCCTAATCACCAATCGCAGTAAATCGGACTAAAGTTTGTTGGTTTCGAGAATTTACTAATAAATAATGACGACATCAAAATATAAAAAATTGATACCAAGAATATGAATGCATTGATTGGTATTGAAGATCCAGAATTTAACGATCGAGAAAGCATATCAACGGTTACAATGATTGTATAATTAAATGGAGTATTCTATGCATTAGTAGTACAAATAGTGCTCGATACAAACAGCAAGTAAAACAAAGCGAATCTTATCTCGAAAATAATCAGTAAGTAATTGACCCTCCTTAGATTTAAACAATTCAAAGTAACTACACTTTAATTTGATTACAAATATATAATTGACAAAAACTAATCAAAAAACTTTACAATAATTTTCTGTTTCGTCAACAGAAACATAATTTTCAAAATATGTTTTTATGACACTCCATTTAGTGTCTTCCATAATAGTCTAGCTAAAATCTGCAGATATACATTTTAATATTTCACTACTAAAGGTGCAAATATTTCTAAAATATATTATATATTTATAAACAGTATTCACTATATTGTGCCATATACAATGCACGCGTAACACACATGTATGTATTATTAATTTACCGTAGTTACTTACACATAAAAACATTACTGTTAGACAGTATCACTTGCTATACACCAACCTTTATGTAATTAGCTAACTATTATATTATATCCTTTGGTGTCTATACGTAGTTCACACGCCAAGTTTATTATATAAAATTAAACGCTTAATTAAGCTGCAAAGTAAGGTTCCTCACTTGTTGTGTCCGTTGCGACGTGTTGGTCAACGGGCACGCACGCAGGAGCCGTGACGTCACTCCCCGGTGTCAGCACTCGGCGCTTGAACTACTCACGATTTGTTGGACATAATCAAAATAAAATCAACGCACACACGCCATAACATTTTATACATCAGTTAACAATCATTATTGTCAGTTATAAATCTATTTTTATGAATTTTATATTTAAGTATAAATTCGCGTCTAGTAGTAGGCAGTTTTAAAACAATTATGTTTATAATTATATTCACTATTTAGTTCCCAACTGCTACGAGGTGTGGTGTTGTATCAGTACTAATAAATTATTCTACTGTCTACAATGAATATCTTATATATCTTTGGATGGACTGTCACGTATTGTTCTCATTCCTCAATGGACACTCAGCCAAAATTCATTAGCTTTTACCTAATTCATTCGTCAGTGCTGGAACGTTCGCACATTCTAGGAACATACTTAGAAATATAAATGTATCTAATGTTTTTAAAACATGATAAGTAACTCATATTGTTATGTAGATACAAATTCAATTTTACACTTCTGGACACATCTTTTGGCCCACCTTGTATTTTCAGTTTCGTTTGGTCCTAGCTAAAATTTTATATTAGGTCGAGCAAAAAGTTTTTATGCAGTTTTGAACCTGGCACATTCACAATTTCATTCAATAGTCTTTTTTTGAATTTCGAACACAGAATTTAAAGAAACAAAAGACAATTTGGAGCCTGTTTGTTGATATCAAACAATCGAATACTAAGAAAACTTGGTTTTATTGGTTTACTTGGATTTAATTCTTGAAAAAGTGATTGATATCTTTGGTTTTGCAACAAACATTACTTATTCTTAACATTAAGGTGAGGTTCTATCAATAATCTATGGATACTTCACCTGAAGTCGCCGCCCAAGCTGTGGCACTTATTCAGGCCGGACACAGCCAAAAAAACGTGAGTGCTCAACTTAATTTAAGTCGATCTGCGGTCCGAAATGTTTATCGGAGGTACCTAGAGACTGGCGGCTTTGTTCGTCGCCAAGGAAGGCCACGATCTCGGGTCACAACTGAAAGGCAGGATAAATTCATCGTGACGACCAGCTTGAGAAATCGTCACCTTACCTCCATTGAGATACAAAACCAACTTCGCGACTTCCACGGAGTATCTGTGAGCGCTCGAACTGTTCGGAGAAGGTTAAAAGAACGCGATATGGTACCACACAAGCCAGCTAATGGCCCCAAACTAACGCGAGCCCACCGAACAGCGCGCCTTCATTTCGCACGCAGTCATTTAAATTGGACACAGTAAGATTGGAGCCGTGTACTCTTTTCTGATGAGTCTAAAATTGTGTTACATAGCAATGATGGAAGGAAGAAGGTCTACCGACGTAAGGGAGAGCGTTTCGCACAATGCTGCTTTGAAGAGAGGGTTGCTTATGGCGGTGGCTCATGGACTGTCTGGGGCGGTATATCCGCGAGCGGCAAAACTCAACTTGAGGTTGTTACAGGACCACGGCTGCCAACATTAAATGCTGAACGATACATTCGTGAGTGCTTAGAACCTCACGTGATACCATACGCGGACTATGTGGGCCCAAATTTCCTTTTTATGCATGATAATGCAAGAGCCCATGCGGCCGGCATCGTCAGGGAATATCTTCGGGATGTGAACATCACAGTTATGGACTGGCCAGCCAGAAGCCCAGACATGAACCCCATTGAGCACATGTGGGACGAGCTAAAAAGACGTGTTAGGGCTCGTCAGCCAGTTGCCCAGACGATGCAGGAGTTGAAAACTGCCATAGAAGAGGAATGGGAGATGATCCCTCAAAATTTCATAGAGCGGTTGATAAACTCTATGCCTAATCGTATGAGAGCTGTGGTAGATGCCCATGGAGGCAACACGCGCTATTAAATTAAACCTTTATTTGATAAAACATCTTTTTTAATCAAAAATCAATTGCCTTTAACAAGGCGCATATCTGACTTGTTAGGCGTAGCTCCATGTCGTATGGTATTCTGAATTCAAATTTAAAACAATACGATCGAAAAAGATGGTAAAATGTATCAGGTTTAAAACTGCATCAACAGTTTTTGTTCAATCTAGCAATCATATTTCGGTAGGGGCCATCGAAACCTAAACTCTAAGGTGGGCCAATAGATGTGTCCAGAAGTGTATTTAGAATCTAGCATTGAAACCGTGACAAATACATTTACCTATTGTTTTTTAAAAGATTGTCTCGATAAAATGGCTTTAGTATGTATAAGTATTAGCTCTTTACAATTAATTACAAAATGTCTGGTCGTCAGCACCACACCTCGTTGTGCAGCGTGGCGTCTACTAGCCGGCTGACATGGATGGATCTAGCACATTCAGTAATTTGCTACACAGTTAGAATATTAACGCTTACAGTTACATGATACGAGTACTACGGTAAAAATAGTCAAGGTACTGCCAGACAGGTGGTTGAATAGTGCGTCTAGTTGGACAACCAGTCAACCACGCAGGTTACGTATCTCTGGTCTGGCAGACCCTTATTCACTCGTTGCTCAATGAACATGCAGTCGAAGCATTCTGCCACAGAAACTGAACATAGAGACATGACGTGTAACAAAATACAGTCGGCAACTCGAAGGAAAATGCAATATTTATAAGATGAATTGTTTTTTTTTTTTTACAAATCCAGGGCTACCTGCAGTTCGCAGTGAAATATCAGTAATTCAGTCTATTATGATTTATGAGTGACTCTCTAAAATGGTTATTTTATGCCTGAAGCAACAAAGCCCTTATTTTGTTACACGTCACACACACAAATGAAGGCATTCCAAAAACAGTCAAGTTAGTTCTAGCAAATTATACCTAAAATTAGTTACGAGTATCGATAGGAGTTTGCGAGAATATATCCAAACGTGCAAATAAATCAACGACCTCGTAGCTTATCGAATAGAAAATTCACTTAAAAACTTGTTAAAACTGTCAAGAGTCTCACGCTATCACATAACCGATATCTGTAGCGGTTCGCATCGATATAGTCACATCGTCCGAAGAGTTTGGTAAAAAAGGGGGTATTGCGAAGACGTTTATTGCTTGTGGGTTAGGAGCGCAATTGTGCGGGGCTAAGCACAAGTTCGCCGTCGGGTCCGCCGGCGAAGGAAACGTTGCGCGGGGGTGGTCGGCGGGCGGGTGCCCCTGCCAGCGCGCTGGGGGGCAGGGGCGGGGCCTGAGCACCTGGCGCCGGTGACGGGGGCCCGCTGAGCGACGCCGGTGCCACCAGCCCCGGTGACACCGGTGCAACCAGCCCCGGCGACACCGGCGCCGGGCCCGCCACCGGGCTGTGCTGCCCGCTCCGCTGCAACGCGCTTTGGTTGGACCCGCTCTGGTGTAACCCATTTGGCGAACTTGCGCCCTGATGCGCCGTGACCTGTGTAGCAGTATAAAATTAGTTTTGATCTCCGTTAGGTTATCTATATTACTTTGTGCTCAAGTTTGTAGTTGATAGACGAATCTGGGAAGCTAAGATCAGTCCCATTTCCTCGAGAAACAAAGGTTAAAGAACGATGTGTCAGCAACTTATTTGATGGTTTTGCTGGCAGCGTGGTAAAGTTTCGTATTCATGGTAGAAAAAGCTATTTTATAAAAAAAATACAACCGACTTCCAAAAACAACACTACAAAGTGAAAAATAACTTTAATTTCGGAAGTCGGTGTCTAGTTAAATGCATTTTCGTTTTTTGCCACCGACTTCCGAAATTAAAGTTATTTTTCACTTTTTAGATGTGGTACCTACCCCACACAAATCCTAATACCACTACCTGCAAAAGAAACTAGAACATCATCCATATAAAAGTGGGGGAAAAATACGTATTATTGAAGCTAACTCAAAAACTACCCAAGCAAAGTTAATCAATTTTATATGGGACCAACTTTGAGGTATACCCTCTTGAATAAAACAATTTTTTTTCAAATCGGACAACTCTGTAAATAGTTATGCGTGGTCATACATAAAAAAAAAAAAACACGTGTCGAATTGAGAACCTCCTTTTTTTTTGACGGTTAAAAAGTAAATTAATGATTCCCTTGAATAAATTCAATTTATTTTGTTTCACATAAACCTATATGAGCACCTACGAAACGTCAGACGCTAGGTGCACGGTTCCAATTGGTCGTTTCCTATGGAGATGAGCCGCCAAGAAACACCACGATTACTCTAATAAGGGGTTCTATTCTGAATAACTGAGAATTTGGGTCATGAAATCACCTGGTGTAGTGGTGGTGGGTGCAGCGAGGCGGTGCGGTACCGGCGCAGGCGCTCGTCCTCCTCGCCGCTGGACAGCGAGGACACGTCGCAGGACGACGCGTCGAGGCGGCGCGCGGGCGAACATTGCGCAGGGCCGGCACGGGGGCCCGTCGCGCCCCCGCCGCCGCCCCCCATGCTCCCCGCCAGCGGCATCTCCTCCCCCTCCCCGCACCCAGACAGTCTGGGAACAACAGCAACGTTTGAATGGGATATACAAAAAAGGGGAAAGATTGGGATCAGCTTTAGCCTGAAAGCCTTTTGATCTCATCCTCTTCAGCTTCAGTCAGCTAAAAGACGTCTAGGTCTGGACATAGGCATTCCCCTAGCACTGCCACATCGGTCAATTCTGCATTTCTCGCATACAGCAAATTCCCGCAACCTTCACCAGGGCATCTGTCCATTTTGTGGGAGGCCTATTCGCGCTGCGGTCTGTGGTTTCCTTCACTAGTTCCGAAGCTAAACTTCCTGGTTGGGATAGGTTACCTTCTGTTCTCCTTGTAGATGGTTCGCCGTCGACAGCAAGGCTTCGCAAATATGCAAAAGAGAATACGCAGCAGACAGCATGCGAGACCTGCCACGATGAGCGAAGGACCCACCAGACGCAGGGCCGGAGTCTTGAAACCCTGGAAGTGTTTTTTACCACTTTTTATCATTTGTTGTATTTAATGTCACATTTTATAGGTAAAGAAGAAAATTCTAGAAAAAGTTACTACAACTTCGAACGCGTTCAAAGTCTTGCCATTAGAACCTACTACATTCCACCAGTCAGGACAGAAGAGAACAGTCGGGAGGTTTGGGTCCAATGCTGTTTAAACATAGTTTTAGCTTCTATTGAAAGTATTATTGAAACGAAATTCTTAAACGCGGCTTGCGGTAGTAGTTAACTGATAGAAATCATCACGTATAGAAAAAGCGTTATGCCCCCTCCATGCGACTTTCTCTCTCTAAAAAATGTGAATTTGGTCAAAATGAAAATCCAAGAACGCGGCTGCGAAAATTTTCAAATATTTCGTCATGGGTGTCGTTTTCATAGTTTTCGAGAGTGCTAAAGTCGATAGTGAGGTCAAAATGTAAATCCAAGATGGCGGCTGCAAAAATTTAGCTTTTGTTTTGAATCATACGTGATAATGGAACTTCGTTCCTGGCGGGGGTCCCCCGCCCGCACACTTTTTTTGTTTTCTATGACAAAATCTCAACCTGGTACCGTACCATCATCACTATCAATGAAACATTACTGGAAAAGTTCCGTCAAAATGTTAGCAAGCTTGTGAACATCAATAATGGTATAACTCAGAACTGGTAGTGATACGGTGCCTATAACTCCAATATAGGCACTAGTAGAGAAGCGTAAGGCCGCAAATTTAGAACAGCGTTTCTTGGAGCGTGGTTTATTGATAATTTTTGAGTTTTTAAAATTCTTATAAAACCGAATTGATTTCCATATTCATTTGGATTTATAGGAATTATAAAAACACAAAATTTATCGATAAACGCACCGCTGCACGCTACAAGAAACGCTGCTGCGAATTTGCGGCCTAAGGCGTTCCTAGCCGGGCGGCAAAATCTCATATTTTTCAAACCACTTTAAATCCTTAAGATATTGTTTCGTTCCATTAAAATAAGTTAAGATTTTATGGTTTTCCATTCATTTAATTTATCATGTTTGTTAGAGAGATTTGATCCTTATGATTGACCCTATCGATTGATCCATAAAATTACAGGGTTCAAATTTTCTCGATTTTAGCCGGTTCGATTCCCGAGTGTGACAAGCGAATTTTCGAAAATCAGTGAATGCAGTTTTGCTTCTTTTTAAAAATAAGTGAATGTTTCTTTTAAATAAAATAATCTATCTTGAGGATTTTAAAGTGGTTTCCCTTCATTGCCCAATGATTTTTTATTCCACCCTGTAGGTATTGTATTTTGCCCGTACCCAATCATCACCTAAACAAGTTTGTAGCAAGCATCCCTAACATGAAAGCGGTAATTATAGTTTGGACTGTGGAATCCAGTTGACAATCATTGGGTAGATATCTCTATGGATAAAGCAGCTGATTAGATTGGGTTTAACTAAATAGGTAGGTACTAAACACTATCATGTTTGTTAGTGCCATAAATGTGAGACATCGCAATGTGCACGGCAAATGGACATAAAAGGACGAATCCACGAGTGCCTGTCGACGACTCCTATTGTCATTCGCTGCACAAAGGACAACTTGTGCTCTTTTTGAAACTTTTATGCACCCTCTTGCAGCAAAGCTGAAAGTTTATGAGCATTTTTTGCCGGCACGAGTCGTGAACACAAACTCTAATCTTAAACCTAACGAATCTTATTTCCTATCACGGCAGGTTGCACACGGGCGGGAGTCATTAAATAAGTAGGTATATGATCAAGCATATTTTTAAACTGATATAAAACAGAATACAAGAGCATGCTGACGAGGGCAGTTAAAGTTAAATGGAATTTATGCTCACGACTCGTGCCGGCAATTATAAGGCACTTAAGGAACATCAACTTTTGTGCAGATGTTTTGCGTTATCAAGCTGTCATACTATTTACAGTAGGCGCACGATCTGAGTGCAGTTCTGAGGAATGCGCTAGTGATGTGACCTAATTAGCGACAATGAACGGAGTTCGATATTTTTCTTTGACACCTTAAAAGTGGACGTTTAAACTGCTTGTATCTGTTAGTATTTTAACAAATTTTATTTATTATATTTGCGCTAGATATTTTTATTACAAGCTATGGTGTAAAAAAAAGAAAATATCATGCATATATTCCCTACTTTAAGAAAACTGTGGGAAAGCCGGAAATCTTAATCAAATAAGTTTATTATTGTAAACTATCATCACTGTCATCGCCGACCTCAATGACAAATCGGTCTACGGTATCTTCCATTATCCATCCCTTTGAGTAAAACGCTATCGATAAGCGCGCGAGCGAGAGACATCAAGGTCAGCACAGCACTAAACTACAGGCGGCCGCGGCGAGGTGTTGACGGGCGGGGGGAGTTGCACCCGCCCCGCTCCTCATACCCCGACTGCACTCAGATCGCGCGCCTACTGTACTTTGAAGCCACTATTTGGTATTTTACTACACCACTCCAGCGTGGGTAGTCAGGTCTATCGGGATGCCAGGCATGGCCTTCTATCAAACCATTAGTAGTAGGTAAGTAGAAACGGATTGAAACCAGCGCAGCCGATGGCTAAACGGCGGGCACTAAGCGTCTAATCTAAGAATAGAAGCCCCGCTACGCAGATGCGGTTCATGCCAAAATAGTCAGGAGAGCTCTAAATCAACAAACTACGTCTCAAAATTAAGACAAGTTGCAACTTACGCGTACCTTGTCGCCGGTGCCGACGAAGTAGACGACGAGGCCGAGCGCAAGCGTGCCGAGGCCTGCGTAGAGCAGCCGCGCGACGCCCCACGTGTCGCCGGGTTCCCGGTCTGCCTCGCCGTCCGACTCCGACGACGAACCGTACGAAGCGTCCCGCACCTGGAAATATTTGACAATCACGGCTTAGTAAAGGATTTTATACCAGTTTTTTTTATGACATTCGATATGATCATCGAGCTTTACGCTTCTTCCTTATGGATTCGTCATGTCTGTCTGTCTGTCTGTCTGTCCGTCCGTATGTCACAGCCACTTTTTTCCGAAACTATAAAAACTATACTGTTGAAACTTGGTAAATAGATGTATTCTGTGATCCGCATTAAGATTTTCACAGAAATATAGAAAAAAAACGAAAAATTTTGGGGGTTCCCCATACTAAGAACTGAAACTCAAAAATGTTTTTTCATCAAACCCGTACGCGTGGGGTATCAAAAATGATATTGAGGTTTTTTCTAAACTGAATAGTTTGCGCGAGAGACACTTCCAAAGTGGTAAAATGTGCCCCCCCCCCCCCCCTTGTAAATTCTACAATAAGAGAATCATAAAACTAAAAAAAAATATATGATGTACATTACCATGTAAACTTTCACCAAAAATTGGTTTGAACGAGATCTAGTAAGTAGGTAGTATTTTTTTAATACGTCATAAATCGTAAACCGCAATTTACCTTTCATTCAATCAACTCAATTATTAAAATATCAATCAAAGTTACAACGAACAACAAGAACTTTTATATTATGTTACTTGCTGCTACGGAACCCTTCATGGGCGAGTCCGACTCGCACTTGGCCGCTTTTTATTTATGTTTGGAAACTTGCTTTTCTTTTTTTATAATTTGTTCTTTGCAAAAACCAACTGAACAACATTTAGTATTATTAGCCGACTAAATTACGTAGCTTTCTAGCGTCGAGTTCCAGCATGAGAACTGATTACAATACGAGTACATAACATCCATAGAGCCGGGCACTGGTGCTTCAGACTTCACTGGCAGAGTACCTAACATCTACTTTACTTCAGTAAGAAACTTGAAGACAGAGATGAAGGTAATGTAACACAGTTAGCCGACGTTCGCACGGACGTAAAAGTATCGCGGCGATTTTAATTCGCGCACTGGATTTTCAACGCTCTGCTTAGCGCCGAAAGTTGAAAATACAACAGTGTGTTTTTTCGACACGCTAGAATGCACTCTGTTGTTGCTAGGTTGGATTATCAATGCTCGGCTCAACAGCGAGAGTTGAAAATCCAGTGCGCGATAAAATCCCGCCGCGATATTTTTACGTCCGTGCGTACGTCGGCTTAGTGGGACTCAAAAAGGTCAATAAGAAAGGTAGGCTGTAAAGTGTTCGCCGCACCATGGATTTGAGCTCGAAGCTCACCAATTTCCTTGCAATGTCGTAAGTACAGCAGTATTATACCCGGTTGTTCCTGTGCCATTTGCCGGTCGGGTTCTTGCCTTGGCGCGCGCCGGGGTGGTCGCCGAGCACGGAACAGCGCCTCGCCGCGCCGCCTGCGCCCGCGCACCCTCCGCCGACCGATAGCGCCGCCGCCTCCGCCCAGGCCGCACGCCCGGCCGCGCACTGCACAACACAACACACAGAGGTAAACATCAAAATTCAAAATCTTAAATAATTATCAAGTTTTGGATCTTCTATTGATGTACCTACCTACACGCTTTTTAAATCTTCTTCTTTTCGAGTGGATGTGTACCTACATGTATTTTGTTATAGGTACTTAAACTATTTCACGAAGTCGTGTTAGTTATTGCAATTTTGACCTTATGATTAACGACATAAGTAAATGCTTCAAGACATGACTTCGTGATATAGTTTAGCTAAAAATGAACGGGGCCCAGTAGGTGGCCACGCCAATCGCGGCATCAGTGGCGTGTTTTAGGTCCTCAAAAGTGCAGGTGTATGGATACTTTGGACACTCCATCATATGGTAGGTACATGGTTTGGTCAGGTGCACCGCATTCGCACTGGCTGAGATCTATAATCCCCCAATTTTCTTTTTTAAATTAATGAGCATCGGTTTAACTTTCAAGGTTTTTCTCACAGTTGGTCGCATAAAATGGGTTAGGTTCGCTGTTATAGGTCATAATTATAAAATAAACGCGCGCGAGCCGAGCGAGCGAAGTAAGCGGTGCCGCAGCAGCGGCCGGCGAGCTCCACATCCAAGTTGGTCGCAATTACTTAGCTATTTAGTATTTTTAGTTCACCAAAATAGGAATTATTTCAGGATGGCAAAAAGAGGCGCTTTCATTATATTAGAGTGTTCATTCATATTTTTATGAAAGCAAAATGGGAATTATTAAATACATGCCATTTATAAATGCATCCTTATCTAAAAATATTCAAGCCATGACATAGATTTGCATTTTTTTGCAGGTAGTTATGGCAGCTCAAATGAAGATTTTAATGCACAGCAATTTCCTACTAGTTGAATTTTATTCATCGCGTCAAGTGCAGAGCGCCGATGTTTAATACAGCATTTGAATCTTCAGTTCTGGACGAGATATAAATCGGTATGTAGGTTTCTATGCTTTTAAAGAGTTGCAATTACATACCAGATGTTATTAACGTTTTGTAGCTTTCTAAAAGGCAAAAATATCGTGTGAAACTGAATTCTCGTAAAAACAACTGAATTAAGGACACAAGGCCTTTATGGCGCGGTATTAGCTCAATATTCACAAAAATTGGTTTCTTGGATTGTCGAGTATGACGTAACGCAATGAAATTATCCGACGCATAAAATACAGTCGACAGAGAAGAATTTAAAGAAAAATTTTAACCGAATGACATAGTAATGAACAGTTTTTAATTCTTTATAAAAAATTTGGAAGTTGCTCCACAAAAATAAACTTTGGCGTCGAACATCTCTGTATTTTCAGCGATAACGACATTATTTTTTTTAAGAATTAGCTTTCTTTTTTAGCATTTTTTTTTAAACTTTAACCGGACAATTATTTAATTTATTGAGTACCTATATTCTGGATAATCTAAAGAAAACCCGGAAAGTAAATGCACTTTCCCAGCTTAGTCACAGCTCAGCAACACAAATATTATTTTCAATTTTCAAGCTTATTTCAAGCCAGCTAATGATGACAATAGATTACGCGGTTGTGTGCCGTTTAAAATCGTAGTCAGTCCACGCCTTAACTACCGAACATGTTTACCAACCAACTTGCCTTTTTGTTTTCTTTGAAGGTTGTTGTCTTGTAAAACGAAAACATAATTGCATCCGATAGTAAAACCAATAAATACATTATAGAAGTCAACCTTCCCTCGGTAAAAAAATTGTTGATACAAGTCACGATTTCGATAAACAGAAAATGAGGACATATAGGCAATAGCCAGTGGATTTGAGAGCATATTACACGGGGTATTGGGCCGCTGGTGATATATCATGTCGTGCACACAAGGAAACACTGACTGCAATAAAAATCCTCTAAAAGTGGCTATAAACAAGTCTTGCAAACAGCGAAAGGAAACTAAGAATCGAAGACTATCGATATATCAAACAAGTTATTCCGATGTCTCTGGCGTAGTCGCGTCCTAATTTTCGTAGGATTTTGATTTACGCAAGTGGATTACTTATTGACCTATATATATAATGGACATGTTACTCTTATTTTATAAGCCTACATCACGCTTGTGTACGGGTGAAATCGTAACTATGCAAATCGTCCGTTTCTGGGTCAATAGAGGACGTAAATACTGAAATGATTGCTTCTAATAGTCAGCTTTACCGAACCAACTAAAATATATACTGTGCGGCGATGTTTCCACGAGCCGTCATTTTTCAAACACGGCAATTGTCTATGCGGTAACAAATAGCGTAGAATCTTTTATATGTTAGTAATAAGTAAGTTATCCAACAGGGTTTCAATAGAAGGCTCAATCAAACTTTTGATTGACATACCTACTTATGACTAGATTTTATAGGATCTTCAGCGTCAGTCTCTGTTTCAATCCTACCAGGAGGAATGAACGTCTCGATAAAATCATGGAAATTAATTGTCAAGCAAAATGGCTTCCAACTTAAATTCTCCGTATACATCATTGTAGAATGACAGTTGTAGCAGGCCAGGCGCACTCCGCATTTGAGGTATGAAGCTACAAGCACGCGGAGGGCTCGACTTGTCGAGCTAATTCAGTGTGGGCTGCCGCGCACCGGCCGGCTCGCACGTTAGTTCAATACTCACTCACGCGCCGCCTTGTTAAAGAACACAACCCTAACGAGTCAGAAGGTATAAGAGATACGCGATAAAAAGAGAGAGAATTTATCTGTAGGTAATTAACGCAGTGCGACCTGAATTGCACTTTAATGTGTCGTAGCAAGAGTCGCTATTTATTTAAATGATTTTGCGGAGTGAATCTTTTGTACTATTATAATATTCTGTGGTTGTAGTATGGATTGGCTATAACACGGCGAATTTACGTAGGGTGTCAATTTTATTAACAAATAGCTGACCCGACAGACCTTGACCTGTCCTTTCATGTAGGTACTTATGAGAAAATGAATTATCTTCATATTTTTTTTTGTGAATTTTTCCTATGTTTTAATTCTGCTATTCGGGGCGGAGACAAATCAAACATAGTAAAAATCGGCCCAGCCGTTCTTGAGTTATAAATGGTGTACTTAAATAACCCGACTTTCAATCTGCCTAGCCTTTTCCCAACTATGTTGGGGTCGGCTTCCAGTCTAACTGGATGCAGCTGAATACCAGTATTTTACATGGAGCGACTGCCTATCTGACCTCCACAACCCATTAACTGGGTAATACGATACCCCTTGGTAAGACTGGTTGTCAGACTATCGGGCTTCTGACGACCCGCAACGACTGTCAAAGATCCACGAATGACAGCCGGGACCAACGGCGTAACGTGCTTTCCGAGGCACGGAGGAGTCTCGGTATGTAAAGATGGTCACCCATCCACGTACCAACCCTGGCAAGCGTAGCTTAACCTGATGGATCGACCCGTGCGGCTACTGTTTTATATATATACTACTTAGCCATTGTTTTATATATATATATATATATATATATATTAATTTAAGTACCTGACTGTAACTACATAGAATAATACCACTTCTAACATTGCACAAAAACTCAAGAAAAACATGCGATAACAGTCTTATTCCCAGCGACATCGAAGCCCACGTTTATGTTAATTTGAAGTTCTTTGTGCAAATTATTACAACTTGATTTATGTGGACAAAAATGTTATTACACGGTGGGTGTGGCACACGCCACCTTGTCATGCGAGTCGCTTAAATGTTTTAAAATTATACTGAATTTCATATTATACGGTGGTTGGCTACGTGGGAACTGCGGGTGCTTATTATCTTTACAAACATACAATTTATATGCAATGATTCTGTCGTCGGGTGCTTTAATAACAATTTCAAGGGGCTGTAAACTTTGTTTTCTTTACCTAGTTAATATTTAAATAATTGTCTGTAGAGGTTTCATGTTGTGGTCAAAACCTCAACGTGATAGGCTGGTTGACATTCTATCTTTTAAACATCGAATTACTCTAAAAGAAAAACGAAGGAAGTTTTTCTTAGAGAGTGATGAGGTCAGATCGTAGCTAGGGCTCCGCGTAGAAACTTTTAGTTAAGGAGTGTGAATTATAACTTATCCGAAGCTTATAAATATAGCGGGCATCAGCTCCATACCACCAGAGTCCCTCTCGTTTCATTATATATCTCCCATTGTGAGGTTCGAGCCCTCACAGTACCTTACACCTTTTATATATCTTACCTTATCACGTCGCAGTCACCAATGTGGGAAATGGGTAAGGAAATTAAATATGGTTACTAATTCAAATATAAAAATAATTAAATATATTTCATCTATTTTACTTGACCGAGAATGACATGTCTAAAGTAAAAATTAAACAAAAAAGGTACTTCCAAAAAAATAAAAACCAAATAAAATAAAAAAAATTAAAAAAAATTGGTAAATATTATAAAACTTCTTTAGAACTAAATAGGTTAAGGTTGCTTAAGGAGGACGTAGATGTAGGATGTAGCCCGCGAAATTCAAATTTTCTTACGTTTTTTGCAATTTGCAAGTCAGTGTCAGGTTGTATGTACGAGTATGTTCATTAAAATATGATTCGCGGCCGTAACTAATATGGCTTTACAGAATTATAATCATTAAAATCAGCAATACAACTCCATAAGTTAGAATTGACCTCAAACCTCATGATTTCATGAAATCGCTAGATTTGATGTCGGAGTTTCTACGATTTTATTTTACAGGATTGTAACGGTATGAACAGTTCCTGAACCTTTTTTCATACGAAATACTAATATTCAGTTATTCAGCATTACTTATTACTAGGTACAATGTTTATACATTGCTAGGGCAGTCGCCCATACTTCTATTTAGCCATGTCCTTTGGTAATTTATTGCAACCCTCCATATAATGGGAGGGCATTTCTGGCCCAGGTTCAGCACAACCGTATAAGGTGTCTACTTAGATGAAACGCTGAAAGCTTTCAAAGCTAATAATAATAAAAACTAACAAACAAAAGAATCTCTAATCTTAATATCCACGGTTACGAGAACCTCTATCACATTTTCCAACAACGCGAATTTTTCAAAGCAATTAAGAAGGAAAATGTTTAATATACCCAGGTATTTGGGTCACACACCTACATATACGTCTACTCTATACTTCGAGGGTAAAACGTGTATGTTTAATTGTGTAAAATTACCCCTATCCTGGGCTATTTGTAATATTCATGTTTGACACGTGGGTATTATGGCTAACGCGGCTGCAGAACTACCATTAATATCTGTGAACACAGTTTAAAGGAAAATCAAAGGTTGATTTGTTTTAAAAAAATAATGACTAAATTCAAGATATCTAAAAGTGACTGCAATTTTCATCAATAAGAGCAAAGGATTCCAATAACTATAGATGAATTATTGGCTTACTATAGTAAACTTAAAACTGAATACCTACTAACACTGTTTGTCCACCGCACAACGTCAACGGGACGTCAACGAGAAACGAGATTATTCGAACCCAATCTGACGTCCCGGTGGTGGGGAGCGGTGGACCTGGACACGCAGCCATAATAATTAATGTATCTCTACGTCGGCGCCGTCACCTCGTTCTCGTTGACGTCCTGTTGACGGTGCCAGTGTAAAAACGGCTTTAATGTTTTGATTACATCTACTGAAAATAAAGATTCTTTCACAGGCATATTGAAATGATGAAAATGTTGATCAGATCTCTATAGAATTTGTTAATAACATTGTAGAGTATATTATCGGATCTTGTCGATGGACCGTCGAATGTCTATTCCGACAGCTAACTAACGTGCTTGAATACTGATTCGGTCATTCGCGATGACTGCATCATGTAGGTATATAGGTCAATAGTAGGTATACCATGCTAATAATACAGGAATAGCCGGTAGGTGAAGGTATAATAGGACATTGACCTCCCCGTCAATGTAGGAGGGTCAAGCGGTATGATATAACCACCATATCACTGTGAATCGCTGATGAATCACTGTAATACGACTTTGCCAAGTTGATAGGTGGCACACCACTGCTCCAATAAAGTTGGTCCCACGTTTTTTATTGCCAACTTTTGGACAAGGTTTCTCTAAAATTCTCATTATAAATCTAATTAAAAGGTTCTGCCAGGACAGATATACATACACGTGGGGACTCTTAAATCGAAACACCCCGCTTTTTTGTTTTATAACTTTTTAAATGGTCGTGAAAAATTCAAATTTGGAACAGCGATGACACCAATATGTATGTCGGCTTCAAAACTGCACCTACTTTGATGTTTTAACTCTTTATTTATACCTAACATGGAAATGCATGGAGGCTCGATCTAGTAGTATGGAGAGTGTATTATGTACCTATATGAATTTAAAATAGTTATATTTTTAAAACAATCTTTATTTTGTAAAACAACATGGAAACAGCAATACTGGATGGTAAACAATTCCGATATGATTGTTTGTTTCAGTTACAACTCGCCCACGTGTAGGATTTTCTGTTTGTTCGATTGTTTTGTAACTTGTTTTACAATTGAACCCACAAACTTTGTTCGCTGCCAGTTATCGTTGGATTTGAAAATAAAAATAATATTTTGAAGGTTTTTTGGCTTGTTAGAACGTGATTTAAGTACGCGAGAGTCACTTATTCTTCCCATAATTGATAATTTTTTACTGAACCACACCTGGGAACCTTGTACTACTCACACGGTCCTTGTACATGCACCTGTTGCACTTGCACTTGTTGCATGCACCCATGAGCACAATGTTTTGTGTTACATTACGCACTAAAGTAAAGGCACCTTCAAACAGGCGCGACACAATAAGGCACCGTTCATCGCGCGACACGCGGTGCCCATGTGTCGCGTGCGATTCGCTTCGCGTGTCGCGCCTGTTTACTCCAAAAATAAAAGTCGTTACCCAGCAAATATTTTTGCACAAAGTTACTTAGTTTGATGTACCTACTTACAGAAATCGTAGACGACGGCGTCGAAATGGTTCTTTTTACCAAACGAACCGTACTATGACGAACGCGGTACCTGAGGCGGTGTGCGGGGGGAAAGCCACATTCCACCCGAGTGCCTAGTTGGCTTGGTGGATACAGAGTGGCAGGGACATCGACGCACAAATTCAGTACATGATTCTAGCATAAAAATTTTTCGTCGGTTATTTTAAAAAAATCTGCTGTTTCCAACAAAAGCCGTTCCTTTTTGCGCAACCTACACCGTCTAAATGTATGTGGAACAGCATTTTTTTCTTTTAAATAACTAAAGAAAAATTTCAACGCAGGTGGGCACAGAGTCATGTGCCGAATCCATGGTAACAGGTTGCGCGTCGATGTCCCTGCCAGTCCTGCCACCCTGTATATTGGCGAAAAGTAACATTTTTGACGGCACGGTTGGCGCAGTGGTTGAGCGATTGACTGCTGCGCAGCATGTCGCGGGTTCGATTCCCGCACGGAACAAATATTTGTACGACCTACAAGTATTTGTTCCGAGTCTGGGTGTTTTTCTATCTATAATATGTATGTATTTACAAAAAAAAAAAAAAATGTATATAAGTAGTTTATCAGCCATCTCGTTACCATAACACAAGCATTAGGTTGCTTAGCTTGGGGCTAGATGGCGTTGTGTAATATGTCCAAACATATTTATTTATTTTATTTATATTTATTTTTGTAAATTTGAAGCGTAACCCGCCACCTCAGTTTAGATGTCAAAAATTCCTTCTGTAGATACAATACACATTAAAGTGACAGACAGAGCAAGAGACTTAACGGTGACTTCAAACTGAGTTGCATTTGCCCAACCTCTATCAAAAGGCATAATAATATTAACAATTCCAGTATTTTTATATGAATTTTACTCAACTTATTCTTATTGTACAAAATAATCATGGCAAGTTCTGTCTACGCCTGCCACAGTTTAATTTATTACCGAGAAGCCACATACCACCAATTCCTTCTGTATATCGATACAATACCTACACATTAAAGTGACAGACAAAGCAAGACACTTAACGGCGACTTCAAACAGAGTTGCATTTGCCCAACCTTTTAAATAAATATTTATCAAGAAGATTATTTAATTAAACATAACCCGTCTTATTACAAAACAAGGTTCATCTTCAAACCCAAGTTTAAACCATGGACCCTTTTTTGAATTTCGAGCTTTATTCTGACACGTTAAGATGTCAGTTTTACAAAACTGACAACTTAGTACCGGACTAAGTTGTCAGCTTTGTATAAAGAACTGTATTTCTATCAAAGCTAGGTTCATATTACAATAACTGGCTCGATGGTTTAAACCATGACGAAGAAAAACCTCGTTTTGTAATAAGACCGAACATGACTACTAAATACACAACAAGTAAATTATAAAATGTTACCTACTAATCTATAAATTGTCTCTAATTGTAATAGGTACAAGTAAAACTGATCTCTTTATAATAATTTGCAATCCTAAAATGTGATCTCTTATAAATAAGTGTTTGTAAAAATATTACCTAAGTAATTCTAACTTTATTTAAATGTAATTTAATATTATTTTAAGTAATAATAGCTACCTACTTACCTACAAAAAAGTTTAGAGGTGTCAAGGGACACCCGGATGGAACGAAGTTCCTTTCGATTAATTAGTGAAGGAATTGTAATTTTTTTTTTTTTATATTTTTTTTTTTATAATTTTTTTTTAGTTTTTTTTTTGGTATATCTGGCTTGCTTTCTATAAGAGAGAGAGAGAGAGACAGACAGAGAAACATGCGCACACTACAACAAACAAAAACGCGCGCCACTACGCGCGCGCATAAACGCGAACACGCAAACACGCGAACATAAACGCGCGCGCGCGCGCTTACTATAGCAAAAAGTGTCGTTACAACTTTTCGTGAGAATTTTTTCCGTCTAGCCCCCTTTCACAACGCGCGATAAGGAACTTCGTTCCAATAGAACTATTTATGTTATTGTTATTAACATATTATGCGAATTCAGTTTTCATGTATAATTTTATTTTATTTTAATTTTAGTTTCTACGATTTAGATCTAACTTTAGTATTATATGCAACAAACAATAATTGTTCCTGTGCCCTGACAGGGTCTACAACGGCTCTTAGCTCTAAGCCCTTTTGTTAACATCTTATTTTACCTTGTGGAATGCAAATAAATGAATATGAATATGAACCTCTATTAAAAGGCATATAAAAATAATTCCAGTATTTTTAAATGAATTTTACTCAACTTAATCTTATTGTACAAAATAATCATGGCAAGTCCTGTCTACGCCTGCCACAGTTTAATTTATCACCGAGACGCCGCAGACGATTGCATCAAGTAATAAATTAATTTCCTTCACTTCACGTTTGCAGCAAGACGTTGAAAATATTCTGTTGTTCTTTCATTCCGTCGCATGCACGCCAAAACATTTCCATATTTTAAATAAACGTAGAACAAAGTTAAATTCGTGTTCGCAAAAAATACAGCTTGTATTATAAAATTTATAAATCAAGTACTGCATTTTCGTTTCGTAAAGAAGTAATAAAATTATGATAAATACGGTTTTTATTATAACGTTGCGAATTCATTGACTCAACAAACTGAGCAACATCATAAATTCAATGTTTTGACGTTTAGGAGTTGCAATAAACATTCTAGTTTTTAACGGTTTTATTCCATCCTTGCACAAATATTTTTGTAAAAGAATTTAGCTTTTTCATTTATATTAAATAGAAACGTTTTGTTAGGAGCTTTAAGCTTTATTAAAAAATATAAAAAAGCCGGGAGATGTCGTGGGATACCCGGTTGGAACGAAGTTCCTTTCGCTGTATATTATGTATTAATACAGTCATCTAGTAAATGTTTTTAGAAGCTAAAAACTTATAATAGATGGCTCTGTATTAAAAAACAAAAAAAAATTGTTTGGTTTTTTTTTCTTTAAAATACTAAAGTTCTTAAATAATTGATTAAAGTCTAGCCTAATAGACTTTTATGCAATTTAACTCTAATTTATTTTTACGTGATAGATTTTGTTATACTCGTAAGATTAGTGTCAATTTGCTCTTTTCCACAATTCCGTAGCACTTTCTTACGGTCTGATAATATTGATAAAAACGTTTTGTTCATGTGTTACATGTATAGCACTGATACTATATATTATAACTATTATTTATTTATACACAACACTAGCTCAAATGGTTTAGTTCTCTTAGCCTGCGCACTATGTCCGTGTTGTCTAGCAGCAGTATTGCCTCGACATTCACTTGTCGGTGAAGTATATGTTCAAGTTCAGCAAATTTTTGGATGGTGGTGGTGACGAGTTCTATTTTAAGGTCGCGGTGGAGGTCGTCATTTTTAATGTAGTACCATGCATGGTGTTAATAACACATTATGTAAATATTTTATGGTCTAATAAAATCAACTCATAATACTACAGTAAGTATGAACTGCCTCGTAAAATAAATTACAACTGAACAAAGCTACCAGTCAAATTAGATAGTTAGGTAACAGAACCACTATAAGCTGGCATCTTATTCTATTGAAACTCGGTACTACGCTAGGCCAGCTCAAGATCAAAGTGTTACCACTGACGTCGGCCTACTGTACCAAGAAGTACTATCGACAAAACAGTCGCCTTTACACCTTAAAGTTGCTTTTTGTATACACTGATTCACCTTGCCCCTATAGTCATTTATATTTGCAGCTTGCAAGCAAAATTGTTTCAAAATTGGAAAGGCCTGGCGTTTGTCGATAGTACCTACGTAAAAAATATACTTTTTGTCCCCCATCATGACCTTTTCAAATCCGCCCTCGTTCTCAGGTCAACGAGTCCTAATTATCTGTTAAAATTGAAGTGTTTTCTTTTGTTAGTCTAACAACTTCTTGTAATTGATGCCTGCCAGCTTTGTATCTTGAGGATGTATTTGCTCAGCGATCATCGCCAAAAATCACAGTACTAATATGTTTCCACTGGCGCATATTGTGAAGCATCAGTTTTAGTGCCAAGTAGTTGTAGTGAGGAGCTCGTGGCTAAGTAATAACAGCCGCACGGGCCGATCCATCAGGTTAATAAGCTATGCTTGACGGGGTTGGTCCATGGACCATCTTTACATACCGAGACTCCTCCGTGCCTCGGCAAGCACGTTAAGCCATTGGTCCCGGCTGTCATTCGGGGATCTTTGACAGTCGTTACAGGTCGTCAGAAGCCCGAAAGTCTGACAACCAGTCTTACCAAGGGGGATACAACCACCACGACCCATGGTATTATCCAGTTACTGGATTGTGGTGGTCATATAGGCAGCCTAGTTGCTTGATGTACAATACTGGTTTTCAGCTGCATCCGGTTAGACTGGAAGCCGATCTCTACAAGGCTAGGCAGATTGATTGGTTATACAGCTGTTTCCAACAATCTCAAAGTGTATAGATTAGTTGAATATCAAATTGCAAACATCATGCTTGGTTGTGGTTATGGAAGGCTCTTAGTCAAAAGCCTGTGACCATTAAAATGTAAATAAAGCCCTGCCCTGGTCTGTAGGTCATGGTAGGTGGTTAAATCTAGTATTTATATTTAAATGAATAGCTAAATGAGTTGCTAAGTGCAAAACTCGAGAACGGCTGGACCAATTCAGCAATTTTTTTTTTTTCAAATATTCGTTCCAGCCTGAGGCCGATTCTTATGAAAATAAAAATTGGAAAAGTTGCCGCGAAAATTGGAAAATTTGGGAAAACGGAAAGTGCATTTTCTATGGGAATTTTGTATGAATTATTGACAGCACAGGACAACGTCTGTCGGGTCAGCTAGTTTGATATAAAAATCCAAAACTACTTCATTTCTATGTAATCCAGCCCTAATGGCTTTATCATTTAGTTTCTCTCAAAAAAGATACAAATTCTCAACAAAACAATGTAAAATATATATTTCCCGAGCATGTCGACACGCTTTTCGTTGCGGTTATCGCCGCTGTACTTAGTTAAGCAACGGTTCATAATTTTCAAGCAGACACGTAAATTAAACATGCTACGTACTTACAATTTGATTTAGGGTTCAATAAACTTATGCCTAAATATTTCCTTCCGGAACAATCAATGAATTTTAATTGCTGTTATTCATTTTATAACCGGTTGATGCTACCTATAGATTTTTCAAACAAAACGCCAAGTAATATAAATTTACTTAATCCTATAATATGCTTGAGTTTACTATAATTTTTTGATTATTTCATTAAAACAATCCAACCAACTATTGATTCGTAGCACCTTAGCAAGTCGTAGCGCATTTCAAACATAAATATTTGCTACGCTTTCGCTACGATTACGGTCGTAGCGAGTCATCGCTACGCTCGCTTCCTCTAGGTAAAAGTCAGGTCAAAGGCAGGAAGAGGAAACGGTAGTAACTACCGACTGGTGAAGAAAACTCGATTCATGTTTAAATAGGTCTGATTTTACTGAAGAAGAAGTTTCGTTGTTTTGAAAGTTTTTTTTACCTACACAGGGCGTAATTTTAATCACCGTTAAAGTGTCAATGTACTCAAAAATTATGAACAACTTTTACTGTGGGATCAAAAATGAAAACGCTAAAAAAAATCTGCTGTTCGACCCTACATTAAAATTTATGTTCGCATAACTCCTCAAAATGTAGGGAATAGTTGATTTTTTTTGAGATTTCAGGTCTGGTCCCAATTAAACGTTGTTCATAATGATGAGTACAATGACCCCTCAAGAAGATAACGATGATAAAAATTACACCCACTATAATAAATAATGCATGTATATTACCTAGTTAATTTATTGGTCTTTATGAGGTACATAGGTCAGTTAAAATATTTCTGTGTTTATATTTTACTGGTAATATATGTTTTTGACCTTTAACCTTTAATGGGCAGGGTATTAGGTTAAACGTGGGACATACTTTAACGGAGTGTAGTACTCATGAAAATGAACAACTTTTACCATGGAACTAAACTTGAAATATTATATGAAAAAGAAAATCAACTGTTCTCTACAAAGTGTAACACCTACGCGATCAAAATGTACGAAACAGCAGATTTTTTTATTCTTATTATAGGGTTAGTTGCATGGTAAAAGTTGTTCATTTTCATGAGTACCTTCAACACTCCGTTAAAGTATGTCCTAACACCCTGTATAACAGAATCTTTGACACAGAAAGCAAGTAGGTATGCTAATGAGCGTGCCTGCAAATACCTTTAGGTAGGTACTTTAAAAATTCACGACGCGAAAATTAAGTTCCCAACTTTACTATGCATACTGAAGTTGCGATATGTCAGAGTAAAAGTTTATTCCAAAGCATAAATAAATTGGGTTTCCGAAATTTAAGGGACAAGGGTTCATAATTCTTAATTCATTGCTCAAAGCTCTATGGGCGGGTGAAACTGACTTACGATCCAGGAAAAGATGGATAGCAAACCGGGTCATAATGGCCTGAAATCGCCAAAAGGTAGTCGGCAGGTGTAACAATCAATTATCAAAGCTATGCTGTAGGTCAGTGAGTTTTAAATTGGTCTGCGATATGACAGAAGTTCTTACTGGTAGAGCTTTGTCCACTTTGAAATGACGCGCCCCACCCCCACTACCTAAATTTATATAGGTACGTACACTACGGTAAATAGGTGCGGTAGTGGGGCGCGTCATTTCAGAGTGAACAAAAAACAAAAAAAAAGCAAAGTTTCAAAATTACATTTTGAAGCTGCTACCTTTGTATGACAACCATATTCTTTGAAGGGGGCTTGTTAAGAGGTTTTCAGGTCCAGCCATTGCCAGTAGACATCCTAAATTAATATTATAAATGCGAAAGTGAGTTTTTTTGTTTGTAACGCTTTCACGCTAAAACGGCTTAACGGATTTGGATGAAATTTAGCACACGGATAGACCATGACCTGGAAAAGGACATAAGCTAACACCCAGATCCTTCATAGATGTTCATAACATACTAGGAGATTTGATCGACTTCTGACTTCTGGAGTGAGGTTGGCTGGTTGGTATAACCCCTGACGGTCGCCATGGCCCACGCACAATGGTCCACATAAAGGACTAAGCGCGGAAACCAAATCCCCTAACATAGGACATAGGACATAGGCTACTTTTTACCGACATACCACACAGGCGAAGTCACGAGCGGAAGCTAGTTGTTAACGCCATTACTTTCTTTATTTTATATTTCATGCCTAATTACTGGCAACTCTAATTAATTAGTATCTGTGTAACATAAAGTTCCTTCCGCTTTCCTTCTCCCTTCCACAACCCTTATAATGCCTAAGTGAGAGCGAGAAGGAAGATCCGCAATGGCGCATACGCTGCCGCCAAGAAGATCCGCCAGTTCTCAACCAACATCGACGCCTGTGGGTAAAAATTAATCCCAAGTCGAAAAAGGACTCATATTTTCACCGCGAAGAACGAAGATTGCTATTGAACAGTGCAAGTGCGTGTATGTGTGTTGTGGAAAGTGCAGATTCTCGTCCGTACGTGATATCCTGGACGCGCCAGCCACGTGGCTAAGGAAACCCTTCTCGTCGTGTCGCCATAGCTCACCAGGCAGGTACCATCATCATTTTCCCACACCACCAAAACACCTACTTGTGTCACCGAACCGCCCCTCATACAGTCCACTAAGAAAATTTCGATTTTCACCCCAAGGCTTTAGGCCGCCGCAACATTTTTTGGTCCTTCGAGACGGATATCCGACATTTTTTGGTCCTACGATCACGGATATCCAACAGTTTTTGGTCCTACGATCACAGATATCCAACAGTTTTGGTCCCATGATCACGGATACCTATTTTTCTTTATCCTCTTGATAACGGATATCAATATTATATCCGTATATTATCATCCCGCAACTATATTTCATTTCAATCTTCGTTCCTTATACTCTTATACTAAACCGCTTTCATTTATTCATTTATTACAGTACCTACTTGTCATTGCGTACATTCACAGGTATTTCGCATCCCGCTCAACTTAATATTTTAATATACGTAGGTAGAAGCAAAATCTACCGCTCGCTCGCTTCGCTATCGTTCGATACTATATTCGTAGGTACCACCTACCAATCCCGCACCGCGCGCAACTCGTTGAAGTTTGCGATTTATTTTAGCTATTATAAAAACCTACAAAAATATCGAAAATGCCTAAGAAAGTGACCATGGATTCGGATGATCAGATAGAATCCGCGATTCAAATAGCACTGTCATGTCGTAATATGATTTTTGCCCGCATGCAAATCATTTACGATTTAATGGAAAAAATGAAGTCCGGTATGGAACCGCTAGAGAAGTTCTTGTGTGCGTGTGTCAATGTTGATGCGTTGCGCACCGAGTTCCTCGAGGCATTTAATAAATATAACTCGCTTCTTCTAAGACAAGACCCGGAAAATAATATTGATGATCAGTCGTGGATTAGTTTTGAGGAATTATATTGCTGCGTTAAATATAATTATTCAAATTACTCAAAATCATCAGCCACATCGGCTCCTACTTCTAGTGGTAGTGGTGTCAATAAGCAAACAGTTAGCTTGCCTCCCATTGAAATTATGTCATTCGATGGCGATATTCGTAACTGGCCCCTGTTCTATGCTAATTTTAAAAGCACGGTACACGAAAATAATACATTGACTGATTCGGAGAAATTATATTATTTGATGGGGAAATTGAAAGATAAGGCTCAAACCGCGTTCTCAGGAGTTTGCCATAATGGCGATAACTACCGATTAATTTTTAATTCACTCATAAACAAGTACGAAGACAAACGTATATTAGCTTCTAGTTACCTTAATCGGATGTTTGAACATAAATCTTTTAATACCGCATCTATTCAAAATTTCGAATCCTTTTCTGATAATTTTGTTTCCGCCGCAAACGCATTAAAAAACCTTAAAATAAATGATTTATCAGATTTGATTTTTTTCCATGTCGCTATAAAAAAGGTTGATTCTGAAACCGCTCGACTTTTTGAAATGAACTCAAAAGACGAAATTCCTAAATTCGACAATTTAGTACAGTTCATTAAAAATCAATCTCGCATTTTACAAAATACTAAAGCTTTAAACAGCTTGAGTTTCACTCAGTCTAACAACAATCCTGTAAATAAAAAAACGTCTAAAACTCCGCAACCGCAATCTTACACTGTAATTGATAAATTCGCAAAATGTTTGTGTGATAGCTTTGTTCATAAACATTTATTTAAATGTCCTGCCTTTTCTAAAATGACACCAAGTGATCGTTTCAAATCGGTGAAGCAAAACGATGCATGTACTAACTGTTTAAGTATTAAACATAAGGCCAGAGTCTGTCAGTCTGAATCTAGATGTAAATCTTGTAAAAATAAACATCATACGCTTTTACACTTTAATCGCGAATCGCACGCGACTGTATTATCGAACGGTGTTGATGATACCGCACGTACACAATCGGGTTCAAACTCCACGGCTTCGAGCGAGCAAGATGCTCACGCCGCCGCCGTGCCGATCGCCGCCACCGCTCAGAACGCCCCGCAATGTAATGCATCCATTGCTACGTCGATCTTTTACGACTCGAACTCCCGCGTTTCAAAGCCGCAATGTAATACGAATACTACTATTTTGTTGTCAACCGCTACTGTAATAGTTCGAGATTCATTTGGTAAGGAGCATTTTATTCGCTGTCTATTAGACAGTGGCTCACAAATTAATTTTATTACCGCAGAATGTTGCAAACGATTAGGTTTGACTAGATATTCATCTGATACGCCTTCCGTTAAGGGTATCGGTGGTACGGAAAAATCCGTTAAGGGTTCCGTACAATTCGCTTTCTTTTCCCGTTTTAATCCGAACGTTACTTTTAACGTTAATTCGCTAGTTGTCGATGCAATCACCGATAATTTACCTACCGCTCCCGTAGATACTTCCGCCTTGCCTTACTTAAAAGGTTTACCGCTCGCCGACGAATCGTTTGGCAAACCCGGTCGCATCGATGTGTTGATCGGGGCTTCGCTTTTCCCGCATCTTATGCTGCCCCGCGTAGTTAGCAGCAACTCCTCCGCGCCGCCCGCCATGCAGACGGTACTCGGTTACGTCATCATGGGCACTGTGCCCGCGCTGCCTGTACGTCGTAATAAGCCTCCACAGTCTTGTTACTCACATATTTCGCAACCATCCGACAAAGACTCGTTAGAATCGGCGTTGAAAAAATTCTGGCAGGTCGATGAAGCGCCCGTCACTCTTTGGACGAGCAAATCGCTCGACGAACTTGAGTGCGAGTACTTTTATAATTCGACCACGGAACGCGATGGGGACACAGGTAGATACTCTGTAGCCCTACCGTTTCGCAGCGATGTGTTCTCATTGGGGAACTCACTCGATATCGCGAAAAAACGTTTTTTCTGCCTAGAAAAGAAATTAGAATCCGCACCCGAGTTACGTACTGCGTATGATGACGTCATTCGCGAATATATTGATAATGGATATTTATCTCCTGCTCCGCTCGATAGTTCAGACAGTAGTTGTCCTGACTATGTAATTCCGCATCACGCAGTTGTACGTTTAGATAAGACAACAACAAAACTACGCTCCGTGTTAGACGCTAGTGCTAAAACGAGTACTGGATTATCTCTCAACGATATTTTACACAGTGGCCCAAATTTACAGGGTGACTTGTTTATTATAATTCTGAATTTTCGATTGTTCGCATTCGCGCTCTCGGCTGATTGCCGACAAATGTTCTTACAGATTGAAGTAAGAGAAAGCGATCGTCGCTTTCAACGCATCTTATATCGTCTTAGTCCAAACGATCCTCTGGTTCTATATCAGTTTAACCGTGTCTGTTTTGGTCTCAAGTCAAGTCCCTACCATGCGATCCGCACAGTACAACAGTTGGTTCAAGACGATGGTCATCACTTCCCGCGCGCCAGCGCTATCATCGCGGATTCGCTGTATATGGATGACGTAGTCTACAGCGTAAGCTCCGAATCACGTGCAGTCCAGGTTTCGCACGAACTGATTAAACTCTTTAGAGGAGGTCAGTTCGAGTTGGTCAAGTGGACCAGTAACTCTCAAACTGTACTAAACAGTATTCCCGCGTCGCATAGGTTGACCGAACAACTAGAATTCGACAAGTCGGTAGAACAAAAGGTTCTCGGCTTGCGCTGGTGTAGGTCAAATGATTGTTTTGAATTTCTTATTTCCGCACCGCCAGACACGTGTACTAAACGTGCTATTCTGTCGGCCGTAGCTAGACTGTGGGACATCATGGGGCTTGTCGCGCCTGTAGTTCTCTATGCTAAACTACTTATCAAAGAATTGTGGTTACTGAAGCTCGATTGGGATGACACTCCCCCACGTCACATCATAAATATTTGGCAAACTTTTTGCTCTGTCCTGCCGCTTTTAAATGATTTTAAAATCCCGCGCCATTTAGGTATTTTTGAAAATTGTATTCTTCGCCTCATTGGATTTTCCGACGCCAGCGAAAGCGCCTACGGCGCTGTCATCTATGCGCATGTCACTCGCAACGATGACGTAGTTGTTCAGCTGGTTTGTGCCAAGTCGAAGGTATCGCCGGTTAAACCATTGACTATTGCTCGACTGGAGCTCTGTGGTGCCGAACTCCTCGCTAAACTTCTTCGCCGTGTTCATGACACTTATAATCCGCGTTATAATGTTACCGCTAATTACGCATTCACCGATTCAAAGGTGAATGTTCTTTGCTGGATAAATTCTTCTCCGCATCGTTGGCACACGTTTGTGGCCAATCGTGTCGTTCGCATCGTAGACAACGTCCCCGCGGAACATTTCTACCACGTAGCTGGTACTGAAAACCCAGCGGACTGTTTGTCACGTGGTTTAACACCTGACAAATTCATTGAGCACCCATTATGGTTGCACGGACCCGCTTGGGCTAAGCGCGACCCTTCCGAATGGCCCATACATAAGGTTACAGACTTGAATTCGGAACCCATTCCGGAAGAAAAGGTCCACGCGCACCCCATAGTCGCGGATTCAAGTTCGGACAATTCGCTTCTACTCGCACTCGCAGAACGTACGTCGTCGTGGACTAAACTGCTGCGTATTGTTGTTTTCATATACCGCTTCATGAAAAAACTCCCGCGTCGGACTGACACCGTTACCGCTAGCGACCTCGAGTTCGCTGAAACCATTTTGTGGCGTCATGTTCAAAGAAAACACTTCATGGATGATTATTCCGAGTTAAAAAATAATAAAATTTGTTCACCCGCTCTTATTAAACTCAAGCCATTTGTAGATGGTGATGATTTAATCCGCGTTGGGGGTCGATTAACTCATTCGGCTGAGGCCTATAGTACTAAACACCCGGTAGTGTTACCCCGTCATGATCGCATAGTTGAAATCCTCGTAGACTATTATCATATAAAATATTTACATGCAGGTCCAGAACTCACTATGTCGTTATTGCGCCATAAGTATTGGATTTTGTCCGCTAGACGCATTATTCGTCATAGAATTCACAAGTGTAACGCATGTCACAGGTGGAGACCGCGACCTCATGGTCCGCCGATTATGGGCGATCTCCCTAAATCTAGAGTAAATGTTGCAACCAAAGCTTTTTCTCATACAGGGTGTGATTACGCTGGCCGTATACAGTATGTGCCCGTACGCACTCGAGGTGCGAAGAGTCGCAAGGGTTATTTATGTATCTTTACCTGTATGACTACTCGCGCTGTTCATATTGAATTAGCTACAGATCTTACGACTGTGTCGTTCATAGCCGCGTTGAAACGGTTTTTATCCCGCCGTGGACCGGTACAATGCTTGTATTCGGACAACGCGACCAATTTTCGAGGAGCTAATTCGTTTTTACGCGACTTGTATAATTTCATAAATAAAGAATACCGCCCGCGCTTTGAAGAGGAGCTCGCTGAGCATCGCATTAATTGGCATTTTATTCCGCCCGCGTCACCGCACTTTGGTGGATGTTGGGAGTCCATGGTGAAGGCCGTGAAGACTCACCTTTTCAAGACAATAGGTCAACAACTCCTATCTTATGAAGAATTAGTTACAATTCTCTCTCAAATAGAGTGCCTGTTGAACTCCAGACCTCTTACTGTTCTTAGCGCTGATCCGGAAGAGCCTAAAGCTCTTACCCCTTCGCATTTTTTACATACTGTACCGCTTAACTCATTGCCCGCCGCGGAAGTAGGTTTACTGTCTGATCACCTGCTTCAAAGACACTCTCTTATGGATAAATTAGTCCAGTCGTACTGGAAAAGATGGCGAAGCGAGTATCTTCATAGTTTACAATCACGCTTAAAATGGAATAAACCTGATGGAGACATGATTAAGGAAGGCACTGTAGTAGTGATAGTTAATGATAATGCGCCTCCTCTATCCTGGCCTCTAGGTGTTATTGAGAAGTTGCATACGTCTATAGACGGTAGCACGCGAGTCGTTTAAGTACGCACTTCTAATGGGATTCTTGTGCGACCTGTGGTCCGCTTATGCCCCATTCCTACTCAGTAATATCTTATTCAGTCCATTCCCTCTTTAGTTAGATTTAAGTGTAATTTCACTGTATATATTATTATATTATTCTCTTTAAAGGTGACCCTTTAAGGCCGCGAGGAATGTTAACGCCATTACTTTCTTTATTTTATATTTCATGCCTAATTACTGGCAACTCTAATTAATTAGTATCTGTGTAACATAAAGTTCCTTCCGCTTTCCTTCTCCCTTCCACAACCCTTATAATGCCTAAGTGAGAGCGAGAAGGAAGATCCGCAATGGCGCATACGCTGCCGCCAAGAAGATCCGCCAGTTCTCAACCAACATCGACGCCTGTGGGTAAAAATTAATCCCAAGTCGAAAAAGGACTCATATTTTCACCGCGAAGAACGAAGATTGCTATTGAACAGTGCAAGTGCGTGTATGTGTGTTGTGGAAAGTGCAGATTCTCGTCCGTACGTGATATCCTGGACGCGCCAGCCACGTGGCTAAGGAAACCCTTCTCGTCGTGTCGCCATAGCTCACCAGGCAGGTACCATCATCATTTTCCCACACCACCAAAACACCTACTTGTGTCACCGAACCGCCCCTCATACAGTCCACTAAGAAAATTTCGATTTTCACCCCAAGGCTTTAGGCCGCCGCAACACTAGTAAATAATAACTTATCAAGTTCAAACCACTATCTAATCTATCACAATAGGTGAGTATAAATTTAGTTTAAACATCGTCCAGCCTTCCACTTCTGAACACGTGATGGTTTATTCGAGCTCAAAGATCAAATATGCTCGATGACCGAAAACGTCGAGCACACCACATTTTGAATGTTTACGCCCATTCAACCATATTCTCTGCATAACGCGCCATTGCTAATTTTCGCTTTGTGAATTGTGACCTCCGAAATATGGTATGATGGGTTCAAAACGAGGATACATTTTCCATTGATGTGAATCTTTGTTAACTTAAATAATTGACTACACAATTAGAAATGAGTAAGTACTCAACATTAGTAAGAACTGGTGATTGGTTTTTTTTTTGGATAATAATGAGAGTAACCACAATTTGACACACAATACTTGATTAATAGGCTCTCCAAAAAAAAAAATGATATTGTAAATTGTAAAGACCTTATTAATCGTAATAAGTGTCACCTATTAAGATGAGGGACTTTTTTATCCGTATCCAAAATATTAAAAGCTTTGGATCATTTTCACAATGGAAATAGTTATTTTTTATGCAATAATAGGTCTTTACCTATGAAATTGCCGTTTTGTATGAAAAAATTAAACGAATTTTTTTCATGCATTTTTTATTTGTATGAATCGAAGTAATTACCCATGCAATCAATGCATCTTTGCCAACGCAGTGGCAGTTTATTGATGCCCTTCTTAAAGAAATCAGCTGGACGGGAGGCAACAAATTCTTCAAAGGCATTTTGTACTGCCTCTCGGGTATTGAATTTTTTTCCCGCCAAGAAGTTATCCAAATTCTGGAAAAAGTAGTAGTCTGTAGGCGCAAGGTCTGGTGAGTAGGGCGGATGACGGAGAGCTTCCAACCCCAGGTCTTGCAACTTGGAGACCGTCTGCTGTGCAGTATGAGGTCGCGCGTTGTCGTGCAGGAGCAGCGGAGACGAGCGATTGACCAATGCTGGTTGGAGATGTGCCAGCTTCTCCATCATTGTGTTCAGTTCTTCACAGTACACATCTGAAGTAATGCTCACCCCGTTTGGTAAGAAGCTGTGATGAATCACACCGGCGCTAGACCACCAAACAGTGACCATCACTTTTCTAGGGGTAAGTTTTCGTTTAGGGCATTGTTTAGGTGCTGAACCAGGATCCAACCAACTTGCTGAGCGCTTGCGGTTATCAAACAAAATCCATTTTTCATCGCAGGTAACAATGCGGTTCAAAATTCCTTCATTTGTGTGTCTGTTGAGCAGTGCAAGGCACGTCTCGACGCGTACTTCGCGCTGGCGATCATTGAGTTCGTGGGGCACCCATTTGTCAAGCTTTTTTACCTTGCCAATTTGACGCAAATGGACCAATATTGTTTTGACGCTAACGTCGAAAGCTGCTGCTAATTCAGCTGTAGATTGTGTATCATCAGCTTCCACAATCGCCTTTAATTCGTCATTGTCGACCAAAGTCTTCGGACGACCGCGAGGTTCATTTTTCAGGTTGAAATTTCCAGAACGGAAGCGAGCAAACCAATAACAAGTGGTGCGTTGGTTTGTAGTGTTAGCTCCGTAAACGTCGTTGATGTTGCGGGCCACTTGTGCCGCGTTGCTGCCACGACGGTACTCATATTCCATAATTACTCGAATTTTTAACGTATCCATGATGACGAAAAAGATTGAAATGCGATGAAAATGTAACACTAATCAATAAACAAATGACTACTTTTGGAAAAAAAAATCCATGTTTTTAAAATAAAATTAATTTGAAATTAGAATTCTTAGTCAAACAAAAATTATTTTGATTTGAAATGGCCAGTACTGCAGAACGGCAATTTCATAGGTAAAGACCTAATATAAACATTACAGTCGTTATACATAAATGCTATTCAAAAGCCCGATCATTACAATATCTCCAGCGGCGACGGAACTCAAGCGACAAAACGTATAGCGAGACGAGAAAATGTTCCTAGATTTTTCTACTGATATTTCAGTACGCGAGACTGACTAGACGGGGTGCGTTCCTATGTTTTACGTACTTAAGTAAGTTTAGTGATAGAAATGGATATTACTACCCCCGTAGGTACCTAAAAATAAAATCCTCTGCATCATTTTCACAATAACAAAAGTAATTTTTAACCGACGAAAAAAAGGAGGAGGTTCTCAAGTCGATACGTATTATGTATTTTTTTTTAAATATGATCTTTCATAACTTTTTACAGAGTTGTCCGATTTAAAAGATTCTTATTTTATTTGGAAGGGTGTACCTCGAAGTTGGTCCCATGTAAAATTTATTAACTTTTCTTGGGCAGTTTTTGAGTTAGCTTCAATAGTACTTACGTATTTTTTCCCACTTTTTATGTGGATGATGTTCTAATTTCTTTTGCAGGTGGTGGTATTCGAATTTTTGTGGGTAGTACCACAACTAAAAAGTGAAAAATGAAACCTTTTTTTACAAAAAAGTAATAACCGACTTCCAAAAAAACACTACAAAGTGAAAACTAACTTTAATTTCGGAAGTCGGTGGCAAACAACGAAATTACAAAACCAAAGATACCGACTTCCGAAATTAAAGTTATTTTTCACTTTTTAGTGTTTTTCTTGGAAGTCGGTTTGTTATTTTTTATAAAAATGTTTTAAAACTTACAATGTATTCAAAACAACAAAAGTAATTTTTAATGCCATTCAAAAATCCGATTACTACAATATCTCCAGCGGCGACGGAACTCAGGCGACAAAACGCATAGCAAGACGAGAAAATGTGCTTAGATTTTTCTACTGATATTTCAGTACTCGAGACTGACCGCGTTCCTATGTTTTACGTACTTGGGTACATTTTTCTAGAGGAAAGGTTACGATTTCACGTCAGTGACATTTAGGCGGTGACGCAGGCCAGCACGGCAAGCTTTGCGAATTGTATCGGGGTAGGATCGATAACCGTAAACCTGCGACAGCTTACACCAATACACACATTTTTATGAAAGTATGTGTCTTCTATTGTTTGGGATTTTGGATCTTATTTTATTGGAGAGAGGCGAGAGAACGTTATGAGATTTTAAATTACCTTCTGGAAAGAATTATGCAAAGGTGCTTCTAAACTCGCAATATTTTACTGGCTGCAACACGGTGGCTGGTAACATTGCCAGCAATACCAGCCAGACAATGCAATATTGCAGTAATGTCCCGGCCATACCTATAGCCACTACATGTTTGGTGATCATGCATTTTCACGTGCGTGAAATAAGGTCGAATTCACAATAATCTTTTTCTTTTTTTCTTTTAAAACAACATATGCCGCTGCGACACGTGTGATTTCGTTAGCCATTGTTGTCTGATTGTGTAGCCCGTTTACGAGTGTGAATCATGAGCCATATAAGTAGTTGCAGATATATTGCAATACATGGCCCTGCCATAGATTGCTCAGCCAAGAGCTGTAATAAAATGTTTTCGAGATGTCCGAGCAATAGTTGCCAATAAGTACAGTCACAAATTGCCGGGAAAGTATATCCCGTTTAGGACCGCCTTTACAGTTTGTACTTAAACATTTCATGAAAAAGGATACTTATAGTATAATCTACTGTGTAATGTAAACATAGCTAGATTATCTGTAAAACTTATTGGAGTAGGATACTGTTAGGTCTCCGACCTCGCAGGGGGATAGCTACGCTATAAATTAAAGAGGTAGGGTGGTAAACCAGGGATTTAATAATTTCTAACCCTCAATACATTTTTTTTCGGCCCATGGCCGCCTGACTTTCACTTCTATAGTTTAAATCAAAGTTTGTCTCTTAAACTATTTAAACATCCACGGAGGTTGCATGCTAAAACGCATAAGGTTCAAAGCCTCTACAAAACCTATGGCCTGCCATAACCTCAAATAAGAGACACACGCAGATATGATGTGACCCCTATTTTATAAAAGATTTAGTTTGATTATCGAAGATTTATAACTGAATGTCCTGCAAACTGAGTACACTGTAACCCCAAAATACATAATAAATGCCAATCAATAAAATACCTTAAACCGTACTAATTTTAATGCAAACTCATCAGTCAGGACTTGAGCGTCGTGTGACTGATTAATTTGTGTAATCTCCACCACAGTTTCAATAGTCAATTAATTATTATGAATGCATGTCTAAAATTAGGTACATAATTAGTAATTACCTAACATTAACTTGATTTGATTTACGTTGTATTCGCGAACAGGTACATAAAAAGTAAAGAAAATGTTTATTTCATCACAGAAACACATAAATTGCGAATTATTTTTTTTTTAAATCCGTCATTCAACTTACCATTTTGCAGTTTTCAAAATTAAATGCTGGAAAAAAGTATTTTTTTAGGTTTCTGTACCTCAAAAGTAAAAAAAATGGAACCCTTATAGGATCACTTCCTTGTCCGTCTGTTTGTCTGTCAGTCTGTCAAGACCCTTTTTCTCAGGGACGCGTGGAAGTATCAAGTTAAATTTAATATTAAATACGTAGGTCTACGGTCTCTTGAAGCTCTAAAAAAATCAAGCTTTTATGTCAACGTAATAAAAAAATACGGCCATCTAAGCGACATATTTTTATACTCGCAAATAATCTATAATGATGAAATTTGGCAAGAAGCAAGGTCTCACAGCACAAGTGAAGGAAAAAGTCCAAAAATCGTTAATTTGTAGTTTTACGAGTATCACATTTTTTTTTGTGATTACAAACTTACATTTGCAGTTGGAGAATTGACAGTGACGCATATCGATGTATGGTAGAACATGTTTTTCAACTACAATGTTAAGATTGTTTTTGGGTCAAATTCATCTCAACTACGAAACCCTTCATTGTGCGTGATCCGACACGCACTTGGCTGGTTTTTTTGGAATGTATCAAAACATCCAATTCAACCTACCTGACCTGAAAAGCTTATCAGTCATCTTCAATTCATCAGCCTATACCTAACTGGTGTGTGTAAAAAATCTACGATACCGAAATACCGAAATTCACACGTAGGTAAGGGATTAGTTTGCAAGCATGTTAGCAATACCTTTTACACGAAAGATTCAAAGCTCACCCACGTGCTTTCAAGCTATACCAACACTTGGACTTTCGTGTTTTAATACGTGTCAAAGATAAGAGTTTACGATAACGTTTGCATAAGTTTAGCCTCACGATAAGCAATGTAACATTGAGAGAAAACATTTTACAGGAATATATTTCAGAGATTGTTGTTTTGCTAATATATGGGGTATGCTCTGTTCCAAAAATATCAGATGGAAGTGTAAACAAACCCTGTTTAGATTAAATTCTTACGTAATCCTTTTATAGTAAGTATCTCACGAACCGACACGTGTTTTACTTGTGTTTACCAAGAATACAAACACACTGTGACTGTGTGCTTGAAGATAAGTAGCGTCAGCACAAAACACTCAAACGCACACACCACACACTCTTCCGACTTCGCAGTCGTCTCGGACGGTACCGAGAGTCCCTGCGCAGTACACACACATTCACAGCGTGTTTGTACACTTGACAAACACAAGTAAAGCGCGTGTCGCTTCGTGAGATAAAAATACTGTAAGCCGACATAAGCACGGACGTAAAAATATCGCGGCGGGATTTTATCGCGCACTGGATTTTCAACTCTCGATGTTGAGCCGAGCTTCGAGAATCCAACAGAGTCATCCCAGCGCGTCGAAACAACACACTTGGATTTTCAACTCTCGGCGCTAAGCAGAGCGTTGAAAATCCAGTGCGCCAAAAATAATCGCCGCGATATTTTTACGTCCGTGCGAACGTCGGCTAAGAGAATACAGATGTATGTATTTAAAAAGGTTTAAGCTCTATATAATCACCACTTTTTCCAACAAGTATTGATTGAATAACGTGATTAAATTACAACTGAAAAGCATCGTCGAAAATTTGAGGTTATAAAATTGTTACCTTGACTGTCAAATGAAAAACATCTTTTGATTTTTTTAAATTAGATTGTTGGATATAATAACTTTATATTTAAGTGGCACTACAAATTGGCATCCACAGGTATATTTCTGATCCATTTCTTTACTTTTGGAACGACGACTAAGAACAAAATATTCCTGTAATGTTTTACCCTTTCAAAACGCTCGTTGATTAGTTGAAAACGCAGAAATTATTGAACGTGTCACATCTATTATGGAGAATGTAAGACTGCTAGTTAAGCCCGCATTATGTATGCAAACGAATGGATATCGCTCTTGATCGACCTGAATCTTCAGGTCACTGGTATTTATTGCGTGCACTACGAGGGAGTTTGCTTTGATCTGCCAACGCAAACATCTATCATCTCTACGTATAAACTTTTAACTATGAAATACAACTCCAGAGAGAACTTTTAAAAATATGAAGCTCATTTTACGTTTGACCTACAAGGTAAGGTAGGTAATAAATCTATTATATTCGCGGAGCTCGAGACTCGGTTATTCTGATGAAATATATTCAATTTGTGTAAGTCGTTTCAATTTACAAATGTGGAGTTATTAATTTTGACATGCCGTATATTTTGCGATGTTTGTTTCTGCAGACTGTTTCTGTTTTGGGTAATGTAAAAAAAAAATACTACCTACCTTTTTAAAGTCTTCTTTACTTAGATCATAGAAATAATAATAAAACCTCCAGTGGCTAAAAGTAAATAACCTGAATTTGGCTAATCAAAGAAAATACAAGGTGTAAGTGTAAACACCGATATCCTTTTAAGGGGTCATTATGAACAACTTTTACTATGGGACCAATCCTGAAATCGTGAAAAAAAAATTAGCTGTTCCCTACATTTTTGTTCGCATAACTCGTCAAAATGTAGGGAACAGCAGTTTTTTTTCGCAATTTCAGGTTTAGTCTTATACTAAAAGTTGGTCATAATGACCCCTTAAAAGGATAAATAACGGTGTTTACACTTACACCCTGTATTGTCATTAATTTGTTCATTATTAAAACCTCGTATGGAGCTCGTGACTAAGTAATAACAGTCGCACGGGTCGATCCGAGGTTAAGCTACGCTTGCCGGGGTTGTCCGTGGACGGGTGACCATCTTTACATACCGAGATTCCTCCGTGCCTGGCTGTCATTCGTGGATCTTTGACAGTCGTTGCGGGTCGTCAGAAGCCCGAAAGTCTGACAACCAGTCTTAGCAAGGGACCTCCACAAGCCAGTAAGAACTGGTATTGCATCCGGTTAGACTGGAAGCCGACCCCAACATAGTTGGGAAAAGGCTAGGCAGATGATGATTATTAAAACCTCACTTTTGGTTTCTTTTCTCTATCCCAACTAATGAATAAGTAGGTTTGTTTCTTCAGCCATTTCCACTAATTAAATTATTGTCAACGTAACATAAATTGAAAAGCATTAAAACGTATAAATGAACTCTTACTAGTACATCACATGGCGGCCCGCATCACCGGTTAGTAATTTGATTGATGAGAGCGCGCCGCAGTCGGCGAGTCGTGATGTAACCGGCAGTTGTACACAATGGCCGGTTATTAGCGTCACTTCTGCGTATTCATTATTGAATGGGAGGTTTTGCATCGAGTAATTATTTTCAAGCAATGGATAACATAACGCGTAAATTATTGTAAGATTCGGTTTTAAAAGTGTAGGTAAACAACATATTTGACTGTCGCTTATCTTATCAAGTATGCCATCTATATAAACAAAAATTTACTTTAAAAAAAGTAATAAAAAAAGTAAAAACCGACTTCAAAACCTAAAACGAATAAAATAACTTTAAAAAAAAAACTTAACAGCTTCTGAAGTTGGTGTCAAGCTAAGGTGCATTGAAGAATGGAAGACACCGACTTCAGAAGCTGTTAAGTTTTTTTTAAGTTATTTTATTCTTTTCTTCGGTTTTGAAGTCGGTTTTTACTTTTTTTAAAGTAAATTTATTTTTCCATTTTTAGTTGAATATACAATTGCGACAATTACATGAGCCCAAGACGAACGAAAAGAAGAATCATCACAAAATCCGCTTAGAAATGTCGGAATTTATGCGTATAACTTCGTCATGAGACTAATAGCCTAAATGTATTATATACTAAAACCTTCCTGAAAATATGCAGATTACGTAGTGAAAAAATCACCAAAATTGGTTCATTAAATTTTGAGAAAATCGCGGACAAACAAACATAAATACATACATACGGGTCGAAAACAGAACCTCCTTTTTTGAAGTCGGTTAAAAAGAGAAGTCCTGACTGACCGACTGACTGACTCATTTACGCCCCGCCCAAACCCTTGAACCTAGAAAGCTGAAATTTTGCACAGAGGTTCCCTTTATAATGTAAACAAGGAGTAAGGAAGGATTTCCCGGTAGCACGTTCCCATGGGATATTTTCCGACATCCACGCGGCCGAAGCCGCGCGGGAAGTGCTAGTCTACTTATAAAATACTAGCAGGCAGCGCCCCGCGGTTTCACTCGCGTAAGTCTCGAACACGTAGGAATATCGGGATAAAAGTACCTATTGTATGTGTTAATCCAGGTTATAAACAAATTTCATCAAAATCCGTTCATTAGTTTTTGCGTGAAAGAGTAACAAACATCCATCCATCCATCCTCACAAACTTTTGCGTTTATAATATTAGTAGGATTGAGAAAGGTTACATGGTAAAGCCATGCTGACTAAAACCTTTACAGTACTTGCACTAGGTGAACTAACATTTTAACTCGTTTTTTTTCCAGATTAATACGTGAGGCGATTGAAATCAGGAAATATAAAAATTTCAACAGAGAAAATGGATACCGACTGCCTAAAACTTGGAATCCAGTCATTAGCAAATGCAAGCAACGCCGGTCGTCCGACGAGGTCCGCCAGTGTGTAAACGTCAATAGTGTTGTGTGTAGAAGTACCGACAGTGACAATAACAAAAATTGTGAAGACCAAATGAGGGTAGATGCCAATACCCGCACTTTACGAAGTCGTCGCTGAGCTGTCATCAGTCCTCCCGTGACCACGATCGCTACAAGGAGGTCGAAACGTCGGGAAACAAGTAGGTACCTGTTTACCTCGTAAAAAGGAATATCGCGAGAAGACCCGTTCTCAGTTTTGTTTATAATATTAGGTCTTTACCTATGAAATTGCCGTTCTGCAGTACTGGCCATTTCAAATCAAAATAAATTTTGTTTGGCTAAGAATTCTAATTTCAAATTAATTTTATTTTAAAAACATGGATTTTTTTTTCCATAAGTAGTCATTTGTTTATTGATTAGTGTTACATTTTCATCGCATTTCAATCTTTTTCGTCATCATGGATACGTTAAAAATTCGAGTAATTACGGAATATGAGTACCGTCGTGGCAGCAACGCGGCACAAGCGGCACGCAACATCAACGACGTTTACGGAGCTAACACTACAAACCAACGCACCACTTGTTATTGGTTTGCTAGCTTCCGTTCTGGAAATTTCGACCTGAAATGAACCTCGCGGTCGTCCGAAGACTTTGGTCGACAATGACGAATTAAAGGCGATTGTGGAAGCTGATGATACACAATCTACGGCTGAATTAGCAGCAGCTTTCGACGTTAGCGTCAAAACAATATTGGTCCATTTGCGTCAAATTGGCAAGGTAAAAAAGCTTGACAAATGGGTGCCCCACGAACTCAATGATCGCCAGCGCGAAGTACGCGTCGAGACGTGCCTTGCACTGCTCAACAGACACACAAATGAAGGAATTTTGAACCGCATTGTTACCTGCGATGAAAAATGGATTCTGTTTGATAACCGCAAGCGCTCAGCAAGTTGGTTGGATCCTGGTTCAGCACCTAAACAATGCCCTAAACGAAAACTTACCCCTAGAAAAGTGATGGTCACTGTTTGGTGGTCTAGCGCCGGTGTGATTCATCACAGCTTCTTACCAAACGGGGTGAGCATTACTTCAGAGGGCCAATTCTCGTAATTAAAAACGTTCAAATTCCAAGTCGCAATGTCAGCCAGCGACAATCAAATGTCAAAAATGTAGGCAAACTCTATACAATTTTGACAGATTGAGACTGAGATGAGATTGCGAACGTTGTTATAAAAATACGGGAATTGCCCCTCTGATGTGTACTGTGAAGAACTGAACACAATGATGGAGAAGCTGGCACATCTCCAACCAGCATTGGTCAATCGCTCGTCTCCGCTGCTCCTGCACGACAACGCGCGACCTCATACTGCACAGCAGACGGTCTCCAAGTTGCAAGAACTGGGGTTGGAAGCTCTCCGTCATCCGCCCTACTCACCAGACCTTGCGCCTACAGACTACTACTTTATCCAGAATTTGGATAACTTCTTGGCGGGAAAAAAATTCAATACCCGAGAGGCAGTACAAAATGCCTTTGAAGAATTTGTTGCCTCCCGTCCAGCTGATTTCTTTAAGAAGGGCATCAATAAACTGCCACTGCGTTGGCAAAGATGCATTGATTGCATGGGTGATTAATTCGATTAATACAAATAAAAAAAACCATGAAAAAAATTCGTTTAAATTTTTTCATACAAAACGGCAATTTCATAGGTAAAGACCTATTATTAACACTAAATGCCCCAGACGTAATAACAATAAAATTTCTATTGTGTCTCGTTGAGTGTCCTTCAACCGATTAACAATTACCAGGTGGCATAAATTGAAACTCGTTAAATCGTACAAATGACTCTTGATACCTACTTAGTCGGTACATTACAGTTACAGGGCGGCCCGCATCACCGGTCAGTAATTTGATTGATGAGAGCGCACCGCACTCGACGAGTCGCGATGTAACTGGCAGTTGTCCACAATTACCGATTATTAGCGTCACTTCGACGTATCCATAGCGATTATTTGATTATTCAGTGGAGGTTTTGAATCGAGTGATTTTTTTTCATCAAATTAACATGTCTTGGTTAAATAAGTTTTTTATGCTTAGTTTTTGTAGTCATTTTAACCTATTGACCGCATGGTTTTATATCAATTGCCGACCTGTGCCCCCAGCATACAGCTTTGAAATCGACAATTAAATACCTACGACGAATGAGGTCGTGCAATGAAATAAAAAAACCGGCCAAATTCGTGTCGGACCACGCACAATGAAGGGTTCCTTAGTTGGGATGAATAAATTGAAAAACGTGTTCTGGCATATATCGATATGCGTCACGGTCAATTCTCCAACTGAAAATGTAAGTTTGTAATCGCATACATTTTTTTTTGTGATAAAACTACAAATTAACGATTTTCGATTTTTTTCTTTTCTTGTGCTGTGAGACCTTGCTTCTTGCTACATTTCATGATTCTATGTCAACGGGAAGTACCTTATAGGTTCTGATTTGTTTGCGAGTATCAATAATGACTGGTATTATTATTATTATTTATAATGTTGTATAGTAATAATAGCTTTCAATAAATAATCTGTCAGTAGCCTCATAATATTAAATTAATTATCATGTTATAAAATGATCTCATAAACTTACCTACCTATTGCAAATTATAAACTGTTAAATAGTGTTGTACCATAATATTATGTTGTTGCCTCAATTGTTATCTCTCTATTATTATTCATAAAATTGTCGTTATAAGGACTGTAATACTGTCAGGAAAAAAAAATACAATGTTCCAGATTCAAAAAGTATTATTTTTTTTATTTATGATTTTACCTGAGTTTTATATTTTCTTCTCTATGTGTATGTGTCTCTGTCTTTAATTATTGCTATTGGTTTGCAACCCTGTTAATTAAAGTTTAATTACTTAATTAAATAAGTAAGATACAGTCTGAAAACAAAGAGTAGTTTTTCAGATAGGTAGTCGACAGTATTTTGACATGTTTGATTCTCGATTTGATTTCCAAGTTTTGTTTATGATTTTAAGATTAAATTAAAGGTGTGCACTGGGTACAGAGGTGGTTTTTCAATCGAAATAATCGACATTCATGTGATTATTTTCCTAGTTTACAGAATAAACCTGCTCTATAATCAATAGTGTTGGATCATTAAGTTCCCTTCAAAATGGTTGAGCTAATTGGTGCTGATCCATGCGTCATGTTCGTGAACGGGCGCCGTCAGTTGGGACTGGTCGTCTCTTAGCTGCCATGGCTTATTTTTAATTTTAATATTTAATTTAGTTGTTTTAGTTTTTATCTTTTTATTACGGACGCTTTTTAACGTGCACGTCTTTCTACATTGTTCTCACATGTATATTTTCAACATGAACGATGTAACCAATATTTTGTAAAAATATTATGATTTAAAAGAGTGTCCGTGGAGTTTCTTGCCCGTTCTTCTCCATAGGGATCTACTACGCTATGGAATGGGCAACTAGCTTCATCTTTCTGACTGACCGACCTATTGACAATTCAAAAGTGCCTGTAATTGGTTTATTTGAAATAAATGCTTTGAGTTTGAAAAAAAAAAAAAAAAAAAAATAGTCATGAGCAGGCATGAGTCATAGCATGAGGTCCTGGGTTCGATTCCCAGGTCTGGCAAAGTGTTATTGAGTTTTTCTATCTTGAATTTCTCCAGACTCTGGGCTACTTCCCGGAGTCTGGAGTTGTGCCTGGTTGAGTTGATGGCAATAGGCTCGTTCCCTACATCGGACTTAAACATAACTAGCGAAATGTGAGTGTACCCTAATAGGTACACCACTGCCCAACCCTTCGGGGAAAACAAGGCGTGGTGTTATGTTATGTTTATAAACAAAGGTCTCCCTAAATTAGAAGAATAATGCTTCTAATATCTATAAAAATTACACTATCCAAATCCCTGAAAAAAAAAAAAATGTGGTTAGGCCTCCTATTCCAAACGGCGCTGACGTCCTGCACCTATAGGCTCATGATATCTGCAGACTGGCGACCAGTAGCTGTGTGAAGTTTTGTCGGAGGAGGGTTCCTTTTTGATGAAAATAATAACAGCAATTAGATAAGTCTTCAGGAGATTTCAGGAGACGACTTGCGTAACTCTTCAGGAACAGAATGACGGTCAATATTTACCATGCCGATGGCTACGTTCTCTGCCCCCTTCCATCGTCGAGGATTCTGGTGCTCTGCCTTGTGATCTTGTAAACCTCATTGTGGATCTTTAGTTTTCGAAACGAATCTTCAACTATCTTCAAACTTGAATTATGTGATAAGGTTTCAGCAATAAATCTTCAGTCTTCAAGCTTGACTCTTCAATCTTGAATCTTCTATAATAAATCTTCAGGAATATTGATTGATCCATTCTATATCCGCGAAGCAGTCTTTACAATGACTGATGAGGTAAACTTCAAAAAATAAAAGGTAGGTAACTGTCAAAATATCGATAATTTATGGAGAGTCCAGTAGGTTGTGCCTGAACGTCAGCTGATAAGGTAACATGAAGGTATAGTCAACTGCACATCAGTGGTAACAATTTGACATTGACAGCGGCTTTATGTCGTAGCAGTAAGGACGGTATTCGTAGCACTTACGAGTATGTCCAGTTGACGGGATCTACCGAAGGGAAAATTAGCAGCTGATGGTTACTTCGAGGTGTAAATGTCAATAATTTAAAGCTTTATAAAGAGGTACGGGTATACTATGTATATCGATTTTGTAATCAACAGGTGATTTCGTCGGTAATCTGTTTGAGGTGTAAATTACGGCTTGTTTTTATTGATTTGTGAGACGTGTTTTTCCATTGACGGTGGTAAATATAGGAGGTCAATCTTCACGTAACATTTTTCAGTACTTACTTACATTTTTTTTTATTTTCTTATAAAAAAAAACGCAAAACGGTCTTGAGAAATCTTCTACGCCTAATTGAAATTTTCATCATTTATCATTAACTATTAAAATTATAATGAAAGCCGAGCCCATACTACCTCAGCTTTTTATCTCGCTCGCACGATACTGCTCGCGGACTGAGTGAGAGCGAGACTGAGTTTGTGCGTGGCGCCGATAGTTTAAGTAATTGCTTTTTACGGTGAATATAATGGTAATTTAAAAAAAATAAAAAACATAAGACCTGCATTATGGTTACTTCAGTTTGTACGCAAAGTTTTTGAATAACAGTGGTGTATGTTCGGTTTGGAGTTAACTTTGGAATTTTTTTTGTCGAGAAAATTTTATGGAATCGTGTTTTCGTCAAACATATAGAGTGACTGGTACCCTACACAGTACTTAACATTAATCCTCAACTTTACCATAAATTTATTTCAAAATGAATGCAGCAGTATTCTCGACATAGGTATTGGAGGATCATGCTAAGCCATTTGAGGTAGTATACCATCTAAATCATTGGTCGCGTTACTTTGCTCCATCAGTATCAAGAGCTATAGGTACGGTCAGCAACAGAAGTCGGTTAACACTGCTACTTTTTGACATCATATAAATTAACACAAAATGATTCGATATACTGCTTTTTTTCGTTTAACTGTTGTTCAAAAATGTTCTTAAAATTTAAGTAGGTACTTCTGTTCCGATTTGCATTAAATATTTCGCATAATAATTAAGATTCAAAAGTGTTTATCGACATTTTTTTGCTGACTGTACTATGTAAAGGTACCCTTATATATATTATAATAAGATATACAATCACAAATATAAATACTTTACCCAAATTTACGCAAAATTCGAAAGCAAGTGTGTTACAAAAACGGCATTAATAAGTCAGTTTTTTTACCAATTGAGATTTCTAAGCCAATTGAGATCTTTTTAGCTAATAAATTAATTGCTAAGCTTTGTTATTGTGTTGTTCTTTTCTGTAAAAACATCATATCATATCTACCGAGCTTATCTACTTAAAAGTTTCTTTGATTTCACCAAAAACAACTTAAGTATTTTGCGTTTCCGCAAAAAAAACACATTTCCAATGACATGAGTGTAGTTTTTGAAGGATACCGTCTTTTTATCTCTCAATAATGACACTTCGTTGTGAAGAGCTTTTATACAGCACTTGTCAAAAAGAAAACTTACTTAGTTTTTTTGTTTTTTGGTACTGTAAAACTTTTCTTGTTGACAAATGCTGTTTTTATAGAAAGATATTCGATTGCAACTTTGAGAAAATACTTTATTTCATAATAATATAGTATGGTTTCAACAATACCATGTTCGTAACATAATTCTATCTATAGGTAGGTACTTTAGGAGAAATTTGGTTTTGAATCATGCGCAAGTCTTGTGTAATTATGCTCGTGACTGTACATACCTACGTGATCTGATCATTATCTGATTACACCTCATCCTGTATGGTTCTGGCTTAATTGCAATATCATTGACTAAGGGCCTGCGGAAGAACTTGACGGGTCATGTTTCAACTCGACCCAATTTATTTTAGCAGATAAAAACATGTACCTAATTTAGAGTGTGGTAAAAAAATAACCGGGTTAATATGGGAGCCCAGCTAAAATTAGATGGACCAACTTCCAAAAAGGAGGAGGTTCTCAATTCAAACATGTGTTTTTTTTTTAAAGAAAAAAAAATTGCCGGGCTTTAACCTTTAGTATAGGAGGTATGCAGTGTATAGTTTCCGGTTTAACTTAACATATTGCTGTCTTTTATTAACCCGTAAAAAGAATGAGAGCTAGAAAAAAGACGTGCACAAACTCATTATTATTGCATGAGCAGATTAAAATAAAACGGTCAACGGCTTTCCCATTGATCTGAAACCTCATTCTTTCACCGACTCATTACTGTAGCGTTCAGATACCTACATAAACGTAGAAAACATGGTATACCTACTGAACGAAATGGGATCAGTTAACAAAGAACAGTTTTACCGCGTTTTTAGTTTCTTTTTTTTCTTTTTATGTTTGTGTGGGTGCGTTTATAAGTGTGCCGTAGTTTATTTATTTATTAGGAAACTCTGTTGAGTTATATTATAACTAATTACATGAGTAATGAATGTTCACCACACTATCAATGAACAGCTCAAAGCAGTTGCGCCAAAGTTACAGCATCCTACAGTCTGTATACACTGTTCAATGATAGCGAGATGATGACAATTATCACTTAGCCAATAATGGAGTTTCACGGCATTGATAAAGCTAGGTAACTAGAAAGTAGCGAGAGAAAACAAATGAAAAAACTTAAACAAGTATACCTATCAATAATAGAAAAAATGCGATTGTTGACACATTACTCACATGAAATTAAGGTTAAAAATATATACCATGACTATGTATGTAGTGCTGAAGTACCAAATTAGACTTCACAAGTACATAATTAATTTATAGATTGAGGTTGTCTAGTCTTAATACAGGGTGTATCAGAAGGTGTGGTCAAATTAAAGGGTGTGGTACATACCATCAAACTGAACAACTTTCTCCATGGGACCAACATCGTAATCGATAAAAAATTATCAGCCACTCCATACAAAACTTCAATACCTACTCGACCCAACTTTATAGGACGGCTGATAATTTTTTTCTCGATTACGATGTTGTTCTTATGCAGAAAGTTGTTCAGCTTGATGGTTTGTACCACACCCTTAAGTTTGACCACCCCTTTCTGGTATATTGTTTTATTGTTTACTGATCTCTGTTTATAATGCATTAGGTACATTCGTACTACTAACATTTAAAAGTTCAAAAACCGCGGTAAAATACGAAAATATTTATTGATAAACTACCCATGTATTATTGTTGATATACGTTGCTTGCTTGGCATAGGTACATGTCAAACTATCAAGGCACAACAATGTCCTATAGACTTCGATTTAAGCCTATAAAGTACTGAATGAATGTTCAAAGTCGGTCATCGATTTTGGTACGGTACTGTTGACTGTTACTACCTAAGTTCTCTTTTTTTAAACTGAAAATCCAATATGGCGGAGGGTTTAAACGTCACGTCAACTAACGGTTGAGTCAGTTTCGACAATAGCGCTTAAGTGCAAGAGAAAAGTCGAAAATTAGTTTGCTACTTGAATGTCTGTTGTACAATAAAATTAACGAATTTTGTGCTCGGAGATGGTTTTCTGTTACTATGAGATAATGATATTATATCATTGAGTTGTGTTTCAGTCATTAATTGATTGAAGTATTCATTCAATGTGGTTACTTGCTATCCTTCTCCTTGGAGAAGTACACTCCTCTTTTCCTACCTTTAGGCCTAAAAGAAAGCTAAGCTAGCCAGATTTTTTTTAGTTTCATTGCTTGCTTTACTGCTATTTTTATTGTTTCGTAGAGTATAATAATAAATATTAATCATTTTATTTCAAGTTTCACAGACTCATTAAATTAATCATGCATCATCTTCATCTTCATCTTACATTATAAAATTATTCAAACATCAGATTATTAACAAAACAACAAATAAGTACTCAATAGACTTGTTGCAGTGTTGCCACATTATCTGCGCTCAATAGGTTTATGTATTATATAAGTTAGGTTTTATGCCCATGTGTAGATAAAAATTATTGTAAATATTCGTGTGCCCTTTTAGTGGCGGATGTGTCCTGAACACAAATGACTAAATATACCAACGTTGTTGCTACCATATCCGACGAATAAATGTCTTTATCGTTGTCTTTGATGCCATTGTGACTTTTCCAACAGTTCAATGACATTTTATGTTTCACCACAGAACTACGAGGTCGCGTTACGTGTCATTGGGCGATAAGATTTAATGGTTTTTGTACATAAACTGACAATCAGAGTCACCATAATAAAATCTGTTAATTTTGCATTCCTGTCTAGGTTTTCTAGTAAGCTAATTAAAGGTTGTTGGCCCAGTCTAGAGTGAAAGACGAGTGAGTAAGTGTTATATACCTATACCAAAGTGTTAACTTTGGTATAGAACCCTAAAAACACAAAGTTTTTAATATTTATGTAAATAAATAATAAAAACTTTGTGTTTTTAGTATTTATGTTTTTACGGTTCCGTACCTCAAAAGGACAAGACGTATCCCTTATAGGATCACTTCGTTGTCCGTCTGTCTGTCTGTCAAGATCCTTTTTCTCAAGAACGCGTGGAGATATCAAGTTGATATCAAATACGTAAGTCTCTTGAAGCTTTAAAAAAATCAAGCTTCTAAGTCAACGCACTAAAAAAAATACGGCTATTTTTGATGCTCGCAAATAAATCAAAACCTATAGAGTAAGTACCTAGGTACTTCCCGTTAACCTAGAATCATGAAATTTGGCAAGAAGCAACGTCTCACAGCAAAAGTAAAGGAAAAAGTTAGAAAATCCTTAATTTGTAGCTTTATCAAATAAAAAAATAAATTGCGATTTCAAACTTACATTTGCTATTGGAGAATTAACCGTGGCGTCTATCGAGGAGAACAAGTTTATCAACTACATGTTAAGTTTGTTTTAGGGATAAATTCTTTTCAACAAACGGAACCCTTTATATTATGCGTGGTCCGACACACACTTGGCCGATTTTTTGTTTTGCGAGTGTTTCACTTGAAGATGATTTATACGCTATAAAATTGTGAAGCTTCGCAAGCGTGGGTCTTGTACTGAAGTGGAGCCATGTCAACTTTCTGTCAAAGAGTAGTGTTGAATGCAAGGTAATTATCACGATACGTACTTGGCGCTTAGTCTATAAGCAACCTGTGATTTCTACACTAATGGAATCCACGCATTCAAGTCTTCTATTAGGAAATTGAAAATAAGTTGATAATAAAATTAGGAACTTCCTGTACTTACACATAACACTGCAAAATCTTGAACCCAAGTACAAGATTTTTTGAGACGGATATTAAATGATGAATCGGCGGATTATTTTCTGTATAATACTTAATCTACAAACAATAAAAACTTTTTTACAAAAAAATACAACCGACTTCCAAAAACAACACTACAAAGTGAAAAAAACTTTTTTACAAAAAAATACAACCGACTTCCAAAAACAACACTACAAAGTGAAAAAAACTTGCATAGCGTTTACCTACATTTTTGACACTAGATTGTCGCTGGCCTAAGATTGCGACTTGAATTTGAACGTTTTTACGTACGCGAATTGGCCTTCCGAACTAGTTAAATCAACATTTGAAAAATCTCAATGACATTATAATTGCAGAATACAAACCTACGCTATATCGTTTGTATTTCAGCAATTGTGAAACTTACGGTAGATATATATAAATGCCATAAGTTCCACAATTTTTACCTCACTGTAGTACTAACACCATTTTATGTTAATAGAACTCTCTAAAAAAGCCAAGGCCACACTTCAACAAAAAAACCGCCAACAATCACAAAATAATCAATAGAACCTATCCTAACATGATTACTTCAGCTAATCAAGTGTTCGTCATCGCGGCACGTCACTAGTCATCGTATCGATCGTCACGTCGATATCTGCATAGGCAGTCCTTGACACGGGCGGCCGTGTCACTACACTAGCTGTCAGATTTCTATTTAATCTATGCTCGCTTTGATGTTTGGTTCGTGAATATTTTAACATCTGTTACGTGCAGGGAAGGACTGCTCTATGTAATTATAACACTATTAGTTTAAATGCTTTTTGTTTTGTGTAGAAGGTTGACCTGCAGTGCTATTCTGTACCTACAAATTTCACCGTGAAAACCTAGGTGAAGTGAGTTGTCATTACACGATGCTAGGGATTGACACTATTGACAGCTCACTCCACGCTCACTTCACCTAAGTTTTCACGGTGAGATTTGTACAGAATAGCACTGCCGATTTTAATTGTGTATGTAATGGGTATATTTGCTTGTTGGTAGTTTAGTTTTTAATTTAAAACTGATTTGGATGTTTTAACTGAAGCATGATCTAAGCTAAATCCAAATTCTTCAGAAAACATTGACGATTTAAACACCTTTTTTTTCCTTTTTTTTTTTGTGGATGGGAAATCATCAGGGCGTGTCAGACTTGTACTGACTAAAACCCACCCGTGTTCCTTCAGTTGCCCGTGCCAGGGCCACGGTATCTCTTTCGAACTACCCGCGACCCCGGCGGCATCGGTCCTATTGGACCCCGTCACTGCTGACATCTCTTTGAGGCGCGCGTGGAACACAACGCGCCGTCGACCCGGGCCTGGCCCTTACCGGACGGCGAGCTGCCCATTACTCGTCGTCCGCAAGCCCGCGCCTACGGTGGCCGGGAATCGGCGAGAGATCGCTGCCGCCGATCGCCTTCGTGAGAACACGGCGGTGCTCCGCCCAAACCGGGCAGACCTCCACTGTATACGATTTAAACACCTGGCTGGATGGCTTTCGTGTACATTGTTTTTTTTTTTCTACACACCTCACACACATACACACACCTCCTTCACTTTACACACCCAGAGGACAGCAACCCTTTTCATTATTTTAAAGTAATTAAATTCTTAATTCAATATAAACTGTTTCCTTTTGTTCGTAAGCTCATACTAGCATACTTAGTACGAGAGCTTGAGGCGCTGCATGCTAAAACATAGGCTAATAATTTGGCACAATTGTAACTGATTTGCTCTTTAGCATAAGTATAAGTAGCTAAATAAGACAAATTGTGTATCATGTTTATTGTTTTTGGTCTAATCAATAAATATTATTATTATTATAAAAAAAATGTACACAAAAGCCTGAATAATTTAAAATTGCATTCAATAAACTTGCACAATTTTAATCAAAACCTATCTTAACTCATAGTGTTATCACCTATTGCACGAACGGTAACCCCTTAGTGTAGGCAATTTAAAAATCCAGGGTAAACGAAGCAATTTTAAAGTTTAGTACAGCCACAGTGTAATACTTTGTTGTTTTATGTATAACTTTTAAGAGATAGTGCATAAATAAATTGACTCAGTAAAATACCTACTATCTATATGTAATAAGGCCATGGGCATTGTCACTAAACCTCTAATAGTTGCAGCTGAGAGGGCCAGTTCCCGCAATTAAGAACTTTCAAAATCTAGTCGCAATCTCATATCAGCGAAAATTAATGTAAAAAATATTTATTAATAATAATAAACCATTTATTTCAGGCGACTCTGACCCATAGATAAATAGGGTAACTGCTATAGTAATTGGCCACTCATAAAAAAAGAGATAGAAACAAGGCAATGCAAGCAAGCTCATGAATGAAAAGGACGAAAAATATTTTATTTCGGTACATTTATTGAGAAAATGTACATAATTAAAATTATATTTATAGTTCAGAATCGTACCATGCACATCTGTCAACAATTTGGCCAAAAAACATTATAAGAATATAAAGCATTTTATTTAATAAACATACTTTTGTGTAAAAAAGTAATGATTTGACTACCCATTTGTAACAGCGTCCTTAATTAGTGCGTCAATCTATAATAATTAGGTGGGAATATAAATCAATTTCTATTGGTCGATACTCACATTTTATTCACTATATTTCAGTTTTTATATTAAGATAAACGATGGAACCTGTAAACATTGTCGTACTGCTAGTCGGCCGTCATAAGAAAGAAAGCCGTAACTACGTCAACGAGTTACAGCTTCGTGTGTACGACCACATAGCATTTTCTCATCTTCAAGATAGCATTTTCTTTGCCAAGTCCGAATATGTTAATAACTAATTTTTGACAAAATTGTCAGTTACGGCCTTCGTTCTTATAACGGCAATATTCATTGTATTTATGATTAGGTTAAAGTAGGGTAACTGTTAAAGTAACTGGCCACGCTTTAGTAATTGGCCACTCATTAAAAAAGAGGTAGAAACAAGGTAATGCAAGCAAGCTCATGAATGAAAAGGACCAAAACATTTCACTCCGGTACATTTATTGAGAAACTGTACATATCTAAAATTATATTTATAGTTCAGAATCGTACCATGCACATCTATCAACAACTTGGCCAAAAAACATTTTAAGAATGTTAAGCATTTTATTCAATAACCATACTTTTGTGTAAAAAGTAATGATTTGACTACCCATTTGTAACAGCGTCCTTAATGCCCAGTTTCCGAGGTATTTAAACGGAGTTTATGCATTCGATAGTGATTATTAGTTCGATATCGTTTTTCTGTACTATACGCTAAGGAAGAATTTAGCTTAAAAGTTGAGTGAATTACTATCGGGGGTTTCTTGGAGAACCTATAAAACCGAGCATTATGGAAGGAATTCGCTTAAATAGATAATTTTGTTGAATCAATATCCCGGGCATAATCCTTATTGGACCAGTACCCTTTAATTCGGCAAAGTTCGGTTTTCCCGAAGATGAACTATGAAATTTATTTATTTATTTAGGTTAACCAACAATTGTTTACACTACATACATTTCTGAATTAATGACTAGGGTAACATTTGCACGTGCAACAATTAATTATAGGTTAACACCACATGCACAAAAAAAGGCTCCCTACTAACATAATTATTCATAATATTAATTGAAACTAGAAATTATACAATAATAATTAAACTTAAAATTTAAGATTAACTAATACAGAATTAGAAAATGACTGATCAAATTATAAATTGATTAAATTACAATTGATTAATTAGCGTATGAATAAAATCTTTGAACGTTATCGTAGGTATATACTGTACCTATTACCTAAACTGTAACCTGCTAGAGATCTATGCCATTCGAAAAAGGCAATTAAAAGATACATTATAGACTGATCGAGATATCAACATCAGTTATAAGTTTGGGAAAGAAACTATATTTAACTAAGTATACCTAATAATGATATTCACAAATTAAAAAAAGAGTGCACAAATACATACTACAAACACAACAAACTGTGATCCAAATTAATGATTTAGGGGGAACCGGTTAAAAATCCAAGGTCGCGACTCATAGTGACCGTGAGTGAAAGTAGTTCAAAAATACTTCCTTATACTCGTATTACTAAAGTACACAGAAGCAAATAACCAAACATAGTTAGACAGTTTGTAAATTCCTACTATAATTTATCACTATAAAAGTTAGTTTCGATTTCTGAAAGGCTAATTACAACGGGAATTGCATAAATTATACTTACAGGGTACAATTTTGTAAACATCGTTATCCTTGTCAGGGGTCATTGTACTCATCATTATGAACAACTTTTACTACAGGACCAACCCTGAAATCGCGAAAAAAAAACAGCTGTTCCCTAAATATATGTTCTTCGCTTATCTCGTCAAAAAGTAGGGAACGGCTGTTTTTTTTTTCGCAATTTCAGGTTTGGTCCCATAGTAAAAGTTGATCATAATGATGCGTACAATAATGATACAATGAATGTGATAATGAGGATAACGGTGACTAAAATTACATCCTATATAAATGTTATCAACACAAGATTTTTTTTTAATAACAGGCGCACAGATCTAAATATATAAAACTCAAAGGTGACTGACTGACATAGTGATCTATCAACGCACAGCCCAAACCACTGGAGGGATCGGGCTGAAATTTGGCATGCAGGTAGATGTTATGACGTAGGCATCCGCTAAGAAAGGATTTTGATAAGTTCTACCCCCAAGGGGATAAAATAGGGGATGAAAGTTTGTATGAAACTTTGTCAATTTTAAACCGATCGGGCTGAAATTTGGCATGCAGGTAGATGTTATGACGTAGGCATCCACTAAGAATGGATTTTGATCATTTCTACCCCCAAGGGGATGAAAGTTTGTATGAAGCTTTGTCAATTTTAAACCGATCGGGCTGAAATTTGGCATGCAGGTAGATGTTATGACGTAGGCATCCGCTAAGAATGGACTTTGTTAATTTCTACCCCCAAGGGGATAAAATAGGGGATGAAAGTTTGTATGAAGCTTTGTCAATTTTAAACAGATCGGGATGAAATTTGGCATGCAGGTAGATGTTATGACGTAGGCATCCACTAAGAATGGATTTTGTTAATTTCTACCCCCAAGGGGATAAAATAGGGGATGAAAGTTTGTATGAAGCTTTGTCAATTTTAAACCGATCGGGCTGAAATTTGGCATGCAGGTAGATGTTATGACGTAGGCATCCACTAATAATGGATTTTGTTAATTTCTACCCCCAAGGGGATAAAATAGGAGATGAAAGTTTGTATGAAGCTTTGTCAATTTTAAACCGATCGGGCTGAAATTTGGCATGCAGGTAGATGTTATAACGTAGGCATCCGCTAAGAAAGGATTTTGATAAATTCTACCCCCAAGGGGATAAAATAGGGGATGAATGTTTGTATGAAACTTTGTAAATTTTAAACCGATCGGGCTGGGACTTTGCATGCATATAGCTACTATGACGTAAGCATCCCCTAAGAAAGGATTTTGATAAATTCTATCCCCTAGGGGGTAAAATAGGGGATGAAAGTTTCTATAAATCTTCTTAGATTTTCGACTAATTGAACTGAAATTAAAGATTGGAGCTACTATGATGAAGACGTCCGTTTAAATAGGATTTTGATAAATTAATAAAATATTTAAATAAAATAAGGGATGATGGAGGATGTAAATGTATTAGTTTGAACTATAAGTACCTAATGGTATTGACTTGAGAGAACATTGCTTCTCTCATGGACAGTTTTATGTTGCTTGCTCACGAGTAAGTTCACCCAATAGCTTGATAGTTTTAGCGCCTAATAACAGATTAGTTAAGAATATTGTGTACAAAGAAGTTTTGTAGGCCCTAATTTTTTACTCACGCTAAACAAAAGTAAAGCCGCAAAAATATACCTAATTAATAATAATACTTAACGCGAGCGAAGCCGCGGGCAAAAGCTAGTTAATAATAATACTTAACGCGAGCGAAGCCGCGGGCAAAAGCTAGTCTTTCTATAAGGGTAAACTACGCTTACCGCGGTTGGTCCGTGGATGGGTGACCATCTTTACATACCGAGACTCCTCCATGCCTCGGAGAGCACGTTAAGCTGTTGGTCTCGGCTGTCATTCGTGGATCTTTGACAGTCGTTACGGGTCGTCAGAAGTCCGAAAGTCTGACAAACAATCTTACCAAGGGAACAGAAACAGAAACTGGGTTGTCGAGGTCAGATAGGCAGTCGCTCGATATAAAATACTGGTTTTCAGCTGCATCTGGTTTGAATGGAAGCCGACCCCAAGATAATTGGAAAAAGGCTAGGTAGATGATATTTTTAACCGACTTCAAAAAGGAGGAGGTTCTCAATTTTCGGAACCTTTTTTTTTTTTTTTTTTTTTTTTTTTTTATGTATGTTCCCCGATTACTCGAAGATGGGTGGACCGATTTGGATTATTTTTTGTTTGTTTGAAAGGGTATGCTTCCCAGGTGGTCCCATGATCATCAAGTCAGGATCTGATGATGGGATCCTGGAGAAATAGAGAGAACTCTTCCAATTTTATAGGCACACTTGAAGCGATTTGGATAGTTTTTGGAAGATTACTTTCTTGGAGTGGTCCCATTTCAATTTGGTGAAGATCTGATGAAGAACTTCTGAGATAGGCAACGGAACTCCTCAATAAATGATAGCAAATGGACTGGGATTGCTGAAATCTCATGTCTGTTTGTTGTTTACACCAGTTCATAACATAACATCACGCCGGTACGCTGTGAAGGGGTAAGCACATGTGAACCACTAAAAAGTGAAAAATAAAAACTTTTTTTACAAAAAAATACAACCGACTTCCAAAAACAACACTACAAAGTGAAAAATAATTTAATTTCGGAAGTCGGTGGCAAAAACGAAAATACATTTAATCATACACCGACTTCCGAAATTAAAGTTATTTTTCACTTTGTTGTGTTGTTTTTGGAAGTCGGTTGTATTTTTTTGTAAAAAAAGTTTTTTTATAGCTAATAGAGTGTCAATCTTACATTACGTAACTGCTGGGATTGCCAGACCAAAATAATTGTAGCTTGCAAATATAGCTTGTTACGAGATTTGACAACAAGTAAAATTCAGTAAGCCTTCAGAAACCATTTAAGGAGCTTGTTACATAATACGTTATACGTTTAAAATCATTACCTAGACAGCACTTCCCCGGCGTATGTTAACGCCAAGCAAACTAAATGGTTACTTAAGCGGTACCTCACGATAACTGCTCTATTACACTGTAATACAACCACTTTACCCCTGAAATGAATGAATGAAATGAATCGTTTTAGTTTGCAGTGGTAGTATGTTAAAGTAATAAACGATTAGTATTCTGTAACCCAAAAAAACCCAAATAATTTTAATTGTTTAAAATTGCATGAAGCTATATTCTAAATTTAAAATGTCAATGCTCCTTATTATTTTATTTTGACTTAAAATTTGCACAACTGAAAGACTGAATATAGTGTAACAAACATACTGTATAACATCCAGTGGGCTGCATCAATTGGGTACCCCAGTTGCATAAAAAATTTAATACAACTGGGGTACCCAATTGATGCAGCCCACTGTACATCCTATATTCTAGCAAATAAATCAAGCTTTCATTCGTACCTATTAAATGTCAGCATGAAATAATAATATCTTTATTTATCTCAACATCTTATTACAGGCACTATTAATAAAATACACTATCTTAAATAGAGAAAGGTATCTGAGGTAGGAGGGTCCCCAGTACAGATACAGATCACCCGGCACTTTTAGATGTTGTTATGTTTATTAGAGTCAAGATATTATTTGGTATAAGTCTGATGTCGCAATTTAGGTAAAAGCAAAAAAAAAAAAACAAAATTAAAAGAAAAGCATATTACTGTGTTTGTTAAATATAAAACGGGGGAAAATTGCAAAATAAATTGCCTGATACCTAATTTGACTGATACATAAAAAACAGTTTGAAAAAATTATTAAAAATAATGCCACTACAGTGCAAAATTCCTCTTTTCGTGCAGAGAAGACCCAATTGGAAATTTAAACTTACGGCGTTATTTTCACAAACAATCAGACAACCAGGATTAACCTAGACAACTGCATTTTAATAGCAAAATACTTCGGTACTTGCCAAACCAACACCCGCACCTTGAATCCTAAAACGTGGGTTCTGAAAACGGGTCATCACAACAGCTGCTGCTATAAAACGTTTCCTTCTAACCAAATATACGGTCCAGGAAAAAAATTAACATTACAATTAACAAATTGACCATAAACAGATGCATATAATATTTTTCATTAATTACAAAGCTTCCCTTCCGAAGTGCTACGAAAACAATTTAATTTTCCGCTAGCAATTGCATTTTCCGTAATTTAATTAGTTTTGTTGCGGGCTTCTCGGAAAAAATGCACTTTGGTAGCGAAAACATTGCGATATCAGAATAAAATGTAAGCGAATATTAAGTTTTGTAAATCGCCGCAGAAATGTACGTTTCGACGTATGAGTATTCAATTTTATTGTCACAAAATAAACAAAATTCAAAAAAGATGAAAGTGCCGACCGACTGATTTTTAAGCCGATTTACATCAAAACGTGATGCAATTTTCGGCAGGTATGCTCTTGTTAATTTAAAAAGCATTGCAGGCGTCAGCTTTCCGTTGCGTTATTTCGGCAGATATATTGCTATACTGGGAAAGAGTTTCGTGGCGGTTAAAGTGAGCTATCAATCAGCGTTCACGTTTCAGGCTTCTTTGTAATGTTCCTCGTAATACTGCTAATAGATGAAAGTTTTCTAGAATGATTTAGTAATTTGATAAACAAATCTCCTTCAGTCTAGGGTTTTCTCAAGTCAGTTTTCCATTACAGAATGTAAAACTTTAAAGCTATTATTAGCTGTAGTGTTCTAGCGTTCTCTATAAGAAGTCTCAGATTAGCGAAAAAACTAAGTGCAAGAATCTCTCAATCCGTCTGAAATCACCCTAAATCACTTCACCTTGTCCTTTTATCAGGAAAAAATAGCTCCCTCTTAAAGTGCCAAAAAAGTAAAGAGCAAAAATAAAATTTGTCTTTTTTTGGGAAAAAAATAATTCTGTCATTTCCTCTGCAAAATGTACTCCCCGGTAAATAAGTCAGCGGGTAAGTAAAACTTCTGCCGCATCATTCGCGACTAACACGAGCCGACTTTATCATTGGCGCCCATCAATATTGTGTACACCGAACTTTGTACCTTACTGGTAACGTATTAAAGCGTGTTTTAAAATACAAGTATTGACTGATGGTGTTGGAAGGAGCGTTCGTGGGGCCGAGAGCGATAATAGCTTCCTCGTGATATCTGAATGGGCTCTGACAGCACTCGCTCGCTTTATAAACTCGCTCGCAAACTGAATGATTTTTCATAGTACATTATTGTATATAAGGGGTGTCGCTCGGGGAAATGATGTAATTACGGTATAATGCGCATGCTTAGACTTTTTTTTATCTTTACGTGTCGCTTCTTTCAGACGACATTTTTATAATACCCTGTTACCAGTTTTTCCGAGTAATAATAACATCAGGGTTTCGATTGTTTTGTATTCTAACTATAGCCAAATTATAGCATTGCTTTTATGAGATAGGCAGTTAAGTGGGGTACCATTTGAAACCAGGTACAGTGAAGCCGAAACTGAAGGTCACGTGCACGAAGCCACGATCGCTGGTAGATAGTTAAACACATTAACAACGGACAATAATTTAACAAAACTTTGTGACTTTAACACAAAAATTTCAGAGCTACTATATTACACTGTGTAATTATCCATTCTACGATTATCGTTTTCGCATTAAAACTTATTCAATTTGGTGAATAATTTAAACTCATTCAAAACTTTATATTGGCTGCAGCGAATTAAGTAGTTGATTTCAGTCATCAAACCTACTTCCACGCCAGAATCAACAGAAAACCTTAGTATTTTTTACTAAATCCTAATTTAACCGTTCTTTGTCTAATTTTCTTGTTTAAGTAACCAATTTCACAGTTAAACTCCTACCAACTTATCTGTAAAATGGCGAAAATTGGAACTAAGGCCGTCAAGTTATTTTATTATTTTTATATAGGTATCATTATTTTTAATTTGTAAAAACTGTAATTCTATTAAACGATTATGTCTAATGTGAAACCTTCTTGAAAAATTACTCAATTTTGGGCACCTTATATTAATTAGCAACACTGAATCGACGGTGCCGTCCTCTTTCAGTTCACAGATAAGTTAGTAGGACTGTACATGCAATTTTGGTATACTCATTGATCGGGTATAAATTTCTCGTATATTCGCGTTACAGATAACGATTTGCTTGTTAAAACGATCGAACTTAGGGAGTTGCAATTCCTACAGGCTAGGTCGTTTTAGATAAGTCTGTACAAGATACGCGGCTAAAATTTTATCTCGTCGAGTTTATATTCATATCAAAATCCCTTAAAAAAAATATTTATTACTATTTTTTTCCTCTTAAGTCATACAATTGTTTTTATACGAGTATGTTACATTGAAAATTCGGTATATGATTGTTTTTTTTTCGTATTTTTTTTTCTAAATGTATTTCGGATAACATTAAAAGAAATTATACGCATTATAAACTGGTGTTAAGTACGTTTATTATTTATACACTATACAACTGCTAGATTTGTTACAAATGTCATAATTTCATAAAACAGTCATTCAATGGGATAATTTTGTAATTAGAGAGTTGTAATTAATTGATGATGAGTGATTATAATTCTGTAAAATACATATTTGTTACGGTTGCGAATCATATTTTGATCAACATTCAACCTGATACTGACCTGCAAATTGCAAAAAACGTAAGAAAATTGTAATTTTGCGGGCTACTCTGGCGCTTCCGCCTAAAACAGTTTTATGGATATCTCACCCGTCGGCCAATAAGTTATGCAACCATGGTATCCCAGTGTACTAAAGGGTCATAAGTGGCCTTTTTACAGACCGCTCAAAGATTTACTGCGAGGTTCATGCCAAAAATAGAGAAGAGTGATTATTAAATATACTTTTCTCAGAATCTACTCTCTCTAATTACTTGCCCTCATTCCGCGTGATGGAATATGCAACCGAGTGCACGTTCTTTCTTTCACAGAGAACTATACTATGCATGTAGTTACTTGCTTACCTACATAATTATGTGCGTTCGCTTAGAATGGTGTCAACTCCAGTTCAGGGAAAGACATTATTTATCTCGGAGAGCGATTGCTGCAGCAAATACAGCATCCAACTTTATTGCAGTGTTTATTTGTTTTGTTTGAAATACGATGTCGATGTGTTGTTATTGGATGCTCTGTATTTTGGGGAAAAGATAGTGATTTATTTGGAGGAATTGTGCTTCCTCGTGTGCTACGAAAACATAAAACATAAATACTCCGTATTTAGGGCAAAGTTTCAAGTTGTTTTAATACTATGTATAAATATTATATAACAATGAATGAATTAGTGTAATTATGATAATGAGGTAATTTCGATTGATGCTAATTTCTACCAAACGCAGCGGCATTTTACATTTATATTGGCAACATAATGATTAGACGTAATTTTATCGGCCGCCGTCTTTCGCTGGCACTATATAAAATGCCGATGCGTTTGTTAGACATTATCATCAATAGGAATTACCCCAATAAACTCTACCTATGTTTTTAAGGTTAGAAATGGTTTAGTCAATCGTTACATAATATTACAGTAAAGCCATCAACCCTCTCTCACAAAACCTGTAGGTAAACGAAAGCTCTGTACACATTGCTACTTCAGAATCACAAAACAAACTTCCATACTTGGTAACTTCTGAAGCCAGGCAAGTGGGACGTCACATACAAAGAGTACAAACTAGCAGCGAGTACAATTATTTGTATTGTGTCCCAGCTGCGAGTCGCGAGCTATGAAACAAAGCTTGGAACACGCTTGAAACACCGAGCGATGAAACAAAGCTGGGAACAGGCTTGGAACACGGGGCGCGGACAACGCTTGATAAATGGCCGAGCCACTCGCCGTACATACTAAGTGGCCAACCATCCGTCATTTTTATAGTCCACCCGCTCCAAATCTATGTGTTTTATCATCGTAAGCCAAGAACTTTGAATATATCGGCTGTCAAATATATTATAATTATATATTGTGTCGGAATTGTTTTTTTTTTTATGTAGGTATTTCTTACAGATTTTTTATAGATTGGTGCTTTTGTAGAAAAAAAATATTTATGGGATTTTCGTTGGGTCAGTTTTTAGGGACTAAACAGATTTAATCTTTATTCAATAGTAGGTATAACCTCATTTAATTTTATTCACACATTTCCGGACTTTTTGGAAAAATTCCTTAGTACGAGTATATATACTGTTGCTATTGTCATTCAGCAACAGCAGAATATAATTGAATATTTGATCGATTGAAACATACTCCTACTCCTAATCTGGTACAATAAACATACATTTGTAAATTGAGTTGATTCAAAATGTAACAACCTGCTAGTCACGATCAGGTAGGTAATTATTTATTTTTCAATTTTCTATTGCTGTATCAAGATGAAATTCATTCGATTTTTTTCCAAACAACGAGTAGGAGGAAATTGAATGTTTTCAAAAAGGTTTTTTCGAAGTCTTACATAATTATGCACCAACGAATGTTCAATGTTGTAATGCAAGTTTTGAACCGAAACAAGTGTAACTTTTTGTTAGAAAAACGAAGGTGTATAAAAAGTTTTGTGTTTAATCTACGAACTTTAGGAAGCGTTTGACCTACTTAGTAGATATACCTACAGTTATTAACGAGAGCAGTTCATTAAACGCAAAGAGCAGACGGTAAGTGATGAGCTATGGAAGATAAAAATTTAGAGTTTAAGGGATAATTGTTATCCGAGGAATAAAATTCTCGATTTGACAGCCTTTGTATTGTCAAACCGCTACTTTTATTTTATACTAGCTGACCCGGCAGACGTTGTCCGGTCCATATTCCATGTATATTTATTACATACATGTATGTTAATTTTCTTCATATTTTTTTTAATTCGTGAATTTTTCCGAAGTTTTAATAGTTATTATGCTATTCGGGGTGGAGACAAATCCAACACATCAAAGATCGAATAAATTGGTCCAGCCATTCTTGAGTTATAAATAGTGTAAATAATCTGACTTTTAATATTATAGACATAATATAAACAAAGTCAGATTATATTTAATTATATTATTATTATATCAGATACCGTTGGTCCCGGCTGTCATTCGTGGATCTTTGACAGTCGTTACGGGTCGTCAGAAGCCCGAAAGTCTGACAACCAGTCTTACCAAGGAGTATCGTATTACCCCGTTACTGGGTTGTGGAGGTCAGATAGGCAGTCGCTCCATGTAAAAGAATGGTATTCAGCTGCATCCGGTTAGACTGGAAGCCGACCCCAACATAATTGGGAAAAGGCTAGGCAGATTGATTGTTTATATTATAGACATAAAAGATATCTGACTACTGAAAAATCAGACCTTATATATTTTATCCTAACTAATATTAAAAATGCGAAAGTGAGTTTGTTTGTTTATTCGTGAAAGCGTAACAAACAATGTAACGCTTTCACGTTAAAACGGTGGAACAGATATGAATGAAATTTGGCACACGGGTAGACCATGACCTGGATTAGAAAATAGGATATTTTTTATTCCGGATAATACGTTCCCTTGGGAATTATCCCAAGGGAACGTAAATTATTCTGATATGCACGCGGGCCAAGCCTTAAAATAAAATTACCAAATGACTGACTAATTGACTGACCTATCTTTAGTGGTTACCACTGTGCGTACAGTTGTTAACCATTATAGATAGGTATGCACTTTAGACACACAAACTGCTAGTATTCCATAAAGAAACATAGAGGATCGAGAGGCATGTGAGACATGTTTCTTTGCAGAACTTGACAGTCAAACGGGAGTTTGAAGTTTTTATGCCAATAAAGCCAGCAGATGATGTGATGCAGCCATTAAAATATAATAGTCGTTATTTCAAACATTTAATATGTTGTATTGTAGGTTTCTCATGTACGTACGTAGGTTGAAATATCAGGGCATTGCTCTTTAATTAAAATACGCTTGAACTGGGGAGCCACGTACAACATTTCGTTCCCGGAAAATTAATATTAGGTTTGTGAAGATTAGGAACTTTCGTCGAAATGATAATTTTAAATATTATTTTGGTTATTCGTGTTGTGTTAAATTTATGCATTGGTGGTAGGGTGTAGAGGTGATAAATCATATCTGGGACCATACCGAAAGAGACTATAGAAGATTTTCTAAAAAGATTTGAGTTTCAAGCCAACATTTTACACTGTTTAGTCAGCCAATTACATCGGCAAACTACAATATCGCTAAAGCAGTGTTTAACTTTCCCCAATTAATTATAACCGAATAACCTTTTACGGAACATTCACCAACACTTCATTAAGCGATATGCAACACGTAACTTTCATGCTGCATTCTTGCTATTTACCTCGCTTTACACCAGCTGTTAAGAAAATTCGATAGTGCAAACAATTTACTTCATTTGGTCGATGTTTTTGTTCATATTTCAGATTGACGAGAATTGTTTGTAGAAATCGACAAAAGTCAGGTAAATCTGAAGGCACTATCAATAATATTAACGAAGTAATACAATCTTATCTACCATTCAGCATGCAACCACACACACCATCAAAAATACATAAGACATACCCATGAAGCAGGAGGGTATCTCGGGAAGGGCGCGATCAGTTTTGTAGCTATGTTGCTCGGCAGGTCGTGCTTGTACCCTCTCTTTAAGCGCTGTTTTCTTCTCTCCCGCGATTTGCTTCTTAGCATAAGAGCTGCCTGCATACTTGCCAGGTTTGTGGCCGTTGGTGAGCGCTGGCACAAAACTCAGCCAGGGGCCCCTGATAGCTCTGCGGCTATCCACAACGCGCACTATGTCTCTTTATCTCAGTCACACACTTTACAGTTATCAAAGTTACCGCGGATCGACACACTATATTTTTAGTCTTATCTTTTATAGCGAAGAACTACTTCTAGCGCGTCTACACTACCCCTAACTAGCGATAAAGAGATACAAAGACTATTTACACATCAAATGTCTCTAACACCCTAAGTTAGTCCCATCACAGAATTAATTACTTTCAATTAAATCTCACTATTGAATGCTTTAGAATTGGATTGAGATAGGCACAAGAAAGGCGCGAAATTATTTTTATTTAATTAGATACTAATTTAATTTATTTAGGTAAAGTGGTCGATCTTAGATTTAGGATATGTGAGAAGAGAATACGTTTGGAAGCAAGCGCAATTTGGCGTTGGGTTGTTTAATTGGTTAGTTCGGAGTGTTTGTCGCACGTATTGCTCATGTTTCGTTCCGAACGTCGAGCCGTAGTCTCTGGTTCTTCGACACCTGCCATCGGACGCTAGTGTCCACTAAGTGTCGCAGTTTCATGGCCGGCCCACTTTGATCACTGTACTCAATAACACTTCACAGTAACACATGTTACACGGTCACTAACGCGAACTGAACACAACATACACATCAACGAGAGGCTAATTAAAGATATTTCCCGCTTTAAATGAAAAGGTGACGTTTCCCGAACGTTGCATTGTCTCAGTACTTACATGCTTACATTTACTAGCTATAGAATACAGTAAACATTGAATACATACCTAAATAGCAGCACAGCTACAAATGGTTACCTCTAGAGCACAGATGCGAGGCGCAAAGGGCCTCTGTACATACACAACACATATAAATGAGATACCATGCTGACGCTATTACATGTAACACTTATGTAGGTACAGTCCTCGCCAGTGATTGAGAAACATCGGACAGGAGAAAGAGATTATCGGCATTTGAGAATTGGTATTAACTACATCGTTTTTCAGTGTACTTATCTCCAATTTGTGTTATAAAGGTGAAAATTATCAAAAAAAAACTTGAAAAGTCGTAATTCTATTAGTCTGTCTACAAGTTTTCCAATTTATCATTATTTTGCTTTGAAGTTGACTTGACGACTTGCAATACCCAATAATGTAAACACTACTTACACTTAAGTTGAAAACCTATTTACAGAAAATTGCTTGTTGCCTTTGCATATAATTTGTAATCGATTTGTTCAGACCATTTCTGTCTCGTGCCCGATGTTTTCAAACGGTGAGTACTGTACTGTGTAGTTTATTTTACTATATCTTATTTGGTAAAAAAATATGGAATGAAAAATAAGCGAGTCGCACGATCAATCACACGCAAAAATGACTGAACGTATTGTTACTGACACGTACACGGCAATTGCATCAAAAACTGCTAAATGTCTCAAAATTTGTCCGCCATATTTGTTTACCAAAACGGACACGTAAAAAGAAACACACTATAGTTGTATACCTCGATGAGTTCGCATGGCGTTGGCGCGTCGTCGATGTGGGGCGGGTTGACGCGGGACGGCGGCGCGGCGAGGCGGGACTCCCAGTGCTGGCAGGAGTATGCGCGTACGCCGGAGGGCGCGGGATGAAGAGGGCTGTGCGGCCGCGGGCTCGACGGCGCGGGCTGGCGGCCGTGCTGGCGCGCCTGGCCAACATGAAAGAAAAGTTAGGATATAAGTGTTGCTGATTTGGTGTACCTAGTTAATCTAACTAAGGGAATTAACGTCTTGCTCGAAGCTTCCGAAGTAGGACGTTTCTTCTGATGGAGTCTCTATTAAATCTACCTTCAGACAAGCTCATGGGTTTGTCGCCATTTTAATTTCTGGGTTAGGTCTAGTTTCTTATCTCTATAATCCAAGGAGGATTTCGCAACTGCTAAGAAACGACCCTAAATGATGATCATTGTGACGATACTTTTCAGGAAAGCCCTACAATCTAGCAGAAGAAATTGTAAGACAATTAATAAAATAATAACAAATGATGCTAGTTACCTTACGGCCCGCGAGCGAGGCGCCGCCCGCCGCCGCGTACATGCACCGCCGGCGCCGGCGTTCAGCTAGCGCACCGCATGGCTACAGGGGGCGGGGACATGCGCGCGCGTCGCCGCCGCATCCGGGCTACTCACCGACACCTGAGACATCGTAGGACATGGTACAATTAACGTTAGTGCGAAGGCATTTTGAAGTGCGGAAAAATAAGGAAAATTAAAAACTAAAGTGAGTTTTATCTAAAATGTGTTCAATCAAAACAGCTAAAAATATTTGACGGCTATTTGCGACGTTGCTAATTTTTAAAATGTACCTTTGAAAGTGCAAACTTTTTTTAAAATGGAAAAAAAATTGGAGAGATTTCAATGAAGAGTTTAGAATAGAATAGAATACACTACTCTTTACTCTCTATTACTCTTTACTACTACTCTTTATTATGCACACCATTTAAATTACAGGTTACAATGTTACAATGTTGAAATTTTACATGTAGTGACACAATGGGCGGTCTTATCGCTAAAAGCAGTTTCATCTTTATAATCTACATCTGCAGACCATCTCATGGCATTCAGCTAGCGCACCGCATGGCTACCGGGGGCGGGGTAGTGCGCGCACGTTGCTGCCGCATCCGGGCTACTCACCTGAGACGTTAAACTGCCAGGATTTCGCGGGCTACCTTAACGCATTTTGATGTGCGGAAAAATAAAGAAAACTAAGATGTGTTCAATCAAAAATGTGTGCAGAAAGGGTTTTACTCCTCGCCAATATGACAGCACGTCTTATCAACAAAGGGCTTTTGAAGTCTTGCACAATCATGTAAATATGACAAAATTGGAATACTAAAAAGAAAGTACCTTTCTTGATAAGTCGCTTACTGGCAGGTGGTGACAAATAAGTACCAGAAAATAATAATTATTATCAAAAACTGAAAGTTAGGCTGTGTGACGTGTGTATCGTTGTGCACAGCACCCCTTTATAATAATAGGTAAGGTTCCGTTTTAAAATACGAATGGAGACAATAAGATAGTGAAAGTTTTTACTTTATTCTGCAGTTTAAAGCACAGGCCACACTGGGAACGACGCTAAACGAAGTTAATTTCGATCCACGTGTTGCCTGTGCTTAAGCCGAAGATATAATTATAAGTGATGGTAAATCAAATACCGAATTAAGGTATCTTGTTAGTAACTTTATAGCAATGATAGAAATTAAAGCTAGCAAACTCAGACTCAGATCTGGACATAATTTTTTGCAGAAAATTGCTTCACCTAATTGTGAGGAATGTGGAGTTGTCGAGGACCTACAACATTTATTGATTTAATGTGTCCAATAAGAGTTAAGTAGAAATAATTTAGTAAGGTCCCTGAATTTGAACAGAACTGATGTAGGCATGTTCCATACAATTCTATCCCAAACAAATGGCGACGATGCGAAGTCATCATCATCTTCCTGCCCTTATCCCATATTACTTGGGGTCGGCGCAACACGTTTTCTTCTTCCATTCTCCCCTGTCAACCGTCACGCTATCATTCACTCCCTTCTCTTTCATATCATTCCTCACACAATCCATGGCGGCGACGATGCGAAGTGTTTGTTCAAATTCATGGCCCACGTCTTGTGAAAGTACAATTGTTTAGAATACGATGGGACTAACATACGCTATGCGTAAAAGCACCTATAAACAAATAAAGAAAAAAAAAGCTAGCAAAACGTATGAGGACGGCCCCTTCTGAGCCACCCAATTTCCTTTTTAACTCAAAATAATTATTGTTCGGTCATTTAATTACTTTGATAAGACATGATCTCTACCAGCAGTCGCTTTCATCTGCGTGTAACTGCCATAACAGTACTTCAAACAAGAAAATACCCACTTGTTGCAACTGCGAGCAGGTACCTACTTGATACTTACATTAACAAAATTCACAATATGACTAAATATTAAATTGAAGTAGCACAAAACAACATGCTTCCAACACCACATTACATACTCATTTCACGAACACCAAAAACCAGTTAACAAAATAATCCTGAGGGTCCTAATATGTAATTAATTATAAACTAGACGTGTAATTACATCGGCCGTCCATTTGATAAATTAATTTGATACTCAGTTCAAGCCAATAGCTAGTTTTGAACGTTTTCAACTAACGTGAGGATACAATTTAAATAAATTAACTCTTCAGTGGGAATCAATTTATAATCACTATTGAATTTATTTAATTTGAAGGTTTTAAGTATGCAAATTATTGTTGGCATTAGGAAACTAAGCTTGTGGTTAAGTAATAACAGCCGGACGGGTCGATCCTGACTTGCCGCGGTAGGTTTGTGATACTAGGATCTCTCCGTGCCTCAGAAAGCACGTTAAACCGTTAGTCCCAGCTATAATTCGTGGACGTTTGACAGTCGTTACGGGTCGTCAAAAGCCAGAAAGTCTGACAACCAGTCTTATCAAGGGGTATCGTATTACCCAGTAACTGGGTTGTGAGATCAGACAGGCAGTCGCTCCATGTAAAAATATTGGTATTCAGCTGCATCATTCAGCTGTTAGACTGGAAGCGGTCCCCAAAATAGTTGGGAAAAGGATAGACAGATGAAGAAGCCAAGCTTTGATTTTCTGATCTGGTTAATAATGTATTATTTGGTTCTTGTTTGACCTGTTACCACGAGTCTTGATAAGTATCTGTTTTAATGAAACAAAAAAAAAACTTTTTTACAAAAAAATACAACCGACTTCCAAAAACAACACTACAAAGTGAAAAATAACTTTTTATTTCGGAAGTCGGTGTCTAAGTAAATGTATTTTCGTTTTTTGCCACCGACTTCCGAAATTAAAGTTATTTTTCACTTTGTAGTGTTGTTTTTGGAAGTCGGTTGTATTTTTTTGTAAAAAAGTTTTTATTTTTCACTTTTTAGTTGTGTACCTACCCCACACAAATTCTAATACCACTATCTGCAAAACAAACTAGAACGTCATCCATATAAAAGTGGGGAAAAAATAAGTATTATTGAAGCTAACTCAAAAACTACCCAAGCAAAGTTAATCAATTTTATATGGAACCAACTGTGATGTATACCCTCTCGAACAAAACAAAAAAAATCCAAATCGGTCCAGCCATCTTCGAGTAACCGACGAATTGAGAACCTCCTCCTTTTTGAAGTCGGTTAAAAAATAATGAACTAGTATATTTCAGTACTAGTCCAACTTGCTAGGTCATTCGACTAGCGAGAAGTCGTGAGTTCAGTTCCAACCGCCTGTTGAACTATTGATGAGACCCTACTTTTTAACCGACTTCAAAAAAGGAGGAGGTTCTCAATTCGGTTGTATTTTTTTTTTACTGGTAAAACTACTATTAAGTGACATTGAATTATTGTTCCTGGAAACATTATTAAATGTTCTTAGTCGTGCGCATCAGGAGAGGCAGTGGTCAAATGCAAGCCCATCAATAAAATTAATCGATCGTGACATGTTTCCAGTAACCCTGTAAATTCCATAACCTCATAAAATCTAACAAACGATATTACTTTGACGGACGGTGCTAAGTCAACACTTTTTTTAGACTGAAATTCATAAAAACCAGCCATTCCAACGATCTACCCTCCCCCAAATACCTGTACTGGCAGGTATTAACAGCACATGACTAAAAACCATAAAATAACGTAGCACCATTAAAACCGTGCAGTTACAAAACACCCTGTAGGTATTTAAACCGTGGTATATACCGCATCGATGCATACGATTAGCTAACTCAGTGCCAATGCATCACCTGCAATACGATGAGTCCCTGACCCGTTTCCCACCAACTTATACAACCATAGATAATACACTACATAAAGCTATTTTATCTACGCTCATATCGTAAAATTCGAATTATAAACTTCAAAACGAGTTTTTATTGACATACTTTATAAACACAACACCGAAATTTAAAAATAGAATCATATTATAATACTTTTTCTGTAACAAAATAATGTTCTTCTAAAATATTTTTTTTAACAATACGATACTTACAGGGCAAATCCAAAAAGCTAACATCACCAAGAAGTTTACATCAATTATTTTTTTCTAATGGAACGCATATGCGTGGCGCGCCATTTTTTAAGCATTACGAATAAGTTTTGATTCCAATTTTTAGTACTTTGTCATGTGGCAGCGCCCGCTTTAGCGCATCTTACTCTTTTAACTTTGTTTTTTTATTTAGTAGATTCAATTCCAATGGATGAGAATAGATAAAGTAGTTTATGAAACTGCACATAACTAGGTATTAAAACACTCGTGTGATATTATTAAAAACCTCGCCTCACTCGTGTTTGATTAGCCCTCACTATGCACAGTTTCATAAACTACTATTACACCCCGCGGACAGTTAAGAGAGTACCGACCGCGCATTGGTGCCCTCATCGTTTGTTTAGTTATATCTTTTAATTTAGAATGAAAATGCAGAAAATAAGCCGGAATAGTTGTGCTCCACAAGACTATACGTTATTATTATTGCAAATAGTAGCTTTATATTGTTTAGTTTTATTATAATCGTTAAAACGGAAAATGGTGGCCACTTTTTTCCGTTTTAACGATTGTAGTAAAACTAACAACAAAAAGCCTTGTGGGGAGCACTACTATTCCGGCTTATTTTCTGCATTCTAAAATAAAAGAAATATCCAAACAAACGATGAGGGCGCCATTCCGCGGTCGGTACCCTCTTAAACAGCTGTTTAAGAGGGTACCGACCGCGAGTTTGAGTTTGTTTCTGTCACATTCCTAAAAATTCGACAAAATTTACTTTAAACTTTTATTGGTTAAATACGAGGTTTTTGGCCACTTTATGTATGTGTGTATTTTATGTCTTTATTTTGTAATATTTGTCCAGAATAAACAATTTTTATTCTTCTTTTTTTTCTATCATTCGACCGTAAAATGTTATTTGAACAGTTTTTTTTTCATTTATTAATTATTTAATAAGGTCTATTTGTTTAGCTTGTTTGATAGTAGATTTTTACGTCTAAAAATAAAATTTCTCGATTAGTTTAGTGTTTTTCAGGACTTTTCAGCTTAGCAACTTATAATGGAATTTGGCAGAGCAGCAGCTTAGTATAATAATCCTGTTTAGTAAAAATAAATTTACGAGCGAAGCCACGAGTAGATCTCTCTAAATCAGAATTAAATGTAAATGTGTAAACAATAGGTACCATTTGCCATTTCACCATTGCCACCTTTGACTGACTCTACCAACTAATTCTCGCGGCAAAACCGACTGATATAATTCTAGAATTTTCAGCAAAGTCAATTTCGAACAACAATTACCGACGAACCTAGCGTTATTTACCTAAAAGGTCGGAGTAAGGTGATTTTGTGCACCGTGTTCATTCTGTGTCCGTCGCTCGCGCAACGCGAACTTCGTGGGAATGAGAACCGGGGGGTTTTCCAACAACAATATAAGTTTAATGGAATAAACAATCGAAGTGTGCGCCGCCAATCTAAATTAATGACGCGCTCGGAAGGCGTTCAGTGAATCTTGTAGCAAGAGATGTTTCACATTTGCGTGTGCGATGTATTAGTGATTGGCTGGTTATATAAATGTGTTGTTTCTGTGTTGTAGGGGCACTTTTTATTATGATATATGATTTTATTTGTTCTTTAAGTAGGTTTGTACAAACACTTTTACACGTCAATCATATTTTTAAAAACTAGATGAGGTCGGCGTTTCCTATCTGACTACTCTGAAAAGAAAGGCTGAAACAAACTCACAGGTATTAGGCATGATGCCATTTGTACTGATCACTGTTACTAGTTTTTGAAAGTCCTCTCATTTAGCGTCTACGCGTGACAATAATGAAATGCTTTAAATATCTGGGTTGCCCGTGACCGACTAGGCTGGCTGACTATGCTTTTCACCGAGACTTATACAGAGTGTACCAGAAAGGTGTGGTCAAATTTAAGGGTGTGGTATAGACCATCAAAATGAACAACTTTCTCCATAGGACCAACATCGTAATCGTGAAAAAATAATCAACCTTCCCATACATTTGCGTCGAGTAAGTATTGAAGTTTTCTATGGGACAGTTGATAATTTTCCCCTCTGTACAGTCTGATTTTTAATTAGACGGAATTCTGACATTTCAGAAGTGTTGCCAATAATAAAACGGTCCTACTAAAAACGGTACGCTTAGGTGAAATTAAATAAAATCTTTCTTGAATTTAAGGTTTCAATTAAGAAAACTAAAACATAAAAATTTACTGATAATTTTAAAATGGTGATCACATTTTTTATTATCAAATTATTGAAGTTACAATAATTAGTAAGGTAATTATTTTTCTTTCTCAGGAATCCCTGTCCACTAATCCATAGGTTACAAACTTTTTTTATGAAAACCTTTTTGTTTGTAAAATCTTGGCTTCTTGTAACTACAGACAGACAACGATAATGTTATTAGTGATGATGATAGCTAAATAAATATTTAAATTACTTGATCTCTCTTTACTTGATCTAATTCTCTTTCATATTTTTTGTTATTTAATATCTAAAAATTCTAGCCATATAATAAATAACTTATAAAAAACACAAGACAGAAAAGGTTTATGATATCTAAAATGTCAAAAAATTACAGCTGTCAGAATTCCGTCGTATTAATAATCAGACTGTAGATGATATGTAACGATGTTTTTCTACTTTCAACCACATACACATCAGTTATGTATCCTATCCTAAAAACAAGGTGTAAATTGTTAATAGAGTACTCGTAAGTTTAATAGTGTAAACCAGCTAAAGTTGTAATTAACAGTGAACAACGAACAAGCGTTTGGTGAATCTTGTAGTACATGGTACACCTCTCCGGGGAGGTGCCGACCTATGTTACCTAATGTACTGTGAGGATAATGAATCGACTATTACATGTATACATAACTTAACGGCTGTATCCCCGAAGGGCTAGGCAGACATGTTAATCGCCAGTTATGTTTGTCAGCGCGTCAACACTGACCCGGAAACTTCAAGTAGTGTACGGTCAGCAACAGAAGTCGGTTAACATTGCTACTTTTTGACATCGTCTAAATTAACACAAAATGATTCGATAAACTGCTTTTTTTTCGTTTAACTGTTAAGAGTTAATGTTCTTAAATATTTAAGTACTTCTGTTCCGATTTGAATTAAATATTTCGCTTAATAATTAAGATTAATAAACTGCAAGTGTTAATCGACTTTTGTTGCTGACTGTACTTGGGTGAGGTCAATAAAGGAAGTGGCAACACTGGGTTCAAATGACAAAACTGGTATGGCGGCTGTCATTATTGTCGGTTGGCATTTATTGTCGGTTGATATTTTTGAAGGTTGAAAAATGAAGGTTAGACGTCAGAGTTTACGGAATGGACTTTTGGGTAGTAAGCTTTTAAGTGACCCGCTTATAAGACATTGCTTTTGCCATCCTATTTGAATTCGACGCGTTTCGAATATATAGATTACAATATGTGTAATCTGGTTGCATCTGCCTAATCAAGTGATATTTTTGTAACCAGTGAATTTTAGTGCATTATTAGACGTCTCTACTTAGTATTTTGACTATTATTTCGGTTACCCAACATGTCCGACCATTCTGTTATCGAAGTAATCTAAATGATTTCGTTATGTTTAAGTGTCATGTGTAGACATGAGCCCATTGATAGTAACCGCACCAAAATCTGAACTTCGGGCAGACTTTGGGCAGACTCCGGGCTAGTATTGAGAAATTTTCGGTAAAAAAAAGAAAAAACAATAACCCAAACGCAACGCGCGACTTCGACTGGGTCATCCGTTTTTCAGGTGTCAATAAATGGTTTAAAGTTACTCAAAGTTTATGACTTTGCTAGAAACATGTTTTAATATTTGATATATTTTAATTGCTGGATTAAATAACATATTATGTATACCTTATTATATCTCTGTTTACTTTCGATAAATACAAACAAATCGTATTAAATTAATCTCCAAGCATATAATATAACCTGACATTAGGGACTGCCAGACAATAATTGCAGTATTTAAAAGAAGAGTGAAAGAACACTATGTTTCCACTTCGTCATAGTTGTTAGTTATTTTAGTGGTATTTATTTTAGTAGTATGTATGTATGTATGTATTTAAGTATTTATTATATGTTTTATTTAATGAGTTAATTGTTTTGGATTTTATGTATTTCATTTACTCTTACACACGTTGTCTACATCTCTTTTTATCCTCTGTCCTATCGCAAGTATGCTGGAAGAGATTTCTTTTGAAATAAGCATCACTTTTGTACGTATTTTTCTGTTCCTTTCTGTTTGTCTGTTTATTTGTGTGTACATAAATGGTTAAATAAATAAATAAAAAATAAAAATAAATAACCAAAATAATACTCAGTTTTTTCAAACAAAACCTCTTCTAAATACAAGCAAGTCGTATTAAATTAATCTCCAAGCATATATAACCAAATTAATACTCAGTTTTTTCAAACAAAACCTCACCGTACCGATATTACGCAACCAGCCCAATAACCAAAGTCGTTTTAATATTTTCGTTATGTTTAGGAACTGAATTGGAATTCAGAATTGCTTTATGGCTACATTCTAAGGTCGGTTAAAGTTCAAAGAACGTTTAGATCGACCGATAACACTGAAATATCGTGACGCCCGCGCCACTACGTAGCTAATGACATGAGATTTAACAGCTATTATTGTAAACTAGCACTTCCCGCGCGACTTCGCCCACGTGGATATCGGAAAATATCCTACAGGAACGTGGTACCGGGAAATCCTTCCTTATTCCTTGTCTACATTATAAAGGGAACCTCTGTGAAAAATTTCAGCTTTCTAGGTTCAAGGATTTAAGCTCGGCGTTAATGAGTCAGTCAGTCAGTCAGGACTTCTCTTTTTATTTATATAGATAGCTAAATTTAAAACTGCCGGAATAACGTTCTACTGGTTACTATTAATATATAATATGATTAAGATACTAGGACTAATTTTATAAGACACTTTGACTAAGCAATCGCTACGCCGTAGCAGCCATAGCGATGTGCTACACAGATGCTACGCCAGTGCTACGACATTTAAGCGTAGGCTTATTTTTAACAATACTTAGTTTTTTCGATCACTTTTATGCTATTTTGTGCCCTAGTTAGTTTTCGTTTTAAAACCATTTCCTTATATCACGTTATTGAAATTATGTCTTGCATATCATTATGTAAATATAAAATTTTATTTATTTTATTTTTCTTTTAAGATTAGGGTAAAAAGTTATTTGTACGTATTAAAACTAATTAGTAATGTATATGAATAGTTTGTTATTAAGTTTCCTTAAGTCGTGTTAAAATAATTACGTGGTGGTCATAAATCCTTCTAATTTCCTCAAATTATAACTGTTAATATTATTTAGTATGGTAGTGTATAAAACTCGACCATTAACTTTATTACTGTTAGGCACAAATAAATAATATTTAAAGACTGTATAAAATATTTTCTTCGACGGAAATTTTAATGGTAGTATAAATATTAGCTTAATAATTTACTAATAGTTTTATAATTATTATGGGTTCCTCGTTTCGATAAAAGTGATATTGGATTTTTTTTCATCTGGAACTTCTTAGTATCCCGCCCTAAGTCTGGATTTATGCCCAGTTGATGGTAAAAGACTCACCCTCTATACCTCTGCCTAACACTACGGGGAATACAGGCGTGATGTAATTATGGGTATGACAATATTTCATAATTTTATAAATTTAAACATTATTTATTTAGCTCTCATTATCACTAATATCATAATCGTTGTCGGTCTTAAATTTATTTATTTGTATTTACATATTAAATAAACTAACAGATTTAAAATAATAATATGTACATTGTTTATAATATTTTATAAATAAGTAAATAATTTTGACCCCATCTACATATTTACATAAATCCCGCCTAGAAGAACCAGCGTTGCGGTATTTATTTTTTAAATAATGCAGCTTTATGCTGAGATAGGAGCCTTTTTGGCCTCGCACAGGTCTTTTTTAGTTTTATTTTTTTTTGTTTGTTTTTTAATACTTATTTTGTTACTTTTATTTATGTTCCTTCAACTGCATTTCCTTGCGTGTCCTAAATAAAATATTGTTCTTTCTTTCTTTTATATAATTTTATATTAAATTTTTATGTTGCATAATAAAGAGTATTCTATCTATCTATCTTAGGTATATTTATTAGCCATGACAAAAGGCACTTTGGCCATAGTCATTATTGTGATTTTTAAGTAATAATTTTATCATAAAGAAACCATGCCGTATGCAAAGGTTGTACACGGCACGGTTTCTTTACGGTATAAACCGCGCAGTAGAAAAAAATTGTCAACAAGCTCCTATAGTGATCCATACAACACTGACGATCGTGCCTACACACGGTGAATAAACCTTAGTTTTTCACAGCAAGAAAAACGTGTGTGTACAAAGAGCTGAGTTCTCATTTGACTGCAGTGATTTTTTTCTTACAAGCAGTCTATAAATAACATTGTAAATCAGAATAATCCACTGTTTATCAACCTGGATCCTTTGACTTAAATAGGTATCTGATTGGCAATCAAAACGATTGTTATACAAACTCTCATCAGCTCCATTTACATTGTATAAGTTTATTGCCTGTGGCTTACTATACAATTGAAGGGCACCGTCTAAACAACACCTACAATATTGCTGTTCAATACGGGCAAGTTAGTTGACGTCCAAAACTGGTATAGGTGTAAACAGCACGTGCAATAAAATCGCACGTATAATAAAATCGCGTTCAATTCTGGCATGAAAATTTTATGGTTTAAGAACTTTATTATTCCTCATTAAGAATTAACAATAATTCACTTACTGAGAAACTATGTTTACATAAAATATTAACGAGCGTACAAAAATGACGTTAAAAGTAAATTTATAATAATAGATAGGAAGGTAGAAAAGTACTTAAGAATCAACTAATCACCAACCGAGCAAACACGGATCTAAAGTAAAAGTAAATGTGTTACTAGATGTGGCATACATGGCAGCGTAGATACTCACAATTTTTTTTAAAATTTTTTATTTTTGTTGCTAAAGTTAGTATTTTTATGTTATTATTGTTATTGACACATTATATACGATTTAAGTTGGTTTTTAAAACAAGCCATACTTTTCACTTCTTTTATTTCCATGGGTATTTTATTGTACATGTTAACACCTTCAAATTCAATATTTCTTCTCCCGTAATTTACTGTTCTGGGGGGACGTGTTACTAAGTAATTGGAGTTTCGTAGTTTAATTTTTTGTACTCGATGTTTTTTTTTTTGATTTTCTATAATTTAAACATGACTGAACGACAGAAGACGAGCTCGTGCTCGAAGAGGAGCTCGTGGCTAAGTAATAACAGCCGCACGGGTCGATCTATCAGGTTAAGCTACGCTTGCCGGGGTTGGTCCGTGGATGGGTGACCATCTTTACATCCGAGACTCCTCCGTGCCTCGGAAAGCACGTTAAGCCGTTGGTCCCGGCTGTTATTCGTGGATCTTTGACAGTCGATCTTTCACCGTGTGTAGGTACGGTCGTCAGTGTTGTATGGAATAGACATCGTAAATTTGTCTATTCCAAAAGTAATAGTAATGTGTTCGGTTTCATTTAAAGAGTACTCGCTACAAACGTCGACCACGGCAAGCGCAGCTTAACTTTGCAAGTGGATCGTCTATCGCCAATTAAATAGCCAGCATCCCCGCCCACCTTTCCGTCCAGACTAGTCCCGACCATTGCTCTCTAATTGCACTAGTGGCTTTCATATCGACATATCGAAGTAACTCGATTACTCCACAACAGTTTTAATCGATTTGACTGTATCGTGCTTATCCGAGTCACCATCGGTTAAAGACTTAACTTGACGTAACTTAGCCACTTAGGTTAATTGTTGCATTTCTGTAAGTGACGGCGGTTGTGTATTGGTTAATGGAATATGAGTTTTGACATGGAGTATATCGTGTTGGGAAGGATAAACCAATTCCTGTATAGCACTATTGTACATAATATGACTGTTTTGTGCCATTCATTGGGGAGGGATTCAATCAGTTTCGATCATTCAATCAACTGAACTTATTGCAATCCACTAGTATACTACAGTTATAGTACTACTGTTAAGTATTATTACCTGCATTTATTTATAAAACTTTAAACTTTGAGCAACAAAAAGGTATAGGTAGACTCAATGAGTAACGCCCGGTTTTTGATTGAAGAATTTGAAGTTGAGAATTTGTCAAACTCTCCTATATCATTACTTATTATGAAAGCCCGCGAAATTCAAAATTTATTTTCAAAAATAACTTCTTTACAAAAAAAAAAAACTGAATATGTACAATGACAGGAAGTTATTATAACACCATCCACTTAGACTAAGTGGGGAAAAAATACGTATTACTGAAGAAACTGACTCAAAAACTACCCAAGCAAAGTTAATAAAACAAAAGAATCATCTAAATCGGTCCACAGCCGTCTTAGAGTAATCGGGGAAAATACATAAAAAAAAAAGATTCCGACGAACTGAGAACCACCTCCTTTTTTGAAGTCTGTTAAAAATATAAGAAATTTTGAATTTCATCTCAAGTAATACTAAAGTTCAACAAGTTCTCAACTTCAAATTCTCAACTCAAAAACCGGGTGTCAAGCATTTATGCATTAAAAAAATACCTACTTTAGGAAAGAGAAGGTAAAAAAATAACGTAGGCGTCATAATAACGTCGCGATCTAAAAGTTTAACTTCTTTCTTGCGCGTGTGACATGTGTATTCGCATTATAATAGCAAAAATTAACTGAGCTAACACAACCAGATGTTATCTACTCGTATAATTAAGATTATTAAATAAGGATTATTCCACGCTACATAATGCGTATTTGCTTTTCATATGAAAGGCAAACAAAGGCTAATGAACTCAGCTATGTATCTAAAGTTTGGCTTCAGTATTCAATTAATAGCATACGGAATTGTATTTTGTGTACCTAATTCCAAATGAATCACTGACAATCTGTCAGCTCTAAATTACCTTAAAATTATGACAAATGTATTATTTAGGCACGTGATGTTACAGGCAACATAGCAAAACAGAAGGAAAAACGGGGGTTTGCAAAATATTTTAGCGTGGTTCATTGTGTTAAACTTACTTGTGAATAACATTATTTAAACTTAGTCAATCTGCCTAGCCTTTTCCCAACTATGTTGGGGTCAGCTTCCAGTCTAACCGGATGCAGCTGAATACCAGTATTTTAAATGGAGCAACTGCCCATCTGACCTCCACAACCCATTAACTGGGTAATACGATACTCCTTGGTAAGACTGGTTGTCAGACTTTCAGGCTTCTGACGACCCGTAACGACTGTCAAAGATCCACGAATGGCAGCCGGGACCAACGGCTTAACGTGCTTTCCGAGGCACGGAGGAGTCTCGGTATGTAAAGATGGTCATCCATCCACGAACCGACCCCGGCAAGCGTAGCTTAACCTGATAGATCGATCCGTGCGGCTGATATTACTCAGCCACGAGCTCCACTTTCATTATTATTTTATAATTTAAACTTAGTAATGCTATGACAACATAGTTTTAATTACTACTTTTTGTAGATTTACCTATTATTGTGTCTTGTCATAATGTGCGTAAAACTGGCATGTTTTTCTCTTCAATAATCAGACATAGAATCACAGCATTAAGGAATAAAATTGTTTGTCTCTCCCCTGTTAAACAGTCGACCTTCTGTCCCTATTCTATGTTCCCCGTCTGTCGGGCAGGGCGTAAGGTAAAATAGGTGAGTGACGTCATCGAGCCACTGCCCTTTAAGCCACGTCAAACATCTGACAGTCTGGATCAATTGTTTTAACCGTCACTTTGTTTTGTAGGCTAGTTGTTTGTACAGACGTTTTATAGGTCACGGCTTTCTTTGAGATGGTGTAGGGTTGTTTGGGTATATTGGTATGGGGAACGCTGACTAAGTTTTGTGTTTCTAGCGTTTGAATTGTATGTGATTAATGAGGTGGTAGTGATAATTTAAACTTGAACCCCTTATTAATAAAGAGAGGGGTGTGGAATAAAGTTATGCCAAACTTAATACTCGAAAAATGTATGGTTTAACTGGTTACAACCAGCGCGGTTGCGCGGTTGCGCGGTTGAGCTTTACTCCACGTAATAAGGGGGGTAAAGATTTATGAAGAATTAAAATTAAAATTAAATTAAACTTACAAATTTTTATTATGGATCATGCTTTGGCTTTTAAATTCTAGTAAATGTAGTGATATGCTGTGATTTTTTTTTTTTGGGAATTTATATCTTTAAATATTCTAAATTGAAGTAGCTTTTCGTGTCTGTCTGTGTGGCCGCGCTGTTCTTCTAAATTACGCAACGTTTTTTGATGCGGTTTTCAACATCATTTAGAGAATTTATTCCGGAACGTATATTACTTAACATAACATTTAACATTTTATTTAATGATATATTTGATATATTTTTAAACAACAACACAGTACATGGCATATGGAAACAGTAGGTCGTAGGTACTACCAAGTTTAAAATTATAGTCAGCTTTCCGTGCTCCTAAACTAGGTACGCAGACCTGTATCTTAGGAGTCGGAGATTGTACGGTATATATGTATAATACATTAATATTTAACTCACATTTAATAAAGAAATCTCGATGTTTTATCAAATCGTACAAACCATGCGAAGCAGGGGCGGGTCGCTAGTATAAAATGAAGTATCAAAAGAAAATATAATAAGTGGAATGCCTACTATGTACTAAAACTTCGCGAACTATCTGTTGCTACTACAAAGTCATAACAACAGAATATTCTGTGCAATTGTTATAGGCTCACATTATCTACAAGCAACAAAGTTATTCAACATAATTGCCTTGAGTTATAACTTACAACGGGGCATAAATACTAAAACTAGTTTGCGAGAATATTTTCTCGTACAATAGGTAACATTTGTAATCTCGACGTTCATTACTGAAGAGAGCATCATATAAAATGTGCACAATATCCAATGTGAATGCGGCAATAAGCGGGCCTTTGCTGTACCTTGAGGCTCGTTTACATTGAGCAAGTTAGAAGGCGAGTAGCCGGGCTTGAAAATACCAAGAAACCACCCACATCACATTTTACGTAAAATCCGTTTAATACCCGTGGTCATGTCGTAGTTCCTTGAAGGGACCACGGGGAATTTTTGTGCCCGTGGTCCCTGCGAGAAATATAACGCTGCCGAATAAAAAATGGTAGTTTTGAAAGTATGATTCGCGACATTAACAAATATCTATTTACATAATTATAACAATAAGAACCATCAACACACCTCTCTAAGTTAGATTTGTCGCGATTTGATCTGATTTTGGAAATCAGATCAAACGACGCATAGCCAATCTACATAACATTTGTTACTGTAGCCAATCATATTTTAGAGACTGCTATTTTAATTCGGCAGCATTGTATTTCTCGCAGGGACAACGGGTAAGTATAAAAAATTCCCCGTGGTCCCTTCCAGGGACTACGACAGGGACCACGGGTAATAAACAGATTTTACGTAGAATGTGATCTGGGTGGCTTCTATGACATACAATCATTTGTATTTGGTAGAAACCACCAAGATAACTTCTTCAATAGGTAAGTATTTGAAATGAAATGGAAACCAAACGCAAAAAGTGGTTCGTTTTCAAGACGCAAATAAGTGCCAGTAGTTTATAATATGTAAGACAGTGGTCGAGAATCAAGCTCATTGGTTTGTAGTTGGAGAGATTATGAATTTGTTGGGCCACTGTTACGGTTAACAGAATGACTACTGAACTATCTGAAAAGTACTAAGTATGATCTTTTTTACTTGCTCTCGTACCTACTCGACCAATTGTAAACGCACCCTTGTTCTGGCGATATTAATATGGGATTGCGTCCGCCCGACCGAAACCGTGGGGAGATACCTAGTACCAGCTTGCACAGACCCACACAATCCCGCACAGAGTCACACTATTGAATTTTAAAAATAAGCACAATCTTACCGTGATTCAACATTTACGTGCAGCTTTATTGAATAAACTAACAAAGGAGTTTCTACCTCGTGTGGTTTGTATGGAAGTAAATGGAGGCATTGCAACGGCTTTTATTTTTAATGTACAATATTGTGTTCAATATCCGAGAGGGTAGTTTAGAAAAGTTTGTTTAATCAGTGCATTATTTTCGTTTGCTGAGATTTTATTTATTAGTTGAGAGATATTTTTGATACTTTTGGGCCCGCTTCTATCACTAATCACTACGTATACTTGGATTTTCAATCGTATTCAGTAACTTGATAGTTGGAGGGATAACAGTTCCTGACAAAAAAAGGAGGAGGAGGATCGAAACTATCTTTATGTGCTTACAGTTTTAATTGAAACACGTTTTATTCGTTTATACCATAATATAAGCGACAAGTAATGACGATGATAAAGAATGGAAATATTATTTTGCTTCGAACCATTAATGTATAAATTAGGAAGATGTGGTTCGCGTTCCTCGACGTGGACCGCATAAATTGTGCTAACGCACACAATTGACCTTACTCACAATCGAAGTGGCGTTTGTGTAGCACGTTAAGTAAAATTACCGTAATCGTCTAAATAAGCAGCAACAACGCCTTCTTATGTTTTCAAATTGTGCACAAATATTTCAAAAACCAAAAACAAGTTCCATGGGATTACTTTTCACTCGTAAGTGTAGCCAAAAATCTTAATTTGTTAAAAATTATAATAATATTTAATCTTTGCTTCGCCATGTTTGTGATAGCGAGATAGACATGCAATGTCATTCATAATCGTAAACATTCGGCCTACATTCGGCGAATAGCGCGATTTCACTTGCACGATAGCGCCGGTTCCTATATCTGTCCTTGTCTATCGGTAACTGTAGGTATGTGACTATGATCAATAACCGCAATAGTAGTATAGTAATATATCATATAGTCGTGAGCCGAGTCCATGTTTAGTGATTGCGATGTTAGCGCGTAACATATCTTCCTCTAATAATAGGTCTTTACCTATGAAATTGCCGTTTTGTATGAAAAAATTTAAACGAATTTTTTTCATGCATTTTTATTTGTATTAATCGAAGTAATCACCCATGCAATCAATGCATCTTTGCCAACGCAGTGGCAGTTTATTGATGCCCTTCTTAACTAAATCAGCTGTACGGGAGGCAACAAATTCTTCAATGGCATTTTGTACTGCCTCTCGGGTATTGAATTTTTTTCCCGCCAAGAAGTTATCCAAATTCTGGAAAAAGTAGTAGTCTGTAGGCGCAAGGTCTGGTGAGTAGGGCGGATGACGGAGAGCTTCCAACCCCAGTTCTTGCAACTTGGAGACCGTCTGCTGTGCAGTATGAGGTCGCGCGTTGTCGTGCAGGAGCAGCGGAGACGAGCGATTGACCAATGCTGGTTGGAGATGTGCCAGCTTCTCCATCATTGTGTTCAGTTCTTCACAGTACACATCTGAAGTAATGCTCACCCCGTTTGGTAAGAAGCTGTGATGAATCACACCGGCACTAGACCACCAAACAGTGACCATCACTTTTCTAGGGGTAAGTTTTCGTTTAGGGCATTGTTTAGGTGCTGAACCAGGCTCCAACCAACTTGCTGAGCGCTTGCGGTTATCAAACAGAATCCATTTTTCATCGCAGGTAACAATGCGGTTCAAAATTCCTTCATTTGTGTGTCTGTTGAGCAGTGCAAGGCACGTCTCGACGCGTACTTCGCGCTGGCGATCATTGAGTTCGTGGGGCACCCATTTGTCAAGCTTTTTTACCTTGCCAATTTGACGCAAATGGACCAATATTGTTTTGACGCTAACGTCGAAAGCTGCTGCTAATTCAGCCGTAGATTGTGTATCATCAGCTTCCACAATCGCCTTTAATTCGTCATTGTCGACCAAAGTCTTCGGACGACCGCGAGGTTCATTTTTCAGGTCGAAATTTCCAGAACGGAAGCGAGCAAACCAATAACAAGTGGTGCGTTGGTTTGTAGTGTTAGCTCCGTAAACGTCGTTGATGTTGCATGCCGCTTGTGCCGCGTTGCTGCCACGACGGTACTCATATTCCATAATTACTCGAATTTTTAACGTATCCATGATGACGAAAAAGATTGAAATGCGATGAAAATTTAACACTAATCAATAAACAAATGACTACTTTTGGAAAAAAAAATCCATGTTTTTAAAATAAAATTAATTTGAAATTAGAATTCTTAGCCAAACAAAAATTATTTTGATTTGAAATGGCCAGTACTGCAGAACGGCAATTTCATAGGTAAAGACCAATATATCAATGCTTCGAACTGTCAAGTTACTGAATACGATGAAAAGTCCAAGTATTAGTATTAGTAGTTTAGCATTTAGTACTAAAGGAATTTAAAATATCTTTCTATTTCTGTCAATCGTTTCAATTTGACACAGAAATAATGTTTTAAATAAGAGTATGATTAGAGCTAAATGTATTTAGCGATTTGTGGTGTAAACTAGTGGGCCTTAGACTTATTGTTTACTAGCTTCTGCCCGCGACTCAGTTTGCTTGGAAGTCGATTAAATACAGCCCATGTCTCGCCGATAATATTAATGTGGCTTTCTTTTTTTACTTTTTTTTTTACCATACCTGTCTGATACACAGAGTGTATTAAGTGTGTGTAATTTAAGGGTGTGGTACAGAACATCGAACTGAATAAACTCCATGGTATCAACATTGAATCGAGAAAAAATTATCAGCTGGCCCATCCATTTGAGTCGAGTAGGTATTGAAGCTTTGTACGGGACAGCTGATAATTTTTTCTCGATTACGATGTTGGTCCCATGGAAAAGGTTGTTCAGTTTGATGATTTGTACCACACCTTTCTGATACACTGTATAGATGAATGAATTTTTTAAATCTGTTAATCGTTTTTTGAGTTTATCCATTACAAACAAACATAGAATAAAATCTTTTCTCTTTATAATATTAGTAAGACGAGGTTCAAAACAATCATGCGCAAAAGTTACCTATTCCAAATAATGAATGTGACCTACAGAATTAGGTCAATTGTATTCGGCCTAGTGAAATTAGAACAACATACTAGTATTAGTGAGGGCACCTCAACTTCCTAAAATTAATATTGGCATCAAACAACAAAGAGGTGAAACAAAACTTGACTTAACAGCAATCGCATTACAAATTCCTTTTTCCTTTTGACGTACAAAATTGTAACCCAAATGATATTTAAAACAATATTCGTTGCCACAAAGACCGCAAAGCCAAGCGACTAAAACTAAAGTAGTTTACATAGATTCTATACTTAGTGTACATCGAAGTGGAGTAATGTGGTTTTAATCACACCCTGTATTTATACCTAAAAACAGTGTTTTTTGATGTACAAACTATAAATACAGTGTGTCTCTAGTAAATTATTATTCTTGTTTATTGTTACTTGTTTCTGTAGATGATGAAACTATTGATTTTTATGTTTTTAGGGGTGTTTTAGGGGGTCACCGTAGGCGCGGGCTTGCGGACGACGAGTAATGGGTAGCTCGCCGTCCGCTAAGGGTCGACGGCGCGTTGTGCTCCAAGCGCACCATAAAGAGATGTCAGCAGTGACAAGTTCCAATAGGGCCGATGCCGCCGGGGTCGCGGGTTGTTCGAATGAGATACCGTGGCCCTGGCACAGGCAACTGAAGGAACATGGGTGGGTTTTAGTCAGTAAAAGTCTGACACGCCCTTCCGCTCCGCCCAGAACGGGAGAAGACATTTGATGATTTCCCAGCCACTAAAAAAAAAGGGTTCCGTCCCTCAAAAGGAACAAACAGAACCCTTATAGGATCATTTCGTTACCCGTCTGTCTGTCCGTCTGTCAGGAACGCATGGTGCTATCAAGTTGAAATTAATATCAAATACGTAGGTTTACGGTCCCTTGGTTCTCTAAAAAAATCAAGCTTCTAACTCAACGCAGTAAAAAAATACGGTCATTTTTGCGACGTATTTTCATATTCCCAATTAAATAAAAAACTAAAGATACTTCCCGTTGACCTAGAAACATGAAATTTGGCAAGAAGTAGGGTCTCACAGCACAAGTAACAGAAAAGTTCGAAAATCGTTAATTTCTTATTATAACACGCAATTTTTTTTTTTTGCGGACAGACCGATATATCGATGTACTCGTATGTACATATTTTTCAACTACAATGTTAAGTTTGTTTTTAGAATAAATTCATCCCAACTACGGAACCTTTCATTGTGCATGGCCCGACATGCACTTGGTTTATATTATGTATTCTCTGCTACAAACAATCGTAATGGCTGTACAGATTTGGATAAAACATATGTAAGATTGAATGTATCCCAGAACGATAATGTTAAGGATACTTTAAGATTAAGTTTTAATTCATACATTTAAATTAGATTGTATTTTTTTTATACGTAGAGATGTACTTACCTTCGAATGTCAAAATAATACATGTTTATTACGTTTCACATTCATAATTGTATCGTGTAAAAAGTAATTCGTATTTATAAACATTTATTTCGCAAAAAAATATGTGTTATTTCTTCGAAGGTGGCAAAGGACATCAGGTGTTCAATATTACTTTAAGTTTTAATTTGTAACTAATATATTATGTCTATTTGCAAGTAAGCTTAGGTAAGTAAATTGAAAAGTAGAGGAACTAGCATCTAACCATATTAGCACTAAAAATACAGACTCTAATAAGTACCTAGTTATTTCCTGATAAGAGATTTAATTATTTGATTTAATAGAATTGTGAAAGAAAATAAAATTTCTAAAATTTCTGTTACATAAAGGAAATTAAGTAAATTGTTAATAATAAAATATTAGAGATCGTATCGTATTGTTGTCATATGAAACAATTTAACTTTAATGCACTTTAAAAATATTTGCAATTTTTAAAAGTTCAGACTACGTGAATCTAAGCAAAGAAAAAAACGATTACCTTGTACAGTTATTTAATCCCATAAGTCCGATCCTCAGCACTGTTTGCACAACACAACACGAAGAGACATTACGTGGCCAGAATGAGTAACCATGAACACTGTCGAAATTAATCTGACTAATGTCCATTTTAATAAAATAATTTGTGTTACCTCAAGTATCAAAACTTTTTGTACAGTCACAGAAAAAAAAGTTGACAAAATTACCCGTACGTGCACATACCACTCGGTAAGTATAATGTTTGGTTACCTATCAAAGCATTTAATCTGTCGGTATAAAAGTAAACAACCTGTAGTTATGAAATAACGAATGTCGGTAAATGTGGAGTGACGATTCGATATAACGAGGAAAATAAATAAAAAACGAGTTTCAATACGTTTAGGATAGCTGATGTTGTTGGTTTCATACGATAAATTATGGGAAAAGCATTAATTTTGATAAATATTTTGAGTGATGAAGTTTAGATTTTCGTTCATCAATAATTCCATAAACATAAATAAAAAGTAAGTTCAAAAACTAAAACCCGACTACTGAAAAATCACGCTCGCCGCGGTCGGTCTGTAACCAATTAAATTAATATTATTTACCTCCAATTTTACTTATTTTTAACAGTTGAAACATATTTAATTACTTAAAGAATATGACATACATACATATTTGTAATGTGCTCGTCAAGACCTTTCTTTTGACACCAAACATGTCATTATTCTCTCAATTTATTTTTTTCGTGGTCAGAAATTTACGTGTAAAGTCCACCATATTTAGGGAGAATTTATATAGCCTATGTCACCCGGACCATTATTACGAATCTATTGATATCTCATTCATTAAAATCGGTTCAGTAATTTAGACGCTACGGTGGAACACACGTAAATACATACTTATATACATACATACTTAATATATAGACTGCTAAAATCATAACCCTTCCTTTTGGCTTTGCCGTAGTCGGGTAAAAAAATACGTACTATCGTGTAGGGTTGAGTAAAAGCGTCACCCTGTCTGCTAATAACAACACACTGTGATTACCTATCCGTCTTGCTATAAAGGTGATTATTGTATTTTTCCTTTTGACCGTTCATTAACCGTCCGTTGGGTAGCCCCATGGAATAAAGAAACCTCGTAAGCTAATTTACCTAATCATACTTATGAAATACAATTTGCCTGCCAATTTTGCCAAGGAAATTACTTATGATTCATTATTTTAGTCATAGATGCATGAATTGTTGACATCATCATCGAGGGTTGGCAAGATTTAAGGACAAAAGTGACCGCATGTACCAATTTTTGTTGGAAATATTTCATTTCTACGAAATTAATGGCTCCCTGTTACTTGAAAAACCTGTAAATCTACCAAATAAAGTTAACAATATAGCACAATGGCACAAGACCAAAAATCAAATTAATTGAGTTCGAAGTTCGTACGTGGCAATTTTACCGACCGTTCATCACTACAAAGTGTTCGGACAACTGAATCCGGTTCATAAAAGCGGACAGTGACAGAATGACGCATTTTTAGAGCAGTTCGAATTTTTGCCCAGCACATTTACAGGATTTTCGGAGTCAGTTTCATTTCACGAAACGAAACGTTTATTCATTTAGATTTTTTATTTTTCTTTCTTTTTTAAGTTCAAGTTCACCTTATTGTTTTCAATTGCAATTATAGTTAAAATTCTAGCGGAAGAGCGGAGTCCTACGAGTAACACAAGCAACTATTGCTTAAAAGGAGATCTCCAATACATTTATGACAAAGCACTTTGTAATTGAAATATTTTTTTTTTTTTTTTTGTTTATTTGTTTCTTTTTGTAAGTTATACTTACTTGTATTTGGCGTAATTAATGGGAATGGGAACTGTAGGTAATCGATTTTACGGTCTCTGTACTTGTAAGTTGAATAAGTTTTTTTACTTAATAAATAGAAAGTTAGTTTTTTTTGGTGAAGTAGTAAGTATATGAAGTTAATGTCAGTACTTATACTTAGACCAATTTTGAAAATTCTTAATTCCTTTTAGACAAGGATCCAATCGAAGATGAAAAAAAAATGTGTTCATTTGTAAAGTTGTTTTTGTGTTAAGGTACGGCAATATTGTTGTGTTGCAAAGCAGTTAAAATTCTTACTGCGTAATTTTCAGGTTTTTATTTTGAATGACGAAAACCTGTGAATGACGTCAAAATTTTGTCCATGACCGCTATATTACTCGTTTGACCTTTTAGTTCAATTGAGCAAACTAACAGCCTTTATAATATGAAAATCTAATTTATGTTAGTATAGGTTTTCGGATATTCTTTGTCATCATTATTTTGTGTCACTGTTTGTCCTGTGGGCAAAGGGGACTGGTCACATTTAGTAAGAAATTACTTGCAGCTCTTAGTGTTAAATGACTTCATCCCACCTGCTGCTGCAAGTCTATTGACTGATTACAAGATTATGTACAAGAAAAAAAAAGTCGTGAGGTGTCGTGGGACAGCCGGTTGGAACGAAGTTCCTTTTGCTTTAAGTATAGCCATCTGTGTTCGGACTTATAATTAGCTGCAGTAAAATCTTCTTACAGTCATTTCATTAAAAAAGGCAACCGTTTTTTAACGAAATGACAGTAAGAAGGCTAATTTTAGCTAATTATTCGTGTAGGTATAGTAATAATTAATAGTGTAGGGCCTCATTTTTTTTGTTTTTTAAACAAAAACAAAAACTTTTGACAGTTGACACTGACAGCATAACGCTTTTTCGTTACGTCACATTCTGCCAGTTTTTTTAACGCTCCTTGTGGCAGGAGTCTACCACAAGGAGCGTTAAAAAAAACTTCGTTCCAAGAGTTCTTAAAGTGTGGCGAAAATTAAGTACCTACCTAGTTTTAGAATTTATCAACTTTTCCTAAATTATTCAAAAACATTTCAGTTTTCGATCGAACTTTATTTGTACCCATACCGTACGGTGCCTGTTACCTACATTCTGCTTCTACTATGACCATAAATTTGCATTCGCCGAAACGTTATGTTGCCAAGTCGCGAATTGAACTCAAGACAACACAAATGAAACCTTATTGTCAGCAATTTATTAAGAAATGAAGGATGTATTACATAGATAAAGATAGTTGAAGAAAAATACCGCGAAAAAAGTCGTGCAAGGAATGAGAGGGAAGCGATATATTCATGTTATCTTAACGAATACGCAGAAATATCTTATTGCTGTCAGTGATATATTGTCTTATGGTTATGTGAGATACTAATACAATAAAATGTTGGATGGTGTGTAGTTATTACTATGAAAAAAGATGGGGTTCGGAAACATATAGGAGCGGTTTTTCAACTGTTTTTAGTAAGAAGATCTTACTCGTTGTGTAAAGAAGTTGAAATGGTACAAATTTCCAGGTTCGATTTCGTATTAAATTGAAAGTGAACTAACTATTGCCTCTTGAAAGGCCTGAAAATATCGTAATTTTAATTTAAGTATTATTTTAGTACCAATTTAAATAAGTTTGTCGTCCACAAAAGCTGCCAGATATTCATAAACATTAAATATTTGAATTTTTGAACATAGTTTGAGTTGATGAGCGCCGAAATAAAAGTTTTCAAATTAGTACAATCGCTCTCCACACGTCAATAAACATGAACAGCAAAAAATGAAATGAATCATAATGCAGACATGTAGGCTGTTTATTTAAACACAACGTATAGAATGCAATATTGTTTAGCAATCAATAAATGCTGAAGGCCGTAGTCCTGCGGAATACGTCCGCATCAACAGACACCACTTATACATGAGACAATGCAACCATTAACCAATCAACAAACTTTTATTATCCACTAACACAATCGCGAATTAATCGCGATTACACAAAAATCGACCGCGGGAGTGACGTCACCTTTTAATGAAGAAAGAAACGAACACGAATTTATGTGGTCGGGCGACAAACTGACCCACGATCGGGACGGCCGTTGCCAAACCCATAATCCCTTAATTAGCCCACCGTGTAGGATTTAATCAGGATTTGAGTGACAGTGCAGTGTCGCGCGGGCGTCGCGGTTGTCGCGGGCGTCGGTGGGCGAGCTCGGCGCGTGTTGTGACGCGGGCGCGTGGTACAGCGCGCGTTGTGTCGGGCGCGCGCGAGCGCTCTGTGCGCGGTGTTCGCGCCACGCCGCCTCAGCCTCGACTGCCGGGCATGGAAATTCGATTTTTCTGACGTTTCCTCCGCGCCTTGCTTCGCCACGATCGAACTGCACGCCACATGAATAGTTGCTGCTTTACCCACCGCTGATTTTGCACGTTCATTTTACTGTAATAATTCCAAATGTTTTATGACACTTTTGGTCGTCGTAGACAGTATGAATGTGGTAAGGGTTTCGATCACGCAAAATTTCGATCTTCGCAATACGACCTCCTCGTTCTGACCTTGAGGTTTTTCGTATCCGCTCATATTTGCTTATCAAAAGGCTGTAAATACTCAAAGGCTGTATAGGCAGCTCATAATGATACCTCCAGAAAAATTATAAACAGAGTTTAGAGTTCAGTTTTGTTTTCGGAACAAGTTTTTAAGCGTACTTCAAGTTTCAACTAGGTATAGAAAGGGCGCCCAATTTTAGTTAGGAAAATCTATACTTAAAAATTGATGGTGTTTTGTTTTTTCACTGACCGTTAGTTTACCATGCTTTCACTTAACCTCTACATTTTTGAAGTTCTCACCGAGAACCTTTAGTTCATGGGAGTGAGCGGCCATTAATTAGGCCAATACTACGGAAGTGGGAATAAATTTGCCTCACGCCATCAACGCACGCGGCATCTACCTGCCTACTTGTAGACATGAAAATATTATAACTAAAAGTTACAAATTAAAGATTTTACGATAGCATTACACTTTATGTCTAGATAAAGTTTAAAGACCGTGAAAAGTTTTTATATATTTAAGTACAAAATTATTTTACGAAAAGTCACGTTTTGCTCACCAAAACTTAACAACAAGTAAAGACGAAAAAGTTTGGGCTAACAGAAGTGCAAGCGATGTTGATGAAAGTACCTACAAACCCTTACAACTTTTATTTTCTTGTTATAACATTAGATTGCAATTAACTCAACAATCTGTAACAAGTAGTGTAATGCAAGCGAAACAAGAGTAAAACATTCAATAGATTTTGCACGCAATACATCAAATACCGCAATTTTCTTGTAATTAGCTATTATGCAAATGAATGAATACCTAAATCTTTATCGTGTATAAGTCGTTGGTAATGCATTCTTTTATTTATGAAAGTTTTCTTTCCAAGGCATTTCCTGTTACCCTTCAAAAAGGATAACCTAACTTTAGTTAGGTAAGCGGTTTACCGCTTATAATTATTGAAGATGTTGTCAAGTAAATAGTACAAGAACTCGGAAATTGGGATCGAATTTACGAGCTCTCGTCATTTCCTTCTCTGCTCTCTTACCATTGAAATATTGTTTTATTCATAATACTAAAAACTTTAAAAAAAAAATACAACCGACTTCCAAAACCAACACTACAAAGTGAAAAATAACAAAGTTTTTATTTTTCTATTTTTAGTTGTGTACCTACCCCACACAAATTCTAATACCACTACCTGCAAAACAAACTAGAACATCATCCATATAAAAGTGAGGAAAAAATACGTATTATTGAAGCTAACTCAAAAACTACCAAAGCAAAGTTAATCAATTTTATATGGGACCAACTGTGATGTATACCCTCTTGAATAAAACAAAAAAAAACCAAATCGGTCCAGCCATCTTCGAGTAATCGGGGAACATACATAAAAAAAAGGTTCCGACGAATTGAGAACCTCCTCCTTCTTGAAGTCGGTTATAAATAGGAATTATGACTAAAAATATGTAGGTACCTAGATTATTAAAAAATATTGGACACAATTTTTTTATTTATTTACGTCCCTAATCAAAAGATTATGGCGATACATTGAATTAAAATTTGGCATGACGTCACGCCTAGCTTTATTTTATACGTACAAATACGTACAAGTGACGTAGCGAGCCCCCACTTCCCAACTTTAATACGTGTTATCTAAGTACAAAATACGCGTCTAATAGTTTTTTTATTATCTGACTGACAGACTTAATAGAATTTAGTTTTTTTTTTACCCAGGCATCATCTTTATTAGAATAATTTATTTGCTGACAATACATCTATATGCACAGTCTATTTTTTGCCTGTTTAGGGCATGCAAATTAATTTTCCATTAATAATACTAAGAGGTACAGAGGCCAGCGCATCAAGCTACCCCAATCTGTCAAATGCCTTTGATAGTTTTTCAACTTTACCAAAAAGGAATAAGGTTCATATTCAATTGGGAAAATTTGACGGATTGGGGTGCTTGATGTGCTAGCCTCTGTACTTAATTTTTTACATGTATTTACAAAGGTTTTACCCAGTTCTACCCAATAAAATTACAACATACAAACAACAACATTTTTTTTAAGGACTTTGCCAACTACAGCGTATACCATGACCGTGTTATTATAGCAACTTGTAAGGCAAAAAAATATTCTTTGTATTGAAAAGTATGAGACTAGACCTTTCCGTCATCGACCAACGTACACCGTTGCGTGCCAAGCGCGCTCCGTCAACAATAATTGTCGGCGAGAATATTTTGCCGGTGCCGATACGCTCGGTGCATGGGACGCGAATTTGCCAGCGCGCGCATAACCGCGGGTCATAACCGCGTTTGATGACCGGCTATAAATCCTCTAAACGGGTTACAAAAGGACAATTTTCTAAAAGCCATCATATAGATATAGGAAATCATTTTCTCAGCAAAAATATTCACTCGCTCGCTCGCACGGGTCTGCTTCATGCGAAAACACAGGTGAACTACAAAAACCGAGAGAACGGGATCCGTACGGATATGACACGCGGATGATACGCTGATGCTGCGGTCACTAAAACCGCTATGCACCGGTATGATACGCTGTTGATACGTTCTAGTGGGCACAGTAGTCCGTGTCATGTTTCCTGCATACATTCATAGCACGGTTATGGTATGGTACGGTGAAGTGGGCAGACTCCTTTATGTTTCACTAGCTTTTGCCAGCGGCTTCGCCCGCGTGTATGTCGGAAATTATCCCACGGGAAACTTCTACAGGGATGAAAAGTAGCCTATGTCTTAATCCAGGTTATAAACTATCTCTATACCAAATTTCATCCAAATCCGTTCAGTCGTTTTTGCGTGATTGAGTAACAAACATACAAACATCCAAACATACAATCTTTCACATTTATAATATTAAGTAAGATAAATTCTTGTCGGTATACTTACTAGAATGTATACTTTAGTATAAAAACAATTTTCTATCAACCATCTTCGCTGTAAAATATGTATTTAAATAAGAATTCCCATAAATAATTGTGTAATTTATTAAAAATAGTAATGCACTATGATAAACACTTTTTTTTTTAATAAATATTGTGTTACAAAACTCTTGGTCTCTGTTTAGTGTAATTATCACTTACATCTAAAGATTTCATTATGTTTCCTTTGAAAAACCGATACCACAAACATGTCGTGGTCAATACTCGGACCAACTTTAAGTTTTTTGAATTAAGGCCAGCAAGACTCAAGTGGACCGACGCTTATAAACTTAGTTTGTCTTTCACCGATTGGACTATCAACGACATCGAAACATTATAAAGACGTTCCGATTAAATAAACTTTTAAGTAGGTCCTAGTAAGTTTGTAACACAATTTTTTTTTCATAAAACACATACATACACACACATGAACTCACGCCTTCTTCCGATGGGGGTAGGCAGAAGCTACAGAACGCCACCTACATACTACTACCATCCTTACATAGGTACTCCTTTTGTCTCGTTTACGTTCACGTAACCAACACCATTCACATACACACACACACCATCATTCTACCTCTCCTTACACATTACACACGCAACACACACACACACACTACACATACGCACACTATACAATTTTTTTTTTAATAATTTACTATTGTTAATAGATTAAATTCGGGGTGCTCGCCTGGTGATCTGTCACACAGGGTATCCTAGTATGGACGCCAGTCTCTCACAAAGGATCATATTTTAGGTTTTGTAACAAAGTTATTATTCTTGTCTCTGTTTATAAAATAAAACTAAGTGTACCTTTGTGATGAGAGAAATAAAATAAAGATTTATTTATTTATTTATTTATACATCTGGTCATACACGCACGCCGGTTGCTAGTACTACGCACCTGACCTCCTGTTCTTCTTTCTTCCTAAAATAGTTTACTCTAAAGTCGAATCACTTTTTGTGAGTTTTTACCTACCGTATAGTCTAAACCTCAAGAAACGCATTGAAGGAAGCACTGCATGAAGTGCTATAAAGCTTCATAACAGCGCGGCAGACTGCCAAGTCTTCAACCCGGTGTTAACAGTTAGGGGGTTGGCAGCACACGCGACAACTTTGACGGTTATTCGATAGTTTAACCTCCGTTTAGCTTTATTGCTCGTGTGCTCTCGAAGTGCAGTTCAGTGTAGTGTTTGGACATCGTTTTTAAGAGCAAAACATATGTATTTGTAACATGTGTTTGTGTATTTGAAGGGGTATCGTTTTACCCAGGTAATGGGTTGTGGAGGTCAGATAGGCAGTCGCTCCATGTAAAATACTGGTATTCAGCTGCATCCAGTTAGACTGGAAGCCGACCCCAACATAGGGGAAAAGTCTATGCAGATTGATTTTGTTTGTGTATTTGAATTGTGTTGAAATATTTAAGAGTGTGGCATAGACTATCAAACTGAACGACTTTCTCCACGGGACCAACATTGTAATCAGCTGTCCCATACATTTGGATCGAGTAGGTATTAAAGTTTTGTATGGTACAGCAAAATTTTTTTCACGATTACGATGTTGGTCCATTTATAAAGTTGTTCCGTTTGATAGTCTGTATCACACTCTTAATTTTCACCATATCTTTCTGATAAATATAATACATGTTACTTCTGAGACTGTCCTCTATTATAAAGCAAAGAACATCACGGGTTACAGGATATCTTTTTAAAAATTCAAAGCGGAAGAAGCTACAGGTAAATCTACTCTAGGATTCCTAACAATGTCTGTAACAAGAATCTTGTTATAAGAAAATATACCTACCGTCGAAACGCTGCGTATAAAGCGGGATGCGCTAAGGTAGACCGCGAAATTCAAATTTTCTTACGTTTTTTGCAATTTTCAGGTCAGTGTCAGGTTGTATGTTGATTAAAATATGATTCGCGGCCGTAGCTAATATGGCTTTACAGAAATAAGATCATTAGAATCAGCAATATAACTCCATAAGTTAGAATTGATCTCAAATGTAGCGATTTCATGAAATCATGAGGTTTGAGGTGAATTGTAACTTATGGAGTTGCATTGCTGATTCTAATGATTATAATTCTGTTAAGCCATATTAGTTACGGCCGCGTCTCATATTTTAATCAACATACAACCCGACACTGACCTGTAAATTGCAAAAAACGTAAGAAAATTTGAATTCCGCGGGCTACCTACCTTAGCGCATCCTCCTTAAGGAGGCAATTAGGAGAAACATGCAACTGTAGGTACTTGGATGCCATTGCTGAATAACCCGACATTTAATTGGCAACATTCTACCAACTTGCAATTTGATATTACGCAAACGGGTTGAATTCTTAGATGTTGTTATGAACTTTACAAAGGTCTGTTCTGAAATTAATGATACTACAGCAGTTTTATTCGGAGAATGATTTTAAAACAAGTAATTATTAAATATATAAGGTCTATCTATTCATACACGGAATCTCTTAAGGGATCATTGTTCATATCATTATGAACAACTTTTAATATGACAAACTTAAAATCGCGAAAAAAAATTTGCTGTTCGCATTTTATATTCGCATAATTCGTCAAAATGTAGTAAATAGCTGATTTTTTTTTTTTTTGGATGTCAGGTTTGGTCCCATAGCAAAAGTTGTTCATAATAATGAGTACAATGACCCCTTAAGAGATTTCCTGTATGAATAGATATACCTTATATAGGCTTAATAATAACTGCCCATGTACTTGGATAAGTATGGTATGTTTTGAAGTTTGACTGCATTGTGATTTACATCACATAATCAGCCTGTAATGTTCCCACTGCTGGGACACAGGCTCTCTTCGAGAGGGAGTGAGTCGTAATCTAACAAGCCGGCCCAGTGCGGGTTGATAGATGTCACATGTCTTCAAATTTTTGGTTCTAGGTCATGCCGGTTTCCTCACGATGTTTTTCTTTACAGTTTTGAGAGCAGTGGTGATGAAATTAATTACACAAAGCAAAGTGCCTGCCTGCGTTCGAACCCACGACCTACAACTCGTAATTCGGGGCCGTTACCACTGGGCCATCACCTTCAGACAAAGGTAGGTATGGCCAGTCAAGTAACAGGAAAGTTAAAAATAAAGTACCATGCTATTGTATGCATTATACACATTCTAAATTGCTAGAAGGTGATCGATGCCTTTTACCTTATAATGTAGGTAGCAACAATCACCATGTAAAAAATAATAGCTTCTATAAATTCTACGTTTGCAACAAAAAAGCGGTCAAGTGTGAGTCGGACTCGCACACGATGGGTTCCGTAACATAGTACAAAATTTAACACTACATTTTTTTTTATAAACCATAACATAACAACACGCCTTGTTTCCCCGAAGGGTTGTGAGAAATTCCAGATAGAAACGCCCAATAATACCTTGCCCGATCTGGAATTGAACCCAGGACCAGGAGGAGGAAGAGGGGTTTTATTAATATTTTAGTAAAAAAAAACACGTTTCTTTTATGGTGAACCCCCTTTAATTTTTTACAATATTTAATTTGTTTGCGGTAGTAGAAGACACTCTATGAAAATTTCACGTACCTACCTATTACGGTTCAGAGACGGACGGACGAATGGAAAGAAGGTCCTTCTTTAGAAATAGGGTCCCGTTGGGTACTGAACCCTATAAGCAATAAAAACCGAACTAACCTCGAGTAAAAAGGCTTTATTACAAAAGGAAATTCCGCACTTCCTTCCAGTGCATTCTACAAAGTCGTTGGCAAAAGAAACCATAATTTCGCCTGATAAAGTCGACGAATTAAAGAGTAATGAAAGCGCTCATACATTACAAGCAAAATTACAGACGTTTAAATCTACATTACAGTGGGTATCATGAGCGACTAACATCGAGCTACTTAAACACTAGAAAGCTGGCAACACTCCAAGCTACTGTGTACTACAAGCTATTACGATCGAATTTCATTTTTTACACATAACATCACGCTTTTATTCCCTGAAGGTAAGCAGAGGTGTACATAAAGTACACTCCTATTTTTAGGGTTCCATACCTCAAAAGGAAAAAATAGATTTCTTATAGGATCACTTCGTTGCCCGTCTGTCTGTCTGTCAGTCTACACAGTCCCTTTTACTCAGGAACGCGTGGAGGTATAAAGTTGAAATTAATATCAATTACATTTAATTAAATTAAGCTTCTAAGTCAACGCAATAAAAAGATACGGCCATTTATGCGACGTATTTTGATACTCGCAAGTAAATTAAAACCTATAGGGTACTTCCCGTTGACCTAGAATCATGAAATTTGGCAAGAAGGGTCTCACAGCACAAGTAAAGGAAATAGTCCGAAAGTCGTTAATTTATAATTTTATCACAGATAAAAATCTTCTTTTCGGTTTACAAACTTAAATTTGCAGTTGGAGAATTGACCATGACGTAATATCAATGGATGGAAGAACATATTTTTCAACTACAATGTTAAGTTTGTTTTTGGGATACATTCTTTTCTACCTACGGAGCCCTTCATTGTGCGTGGTTCAACACGGACTTGGCCAGTTTTTTTATTAACAAACTATACAATTTTGAATACACAAAATGTTTTATAGCCTTGATGTGACGGCGAAAAATTTAATTGCCGACAAAGTTCCTGGCGATAAAATAAAAGTTTTGAGGAAAATGTGAAACGAGTTTTTTGGGCTGTTTTTCTGCTCTTTCGCTGTTATGATAAAAAAATCACGTGTATTTGGATGAGAATTCTTTTGTCCAGGAAATGCGTTTAAAAGGGGAACTTAATGCAGTATGTCTCTTTGTTCGATGAAAAAAACATATGCATTCCATATATTCTACTACATACAGGGTGTAATTTTATTACGGTGCTGGGTTGAAAGTTCATTTTGGAACGGGTATTTTCTTTAAAAATGGGTCATTTTAATTGGGGAAATTCATTTTGTGAGTTTTGAGGGGCCTGTGGGTAAGTATCAACAACCACACGGGTCAATCGATCAGGTTATGCTACGCTTGCCGCTATTCTCCGTGGATGGGTGACCATCTTTATATACCAAGACCCCTCCGTGCCTCGGAAAGCACGTTAAGCCCGTTAAGTCCCGGCTGTCATTCCTGGATCTTTAATAGTCGTAACGGGTCGTCTAGTCAAAAGCCCGAAAGTTTGACAACCAGTCTTACTAAGGGGTATCGTATTACCTAGTAACTGGGTTGTGGAGGTCAGATAGGTAGTCGCTCCATTTAAAATAATGGTATTCAGCTGCATACGGTTAGACAGAAAGCCGACCCCAACATAGTTGGGAAAAGGCTAGGCAGATGATGATGATGATGACAGGGGTGTAATTTTAATCATCGTTATCCTCTTAAGAGGTCATTGTACTAATCATTATGAACAACTTTTACTATACTAAAAAAAAACAAAAAAACAGCAGATTTTTTTTTCGCGATATCAGGTTTGGTCTCATAGTAAAAGTTGTTTATAATGATGAGTACAATATCTCTTAACAGGATAGCGGTGATTAAAATTACACTCTGTTTATGTGTGTAAAGCCTGATTTACTTGCCTGTGGCATACCATAAGTTGAAATAACAATATAAGTTAAATCTTTAATTTTAGTTGCAACTTTTATTTTTGCTTACTGCAAGCCACAGGCAAGAAACTTGCATCGTGTAAATGAGGCTTAACTCTTGCGACGAGACTCAAGAGATGAATTAATATTACCGATCACAAGGTCATAAAATGTAATAAATTAGCACAAGATTTCTATTTTGGTTCACGAAGCTTTCGAAGAAATTTTTCCAGGTCAAGCCGTTGTTGACTCTTCGAGACTTTTTAAAAATAAATTGCCAGTCCTTCAGAATTTGCGTCATCGTGATACAATTATTGTACCTATATTTCACTTTTATTAAACAAAATCAATTTCACAAACACGATGCATTTTCCGGAAACAATTGGTAAATTGACAATTGACTGTTCAATTTTCATAACGTCACACAGCACTGTAGCAAAGATAAAAGATAAAGCCGTGTTCAATGCACACTGTCCGTCAAAGCATATTTGTTTATTTAAATGCGAGTTCAAAACTTTGTTTACGAAATTTCGGTCCCATGTTGGGTGCCAATAGCAGCCGTGCAGCTTTCCTATTAGTTTTCCCGTTTAAAAAATATTTGTTCCAGAGCGTCGCGAATTTTTATTAAAATAACAGCGTGTTACATGTCAAAGTTTTACTTTTATTTTGTGATAGATTCAGTAGTAACCGCAGGGATGGAAAAGATTTAAATAGGTGCCCACGGGAAAAATGTTGCTGCTTGCGTGATTGTGTTTTTTTTTTCATATTATAGGGTTGTTACAAATATGGAACATTTAAGTAGGATACTTAAAAAAAACGGTTAGTACATTACTTCAAATTAATAATGATTAAATAATTAATTACAACACCAACAGATGACCTACTGAAATCTTACTTCTTGCTAGATACTATTATAAAAGCGAATGTTTGGATGGACGGATATTTGTCACTCAATCACGCCAGAACGGACGAACGAATCTGAATGAAATTTGGCACAGAAATAGATTATAGTCTGGTATAGCACAAAAGCTACTTTTTATCCCGGAAAAATGTACGGTTCCCGTGGCATAATTTCTGACATCCACGCGGGCGAAGCCATATTTTAAAGGAATTTCGTGGATTTGATGTTATAAGTAATTTTATTTTGTACCTAAATCATCATTATCTTCTGAGATTCAATGATATAAACTATTATTATTATTTTTATATGTTTACATACCTCGAGACTCTGGGTACCCGGACCTTTGGAAGGCGTACGAGGAGCTTAAGTCAACTCGCAGAGGCCCTTTAGACGCTTTTAATTAAATGAGGCACCAACCGACGATTATAATTATCTCTGTACCTACGCACTATGCAAGTGCACCCAAGAACAACCCCCGGTTGGTGCAGGACTATTGCAGAATATGGGAATAAAGATATTCGACTATTGATTTGGGTGGCTAAAATGGACTGGTTACCTAGAACTATGAAAGGACTATGTTCTCTGCCTGATCAATGTTTTATTATACATGGAGAAAATGGCAAGGGGCGACTTGCACACTCAATAATGGGCCTCCGGAAACTGTCTCTAGCACTTTTATTAAAGTAATATTATTTTTCATAGCCTTGTGATGTCCCACTGCAGGGCAAAGGCCTCCATAGAAAAAACTATACATAATATATGTCTGTACAAACTATACATACAAATAGTGAACCAAAATTTTTATAAAATTTAAAAAAATTTGGTTCCTGCCTAAAGCATTAAATAAATCATCTTTATGTATTTAGGTACACAAGGCTATACCGGCCGGCACATAACTTGGCAAGAATTGTTAGGTACGAATTTGGTTTCTTTAACTTTCTTCTTAATAGACATGTTTAAAAATAAATGATATCAATAACCATAGAATAAAGGCAAGCAAAAAAAGTAAAAAAAAACTTGTAGCACTAAGTGTACATCCGCAAACTTACTCCCACTATGCCAAAACTTTGCCAAGTTACGTGCCGGCGACTACATAATACATATCTAGATTTCCAGATATACATTTCCAGAGCTGACTTCCCATTGTACGGAAAACCTATACAATGCGAGATCAGCATAAACTGGAAATGTATAGCTTGATATGTAGCCGTGTGTATACCTCAATAAAGTCCGTGCAAATAATTCCATCGCAAAAATTGCAATAGAATAAATGATTCCTTCCACTACATTATATTACTGACACAAGATCTCGGTTTGCAACTCTTTGGGGAAATCGAGATTTTGCCTTACATTCATATAAATATGTATGCCTCGTACAAAGGCCTAATATACTGCTGCTACCTTACTCTCTAATACAATTTCTAAGTTTTCTCTTGCGGTTACAAATTCGCAGGACAAAGATACAACTTTAACTAACATATAAGCTAATAAGTAAAATAGCAATTATACTTAATACGCTACTAAGCAAATAGGTAAAATACGAAGAGGTATTTGCTGTTTGTCTATTCAAAATTCCAGCCAAGCCTATTCAAACAAATATAGAGGAAATATATGTCATATCTAAACTAAAAAAACAATTGAAAAACGAATCTTATTTGAAAGACAACATAATGAAGTCTGGCGTCCACCATATTGAATTACTTATAACGTGTTACGCCTTAAAAATAGTTTTGGTGTCAAACCAATCCAATAATCATCAATCAGGGAGTTCTGTAATGACGTTCACTAGGTGGCAGCACTGAGACGTCAGGTTTGGGCAGCTGTCAAAAGTGTCAAAGCGCCTATATTTTTTCTAGTCGTGACTGAATGATGAACGAATGATTGAAACGAATGATGAACGTCATCATATATTTTATATTCATTGTCATTAATTCCGCAGTTTAGGCTGTATGAGTATGTAAGCAAAGCATCTCACATCAGTAGCCTGTGAAATTCAAAACCTATATTTCAGCATTACCGTAGTCAAGTAGGTACCTAATTAGAATCCAATACTGTCTAAACCACAAAGCGATACCTTGCAAACCGTTTACGTTCCATTGTAGGAACGTCTGAACGGTTATTATACTAGCCAAATAGTCCGAATATCCCTTACAAGCGCTTACATTCACTAAGTAATTCTATTATGTCCGCTTGTGTACCGAAATTGTACCTACATATATCTATAGCTGGAGTAAACGAGTTACTTCAGCCGTAAGTCAATCCACTGTCGAGTTTACATCACAACCCCTGGGATGTTGCAAGCGCCTGCAACCAACCTTGTTGTTGCGCAACAAGATACGTCGCACGTTGCTGTAACTGAGCTTGTTTGTGCGAGTGTTTTAAAAGGGAATACAGAGTGTTGATCATACTCTTGAGCTTATAATGGTTGAGTCAAGATGTGATGTGTAAATAGGGATGTCCAAAGATGTGATGCAATGATTTACATAAAAATCTTTGAATATTTCTCTACGTAAGTATGTATGTCGTGTTCTGTCATGTTATCTCATGTATAATGTTTATTATTGTCACGTTTAAATTGGTCCTTAAATGGTAAATGATTTTATTTCTGTAAGTAAGTTTGATACGTCAATCATATTTTAAAAACTGGATGAGGATGATTTAAATGTAGTTTAGGTAATAATAACAATGTTAGGTTGTGATATAATAGTGTTGTCTTTATTGTTGACCTCCATTTAGAAACCTAATCAAAACGTCTGATCGGTTTAATCTAGTGTCAAATCCAATTTCAACTAATTTGATTGGTTGATGTTATGTCGGTCAACCAATTACAAGTGTCCAAACACACTATGCCGAAGATATGCGACTGAAGTTCCGCGGCTGATTCAACAAAAACGTAATTTTGGTCGTAATGTGTCATCAGTAATTCAAATAGCATTGCAGACGTAATCATGCCGAACTTCGGTCTCGTACCTTCGGCATAGTGTGTTTAGACACTAACAGTTAAACTGGGTTCTTCCTGAGTAACGCAAGTAGATTTACCTACTGATCAGTGGGCCTAGCATACATTCAAACGATTTTAAAATTGAAAATAATCGTTTCGCACATAATATTTTCTCTAAATCTAAATTTTTACTATTGAAACGATATTACACCATTAAGGACTATTTAGAAGACAAGTCAATAGACTCTGTAATTTGTAACTTAGATTAATTTTGACATCGCATGATTTTTAAATACATTTGCACGCCATGTTATGGCAGGATACGCTGAACTAAACAAATTAACACCTTATGTACCGTATTCTAGCAAATAAATATTTTGATTTGATTTGATTTATGGTTAATACCAATTCTGGTTGTCGCGATTTAAATCAAAATGATATAGGTAGTATTGTTGATTATCGATTTAACAAAAAAAAAAAAAAACTACCGACTTCCCAAAAAAACACTCAACCAATCTGCCTAGCCTTTTCCCAACTATGTTGGGGTCGGCTTCCAGTCTAACCGGATGCAGCTGAATACTAGTATTTTACGTGGAGCGACTGCCTATCTGACCTCCACAACCCAATTACTGGGTAATACGATACCCCTTAGTAAGACTGGTTGTCAGACTTTCGGGCTACTGACGACCCGTAACGACTGTCAAAGATCCACGAATGACAGCCGGGACCAACGGCTTAACGTGCTTTCCGAGGCACGGAGGAGTCTAGGTATGTAAACATGGTCACCCATCCATGGACCAACCCCAGCAAGCGTAGCTTAACCTGATGGATCGACCCGTGCGGCTGTCATTACTTAGCCACGAGCTCCTCCAAAAAAAAAACACTATTAAGTGAAAAATAACTTTAATTTCGGAAGTCGGTGTCTTTGTATCTGTGAAATTAAAATTATTTTTCACTTGTAGTGTTTGAGTCGTTTTTTTTTTGTTTAATAGTTTTTAATTTTTTACTTTTTAGATATGGTCCTACCTCACACCAATTCATATACCACTACTTGCTATGTAAACAACAGTGAAAGGAAGTATTATAACATCATCAAGATACACAAAGTGAATTACACGTATTATCGAAGCTAACTCAAAAACTACCCAACCAAAGTTAGTAAAATTTATATGGGACCAGCGCGCAAGCTTCCTCTACTAATTGAAAAACGAATTTTTAAAATCGGTCCACATTTGATGAAAATATGGACCGAACATACATTAAAAAATACATATAGAATAATTTATGTATAACCTCCTCCTTTTTTGAAGTCGATTAAAAATCATTCGAATTTGTTGTGTTAGGGTTCCGGATTGGTCTTTTGAGAGGTAACGGTGCCCCTTCCATGTGCAGATGATGATCACCGGGGTGGTTTTAGTGAGGTAAAAATCCCACACTCCCCGGTCTTTTCCCCAAAGCCCGGGCGCCTTTTGAAGGTTTCCCCCGAAAACAAGGTAGGCAAAGATTTGATCTGACGTTCAGAGACTGAGCGTAAGAGGAGTATTCACTTAGGTTAGAACAGTGAGCATTACCTCTATTGTTGGGGAATCATTTGGGTTAGGTTAGGTTAGGTCCGGTCCGGTCCACCGCACCGGGAACGACACGTCAACGAGAAAACAGATGACGGAGCTATAGTATAGCTATAGTAATATTCGCTACTTCAGCGCCGTCATCTGTGGCCTTAGTGCGAGTTTTTATACTTACTCGATCGCGTTAACATACGTCAATTTGTATGGAATAATTGTGTTTCCCTTTTTAGTCACCAGACGGCGCTTATTTAATTTTAATACAAATTGAAGCACGAGTAAGTGAGGAGTAAGTATAAAATCTCGCACTAAGTTCTCTGTTTTCACGTCGACGTCCCGTTACCGTTGCGGTGGACAAACAGTAGGCATAATGTACTCGTAAGTAAGTGATACTAAAAAGCCATTTCATACTTTACATTCTGCAATTTGTAGTTCAATATAATGCGACAAGGCTTCATTATAATTTCACTAATACACCGGTGTAAAAAGTTTGGGCGTTTCACTTTAGTGACGTAATGTCCACATTGTACTCAAGTCGGACACGACATACAACAATTCACCTTGGATAGTATAACATTAACATTCTGAACTAAATGATAATTTTGTGATTACATTTTCACATTAAGGCGTTTTTTTTGTACTTTTGTGTCATTATGCATTTTGCTGAAGGTGGAGTTGGAGGTGGTAAATTGAGGACTAGGCTAGAAACTTTCACTAAGGCCTTAAGGCTCCTTCAAACAGGCGCGACACGCGACTCGAATCGCGCACGACACAAAGACACCGCTCGTCTCGCGACACGCACCTTTGTGTCGCGTGCGATTCGCATTTGACCAGTCACAACATGGTGTGTTACATCGGATCCCACAAAAAGATATCAAAATCATCATTTTCATCATCATCATCATAATCTGCCTATAATGTTCCCACTGCTGGGACACAGGCCTCCTCTCGGTGAGGGGGAGTGGGCCGTAATTCACCACGCGGGCCTAGTGCGGGTTGGTAGGTGTCACATGTCTTCGAATTTTTGGTTCTAGGTCATGCCGTTTTCCTCGCGATGTTTTCCTTCAACGTTTTGAGAGTAGTGGTAGATAATGAAATAATTTACACAAAGTAAAGTGCCTGTCTGGTTTCGAACCTACGATCTACAACTCTTCAAAATGATGATTATTTATAAATATCTATCACTGAAGTGTAGGCAGGTACGTACTCTCTAGACTCTAGTGTAAGAAACCTATACAGGGTTGCGAATAAAGGTGAGCGTCCACTGGTCCGCACCGGCCGCAACGCACGCACGGCACGCAACTTATTGAACGGATTTGCCGTTGGCATGCGTCCATTGTGTCCGGATTTTTTATTTAGTCTGAGTGTTTTTGGTGTTGTTAGTAGACGTCTGTCATAGAGATTGACGAAGATATTATTATTATCTGTTGCTTGTTGGTAGAAGAAGAATGTAAAACTAAACGTAGAATGTGGGTTCATGAAATAAATATGAAGCGACCAATGTTTGGAGAATATCATTAATTATTTCATTATAAACAAACGGCCGCTCTTGTATGTGAGCACAAGTCAAATATATATATATTTTTTAATTTATATTGCACAACAGTAATGCAGTCAGAAACTCAACTTTATTTTTTTATCTAGACTGGTTCTTAAATATATATTTAAGGACTAGTCTCGATAAAATAAATTGTAAATGTTATGTATGGTCAATCCCTAGCATCATTGGGATGACACTGACAGCTCACTCCACGCTCACAGGTTCACGATGAATTTATAAATGCGTTTCATGCTGGTGACGTCACTGGCACGCAACGCCTTTTTTTTGTTCATATATGTACGAGTATACCGGCGCTTGGTGCGGGCGGAACCGATAGTGGACGCAGTGCAATATGAATTCATAATAGAGTAAACCAAAATCTGTTGCGTGCAGTGCGTGCGTTATTGCGGCCGGCGCGGACCAGTGGACGCTCAGCTTTAGTCACCTAAAGGTCACCTAAGGGGGTGAATCTACCCCGCCAAATACTAAACAAAGCTATGAAACTCATTTCATATTCGTGAAAAAAAAAAATCAAAGTCACGGTAATAGACACACTACCTATTTCGAAGCAAGGATAAAAAGTTTTTTTTTACGCATTGAGTATGAGGTTCCTAGTGGTTTCGTATGACGGGTAGAATCATCGCCTTGACGATGCGACTAAATCGCCACCCTGTTGCAGATGGAGTGCTATAAGCCGAGGAATCACTTCCTGTACATTATTTTAACTCACTATCCAAAGACGATAAACAACATTATAAGTAGGTACTGGATGACTTTTTTTACCATCTCGAAAAAAATAGGGTATATTCGGTGAACGGAGTAGAAGCCTGGGATATCTAGTTTTTTTTTTTTTTTTTTTTTTGAATTTTGATTTTTGATAATATTCAAATCATAATGCAGGTTGCATATGATTTGAATTTCGATATTTTTAAAGGATTTATTATTTTTTTTCATAATTTATGTTTTTATTGTTCTAAAATGAAAAGTTTACATCGAATTTGTAGTATTAGGTCTTTACCTATGAAATTGCCGTTCTGCAGTACTGGCCATTTCAAATCAAAATAATTTTTGTTTGGCTAAGAATTCTAATTTCAAATTAATTTTATTTTAAAAACATGGATTTTTTTTCCAAAAGTAGTCATTTGTTTATTGATTAGTGTTACATTGTCATCGCATTTCAATCTTTTTCGTCATCATGGATACGTTAAAAATTCGAGTAATTATGGAATATGAGTACCATCGTGGCAGCAACGCGGCACAAGCGGCATGCAACATCAACGACGTTTACGGAGCTAACACTACAAACCAACGCACCACTTGTTATTGGTTTGCTCGCTTCCGTTCTGGAAATTTCGACCTGAAAAATGAACCTCGCGGTCGTCCGAAGACTTTGGTCGACAATGACGAATTAAAGGCGATTGTGGAAGCTGATGATACACAATCTACGGCTGAATTAGCTTCAGCTTTCGACGTTAGCGTCAAAACAATATTGGTCCATTTGCGTCAAATTGGCAAGGTAAAAAAGCTTGACAAATGGGTGCCCCACGAACTCAATGATCGCCAGCGCGAAGTACGCGTCGAGACGTGCCTTGCACTGCTCAACAGACACACAAATGAAGGAATTTTGAACCGCATTGTTACCTGCGATGAAAAATGGATTCTGTTTGATAACCGCAAGCGCTCAGCAAGTTGGTTGGATCCTGGTTCAGCACCTAAACAATGCCCTAAACGAAAACTTACCCCTAGAAAAGTGATGGTCACTGTTTGGTGGTCTAGCGCCGGTGTGATTCATCACAGCTTCTTACCAAACGGGGTGAGCATTACTTCAGATGTGTACTGTGAAGAACTGAACACAATGATGGAGAAGCTGGCACATCTCCAACCAGCATTGGTCAATCGCTCGTCTCCGCTGCTCCTGCACGACAACGCGCGACCTCATACTGCACAGCAGACGGTCTCCAAGTTGCAAGAACTGGGGTTGGAAGCTCTCCGTCATCCGCCCTACTCACCAGACCTTGCGCCTACAGACTACTACTTTTTCCAGAATTTGGATAACTTCTTGGCGGGAAAAAAATTCAATACCCGAGAGGCAGTACAAAATGCCTTTGAAGAATTTGTTGCCTCCCGTCCAGCTGATTTCTTTAAGAAGGGCATCAATAAACTGCCACTGCGTTGGCAAAGATGCATTGATTGCATGGGTGATTACTTCGATTAATACAAATAAAACATGCATGAAAAAAATTCGTTTAAAATTTTTCATACAAAACGGCAATTTCATAGGTAAAGACCTATTATTTATTGATACTTAGATATTTTTTTCTGACTAAGCTATTAAAAAAAAAAAAACTAGGTATGCCAGACGCTTCTACTCCGTTCACCTAATATACCCTATTTTTTTCGAGACGGTAAAAAAATTCATCCGGTATATGAAGCATATGGATGACTTTTTTTAGCGTCTTGAAGAAAATAGGCTATAATAGGTAAACGGAGCCTATAAATATGGCATACCCAATGTTTCTTTTTTTCTTAATTAAAATTCATATCATATGGAGGCTGCATATAATTTGAATTTCGATATTTTAATCGATTTTTTTTTTCAAAATTTCTATTTTTATTGTTCTCATATGATAAGCTTACTTCGAATTTGTAGTATTTATTGATACTTGGATAATTTTTTCAGTGTAAGCTATTAGAAAAAAATTATATATAGGCTAGACCATAGGCTTCTACACCATTCACCTAGTATACCCTATTATTTTCAAGACGGTAAAAAAGTAATTCTGTATACACAGAGTGGCAGAGACATCGACGCACAACCTGTTACCGATTCAGTACTTGATTCTGGACCGCAATGCATTGAAGCCTTTCGAAGTTTATTAAAAAAAAAAAATTGCTGTTCCATACACTTTAACAGCATAGCTGCTAACAGCATATTACAGTTTTTTAGGAAACAGCAGATTTTTTTTTGAAATGACGAAAAATTTCAAAGCTTTGGGATCCAGAATCATGTACTGAATCCATGGTAACAGGTTATGCGTCGATGTTCCTGCCACTATGTATAGAGTATGTATAACATAAAAATAAACTACAAAATTCTTAAAGGACTTGACAAAACCGTTTATATGCATGCCATCCTCATGCGAAATAGTTCTTTCAAGTAAAAGTGTCAAATTAAAAATATCTGCTCCAAAACAAGTGAAGAATTTACAAGAAGAGAAGAATCTGTGAAGCTAGGCAGCGACCGGCGATCCCTAAAGTAATTTCTTGGCCCCCCTCCGCTGAAATTACATTCCACTTGATAAAAATTTAAAGAAATAAACACAACATCAGTGCCGTAATTTAAAATGTAATTTAATTATGGGCAACCCCAGTTTCCGAACGAATTTAACAAATCTCATTTCAACTTATTTATTATTAATTTTCGGCTTCCAATTTACTGATCAGAGATTTGATGAATCTTTAAAACGGATTTCGGCAAAAGCCAGAAATACCTAACACATTGAGATACAAAATGACAAACCAGGCTTTCAGGAACTGCACCCTAATTGCGTAACACATTATCGGAGTTGGTTTCATTTTGAAACAAATTGCTAATCCATTGCTTCATATGTTCGAAAAATTTGTCTGCTCGACAACGTAAATGAACTGTCAAAATGAAACCAACTCCGATTGATAATGTGTTACGCAATTAGGGTGCTGGTGACAGATATGCTGGAAGCAACAAAGTTACTTCCTAAATAAGTTCATAAAATTTGAATGAAATATTCACCCTCTTAATAGCCGCTAAAGATATACAAAGTAGCTTACTAATTAATAATGACAGCAACGAAGCAGCAAATATTCATCACGTCGAATTTTACATCCTATTAAATTCAAATTGTCTGCTAAACGATTTTGACGCAAAATAGCGCTATTTTATACCCACTAAAAGTCGGTAAACATGAAATTAAGTTATAAAAGTATAGGTACAAGTCCGTCTCTGGGAACTTACTATGCGAACTCGACTCACTTTCAACATATTTTTTACATATATATTTTAGAACTGCATGTATTAAATGTAAAGTACGTCGCATCTTAACGTAATGAAAGAGGTGATAAAAAAGGGGTGTAAATTATATTTTTTTAATATAATAACTATATTGTACCAGACTACCAGAAGCTAATAAATAAATTTTAATAGATAACACGCTCACTGCGATAAAAGGTCTAAACCCCCGTTCGCACGGGCGTAATAAAATCGCGGCGGGATTTTATAGCGCACTGGATTTTCAACTCTCGTTGTTGAGCCGAGCGTTGAGAATCCAACTTAACAATAACAGAGTACATTCTAGCGCGTCGAAAAAACACACTGTTGGATTTTGCATTCTCGGCGCTAAGCAGAGCGGTGAAAATCCAGTGCGCTATAAAATCCCGCAGCGATTTTATTACGCCCGTGCGAACGGGGGTTAAGAGCACGATGCGTAAACTATTGCTCGCAGTGCGGGAGTAAAATTGTGCGTATTCACTCTAGTGCGAAGAGCGTAACGCCGATGTTTACTGATGAGTGATGGGAATAAAATAATATAGATTTGAGTTCGTTTTTCAAAAAAAGGTCTCTAGTAGGTAAAACAAAATCTATAAGGCCTTTCGACACGTAATCGCATTGGCCGACAAAACTTACAACTGTGCGATGACGGGTCTATAGACCAGTCATAAATTGCGGGGCTTTTCCACCCCCTCCCGCACCAATTTACGCAGTTGCATTGTTTACATGATGACCAGTGTTGTGATTACACAGTTATCGTATGCACGTTTGTAATTTTTTTGTGAGGATTTTTAGTTAGTTCGCGTCACAATGCATCGTAAAAATAAACGTCTGAGAATGCTTGAGTTAGATAAGGATTCCGAGATTGATTATAATAGAAATAACTAGATCTATTAAAGTACCACACTCACCAAAAGAGCAACAAGCGCAGGACGTGTGAAAGGTGCTGCCAAAAGTTGTGAACAACCATAAGCAGCGTTGAAGCAAATAAGAAATAAATAAAAAAAAAACATTGAATGCGATAAAGGTTGGTGCTTCAAATGTGTTTATGAAGCTCATATGTAATATTTACCTTAAGATAAGTAGGTATTATTTGAAATTAAAAATGTGTCAGCTAAATGTGTCGATGATTTGTGTCCCATCACTATTTTTGCCTTGTAATGTATCTGCATGCAGTGCGGCAAAAAGTCGAAGTGCTCTCTAAATATTTTCTTGATTTTCTCCCAATATAACAACTGAAACCCGGAGCTAAGCTAGTTCATTGTAAACACTTGCAACTTTAACAACGTGGTCACAACAAAATATCCAAAGTTATTCGTTTTCGCTTAGAAATAAGTATTTTAAATGACCTATACAGGGTTTTCGAACCTTATGACGCACAGGGAAAATATTCAGGTTTAGTGCTCATCGGCCTTTTATACCACATAATGAAAGGTTTTGGAAATGATGTTCCCATCGAGCGTGTTAAGTTGATAATGATTTCAACAAAGTTAAAACTCACTTATTCCGAAATGAAATCGAGTTACCCTTAGTTGGGGTGCAAGTAATTAGTGGTGAATATTTGACGGTTCCGCCGGCTATCAGGGCAAGCGGTCTGTTTGCCCGCCCCTAGGTGGATGGCTGGATAACTATCATCCCACCCGCAACGCGTTTTAAAGTATTAAGGTCTGCAAACTTTGACAATGGAGACATTATTATGATAAATGAGATTCTATGATTGATGTCATAAGGAAGATGGAATATTTTAGTGAAGATAATTACTGAATTAGTCAGATCTTCATTAGGAGTTACATAATTTGATTGAATCGTTTATAAACAAGGTAGGTAAGAAAATCCAAGTCAATGCAAATCAAAACACAAATCTTTAAGATGTTAAATAAATGTTTTGGCATAAATAGATGAAACACATAACATGATCAGCCTATAATGTCCTAGCGGACACAAGCCTCCTCTCGGTGAGAGGGAGTGGGTCGTAATCCACCACGCGAGCCCAGTGCGGGTTGGCATATGTCACATGTCTCCGAATATATTTTTTTTTTGGTTTTAGGCCATGCCGGTTTCCTCACGATTTTTTCATTCACCGCTTTGAGAGCAGCAGTGATGAAATAATTTACACAAAGTAAAGCGCCTGTCAGGGTTCGAACCTTCGACCCAACTCGTAAGTCGAGGCCGTTACCACTGGGCCACCAATGCTCTCCATAGATGAAACACATATTAGGTCAGTTCCTAATCATAAAATCGGAATCCTATACCTAGTCGCTTTTCGGTCTGTCTGTGTGTCCGTTAAGGTCTTCTAAACTATATAGTGGCTTTTGATGCAGTTTTCACTTTCATTTAAAAAACGACATGACATTAGTAAACAAAAATTTAACAGAGAAATCTCCATGTTTTGACATGTCGTCATTGCACGCTAGCACGGGGGGGGGGGGGGTCACTAGTTTATTTATAAGATATATAGCTGTTGCCCGCAGCTTTGCCCGTGTGGATGTCCATACTTCCCTATTTGAATCGAATTTTTGTTCACAATACCATAGGTTTTATTTTTTTCGCGGAAAACTAATTCTTTTTATAAAAGAAAATTAAAACCGTAGTTACTCCTTATAACATCAGCTATCTGCAAGTGAAAGTCCCGTCAAAATCGGTCCAGCCGTTTGGAGATTAGTCGAAACAAACAGACAGACAAAAATTTAAAAATTGATTAGGCACTGTTATAAGTACCGTATATACTTTCATAAGCATTTAGTAAAAACCTGTTATTTTGACATCATAAATACACATTTAAATACACTCCAATTTTATTTACTTGCTAGTCTGATAGCCAATTGGTAGCATCGGTGACTAATGGCAATAAACAACCATAAATAATAAAAACATGGCGCCGGACTCAAGGCTTCCACTATTCTTGTCCTGTTATTACGTCTACCTTTGATTTATTCAATTTTGTGAAAGAAGATTTTGTGTAAGGTATTTTAGGGGCTATTCCCGTATTTTTAACAACGTTCACAATCTCATCTCAGTCTCAATCTGTCAAAAATTGTATAGCGTTTACATAAATTTTTAACAGACTTCAAAAAAAGGAGGTTACTCAAGTCCGTATATATATATTTTTTTTTATGTGTGTTCGCGGTTAACTTCGTCGTTTATGAATCGATTTTTATGATTCTTTTTTTGTTGGAAAGGAAATATTCCAAGGGTGGTACCATGATAAGGAAACCAGGATCTGATAATGGCATCTCAGATAAATTGAGGGAAACCTTCAAATTTTATAGGCACACCTATAGCGATTTGAGTATTTTTTATAGTAACTCGTGCATTTGCTCCCGGAAAGCACCATTTAGTGAAGTAGAACTGATGAGGAAGACCAGATATGGCCATCGGACTACTCAATAATACGTATTTCACGGGTTGCGATTCGATTTTTGGTAAGCAATTTATGCTCGTCACAATACATATGTTGAAATGGAGCTGATGGTGACTTCACCATCAGTTCCAGTTCTCCTGGTTCCTTATTGGGAGAACTCTTCAACAATTAACGTCCTTGTATCGGGAAAAGCAATATTTTGTAAAAAAGGTGTTGAGCAGTTGACATAAGGCTATTGTTACTTAGATGAATTACAGACTGACCCACTAAAAAGTGAAAAATAAAAAACTTTTTTACAAAAAAAAAAACAACCGACTTCCAAAAAAATACTACAAAGTGAAAAATAAGCTTAATTTCGGAAGTCAGTGGCAAAAAGCGAAAATACAGATCCAAAGACACCGACTTCCGAAATTAAACTTATTTTTCACTTTGTAGTATTTTTTTGGAAGTCGGTTGTTTTTTTTTTTGTAAAAAAGTTTTTGAAATTTTATTGTCGCTGGCATGAGATTGCGACTTGAATTTGAACGTTTTTAGGTACGAGGTTTGGCCTTCTGATAACTACATTTTTGTTGTAGGTTAAAAAAATCCTAAATATTTATTCAGAAATTACTCGTTTTTCTAGTGTGAAAATGAGTGGTTTCGTAATGATAGTCTGCTTCAAGTGAGACAAATTTATTCTGAGTGGCTACTGCAAATTGAAACACATAAATCTGAATTTTTAAATCAGAATGGATCCTATGTAAAACAGAGCACATAATGTTCTCTTGCACCTAAACGATGCAAATGTAAAAACCGGCCAAATGCGTGTCAGACGCGGACCACGTACACTGAAGGGTTCCGTAGTTGAGATAAATTTGTCCTAAGAACAAACCTAACTTTGTAGTTGGAAAAATGTTCTTCCATACATCGATAAACGTCACGGTCAATTCTCTAACTGCAAATGTAAGTTTGTAACCGCATTTTTATATGTGATAAAGCTACGAATTAACGATTTTCGGACTTTTTCCTTTACTTGCGATGTGATACCTTGCTTCTTGCCAAATTTCATGGTTCTAGGTCAGCGGTAAGTTTTGATTTACTTGCGAGTATCAAAATATAATATGTCGCATAAATGACCGTATCTTCTTAATGCGTAAACTTAGAAGCTTGATTTTTTAGAGCTCCAAAAGAAAGTAGGCCTACGTATTTGTTATCAATTTCAACTTGATGCCTTCACACATTCCTGAGAAAAAGTGTCTTGACAGACTGACAGACAGATGGACAACGAAGTGATCCTATAAGGGTTCCGTTTTTTCCTTTTGAGGTACGGTACACTAAAAAAGATTCCTGAAGATTCTACTGCGCCCAATTAACTTTTTTCTGTTCACAAACCAGATACAAGATTCAATTAGGAACAGGAAGCAAAGCGAGACTATGCAATTTAATTTATCAAAGAGGATTAAGCTACGATCCGATACACGTGCAGGAGTCGTTTGTTCTGCGATTCTCCACACCGCAAATGATTAATTTTTCCACATGTAGAACAAAATTGTGCTGTTACGGGACAAAATGATATTCTGTCCAGCGGAATGATATTCCGTCGCGCATCAGTTCCGTGCAAATCGAGTCCGAGCTTGATAACTCGATTGCATTTTAAATGCATCGGTGTATCGGACGCGGATGGGGTGGTCGTGGTGACGGCAGTACAAAGGAAAAGGGCCCGTAAAGCCACTTACAGTGTCCACAAAACAATGTGGTATAGGTACATAAATGATGAACCAAACGAACGCTAATTCCAAGAATACGAGTAACAGCTGTCAACAATCAATCAATCAGTCTGCCTAGCCTTTTTCCAACAATGTTGGGGTCAGCTTCGAGTATGTATGTTTGTTTGTATGTCCGCGATTTTCTCAAAAACAAATGAACTAATTTTAATGATTTTTTTTACTAACGTGATCAGGAAGGTTTTAGTATAAAATAATCTAATATAATAATCAATAATAATAATAATTAAATAATATATATAATATATTAGTATGTAATTCATCTTATGTACGAAGTTATATGCATAAATGAAACGTATCTCCGTCATTTCTAAGTGGATTTTGATGATTGTTCTTTTCGTTCGTCTTGGGTTTACTTATGTAATAGTTTATTCAACTAAAAATGGAAAAATAAATTTACTTTTGGAAAAGCAAAAACCGACTTCAAAACCTAAAACGAATAAAATAACTTTCTTAAAAAAACTTAACAGCTTCTGAAGTCGGTGTCTTCAGTTCTTCAATGCACCTTAGCTTGGCACCGACTTGGTTTTTGAAGTCGCTTTGACTTTTTTTAAAGTAAATTTTACATGGAGCGACTGCTTATCTGACCTCCACAACCCACTAACTGGGTAATACGATACCCCTTGATCAAATCCACGAATGTCAGCCGGGACCAACGGCTTAACGTACTTTCTGAGGCACGGAGGAATCTCGGTATATAAAGATGGTCACCCATTCACGGTCCAATCCTAGCAAGCGCAGCTTAACCTGATGGATCGATCCGTGTGGCTGTTATTATTTAGCCACGAGCTCCCAACTATCAGTATACCTTAAAAAAACTCATTTATGAGGAATGAAATGGCTTCACTGTAACGAATATTTTGATGAATAATAAGTTTAAATAAATTATTTGTCAAAGAAAGTCTGCAATCACCCTGATCGTAAAAGCACTATCTTTTACGGGCTTCCGATTAGGATATTTTAATTAATCTTATGTTTTCCGAACAGTTATGGTATCAGAATATACTTTTTACCCGACTGCGGTGGAGCTCAAAATGAGGGTAATGTTTTTTTAATGTTCATTATGTGTAGATTTAAAGTTCGTTTGCTTTATTAAGCTATTTTATCGAATAAGAATCCGATGAATTAGGAATCTCACCTAAAATTCTCACGAACCAATCCGAGACCTTTTTATGGGATTAAGCCTTCTGCATCTTATTTTTTACAGTAACAGGCAGACGGGCGGGGGTGTCGGGGTACTGGGAGGGGGTGACGTTAAAAAATCAACGCCCAATCACATTCAGCCTTAGTAAAAATGCAATATGATTACATTCATAACGGTACATTTTATTAAATTGAATGAAATCAGTTTCAATTTGAATTTTTTTAACCGACTTCTAAAAAAGGAGGAGGTTCTCAATTCGGATGTTTCTATTTTTTTTTTTTTATGTTTGTTCGCGCATAACTCCGTCGCTTGCCAACCGATTTGAAAAAATATTTTTTTGTTGGAAAGGGTATACTTCCCAAATGGTCCCATTTTTGTCAAAATCCAGTTCTGATGATGGGATCCTGGAGAAATCGAAGGAACTCTTCAAATATTATAGGCACACCTATAGCGATTTGGGTATTTTTTATAGCAGCTCGTGCATTTGCTCTCGGAAAGCACCACATGGTGAATTGGAACTGATTATGAAGACCACAGATGGCTACCAGAACTACTCAATGATAAATATTTCACGGGTTGCGATTCGATTACTTTAATATGGTTGCTAAGCAATTTCCGCTCGTCACACAATGCGTGTGATGAGTGGTTGTTGAGGAGTTCTCCTGGTTCTTACCAGCAGAACTCCTCAACAATTAACGTCCCAGCATCGGGAAAAGCAATATTTTGTAACATGTGATGAGCAATTGACATTAGACTATTGTAACTTATACAAAATAGAAACAGACCCACTAAAAAGTGTAAAATAAAAACTTTTTTACAAAAAAATACAACCGACTTCCAAAAACAACACTACAAAGTGAAAAATAACTTTAATTTCGGAAGTCGGTGGCAAAAACGAAAATACATTTAATCAGACACCGACTTCCGAAATTAAAGTTATTTTTCACTTTGTAGTGTTGTTTTTGGAAGTCGGTTGTATTTTTTTGTAAAAAAGTTTTTACAGTAAAATATGTTTAGTTGCTCACTTTTCTCTTATAATTTTTGAACAAATAATGTTTAAGATAACAATATTTCTTTAGTTACTGGGGCAGTTTTGAGTGCATTAGCCAATCTTTGTTAACCGAAAGAAAGATGTTTAGTGCAGTGTGCTCGTTAAAATTATAATACTATATTATTTTTAAGGCTTATTTTTTTTGTATGAAAATACATTACTTATCCAAACTGTTACCGTGTTTACCCGACCGTAAACGGTCTAAACACTTTGTAAGTTTTGTTTTTCAGCCACAAACAGTGAAGGAAAACAGTAAGTAAGTACATGAACTTTGTAAATAATAAATATTGAATGTCCTGAGAACGTTGCTGTGCTACCGCCATCTGTCGGCAGGCGCTTGTACTGATATTATAGGTACAGTCAGCCACAAAATCTATTGATGTTGATACAAAAAAAAAACTAAATGAACAAATTTAATGGAAAAAAAAGTTAAAAACTGTTTATTTACAAAGTAATTTTCTACAAGATTTTTGCAAAGCAGTTTGCTGGCAGTCGCAGTTGTGTTTTCTTTGTACATATTAATTTATTAACATAATTATTGACTGCCACTGCCGAAACCTTTAAAACTCGGTATTCTTTTCAGAATTATAAAATAATTAGCTTTTGCCAGCGGCTTCGCCCGTGTGCGTGTCGGAAATTATCCCACGGGAACGTACTACCGGGATTAATCTATCTCTGTGTCAAATTTTATCCAAATCAGTTAAGCCGTTCTGGTATGATAGTAATAAACATCCATCCAAACTTTCACATTATAATCCATACTAATATTATAAATTCGTAAGTAACTCTGCCTGTCTATCTGTTACCTTTTCACGCCTAAACCACTGAATGGATTTCAATAAAATTTAACAGGGCTATAGATGGCATCCTGGGGATGGACATAGGCTACTTTTTGTTTAAAAAATAATCCTGTGGTTCAGTTTTTTGAAAAATCATCCATAAGGGGGTAAAATAGGGGTTGATTTTAAAATTCACAAGTATATAAAAATTGTTGTGTACGTACCTCAGGGATTGGAAATGTAGTCATAGTTCGTATCTTGAGGTAACATTATCATTTATTTCATTCGAGTTTTTACGACGAAACTATTACAACAAATAACTTTTAAACGGGTGGACACTCGGTCAAAAGTTATTTGTTATTATTAGAGCGTGACTGGCATAATAAATTTTAACTAGACAAAGTCCCCCTACCGCGTCTGTCTGTCTGTTTGTTTGAACGCGCTATACTCAAAAACTACTGAACGGATTTTCATACAGTTTTTACAAATGGACGGAGTGTTTCAGTGTATATAGTGTATATATTCATTAAGGCTTTGTGTTAATTGGCTGAAATATGACGATGACTGTTGAAGATTTCGGAAAAAAACATGCCGACTGGGAGCTTTAAGCCCACCATACACGGCAACGATATATCGTAGCGATTTGAGTTTGCACAGTTATATCGGGCGGCCCTATGTTCTCCACATGGACGTTGCCATGAGATATTTTCCGACATCCACGCGGGCGAAGCCGCTGGCAAAAGCTAGTACCTACTTATTATATATTAGTAGGCTAATAGGATAATGGCTATTCCATAAGGCCTCCCACAAGGTGGAGAGATGACCTTGTGAAGACCACAGGAATCGGCTGGATGCGAGAAACACAGAAGCGGTCGAAGTGGCGATGCTTGAGGCCTAGGTCCAGCAGTGGACGTCTTTCGGCTGAAATGATGGTGATGATGGCTTTTTACTTTAATTTTGAATGTCTTACGACTCTTTGATGGAATGGAGTTATAAAAAAACCGACCAAGTGCATGTCGGACCCCGCACAATGAAGGGTTCCGTAGTTGAAAAGAATTTATCCCAAAAAACAAAATTAACATTGTAATCCCAAAAAAAAATTTTTGTTGTGATAAAATTACAAATTAACAATTTTCGGACTTTTTCCTTTACTTGTGCTGTGAGACCTTGCTACTTGCCAAATTTCATGATTCTAGGACAACGGGAAGTACCCCATAGGTTTTTGATTTACTTGAGAGTATCAAAATATGTCGCATAAATGGCCGTATTTTTTTACTGCATTGACTTAGAAGCTTGATTTTTTTTAGAACTCCAAGGGACCATAGACCTACGTATTTGATATTAATTTCAACTTGATACCTCCTTGTGTTCCTGAGAAAAAGGGTCTTGATAGACCGGCAGACAGACGACAGACAGACGGACAACGAAGTGATCCTATAAGGGTTCCGTTTTTTTTCCTTTTGAGGTACAGAACCCTAATAAAAAGGTAAAAAACTGTTTTCATTCGAAAAACTCGTATCATCGTAAGTACCTAATCAACGCTTACTTTGTATGTTAACTGTACCTATTACATTAAGACCGTTCATTATTGAAAGGTACTGAGAATTAACCGCGATGAGTGACGGCTGACATGATAAGTTTGCATACTCTTTCATTACTTTATTTTTGTCGGAATTGAAAACTGATTATGTAATATTTTATAACAATATTAACGTAAATAATAACAGCCGCACGGGTCGGTTGAAGATTAAGCTAGGCTTGCCGCGGTCGGTTCGTGGATTGGTGACCATCCATTACATAATTGAGAGCCTCCGTGCCTCAGAAAGCACAGTAAATCTTTGACAGTCGTTACGGGTATTCAGAAGGCCAAAAGTTTGACAACCAGTCTTACTAGGTATCGTTTTACCCAGTAATTGGGTTGTGGAGGTCAGATAGGCAGTCGCTCCATGTAAAATACAAGTATTCTGCTGCATCTAGTAAGGCGTCGTCGTGATTGGCTTCGATCGTACGAGCAAACGATGCGATTTCGTCGCATGACGAGATTAAACACACACATTTCTTTAGAATGTTGTAATTGAAGCTTGCAGGTCATCCCGCGAGGACAGGAACACATTTTCATCGCGCGACGAAATCGCGTCGTTTTTTCGTACGATCGTTAGTCAATCAGGACGACGTCTTAGACTGGAAGCCGACCCCAACATAGACCTCGGGCAGATTAACGTTGACGTTGTAAACTGTTTCGTTGGTCACATACGCTACTGCAGAGCACGAGGTCCTGGCTTCGTCCCCAGATCAGGATACCTAAGTATTAGAAAGAAAGAAAGAAAGAAAATACGTTTATTTGCGGTAAACATGACGCAAAGGACAACAAAATAAAATAAACAAAGTAAAAAGCAAGTTTTGGGGAAAATATGCGTCACATCTACGCAAAATGTTTATTATTGAGTTTTTTTCCATTCGATATCTCTCAGTAGCAGCACGAAGTCTGGATTTGTACCCTGTTGAAGGCAATAGACTTGCCCATTACATGAGACTTAAATAAACCTGACAAAATGAGGGTGTACTCTAGAGTATACACTAGAGATGAAACGGATAGCAGTTTAGCCGGATACCGGATATTCGGCCAACCCTGTAGCCGGATAGCTGGATATTAGGCCGCCGAATATGCGGCGTAACGTTGCCGTTTGGTACATCGCACGAAGCACGCTTGCGAAGATGGCGCGCGAACGTTCGGGTGGACTCGGTCCAATTCGGGTCTTTTCGTTGATACTACTACTAATGCTAAACAATACCCAAATTTTACCAAAATCGATCTTTCCGCACCTTGCAGCAGTGTGTACAACAAAAACCTTTTTTCTGAAGCTGGCCTTATTTACGAAGACAAGCGGAACTGCTTGTTACCTGTTAATGCAGATAAATTAGTATCCATTCACCATGTATGAGTAGGTAGTAGGTAGGCCGGATAGTATTTAGGCCGCCGGATAGGCCGGATACCGGATAGTTACCGGATATTCGTTTCATCTCTAGTATACACTTCTGCCTACTCTTTTGAGGCATACAATCTTAATGTTACGTTCACAATTAAACCCACATTTTAATTAACGAAACGCCAATACCACGTTCGTTCACACAATGCACCTCAACTCTCAAACTCGTCAACGTGATCAACATCGGTTTTATTCCCGTGTCGGCGCCGGACGGTCAACGGACAGAGCCGGTTGTAGTCGGACAACAGGTGGTAATTACCGGATAAATATTTAATACCTAAGGGTTATGTGAACTGGCTTGGCTCAGCTGAATTATTTATGATGTAGGTTCTTGTTGCCAAGAAATACCAAGCACTGATAATATGAAGCTTTAATTTTCAATTTGTTGCATTTATTGTGTATCATTTGGACGCAAAGATTATTGTATTATGTTAACAAATAATCTATCTATCTGATGTTAATAGTTGTGTTTTAAATAAAAACATGTTAAGAGCAGGACAAGTCTCGGTCCTTTCAAATAAATTTTGACAGTCAACTTCAAAAAATTGGAAGACGTGAAAAAAACGTGGACCTTAAATGGCGTAAAGAAATTTTCATTAATTTTTTAGTAAACTTGCATATCTGAATGAAACAAAAGAAAGTTTCCATTATCCTTTTCAGCAATAGCAAAAACGAATCTAACTTGATTTTACTTTACTTCAACAATAGCGACAGCTAGCGCCATCTACCGCGTTGGGCTTGAACTACCGACAGACCGTGAACACACTAAGGGACAAAAAGATTCATTCAGTGATGATTGGCACTCGATTACCGATGCAAACAATACATTAGGTAGTCTTTTCAATACACTTCCTCGAAAACTGGTTCATATCGCACTACGATTAGGTTCACAATGCAATATATTTCACACGCGTGCGATTTTTCATTTTCCAACCAATAACTTATACCTATACTTAGTCCAAATTGGTTCAATGCCTCTATTCACACCGTCTCTATTCGGAGGTGAATGTTTTTTTTTAATCTCGGCAAAGAGTTAAGCGCCTTTATGGCGTTGATATTTTTTGAATATTTAAATAATGTTTATAAATAGAACATCATCAAAAACCATGATTATTACAATAAAAAAAGGTTTATGAACAAATTAACATTTATTTGTGTGCTAAACTCAAAAATTATTTAATTTTCTATTTTTCATATTAGGCTGTTTATCGGCTGTATACCTTTGCTTCTCTTTCAACCTGGCGAAAGCAAAGCGTGGAAAAAAAAAAGAAAATTTAAATCATAATTTCCTAATAATTCATGACAAAAATATTTTTCGTTATATTATTTTATTTCTTCAAAAGTGTATTGAAAAACGTCGTTCGATACACGTGGACATTTGTTATTACAGTTCTCGGCTCAAAAACAACCTCGCCTACGGCTCGGGTGTTAATTCCGCCTCGAATGCAATAACAAAAAATCTCCACTTGTATCAAAATGTACTATTCCAGCATTCATACCTACAGGCTCAGATAACATTGTGGATGTTCTTTTCTGTGGGGAAAGTTTCAAAGATATCCAAAGAGGTTTTCATGGCCAAAGTGGCAAAGCCAAAATAGAAAAATAACCATTCTTTGCAGTCGTAAAAAAATATAAAATAAGACAATGAGTTCGGTTCCCGGTCTAGTTTCTGAAATTTTGACTCTATTGACTACACAGGGTGCCAGGGATATTGACGCGTAATCTGTTACCATGGATTCAGTAGGTTCATAATTCTGGACCACCCTGCGTTGAAATTTTACGTCAGTTATTTAAAAAAAAAATTGCTGTTCCATACATTTTGACCGCGTAGGTAATTGAAATTTTGCGCATTGGGATTCAGAAATGTACTGAACCCAAGGTAACAGGTTGTGCGCCGCTGTACCTGCCACCATGTATTCTCATGAGAAGTAAAGACAGCTATGTCGAACTATCATTACCTACTATGACGTGAAAAAAGATACCTCTTTCTAAGTGATTTAAGGGAAAGGAAATGCCATTGTTCGTATCTTGATGTAACTTTATTTTAGTATTTATTTCATTAAAATCGATCCACTCGGTCAAAAGTTATTTGATAAGAGCGTGACCATATTTAAAACTTTAACTAAACAAAGTCTCCCCGCGTCTGTCTGTCTGTCCTACCTAGATTTACCTTTACATATATGTATGTTTATCTTATTTCTCTACCCTTTTTTACAAAGTTACAACAACCAATGAATCCTGTCCCAACGACAAAAATGTCAACAAACTGACTTGCTACAGCCGAAAGCGGAACACACTCTCTCCACCATTAACTGACTTCGTAAACAATCATGAATCATCAATCAGGGTCGCTGGTGTTAACAGCAGTATACGCTCTTGTTGACAAACATACATTTACAACGCACAAACAACACAACAGAGCAATTCTCAACCTTTTGGAAAAGACACAAGGGTGATGTGAAGAGGAATATGGTTTTATGCCACGTGATTCATGGGAAGTAATCGAATATCGTATTGTTTGTTAGGCAAGGTAGGTATGGTCTACCGGTCTCGTGATGATTTATGAATATGAAGCTAGTTGATTTTATATAGTAAATTGTATGCCAGGAAAATATTGGGATTTCATATTTTTTCACACTAGTTAGTTCTAGGGAAAATTGATAGAAGAGAATTACTTAAAAGCTTTTTAATCGAAAATCGATCGGATCGGTGTATCTCACGCAGCTTAAGAATAAATGCTCCTAACACTAGTTTATAAGTTGACATTGTTACTAACAAATATGGAAGTGATTCTGCAATAAGAATTCCTAATTTTATTTTATTTTTTTAGTGTTTTTTTTTTTCGTTTTTGTGAGTAACATCTCGCAGTTGACCACTGGGGGTCGAGACTGCTTAACCGAGCGTTTCCTGTGGGAGCTTTAAGCGAACTTAAAGCCTCCGGCCAGGGCTTATAAACTAAGGTAAAATATTAGGCGACTGAGCGTCGCTAATAATTTATTATTAGCGACTCAGTCGCCTAATATTTTCGGGGCAGGCTGGATCATGATGGGGGGGTTAAGTGCTACAGGCTCAGCTGTGCCCCCAGCAGGCACAGCTTCACCGAGTAGGGGATGGTGCGGTTACGATTGCGACCTCGGCGGCGAGGTCGAAATGTATTTTTGGGTGGTTTGCGTTTACAAACCGTACTGGTGGCCTTACTACTCTCCTGAAGGAGGGTTATGGGGTCATCAGGGTCGGTGAGAATATGTCTCAGACGGCGAGTCTTACTGATTTTAGGGGGGACGTAACGCGCGGCGTCGACAACCAAAGGGTTGCGATGCTTCGCGGCGGCAACAAAGAAACGCTTCGAGTTGCGTTTCAAAAATTGATGGATCGTGGGTTAATTGTTTAACTCTTCAAGTGCAGTTATATGTATACTAATTTATAAACCCAAAACCCCCAGGGGGAGGGGGGAGGGGGCTTAGTTGCTAACCCCATAGATTCACAACTACGTAGGAAGTTTTTTTTTTCCTTCGGGTGGTGTTTTTTTACGTTTATATATATAATATATAAGCTTATATACAGGTTATGGTGGTTATGTTGGTGGGGGTTTATGTAAAGGGATTTTCCTTATGCACACGACATGGGGTGCAGAAAGCCTTTGAGGGGTAACGAATGTTTGTTATTTGACGTGTTGCTGTTTGTTTTTCCTTTTTTATTACTTTTTTTAAATAATATTGTATTCCCCGAAGGGTTAGCTAGAGGTGTATTTATATTTCACTTACTTTGTAATAGATTGATAGAGGAGCAAAACGACTCTAAGCCGACGTTCACACGGACGTAAAAATATCGCGGCGGGACTTTATCGCGCACTGGATTTTCAACTCTCGCTGTTGAGCCGAGCGTTGAGAATCCGACTTAACAACAACAGAGTGCATTCTAGCGCGTCGAAAAACACACTGTTGGATTTTCAACTCCCGGCGCTAAACAGAGCGTTGAAAATCCAGAAAATCGCCGCTATATTTTTACGCCCCTTGCTAACACACTTACGGTAGGATACGATCGGGATCTTAAATAAATTGTTGACTCTATTTTTACGAATTCAAAGTGACTCCTTTCGCTATGGATTATTGGTTCATTTGAATTATTTTTACTTACTACTTTCGTTGGAGTTATGATTAGTTCTATGCTTTCGTGGGGCCGTTTGAGAATTTCACCAACTTTTGGACGTGAGGACTCTGAAGTTGATGGTAACTCACTCGTCAAATCGGTGTCGTCGTTAATGATGGTTTGTTGTCTTTGCGTGTGGAACTGAGCCTTCGTCATGACAGTTACTACATTTTCAGTAATTTTCTTTAAATCAGGCGACTTAAGGTATCTGCTGGTGCATTTTGATTGCCTGGAAGATTCGACAGTGAAATCGTATTCTTCCAAAAATCATCTAAATTTAGTTAACTGACTCGAAGGATCAGTCATTCCGAATAGGTAGACCAATGGTCTATGGTCTGTGACATTTTGTCAGATATGTTTAAGCCCCATGTAACAATTTAAGGGGTGAGCGTATTGCAATCAACCGGGTACAAATAATTTTTTTTTTTTTTTTTTTAGTACTTCAAGCACACAAATGTACAGAGGCGGACTTAATGCCATAGGCATTTTCTACCAGTCAACCTTTGGGTGATGCAGAGACAAACAGTGGTAGGTGCAATGATGAAAAATTAAGGAATAAATATTTATTCAAATATAAAGATACTCATATACCTATAACCAACTATAAATATAATAATGTATACCTAATTATATATAAATATAAGCACAAATAAATATACACTAAAACACGAATAAACTAAAACAAATAAAACAAACAATGGGAAAAACATTACCGTTGTGATGACACTGCCAACTTCTTGCGAATGTGCTCACGAACTTTAACTTTAAAGGATAATCGGTTGGTTACCATCCTGATTTCCTGAGGGAGCGCATTCCACAGAGAGATGGACTGAATGAAGAAAGAAGAGTGAATGAAGTCTGTACGGTGAGTGGGACATAGAAGAAGACGATTGTGAGATGAACGTAGATTTCTATTGTGGTTTACTTATGCTCGGTTCCTATAAACAAAAACGAATCGTTTTGCTTACCAATGGTAATATTTTTTATTTTCAAACTGGGCATATAGATAGATTCGTAAGCTAATTTTACCTGTGATAGCTACTTCCATATGGAACGGTCTACTATGCAAAGCTATGAGGTCTTTGCTTCATTATTGGTAAAGGTACAAGAGTCTTAATTTTAACCAACAACGGTCCGTAAATTATAGGAATCGGCCATTATAATATAAACAGTCCTGTACCAATTACAAATCTCCACAAATAAAATAATTATTCCTACGGTTGTATAACGGTCAAACAAAAAGAAGGTCATTATTATAGGTGGCCACATACATCACACATCATGACAAGACAGAATATCAAAAAGAGAAACACCGCTATCCTCACTTTAAACAACATTATAAATTCACAACATCAAAACGCCATTCCATTAAAAATACATTTTGACATCCCTACCATTCTTTTCCACACAATAGCCCAACCAAAATACAGTGACCCCTCTCTATTGAAAAACCTCTTGTTCTGAAAGACCAAGTAATATTTGGCAGGTGCCGGAGTAATCAATCAATCAAGGTAGGGCTACAACGATCGAAGGTTGAAGGCCCAGGGATCTGATCGTCTTTTGTTCAAATGCGGCTATTGTTTGGCGATGTTGCGACAAGACGATCGGTGTGGGACAGTTTAAAATCGGTGTTTTTAATATAATATATAGATGGAATGTTTACTTGTTGAGTTGCTAGCTAACATTCCATTCCCTGGATTGAATGTAGCCGAGTAGAGTTTTAATTTGAACATTTTTTATACAGTAACTTCAAAAGCAAGACGAAAGTCTGAAGAAGAAAGAATCAACCAATCTGCCTAGCCTTTCAGAATCAGAATCAGAATCAGAATTCTTTATTTGTAAACATAGGTTAAATTACAATAGTGTGCGAGATGTTATAGGCAGGTAGATCCTCTATGTTTTGCCCAGAGGCGTACAAATACATTTAAATAACATTGTCGAATTTTTACTTTTAACACTTCACATTAGTATTTATTGGTAAGTACATTAACAGAATACAATAAACGTGCAATATCAATACAAATAGAAAATAGAATCAAATTCAGTAAAAATGTCAAATAGATTACGAGTATGTTACATGTCATAGTAATACCAATGTCAAATAAAATTCTAAGTCGTCAGAATGTATAATTTTCTTAGGTAGTAATTATAGAATTATCGTCCAAATATTCCTGAATTGAGTAATAGCATTTATTTATCAATATTTTTAATAGTTCCGTTTTGAAATTGTCTAGATTTAACGTTTTAATTTTTTCAGGTAGTTTGTTAAATATTTTTTTGGCCATACAAAAGGTACTTTTATTCATTAGTGCAGTTTTGCCATAAGTCACTTCGAGTTCTGACTTATTTTTATCGCGTAATTTTCTGTAGTAACTTTTAGTAGCTATTTTGTATAATGAAATGTTAGATTTGACGAACATATTTGTTTCGTATATGTACAACGATGGTAAGGTAAGAATTTTTAGACGTACAAAGAACGGTTGACAACTGTCTGTGCTTTTAAGGCCACACATAGCTCTGACACATCTTTTTTGGGCTCTAAATACGAGTTCTCTATCAACTGAATTGCCCCAGTATATTACGCCATATCTGAGTGTTGATGCAACATAGCCGTGATAGGCTGTTAGTACGGATTCTATGCTCACTATTTTTGATAGTTTATAGAGAGCGTAGGTAAATTTATTAAGTTTCTTACATATTTCGTCTGTCTGGGGTCTCCAAGACAAATTGTTGTCTATATTAACACCAAGAAATTTAGTAGCAGTAGTTGATTCTATTTTTGTCCCTAAATAGCTAATGTCAAGGATTGAATTTGGTATTCTTTGATAAAAATGCATAATTTTAGTCTTTTCTAATTTTATAATTTCTTTCTCCCAACTATGTTGGAGTCGGCTTCCAGCTTAACCGGATGCGGCTGAATACCAGTATTTTACATCGAGCGACTGCCTAACTGACCACCACAACCCAGTTACTGGGTAACATCGGGCTTCTGACTACCCGTAACGACTACCCGTAAGATCTACGAATGACAGCCGGCCGCCCACGAATGGGGAAGAAAACTGTTAAATTAGTTCCGCGTAGATGGCGCTAGGTGTTTGTTACTTTCATTTAGGTTTCAATGGCTTTCATTCGGTACCTTGTTAAAAACCTTGCCACGAGATGGCGCTAAAAGTTTTTTTATTGTCACTGATTGGTCGCTTTGTCTTCAAGATGACTTTGACAAGTGACAAACACACAGCGCTCTTGCGGCGAAGTTTCCGGGAAACAACCCCATTGTATTAATAGCTGTCAATGTTTCCATCATTGAACAATCATTTGATTTTGACAGCTCTTTGAAGAAGAAAGAATAAAGTCGAGTAAAAAAAAGCAATTAATAAATAGGTAAAATTTTCATAATCATAATCATTTATTCACATTTAAATAGAGTAAGTACAATCGGTGGTTTGATACGTTACATTATTTGGTCTTATAGTCTATTTAGCCATTTATAATAATCTAAGTTAGGTAGGTATAACTTGAGTACTTAATCCCATTTTATCATTCACAAAGAACCACCCTAAAAATGGCAAACTTTTCTACTGAAAGCAGGAACTTTCGCCGTTTCCGAACAAGGCACAATTCTGTGGGCACAACTTTAATTGCATCGGCACTCTGCAAGCCACACGCAGGCTGCACTCAACATTCTTCAGCTGCAGATAACAATGCGACTATTACGGGAACAATGTTTGAAAACAGGAAACAAAACATCGAAGATGAACATAAAGCTGAACCTTTGAAAATGGTGTTAACTGGTCTAGTTTTAGAAAAATTATGAATCTCACTTTTAGGGTTCCGTACCTCAAAAGGAAAAACCGAACCCTTATAGGATCACTTCGTTGTACGTCTGTCTGTCTATCAGTCTGTCAAAACCCTTTTTCTCAGGAACGAGTAGAGGTATCAAGTTGAAATTAATATCAACAAAATATACGTAGATCTACGGCCGCTTGGATCTCTAGCAAAATCAAGCTTCTAAATCAGATCAATAAAAAATACGGCCATGTATGCGACATATTTTGATACACGGAAATAAATCAGTCGTTAATTTATAGTTTTATCATTCAATAAAATATTTTTTTGCGATTACAAACTCACATTTGTAGTTAATATTAGGTTGGGGAAAAAGTCTTTTCGCGTTATAGTATGACTGTATGAACTTAAAATAAAATCTCTTTGGCTATACTATTTGTATCTGGCTGGTTTTTGTATCATTGAAAGTTTAAAATTTAAAGAACATAATTCCAAATTCAAATTAGGAAAATGTGTGATTTTCATTTGTTTTTCGTATTGTCAAGATGAGTGAATCTAATGAATAAATTCGATACATTTTAAAATTTTACTACAAAAAAGGGAAAAATGCAACGCAAGCCGCGAAAAAAATTTGCGATGTTTATGGACCCAGTGCAGTGTCTGTGAGAGTAGCACAAATTTGGTTCAAGCGTTTTCAATCAGGAGATGTCAAAGACGCACGTCGCTCTGGTCGCCCTATTACGGATAAAATGGATGCCATTTTTGAAAAAGTGGAGCAAGATCGGCATATCAGTAGTTACGACGTAGCTGAAGAACTGGGAATTGACCACAAAACAGTTTTGGCGCATTTGAAAAAAACTGTGTACACAAAAAAGCTCGATATTTGGGTACCTCACGAGCTCACTGAAAGAAACCTAATGAACCGTGTACGCATTTGTGATTCTTTATTACGACGTAATGAAACCGAACCATTTTTGAAGAAGCTGATAACTGGTGATGAAAAGTGGATCACGTACGACAAGAACGTGCGAAAAAGGTCGTGGTCAAAGGCCGGTCAGGTTTCACAGACTGTGGTGAAACCCGGGTTAACTCGCAACAAGGTGATGCTGTGTGTGTGGTGGGATTGGAAGGGCATTATTCATTATGAGCTGTTACCAGGCAGGACCATCGATTCTGAACTCTACTGCGACCAACTGATGAGATTAAAGCAAGAAGTTGAGAGAAAGCGGCCGGAATTAATCAACAGAAGGGGTGTGGTTTTTCATCATGATAACGCTAGACCTCACACATCTTTAGCCACTCAGCAAAAATTAAGAGAGTTTGGCTGGGAGGTGTTAATGCATCCGCCGTATAGTCCTGACATTGCACCTTCAGATTTCTACCTTTTTCGGTCTCTTCAGAATTATTTAGACAGTGTCAGGTTAACATCACAAGAGGACTGCCAAAACCACTTGTGTTATCGAACAAAATGGTACCTACATACTTTAGATAAATGTAAATAATGTTTTGAATTTTCTTAAAAAATGAGAAGAAACTTTTTCCCCAACCAATTATATTGACCGTGACGTATATCGATGTATGGGAGAACAAATTATTCAACTAAGTACAATGTTAAGTTTGTTTTTCGTTTAAATTCATCCCAACTGTGAAACCCTTCATTGTGCGTGGTCCGACATGCACTTGACCGGTTTTTTATAAAACTAAAGCAATTCGGTAAAGATATTTGAATTGTTTAATATCTGTAATTGCAGCGCTGGTTGTACACATGGCTACACATCAAGCTATACAGTTCCAGTTTACACTGACCTCTCATTATACGGAAATCCTATACAATGCGAGATCAGCTTATACTGGAAATGAATAGCTGGATCTGTAGCCGTGCGTACATGAGGTAATGTTGAGCTATTACCATTTCAGTAATATAAAAAACAACTGCTTCGTTGGTCTAGTGGTCCCAAGCGATACTGCTGAGCATGAGGTCCTGGATTCGATTCCCATCTCGGGCAAAGTATTATTGAGTTTTTCTGTCTGAAATTTTTCAGTAGCAGCCCGGAGTCTGGATTTGTGCCCAGTTGATGACAATAGGCGCGGATGGGACTGAAACATAATTAGTGACATGTGGTTGTTCTGTAGGTATACCTTTGACAAACTCTTCTTGGAAACTAGGCATGATGTTTTATAATATGTAACTTAGAGCAACGAAATAATAAGAAACAACATTGGATCATTTTCACAGCACCTAAAATACCTCTTTGTGAAATCATAAATTAATTTCTTACGTTAATAACGCTTTTTATAATGATGTTGTGAAAGTACTTACCTACATACAATGTTGTTTCTTACTTTTTCATTGCTTTATGTTACATCAACCTGCCTAGCCTTTTCCCAACTATGTTGGGGTCGGCTTCCAGTCAAACCTGATGCAACTGAATACCAGTATTTTACATGGAGCTACTGCCTATCTGACCTCCACAACCCAGTAACTGGTTACCCAGTTACTGGGTTGTAGAGGTCAGATAGGCAGTCATATTCTGTAATTTCCTGTAAGTCTGTATTGCAGTCAATCTGCCTAGCCTTTTCCCAACTATGTTGGGGTCGGCTTCCAGTCTAACCTGATGCAGCTGAATACCAGTATTTTACATGGAGCTACTGCCTATCTGACCTCCACAACCCAGTAACTGGGTAACACGATACCCCATGGTAAGACTGTTTGTCAGACTTTCAACCTTCTGACAACCCGTAACGACTATCAAAGATCTAAGAATGACAGCCGGGACCAACGGCTTAACATGCTTTCCGAGGCACGTAGGGGTCTCGGTATGTAAAGATGGTCACCCATGTACGGACCGACCGCGGCAAGTATAGCTTAACTTGATCGATCGATCCGTGCGGCTGTTATTACTTAGCCACGAGCTAAGCTTGCTTGCTTGACGTTACATATCATAAAACATCAACCAAGCGTGAAAATGCAATTTATTGGTCATACAATACAACAGTTAAATTAAACAATCTGCCTCTCAAAGTTGCCCATTCCTGAGCAACAGCTTTGTCCTCATAAATAACTCCCAGAACAATATAAACTCCAAGTATCATGTTCTTGTGTATTGGCTTGGCACGTGTGATGCACAGCTCTCTTAATAGCTGGCTCTGGCGAGGGGCCAGTAGAACCACATGTGAGGCTTTTAAGTCCACATGGTTCAGTTGATATTGGGGAACGTGCCATACGTATTATGGAGAGGAAAGTGGAGTAGTAGATAGTACTTACATCACTCGTGGCGGCGCTACAAACACAATAAAATACAGTTGAAAGCAGGCTTAAGTTATCAGTCAAGGGTTGCACCAATTAAACTACTAGGAAATTAAGGTGACTATCAAGTAAAGTGATGTATTCATAGAATCATCAAATCAGCCATGGATGCATTTACAAGGGCAGGGTTGCCTACTTTAAAAAAAATCACTTGTTGAAGTGATAAGATGTTATGTACAGTCAGGGACAAAAGTCAGTTAACATAGTTAGTATATTAGGAAATCAATCTGCCTAGCCTTTTCCTAACTATGTTGGGGTCGGCTTCCAGTCTAACCGGATGCAGCTGAATACCAGTATTTTACATGGAGCGACTGCCTATCTGACCTCCACAACCCATTAACTGGGTAATACTACGATACCCTTTGGTAAGACTGGTTGTCAGACTTTCGGGCTTCTGACGACCCGTAATGACTGTCAAAGATCCACGAATGACAGCCGGGACCAACGGCTTAACGTGCTTTCCGAGGCACGGAGGAGTCTCGGTATGTAAAGATGGTCACCCATCCACTGACCAACCCCGGCAAGCGTAGTTTAACCTGATGGATCGACCCGTGCGGCTGTTATTACTTAGCCACAAGCTAGGAAATATAGGAATGTAATTAAAGTTTCAAAAGATTTTTATGAATGAAAACTTGCCACTTATAATTTGCTTAAATAACATGATTAAAGCGAGTATTACAATATATTTATAAATATAGTTAAGTTTACGATTTTAGATGGTTTATGTATGTACCTAATTATTTTGTTAAATTAGTTGGGCCCAGGCCACGACAATCGTGGCATCAGTGGCGTGTATATGTCCTCAGAAGTGCAGGTGTATGATACTTTGGACACTCCAACATACTTATTAGGGTACATGGTTTGACCAAGAGCACGGCATTCGAACTGGGTATCGGTGGGATCTATAATATCCCATTTTGCCAGATTGTGCTTGCAGCCGCCTACTTGGTTCCGCAGTCAATTGATTGCTTTCCATATAGGCCACTAAAGGTCACGTCCGGGTGGCAGATGCTCATGGGGCTGAACGAAGTCGGGTGGTGGTGGGTGCTGTTATTCCCACAGATCTCTTCTCACCATAGGGGGTTGGCTTGGATAGTCTGTGTACAGCGGAGGAAGCTCTTCCGGCTCTTTAGTCTAACCGGGGCGGGCGTGTGTTCGGAGACTGCCGGGACTTCTCTTCGTATAACAGGTGGATGATGAAATGATTAATAAAGTTTCGAAATGACAGGCTGCCAATTTCGTCGCTGACTACTCACAACACACACACACACACACACAAACACACACACACACACACACACACACACACACACACACACACACACACACACACACATGATACACATGGCTACATATCAAGCTACAATTTTTCAGTATACTCGCATTGTATAGGATTTCCGTACAATGAGAGGTCAGCTTACATTGGAATTTTTCCAGCATTGACCTTTACCTTTCATTGAAATGAAAATTTATACCATCATTTATCATACAACTGCAAAATTTCAAATACAGAAACTCATTGACAAGTGAAATGCTGGAGCGTTCACTAATGAGATCGCGAGAGCAAAGTGCTGGCTTGAAACAAGAGCAAATACATCGTCTGTGAAGGAAACAGAAAAAAAATAAAGAGCTCGTCAGTTCACATGCCATGCACGTAACAAATAATGTGTTATGAGGTTAATAAGTTATTACTCGCGAATACCTGTAACAAGCTTATTATTAATTTATTGTTTGTTTCCTTTTATTTTCCTGTTTATGTCAAGCCATAACTATTGATAACATTTTCTTCTCACATTCACATTCACACACTCTCACTCTCACTCACACACTCGTATGCCTGCGTACGGGCTGCGTATTTTTTTTTGTGTTTTAGTTTTTTATTTATTTTAGATTTAATTTTAATTTTCTTTATTTTTTTTTCTTTATTTTTTTTTATTTTTCTTTTTTTTCTTTATTTTTCTTTTTTTTTTCTTTTTATTATTTTCTTTTTTTCTATATTTTTCTTTATTTTCTTTATTTAGGTATACATTATTATATTTATAGTTTGTAATAGGTATATGAGTATCTTTATATTTGAATAAATATTTATTCCTTAATTTTTCATCATTGCACCTGCCACTGTTTGTCTCTGCATCACCCAAAGGTTGACTGGTAGAAAATGCCCATGGCATTAAGTCCACCTCTGTACATTTGTGTGCTTGAAGTATTAAATAAATAAATAAATACATAATACATCATAGAAAACATGTAAATTAAACTGAGAAGAGCGGAGTCTCCTAACACAGGCTTATTTGCTTAAAAGGAGGCTCCAATCACTAGTTGTTAAGATATTACTTGTAAAAATAATAAACCATTTTTCATTTTCATTTTACCATTCTATTTCATAAGTACCAAGACAGTAAAAAATTAATCATAGTGCATTTTTCTAAATTTAAATGCTAAATAGGTTTACCGCAACTTATCCGGAGATAACGAAACAGGCCATAAGGAAGGTTAAAGACGTTTCAAATGAACAAAAAAGACAAAACATCAAACAAATTTACCACAAAAACTATGTCACGGACTCACAGCAGCAGCTGCGTTCAGACAACGTTACTAACGCCATCTAGCGGCAATTTCCCAGAACTACCCAACAAAATGTTCTAGTAAACTTTTCTAAGTCAATCACTCTGCCTAGCCTTACCCAACTGTGTTGAGGTTGGCTTCCAGTCTAACAGGATGCAGCTGAATAATAATTTAAATGGAGCGACTACCTATCTAACTTTCACAACCCGTGTTACTGAGTAACACGATGGTAAGACTGGCTTTTAGACTTTTGGCCTTCGGACTTCCCGTAACGACTGTCAAAAATCTACGAATGACAGCCAGCTGGAACCAACGGCTTAACGTGCTTACCGAAATTCCAAGGCACGGAGTGGCTTCGATGTGTAGTGGATGATACCCATCTACGAACCAGCCGCTGCAAGCGTAGCACAAGAAGATATTTTATATCGAAGCGTAGTTTAGCTCAGTGTGTAAGTGAAATGGAGTTATGGCTGTCTAGTTTGACGCAAGAGAGATAGAGGACTCTCACGCGCACCGGAACTAAACGCGCTTTGCTTAGAAGTAGATTTATGACAAAATACTTAAATCAATTATTAGCTTAGTAAGTTCTTAACATATTTAAATACCTTCGATTTAAAGCAAATTTTACTGCACAATAAGGAACTGTTTACGTATAATCGTATAAAACAGAAAATAGACGGTGCTACTTTGCAATTTTTTTCTATCGAAAAAGTTTCGGTTTGAGTTTAAACTCTCAATAGCCATTGATTCGACAAAATTATCTATTTAAGCGAACTCCTTCCTTATCCTTGGTTTTTGAAAGTCTTCAGATAAACCCTCGATATTAATTCACTCGACTTTTAAACTAAATTCTTCCTTAACGAAGTGTTCAGAAACACGATATCGAACCAAATAATCACTATTAAATGGATAAACTCCGTTTAACAACCTCAGAAACCGGGCAGTAATCGAATAACATATATGGAAAATCCAAATGATTTAACCTTAGACATTTGGTGTTATAGCAGTTTTAAAAAAAAAAACAAAATTATCGTTGTGTCCCCTTAACCTTCGATTGACCCGTGCAGCTGCTATTATTTGGCCATGCGCCCCTCTAATAAGCTTTTCTAAGTAAACTTTTAAAATCTCGAGCTGTAATAACTAACCAAGCGCTGAACGGCACGTAGTTTGTAATACGTTTCTCAGTTAGCGTGCCGTTGACTTGAACTCGCAAATTACCTCCTTCCGTTTACTTTTAATTACTACGAGTTTAACATTCAATTGTTTGCCGTGGTAAACGGTATTTCACATGAAATTATAATGAACTGGAAGATTTAGGGATTAAGAAAGATTAAGTTAATTAGTTGATTGTGAAAGAAGTGGGCGCTTTGAGAGTAAAGGACACTTCGGTCTTCTTTTTTTTGTCTTTTGAAGATTTTATTTTGTTTAGGTTTTCGGTTGATAGTCCTTTGTTAGATCATTGCTGTTGTAATTTTCTGGGATGTACCTATCTTCCTACTACGCGATTGTTGTAAGCCATTTTAAATAATTGTATGATTATTAATCCTTGTTGAAATATTTTTAAATACAATTTTATTCTCGATGGAATGGAAAATTCGAATTACATTATCATAAAAAAAAAAAAACATTTGAACACAAAGAACAAATGCGCGCAAATAAAATATTGAAATACTTATTTTGTTTGATTAACGACTATATTTTATTGTACAGTGGGCGGCATCAATTGGGTACCCCACTTGTATTAAAATTTTAACCTACTCGTACCTTCGTGCAGGCATGTAAATTGTCTTCTTTATGTTTGAAGCATGTTACAAGTTGTCATTATTAATTTGTAACGATAACCTCATTTTATATTGGAATACAAAATACAGGGTGTAAGTGTAAACAGTGACATTGTACTCATCATTATGAACAACTTTTACTATGGAACCAAACCTGAAATCGCGAAAAAAAAAATCAGCTGTTCAGTACATTTATGTTCGCATAATTCATCAAAATGTAGGGAACAGTTGATTTTTATTTCGCGATTTCAGGTTTGGTCCCATAGTAAAAGATGTTCATAATGATGAGTACAATGACTCCTTAAAAGATTGCCACTGTTTACACTTAAACCTTGTATTAATATCTAGCTACTCGTAGAATAATTGAATTGGAATATCAAATATCAGTTTGCATTGTCGATAGCAATCAAATTAAACAGCAGTTTTCAAGACATCCATTTCCCAACAATCTGAAAATCTATGTTTTAAAATTCAACTCGACCCCTGCCCCACCAATAGCAATCATCAAACATTCAACTCAAATTAACAAAAGGGTTCCAGTGTTTCCACCAATTAATTTAATCAGAACAAAATAAACATATCACAAACGGCCGCAAACGGGTTCAATTCACTTTTGATACGCTAAACGGCCGTCGGGGCAGCCTGCTAGCTGGATCGGCGCGTAATAAACCCGGCGCGGCCGTTTGTTACTGCCAATTACATAGGCCACGCGGTTGCCACCCCTGCATTTTATAAGACCGTGGACATAAGAGCAAGCGAAGCGGGTAGCTGAGCGGGTTAATAATGTTTTTATGTAGCCACTTTGGCCGACCCATGTGTAGTAGCAAAGCAGAATGGGTAGGTAAGCGGTAGGTTTATTCGTTTTATTTCTTTACTATAACAAAAAACTGTCATCAACCAATTACTTTAGCAGAAGACACAAATGCACATCATTACAGTCATTCGCTCACTAAATAATTACAGGCCTTGAGTTTGGTACCCCTGCTTTCGTAAAGCCATCTGTAGAGGAACAAGCGGAGCGGAAAGCACAGCGGGTTAAAAAGATAGTTTTGTTTTTTTGTTCAACAAAAAGTGCCGTTTTGTTGTCACTTTGTAACGCCGTTTATCAGTCAATGGTCAAATGAACATATTTCAATGTCATGGTTCCCACGCAGCTATACCACTTCAACATCTACAAAGCAATGAGGAACGGGCAGTAGGTAAAGCGAGTCGGTGATTATTTACTTACTACTACCACTTTTGCCAGTGGCTTCGCCCGCAAGGCCAGATTTTCCCACGGGAACGTACTGCCAGGAGAAAAATTATACTATGACCTAATCCAGGTCATGGTTTATCCGCGTGCTAAATTTCATCCAAAACCGTTCAGCCGTTTTAGCGTGAAAGCGAAACAAACAAACAAACGAACTCACTTTCGCAATTATACTATTAGTTAGGGTTAGGATTTTCTTAGTGGTCATTAGCCAATTACATTAGTGGAAGGTATAATTATCGTAATGCCACAGCTAAACCTAGAGATACTAAAAATATAGTTTCATAATCTTATTCCAAAATATACACAATTGTTACAATGGTTTCACAGTTGTTACATGTATTTGCTACTCGGCCATTTGTCCGCAAACACATTAGGTATTGATATTCAATAACACGTGCCGCACGTTTGCCACCCCTGCATTTGTAAGACTATGTTTATAGGAGTTAAGCGTAGCGGGTAGCAAAGCGGGTTATTTTTTATTTTATTTTAAATACCTTTCTCTTACCCCTTTAAATACTTCGCATCCCTCGAATGGCACCAATGAATTAGTAAGGTCATGTGTATAAGAATCAAATGGAGCAGGTAGAGAGCGATTTGATAATTCTGGGTTTAGGGATCGATTACAGAACATTAGGGAAACAACCTCCAGCAATATAAATGGTATAAAAACTTAAAAAAAAAATGCCACCGACTTCCAAAAACAACACTACAAAGTGAAAAATAACTTTAATTTCGGAAGTCGGTGTCTGGTTAAATGTATTTTCGTTTTTTGCCACCGACTTCCGAAATTAAAGTTATTTTTCACTTTGTAGTGTTGTTTTTGGAAGTCGCTTGTATTTTTTATTTTTTATTTTTCACTTTTTAGTTTTGGTACCTACCCCACACAAATTCTAATACCACTACCTGTAAACTAGAACATCATCCACATAAAAGTGAGAAAAAAATATGTATTATTGAAGCTAACTCAAAAACTACCCAAGCAAAGTTAATTAATTTTATATGGGAACAACTTTGAGGTATACCCTCTCGAATAAAGCATTTTTTTTTTAATCGGACGACTGTAAAAAGTTATGCGTGGTCATACATAAAAAAAACATACGTGTCGAATTGAGAACCTCCTCTTTTTTTTTTCGTCGGTTAAAAATAAAAGTAAAACGTAGGTAGGTATTCACAATCAGACTTTATCAAAATGCTCCTACAGTAAAATGGCAATTTTCCACTTCTTAAGACGAAAGCGCCAGGGTAGGTCGCGAAATTAACATTTCGATACGTTTTTTGTAATTTGCAAGTCAGTATAGGTTGTATTAACTGTATCAAAATACAATTCGCGCCCGTAACAAGTATGTATTTACATAATTATAATAATTACAGACATAAATACAACTCGACCAAGTAATTCTACTGAATGACTATTTCATGAAATCTTGACATTTGGGGATTATACTATCTTAAGGAGCTGTATTATTGATTCAAATGATTATAATTCTGTGAATTCATATTTGTTACGGTTGCGAATCATACTTTAATCAATAAACAACATAATACTGACTTGCAAATTGCGAAAAACGTAAGGAAATTTGTTTTTCACGGGCTACCCTGGCGCTTCCCCCTTAATCAAATTTTTCGTCAGATAAAAGATATAAAAGATACTCAGATATAAGATTGCGCGCTCTTTTGGAGTTCTTCTCCACAGAGATGTACGTTTTGGAACGGGCAACTAGCTTCAACTTATTAACCGACCGACACCTTGACAATTCAAAATTGTTAATTGAAATTAATGCTTTGAGCTTGAGTTTGATGTTAAAAGCATATGCAAGATGTCTATTGGTTAATGAGACAGAACGAGGATAGAAAACCACAGACGTTTAAAAATGTAATAATACCTATCTTCTCTAATCTATGATATAGCTAAGCTAAGCTAATAATAAAGCTGAAGAGCTTGTTTGTTTGTTTGAGCACGCTAATCTGGAACTACCAGTCAGAAAATTCATTTTGCATGTAATAACCCAATACTTAAAGAATGCTATAAGCTATTTAACATCACGCTATGATCTTTAGGAGCCGAGCAAAAAGGAAAAAAGTCATAAAGAACGCTAAGCGATAACGAAGTGATAGCGCGGATGGGCGATGTGATGTGAAGGGACGGGTCCGGGAAACAAGAAAATTTACGCGGACGCCGTGGGCAGAAGCTAGTAGCTATCTAAAACACAGTTTAAATAACACGCTCTAAAAGACATTGGAACTCGGTAACATCCCATATAAACAGATAGAGATAGAAACAAACACGTGCATCAGAGCATGCACACGACTGCTGCATTACTGACTTCGTTACACCATTCATACGCTTCGGGAAGCCCTGTGATCTCACTGCTCCGTAATGCAAACCTAACTTGAATGTATTCTGTGGCGATGTGAACTGTGTTTACATGGGGTGTTTGGAAATAGTTACATAATTATATGTACATGAAGTCTGTTTATTAATGAAATATAGAAAGTAATTTCACGTTTTTTAAACAATTTAAAATGTGTTAATTTCACGAAAATAGCTAGATATTGCAGTAATTTTAAAAGCCTTCAAAATAAGGAGCTTCTACTTTGAATTTATTCACTTCACTCTAAAAATACATTTTATTAGCATTGCCTACAGTAATAAGTACCACCACAACTCTGTTCCATGAATGCCATGAAGAGATCCGCAGGAGAACCAAAGTAACCGACATAGCCCGAAGAATTTCCGAACTTAAGTGGCAGTGGGCCGGGCACATTGCTCGCAAAATAGATGGCTGATAGGGCCGAAAGGTTCTGGAGTGGCGACCGCGTACCAGAAGACGTAAAGTTGGAAAGCCTCCCACAAGGTGGACCGATGACATTGTAAAGGCCGCAGGAATCTGCTGGATGCACGAAGCACAGAACCGGTCGAAGTGGCGGTGCTTGGGCGAGGCCTATGTCCAGCAGTGGACGTCTTTCGGCTGAAATAATGATGATGATGATCTCGAACCAAAGCAATGTAGATCGTGTAGGTGCTACGACGGTGTGCTACACCGGTAGAACGATGTGCTACGGTGCTACGATGATCTGCTACGGTGCTACGAGATTGCTACAACAACGTAGCACTCAACTACAGTGATAATTACTAGAACTTATTCCACTAAACTATTTTATTTCTGATTAATTTAATTTATAAAGTAGATAAATTACATTATAAATGATTATTTTTATTATCAACCGTAGATTTTGAAAGTATGATCAATAGGCCAAAACTTTAGCTACCACTATCTGCTGCTGCTGCTGCTGTTAGTTTATTTTGTGGTAGCTTATGAGCTACAACATAAAAAAAACTTCTAATAAAACAAGTTATGTGCCCGATAGAATTACCAACCGGCAAAAATGACGAACTTCCATACAGGATCTCTTGTGAAAAATTTCAAATCCAATGGTTTAGAGACTAACTACACGTAATAAGTTTTTGTCGATAGAAAACACCAATTTCGTAAGGACAAAAGCTGAATTGAGCTGAATAAGTGTAGTTAGTCCCTGAGGGTGCGTTTTTTTTTTTAAATATAATTTAAAAGGAAAAATAGAAAATACAAATTAAATTAAAAAAAACCCTCAGATTTTCTGACAAAAGCTGAATTGAGCTGAATAAGTGTAGTTAGTCCCTAAGGGTGCGTTTCCATTGACGCGGAGCTGGGCGGGGCGGAGCGGAAAAGAGCAGTGAAAAGTGGCAAGTGTTTCCACTGTAGCGGAGCAGAGTGGAGCAGAGCTGAGCGGACCGGAGCTGCATAGAGTCGTGTTCCAATCAATAAAATTCCATCTCTTGGACATACGTCATGTTCAATCAATCTGCCTAGCCTTTTCCCAACTATGTTGGGGTCGGCTTCCAGTCTAACCGGATGCAGCTAAATACCAGTATTTTACATGGAGCGACTGCCTATCTGACCTCCACAACCCAGTAACTGAATAATACGATACCCATTAGTAAGACTGGTTGTCAGACTTTCGGGCTTCTGACGACCCGTAAGGACTGTCAAAGATCCACGAATGACAGCCCGGACCAACGGCTTAACGTGCTTTCCGAGGCACGGAGGAATCTCGGTATGTAAAGATGGCCACCCATCCACGGACCGACCCCGGCAAGCGTAGCTTAACCCGATGGATCCACCTGTGTGGCTGTTATTACTAAGCCACGAGCTCCTCGTCAACGTCATGTTGTCGGTAAAAAAAGCTATGTCTTTTTTACCGACAACATGACGGTTTCCTACCATGAGTGATAGCTTATGCCATAATATCGTAAACTACTCGTAAAATGCAGCGCGCGAGTCCTGGCCTGACAAGTCTACCCTCCGCTGCCGCGCCGCACCACCCCGCTACCCTCCCTTCGCTGCCCTCCACTCGACACCACCACCCTGCTTGACTCCTTTCTGTCCGGCCCGGGGCCTGTGTTCATTTATTTTATTTGAAAGTCCGCTCAGCTCCGCTCTGCTCCACTTTCACTGTTTCCACTGACGCGGAGTGGAGATTTCGTGCTCTTTTACTGCGCAATTCACGGTCTGCTCCTCTGCACTCCTCCCAGCTCCGCGTCAGTGGAAACGCACCCTTAGGCTGTGCGATGCCTGTCAGTGAAAGAATGAATTGAATATTTCTTTTCCGCTCCGCTAGCCGCCCCGCTCGCTAACATAACCGCTCCCTGCATCAAGGTCAATGTGCGAGGCTTCTCTTGTGACCACCCACAATGCAATACAATACACTTTCACTTCAACCTCTATCTTTACCATCATCATCCGCCTAGCTTTTTCCCAACCATCCGGTCAGCTTCCAGTCTAACCGGATGCAGCTGAATACCAGTATTTTACTTGGAGTGACTGCCTTTTTTTTTTTTTTTGACGCTGAGAAATGCTTTATGCATCCCCGCTCGTGGGGGACGAGACAGGGTATGTGGGACTCCTGTCGGAATGACAGTATACCCACTAAAACTCAGCAGTGTTCCCACATCGCCGTGATGGGAGGGCCATGGGAAACCGGCTCAGCCTTTACGTCCACAACCCTCCCGGCGCATGCCCGCCTAGCTGGCGGGCCCCGCATGCCCCCCGGGATGGGGGGCTACGGGAATGACCGGGAACACCTGGCCATTCCCGTCCGACACTGGTGGGGGCCTGTGCAATACAGGCAAGGATGCCCCCACACCCGTTGCCTGCTGGCCCCCACCTGGGAGGAGTCGTCTGCTCCGACCCCTCCTCCGCCTTCGGAGCGGCGCCGCGTGAGGGTCGTCCACCCGCGCGCGCTCCGCCGCCATTTCGGCCGCAGAGGATAGGGAGAGCGGCCGACGTCATACCGACACTCCTCTTCCCTTCCCCTGCGGCCCCACCGCGTCCGCCATCAAACGGTGGTGGCCCCGTCAAGGCCGCGGAAGGTAGGGAGAGCGGCGCACCGCAATACCGGCACTCCTCTCCCGCCGCGGCCTCCAATCCTCAGCCGCGATGCCTCCCATAAGACACCGCGGCCCGCCTCAGTTGCGGTGTCGCCCATACGGCCACCGCAACCTACCCGCTGGCCGCTACGTCGTCGGCTTATCGGCAAAAGCCCTGACGAGCGGCCCCCGCATGGGTTCCTCTTCGCTTCACCGTGGGTGACCAAGCCACGGCTACTGAGCCCCCCCGCCTCGACAATGCGGGAACCCTCCGGGGGGGTGGAGTGACTGCCTATCTGACCTCCACAACCCAGTTACTGGGTAATACCCCTTGGTAAGGGCTGATTGTCGGATTTTCGGGCTTCTGACGACCCGTAACGACTGTCAAAGATCCACGAATGACAGCCGGGGCCAACTACTTAAGTGCTTTCTGAGGCAGGTAAGTAAAGATTGTCACCCATCCACGCACCGACCGCGGTAAGCGTAGCTTAACCTGGTTGATCGACCCGTGTGGCTGTTATAACTTTGCCATGAACCCCTCTTCTCGTACCACCATATGTAACAAATCTACTTACCTAAAGAAATAAAAGGAAAAATAGAAAATACAAATTAAATTTAAAAAAAACACTGATTTTCTCACTGCCTACCTATACTCTCAGATTTTTGGAAATAACGAAAACTTGAATTGGCACCAGGCCAGGCCAGACGACAGGCCTCGTCAGCTCCCAGGCCTGATAATCCAAAGCAGCGTGGGTGGCTCCCACCAACAATGATGGTGTTATCCAGATATATTCTCAGACACCGTCTCAAAAAAATAGATATAGTCTGACTTTTTGACGCAGAAGTTTCCCTCTTGAAAATCAGATTCGGAAAAGCTGTGGGAATGTGGCAGTCATGGTTTATAATAACCTCGTACCAAGTTTTTCACCACGTCCGTTGCTTTCTCCTGGTTTTTTTTTAGAGTTCTTTCAGTTTTTGAAGTCTTTCTTTCAAAAATGCCACTTGTCAGTAATCGAAACGGTCAGAAATATCAGTTTTCATTCAAGAACCTCTTCGATGAATTCTGAGAGAGTGTCAATTATTTTTATAAATCTAATTTAGGATACAGTTATTCAGTAAACAATCATAATTATCTATAAAATACAATATTTGAGCTAACATATTATAATAAAAATAATTTAAATTATATAAATCAAAAGTAACCTTCATAGACTAAGCTAGTGAGAAACTCTATGAGAGAAAATTTGGAAGAAAAAGTAATGATAGCTTGACATCCTGACAAAAGTGTCATAACAATGAAAATTAAAGAAAACAAATCGTTTTAGACCGATTCGCAAAATATTAATGCAAAATCAATATAGGAGTATGATATATATACATATATTAATGTAAAGTATAAGTATATGATGTAAAATGTTTGTAGTACGTAGATACTATACATACTATTCCCTAAATATTATAAAGGTCTACGTCCACTTCTCGTGTGTAAATGCAACTATGTAAGCGTGGGACACTTTCCCTTTCACTGGCTATTAATGTGTTGTGTTGGCAATACAGCACATTAATAGCCTTTCACGGCCATAAAAAAAGTCTTAGAAATCGCGTGTGTGAACTAATAACTATATTTAGAGTTGATGTTTTTATTTCATTTTCTATTTGTGTGAAGGAAAGAAAATAGTATGTGTTTGATAATAAAATTTATTTAAGCCCCACGCTTCTATTATCAAAGGTTTAGAATATTTCTAGTGGGTACGGTAAATTCCCGGAAAACCACTTTCTAGTAAAAACGTTGCTAAATTCTAGAAATTACAGAAAGACTCATATCCAGAAAATCTATAGGCCATACACCTGAATATTTTCTCCGAATTAGAATTGAACCCACGACCCGTAAGCCTGATTTTAGTATCTGCGTCAATCGAGCCGACAAAATGATTCTAGGATACATCCTACAATCCAACACAGCATCAGCCACATCCACATCCATCATTTACATCCGATGATCCGATCTGTGGATCCGATTAGTAAATCGGATCACCAAAAATAGAAATCACAAGTATTTCATTTCTCTTCACTCCTTACATTTTATTAAACTTTCTTGACCAGTAGATAGGTTGCACTAGTTCAGAAATGATCGTGTTTGACGAATGTTACCGAATTTTATTGGTTTGAGTGTCGCCCTAGAAAATAAAAACTTTTTTACAAAAAAATACAACCGACTTCCAAAAACAATACTACAAAGTGAAAAATAACTTTAATTTCGGAAGTCGGTGTCTAGTTAAATGTATTTTCGTTTTTTGCCACCGACTTCCGAAATTAAAGTTATTTTTCACTTTGTAGTGTTGTTTTTGGAAGTCGGTTGTATTTTTTTGTAAAAAAGTTTTTATTTTTCACTTTTTAGTTGTGTACCTACCTCACACAAATTCTAATACCACTATCTGCAAAACAAACTAGAACATCATCCATATAAAAGTGGGGAAAAAATACGTATTATTGAAGCTTACTCAAAAACTACCCAAGCAAAGTTAATCAATTTTATATGGGACCAACTGTGATGTATACCCTCTCGAATAAAACAAAAAAAATCCAAATCGGTCCAGCCATCTTCGAGTAGTCGGGGAACAGACATAAAAAAAAAATAAAAAAAAAAAAAAGGTTCCGACGAATTGAGAACCTCCTCCTTTTTGAAGTCGGTTAAAAAAAAAAAAAGGTTCCGACGAATTGAGAACCTCCTCCTTTTTGAAGTCGGTAAAAAAAAAAAAAAAGGTTCCGACGAATTGAGAACCTCCTCCTTTTTGAAGTCGGTTAAAAATAGGTAGGTATATACAAACCCTTCTGCTAAGCCCATTAGATTAAGTACTTAACTTATTAATAAAGGGACACGTTAAGTCGGAAACTTTTTATTTGCAACCGCCTGATGGCTATGTAATTACTTTTAAGCTTTGAAAGCTTTCACAACTTTGAACTTTGTTTGTGTTTTAAAATAATCTATACAAATCAATTAAATTGAAGTGTATGTTTGTAATGTCAAAATAACAGCTTTTTACCAAATGCATATGAAAGTACATATACGTTTTTAAAATTTTCTTCTGTCTGTCTGTTTGTTCCGGCTAATCTCTGAAACGGTTGGACCAATTTTGACGGGACTTGCACTAGCATGTAGCTGATGTAATAAGGAGTAACTTAAGCTACTTTTATTATGGAAAAAGAATTAGTGTTCCGCGCAAAAAAAATAAAACTCATGAAATTGTGAACAAATAGTCGGATTTGATAAATCCTTCTTGCATTTGGTAGCCCAATTCTCGAGGATGGTTATAGGCTATTTAACATCACGCTACGACCCTTAAGAGCCAAGAAAAAGAAAAGAACGAAGTAATAGCGCGGGCGAAACGCAGGGCGTCCAGTCTAACCGGATGCAGCTGAATACCAGTATTTTATATGGAGCGACTGCCTATCTGACGTAATACGATACACCTTAGTAAGACTGGTTGTCAGACTTTCGGGCTTCTGACGACCCGTAACGACTGCCAAAGATCCACGAATGACAGCCGGGACCACCAGCTTAACGTACTTTCCGAGGCACGGAGGAGTCTCGGTATGTAAAGATAGTCACCCATCTACGGACCAATTTCGGCAAGCGTAGCTTAACCTGATGGATTGACCCGCACGGCTGTTAATGCTTAGCCACGAGCTCCGGGCAAAATCAATTAAAAGAACAAAAAAACTGGCCAAGTGCATGTCGGACCACGCAGAATGAAGGGTTCCGTAGCCAAAAACAAACTTAACATAGTAGTTGTATACCTACATTGCTTATTTATACGTCACGGTTAATTTTCCAACTGAAAATATATGTTTGTAATCGCAAAATAAAATTTTGTGTGTTAAATCTACAATTTCATGATTTTGTGACCTTTCTTTTAGTTGTTCTGTGAGACTTTGCTTCTTGCCAAATTTCATGATTCTAGGTCAACGGTAAGTACACTGTAGGTTTTGATTCATTTGCGAGTATCAAAATATGTCGCATTAATGGCTGTATTTTTTTGTTGCGTTAACTTGGAAGCTTGATTTTTTTAGAACTCCAAGGGACCGTACACTTACGTGTTTGATATTAATTTCTACTTTATACCTCCACGCGCTCCTGTGACACAGACTAACACACAGCCGGACAATGAAGTAATCCTATAAGGGTTCCGTTTTTTTCTTTTGAGGTACCTACGAAATCCTAACTGCTAGAAAGCTATTCCTGAAACTATTCACATTTTTGTTTGTCTTGTGGACTTCTTTAATACAATTTAAAATTTGTTACTGTTGGAAGTTGTTGTAGTTGTTAAGTTTGTTGTTGTTTGTTTTTTTTTTTTCTTTTTTTTTATGTTATAAAAGGAATTATCAAAATAAGCCCGAGTATTTTCATAAAACAACTGTAAGGCAATAAATATTTTCAGCGAAATTAAAACCGTAACCAGCAATTACATTCTAAATGGGTAACGGTAAATAACAGAAAAACCAATTAATGTAAAGAGGTTTGGAATGACATCGGGCGTGACGTCATCCGTTAAAATCGAAATGAAAATGAGTCACCGGGCGATGGGAGAGCTCACTCGTCACTCGTTAGTGACAAGCCACAGAATAAAAGTGAGCAGTAGATCAAACTACAACCACAGCGCCGAATTTTAAGAGAATATGCAGAATAGATATCAATATTATCATTGTTCAAACAACGGTGGCGCCTTACTACATTATTTTCTACGCATAACCACGCTTGGCAAATTGTTGACGACAACATTTTCTTACAATAGTAAGAAACAGTCATGGAGCTCGTGGCTAAGTAATAACAGCCACACGGGTCGATCCATCAGGTTAAGCTACGCTTGCCGGTGTTGGTCCGTAGATGGGAAAGATGATCATCTTTACACGTTAAGCCGTCGGTCCCGGTTGTAATTCGTGGATCTTTGACAGTCGTTACGGGTCGTCAGAAACCCGAAACTCTGACAACCAGTATAACCAAGGACTATCGTATTACCCAGTTACTGGGTTGTGGAGGTCAGATAGGTAGTCGCTCCATGTAAAATACTGGTATTCAACTGCATCCGGTTAGACTGGAAGCCGACCCCAATATAGTTGGGAAAAAGCTAGGCAGATGATGAATATGAAACACTCAAGATGTGGCCCATTATTAATTTCTAAACTTACGTTAATTTAATGCTCACGAATAACGTACTGTTTATAAAAAGAAAAAAATTGCAAACAAAATCAACACAAACATGATCAAAACAATCATGAATGATCATGCTAAACTATCAAAACAGAAGCTTCAATAAACGAAAGCCTACTTTATCAAGATAAACTAGCAGGCATTAAAATACTGAGACTTACTGCATCCCATTACTCTGTGCCGAAATGAGGCGGTCTCCGAAATCCCTGAAAGCTGAGCAATTAAAGCGCACTGTGAAACTGAACATTTCACACCTTTTCATTCACTGAAGAGCTTAATTTTCCTTTCGTTTCGCCAATTTTCTTTCAAAGATCATCAGTGGAGGTTTAATTCTAAGGGCTTATGCGCACGACTGCGCGTTATCTGCGCTGTTAATAAAAAAAAAAAAAAACCGGCCATTTGCGTGTCGGACCACGCACAATGAAGGGTTCCGTAGTTGGGATGAATTTATCCCAATAACAAACTTAACATTGTAGTCGAAAAACATGTTCTCGTATACATTCTAACTGAAAATTAAAGTTTGTCGACTATTACTCGTTAAATTGTAAAGCCTACTTAGTTTTCCTTTTAACTTCGTAACAAAAATTAGCACTATAGATTACGCCAACGGATCCCTGAGTCAAAAAATCTATCCAATGATACCCCACACTATGGGATAGACGAGAAAAAATTATCATCCCCACATTACGTGCAAGGAAGGTATCCCATTTTTTTTTTCAAGATTTTATTATAGGTACCAATTTTTCGGCGTGATTAATATGCCCATGCCAAATTACAGCTTTCTAGTACGAAGAATCTCTGAGCTAAGCCGCGGACAGACGGACAGACAGACGGACGGACATAGCGAAACTACAAGGGTTCCTTTGACTACGGAACCCTAAAAAACAAGTACTTGTTACAGCGCATTTTTTTTGCGTTATACGTGCGTCGATGGCGCGTAAGAAAATCGTCGTGTGTATAGGCCCTAATTCTAAGGATTCTTTTAATTAAATGTTTTATTACGTAGGTAGGTGAAAAGGTCATGTTTGATCACTTGAGGGTATTTGAATGTTGCTTTGTAAGTAGGAGCATAGAATAGGGTAGAAGATCATTTACATTTTATTTGCTATGTTTCATGTTATGTAAAGAGCAATGTTCATTTGATCACCCACGGTCAATGCTTCGAACTATTTGTACGTCTTGTTGGCATGTTGTAACAAAACAAAAGATAATAATCTTTTGCATTCTGTTGTAGCCGCTCACACGAGCGCGGTGTGAATCGGGTCCGTGGAGTCATTTTACCTAATATTGTACGTGGTGTGAGTTCTATACCAAGAAAATATTTTTTTATTATTACTTAATAGTGATGGAACAACGTTAATAATAAAAAAATATTTTCTTGGTATAGAACTCACACCACGTACAATATTAGGTAAAATGACTCCACGGACCCGATTCACACCGCGCTGAACGATAATTATTATATTTAAGCCAATCGTATAATTTGTAGCAGGTATCTACTTATTTCAACAAGAAAAGACTATGAAAAATATAAACGGGTTAATTGCGTAGGGGTATCCTCCACCAAACGGAAAAATCCTCACGGATGCTCTACCACTTTTTAAATTCATTGAATAAGTTACTGTATAAATATTGACTTTAAGTATAAAATTCTACGCAGACATCGTGCTTGATACAACGCTTGATGTCTGCGTCGAATTTTATACTTTTAAAGTAAATATTGATACAGTTACTTATTCAAAAAGTGCTCGTGTATCCGCTAGTACTTTTCCGTTTGGTGGAGTCTGACCTTAACACGGCAATGCCATTCATTTTGACAGTTCAACAACATTCATTGCGTTATTTAAGTTGTCGGGCAGATGAATTTTTCTAACATACCAAACCAAGCAATGGGTTTAGATTTTCCTTCAAAATCCTTCGGAATAAGATTAAATGTGTTATGCAATTTGGATGCGGATGACAGGGTATTATGTCGCAGCCTAGGAGAGGCCTATCTCCAGCAGTGGACTCTGATAGGCTGAGTTGATTGATGCAAGTTGGTAAGGTGCAGAATTCTGTTTAGTGCAAATTTTTCAATCGTCAGACAACTTTTATTTATGGAATAAATATGGCGGTTTGACAGCTTTTGTACAAAAAAATATGTCAAACTTTCATATTTATTCTTCAGATAAAAATTATCTGACTATTGAAAAATCAGCCCTTAGTAAATTTACTCATTTTAAGCACTATCTCGTAGGAAATAGCTGTTGTAACCTCTGGCTCATCGGTTGTAATTAAACACAAACACACAGACTCATTCCTTTGACCAACCCAGAGCCAAAACGCTAGAACAAACAAGACTGTAGATGTCAGTAACCCAAATAGCAAAGTACGATACCCAAAGTTTGGAGATTCACTACCCACATTGGAGAGTTCCTAACACTATTGATAAATGTTGCTAACTTCTGAAGGATTGCTCTAGTTGCAACGGAATGCACTTTATCTTTTAAATAGCGGACTTTTGGGGTTTATTAACATTGTGACCGGAAATGTGTGTTAAATTCTTTTAAATAAGATATCATTGGTGGAAATTCAGGCTGCTAGGTAAACCCGTTATAGATCTTAGGTCTGATTTTCAATTCGTAAAATGTGTTAATGGAGTTTTTACTGGGGAAACTCGACAAACGTGCAGTCCACATTCATTCTCCAGAAAAAATGCCTTAGGACAATATAGATAGATAGATATAGACATAAACATGGTCAATATAGATAGATATATACATAAACATGGTTGGAATATCAACGTCCAAAAAAAAAATTTTTGTCCCTCGTATCGTGGGGTAACCGAATCACCTTCATGTACGTTCCGCGACTTTTCATAGTCTTCGAGTATTCAACTTAAAAAAAATCATAAAAAAAAAACTAAATTTTCATGAGTACTTTTATGCATAAAATAATCAGCTTCGTAACTGTGATAAAAGTTATGAAAATGTTAGTATAAATTGAAAAATTTACGTTCGGTGAATCATAGTGACATCATGGTTCATAAAGTTTTTTGAGACAAAATTATTGTAGTATGTAATTTATTTGTAATCTTTTTAAATTACAAAAAGATTACAAATAAATTACATACTTGATTTGATTTGAAATTTATATGCCTTGTAAACTATATGGCTAGACTATCGCGCCTAAAAATTTTACCTTTAAAATAAGAACCGATGTACACAGTTATGTTACCATTATCTTTAGGTAGGTACTGCATTGCAACCCAACTAAATACCTTTTTTTATAAATCCTATTATTTCAACGAATTGTTTTGTCAGACTCTTAAAGTAACTAAGCCTTAGGGTGTTTCTCAGGCCATGCTGAAAACCATTTTTAAATGACATGAGCACCTCAGTAGAGCTTTGCCTATCAGTTCCAGTATTACAAGCTTGATGGCAATTCCGAAAACATCAATAAATATGAATGTATTAGCTGCTGCCTGCGACTTCGTTAGCGGGTATTGTTTTTTTAATATCCAGGATAAAAAGTAGCTAATGTTCTTCTTTAGGTCCCAGAATAACTTCTGTATCGGTTTAGTCGTTTCGCTGTGAAAATGTAACAAACACATAGACCGATCGTTAGACAGAATTAATCTCGCATCCTCTAACTTATCATAACTAATATTATAAATGCGAAAGTGAGTTTGTTAGTTATGCTTTCACGCTAAAACGGCTTAACGGATTTGGATGAAATTTGGAACCTAAATAGACCAACGACGATGATGATGAAGTCGCGGACTAGCTTAGGAGCTAGTTTATAATATTAGTGTGGAAGTATGAATTTCTAAGTTGAAATAAATATAGAGTCGGTTATTTACATAATAATAGGTAAGTATATGAGGCATTTCAGCAAATGGTGCAGAAACATCACAGCCTTGATTTTGGAGTAATTGACGCGTGAGCACTCATTAGCGCAGGCTCGGTTGATTTAGCTTATTAGCGAGGTTCTGCTGGAAAGCTGAGTGAAGTCTGAGTATAGAATAAATATTATATGGGTCTTGTAAAAGGATCAAAAGTGACTTATTTTAGACTCATACTGCAATACATACTTACTCGTGGAGGAGAGAAGAGGAGTTCGTGGTTAAGTAATAACAGCCGCACGGGTCGATCCATCTGGTTAAGCTACGCATGCCGGGGTTGATCCGTGGATGGGAAAGATGGCCATCTTTACATACCGAGACTCCTCCTTGCCTTGAAAAGCACGTTAAGCCGTTGGTCATACAATCGTTGGTAATAGTCATTACGGGTCGTCAGAAGCCCGAAAGTCTGACAACCAGTCTTACCAAGGGGTATCGTATTACCCAGTTACTGGGTTATGGGGGGCAGATAGACAGTCGCTCCATGTAAAAAACTGGTATTCAGCTGCAACCTGTTAGACTGGAAGCCGACCCCAACATAGTTGGGAAAAGGCTAGGCAGATTGACTACAATACAGACTTACAGGAAATTGCAGAATATGATAATCACTACCGTTTAATGAAAAAACAATATAAAAAATATGTCTGCTGATTGATATCTTAACCAAAACAATACTATTAATATTAAAAGCTTTGATATCCCACTGCAGGGCAAAGGGCCTCCCTACATCTTTCTACTTCTCTCTTTTTAAAGCTGTTATCCTTAACACACTTCACACACACACTGTTATCCTTGACTCCTTCAACAAGAACTGGAGGACCAGTTCTTGTTGAAGGAGTCCAGCTCAGCCTGCCATGTCCGTCTGGGCCTGCCGCGATGTCATTTGCTATTAAGAGGACCCCATTAGGTCGTAACTTTAAAAACAATACTACAACTCGTATTTTTTTTCAGACGTCAATCATCTTTAAAAATCCATGACACTAACTAGGGTGTGCTTTGGAATTCCATGGTTAATCTAATCATTGCATTATTTCCTAAAACAACACGTAGGTAGTGAAGACAGTGACAGCAACAACTTGCAACAACAAACAGTCGTAACTACATCCACAAAATCTACATTTTAGTCCTTACGGAGTTAATACTATCTAGTGCTATAAATCCAGGTTATTAGGAGAACGGATGTATTTAGTGCTATAAATCCAATAAACAATACTTTATTTGCATTCCACAATGCAAGGGAAGGGGGCTAAGGGGGTAAGTTAAAATCCAGGTTATTAGGAGATTGGATATCTACTACCTACCCATCGGTACCTTGCAAAATCACCTTGCTTATTAATATTGAATTACTTCTTTCAAAGACAGTGTCTTAGAATACAGACAGAAAAATTGGTCTGTAAAATTCTTTATGAACCAATCCATAGACTAAAAGCAACAACTTACAATAACAAAACAGTTGTAATTACATCCACATAAATCTATATTTTAGTCCTCGCCGTGGAGTTAATACTATATTGTGCTATAAATCCAGGTCATTACGTGAACGGAAGTATACTTTTGCCATCAGAACCTTGCATAATCAGAGTTTGTTAATGTTTACTTGTTTTTTATTATTGAATTACTTCTTTCAAATACTTGTAAAATTTAATAGAACTTTTTATACAATATTACTTCATGAACCAATCCACAGACTAAACAGCCGTATCAACATCCACGTATCTACATTTTACTCCGCACGGGGTTAATACTATCTAGTGCTATATAAATTCAGGTCATTACGAGAGCAGACGCGTACCTCTGCCTTATAAACTCTACAGCAGGTATCACTGAAGTGTATTGGTGGTATTGTCTCCATTTTGTTGAATTAAAAAGCAATCTTTAAGTACAAATTCTTAGTCCTCATATCTCCATAATATGCATCTTAGCCAACAGAACCTTGCAGAATCACATTGTGTATGTTTATTAGCTTATTAATATTTAATTACTTCTTTCACATACCTACTTATGTGTTTAAGAATACCTAATACATTTCTTAATAAACCAATCCACCGACTAACATCAACAATTCACAACAGCAAACAGTCGTAACTACATCGCACATTTTAGTTCTTACGGAGTTAATACTATCTAGTCCTATAAATCCAGGTCATTACGAGAACGGATGTGTCGGGATCCGTCCGGCCGCGCGTAATCGTTGCACGAATTAATGGGGTGCAGATAAATACGGGTTTGTTATGAACTATGCAAGACGGGGTTTATGTTACTTGTTTATAACGGAGTGCAATTCTTCGGCTTCAGCTGCTGCTTGTTTATCGAGTTTCTAATTGAAAGTTGTTGGGTGGTGTGTGCTTGTTTATTAAGGTTTTAATTTTAACGGTGCTGTTTTTAAAACGACTAAAGTACTAGTTAGAAGTCAAATGAGTGTTTTGCGGCTGTTACACGGATGGAAGTCAGGTAAAGTAAAGTTCGGTTGGCGGTTCGGTTGGCGTGACACTTGACGCAAAATCAGTCCGACCGTTTACAAGTTCGTCAAGTTGGAACGTAGATTCCACAAATAATTTTACTTATATGCTAACATGCAACACGTCTGTGTAAATTTTAGTGACACAATGGTTACACTTGGCATTTGGCTAGACCATTACTTATCATCTGTAAACAAACTCAGAAAGACCATAAGCTCTTAAAAAAAGCAAAACTTAGGAATGAAAAGAAAGAAAAAGAAAGAAAATACGTTTATTTGCGGTAAACATGACGCAAAGGACAACAAAATAAAATAACAATGTAAAAAGCAAGTTTTGGGGAAAATAAGCGTCACATCTACGCAAAACGGCTACCGCTCAGCATAATGCCGCGACCCCATGCGAAACGGAGCCCCAGCGCTGGTTTGCAACGATAGCCGGCGTTGACGCGATGATGTCGACCGGTGCAGCATGTAACAAATAATATGCAATTAAAAAATAAATAAAATACAAAGTTATTTCTAAAGGTATAGATGAAATATAACAGAAAATGACAATATTCCCGCATTCCGCTCCGCGACAGCACCGACTCCCACGCCGCAGAATGCGTTATCTGTGCGCGCAGCTGTCAGCGGCCGGAAATATTAGACATACGAGTATTACATAAAATTTTAAACATGGCGTAACATTATGCAATTAACATTTTGATTTTGTTGTAATTATGTAACAGAGGATAGGAGATAGGAGGTAGGGGGAGGAGGAGGAGAGGAAAGAGAAAGGAGCTAATTTCATAAAAATGGTTCGCTTATAAAACCGCTATGCATATAAAAACCATAAATCTTAGTTATAGTTAAGGCGATAACTGTTAAATTATACCGACAATATATTTTACATAACGATATAAAAAATAGGGTCTTGCATAATTACACACAAGTTGTAAAGGCGCTTATAAGTGTGCTGCGGAATAAGTGGCTTGACGAACACTTGGCGACGAACCTTAGTGACGACGCACTCGTGATTTTAAAGGTTCCGAACGAAAAAAAAAACAGAATCTTTATAAAATTACTTTTTCATCCGTCTGTCACAAAGGTTTTTTATCATTTTGCAGCAAAGGCTGCAAAATGATAAAAATAAATAATAATAAATAATGATAATATTTTGTCTTTTTAAAGAAAAAGACAAAATATCATGGTAGGTAATTCAATTACAGCTGTTGCAATTTATAAAATGCATTGTGCATCAGACTTCACTATCACTTCAGGTTGTTGCAGCTCGCAACAACCTGAAGTGATCGATTTAGTGAGGAAAAACTCGATTGTACCTAATCGCTAAATTTATAATCCTAACCTTGTAAGAGAAAGCCAACAGTTATTCCTTACTTTAACTAAACAAATCATAAACACAAAATTATACAATTCCATTCTAAAGATAATTTCATCGTTGGCTTTCCGTTCCCAAATATTACATTCCAAACAGTAAATCGTTTATAAATTAAAATTCCTACACAAAAATTTGGGTGAGGCCACTTGCGCTCGGCCTCAATGGGCTTTCCAGTCTGAAGTACAGGCCATAACATTATCATAAGCATAAACAACAATTTAGCATACTTACGAGCTCTTTGAAACGAAGCCACGCTACGTTTTCGACTTTCCCAGCTTATCGCTTTAGCCCCTGTCCAAGATGGCCGCCGATAGATACTTTTGTAGCGTAGAGATGGGACGTATTCATGTGAAAAAACTGAAACGCGAAGCGTGTGACATTTGTTTTTTATTTTTATTTTTTGTCGACGACTTTATGTGTTGCAATACTGATTTTTTATCCGTTTCCATTTAGGAAGTCGGAAATATTTTAGATGTATCCCCGAGTTAAGGCATTGCAAGAGATGGCTCTAAATCGTTCTGAGATAAGACACTCATAATATTATTTTCAGTCAAACAATCCCCTTTACGGTATTAATGTATGTAGATGCAGAACAACTCGCACCCGCAGTGTCTAAAAGAAATTGTTGTCATTTTACACATTCAACAACTTCTCAATCGTAAACCCAGTGTTGCTTCATTAAAATACATTAGTAGCTCGTAAGAAGCCTAGCCCCAGTCTGTCTCCGAATTTAAATATTTATTTTTCGTTTTAAACTGCTCCGTTTTTATGCCAACAACACAAATGCAGTACGGCCTCTCAGCACTTTTGCATTGACTTACAAGATACTATCATTTGCATTCAAACATTATTTCTTCGGTGTTTGTAATTTGTTTATCGTACATAACGTCTTCCTACAGCCAAAAAATGGTTACAGAAACCTCTGCATCTAATCACACTTTTCTACGCTGTTACTCATGGATATTTAGCAAAAATTTATATGAGCTACCTACAGGAATCAGCTGCTTCAATTTTCTTTCAATACACTCCCTCGAAAACTGGTTCATATCGCACTACGATTAGGTTCACAATACAATGTATTTCACACGCGTGCAATTTTTCATTTTTCAACACGTGTGCGGGAATAAAAATTGCCATATGTAACTTATACCTATACTTAGTCCAAATTGGTTCAATGCCTCTGTTCACATGTTTTCTTTAATCTCGGCAAAGAGATATATCTTTACGGCGTTAATATTTTTTTAATATTTAAAAAAATGTTTACCATCACAAATCATGATTATTACAACAAAAAAAAAAACGATTATGAACAAATTAACATTTATTTGTGTTCTAAAGTCAAAAATATTTGAATTTTCTATTTTTCATATTAGGCTGTTTATCGGCTTTATACCTTTTCTTCTCCTTCAACCTGGCGAAAGCAAACCGTGGAAAAAAAGAAAATTTAAATCATACTTTCCTTACTTTCCTAATAATTCATGCCAAAAATATTTTGAACACACACACACACTCTTTTGAAGAAATAAAATAAAAAATTTATTTCTTCAAAAGTGTATTGAAAAACGTCGTTTGATACACGTGGACATTTGTTATTGCAGTTCTCGGCTCAAAAACAACCTCGCCTACGGCTCGGGTGTTAATTCCGCCTCGAATGCAATAACAAACATTCTCCACTTGTATCAAAATGTACTATTCTCATTTTCCAACTTCGCATTCGATTCTAACCCGACCCATCACATCCTTACTCCTTTACTTAAACACACGCACTTACACGAGTATAGTTACAAAATTAGAACCTGGAAGAAACATAACAACTTTTAACTTCGGATTCATCTTCGTCCCTACTTGGTTACATCCTTAGCCCCATATACACAATAGACGCGGTACGACTAGCTCTCAACGCATCGACTGTAAGACTCGCTGCACATAATCATGTTGGACCGTGAACATAGCTCACTTTGGAGATACTCGTAAAAAAAAAGAAGATGTGACAAAAATATCGCGAGTTTAGTTCGAGTAGTTTCAAGCTATTGGTGCACCCTAGGCGTCTTTTACAAAAAATCTAAGTAGTGACACCTACAGGTTTATTTTTTTTAAACGCAAAGTCTCAAAGAACGCAAAGTCGTAAAGAAGCCATAGCGTGGCAGCAATCTGCAACATTACTTGGTACCTACGTTGTACACATGGCTACATAATTATCAAGCTATACATTTCCAGAAGCTGATCTCGCTTTGTATAGATTTTCTATACATGAGAGGTCAGATTATATTAGAAAATTAAAGCTTGATATGTAGCCGTGTGTACCACGGCCATTACGAATAAAGAGAGCCTGTATAAAGATATAATAATGTATTTCTCGCTAGCATTTCCCATGGATTTTTTTAATACATGTGGTTGCTTTCGGAGTGCTTCTGGATGCTGCATGTATACCTATGTGTGGAAGACTTACGAAGAGAATCTTACCCATACCAAATTAGTGCACATCTCAAACGTTGCGTAACATTACTTATATAAAAGCCTATATTCGCTGACCAAATATAGTACAGTTTTAACTTAAATTAATTCTAATTTTAAATCTAGTTTAATAAAAAATAAAAATAAAAAACCACATTCTTCAGCAACCAGTTTGTTGGTCAGGTTGTCTTTCGACATAGGCCTCCCCTAGTTTCTTCCACTCATCTCTGTCATGAGCTAATCTTCTCCATCCTTTTGGTAAGTCATCTTCCCACCTCTTGATTTGACGTCCCTTTTGTCTTTATCCATTACCATTCCATTACGTCTTTCGTCCATTTTCCTCTGTTTGTTCTCATGATGTGACCAGTCCCGTTCCATTTGAGTTTTTTTTTATTTTTAGTAGAACATCGCTCACTTTTGTCCTTTTCCTTATTTTAGAGGTCGTCCACCTGTAGTGCTATTCTGTGAACATCTCACCGTGATAACTCAGGTGAAGTGAGCGTGAAGTGAGTCGTCATGCCACCTGATGCTAGGGGTTGACACTATTGACAGCTCACTTTAAGATCACTTCACTCATGTTTTCACGGTGAGATATTTACAGAATAGCACTACTGTCCCGTAGACTTATGTTTAGCATGCTGCGCTCCATATTACGTTGGCAAACTATAAGTTTTTGTTTGTTTTTGCTCGTAACAAGCCAAGTTTTAGTAACATATTATTACACAGTATTTGCGTACTAACCAAAACCTAATAGCACAGTATAAAAATGATACAGTAGTTCATTTTCATAGAAAATGGCCGAAACGACGCGCTCCGAAATCTCAGTCAATACCAGTTCGCAACAGTTCGAGTGTGCGGCTGTTACGCACGGACGGACACGTATTTATCTACCGAGCGGTCGTAGGTAATTAATTCAAGGTCACTGCCCAGATAAACTACTGTAGCTTTATTATTCTGTGCGAATAGTACCTATCTAGCCAATACCACAGTCATACAGTCCATCATACAGTCGTCCGAGGAAGCCCGAGCTGCATACGAAGTTCGGCGAACTACGTAAGCAGCTCGGGCTACGTCGGACGACTGTTATGATGTATAGACTGTGCTTATACCTTATAACATAAGGCAGGTGCATATTCACGTAATTAATGATTACGAAGAGACAGGCGTCTCTGGGGGATTAGTTCTACATTAATTTTGCACGAAACTGGCATGCACTCCTGTTTTACATAGGAACTTTATTACTTAGAAGATAGAAGATGGGAGGAATTAAATCTCGCTGCTAGTAAATGATAACTAATGAGGAGGGAAAATTCAATTTTGTTGTAAGCTAAAGGCTTTACAGTTTTTTATGCAAATAAGCCTAGGTAGTTTATAGTGTTAGTTCCTTTAGTGGCAATATTATAATATGTGTTTTTAGTTTTAGCTTTAGTGTTTTCTTGCTTTTTAGGGTTCCGTATCTCAAAAGGAAAAAACGGAATCCTCATAAGATCACTCGTGTGTCTGTCTGTCTGTCACAGCCAATTTGCTCCGAATCTAATGGACCGGTTAAGTTGAAAATTGGTACACATATGAATTTCTGTGACCCAAACACGGACGTGTAACGTAAATAAAGAAATTTTGAATATGGGGGTCACTTATGGGGGCAAATAAGAAAATAAAAATAAAAGTTTTGCAAACTGTACCATGTGACATATCAAATGAAAGGGTTTACTGTCAAATATATATTTTTTTATAATTTTAAAATAAACTGTTTTAAAATTATTTAAGAAAATTGACGAAAATGTACCATTCCTCCCCCTTATCTCCGAAACTACTGAGCCTAAATATTTGAAACAAAATACAGAAAATAGTTCTATACCTAGATATTACAGGAAAACCTATAAGAATCTATGGTCCTAAAATAACATGGTAAATCTCTCAATATTCTGCACACACAACTTTCATTTTCAGTTGGAATGTATGGGAGAACATGTTTTCCAACCACAATTTTAAGTTTGTTCTTGGGATAAATTCATTCCAACTACGGAACTCTTCATTGTGCGTGGTCCGACACGCACTTGGCCGGTTTTTTTTTTTTTTTTTTTTGGTGGGAGTCGGACTCTTTCTCAATTTTTATTTTTTATATAAGTGAAGACTGACAGTTACACTTACCATTTTTATTCTGTTTTGTCCAAAGAATATAAATAAATAGGCAAAAAAGTCAGAAAGAGGGGCTTGTGGCTAAGTAATAAACAGCCGCACGGGTCGGATGGGTGACCATATTTAATACCAAGAACCCTCCGTGCCGCGGAAACCACGTTCAGCCGTTTGTCCCAGCTATGATTCGTAGATCTTTGACAGTCGTTACGGGTCGTCAGAAGCTCGAAAGTCTGACAACCAGTCTTACCAAGGGGTATCGTATTACTCAGTAACTGGATTGTGGAGGTCAGATAGGCAGTTGCTCCATGTAAAATATTGGTATTCAGCTGCATCCGGTTAGACTGGAAGCCGACCCCAACATAGTTGGGAAAAGTCTAGGCAGATAGATATATAGGTAAATAAGTCAGAAAATCTTATTGGTTTTCTCTTCCGTTTTAGAGTTTAGGTGTACTTAACTTAGTTATGTTAATCTTTTAAAGTACGTTCACAACTAAAGGTATGTCGGGTAATTAGGCAGGAATTCTTGTTCAAACTATGTTATAATTAACGCAAAATTAAACAGCATATTTCCATAATTGCGGCCAGTATGTGGATCAATTATGTACCTACAATTGTTTTTTTTTTTTAATAATTAAGTATCGTTCGCGTCCAAATGACCAAATAATTGCTGACCAAGTAAATAAAGCAGAACAGTCGTACATAAATTATTATAGCTTTCATAATGTATTGTTACATTTCAGTTTAGTTTTTATAGATAAGAGAATAATAAAATCTGGAATAATCTGATACAATGTTATCAGACCGTAAAGTCACCTGCTGTAGAACTCATGGTTTTGTAGTTATCTATAATTCCATTTAAAAAAATACTTACATTGAAAATAATGTCTGAAACACTAACTCATTTCAATTTCCAAGATAATATTTACATAATTTAAAAGCTAAAAATTTTAAAATACTAATAATAATTATGTACAAGTAGGTATCTAAAAAAGGAGGGGAAATAATCATTGGGCATCAAAAAATTCGTCAGCATTGCTGTCAACAACAAAAGTGCCAAAAAGTCTGGCCGCATTGCCACGTTGTATTGCAATGCTAATTCTTTGGTTAAAAAATAAAGCTTGGCAAAGGCTCGAAAAACTAAGTAGGCACTCGGACCGCATGGCTTTAGTGTTTCAACCCCAAACGGCTCGAAAGTCTCAATAAGAATGGAGTATTTGCACCGTTTGAGGTTTTACATTAATACTTACATTAATTAAAAAAAAAAAACCGGCCAAGTGCGTGTCGGACCACGCACAATGAAGGGTTCCGAAAAGAATTTATCCCTATAACAAACCATTCCATTCCATTGATTTCCATTTATCCATTTTTTTATTGTTGGTAGTTGAAAAACATGTTCTCCCACACATTGATAGTCACGGTTAATTTACAACTGCAAATTTAAGTTTGTAATCCCAAAAAAGTTATTTTTTATGTGATATAATTACAAATTAACCATTTTCAGACTTTTTTCCTTTACTTGTGCTGTGAGACCTTGCTGCTTGCCAAATTTGATGATTCTAGGTCAACGGGAAGTACCCTATAGGTTTTAATTTACTTACGAGAGTCAAAATATGTCGCATAAATGACCGTATTTTTTTATTGCGTTGACTTAGAAGCTTGATACTTTTAGAGCTTAAAGGGACCACAGACCTACGTACTTGATATTAACTTCAATTTGATACCTCTACGCGTTCCTGAGAAAAAGGGTCTTGACAGACTGACAGACAGGCAGACGGTCAACGAAGTGATCTTATAAGGGTTCCGTTTTTTACTTTTGAGGTACCTACGGAACTCTAGAACGAATCTAAAATATTGTAGTTACTTTCAGCAATTAATGTAAACAGTGTAGATCCAGTTCATGGAAAAATTTTATATAAAAGTAAAGAATTCAAGTAATGCAGCTGCACTGAAACTTACATCAAAAACTGAAAATAACACATTAAAACGTTGCATAACCACTCGCCTTTAGAAAGCACGTTTTAGTGGATAAAATGTAAAGTTTTTACCTGAAAAAGGGTCCTGTCCCACCAGCGGCGATTAAAGAAAAGCCAGAAGAGGTAGCAACTAAAAAACCGGCCCAGGGCGTGTCGGACTACGCACAATGAAGGGTTCCGTAGTTGGGATGAATTTATCCCAAAGCCCAAACTTAATATTGTTGTTCAAAAACATGTTCTCCCATACATTATAAGTTGGTTGACTATTACTCGTTAACTTGTAAAGCCTACTTAGCTGTGGTAGTTTACCTTTTAACTTACTCCAGTTTCCGTTTTTTCTTCCTATATACGCATGCTATTTAGTTACCTACTTTATTTATTTAGTTTTTAATTATATTTATTTTATGTATTTAGTGTAACAGACGATGATTTATAACGAAAACGAGCGCGTAAAATTCCATGAACAGACCTTTGGGCGTTTAAATATTATGACAAAAATACTGGATGTATTTATTCAAAATAAAGTTTATTGAATTTTTGAGTAAATTATCTACGTCCAAAGATGCGTTAAAATTAGTGTTGAAATATGGAAGTTTCGACGATCACAACTTTCAAACCAATATTTTTTTCTGATTCTGCTTCCATACAGAGCTAGATAATGACGAGACAAGTTGAAATAATTTTTCATTTTGAACTTACACCATCAAACAGACGAGTAATCACCAACCTACGTTTGTATGGAAGAATGAGTGACTAGCGTGCCCTTAAAGCTTAATATTACGCAAATGGATCCCAGAATCGAAAACCGTATACCGGATACCTGCGGATACCCCACACTATGGGATAGAAGAAAAAAAAATATCATCCTCACTTTACGTGCAAGGGAGGTAAGTAAACTACAATTTTTCTTTCAAGATTTTATTTTACCACTTACGGAACCCTAGAAACGAGTTGATGAGCAATGAGCAGCGCGTGCACAACAGCGACGAGCGATTACTCACTGGCATGCGTATTTATGTACCAAGCGAGAGTCGCTGAGCGAGTACTCTCTTTGATAGCTCTTGTTGCTACAATAAAGAAGTATTCACCAGCGATGTGAACAGTCAGCGATCAACTAGTAATATATCGCACCTTTGGGAATAAAGGGTCACTTCTGCATGTTTTCCAATTTTACAGGAAGAGCATTTTTTTAAAAGTATTTTTTAAATAATTCTGTACTGTTTTAGAGTATTAAGGCGATTCTTACAGTCTTATTTTTACTGTGTACATAAAGTCGATTATCACGGCATTTTCTGCATATTTGCAAAAAATTGCAGAAGTGACAATTTATTCCCGAAGGTGCGATATGCAGGAAATAAGTGTGTAATTACAACCTTTTGTACGTTTATTGAGCAAGAAAATCGTTGATAATCGTTGATAGTAGTCACTTCCTAGACGGCTATGGCACAGGTGCCTAAAGTACCTACCATTGACATTTTCGGGGTTTAGGTACCAAATTATTCACGAACACAGTAGTGTGAATGCATCATTATCCCCCTGGGAACACGGAGGTACCTTTTTATCCGAGATTTCGAATGTAATTCCTCTTATAAACGTTACGCTGTGTAGAATGTGGAGGGACTGAAGCGAGCAAACGTTTAATTATGAGAAATCTACTTGAGTATGTTACATGCTTAAGCAAGAATAATTCCTTGTACTTTAAGCCTTTTAGCGTGAGTTTTGTAGGTTATTCTTGTGCTTCATAATATTACCACAGTCTACATCATACAGTCGTCCGACGAGAGCCCGAGCTGCATACGAAGTTCGCCGAACCTTGCATGCAGCTCGGGCTTCGTCAGACGACTGTATGCATGATACTGATGATACTGTGATATTACTACTACTTAGCTCCTTTTATCTTGATAACTAGCAACCCGCCCCTGCTTCGCACGATTTTCACGACTTGACAAAACATCAAAATTAATGTTTTGTATGCGTATTTAACCATCCGGAATAAATTCTCTAAATTATGGTTGAAACCGCATCAAAATCCGTTGCGAATAACAACGCGGTCAAAAGTGACTTAAAATTTTTAATATTATAGATTTGCTTTGATAAATATCAGTTGTTATCTCTTAGTAGGTACATTGGGGCTCGCTAGGCAGGGCGGGCTGATACCAGTCGAGCATGCGGTGAATGTACAAGTATCTCCCGGGCCCCCGACTCATGGTGCTAGAAGAAACAGTGGGGTTTTAGTCGGTAGAAGTCCGACATAACCCTCCGTTGTTCCCAGACGGAGGGTATCCATGAGGAATTACCACGAAAAAAAGCTAAAATGATATAAAGCTGAACGTCAGATAGTCTGGTGCTTGTCTGATTTTGTTCATGCATAGAGGGGTTTAGCTAAAATTCAGTTTCTTAGATGCTGGCACACGTCGACACGACTGCTTAGCTCTAATTATTGCCTGAGAATCAAATCCAATTGGACAGCCAGCACCTTAATTGCGTAATACACTATCAATAGGAATCTCATTTTGAAGCAAATAAATCAAAAATCAAATCAAATCATTTATTTGCCTGACTAAGGGTAGTACATAAGGTGATAATTACATTAAAGGTCTTTAAACCATATCCTACCTTAATAGGTGTGCAAATATCTAAAACAAATAAAATAAACATCCTTCCTCCCGTGAGGTTAGGTAGAGAAATAAAGAACGTCTTGTTTACGTTTATACATCTGGTAGTACACGCACGCCCGTTGCGAGAAATATTTCTTCCACAATAAAATAACAGCAAAAAACAGTTCATCCATTGCTTCATATGTTCATAAAATTTGTCTACTCGACAACGTAAATAACACAATACTCTACTCACTTACTTAGAGGATCACAGGTGTCGTATTTTTTTACCTCTCATCAGCTTATTTTTATTTTTATTTTGTTTCTTGGGAAAACAAACAGTAGTATAAATAATTTAACATTTAACTTAACAAATATACTACCTACTACATTTTCCACAGATTACAACTTAAGAGGGCTGTCGCATTCTGTCACCTCTCTCGCTCACAACCAATTTTTTAAGATTGTTAAGTGAAAAGATGCTTTTTTGAAAAAAATAATCAATTAAAGGACTAGTAAATAATGTTAATTTAATAAGTACCTAATTATTAGAACACATTTCTATTGTGCTAGGTTATCTAATAAACTCAGTTCAAAAAGTATTATCTGTTTTTGAGATGAATTAAATAAATGCCACAATAAAATCTGTTTTAATAGTTACAGTTTTTTCAGTTTTGTGACATTGTCGTCTTGAATTTTGCTTTCATGTCACAAAAAAAATATATGAAAAATACACACTAAAAAAAAAGATATGAATTTTTGAAGCTCTACTGGCAGAACAAAAATGACTCGACAACTACAAAAAATCGCGGAACATACATGGGGTATTTCGAATACCCCTGGGTATGACGAATTCAGATTTTTCTTTTTGACGTCACTGTTTGGACCATCCTGTATAATACTCGTGTGTGATATTAATGCCAGCGTAATGTAAGTAGGTAATGTATTACACAGACAGCTATATATCGGAAACAGGGAACACAAACCACATCGCATTTCCCTGGTATAAAATATATGACAGATGTTATCGACCACAATGCGGTCTGGCAACCAACTGCTACAACATTTTGTAAATGCACGTACAGCCTGGCTGGTTTGGCTTTCTGGCATATTGCAGTTTTCAGGGAATAATAGTTCGGAATATTTACAATAACACAAAAATAACTTTGGTCGTGAAAAGTTATCACATTTCGTGATTTCTCGTACGATCGTGAGATAAATTTAAAGCTTAAATAAGCCATAATTTTAATACCTATTATATGAAACTAGCTCTTGTATATCTCTTCTCTCGTTATACAAATTTGGTTTTATCTACGTAGGGCCAGTTTGGAATAAATCTTTAACTTATAGGAACATTTCTATTTCTTTATTTTTTATCGTTTAGGTTGCGCGTTGTCAGTCAGTTATTAGGATCCTGAAAACTATAGTATACGGGTGACACAGCCCCATACTCGGATATTGGATACGCCTACATACCACTGTGACGTATAATTAATAGTTCGTGTTGTTTCTTTGGTAAGCACTAAAACTAATTTCTAAGTCGACCTATACTAACCAAAAGGATTCTGTCTGAAATAAAAGATTTTAACTTTTTCATCTAACACTAAAATATAAAAATTATGCATATTAATATTATTATACCGATATTTATCGATATCTGTTTAGATATCGACTTCACAGAAAACAGAGAAACTTCACAGACCATACATCAATCAAATCTTTTATATTTTTATTTTGTCGTGTTTAGATTTGATTGATTTATGGTCTGTGAAGTTTACACAGTACAAATTGATTCTTTAACTGACATTTTAAGTGACTACACTACTGGCGGTTGATAACCCCAAAAAAAACATCATCAAATTAATTATTTTTTTATTTTATCATGTTTAGATCTGCAACTCGTCTTGAGCAAGAGTGCGACCAATGCTCGTGCCTTCTGTGCATGACAAGAGGCCTTTACTCTGTAGTGGGACAATAATAGGCTGGTTTATTATTATTTTTATTATCATGTTTAGATATTGATAAGTATCAATAACAATCCCGTCTGCTGAGTTTTGCTAGCTAGTTTAATTTGAGCCTGTATGTGTATTAATTGCTTTTCGTGTCTGTCTGTTGGACCGCGTTGTTCTCGAAACTACGCAACGGATTACGATGACATAATTAGAACTTATTAGGCAGAACTTATGCCAATAAGTACTCAATAGTCAATAATTTATTTGCATTCCACAATGTGTACTTAGGTGGTAACTTAAAATTATATGTGATCATCTACTATGTTGCTGTACCCGACAGGGTCCATTGTCGTGTACAGCAACATAGTAGGAGAGAGAAAGCTTTGAAAAACTTGGCTTATCTTATTAGTCTTCTGAACTAAATCTAATGTTATTATTACGAAAAGTTTATGTGTATAATACATTCATATTAATCGTAGGTACATTTATTAAAGAAATCTCAATGTTTTATTGAGTCCTTTAAGCCAAGCGATGCAGGGGCGGGTCGCTAGTTTTCTAATAAAACATTATTTTAATCAACAAAGAGCTTCTATAAAGGCATCAGTAAGTAAATGACAGTAAACTGTAATTATTTGACGTGTGTGTCCTTGACACAAGGACACAACACAACGTTGTGTATCATTTATTCATCAGGCCGACCTCACATAGCCGAATTTTGTTTGCACTGAAATAAATGTCTCATAAAGAACGCGACACATATTTTTATAGGACGTGTGTTATGGCGCGTTGTTACTAAATAATTTTGTGTTTAACGTTCTTTTTTTGCGTTGTCGTTGTCATCAAATGGTTGTACCTACAAGTCTGACAAGCTTCTTTTTTGCTTTACTTTTGATTTTTTACAAGATATACAGCAAAATCTGGTAAACGCATTACTACCAGATTTTACTGTATTACGTCACGAAAATCTACGCGGTTCTATAATGATACAACTGACTACCTATCCTACAGTAATGTCTTTCCTTTTCCCCTTAATCCATCCAAAGGTTGTCTGTAAAAGATTGCTTTTAGCGATAAGACCGCCCATTGTGTCACCCTAAATAAAATTTCTCCATTTATATCTATAATTTGTATGGTGTACACAATAAAGAGTATTCATCTATCCATGATTTTAAATTTCCGTCTTTCAGGTCTCTAGGTCAACTAGATCATCAGTCAAGAGTCTAATGTTTCACCAGCTCCGGTTACCTTATCTTGCAGATCTGGTGAAAAGTACCTATCTGGTACCTAAAATGTACCGTCCGTTTACTGTCAGAAGATATTAAGTTTTCCTTATTTCTAGAACAAAAAATAAGCCAATGCAGAAGTAAATCTGGAGACCCAAATCATCCGTGAAAACTGATACAAAGGGCGCTTTCAATTTAGACGTTTCGTGTCGGACCGCTGCGTTGTCGAAGCGGTGCGTTTGTCGTATTGCGCACGGACGGTTGTTTGTTTTCATACATAGTGCAGTGCGCGGTGCGGCAACAGTGCGAGGCGTCGACATCGCGAACGCTCGACAACAATACGTCAACGTCGCAAACTCCACGTGTATGAAAACAAACGACCGTCCGTGCGCAATACGACAAACTCACCGCAGCGGTCCGACATGAAACGTCTAAATTGAAAGCGCCCTTATCAATACATGTTATAAAACAACTTCCCCCGCCGAGTCTGTCTGTATGTCTTAACGCGATAAACTCAATAACTACCGAACGGATTTTCATACAGTTTTCACCAATATTAAATTAATCATTTAATTTTGTTTAACGTTAAACAGTAAAAAAGCAACTTTAGGTATTTCTCAGGTTCCTCCGCCCATATGACCACAAAATTGCCACGAATGCTTATATATAACTAAACTATTATTTCAAAACCAATTTACTAAAGTGTCTTTAATGCAATCTCAAACCCTATTTTTACTGAACTATATATGAAGAAAAGGAAAGAAAGGTTTAAGTGTATAATTCATTAAGGTTTTGTGTAAATTGACTGAAATATGACATTGATTGTTGAAGATGTCGGAAAAAATCATGCTGACGTGGAGCTTTACTGGCGTGTGCCGCCTAAAAAAAAGAGTTACAATGAAAACAATGTACAGAGGCCAGCAAATTAAGCTACCCCAATTTGTCAAATTTCTTTGATAGATTTTCAACTTTACCACAAAGGAATAAGGTTCATATTCAATATTTTGGAAAATTTGACAGATTGGGTTAGCTTGATATGCTGGCCTGGAATTAATACATGGTTTACCTGTATTAACACATAGGTACTTTTAATCCCGGTAGTACATTCTAGTGCGTTATGTTCCGACATCCACCCGGGCGAAGCCGCGGGCAAAAGCGAATTCTTAATATATCTACGATACATTGACATTTTCTATTGTTGCCGATTCGAAATAAACACAGTGCAAGTATTACTACCATACCGAGACACTGCATACGGAAAGCAATCAAACTGCACACCAACAGTCGATGGAAATAGATTTTCATTGTTCAAAAATAGAACGACACTTTTAAAATGCTTTCCCAAAATAGAATTTAATCTTTTTTCATTGAAAACCTTGTAAAGCATTTTATGTTCATGCATGTATATCTGAATCCAGCTTACAGGAGCTTGCTTTGAGCGGATTACGTTGAACAATGGGTTTCAGGCGATTTAAAGATTATTTGTCCGTAAGGGGATATAAAAGGGAAGGAGGGATGTATGTGTAGATATACAGTATTTTTATCTGACGAAGTAACACGCGCCTCACTTGTGGTTTCCAAGTGTGCTAACACGCTGTGAATGTGTGAGCAAGCGCAGGAGCTCTCGGTACCGTGCGAGACAATGGCGAAGTCGGAAGTGTGTGTGTGTGTTATGTGCTGACGCTACTCGTCTTCACGCTCACATTCACAGCGTGTGTCGTTTCGTGAGATAAATATACATCAAATATCAATGTAATATAACTCAAATATTTCTATCAGTTAAGGAATACTAATTCGTTTTTTTTTTATTAATTTGAATCTTTTTTACCTCCACACTACTATTAAAGCATAAAGTTGCGAAAGTAACTCTGTCCGTCTGTCTGTTCTTTACGGCTGAACGAATTTCGATCAAATTCGGCACCATGACCTAGGTACACACACACAGGACACAGGATATAGGATACTTTTTATCCCGGTAGTACGATCCCGTGGGATAGCTTCCGATTTTCGCAAATTCACGGGCAAAAACTAGTATGATCATATTGATCATATTGAACCAATGCCTCGCTCATCATCTTCCTGCCCTTATCCCATATTACTTGGGGTCGGCGCAACACGTTTTCTTCTTCCACTCTCCCCCTGTCAACCGTCACGCTATCATTCACTCCCTTCTCTTTCATATCATTCCTCACACAATCCATCCATCTTTTCTTTGGCCTTCCTCTGCGTTTCGTCTCTCCTCATTACATGCCCATACCAAGACAAACGATTTCCTTTCAACTTTTCTGTCACTAGCGCCACTTTCAAACTTCCTCTTATATATTCATTTCTCACTTTATCCATTCTCGTCACTCCACACATCCATCTCAACATTCTCATCTCCGCTGCATGCAATTTTTTTTCATCCGTCTTCTTCACTGCCCAGCATTCCGATCCATAAAGTACGACAGGCCTTATCACGGATTTGTAAATTTTCCCCTTCAAACCAATGCCTCGCTGTTAGCGAAAAATACGCTCCTCAAAGTTGGCTAGCTAACTTTTCGCTTAATTTAAACCCTAACTACTTATAACATATGAAACCTTCACCAAGTAAGCACATGCCAGGAGCCGAGATGATGGTTTCCAATTAACTATTCGATATTAATTGTTACAGAATTAGGTCAACGTGTTGTAATTTCCCCTGAGTACCGTAGGTACGATACTGAAAGTACAGCCCTTATAAAACAACTTACTTAATTAAACTGCGTATAGTACCTACATGCAACTACGATAACATTTGATGGAAAAAAACATGTTTTTTTGTTGTTGTTTTAAATCCTCTCTAAAAGCAAACTTGTTATCATTACACGTTTCACGTAACATAATCAGCCTATAATTTTCCCACTGCTGGGGCACAGGCCTCCTTTCTTCGAGAGGGAGTGGGCTGTAACCTACGACGCAGGCCCAGAGCAGGTTGATAGATGGTACATGTCTTCGAATTTTTTGTTCTAGGACATGCCGGTTTCCTCACGTTGTTTTCCTTCACGGTTTTGAGAACATTGGTGATGAAATTATTTACACAAAGTAAAGCGCCTGTCTGGGTTCGAAACCACGACCTACAACTCGTAAGTGGGGATCGTTACCACTGGGCCACCAGTGCGTAATCACCATGAATTGAAATTTTATTCAACCGCAAAGTCCCGTTATAGCACATTATTATGGTGTGTAGCTTTGATCAGATGATCAATGGTGTAGTAGGTGGTCCCTTAGGGTACGACTTCCATGAACGTAAGAGCGTTCCATTTGAATAGTTCAGCTATCTCTTAATCATCATCATAGTCTATGCTAAAAAAAGGGATTAAATATAATGACTACCAAAAAAATTAAATGCTCACCAAAATGGACAAATGCTCACCAAATCTGCGTCTGCTGACGAAAATACTAACCCTAGACGGTCGACGTCAGGGGCACCCCGAGGTTTGGTTGGTTAGGTTCCTTTAAACCCTGCAGACAGAAATAGGAGCCCCGCTTCGCGGGGCTCCGTCGACCTGCTGTCAGTTTTCTAACGTTATCATTTCACAATAAATTTATTTTAATTTTGGTACGCATTAATCCATTTTGGTGAGCATTTATCCATTCTGGCAGGTATTTCGAATTTTTTGGTAGTAAAATAGGTACTTTTCTGGTAGGTGTTTACACAAGCCAAAAAAACAAGGAAAACTTATTAGAAAACCTCTCTCAACGGTGCAACATCTTACAATAAAAACGTCATATCAGTAGATATTATGAAACCTAAATGAACTATCGCAAAACCTCCTTGTTCTAATTCACGTACAGGCACGCCCAGTGTTATGAGCAGACTGAGGTATCATTATCTTAATGCTTCAGAGCGGGAATATTCCGTAACCTAATAGGCCGAACAGTGAAACTGAATAAATGATGCGAAGCCCAAGCTCAGAGTGACAAGCGGCGCGACAGCGGAAGCGAATCATTCCAACGTTAACGTAACTTTTACTTGCGACGTACACAAACTACATACATTCTAACTATGCAAGATGCAAAATAATAGAACAAAACACAAGTGTTAATAGTTTAGACGAGGCAAATTCTAATGTTATGGCGACGCAAATATTGTTCTAAATTAACGATAATAAGTAAACCGAGGTAGTCTGTTTACGTTCATGTGGAGCACGTGAACAAATATGTAGCACAAATACCAGTTTTATTTCTAGACTGTTGTTAGGTATGCTTTGTTATGGATACAAGTTTTTAAATCATAACTGGGCTTCTCTTTCTATGTAAGTGAAGGAATTTTTGTATATTGATTCTCTTGTATCACGAACCGTTTAATGCGCTGTTATGAAAGGATTTTAATGTGGCATGCGGCACAAGACGAAACATGAACATTTCGTATAAAGCTCAAGTGGCTTCCTATACGTCTTCGCCGGAATTTACATATCTTGTTTCAGCTCTACAGTATTCTGTTCAATCCTACAACCCCATCTTATCTTAAAGAGCGTTTCAAGTTCCTTCATGACACACATAATAAATATCTGAGGTCATCGGAAAACTTGAGACTTGAGATGCCGATGCATTCCACCAGCTTTTATGACAAGTCTTTTACAGTTCAAGCAGTACGTTTATGGAATGCCTTGCCAGTGTTGATAAGGCGAGCTCAAACTTTGGCCACTTTTAAAATTCTGGTAAAAAAACACTTCCTCTCTCTTTAAACGTCATTATTACATATATAGTTCCTTGCTCTTGTTTCATGTTTATTATTGTATAAGTATATATATATATATATATATATATATATATATATATATATATAAATATATATAAATTTATTAATGTATGTATATGTTGTATATGTATATGGTACACCACGGACTACCTACAGAATTATCTCTCCTTGTCCCCATACTCCATCCGAAGGTTGTCTGTAAAAGATCGCTTTTAGCGATAAGACCGCCCATTGTGTCACTCGTATGTAAAATTTCAACATTGTAAAATTGTAACCAGTAATTTAAATGGTGTGCATAATAAAGAGTATTCTATTCTATTCTATTCTATTCTATTCTATTCTATTCATGAAGTTTAATCAATCTGAATTTATTCAACTCCGAAATCAGAGCCTGGATAGCTTGGAGATATCGTAATTTTCTTAAAACTGAAATCAAATAAATACCTATTTCACGGCGTGCAACCTTTTGTACCGGAGCTAGCGCAAGAAAAAGGACACATCATCACCAATATTCGCGACCTCTCCGTCCATCACAATATCCTCAGAGCAAATCAATGGTGTCGCCGCAACGCGATGATCGGGCCCATCATGTTTTATACCCCTGTTAGCATAATATCATGAATTAAACCGCTTGTTTCAGCTGATATTTCGAGAAAATACCGCAATATTTATCACGAAATGTCACAACTTAGTCTGAGCTTAATTTGATAATAGATCTAGAAACACACCTGATTTGGTTAACTGGAACACGAAGAAACTTGTGACTTTCGACTACTTTCGACTTAGTTTACGACTTTGCGTCAATACTTTGTACTTTATTGGACAGATTTCCATACGCAATCTGATTAGAAGTTGAAAAAATATTCGCATGCGAAGTTACGTAAAAAGTTCGTTCAAGTATACGCAAGTCGAAGCACGGCAGTCAAGTATGATGGCAAGTGTACCTGTCCTGGTTCCATGGCCTGTTTGCACGACCTCGGGGCAAGGCGGTAAATAACAGGAATTTGTCAGTGCCATCAACATGTTATTTGATTATGTAATCTCAATCCGGGAGCAGAGAGATGCTCTCGGGCGGAAACTATCGCCGGAGAATCGGCTACAACTATTTCTTTGTAAGTTGTTCGAAAATTTCTGTGAAAGATTTTTTTCCGTTGGTCTATAGGTTCATGTTTATTTTATGTTTTCTGGGTCTATGTAGGCACTAAAGAACAAAATTAACTGCCGAAAGGGAATTGGTACAGTCACTAGGTGTTGCCAGTCACTGTGGTAACTGGTAACTGCAGAACGAGAAATATGACTGAAAGTAATGCAACCATGAAGTCATCCATCTGACAACAAAATGTATTGTGTTTTTATCTTTTTATGCATTTTATGTGGAGCAAAATGCTTCAAAATGAAGACAAAAGGCAGTGCAATACGTGCTTGAAGTTGAGATGTGGGCCCTTGGCATTGACCTCATTTACACGCTTATGGCCACTTTTATCCCTCTCAATTTTGTCATAAATTACTGCCATATTGATCCGGAGAGAGATAAAAATAATGGATAAAAGATATCCGTGTAAAGTAATACGTTTGCTAATAGAAACTGTTTTAATTAGCTAGGTGTACCTCAGTCTCTTGTCTATTGGTGAATTCCGGGTATACTTTCAACAATTCTTTGCCAAAAATTCAGATAAAATATGAAATTGATCTAAAAAATAATCATACACAAGATTTTTTTTTTGTTGCATTACCACCACTTAAACATATCACACCTCATACCAATCAATCTGCCTAGCCTTTTCCCAACTATGTTGGGGTCGGCTTCCAGTCTAACCAGATGCAGCTGAATACCAGTATTTTATATGGAGCGACTGCCTATCTGATCTCCACAACCTATTAACTGGGTAATACGATACCCCTTGGTAAGACTGGTTGTCAGACTTTCGGGCTTCTGACGACCCGTAATGACTGTCAAAGATCCACGAATGACAGCCGGGACCAACGGCTTAACGTGCTTTCCAAGGCACGGAGGAGTCTCAGTATGTAAAGATGGTCACCCATCCACGGACCGACCCCGGCAAGCGTAGCTTAACCTGATGGATCGACCCGTGCAGCTATTATTACTTAGCCACGAGCTCCTCTTTTTCTTTGATTGACATATATTCCACAATAGGGTGAAGGTTAAGTAGTGTAATTAAAATACTAACCTTATTTTAAAGTGACACTATGTCGTAGCAATTACGTAGCAAATCCTAACCTAAGTCTACGATGATATTAAATAGCAGACATAATTTTATAAAATTTCGTCGTTTTAATGTATATTTTAAGGCAATTCAGTTTCGAAAATTCCCAAGCAAAGTAGCTATGATCACCGGAGCTTTAGTTCAAAATCTCGTAGCAATTTCGTAGCAATTCGTAGCGCCTCTACGATGACAAACTACGAGCTATTTGAGTTGCTTTGGTGGAGGAGCTCGTGGATGCTTCTCCATATCACATCTCATACCAACGTTCAATATTCCACACAAATTGTATCCTGCTACAAAATCTTACAAGAAAATTAATAATACACTGCTCTTATACTAAGAAAGCATCTTGAGTATCCTACATCGCTGTACCACTTCGCCCCGCGTTCGTTCGCGACAGTTCAAATACTGCACTGGGCTATATAATAATGTCAACGGTAGTGTTACCATGTTTCTTGATAGATTATACTGGTGTGCATAGTGATGAATTGATGTGTCGACTTGGTATTGAGATGTATGATCTGAGGAGATTTGTGTGTTTGAATATATGCAGAGGTTGCCTCTCTATAAAATTCGCTTTTGTTTTGTTCTTGATAGTTACTTGTTTTTACGTTCCCTTCATTTGTTTGTTTAGGTATTGATTATAAACATTCGGTTTGGTAAAAGAATTATTATAGTCGTTGAATCAATTTAGCAGTCTCATTGATTCTATTTAACGTCGACGTTGCTGGTAACCACCGGCCCTGCTGTTGCAGGTAGGTACGCAATGCAACTGTTTTACTAACCTTAATCAAAGTTGAGCATTTCTCATTTTTAAATAGGTAGTTCTTTTTTTCGATTTCAGCAACTAAGCATTATTTTTGCCACAGTAATAAAAAACCTGTCTGTTTTCCTCAAAACCTTATTACTTCTGTCTATCAAAAGATAGCACAACGTTGACTCAGCTGTTGTTAAAGGTCAACCAACTTAATGAGGCTTTAATGTATAATAATCTCATCAATGAAGGGCAATATTTATGATCCACCCACGTATTTATAAGTTTGTTCTAGAAAACAACGCATAATTAGAGCAGAAAGAGCAAAAACAAAAGAAAAACGAAGGGAGATATAGAGGGAGCAAAATTGTATTATTAATTTTAAAATGCAAAACGTTCCAGAGCGTGTCGAGATCTCGTGCCGTGTGGTCACCTCAGCTGCATGTAGTACGGGAGTAAGGACGCACAGTGACCTACTTAGCACTTCGGATGTGAGTTAGACGCTCGTCCCCGCTACGGGACGTACCTGATATTTCGCGGACACAGTTTTGGCAATGGTCTCGCCGTCCGCCGAGGAACCGCCATTTGTTGCCGGCTCGCCTTTGTCAAGCCGTATGTCAGAAATAAGCTTCGGAATATATTTATTGGTTTACTTCATCTAGTTCGTGTGTCGGCACTGGTTTGGAGAATAATTTATTTTGTGTTTGGTAATCGCCATTTTGGACAGAAGCTCTCATTGTAGCGTAGTTACTACTAGTTTAGTTATTTTTCCGGAAATGTCAGATTGTATAATACCTACATGTAAAAATAAATACCTACTTACTAATAAAACCGAATGTAATAGTTGACAGACAGGTGTTTGTACCGCTGATGACAACGTTTTAAGCACAAAAATGGGCTTTATTTCAAAAATATCCACGAATTCTTTGAAGTTAACAATTTCAGTGAGCTAGTAAAAATATTACTTTCTGTCGGAAGCTAGCGCTGAGCCAATACCACTCCGGTTTTATGTCGAGTCATAGAAGTTATTAAGTTAAGAAGCCGTACTATCTAATACGTTCGCGAGCATCGTTCGTAATATACTTTAACAAGCTTTTGCCCGCGGCTTCGCCCACGTGGAGGCAAAAATAATCCCACGGAAACGTACTATCGTAACGCACACGCCAGTAACGCTTCCAGTCAGCATAATCTTTTCCGACATCTACAACAATCACCGTCATGTTTCAGCCAATTAAAAAAAAACCTGAATGAATTATACACCTAAATCCTCTTGAATCTTTCCATCCATTGTTGAAAACCGTATGAAATCCGTTTAGTAGCTTTTGAGATCAACGCGAACATACATACATAGAGCCAGACAGACGCGGCGGAGAACTTTGTTTTATAATAATATGTAGTTATGGTATGTATGGGAAGATTGTTTACCAAAGATATCTTTTCAAAGGTATAAGCTAAGCAGATAAGATAACCATTTATTTGCTCAAACATGAGTACAATACACAACACACAAATTCTCAGCATACAAGAGATATTAAAAGTAAAGATAAAAAAAAAACAGATCATCACGTTTGCCCTAAACAATGGCATGCAAATATTAATAAAATAAAGTTTATTGTCACTCCGAATCCAATTATATTTATTATTAAAAAGATGTTTAATATTGTTGTAATTTCTCAAATGATCGTGAGAAGTATCTTGTAATTAAAAAGGATCAACAGGGAACGCGTGGTAAAAATAAAAATCCGACCCCAGCACGAAACTCAACACCTTGAGTTTGGCAATGGTGTTACGCTGTTGACCAGGACAAAAACGTCGTTTCGTTCATTTATGAATTTATTTTGCCTCTTCCAAAAAAGTTTATTTATCTACTTACATTACATTACAGGATAATCCAAGTCTAGTTCTAGTATACAAGCAAAATATAAAAGCCAAAATGCTATGGATTACCACAACATTATAAACCGTCAGAGGCACAGATGAATACAGATGGGACACTCCGCAAAATCTTTTAAATAAAAAGCGACTCTTGCTACGACAAATAAAGTGCAATTCAGGTCGCACAACGCTTCATTACCTACATTTATATTCACCTATAAGTGGCCTCTGTTTCTATCCCGTAACTATATATATACCTTCTGACTCGTTAGGGTTGTCTTCTTTTACGACGCGGCGCGTGAGTATCGAACTAACGTGCGAGCCGGCCGGTGCGCGGCAGCCCACACTGAATTAACCCAGTGAGATGAGCCCGCCGCGTACTTGTAGCTTCATACCTAAACTGCGGAGTGTCCCATCTGTATTAATCTGTGCTAGAGGTTAGGAAGGGTTAGCAAAGGATCAACTTAAATAGCCAATATGATGGCGTTATGAAGGTTCGATGTCAACAAAAGTCCTTCCAGCAAAATCTGTCATAATCAATAGATTATTAATTTCAAAGGACACCCGACTCCTTCACTTCACCTTCGAATGATATATTCACATCACACTCCACAATTGTTCTAAAACAATTGAATAGCACTCGAAATAATCAGGCAGTCAAATCTGTTCGTACTATATTATTAACATAGTCGGCAGCCATTGTATTGTCTTGGCTATATAGTAGCGTGTCCATGACAGGTGGAGTCTGATATATGGCGCAGCTGTCAGAAGGCCACGCCACTAGAGGCACGGTATATTGTGGCTGGACTCTGTTTTGTGAACCTGCATTTCGTTGGTGGCCGATTAAATCGTGCATATTAAGTTAGTTTTAAATTTTGGTTGGTGCAGGTAGCAGAATGTGGTTTCGAATATAGTGGAGAATATTTTGTAGGAAACCGTTTTAGTACCTACAAAAGTTTTTTGTGACAAAATGTGCTGTGATTTCTAAACATCCTTTCTCCGTAGAGTAGAATCGTTATTATACGAACATATACATACATACATATACTTACGCCTTCTTTCCATGGGGGTAGGCAGTAACGCCACCTGCTACGATCTCCTTTTGCCTCGTTTACGTTCATACATCTGGTCATACACGCACGCCGGTTGCGAGTACTACGCACCTGAATTTTCAGAAGAACATCACCAATAAGGTCACTATATGTCTTCCTAGAGCGTCCCCTCCCGGCGTTTCCACTCACATCTGCCTTGCTAGTCGCCTTTCATTCATCCTCTCAACATGACCAAACCATCTAACCATACTCTTTTCAATTTTTGTCACTAAATCTTCTTTTAAACGGCACCGTTGGCTTATCACATCATTTCACAACAACATAACAGATAGCATGATAGATATCCGTACAAACTAACATAAAAACATTAATTGTTCAACCAACAACAATATTTTATTGTCATCGTAGAAGGTAACGTAATTAAGGTGCAATCAACAAGAAACGAAATTGATTACGGACAAATCTTTATTACGGCAACAATCCCCCTTCGCCAGACAGGTAGAACTTAATAACTGGGTTACAATAAACAGTAGCATTGGTTCATCGGTTCAATTACCCACGTATGTTTGGCAAACATCTCGATACGAACATACCGTGTTGTTCTAACAAAGAACTGTTCTGTTTATCTTGTCACTATGTTATGATATTTCTCTACTCCGACTAATGAAACAAGAGGGCGATTCAATGAGATTGGCTTAGGGGTGCTATACTTTTTCGAGTCGGCACATTCGATTCAGTAGTTCCTATTTGTTGAACAACAAAGCCGTACCGAAGCATACTATACATACTCGGGTTCCATTCGGCTGTTGTTTATGCGCAAATTTTGTTCGGCATCTCACTTAATCATTTTCGGGTCGGCTTGACATAATTTGAGCTAAGCCGAGCGGCTTTTACCGAACGTGTATATCTCGACTTGGTCTTCGACCGAGGCTCAGTAGTCTAACTAAAGGATTGCCAAAGAGTGATGGAGCGTAGCATTATGAAAATAAAACTAACGGATCGAAAAGACAGGCATCGCCGATGTTGGTGTTAAGACCGCGAGACTGAAATGGGACTGGACGGGCCACATCTACAGAATGCATCAGGATAGATGGGCCAAGGTCTTCACGCAGTGGGTGCCTGAAGACGGGCGTCGTCACCGAGGCAGGCCTAAGAAACGCTGGCGCGAAGACCTTGGCTCGTTCTTGACTGATCGGCCGAAAAAGGCAGCAGACAAAAACTAATGGAAAAGTATGGGGGAGACCTTTGCCCAGCAGTGGGACAGCATAAGTTAAAAAAAGGGTGTATCTACATAAATTCGATTTTGTCGGCCCGAACATGTGTGTAGCATCCCTTTCCACCGCTAGTTCGTAAGTGTTCGTGGGAGTTCGTACGAGTTCGCATGATAACGAAGGCCCGAGGTAGGTTGATGGATGGCTGCCTACAGTTGTTGTGTGGACTGTTCCGCTTAACTGATTCGTGATCGCACTCGCCTGTTAGATAACTGATGAACAAGCGGTTTCGGAACTTCCGCGCTCATAACATGTTTGTGGGTTTTGTTGTTTGTTTCATGTTTTTACGTGATGTAGCAGAAAATGCTGTGTAAATCATAATTTACCTGTGTTTTTTTTAGTTTTCAGCAGGTGAAACTTTTTTTATTAATAACTAGCCGCGCCCCGCGGTTTCACCCGCGTAGACCGAGATAAAAAGTAGTCTATGTGTTAATCCAGGGCATAAGCTATCTAAGTACATACCTAATTTGATCCAAATTGGTCCAGCCGTTTGAGCGTGAAGAAGTAACAAACATACAAACACACACACACACAAAATTTCGCCTTTATATTAATAGTAAAAAAAAAAAAAAAAAAATAAAAAATGTATGTCTTAAGAAAGACATACATTTTTGTTACAAAATTGTCGCATTTTGTCAACTCTCGCTCATACGGTACTAAATTTTTAAGAATGTTAACATTTAACATTAAACGTTAAGATGATTTTTTTGAAAATTGTAATAAATCGGCGAACTAATAAATAATTTTAATTTTTATTTATCTATTTTTTTTAAATATTATTTAGTTATCTAATAAACTCAGCTCAATAAGTATTATGACCTGTTTTTGAGATGAGTTAAATAAATGCCACAGTAAAAATGTGTTTTTTATAAGTACCTATTAAATTAATATTGTTTAATAGCTGCGCCCCGCGGATTCACCCGCGTAGATCGGGATAAAACTAGCCATGTTAATCCAGGACATAAGCTATCTACTTACCAAATTTCATCCAAATCGGTCCAGCCGTTTGAGCGTGAAGAAGTAAGAAACATACAAATAAAGACACACACACTCACAAACTTTCGCCTTTATATTAATAGTGTGATTTGTTCGCCAATTGATTATATTTTTCAAAAATACATCTTTTCATTTAACATTGTTAAAAATTTGGTCCCGTGTGAGCGAGAGAGATAACAAAATGCGACTGCCCTCTTAATCTCTCGTCTGCAAGAGCCGGCAAAGTTATATTATAGGACCCATCAAGTCAGATGTAACAGCGAGTCTTTCAAGTGTAATGCATATTGTTGTAGTTCTGCTATCCTAATAAATAAAACGTACAATCAAAACAACCTAACCTTGTCCCTTTTAAGGTCATATTGTACCATATACGTGTAAAATAAATCCGCTAAGATACAGAAACGTAACATACACATTGCGTGGGTGTGCACCAGATCTTAAGCTTCGTACAGAAATCCGGCCGATACAAAGACACAGCGTCGTTCGCAAATCCGTGTCCCCGATTCAAGGATCGTAGTCTATGTGCTACGTATCTGAATGTGAACATTTTATTTGAATATTTTATTCAATCAGATGCACATGTGTGCGAATTTATTATGTTTGGGATTATTATAGTATCTACGTACTACAGACATTTTACATCATATACTTACACTTTACATTCATTAATATATGTATATACCATACTCCTATATTGATTTTGCATTAATATTTTGCGAATCGGTCTAAAACGATTTGTTTTCTTTAATTTTCATTGTTATGACACTTATGTCAGGCTGTCAAGCTATCATTACTTTTTCTTCCAAATTTTCTCTCATAGAGTTTCTTACTAGCTTAGTCTATGAAGGTTACTTTGATTTATATAATTTAAATTATTTTTATCAATATGTTAGCCCAAATATTGTATTTTATAGATAATTATGATTGTTTAACTGTATCCTAAATTAGATTTATAAAAATAAGTGACACACTCTCAGAATTCATCGAAGAGGTTCTTGAATGAAGACTGATATTTATGGCCGTTTCGATGACTGACAAGTGATTATGAAAAAGATTGCTGGAGCTCTTAAGAAAAACCTCTGAAAAGGGACTCTGAAAAGAGACTGGAAAAACTCTGAGAAAGAGGGAGGAGAGAGCGAAAAGAGGCTTGGGGGAGTCCGTGTCTGCTCAGTAAGACGGTGTTAGGGGTGGGACTGTTCTATACCCACCCCTAGTTGAAGCAGTGCGCTGTGGTTGAGGGCTGTTGTGGAGTGTGGAGTGCAGTAGATTGAATCTGCGTCATAACAATAAGTCCCTCTAGTGGGCAAACGTAGCGCCAGTGTGGCCAATGTTGTAAAGACCAGTCGACAAGTTTTTTTAAATAGTTATTATATAAATTATATTTTTAATAATACACTTCTGGACACATCTTTTGGCCCACCTTGTATTTTCAGTTTCGTTTGGTCCTAGCTAAAATTTTATATTAGGTCGAGCAAAAAGTTTTTATGCAGTTTTGAACCTGGCACATTCACAATTTCATTCAATAGTCTTTTTTTGAATTTCGAACACAGAATTTAAAGAAACAAAAGACAATTTGGAGCCTGTTTGTTGATATCAAACAATCGAATACTAAGAAAACTTGGTTTTATTGGTTTACTTGGATTTAATTCTTGAAAAAGTGATTGATATCTTTGGTTTTGCAACAAACATTACTTATTCTTAACATTAAGGTGAGGTTCTATCAATAATCTATGGATACTTCACCTGAAGTCGCCGCCCAAGCTGTGGCACTTATTCAGGCCGGACACAGCCAAAGAAAAGTGAGTGCTCAATTTAATTTAAGTCGATCTGCGGTTCGAAATGTTTATCGGAGGTACCTAGAGACTGGCGGTCTTGTTCGTCGCCAAGGAAGGCCACGATCTCGGGTCACAACTGAAAGGCAGGATCGATTCATCGTGACGACCAGCTTGAGAAATCGTCACCTTACCTCCATTGAGATACAAAACCAACTTCGCGACTTCCACGGAGTATCTGTGAGCACTCGAACTGTTCGGAGAAGGTTAAAAGAACGCGATATGGTACCACACAAGCCAGCTAATGGCCCCAAACTAACGCGAGCCCACCGAACAGCGCGCCTTCATTTCGCACGCAGTCATTTAAATTGGACACAGCAAGATTGGAGCCGTGTACTCTTTTCTGATGAGTCTAAAATTGTGTTACATGGCAATGATGGAAGGAAGAAGGTCTACCGACGTAAGGGAGAGCGTTTCGCACAATGCTGCTTTGAAGAGAGGGTTGCTTATGGCGGTGGCTCATGGACTGTCTGGGGCGGTATATCCGCGAGCGGCAAAACTCAACTTGAGGTTGTTACAGGACCACGGCTGCCAACATTAAATGCTGAAAGGTACATTCGTGAGTGCTTAGAACCTCACGTGATACCATACGCGGACTATGTGGGCCCAAATTTCCTTTTTATGCATGATAATGCAAGAGCCCATGCGGCCGGCATCGTCAGGGAATATCTTCGGGATGTGAACATCACAGTTATGGACTGGCCAGCCAGAAGCCCAGACATGAACCCCATTGAGCACATGTGGGACGAGCTAAAAAGACGTGTTAGGGCTCGTCAGCCAGTTGCCCAGACGATGCAGGAGTTGAAAACTGCCATAGAAGAGGAATGGGAGATGATCCCTCAAAATTTCATAGAGCGGTTGATAAACTCTATGCCTAATCGTATGAGAGCTGTGGTAGATGCCCATGGAGGCAACACGCGTTATTAAATTAAACCTTTATTTGATAAAACATGTTTTTTATTCAAAAATCAATTGCCTTTAACAAGGCGCATATCCGACTTGTTAGGCGTAGCTCCATGTCGTATGGTATTCTGAATTCAAATTTAAAACAATACGATCGAAAAAGATGGTAAAATGTATCAGGTTTAAAACTGCATCAACAGTTTTTGTTCAATCTAGCAATCATATTTCGGTAGGGGCCATCGAAACCTAAACTCTAAGGTGGGCCAATAGATGTGTCCAGAAGTGTATAATAAAAATAATAAAATAATAAATATATATATATTATATTATATAATAATATAATATTATATTATTAATTATATTATATTATTATTATTATTTATTTATTATTATTTTATTTATTTTTTTATTATATTTTGTTTTGAGTCCATTTTTCCTATTCTTCCACTAGGTTAGTAGATTCGTTACATTATCTGCTTCTGATATTTATGTAATTAGTTTTTGTTGTTGTTGTCTGTTCTAAAAGTAGGTGTGTGATGAAAGTGTAAATAAACATCGCAATCATCTAATTAAAGGGAATTAGTAACAGATTCACTTATATTTAGAAAGTTTCAACTTACATCTCACCATACAAAAATTGTTTGATTAACATTATTAAATTGTAATTGAATAATTTTCTGTGATAACTATTCTACGTTATTCATATTATAATTATTTTCTTCTATATCTTTGGAGACATTGACATTCCTCAAACAAAATTAACATGTAGGTATGCGAATCGAAATGATCATAAAAAGTAAGTTCAAAAACTAAAACCCGATTATTGAAAAATCACGCTCGCCGTGGTCGGTCTGTAACTTATTAGTAATATCATTTACCTCCACTTTTACTTATTTTTCACAATTTAAACATATTTATTTACTTAAACAATATGACATACATGCATATTTGTAATTTGCTCGTCAAGACCTTTCTTGTGATACCAAACATGTCATTATTAACTCAATTAAATTTTTTTCGAGATCAGAAATTTACGTGTAAAGTCCACCATTTTAAATTTATGGAAAATTTATATAGCCTATATCACCCGGACCATTAATACGAATCTATTGATACGTCATTTATTAAAATCGGTTCAGTAATAGTGGCGCTACGGTGGAACACACATAAATACATACTTATATACATACATATGACTGCTTAAATCATAACCCTTCCTTTTGGATTTGTCGTAGTCGGGTAAAAATCATCGAAAATAGAGGTTATAAAGTTAACTTCATTTGTCAAATGTAAAATCGTACATGTAATTTGAAATTAGTATTTCGGGTTTAATAATAATTAAAATAATTCCATGTTCTGCAATAGTCCTGCACCAACCAGGGGTTGTCCTTGGGTGCACTTGCATAGTGCATACAGGGATAATCGTCGGCTGGTGCCTTCTCATAATTTAAAATTGTCTAAGGGGCCTCTGCGAGTTGGCTTCGGCCCATCGTACGCCTTCCAAAGGTCCAGGACCCCAGGGTCCCGAGATATCTCAAAGACATATTAAAATAATCAAATCAATCAATTTGTAAGTGTGACACTACAAATTAGCGTACAAAGGAACGTTTTCTGATCCATTTGTTTTGATTTTCATCAGATGCTCTAGGAACAGACCATAGAAGTTTAGAAATAATAAAGAACTAATTTTAAATTATCAACATTCGTCAACGAAAAATGATCTACTATAAATCATGTTTCGTTACCCAAAAGATTCACAAAATCGTATGCAGTAAACGTAAACGTTCCCCATCATTTTAAAACCAGCAATAAGCTATCCGAAATTGAAATATTCCCCGTCAATCAGATAAGCAGTTCCGAATAAATTCCGAACATATACACAAACAAACTTTTCTCGTTATACCATTAGTACAATTTCCGTCAGCACCGAATAGTTTTGAACTATTTTACACATTCTAATAGGGCTGTAACAGTTACGATTCTTAAGGCAAGCATTAATAGGGTTTTCGCAACATGCTTTCATAGGATTTAACATGTATTAAGCCTTCATTTATTATGTTGTATAGCGGATTAAATTATGGATCTAACTATTGGCGTGAGATTTAAGCTTAAAATTTGTTTGGGATATCTTGAATTGTTTGGGATATCTTGAATTAAATAATATGAGAGGCTAAATAGGATTAGGTTTGTTGCTAAATCTCTTGTTCAAATCAGGAAATATATTGAACTAGCTTTCGTCCGCAGTTTCGCCCGCGTGGAGGTCGGAAATTATCGCACGGAAACGTATTACCGGGATAAAAAGTATTTTATTTTATTTCCTATGGGAAAACAAACAGTAGTATATCACACTAATATTATAAAGGCGAAAGTTTGTGAGTGAGTGAGTGTGTGTGTCTTCACGCTCAAATGGCTGGACCGATTTGGATAAAATTTTGGTATGTACAGAGCTATACCCTGGATTAATACATAGGCTGCTTTTTATCCCGGTCTACGCGGGTGAAACCGCGGGGCGCATCTAGTTAAAAATAAACAGAAATAACTTAACATTTACGTTAACAAATATACTACATTTTCCACAGAGTACAACTTAAAATATTTACAAACTGATGATGATGCTATGTCCTAATCCTAGTCATGGTCTACCTATGTGCCAAATTTCATCTAAATACGTCCAGCCGTTTTAGCGTGAAAACGTAACAAACGAACAAACTCACTTTCACATCTATCAATAAAAAAAATAAAAAGAGAAGTCCTGACTGACTGATTCACTGACTCATCAACGCCCAGCCCAAACCCTGGACCTAGAAAGCTGAAATTTTGCACAGAGGTTCCCTTTATAATGTACACAAGGAATAAGGAAGGAATTCCCGGTAGTACGCTCCCGTGGGATATTTTTCGACATCCACGCGAGCGAAGCCGCTGGCAAAAGCTAGTTTATAATATTAGTTAGGATTATTAGAACTAAATAAAACTACACTACATCAATTATTAAAAGCCTAAAAAATACTAAACATGAGTCAATTAGGTGTGGCTATTATAGCTTCAGTCCATTTCAAAATACATAAACACACACACAACGACACACGCAGTCTAAGTAAAATCATTTAAATAATGAATATTGGACTGAAAATAAAAGCTTAATCATAATAATGACGCGCCTAATCAAGAGCCCTTAATCCCTTAATCATCAAATAAACCAAAAAGTTTATAGCCTCTACTAAAATCAAACATAAAACTGGCCGGTTCTTAACGGCAGGTTGTTCGGGCCTGCCGGTCTATTCTGTAAAAATCTCACCGTGAAAACTTAGGCGAAGTGATCTTAAAGTGAGCTGTCAATTGTGTCAACCCCTAGCATCAAGTGGAATGACGGCTCACTTCACGCTCACTTCACCTAAGTTATCACGGTGAGATGTTTACAGAATTGCACTACTGTAGGCCTTTAAAACGCTACCTCCGCCTCCCCCAAATGCAGCGCGACGTGTTTATTTACGACGCGCCGCCGACGATTTCGCAGAAAATCCATGCCACAGTGTAAAATATTTGCAGTTGATTAACTTAATTAGTTTTTCTTAGGTCGATATTTATTCCTTAGGTTTACATTTTATGGTGTCTACGGTGGAGTGAACTAAGATGATTACATAAAATGTCGTGAACTTGTTTTCACATTATCAGATAACGATACCAACACGATTCGATAGCGATAGGTTCAATTATTACCGGCCCCATGATATTGTTGAATATCGATGACCATCGCGACTCGACAAACAAGCACACTACTATGTATCGACGTCTCGAAGCCGGCAGTGCGAAAAATTTTGCTCAAGTGAAAGAATGCCCGCTACTCTCACCCCGCACTGTCTTCGCCGGTGGATATCGTGCCGATATCGGTGTCGGTGTATGTGGAAACCGGTTACAATGTTATGGGCATGTGATGCGGAGAATGAAGAAAATGTCGTCTGGAATGTTTTGATTATGAATCTGGATGGCTATACGAGTAAGAGAAGACCAAAGAAACGATGGATGATCTGTGTGAAAGATGATATGGCTAGAAAGGGAGTGACTACCGTGATAACAACTAAGTAACAGAGAAGTATGGAAGATAAAAACAAGTTGTATCGACCCGAAAAAAAATGGGATAAGGGCAGGAGAATGTAGATGATCGGTGCCTGTCGTTGACTACGACGATATAGGTGACAATAAAACACAATGTAAAAGCGAATTATTCCATTACTTCACTGGGCGGAGCAGGAAACGAATATAGCACATAGTTTCAGATTTAACCTTTAAATGATTATCATCGCGCTAAATCTTTATGGAGTTAAGGCTTAGCGGATGGAAGGATGTCAATCGTGATATAATAATAACATAAGAACGGCTATTTTAGTCAACATTCATACAAGCAAATAGCTTAGTGGTTCGACGACTTCTTTGCACACCGGTGGTTAAAAGTTCAATTCTCAACTGTTGATATTTTTTTCGATTCTTTTTTTACATTTTGTTATACTGTTATTTGATAGTTCGTAGAACGTACACAGAATCCATGAAGTTTATTCCTTTTAAATCATCTACGGTTATAATAAAAATAAATATCATTGGTTAGCTGACAGTATTAATGAGAAATCCCATGTGTACAATCTACTGTTATATTTTTTAGCGATAGCCGGGTTCGCCAGGAATAATCTGTAAGAATCACTCAGTGTATCACTGTTGTGCCATTATGTATTAAATACAGGTATGGCACGAACAGGCGTTTACGAGTATTTATTCACTAAAAACGAAAAACAAGCAATGGAAAATTGCTACTGAAGGCTGCGGGTTTCGAACTTAGGACGAGCTGCTTCTCAAACGGACGACTCTCTGTATATTTTGGCTGCTGAGACCACAACTACAAACGTACTGTACAGAAAAGTTTTATAAAATATGGCTGTTGTTTTAGTATATTGTGAAGTCGCGGGCGGAAGCTAGTTAGAGATAAACATGATTTTGAGGTAGTAAGGTGAAAGTTTCAAATTGCAATGGTTCTACTGGGTATCAAAAAGTCACGCAAAAGTTAATGTTAATAGAAATTTAATTTTTTCTTTAAAAAAAGATCTCTTTTGCAAAATTTCATGCTTCTAGCCCAGCGATTTAGGCTGTGGATTGTCTGTCAGTGAATATAAGAATTTTATCAAGTTGACAAGCCGTGTGCCCGATGGTATTTCCCATCGACATAAATGGTGAATTTTCATCCCCTATTTAACCCCTTTAGTGACTGAATGAAAAAAAACATTAAGATTTTTATTAAGTACGGGCTAAAAATGGTCGTACTGCTTTGCTTCTGCTGTAACCATATTCTTTTGTTTTTGATGTCGACCACTGCTCATAAAGATAAGTAAATATTGACAACTACATATGAAGGAACAATTGCCGTACTTTATTGTCAAGGGACGTACCTACTGCTACAGCTATAATTTATCGAATCTACTATTCTAAGACATCAAAATTAATTTAGTGTATTTTTTAACCGGCCCCGCTCATGTCGGATTGCCATCCCTTAGGACAATAGTCATAGTTTTTAGGCTAATAAGCCTAAAAAAAAATTGCAAGTATCAATATGTTAAAAGTTACAAACCAACAAACATACGATAGGTACGTCATCGACTAACTTGCTTTGGAACATGGACACCGAGTGATAGGTACGGTTACCGCCTAACTAGGCTACGTTCACACGGCGCTATTTTTCAAGTGTATAGAATACGATATTTTATCGTATACAGTGACTTTTTGTACTAAAAACTGAAAGTTTGTTCACACAGCTAAAACGATACAAGAAAATAATCTTTTCGATCGACAATTTTTATCGTGTTCATGCATTAGGTCATGTTAGTATAGCACTTTTGTTTGAAACAGCTCGACGAAATTCTCTGGCAGAAAATCGTCACGTAACGAAAAAACGTTTAAATGCCCCCTACATGCGACTTTGTCTCTTTATCTCTTTCTATTATATCTTGAAAGAGACAAAGAGAGAGAGGACAAAACGACGACAGACGAGAACGGAGAGGGGGAAAATTTTCGAATTTTACTTTTTTCATGGTTTTCGAGGAGCCAAGCCGGTAGTGGAATTAAATTGAAAATTCAAGATGGCGGCTGTGAAAATTTTGTGTTTGTGTTTTAAATCATATGTTAGAAGGAACTTCATTCCTGACGGTGGTCCCCGACCGCACATTTTTATTTTTTTCTAATTTTCATTGTTGTTGCCAGAGTGAAAGTTGATTATATTAGTATCCAACCGACAACCGGATACATTGTATTTATACATATTATGTGTAATTAATGTAGGATATGGTAGTAGCGAAGACAGTTCGATGGAGACTGAAATAGTAATATGCATGAATCTGATGAAAAAATCTTAGAAAAATGTGTTTTAAAACTTCTTCATAAAGGACCACGATAAAAAATTATAAACTACTCGCGCTTGACTATAATTTTATCGATAATAATTTGCAATGTGTCTTAACACTATCGTAAGATGACAGTTAAACGTCATCATACCACATATAAATAATCACATTTTCGAAAACGATATTATGAATTAAAACTATAATATAATTACGAGATATTTTTTCTGAGCTATCGCAATTTCATATCTAATGTGTTCCTCTTTTATTTGAATTTTTTGAACAACTGCAGAGAGAGCGAATTTTTAAAAATTTTGACACAGGTCCAACCTCCATGACGTCCCGCAGGACTCTGATCGCGAGCGGATTTAGCCAAATTGACTAATTTTGAGTTTATTTAAAAAAAATCTATTAAACTCAAAAATCCAACCGTTAAATTCCCTCCGAAATACGATTACCTCATGATACATGCAATTTTCATATAATTTTATGCTGTAATTAGGAAATGAAACGGAAAATGGCTTTGAAATCGACCATGTTTCGGATTTTTTTTTCATCGAGGAAAGTACAACTAATCGTGTTTTGAACCGTTAATTTCCCTCAAGCAAGGATGTATCTATGGCATATATTTTTTTCAGGACCTTAATACACTAATTTGACCATTTAAAATTGATTCTAAAACAGGAAAATTCGGATAACCTCCCGTTAATAAAAAAAAGCCGTTTTCCAATGCGACCTAATTCAAAATTTCAAATAAGGAACAAACTTTTTATTTTAAGCCTTCTTTCTTTTTTTCCTTCCAAACCTCCCACTCTTGTGCGATCTCTGGCCATGTTGACCCTGCAAACCTTCTCAGATTCACACCACCTTCGCCGTGGTATAATGCCTCGACGGCTATGTCCTGCCTCAGGCGTCCAGTGAGTGACGATCTTTGCCCGTCTCTCCGGGTGCATTCGTGTGACGTGTCCGGCCCACTCCTGCCTGGTTGTTTTTCCTCTTTTTTTATTTATACACGGTGTTTTTACGGCACAGATTTTATTATCATTATTATTCCTATCACAAAATTATTATAGCCAGCTATATTGTCAATATTATAAAGAAACTCTGGCCCGTCTGTAACGAGCACAAGAAAAAGCTTGCGGCGGCGGCGAATCCCTTTAAGAGGGGAATTAAAGTGTTCCCTTTGACACGGAGTGAGATTGGAAACGGTTGCATTCGTTTGTGGGCCGTGCCTCGTAAATAGGGGACCGTATAAACAACTACAAAGAAGCAATGTGGCGTAACGCGCATACATACATACGGAGAGAGCGGCTTCATTTGATTAGGAGAAATAAATGGCTGGACCGGTTTTTACTTGCTTGTATTTTGGTTAAATATCGAAGTATTCATGAGATTTTATTACTGACTATTTGATCATAACTCACAAGGTTATTTTATGTCTTGATATTTAAAAAATGATTAAGGGGCGAACGCCAGGGTAGTCCTCGAAATTAAAATGTTCTTACGTTTTTTGCAATTTTTACGTCAGTATTAGGTTGTATGTTGATTAAAGTATGATTCGCAACTATAACAAATATATATTTACAGAATTATAATCATAAGAATCAGGAATACAACTCCTTAAGTTAGTATAATCCTCAATTTTTTTCATTACCTGGCCTTAAAGAGTTGTATTGATGACTTTAATGATTACACATACATAATCAGCCTATAACGTTCCCACTGCTGGGACACAGGCCTCCTCTCGGTGAGAGGGAGTGGGCTGTAATCCACCACGCGGGCCCAGTGCGGGTTGGTGGATGTCACATGTATTGTAAAGCTTTACTTTAATGATTATAATTCTGTAAGTACACACTTGTTACGGTCGCGAATCATATTGTGATAAACATACAACCTAATACTGACTTGCAAATTGCAAAAACGTAAGAAAATTTACATTTCGCGGGCTACCCTGGCGCTTTCGAAGTAAACACGTTTTCTTTGATTGACATCAATCTGCCTAGCCTTTTCCCAACTATGTTGGGGTCGGCTTCCAGTCTAACCGGATGCAGCTGATTACCAATATTTAACATGGAACTACTGCCTATCTGACCTCTACAACCCATTAACTGGGTAATACGATACCCCTAGGTAAGACTGCATGGTTGTCAGACTTTCGGGCTTCTGACGACCCGTAACGACTGTCAAAGATTCACAAACGGCAGCTGGGACCAACGGCTTAACGTGCTTTCCGAGGCACGGAGGAGTCTAGGTATGAAAAGATAGTCACCCATCCACGGACCGACACCGGCAAGCGTAGCTTAACCTGATGGATCGACCCGTGTGGCTATTATTACTTAGCCACGAGCTCCTCTTTTTCTTTGATTGACATATATTCCACAATAGGGTGAAGGTTAAGTAGTGTAATTAAAATACTAACCTTATTTTAAAGTGACACTATGTCGTAGCAATTACGTAGCAAATCCTAACCTAAGACTACGATGATATTAAATACCAGATATAATTTTATAAAATTTCGTCGTTTTAATGTATATTTTAAGGCAATTCAGTTTCGAAAATTCCCAAGCAAAGTAGCTATGATCACCGGAGCTTTAGTTCAAAATCTCGTAGCAATTTCGTAGCAATTCGTAGCGCCTCTACGATGACATACTACGAGCTATTTGAGTTGCTTTGGTGCCACGGCAGGCATCTGCAGTAAATCTGTGCGGTTACAATAAAATGCATTTCTCAGGTGTTTTCAGAAATTATATTTTAGATGTGCCTCAATTGAAGTTGGGCAGGACATCTAGTTAGACGCGGAGATGGCCGCTGGAGTAGAGCTGTGACCGAATGGTTGCCAAGGTTAGGCCATAGAAACCAGGGCCGTCCAAAAACGCGTTGGGTTGATGATATCGTAAAAGTCGCGGGACATACCTGGATGAGGGATGCACGGAACCGAGAAGTATGGCGGAAAAAATGGGAGCAGTGGGTGATTCCGGGCTGAAATGATGATGATTATATTTTAAATTGCTTTTGTTTACGGAGAGCGAAGCAAAGCGCACACAATTCAAAGAAAGAAAGAAAAGTATTTATTGTGACTCGCACAGGAAGATCACCAACTAAACCAAAACACAATAATAAAAGTTTGAAAACAAAAAACAAAAATAAAAAAACTGAAAGTCCTATACGAGGCCAAAAGGCCCCTATCTCAGCATGATGCTGCGACATTTAAAATAAGTGTCGCAGCGCTGGTATTTTGACAGGGCCCGCTGTGATGTCACAGGCAGATATACAAAAATACATAAATAATTATCAATAATGAAATAGATAAATATAAAACGTTACAAATAAAATAATTTAACTAATTCAAACCACGTGTGAGTGCCCAGCGTTACCACATTACCTGTCTACGCTTAAAATATCTTTGTTTGGCGTATTTATTACTTTGGTTGTTGATTATTAAGATGAAGTTTCGTTTAGTTTATAGGGTAAATAAGCTGCTTATTTCTATGTTCATAGTTATTAAAAAAATACAGTCTGTATCACTATTATTTTCCATGTTATAATCACCGTAGCGTTCGTTTGTTCAAAATCTCGTAGCAATCTCGTAGCCGTTTCGTAGTGCCTCTACGATGACAGGTTACGAGGGCTACGAGCTATTTGATTTGCTTTGGTGCTACGGGTGACATCCGCAGTAAATCTGTGCGGTTTCAGTGAAGATTGTATTTCAAATGCATCTCTCAGGTGTTTTCAGTAGTGAGATTTTAAATTGCTTTTGTCTAACATTGAAAAGATTCTGTGCGAACGATTTTGTTTGAAGGAAATAGAAATGTGAATATTATGTGTGATGTCGTATCGTGAAAATCAAAAAATTACTGATTTGAATAAAATTTTAACTGCCTTAATACAAAAGATTTAAATACATGTTCTACGTTTTTTTATTTATGGAGTTTGACGTAAGATACGCGATGAACATGAGTTTAAATCTTTTGTAGTTCGACCGTAAGAACTTAATAATTTAAAAGATCATTACACTTATTGGTTTCGTTAATTTTCATTTAATAAATAAAAATAAGCTCTATACGTATTACTAAAAGTTTGCAGTTGCTACGATATCTTTGTCTATTGTACGGTTCCATCATATTGGCCGTTATGAAAATCTGTCATTTTCACTAGCATTTGACATTAAGGTGTCACAAAATGTTCTGTATTTGGACAGCCATTATAGTGTGACCGTTTACCGCTTTCTATAATACGAAACCAAAGCTAGGGTGCGTTTCCACTGACGCGAAGCTGGGCGGAGTGGAGAGTAGCGGACCGTGAATTGACCGATCACAGCTCGAAATCTCTACTCCGCGTCAATGGAAACAGTGTAAGTGAAGCGGAGCGGGCATTCAAAAATATGAACACGCGGCCCTGAGCCACACAGAAGGGAGTCGAGCAGGGCGGCCCGACCAATCACAGTGCTCAAAATCTCCACTCCGCTCCGCTCCAATTCAGTGGAAACACGTGCCACTTTTCACTGCTCTTCTTCGCTCCGCTCCACCCAGCTCCGCGTCTGTGGAAACGAACCCTAAGGCGAATAAAGGAAAAAATCTTTATTTATTTAACTCCTTAAATGTCAGACGCACACATGGGGTGCGTAAGGAGAAACCAAAAGGAACCTTTTATATAATATAGACGAATGTATATAGGGTGACTGGTAATTAGTGACCGATACTTAAACACATGGTTGTGCTCATGATAACAAACAACTTTTACTATGAGACCGAACCTGAAATCGCGAAAAAAAATCAGCTACCCCATACATTAATGTTCGCATACCGCGTCAAAATGTAGGGAGCATCTGATTTTTTTTCGCGATTTCAGGTTTCGTCCCATAGTAAAAGTAATTTGTTAACATGAGCACAATCATGTGTTTATGTATCGGTCATTAATTACCAGTCACCCTATATAGACGTATAATAATATCATATATCTATATACGTACAATACCATCATCCAATGGCGATAGCAGGCTTACAGTAGTTGTGAACATATGGGGTTCGGTTTACACGCGAGCACACATTGACATGAACCTATGGGGATTCATAAGGTACATTGCTACATGTGACGGGTAAACAAGAAATATAAATAACTGAAGGAAGTCACGAATGCCAAGACTTATGAATTTGCGTAACTATGATACTCGCAGTAAGTAAATGATTCCATTGAACAAAGATACTATCATCATCCTATGTCCGCAACTACCCTTCAAATAGATGTTATCACTGTTGAACCAAATGCAATAAAACCAGAACCCTACACGTTTGGTACAATCCGTTAATCACGTCTTAAGGCAAGCATCGTGAAGGAAAGTGGGCCATACTAAGGCAGGGTGCCTACAGAATTACAGATGGTGACAATATATCACTAGCTTATCCTTAAAGCTAAGATGCTGGTAAGGTCCCATATACACTAAATAATTTTGATGGTACAATGTTGGTGCCAATTTTTTCCATGGTTTTTCTAACGCCAAAGAGAAAGTGCTTTAAAAATTGTGTAAAAACAATAATTAAGAATGATTTTCAATATCAAAAACCAGCAGAAAAATCCTAGCTAACTGAATATGTGTCAGCACAGCTGTGAAATTATAGGTCTTTCGGGGATATTGCTATAATAACCCGTTGGTTAGGTACACATGGTGCATAGTTAACGGTGGCAGATGAGATAATCGCGCTGTGTTGTTATTACAAGTGTAACATCGCGGACATTTGCGGTGAACCACTTTTTGACCTTATTACTATCTTATTAAGGTTCAAAAGTGGTTAATATAGGGCTGCATACGCTGCTGCACATCCTCTTGATTTTAATCCTCTTGTAGCCTTTTACATTCCATTACGGTAAGCATCTGCATGAATTTTCGATACTTATTAAATTATAATAATTTCTATGTGTCGTTAAAAACACTGTTCTGCAGCTTGATTGATATTTTGAACCACGATATTAGAAAATATCCGAATTACAAAGTAATCACAAAAATTAAATCATGGAACACATCATCTCATAACTCTCGTAATAGCTTCCAGAAACCTAGAACAGCCATTAAAAATTAAGTTATAAATCCTTTACAGAAATGCAACGGTTTCGCGATTTTTTAAAATACACCACCCTCTACAGTTGTATTTAGCCTAATCCTTCGTCGCAACCATACAGGCTAATATAACAAATGACGACAAAAATTTGTAGACTCTACACTAAAATTAATTGATTCGTCAACGCACTTGCCAAAATGTTATACGAAATATGTTTTCACTTTTCATCTATGATTTGTGTATATTCATTCTATAAACTTTCACATAAGGGTTTGCTACAAATCATCAATCAATCATATCAAGCCTTCAAGCTTCGACACCGAGTTAAGTACCTTCGCTGTAACAGCATCGTAAAGGTAAATATCACTTATCAGTGAGTATCGACTACACAACGCGATGCTCTTCAATTAGGCGAGGATCGCAAGTTGCTACATTGTATAATACCCCGAGTGCTTGTAACAACATGATTGACAGTTTGTTGGCAGACCCGTCGACTGTAATATAAGCTGGCAATATGGTTATGAACAAAATTGAACGCTGCGTATTATTACTTCATTATGACTTGTTGCTAAGTAAATATTGGTGAAACTGTTATGTTACGTTATAACCTAACAGAATAAACTGTTCGCTTGTTATGATTATGTTTACGTTAATGCTCCATGGGGTGTGCGTTGCAATCAACGAATCACCAATATGTTAGGACCTTGAAGTTTACGATATTTTTCGGGTCATAAGAAAGCGATAGCAGAGGACAGATAGTCAGGTCGATAGAAACCGATTGGAATGTTTTATATAATGATTGGGGTGCGTGTCTCGTACACACCTCACAGATATCCGCGGCTTTCAATAACAAACGATCACACTGTCCTTCGATTACGTAAACCGATAGAGAATTTTTATAAATATTCCGTCAGAAACGAACGAAACTTTGGACGATCGATAAGAAAAACGCTTCTATATAGAAAATTTCCGCCGCTAATGTAATGAGAAGGTGGCTCGAGGAACGGCTCGCAGTAAACATCACACGGCGCAGTCGCATAAATTGTCTCCGGGTATTAATGCTATCGGAAAAACCATTATTTACTAACGGATTGGGGTGCTAGTGCGTGTACGTGTTGACGCGTGGCGCGGCACAGCGCGATGCAGGCGCGGTACTTACGAGACGGGCGGTGTCGCGCGGCTCGCGGGCTTCGGGGGCCGGTCACCTCGGGCACTCCATTGATGAGCTGAGGCGGCAAGCAGCGCGGGTGGGGTCGCATGGAGCGGGCGCGCGCGCGGGCCGGCGAGCGCGGCGGTACTGGCGCCCGGCGCCCGCCGCACGTGGCCGCTCAGGTATCAATCAATCGATGCGCGGCGTCGGCGCGGGCGCGTCGCGGGCGCGGCACATTCATGTCGCGCGAACAGCTGACGGCCGAGCCCCGTAAACATGAATCGGGACCCCTCCCCGACCCCGCACCCCGAACCCTGCGCCGCACGCCCCCGCGGTCCCCTGTCCTGACCTACTCTGCGCAGGGCGCTGCCGAACGCGAACGCTTACACCATACAACGTTCAACCAAATACGGTGCAGTCTTTTAGCGAGAGTGTTCCATAATCCAACTTTTCGACAAAGTTGGCAGTAACGCAACTTGTTGGCACGAGATACTGTTATGTTGTCAAACTACGGTACATTGGACCATATCCTCACATTAAACCTAAAACAAGAAGTACACAATTTCCTTTTATTTAGCAGACATAAATTATTTAACTCGTAAAAACCTCATCTTATCCTTTCAGTACAGGACTACAAATCCCGTCACATGTTTGTGGTGAACCATTACCATTAGTTCGGAAGGGGCGGGCGGCGTGCACGGCGCGTGCGTGCAGGATATCGTCCTGATGCCACTGGCACTGCCTCCGCATCCCGAGAGCACCACCAGTCCGTCGGCGACCGCTGCGGAGACCACACACGACACACGGAGGAGTGCAACGAGACACGTTCTTACACGAAAGGATGCACGGAATAGATGGGACGGAATGGTCGGAAGTTTGAATAATTAGATGTCTTATCAACGCAAAAATTTTGCTGTTTGGATGGATGAACGGAATTGTCAGAATGTATCTTTACGTGCCGGATTAGCACACAGGGTCTCGTGAGCATGGGTATATATAGCTATAGGTTATACCTACTTTACATTCCGGAAAACTAATATTTTTTTGATGGATAGACTTAATGGAGATTTTTATTACGCTGCGAATGATTACTTGAGCTAATTTGCCTGTTTGTTCACATTTTTGAAACGGCATAACTTACTAGTTCTAAAATCATTTACAACAAGTAACACAAACCAAAAATCGAAAATAAACCAACCCCTTCATCGCTTTCTCAGCCAAATCTCAACAGAAAGTGAAAACATTCATCATGTGAGATAAATTGGAGTTTTATTTAATGTGTAATTGAATGGTAGCACCTAACGTCGGCGTCCTGGACGCTCGCCAGGAGCAACAGTTCTTTACGAGGCTTCGATGCAATTGTAACAATATACTCTTTCTTTCTGCGGATATACTTTGGCAGGGGATCTGGGTAAGGCTGTGTCGTGCAGAGCGTGATAAGCGGGTTGCCGCCATAGACAGCCGGCAGGCCGTTGTCGACGTATGAATCAGTCAAAAAGTATTGGAAATTAAGTTTTAATTTCAATGGTTACGTAAAAAGTATGTATCGAAAATAGAGAACTGAAATTCAGTTTTATTTAATTAGTGTCAAACAGACCTTATGTTTTGTTAACTATGCGATATAGGTAATAATTGCTAGTCCTGCTATGTGCGATCGCATAGCAAACCTAGCTGCACTGCCATGTAACGTCTTCCTAGACTGACCCATACCTACAACTTCTACTTCTTCTTTTCAATTATTTGCAAATAAAAAATAGTCAAGGATTTCCTTACCTTCTATATTAATCTTTTTTAGTCCGCGTGCTTAGCACGAGAGCCGTCCGCACCGCTTTCAATATGACCAAGTCTCAACTCTTTAAATCGCCGTCTTATTTGAACACGGTCTATTTGGTTAGTGACACTCGTTTCCAGTCGACTGCAGAATGAAAGCGATACGCGGCATGACATCGCGATTTATGGACGAAGAACAAGTTTAAGTGTTTCTCTTTTCAGTTTCAGCGAAAATTTTGGCGATTTAGGTAATTGTTTAACGTGTGGGCGGATCGTGGGTTGAAAAAAGAGCTTGTCAATGTTATAAAGTTTTATAGATATTCATTTTAGGTTTCACTTAAGTGTGTTAAAGTCGCCATGTCTCGCACTACCAGTTATTACCTACATCAACTAAGCAATTTGTAAGTTAATCAACATGCAAATTTTAAACAACATAATCTCCCAGTTAGTATTGTTATTATTTACCTATTAGCATATTTATCTGTAGCGCCCATTTCCCTTTAACCCGCTACATTTTTACACTTTTCTTGCTTGCGTAGAAGCAACGCAAATAGGGTACGCCGTAGCAGCTACGCAAGTAGGCTACGCCGTAGCAGCAAAGCAAGTAGGCTACGCCGTAGTAGTTATTCATATCGGCTACGCCGTAGCTATCGTTGTATTCGATGGCACGAGATACACTATGTACGTTTTTCTGTGGTGGTTCTTCTTAGCGTATCGATGGAAAAAATAACACGAAAAATTATATATCGTTTTTTAAACTTGTTTGGCCCAAAATTCAGCAACGCGAATACCGTTCGCTGATGCAGCCATTAGGTCCTTACGTGTACATGTGACAGGCCAGGCGGTTCAAGATGGGAGGTAAACCATTGTCTGTGGAGAGACGCCGCATACACCCCGGAGATCTAGCCTTCGTGGTAATAATACTGGACAAACAGCAAAGTTGGTAGCGAGACAACTCCCAAATATGCTCAAATATTGTAGAAAAGCTCTCACTTTACTTACCACACATAAAGAAGATGCCTATCGACAAAATAGTCTCTCCCAAAATATATTGCACTTTCGAACTCTTGTTCAGCATTCTCGGTGAACACGAGTCTCGATAGATTTTGTCGCCAATTTTGCTTCGTGTGCAAAACGCATCCATGTATGTTATTCGATTTAAATCAACGACATATTGGATAATTCTTTAAACTCGACTCGCGTAATAGAATAAGGAAGATCCACTAAATGGTTATCGTTAACGAAAAAAGTCTAGCATGAATTTGGCAAAACATTGCATAATTTGCATCGCCTTTATCTCAGTGACCGAGAACTGTAGGAATAAAGTTATAACTAATTATGTATCTTTATCAATAATGAATCTTTACGATCTCTTCTTTAAGTACTGATAACAGGTAAAAATATTCTATTTAAGACAACTTACTATCATGGGTTTCGTTTGTCGATATTGGAATTTGGTTTCTTGAAATTCAGTTTACCAGAACACTTCCATGAATCCATGGACCACTTAGCTATGAGCAAATTATTCATGCGCTCATTAACAAGCTCAAATTCCTTCGTGCATGGCAGGCAGGTATGGCGCTGACATGTTAGCCATTACATACGCGAATGCCTTTACTTGCATAACTGTTAAAGAATCAACTTATTACGGCGGCCATTAAAGAAATTAAAAAGTGGACAGAATTTCTCCTGTTTCGTGAGTGCTTTTACAAACAGTCAATTACCTATAAATCATACCATTCTTAATTATAATGGTCGATACCCCAAACTGAACAAAAATTCTACGTAGGTACCTACTTTTAACATCTCAATATGTAGGCAATAAATATTCAACAGACTCCAAAATCGTTGGGTAAATAAATTAACATAACCTTTAGCTTTTATACCTATATACCAATAGAGCTTATGGAAAGCGTGGTGGTGCCTGTGGGTAAAAATAAAACAGGCGACATAGCGGACAAAACCAACTACAGGCCCATGTCTTTGGCCTCTATAATTGGAAAGGTATTTGATGAGTCTGCTTGAGCGCTGGCTTGGAAGGAGCTATCAACTGAGACCGCTATCCTGGCGCTTAAGCAGACGGTCAAGTATACACAGATAGGAAAACGCCAATACATGCTGTTTTTCTCGATCTCTCCAAGGCTTTTGACTTGGTTTGTTACGACAAGCTTTAGTCGGAGCTTAAGCTTCTAGAGGTACCCGAGGCGCTTATTAATGAACTGAAGTTTTGCTTTAGCTCGCAGACAAACAGTGTTAGATGACTCTGATACGTACGTCCTGGAGTGTGGTGTTAGACAGGGTGGACAACGTCCCCGGCCCTATTTAATTTTTACATGAACCAGTTGATTGGTGAGTTCAGCGAGACCAATGTCGGTTGCTCGATTGATGGCACTGTGGTGAATAATGTCAGCTACGCAGATGACGGTCTTGTTGAGTCCATCAATCAGCGCGCTCAGAAAGTTGTTGGCTGTTTGTGAGTCCTATGCTGTTAAATACTTAGGGCATTTAGTCACGGAGGACTTATCTGACGATGCTGATATAGAGAGGGAGTGGAGGGCATTGGCGGTTCGATTTAATATGGTAGCCCGCAGGTTTGCACGTTGTAGTAAGGATGTAAGTCACGCCTTTCAAGGCATACTGCTAAACCTTCTACACGTGGAGCTTGTGGTTGAAATATACGCAGAGAGCCTACAACGTCCTTCGCGTACAGTATAATAATGGGTTTAGGATGCTGATGGGGCTTCCGCACTTCTTCAGCGCTTCGCAGATGTTCGAGAAAGCCCATGTTGACGACTTTCATGCAATTATAGGAAGAGAACAGAGTCATCAATAATGAGTAGGTTGCGCGGAAGCTCTAACAGCATCCTAAAAACATTATTAGTCAAAGTGGTCAGTCATTTTTTATGGCACTGAGTACGGAGGCACGTGCCAACGTGTGTTGGGCCACGTCTTAAGTTTACTAACATAGTCTTTAAGTTATTTTTACTAATATTTTATGGATTGTATGTAGGTACGGTCAGCAACAGAAGTCGGTTAACACTGCTACTTTTTGACATCATCTAAATTAACACAAAATGATTCGATAAACTGCTATTGTTCGTTTAACTATTAAGAGTTAATGTTCTTACAATTTTAAGTACTTCTGTTCCGATTTGAATTAAATATTTCACTTAATAATTAAGATTAAAAAACTGCAAGTGTTAATCGACTTTTGTTGCTGACTGTACTAGTCCGAAATAAAGAATTTATTATTATTATTATATTATTTAGGGTGAAAATACACGTGCCTGAATCTGGTACAAAACTATGCAAGTAGCTGGCATGCCATGTGCCATAACAACTTCTGGTTGGCATGCCAGCTACTTGCATAGTTTTTTACCATCATTTTTCTTTCAAGATTCTTCTTTCTTTCAAATAGAATCAGCGATTTGATTGGTTCTAATTTTGTTACAGAGATATATGATATTATAAGTGGGTTCTGATAAAAGTGGTTACTCAGATCGGTAAGCTCCAAGGAAAACCACCGCAAACAGAGCTGACTATTCCACCGTGACCGCATAACTTATAAAGTGCAAGAGAACTTGCATCAGGGATGGAACTCGTTAAGCTAATTCCATTTAGCCATGGGTCGTTACCGATCAACGACTGCGCTATCTAAATAGGTAGTTGGTAGGTAGTACGCACTACCTACCTATGTAGTTTTAAGTTCAGTTGGTTGAATTCCTTGTAGGTATCCCTGGGTTACCGAATTTCTGAATGTATGAACTTTTAGGTAAACATAGATCCGTTAATTGACTTCTATAAGAACAACATTTGTAGTCGTTCAGTAAAGCTCCAACTGAGAACACGCTCTTTTATTTGCCAAACCTTCTGAACACACACACACACCAACAACCTCATTGGCAAAGTAGGTACCACAATTGTAAGTTTTCAGTAACTTGCAGGCACCATTTCAGATAGTTCTTGTCAGTGCGAGTTCAGCAAGAGCAGTTCCATAGTATGTTACCTAAGTATGTACGAAGGAAAAAACTCTGTAAGGGGTCCCCGAAACGAGCAAATGCCATCAATTTATAAGTATTGTAGTAATATTGTCAATCGCTTCAATTGCATTTGGTAGACGATCAATTTGCGCATCAATTACGTAAAAATTGACAATCGCAATTGACCGTTTCGAGGACCCTTAAAGCTAGAAAGAAATTAAAGCCTTCCTACCTGCTCAAGAAATTGTTCTTGTCCACCACGTTGCGACCGCCTGGTGTTTCTCCACCACATGTCACTAAACACTTCACTAAAACTGGTTTCTTGGACGAAAATCAAAGATGTGTCAAAATTAATGTGTTAAAAATGGTAAAAAGGCATCCTTATGATGCGACAGGCAGCCATAGACAAAAAAATGCAATACTTCAGGGACGCTATGAAGTTCCCTATTTATTGGCAGGCAACCTGCAACCATAGACGAAAAAATGCAATGCATGAAATGAAATGGTAAGTACTTCATGGACAATCAATCTGCCTAGCCTTTTCCCAACTATGTTGGGGTCGGCTTCCAGTCTAACCGGATGCAGCTGAATACATATATTTATATATTTTACATGAAGCGACTGCCTATCTGACCTCCGCAACCCAGTAACTGGGTAATACGATACCCCTTGGTAAGACTGGTTGTCGAGACTTTCGGGCTTCTGACGACCCGTAACGATTGTCAAAGATCCACGAATAACAGCCGGTACCAACGGCTTAACGTGCTTTCCGAGGCACGGAGGAGTCTCGGAATTAAAGATGGTCACCCATCCACGGAACAACCCCGGCATGTGTAGCTTAACCTGATGGATCGACCCATGCGGCTGTTATTACTTAGCCACGAGCTCCTCCTCCGAGGTAAGTACTTCATGGACGCTAAAGTAAAATAAATGATTGGAAAGATTAGGTATCTTTCAACTTTTGGGAAATCACAGCATTTGACATGCGTTTAACAATTTGTAAGGTAATATTTCTAGGTTGATTTTCGTTGCAGAAAACGTCGTTCTTCAATTATCACATAACACTGAACTATCGTTGACACTAACACCGTGGGGTTACGCAATTGAAAACTTCGCGTCTCAACGAGTTTAATATCAACGCGGGCGCAATAACTAATTCATAACCGGTAAACACTCGCTGTAAGTAACAATCGACCGGTCACCACTGCGTTCTCAACGTAATGACCGACGACACAAAGCTCGGCCGTCAAAAAAAATTAAAACCGGCCAAGTGCGTGTCGTATTGTACTCGCTTAGGTAGGTATGTACTAAGGGTCTGGTAAAATTTCAACTGGCTAAGGTAATACGGTTAAAAAGGTACAGCCTTGTACCACAGAATAATAAAGTTACAGTAGTTTATCTGGGCAGTGACCTTGAATTAATTACTTACGGCCGCTCGGTAGATAAATACGCGTCCGTCCGTGGTGCGTAACTGCCGCGCGCTCGAACTGTTGCATAGTAGGTACATTCGAGTTCATTAATAATTGGCCCTTTCAGGCTTCAAAAATATATGAACGTAAAAAAAGTTCATAATATTGTGTCATCAGTCTCTACGCATCATTAAATTGTGGTCAAGATTTAAATTCATTATTATCTCACTGCTTTTTCTCAGTAACATGTATAAAAGTCGAAAAAGCAAAAGCAAAACCAGTCAAATATTAATGTCTATAGGTAAATCTTGACCACAATTTAATGATGCTTAGGTATAGTTGTCACAACTTTTTGACGTTCATATTTTTTGGAGCCTGAAAGGGCCAACATACTCGTATTAATGAACTAGACTGTACTGGTCTGAGATTTCGAAGCGCGTCGTTTCGGCAGTTTTCTGTAATACTGCTTACTTTATTATACTGTGCTTGTACAGACAAAAAGACAGTACAGTTTTCAAGCTTTGGGTACCTACTAATATCATAACATCACGCCTGTTATCCCCGAAGTGATAGGCAGAAGTGTAACTATAGTACACGAACATTTCGCCAGTTATGTTTAAGTCCGCACAAATCCAGACTCCGAGCTGCTACGAGAAATTTCAGATGGAAAACCCAATAACACTGCCCGACCCGGGAATTGAACCTAGAACTCAGCAGTAGCGCTTGAACCACTAGACCAAACCAACGAGGCAGTTATCATGAAGAGAGATCACGTTTAGGAATATTTGAAAATTCACATTACGAACTATTCCGAACACTGACGTGGAAAAGACTAGAATTAAAGTACCTATTCTATTGCGACAAGACTGTTGATTCTCCCGTCTTCCCAGCGCTTTCAACATCGCGAACGCAACTCCGGTGTAAACAGTTCGTGCGGTATCGCTGTGCATTAGCGTGCCGCAACAGGTGCTCGTGACGTGTGCCTTTAATAAACAATTGAACACGGTAACAGGTTGCCACCGTATCTAATGCCTACAGAACTAGGTAGGGTGCACCCTTTTGTATTAATTTGCGTAAGTAGAGTGTGAATTTATTAAATGGCTTTGTTTTTTTCTTCTTATTAAAGGCGTAAATATGTTAAATGAAGGTATGTACCTACCATACAGTGAGTAAGTAGGGTCTTCGGTTGCGAATGAACGAATCCTAAAGAAGTATAGTCACAAAAACAGAGAATAAAACTTTTTACAAATAGAACAAAAATAGGTAAGTAAGTACCTAGAGGTATCTACTTATTTGAAGTGGGTACGGAATCCCATTGAGCCTGAAAAATCTGACCTGAAATATAGGACTTGAGGAGTTCAAATAAAAATCACGAGTACAAAATAACATTTACTTAAACGTAACTTATTACAAGAATCAGGTTGCGATATACAAGTGAATCTGTTAGTCTAGCGATCCAATGTCACAGATTAATACAGATGGGACACTTCGCAGTTTAGGTATGAACCTACAAGTAGGTACGCGGCGTGCTCATCTCACTGGGTCAATTCAGTGTGGGCTGCTGCGTACCGGCCGGCTCGCACGTTAGTTCGATACTCACGCGCCGCGTCGTAAACGAAGACAACCCTAACTAGCCAGAAGGTATAAGAGTTACGCGGTAGAAAGAGAGGCAACTTATAGGTGAATATAACTGTAGGTAATGAAGCGTTGTGCGACCTGAATTGCACTTTATTGAGTTGCTTTTATTTAAATGATTTTGCGGTGTCCCATCTGTATTCATCTGTGCCAATGTACGTTCAAGGAGCGAAAACTTTAATCCAAATTCCTCTCCCACATACTTAGCAGGCGCATGCCACCTTAAAGAACTTTCATTTCCTTACAAAACATTGGCAATACGTAGACGTAGACGCAAGTAACACTTAACCTTTCACATGCTTAACATTTTAATTCCCCGATTGTACCTTGCTCTTTCACAATGTTGCTATTAAAAACATACCCAACGAATGCCTGGCCCACACTGAATGAGGCGGCAAGACTATGCCATGTAGAAAACTGTATATTGCCACACTGAAACTAATGCATTTACTTGACATAAGTACAGGGTGGCAGGGACATAGACGCACAACCTATTACCATGGATTCAATACATGATTCTGGAGCCACCTGCGTTGAAAGTTTTTGTCCATTATTTTAAAATAAATCAGCAGTTTCCTACGCAGTCAAAATGTATGGAACAGCAATTTTTTTTTAATAACCGACGACAAATAAATGTCAACGCAGGGGGCCAGAATGGATGCTCCATTCTGGCCCTCCATACAGTGGAGGTCTGTCCGGCTTGGGCGGAGCACCGCCGAGTTCTCGCGGAGGCAATCGGCGGTAGCGATCTCTCGCGTCCGAACCTGGTCCAGGCCATGGTACGGAGCGAGAGTGCATGGGAGGCCATCACCTCCTTCTGCGAAGCAGTAATGCTCGCGAAGGAGGAGGCGGAATGCGTGAGGGAGAAGCAACCTCACGCCCTTAGTCGCCGCAGGAGACGCCCTGGACGACGGTAACCTATAGCCGATTCCCGGCCACCATAGCCGCGGGTGACGGCGAGCAATGGCTAGCTCGCCGTCCGGTAAGGACCAGGCCCGGGTCCACTGCGCGTTGTGTGCCACGCGCGCCTCAAAGAGATGGGATCCGATAAGGCCAATGCCGCCGGGTCGCGGGTTGTTCGAAAGAGATTCCGTGGCCCTGGCACAGGCAACTGAGCGAACATGGGTGGGTTTTAGTCAGTTAAAGTCGGACACGCCTTCCCGCTCCGCCCAGAGCAGGAGAAATCATTTGATGATTTCCCATCCACAAAAAAAAGGGGGGGTCCAGAATCATGTACCGAATCTCTGATATCAGGTTGCGGCGTCGATGTCACTGTCACTGTGTATTATTATGCGTCTGTGCTGTACATGTATTTAAAGATACGAGCCCCGTAAACCTTGTTGTAGCTACATCATTTTGTGTTGCTATTTTGCTAATAACACGCTTCCCGCAACACAACACCATGTTGCTGTAACACAGCATGGAGACAGCTCGGCGGCTGCTGCTAGAGGCGGCCCTGACAACACTTTCCGTACAAACCAAGCGTGTCATCGTTTACTTACACTACGACACAAATGACGTATGGAAACTGACAGCTTGGAAGACGATCTGTGACAGAAGTTTGCGCTCAACGCACTTTTGGCGCTATAAATTTCATTAAGACTGCCGTCTCTGTGTGCTGCAACAATGTTACAGTACGACAACGTTTAAAGGTTACCTACATCGTTTATCTTCGGTAAAACCGAAATATAGCCAATGTGACTATCGACCAATAGAAATTGATTTATATTCCCACCTAAACTATTATAGACTAGCTTTTGCCCGCGGCTTCGCTCGCGTTAATTTAGAATTTGACAATCAATTCGGGTTGTACTCTGCTAGTAATAATTCGAAAGACACGTGGCGTCATCTATTATCATAAGAGCGTTATTGTTGTTTTCCTCGGGAACAGTACTTTTTTTCGGGATGAAAGGTATCCTATGTCCGTTTCTGTACACCTGACAACGCATACGCGTAACTGCTGTGCAGTTTGGCAGAGGTAAAACTTTGTGTAATGAGATGTCACTATCTATTAAACGCTTTTTAATTTTTTTTTTTCATATGCAAAATTTCAGGATGATCGGTTCAGTGGTTTTGGCGTGAAAAGGTAACAAATAAACACACAAACTTACTTTAGCATTTATAATATTTGTTAGGATTAGGATTGACGCACTAATTCTGTCACTCGCTTTATTGAACCAGTCACATTTAATTCGGCCAAGTTCGGTTTTCCCGAAAATATACGATGGAAACTTTAGACGTTGTCGTACTGTATGCAACTTCTGTTTTCCTACGAATACGGGGTTACACTCAGTGTAGACGCTTTAAGATAAGTACAGATGGTTGCGTTACGTACATTTCACCATCAACACTAATTGGCCACGAAACAGTCGCCTCGCGCGTGACCATAAACGCGTTATAAAGCGTCTTCATTATAATACTTACAAAAAACGCGCGTATACGCGCTGCCATCCGACTTGAATTATCATTAACTATCCAAAAATTGTATTGATTATGACTATAATAAATGCTGTGTCTACAAATTATTTATTGAAAATTCGTAATCAACATTATTATTGGATATTTACCAATTTAGAAAACACTTCTTACAAGTACCAAAATTACGTACCTACAATATACCGTAACATTACAATTAATTTAGACAAGTCCGACGTTGGTTTAGATAAAAAATACCTTACTTTACACTTAGTGCGGATTTCACCAATAAAACTGAACACTATCAGCACGTAAACCACGTTTAAGAGCTGTCAGTGTCATTATTTTCTTTGGAATATTGACATTGACAGCTCTTGATCTTGGTTTAGATGACATGTGCTGATCGCTGTTTCGTTGGTGAAATCCGCACTTAGTTTTAACAAAACGTGCACACTTGTGTTTTTTACCAAAAATACCAAAATGTTGTGTATGATTTGTTAAATCTGCATCGAAAGCAGAAAACCGATTAGTTTACAAATCGATTAAACCAATAAATAGAAAACAGCCCCAGTTTTCTATAATTACTAACTACATTTTATCACATTTAAAAACAATATTATTACATTAATTAACTAATGTCTATAGTCTCATCATTCGAATTCCATCATTATCCACTCGGTTGTCCATATAGTATCCGCAAGTACGCACGCCAAACGTCATTATTATGAATCAAACAATCATTATTCAATCATGATCATCATTAATAATCAATTATTTTTAATACACCATCATCTCGTATAATTTTTAGAAGTGTTATATAGTAAACAAGGTACAAACACGTCTTAAATTGAAAATGACATATAGGCCGCTCTAGTCGCCTGGACGTGGACATTTATCGCGGCCTTGACAACTAAAGATGCCTCGACGCGCCAGTGGCTAAAGAGCATACAACGTCACATATGAATAGAATAGCTGGCCAAACAGATTCAGCGAATTTCACCAATGAAACTGAACGCGATCAGCACACCTAAGCTGCGTTCAAGAGCTGTCACTGTCATCATTATTGTGAAATATTGACACTGACAGCTCTTGAACGTCACCAATGAAAATGGGTGAAATTCGCTCTCATTGTTAAAAAATAATAACTAATCACATTAATGTGTTCACATGCCATACGCATACGATTTTGATACATCTAATAATCATTTTTTTTTTTTTGGTACTATTTTTAGTTTCTCACTCCTTGTAAAAAGTCTATTTATTGCATTTTACTAAATCGAAATAGATGTATTATTTTATTAGCGAAGCAAAAAATCAAGGTGTAACTTTAACTCCTTCTAACACCATTTTAATTACAAGCTTTACCTATTAAAATAGTTTTACTCAAATGACCAAAACGCTCAATCCAGTACTTCATTTTTCTGAGATATTATCAATAACATGCACATACACTTGTGGCGAACGCAAAGCTCAAAGCGTTAATCATAAGAACTATCCACGCACGAAATATACAGAATATTTCATACAACATTTTATTAGACAACATCAGGAAAGGATTCTATGTAAAGATCAAGTGACATAATTAATAAAAACCTTGAAGAAATACAATTACCACTGCAGAGTCTTATAAGTTTATAATCCTCATGTAACACTCAGTGGTCTTATTAATATTAATATAGTACATAAAACATGATAAAGAAATAACGCAGCAAGTTTTGCAGGGCTGCTTTTGGATCGCCTTATTTTCTTAACTCAGTAGTAGGGCTAATACAATTATTGTTAAAGAAATGAATTATTTAAAGGTAATAATATAACTATACATAAGTAAATTGGGCGTACTCTAGCAAAAGTTGAACTAAACAGTGTGTTAAAATATGCTATAGTTATCGCGTTTTATCATGGCAGTAGAGGTCGCTGACCCAACCTACATTTTCTAGCATTTTTTATTAAAAAAAAACCGAAATTAAGTCCATTAAGCATCGTGGTGTGACTATGAATGATAGGCTGGGGACTGATGTGATAAGGCAACGGTGCGGTTTGAAAGATGTAGTGACAAAAATTTAAAAGAGTATGCTTAGGTTAGGTCATATTGAGAAGATGAATGAAAGGCAACTAACAAAAGGTATTTTACAAGGCAGATTTGAATGGAAACGGCGGGAGGAAATGCCCTAGGAAGACATAATTAGTGACCTTATTGGTGAAGTTCTTCAGAAAGGTCAGGTGCGTAGTGCTCGCAACCGGCGCCTTGCGTAAGGATCGTAGCAGGTGGCGTTCTGTAGTTTCTGCCTATCCCATGGGAAGAAGGTCGTAACGCCTTGGATCAATATCTATCGTGATTTCAACATGTTCCAATAACGAAAAACCATACAAAGTTTATTGTTTGGGTTCCTACGGAGAAATATGAGGGAAAGGTCAATGACCACTATTGTCATGCTAAAACGCGACAACCATAGTATATGATTATTATTACTAAAATAACACCGATTAATTTGTGAACACTCCATAATACATTTTTTCAGATATTTTATCAGTATCCAATTATGTAAACAAAGTTAATTAAAAGAAACCCCCCCCCCCCCTGCTTTTTTGTTTTAACGGGAGGTTATCCGAATTTTCCTGTTTTTAGAATCAATTTTAAATGGTCAAATTAGTGTATTAAGGTCCTGAAAAAAATATATGCCATAGATACATCCTTGCTTGAGGGAAATTAACGGTTCAAAACACGATTAGTTGTACTTTCCTCGATGAAAAAAAAATCCGAAACATGGTCGATTTCAAAACCATTTTCCGTTTCATTTCCTAATTACAGCATAAAATTATATGAAAATTGCATGTATCATGAGGTAATCGTATTTCGGAGGGAATTTAACGGTTGGATTTTTGAGTTTAATAGATTTTTTTTAAATAAACTCAAAATTAGTCAATTTGGCTAAATCCGCTCGCGATCAGAGTCCTGCGGGACGTCATGGAGGTTGGACCTGTGTCAAAATTTTTAAAAATTCGCTCTCTCTGCAGTTGTTCAAAAAATTCAAATAAAAGAGGAACACATTAGATATGAAATTGCGACAGCTCAGAAAAAATATCTCGTAATTATATTATAGTTTTAATTCATAATATCGTTTTCGAAAATGTGATTATTTATATGTGGTATGATGACGTTTAACTGTCATCTTACGATAGTGTTAAGACACATTGCAAATTATTATCGATAAAATTATAGTCAAGCGCGAGTAGTTTATAATTTTTTATCGTGGTCCTTTATGAAGAAGTTTTAAAACACATTTTTCTAAGATTTTTTCATCAGATTCATCCATATTACTATTTCAGTCTCCATCGAACTGTCTTCGCTACTACCATATCCTACATTAATTACACATAATATGTATAAATACAATGTATCCGGTTGTCGGTTGGATACTAATATAATCAACTTTCACTCTGGCAACAACAATGAAAATTAGAAAAAAATAAAAATGTGCGGTCGGGGACCACCGTCAGGAATGAAGTTCCTTCTAACGTATGATTTAAAACACAAACACAAAATTTTCACAGCCGCCATCTTGAATTTTCAATTTAATTCCACTACCGGCTTGGCTCCCTCGAAAACCATGAAAAAAGTAAAATTCGAAAATTTTCCCCCTCTCCGTTCTCGTCTGTCGTCGTTTTGTCCTCTCTCTCTTTGTCTCTTTCAAGATATAATAATAGAAAGAGATAAAGAGACAAAGTCGCATGTAGGGGGCATTTAAACGTTTTTTCGTTACGTGACGATTTTCTGCCAGAGAATTTCGTCGAGCTGTTTCAAACAAAAGTGCTATACTAACATGACCTAATGCATGAACACGATAAAAATTGTCGATCGAAAAGATTATTTTCTTGTATCGTTTTAGCTGTGTGAACAAACTTTCAGTTTTTAGTACAAAAAGTCACTGTATACGATAAAATATCGTATTCTATACACTTGAAAAATAGCGCCGTGTGAACGTAGCCTAGTTAGGCGGTAACCGTACCTATCACTCGGTGTCCATGTTCCAAAGCAAGTTAGTCGATGACGTACCTATCGTATGTTTGTTGGTTTGTAACTTTTAACATATTGATACTTGCAATTTTTTTTTAGGCTTATTAGCCTAAAAACTATGACTATTGTCCTAAGGGATGGCAATCCGACATGAGCGGGGCCGGTTAAAAAATACACTAAATTAATTTTGATGTCTTAGAATAGTAGATTCGATAAATTATAGCTGTAGCAGTAGGTACGTCCCTTGACAATAAAGTACGGCAATTGTTCCTTCATATGTAGTTGTCAATATTTACTTATCTTTATGAGCAGTGGTCGACATCAAAAACAAAAGAATATGGTTACAGCAGAAGCAAAGCAGTACGACCATTTTTAGCCCGTACTTAATAAAAATCTTAATGTTTTTTTTCATTCAGTCACTAAAGGGGTTAAATAGGGGATGAAAATTCACCATTTATGTCGATGGGAAATACCATCGGGCACACGGCTTGTCAACTTGATAAAATTCTTATATTCACTGACAGACAATCCACAGCCTAAATCGCTGGGCTAGAAGCATGAAATTTTGCAAAAGAGATATTTTTTTAAAGAAAAAATTAAATTTCTATTAACATTAACTTTTGCGTGACTTTTTGATACCCAGTAGAACCATTGCAATTTGAAACTTTCACCTTACTACCTCAAAATCATGTTTATCTCTAACTAGCTTCCGCCCGCGACTTCACAATATACTAAAACAACAGCCATATTTTATAAAACTTTTCTGTACAGTACGTTTGTAGTTGTGGTCTCAGCAGCCAAAATATACAGAGAGTCGTCCGTTTGAGAAGCAGCTCGTCCTAAGTTCGAAACCCGCAGCCTTCAGTAGCAATTTTCCATTGCTTGTTTTTCGTTTTTAGTGAATAAATACTCGTAAACGCCTGTTCGTGCTATACCTGTATTTAATACATAATGGCACAACAGTGATACACTGAGTGATTCTTACAGATTATTCCTGGCGAACCCGGCTATCGCTAAAAAATATAACAGTAGATTGTACACACGGGATTTCTCATTAATACTGTCAGCTAACCAATGATATTTATTTTTATTATAACCGTAGATGATTTAAAAGGAATAAACTTCATGGATTCTGTGTACGTTCTACGAACTATCAAATAACAGTATAACAAAATGTAAAAAAAGAATCGAAAAAAATATCAACAGTTGAGAATTGAACTTTTAACCACCGGTGTGCAAAGAAGTCGTCGAACCACTAAGCTATTTGCTTGTATGAATGTTGACTAAAATAGCCGTTCTTATGTTATTATTATATCACGATTGACATCCTTCCATCCGCTAAGCCTTAACTCCATAAAGATTTAGCGCGATGATAATCATTTAAAGGTTAAATCTGAAACTATGTGCTATATTCGTTTCCTGCTCCGCCCAGTGAAGTAATGGAATAATTCGCTTTTACATTGTGTTTTATTGTCACCTATATCGTCGTAGTCAACGACAGGCACCGATCATCTACATTCTCCTGCCCTTATCCCATTTTTTTTCGGGTCGATACAACTTGTTTTTATCTTCCATACTTCTCTGTTACTTAGTTGTTATCACGGTAGTCACTCCCTTTCTAGCCATATCATCTTTCACACAGATCATCCATCGTATCTTTGGTCTTCTCTTACTCGTATAGCCATCCAGATTCATAATCAAAACATTCCAGACGACATTTTCTTCATTCTCCGCATCACATGCCCATAACATTGTAACCGGTTTCCACATACACCGACACCGATATCGGCACGATATCCACCGGCGAAGACAGTGCGGGGTGAGAGTAGCGGGCATTCTTTCACTTGAGCAAAATTTTTCGCACTGCCGGCTTCGAGACGTCGATACATAGTAGTGTGCTTGTTTGTCGAGTCGCGATGGTCATCGATATTCAACAATATCATGGGGCCGGTAATAATTGAACCTATCGCTATCGAATCGTGTTGGTATCGTTATCTGATAATGTGAAAACAAGTTCACGACATTTTATGTAATCATCTTAGTTCACTCCACCGTAGACACCATAAAATGTAAACCTAAGGAATAAATATCGACCTAAGAAAAACTAATTAAGTTAATCAACTGCAAGTATTTTACACTGTGGCATGGATTTTCTGCGAAATCGTCGGCGGCGCGTCGTAAATAAACACGTCGCGCTGCATTTGGGGGAGGCGGAGGTAGCGTTTTAAAGGCCTACAGGCCCGAACAACCTGCCGTTAAGTTATGAACTAGCATATACAACATGTCCCAGAATTGAATACACAACCGCTTAAGGGGTCATTTGTACTCATCATTATCACACACCAAACCCGAAATCGCGAAAAAAAAATCAGCTGCTCCCTACATTTTGACGAGTTATGACGTAGATAATGTACGGAATAGCTGATTTTTTTTTCACGATTTTAGGTTTGGTCCCATTGTAAAAGTTGTTTATAAGTAGTATAAGTTGTTTATATGATGAGATACTCAAAAATGTATTGTAAATTTCTCTAGTGTTCCTTGCTGCTGTAATTTATGTGTATATTTTATATTCTGTCCGACTTTTACTTTATCAATATTGTCTTTGTCGTTTTGCGTATCTGTGGAGAACGTTGTTGGTTGCACATTTGTATAATTCATTATTTTCTATTTATTTGTAATATATAATGTGTAATTGTTTGTTCTTTCGAATAAATAAATGAGTACAATGACCCCTTAAGCGATTGTGCATTAAATTCTAGGTCATGTTGTTTTGCCATTATGAGAATGTCACTACTATGGCTAATATTAAAATGGCATGTGCTCCTACTACGGTGTAATTACGTAACACACTTGCAATGCCAATGTTGTCAATTTAACAATAGTCCGTTGTCGAGCAGACTCTTTCAAACATTTGAAGCAATGAACTGAATGGAAGAATTACCTTCAAAATCCTTCAGATGTGGATTGAAAGTGTGCATTTTTTTCCTATCTACACTAGAGGTTCTTAAACTATAATTTTATTTTGTTTTCTATAGTATAGAAGGCAAGACTGACAAACAATTTAAGTTAAATGTTGTGCATAGTGCCTATATTTGTGAGATAATAAATACTTCTAAAGCCAGAAACAGACTTCTAACTCGACGTGGTAATACACACAGAATGTTCCTGGTCTGTAATAAGCTCAGCTTTTTTGCTAAAGTGAGAGAAATTCGAAGAAAACGGCTCAGTTTCTAAAAAAGCTTTTTTGTAATTTAAAAAATAGGAGCAGAGGAAACTACTATCCGAAGATGTTTGGCAGAAAATCTGTGAATAATGTTAGCAAGCTCATCTTTATTATACTTACATTTCTTTCGTGACACAGTCATGATTCTGGATATTAACGGTTAAACTCGCATGCCAGATTTTGTTCAAAGGAAAGCAACGTAGCATGACAACTGAAGCGAAAGGTATTTGGTTTAGTCGGTTAACCACGTCCCTTGGTTGTTTTGTTTAGATAGATAGATAGAATACTCTTTATTATGCACACCATAAAAAATTACAGATATATAAGGTGACTAGTAATTAGTGACCGATACACATGATTATACTCATGATAAAATTCAAGAAGTCTGTTCGAGACGTTCTTGCAGCAAAATTATGATTTGTTTTTTTGATATTTTTAGTATTATTGTTGTTCTTTTCATTTTCATTGTTTAATCATTTTGATATGTATTTTTTCCCTTTGATAGCGGCCGTTGTACCTTCTAAATTAACAAAATTTGTATTAATAATGTGTGGAAACTTTTTTGGATTATGTATTGCTATTTTGTACCGTTTTCTTATATTATTGTATCTGTTTGTTTCCCAAATAAAATAAAATAAAATAAATAACAAACAACTTTTACTACGGGACCAAACCAGAAATGGCAAAAAAAAATCAGCTGACCCATACATTCAGGTTCGCAAACTCGTCAAAATGTAGGGAGCAGCTGATTTTTTTTTTTCGCGATTTCGGGTTTTGTCCCATAGTAAAAGTTGTTTGTTATCATGAGCACAATCATTGTGTTTAAAGTATCGGTCACTAATTACCAGTCACCCTATATAAATGTTGAAATTTTACATAGTGTGACACAATGGGCGGTCTTATCGCTAAAGGCGATCTTTACCTTTAGATAACTACCTAACCCGATGGACTAAAGGTATTATTATAGTTTTCAGTTCTCAAGCACTGGAACAGTCTGCGCTGATCTTTATCGCGAATGTTCATAATAAAGGGCTCCGTTTAGTCCGAAACTAGACGGGCAAACGTAAAAAACTACGTGAATAATACCGGACACAATTATAAGCAGTAATACCCCGACTAATTTTAACCAAAGTTATTTAATACTAGTTATAGCGGTCGAATATGCCATGACACTAATACGCTTCTACTTATACTGAATTCATAATCTCCAGATAATGTATATTCCATCGCCGCGCCGTTTACTAAAGTCTATTTTCGCGATGTTTATTCGAAGTCGATTTCTGAGTGGCCATTTGTAATAAAAAGGTCCTAAAAAATTGTTTGCAATGGAATTTGAACTCTGTCTTGTATGACATTGTGTTTGTTGTTTCAAAACTTAGTCTGAATTCAAATATGGTGTATTTGAGAATAAAAAAAAAATAATAACTTTTCTCGCCATTTTTATTATTTCTTACTCGAGGTCCGACAATACGGTTTTCATAATTTTAGAGCCGGAATATGAATAGAAATCAGCTCGCTATACTCTTTCCAACCATTAATATTACTTTTCACATTAGAATAGAATAGAATACTGTTTATTATGCACACCACTAAAAGCACGCCTATGAAGTTCCTTATTCGCTGCTGCGCCATTTTCCATGGAATGGTGCAGCCGCGGCGAAGCGTCGGACAGCACTTCCGCTGTGTATACTGTACAGGAATTTATTTAGGATGTAGATAAAATTAAAATTAATTACTAACATAGGATAAGTTTTTTACTAACAAATGAGTCATGATTACCTGAATAAATAAAAAAAATGAATTGAATTTATTGCCAGGCAACCATAGACGAAAAAATGCAATACTTCATGGACGCTAAAGTAAAATAAACGGTTGGAAAGATTTATAATTGCTTACACCGTTCGGAATGACACGATCCCGTTCCTTTTGACAATCCAACAGTTTTGGGTTATTTTTGTGACCAACAGACTAATTTTTCAAACATACAAATATTAATAAATGTTATAATCTTTCCAACCATTTATTTTACTTCTGACATAAGCGCGCCTATGAAGTTCCTTATTGATTAACAGGCAACCGTAGACGGAAAAATACAATACCTCATGGACGCTGATTTTTCTTTAAGTACATTTTTCTTTAAAATAAAATATCAATGTGTTAAATCGATTAAAACTTTTTCATAAATAAAGTCGATAGTTTTAAGAAATCGAATCAGTAACGCATTTGGACATAACTAAATTGATTTGCACTCGGAACTGTCAAAAGTAAAATAAATGGTTGGAAAGATTTTAAAATGGATTTTGGTATATTGTCAAACTAAAAGGGATGTGCTGCCTTTGATCATCATTCAGGGTACTACTGCACTTCACATTTACCAATACAACTGCCTATAAACGAATTATGCTGAGCACGTGGTGGGGGGTGTTTCACGCTCAACGCTCAATAATCAAGCGCCCACTCGTTGTCTTGCAAGAACGCGTCCACCACCTCCTTCATAGTGAAGTTCGGGATCAGCTGGTCGGCCGTCAGCTTCACACGAGTCACCGGATCAAAGTGGCCCACACGCTGCAGAAAGAAGAAAGACATTGGTGGTTAGAATAAATGTGGGTACTTTATCTATTTCCAGATACATTTTTTTTTTAGAGTTCTGTATGGCACTGTAAAAAAGTCGAAAAAATAACATGGCCGGTAAAAGGAAAGGGAGGCAGGCCTGCCCTGAAATGGGACAATACAGGCAGATTTTTTTTTATCGGTTCACGGACGGTAAACGAGACACAATCAAACACCCACGTAAGTGTTAACTATGGGTAAAGTGACGCGTGGGATTTGAAGTTTCTAGAGATGTAATGATGCAAAATCGATAGAATTTTTTATCCAGTAAATTTTGTAGATAAAGCCTAAAAACTACCCAGATACCCTATTATAACACTTTTTTTTACCCCTACTTAACTGGACTTTATTTGTTGCTAATGACCTCTAGTATAACCGCTATCAAGGAATATGTCAAGTTTCCCTGTCCTAGTTTATCTATAACTAATCTATACTAATAATAAAGCTGAACAGTTTCGTTTGCTTGTTTGTACGCGCTAATCTTTGAACCTACCAGTTGATTTACAAAAATATATTTGCATTTGATAGCCCAATTCTTGAGGAAGGCTATACGCTATTTGACATTACGCTAGGACCCTTAAAAGCCGAGCAAAAAGGAAAAAAGTCAGAAAGAACGCTAAGCGAAAATGAAGTAGCGCGGGCAGGCGATGCGATGCGACGGAGTGGGTTGGGGGAAAAGGAAATTTCACGCGGACGAAGTCACGGGCAGAAAATCAATCAAACCAAGAATTTTATTCAAGGCTAACAAATAACTAATTCACTCAAAATAATGATTAATTTTACCTCCAAGTGTTCCTCAATGTCCTTCTTCTCATAAGTGATACCACTTGGTGTGATCACAGGCTCATTGAGTATCTCGAAGCTTATCTTTCCACACAAGAAATCCGGTACATCACGTTTCTGAACAAGAAATATCAAATCAAATTCATTAGGTAGGTACAGTCAACGTCAAAAATATCGGGACGAACAGACTGTTCAAAATTATCTCAACAACTAAGAAAATGATAAAGTTCTTGTCAGAAAGACAGTTGTCATGTACTGTCTTCATTCAGAAACATTAGCAATATTTTGTCATTTTCATAGTTGTTTAGATCATTTTGACTAGTATGTTCGTCCCGATATTTTTGACGGTGACTGTACAAGAGATGTTACATATAAAATCAGTGCAAAGACACATTCCGCCAGACGAATGCGTCAGGGTAGTCCGCGGAAACAAATTTTGTTACATTTTTTTGCAATTTTCTTGTCAGTATCACGTTGTATATTGATCTGAATATGATTTGCAACCGTAACAAATCTGTATTATATTTATATTATACATAGTGTAATTAAGAGAGATTATTTGATTTATTGATGATTTTTATGATTAAAATTATGTACATACATATGTTTTATTGCCGCGTATCATATTTTGATCAAGATACAACCTCACACGGACCTGCAAATTGCATAAAACGCAAGAAAATTTGAATTTCGCGGGCTACCACAGCGCATCCTCCTTAAGGAGTTGTATTACTGATATAATAGTATAGTTAAAATCTCGCTGCAGACTCGGTCATAAATCATTCGAGTGTTTCGCTCTCTTTCCCACTCACGGGCCTTATGGGCAGGCCACGCCCACACGTAGTCCTGTGCATTACTGCAGTCGATGAGTGATATCGATAGTTTTATATAATTAGATAGTTTTATTATAAATGGGTGATAGAAATAAATACACATTTTTTTTTATTTTATTACCAAATTTACTACAAAGCATATTAAATATATAAACAAAATAACGTATATATAAAACTAAAAATAGAAAATTAAAATTCTTCGTCTGAGTCATCGTCATCACCATCCACATGAATGATGAACTCTTCGCATAAATATGCTTTTCTTAAGTCTTCATCTTGCAGCAATTCTGCATGTTCCACACATTTTTTCCAATTTTCAATGGAGACATTGGAAATGGCTTCATCGACTAACTTCTCGACATCAGCTATCTTGATATAATTACCTTCTGTTTATAGAATTAACTAATGGATACTAATGTGTTCTTACGAGAAGGAAGTCTCGTAAAAACACATTAGTACTCATTAGTTACCCTGCATACTTAATGAATGTAGTTTGTTTACGTGATAACCTTAATGATTCTGTTATCGATAATGGCCTTGAACGCGCACAACTAGCGCACATCCCTACTCCGATTATGATTTATGACCAAGTCTGCAGCGAGATTTTAACTATACTTTAATGATTATAATTTTATAAAATGTTATTTAGTGGGTAAATAAAGTAGGAACGTTAATTATATGAAAGTTAGCTACGTTTTTCCAATAGAAAATGAGGTGTGTTTTGAATGACTTACCCGTCTCCTTTCGTCCATTTTAGAAAATAAGATATTTAATTCACTCCTGTAGTTATTCTGAAAACGAAAGATCGCGTAGATTAGACACGACTTTACATTATAATGAAAAATAATAAGCTGCTTTACATTGGTGACTAAAAACTTATAAAACTGAACTTACACATTCATCCTCAATTTTAGACGCCTTAGTATTAACATCATCTTTATTACTTATATCTAGTTTCATTGCTTCTATTCTACGCTGCATATCTTCATTTATTAACCTGTAAAAAAATACATTTTCCTTACTGAACAAATGAATTAAGTATTTGTTATTAAGACGCAAATATATGCCAATGGCCTTGAACGGTTAGCTTGCGTGTTTTGTTCTGAGCTCACGCAACGCGTCGCATGTCCAGCCAGTAATAGGACTCGCTCATCAAGGAGCGCTGTCCCAAATTAGACGCATTATTAGTTTATTATACATCAGTGGCGAAAGCACCTAATAACACGATTCCTACCGGCTTCCCTTCGGCGGTTCACTACTCTACCGCTATTGAAAAAGGCACAGTCAATATAGTGTCTACTATTGCCAAAAACAAGAGTTACACTATGGATATTTAATTCACTATAACATTTAAACAACAAAAACGCCTATTTAGCTTTGATTTACAACAACAACAAAAAAAATCTATAATAACTTTGCGCCAAAACGTCATAATTGGGAACTAAATTTCATACAATAGCGATCCCGTCCTGACGTCACTCTAGGTCACGTGGCACCGCTCGATAATGGACGAGAGCAAGCCGATGTACAACGGGTTACGATAGAGACAGATATAGGAAAAATGCGTCAGCGAGAACGAGATGAAGGAATATTGCACATTTTATTTAGTTTTCACCTGTTCAACTTACTGTATTGTATGTATTCGATCTTTTGTATTACTATAATAATTTTTGAATTATAGTATCTAATTTAGTTGAGTTTATTTCTCTAAAACATTGAAAGTTTTGTTAGTGTAGTGATAGCTTCTTTTTGTTTTTTCTATTTGAATAGATGGTGTTTAATTGAGTAAAGAAAATACTTGTAATTTTTAGGTAAACTTTTAAAAACTAGTACCTATATTATAAGATAAATAATTAAGTATCTTTAAAATGGTGAAGATTTCATAAAAATACACTTGATAGATTTTGTGTGATTCTCAGTTTTTTAACCGCGTTAGATATAATAGCTTTATAAATTAATTACACTATGTATAATATAAATATAGTCTAAAATATTCACATATTAAGTTATTAAGAAAATGCTCTAATGTTAATATTTTTTTCTAAATCATTAACACTAGCTACTCGTTTAGACGTGATCTTCAGTTTTAAAAAATTGAAAGTAAAATTTTTTTTAAAGTAAAAAACATTAAAAGTCGGTTATCGTCGCCTTAATCTGATAAAACAAACAAATTATTTGCTAAATGATGTCCCGTTGTTAGTTTCACCTTGTGTCCCTTTGTAAGTAAACAATCTTAGGCCGACGACCATTGTGGGCAATCAACCGTGATGTGCACGGAACTGTGTCTGATTGAATATTTCAATGTAAAGTTTACATCAAGTATTCATTAATACACTACAATCACTGATGCAGCAAAATAAACAGCTTGTGTGACTTTGTTTTAATCTTTGTTATACTGGTTATAAAGGCGAAAGTTTGTGAGTGAGTCTGTGTGTGTGTGTGTTTGTATGTTTGTTACTTCTTCACGCTCAAACGGCTAGACCGATTTGGATGAAATTTAGTATGTAGATAGCTTATACCCTAGATTAACACATAGGCTACTTTTTATCTCGGTCTACGCGGGTGAAATCGCGGGGCGCAGCTAGCGACTACTACTAGCTACTAGTTTAATTATTAGCCTTTAATAAATAATTTCTTGTCTACTTGATATTATGATAATTTAGAAGTGACATGGTGATTTTCTCCACATTTCAAATTTTCTTTATTTTGATATTTTTGTGAAAGTCGCGGTAATCTGCTAGATACGAGAATGGACCGGTCAATGTGCCGACTTTTGGGGGTAGCCGATATGCAGCAGTGGACGTCTTTCGGCTGAAACGATAACATAAAAGACAGTAGGTCTACCTGTTCAAATAAGACTGCAGTTCAATCTCCTGTGATATTCTCTTTTCCTCTTGTAAATTCCAGCGTTTTTTCCTGGCGATACGGATTTGTGCTGCAATGTCGTCACCGAAGTTTAGCTTCTGCTCTCGCGCCAAATCATTTGCTGAAAAAAACAGTTCGGATTTAGTTGAGCAGTTATATTGTTTTCTTGGAACGAGCTTCCTTAAAACGCGGCTAAATCGTCGGTAATGAAAAAGCGTTATGCTCCCTTTCTCTGACTCTTTCTATCATATAAATACGTGGGTGTATGCATGCGGAACTTCGTTCCTGACGGACCTCAGACCCCAGACCTCACACTTTTTTTTTCATTATATTAAGCCTGCATACCTTTTTCCCAACTATGTTGGGATCGGCTTCCAGTCTAACCGGATGTAGCTGAATACCAGTACTTTACATAGTAGCTTCATGTAAAATACCTGCCTATCTGATCTCCTCGACCCAATTACTGGGTAACACGAATAAACAATACCCCATTGGTAAAACTTGTTGTCAGGCTCTCGGGCTCCTCGTCGGGGTCCCCGGCCCGGGACTACCCGTAAGGACTATCAAAGATCTACAAATGGCAGCCGTTACCAAAGTTTAAAATTCTAACAATGGTAGGTACGTATTTGCTATTATTTCATTAGACATGTCGTGTTTGTGATTCATATAATATTATCTAGAATTTAGTGCAGGCAAATACTATTTTCTCTATCTGCGAACAAACAATTTTTGAATCATACTTTTTGAATAACTATGGCAATTTGCCAGAAACCGAGTTAAGTGTGCTGCAGGGAAATCTACTGAATGGCTCATTAGAGGCTAGAAAGTGAATTTAAACAACCACTAAAAGTAAATACCTGAAATAGAAAATGCCTCAGGCATTAAGTTCGCCTTTTTCTTGTGCGTAAAGTTTTAATAAATAAATAATAAATTATTGATGTACAAAATATTAAACTAGCAAAGCAAAGTTAATTCTACAGGAATAGAATTAATTGTGGTCTTGTCTGTATGTGTTTTTTGTTGTAACAATAAAACATTAGGATCATCATTGAACATTAAATCGTCAACAATCATCAGTGAACATTAAATGAATTAAAACATTTGGGACAAGGTTTTTGAAACCAAAAACAGCATAGATATTATACCTTTATTCTAAGAATTTCAGATTAAAAAGGTTAGCAATAGCATTTAAAGAAAACCGTCTTTTTTTAGAGTACCTCTTTACAATAGAAATATTTAATTGGTGAAGTCAGAAATAACCATAATTTGCCACAGTTTAACCGCCTTGAATTACTTATTAAAATATTATGATAATTGGATATGTAGATTTGAAGAATCCTTTGGAATGTGGCTAAAAATAGACCAACATTGATTTTGTAATTAGGCCTATTGATGTGCAAATACTTATTTGGTTTCTAACTATTAAGAAATTGTCACACTAATGATTTACCTCATTAATGGTAAATAACTACCAGCATTGCAAACTGGTCATTATTTTAAATGTACAAAAAAAGATGATAATTTTATATCATTTGTATAAATTATAAAACTCGCTATGCATAAATTTCCTGCAAAACATGTGAAGTATTAATTCCAATTTATTTCTTGTCCTATACCTATAATATATACTACCTATAATAATGATGACAGATATAAGATAATACCTATAATAATGATGACAGAGTTCAAAGGGCTACTTTAAAAATATAAATTAGACACTTGAATAAAAATGTGGGTGTGCTATAGGTACACCTCTGCCCAAGCATTCGGGGAAACAAGGCGTGATGTTATATGTATTATGTTATACTCAATACTTGCATAATATTAATCTAATTGACTTTCACACGGTTTCTACATTGACAATTTGACGTTGAGAACCACAAATTCTCAATTACTACTAGTAGTAATTGTAGTGGTAGTAGTATCACTCATCAGTATTTAATTTTCAAATATCTTTATTAATTAACATCGGAACAATGAACAAAATCCACTTATCCTAAGCTTCATTAACTCTTTATAACTATGGCACTTTATGAGGCTAGCGATTCACCTTTCAAAGCTTATGAGATATTAAATTTTTTAAACGTTCGCGATTTGTACACATTATAAAACAACATTGAGAACGGGTCTTCTCGCGATATTCCTTTTTACGAGGTAAACAGGTACCTACTTGTTTCGTACCTTATGAGATATATTTTTAACTGTTAACAACAAACTTGACACATCTTGGGGTACATGATGACAGCTGTTACGGAAATTAAGTAGTTATAATTTATTGATTTAAATTGAGTTTTGCATTTTTAGTAATGCTAACATACAGTTTGATAAGTTCAAATACTCATTTCTAAACTTCAAATACTCAATTCAGAAACCGGGTGTCAGACAAAGACATACTACCTACCACGGTGCAGATGCTTTATAGCCTCGTCATAACAATCCAGTTCCACCAAGGCCTGTCCCAAGAAGAAGTGGCCCTTGACCTGGTTGTTGTCTATGTCCAGTGCACGGCGACAGTCCTGACACGTCGCCTCCCAACGCTTCATCTTCAGGTGACATAGTGCGCGGTTTGTGAAGTATGTGGCTACTGATGGGTTTTTTATCTGAAATATATGAAGGCCTTACTTTTATTTGAAGGGTTTGTAAATACTGCATTGGCAATACATTGACGAATGAAGAATAGAAATATATATATATATATGAAAAGGAGTGGCAGCGAAAACGGGAAATGGAAGACCTATGGAATGATAAACTAGGTTTTACTAGTAAGGTGAAGTGCAGACTGCATGGAGCACAAATAGTGAATGTAGGCCAAGTGGGCTGACAGTAAACAATTTGTAACACAAACATTCTACAAAAATGTAAAGATTTGTAAATGAGAAGTAGACCGTGACTGGCTGATTTAAGTTTTGTTTTTTAAGAAACATCTGCAAAATTATCTTTTTCACCAAGCTGCAAATAGAAGAGGCGGGAGTAATGATACAAAATTATAATATCTCCAGGTTATAATAGCATTTCTGGAAAAACAACTTACACACATAAAAGATGTTGTTTGAAAAATAAAGGTGATAATTTGCTTACATTTTCTGTTGAGAAATAAACATACCAGGGCTTGTGAATCATGAATAGAAACCCTAAACTTTAAACCACAATCATCATTAGTACCTTTAATGGAATTTCTTTAAGTCCACATAATTGAAAAGTAAAAGGAACTAATGAAATTGTGTTTTCTGTTATTGGTAATAGATTGTATGACAGAAATAGAATATAGATATTCCTTTTCCCTAAAATAAGTAAAAAGGAAAATATATGCCCACAAAATATTTTTTTCAGTGTACCTACAACAGTAACATTTGAACAATAAATTAGAGCATTTTTTCTGAATATGTAAACTGGATAAATTGAGGTAAATTGATGAAATATGGATCAGTGGGTAGTCTTAGGGTGAAAGCCTGTACAATCAAAATCTAAAATAAACAATGGTGGAATACCTTGGTTTCCCTTGCTTAGCATAAAAAGTTACCAATAAATTTTATTGTGAACAAGATAAACGAGTTTGTGAACTCCGCCCCTAAGACGACCCACTGACCAAAAATTCTTATTACTCACAATAGCCTTTGTGTAACAGGCCATAGCATCCTCGAAACGTCTCAGACTGAACAATCTGTTGCCCTGCTCCTTCAGTTCTTTATCGGTAAGGTTCGCCGTGGTATAAGTGTGTTTACTCATTGTTCTTGCTGTAATCTCACGTCTTCTAAGTTAATTTTGTCACAAATATCATTATTAAACCCAGGCGATATTAAAGAAAGTTTACGCAACTGTTTTTCTGCGCACAGGATTAAAATTATTGTGATTATTTTTCTTCTAGAAAAAATGTTTGTCAGCTTTTGACATTTGCATATTTTTGTTTTTGACACTTGACAGTCAGATTTATTCCGACATTCTCGTCAAAATGAATGATGAAGTGTTGCCGTTACTAATTTATTTTTATAATTTAGGGGCTGGCAATATTTTCCATTTGTGTGAGGTGCACCGTGCAATGCAGCTTTAGCAAAGGTTTTCCCCCCTTCTTTTGCGCTGTTGGAATGTCTATGATAAACCTACTACAGCTAGGACAAGGGATTTGGATTTTTCTCATGCGCTATGTGCATAAACTGTTTAAAATAGTACCTAACTACCTAATAATTATTCGCCGAAGCGAGTGTAGTTTCAGGGTTCAGTCTAAACCATAGAAATAAAAAACAGTTATTCTATCAATGGTTTAGAGTTTAATTACGAAAGAAAAGTGAGATCGAGCAATAATAGTTGTTTATTGATACTGATTCCGTACTTGTATTTAGGAAGTTTGAAAGTGGCGCCAGTGACAGAAAAGTTGAAAGGAAATCGTTTGTCTTGGTATGGGCATGTAATGAGGAGAGACGAAACGCATGTGACTAAAAGAGTGATGAATATAGATGTTGATGGATGGAGAGGCAGAGGAAGGCCAAAGAAAAGATGGATGGATTGTGTGAGGAATGATATGAAAGAGAAGGGAGTGAATGATAGCGTGACGGTTGACAGGGGAGAATGGAAGAAGAAAACGTGTTGCGCCGACCCCAAGTAATATGGGATAAGGGCAGGAAGATGATGATTCCGTACTTGTATTCATTGATGATATTCTGTACCTACTTAACTAATTTGTACAACTTTTCTCAAATATGTAATAAAAACCCTGCGTCGCCGTCGCCGGGCTGACGATGGAGCTAAGAATTAAAAAAAACTGAAAAGTAAAAAGCACTAGCGCGAAAAAGTGGCACTTTCCGCATAATTTGGCTGCTTGGAAAGCGCTGTTTTCGAGCACTGTATGCATTGTAAAAAAAAATTCAGTCGAGTTCGTCAAATTGAAGTCAAGGTTGTCTAGAGTAAATTAGATGTGAAGAATTTGATGTTTCGGTTTTAAGCATTAACTTAAAAAAGCGTTACGTTTTTCTGTCCAAAGTACCTACAGCAAAGTGAACCCCGTACCTACACCTTAAGGTTGCTTTTTGTATAGCACTAATTCTGCCCCTAGGTCCTTTGTTCTCGTCCAACAATAGAAAGTTGGAATGGAGAGGGAGGTGTGAGGGGGTGGGGGGAAAGAGTAGGGGAGGGGGAGGGGGAGGCGATGTGTGGGGTGAGAGGGGTGAGAGGGGGGAGGCAAACAGTTTTTAGACAACTGCCCCAAAAGGTGTGTAATGTTTTTATTATTTGAGAAAAAAATTACAAATCAGTCAAGTGTACAGATTATCGTTCATATATAGTTACCTACTATAAAACGAATACTTCATACTTCATATTAAATATTCATTAAATAGGTATGCTTGGCTGAACGTATATTTTGCTCGTGCCTTTTTGCGATACGACGTGGCAGCTATTCGTACATGCGCAGTAGTAGATTGCTGAGCGCGCATGTATTTAAAATAATCCCGCCAGTTTATACTAACTGCTTGCTTAGTTCAGAGTCGATCTGTGTAAATCTGCTAAAAATGTCGAGTTCAAGTGACGAATTAATTAATTTAATCCCGGAAAATGTTAATCAAGAAGCACAAAATGCCAACAACAGCCTCTTAGCGGCCAAATCAAAAGAAAAATATTTTTTCAATATTATTTTTTATTTCCTCACACAATGCTTAATAAGAAGTTGTGTGATACTCGTGCGTAAGATGTCATTCATAATTCGTTGGTATGATGATTCTTAGTGAAGATAAATATCACCTGCATGTACTAATAACTGGCTAGATAGGAAACGGTCTAGATAAAGTGACATAAATAGTTTTTGTAATAAATTCTATTACCAAATTATTCTAATAATACTGTAATAATAATAACTTTTTTTTGAACGTCATGCGCTCATACTATGGGGCTACAAAGGGAGGAAACAATCTGACCGCGTACCGTGTTCGGATGCTCTCTCTTTTTCAGGTGCTTGAGCGAGCTGTCAACGTTTCGGCACAACGACTGTCGGATCAGGTGCGGGTCATCCAGCGTAATCATATGTTGGATGACACTGTACTTGATCGCCTGCGAATTGAAATGCAGAGTAGCCATGTCATTGCCCCTCGCCGTCGCAGATTAATATAGTACCACCACATTCTGACACAAGCCAAGTTGACGAAGAAAGCGATGACAGGGCTACAAACGTAAGTACCCAGTGCAATGAAGAATTGAGGAGTGCTTTGGAAGGTGCGATTCTGGAATACCGATTCATGTCTCCCGAACTTAGACCACGCTTACCTCGTTTGCCCATGCATAACAAAAATAGGGCGCTTGTGGCGGCTCTGGATTCGCAGTTGTCAAACTATTTTGATTGCTGCGAAGACCTCACCGATACTCATTCGATTCAGTACTGCGCGGCTGTAGCGGCATGTCGTGTAGCTCACGTCAAATTTGCTAATGATTCTAGAGCTACACGACCGAAACCAGCCGTACCAGCTTGGCAGTGCAGAATTGAGCGCCGTATTGGTGGGGCCAGAGCGCTCATCGGCAAACTAACCTGCTTCTGGGAGCGCAATATTCGCCCTAGAGTGATGCGCTTTGTGAGGCGGGCGCTCTCAGGGACTGATGTCAGCCCTCAGGACTATATGTCTCGTGTCACAGAGCGCATCGACTTCCTGAAGCAGAAAGTCTATGCATGGGCAAACCGTATTCGTAGGTATAAGCGGCGAGTGGACCGATACACTCAGAATCGCACCTTCCAGAGCGATGAAAGGTGGTTTTATAGGGGTTGGGAGCGACCAGACCAAGGTGCGACTGACACGCGCCTGCCGGATTATGATGCCATGTGTTCTTTCTGGCGCAGTATCTGGTCGGTGCCTGTCAGTCACACCGAAGGTGATTGGGCTCGGGAAGTCGAGCGAGCCTGCGATCCAATACCAGAAATGGGGGCTATTACCATCTGTCCCCAAGATGTAGCTCGTGCAGTCCGTCCGTTACCTAACTGGAAGTCTCCAGGGCCGGACGGACTGCACAACTTCTGGATCAAATGGTTTCTTGGATCGCACGCTCGCTTGGCGGCTCAGTACCAGTCTGCTTTAGAGTCTGGTCCGCTACCCCAGTTCCTAACGACAGGAGTTACCCATCTGCTCCATAAATCAAGTAGCACCGCGGAACCCAAAAATTATAGACCAATCACGTGTTTACCAACGGTCTGTAAAGTTCTTACATCCATTTTGAGAGCTAAAATTAACGAACATATAGACACCAACTCCATCATGTCTGCCTCCCAAATTGATGTAGGAATGGGTCCCGTGATACTAAGGAGCTACTCCTCATTGATATGGCCATTAGCCAACAGGTTCGTCATTCCCGAAAGGATCTGTCGACATGTTGGATAGACTACAAGAAGGCCTATGACTCGGTGCCACATACATGGCTCGTGAGGGTGCTGGAGTTGTATAAAGTAGATGCAACTCTGCGCACCTTCCTGATGTCGTGTATGGGGCAATGGAGGACGGTCCTTCTCTATCCAGCATGTCGAAATATCCAGAGGAATAGCGAACCGATAAGGATCGAGCAGGCATATTTCAGGGCGATAGTTTGAGTCCGCTTTGGTTCTGCTTAGCCTTGAATCCTCTAAGCACTCTGCTGGAGTATTCAGGTCTAGGCTATCGGCTGCGGAGAGGTGGTCAGGTTATATCCCACCTCCTCTACATGGATGACCTAAAACTCTTTGCCCCCAACAATGTGCAACTGATGGAGCTACTGAAAGTAACTGAAACTTTCAGTAGCGCCATCAGGATGGAATTTGGTGTGGACAAATGTGCGGTCATGCATGTAAAGCGAGGAGAGATTGTGGAATCCGTGGGAACCCAGCTCTCGGATTCCATAAACCTTAGAGCCCTCTCCGCATCCGAAACCTATAAGTATTTGGGTAAGTCGGAAGTGTTGACCATCAATATTACTGACATGAAGCAATCGTTGAAGGAGCACTTCTTTGGCCGCCTGAAGAAAGTATTTCAGTATTATTTCAGTATTATATTATTATATTAGTAGTATTTCTATCAGGCGGAAACAAGGTGCGCGCCTTCAACGGTTGGGTCATGCCGGTTTTGATGTACTCTTTCGGCGTACTCAAATGGACTCAGACGGAACTCGACGCCCTGGATCGGAGGGTCCGTACGCTGTTGACTGCATATCGAATACATCACCCACGGTCATCGGTAATGAGACTGTATATCCCGCGAAAGTGTGGAGGCCAAGGCTTTTTAAACGCTAAGACTCTCCACAACCGCGAGATATGCAGTCTCAGAGAATATTTCCTGGAAGCCGACGTGGGGATGCATCGAGATGTGGTCGCGGTGGACAAGGGCCTCACCCCGCTCTCCTTGGCTAAAGAGAACTGGCGCAAACCTGTAGTGCTTGACACTACCGATCGCAGGGAGGTATGGCAGAGTAAGGAGCTTCACGGACGCTTTTTCCGGGCCCTACATGGATCTGATGTAGATTTGTTAGCGTCCGTAGCCTGGCTGCGTTCCGGTGACCTCTTTGGGGAAACCGAAGGTTTTGTCTGTGCAACTATGGACGAAGTTATGATGTCGAACAACTACCGGAAATATATTGTGAAAGACGGCACGGTTGACATCTGTCGGGCATGCCACCATCCGGGAGAATCAATCCGACACATTATCTCCAGATGTTCTCGCCGTGCTAACGAAGAGTACTTGCATAGACACAACCTTGTAGCCAGGATTATCCATCAGCAACTTGCACTGAAATACAACCTTGCGGAATCGGCAGTGCGAACTATAGGTATGTGCCCGACCCAGTTCTGGAAAATGGAAATATCACATTGTACTAGGATCAATCCATCATCACTGACAGGACTATTGTTGCCAATAAGCCTGATATAGTGGTGATGGATCGAATAGAACGGCGCACAATGATTATTGACATAACGGTCCCACATGACGGGAACCGAGGTTCCCGTCATGTGGGACCACTTTCACGAGTGAAAGCCGAGAAAAATAAACAGATCAAATATCTTGACTTGGCTCGCGAGGTTGTCGACATGTGGGTTGTGGACTCAGCAATCATTGTGCCGATAGTCGTGTCAGCATTGGCTGACACGACTATCCACGCCACGCCATTGGGCTTAATTGCCAAGAGCATCGACCAACATCTAAAGAGGCTCTCGTTGGGCAGCTGGATTAAGGGCCTGATTCAGAAAGTGGTACTTCTGGACACGGCGCGCATTGTTAGGAGGTTCCTCTCTCTGGAGCCCTGACCGCCGGTAGCTTGGACCCTGTTCCCGATACCGGTGGGCTACTATGTTTTATATTTTTAAATGTTTTTTTTTTTTTATTTTATGTTTTTATAAAAAATATTTAAAAATGTACAGTATAGGTACAACTAAAAAGTGAAAAATAAAAACTTTTTTACAAAAAAATACAACCGACTTCCAAAAACAACACTACAAAGTGAAAAATAACTTTAATTTCGGAAGTCGGTGTCTGATTAAATGTATTTTCGTTTTTGCCACAGACTTCCGAAATTAAAGTTATTTTTCACTTTGTAGTGTTGTTTTTGGAAGTCGGTTGTATTTTTTTGTAAAAAAGTGCCATCAAAAGTGCATCATAACCATACCTCTCGTGCAGTCTCCACCCTTTTTACATGATGAACTACACTCGGATATAATGCCAATATCAACTCAGACTTTGCTTTTCTGTCAGCCGTCTCCCATGTCGTTATAGTAGTAGGTTTTGGCTTTTCTCCACATACATCCCAGAAGTCATTCTTTATTAACAATGCTTTCACCTGTACCTTCCAATTGTCGTAGTTGTCCTTCGTCAATAATTCTATACCTATGTAGACTCAAAGTCATTTTTCTTCCTACATGTAGTAGGTACTCTACAAACTTTCACAATTTCGAATTATTTTCACATCACACTGCTCTGGGCCCACAACCTTTGTTGGGGACGCCTGCAGAGCGAAACCACATGAAATACTGTTAAGCATGTATTTAGGAAGGTATAAAGAGTTATTATTTCCTTTATTTCATTTATGTACATAGGTAGTAGCTATCCCACACAAATTCTAATATCACTACCTGCAGAACAAAACAAACTAGAACATCATCCATATAAAAGTGGGGAAAAAATACGTATTATTGAAGCTAACTCAAAAACTGTCTAAGCAAAGATAATAATTTTATTTGGGACCAACTGTGATGTTTACCCTCTCAAATAAATTTAAAAAAATCCAAATCGGTCTAGCCATCTTCGAGTAATCGGGGAATACCTATACATAAAAAAAAGGTTCCGACGAATTGAGAACCTCCTCCTTTTTGAAGTCGGTTAAAAATTAGAGAGCTTGTTTGTATCAAGAGGACCTGCAAAGAAAGCGAATTTAATGAAAAGACTTATGTTACAAAGAATGAGTGAAAACCAAAAGGTTTGTGAGCAGCTTGATTCCTTTTTTGAAGCCGTCCACAAATTGGAAGAAATGGATATAAAAATCGATGATGATTTGTTAACGATCATGTTCCTGTACAGTCTTCCGGGAAGTTATGACAATTTTAGATGTGTTATAGAGTCTAGGAGATGAGCTCCCAAAGCAAGAGTCTCGCTCTGCAGACCTCCCCAACAATTTCCGACTCGTGTCGACTTATACAAAAATGCCGCTGGTCGGAAATCACCTACTTTCCGCACTTGTAGGATAAATACAAAATGCATTCTTTCTACAAAATCAAAACTATGGTCTAACTGTTAAAGATAAAGTGTGTATTAATGTCGTGCAGGAACAGTAGGAAGAATTAACTAATCAATGTTAGTGATAAGTAGTAGGTAGTAGTAACTATCATAAACTGTGTATTGAAAATTGGTGTTGGACCTGGTTCCAACAACCCTGATCTTGACCCTAAAGACCCTGGGGTCATGCATATTTATAGTAAAAAGAGGCTTTCAACCTCGTGCAATTTATTGAAATTAATACCCGACTGATTCGCCAATTCATACCGAAAAGTACCTACCTAATACCAATAAAAAAGTAATATTATAAGGGGCCCGAGTCGCACAAAGAAGAGAGGTTTGGAAAGAAAAAGGGACACAATGTACCTACGTAAGTTAACAAAAAAAAAAAATATTAAAATTATAGATTTTATGCTTGCTTTTCCGCCGATGCCCCAGCGATCATATTCTCAGGATTTAGGTAAGACGGTATTTTGATAACACGGTAAAGATTCGAAAGGTCTTTAGTCCAGAGGCTGTAACGCGTTACTGTTTCTTTTGGAGCTTGCACCAAATTACAATCCGACATAATTTTTCTCGGTTTGGCAGAAGTGCTGAAAAATAACAGTAGTGGATTAATTCATACCTATATCTGTCTAACGAAAGTAGCTGATAGTTAGACCTTTGATAGACGCATTCGAGCAAGTTCATGTCCTTATCGACGACCTTTTTCGCCCATGTGTCACCCTAAACTAATAGTTCCTTAAAGTAGATATTTTAACTTTTTTATCTAATGGTTTGTCAAACAAAACCGACTGATAGAAATTAATGTGTTTAGAGCCCTTCCAAAAACCAAAGGTTGTGCCAATGCCATCAGGCCAAGCCACAAGCCAAGCTAAAATCTATCATGAGCTTTATCGCCCACACACTAAGCTCAGTAAAGTGTGCATGTATTTACCTATTTTTCAACACCGTCATGAGAAATTAGTAACAGCGGCCATGACTGGCGGTCAACTGACAAGCTTGCAAGGTCCTCAAATCACTATAGGAAATTAATATATTTGCACTCACGTTATGATTGGATCTTTATACAAAGGAGGATCAAGAGGAATCTTCATGGTAACTTTCATAAGGGGACAAGGAAAGTGCACGTTGCCCAATGAAAGGACGCCGCCGCAGCCGCCATCTTCCGTTTTCTAGAAAAAAAAAAGTTTCTCTTCGCGAAGTCTTTAATGTGTATTGGGTACAAATATCCCACCCTCTTAACTTCTCTTTTTTAGGGTTCCGTAGTCAACAAGGAACCCTTATAGCTTGGCTATGACCGTCCCTCTGTCCGTCTGTCCGTCCGCACCTTAGCTCACAAGAGACTCTTAGTACTAGAAAGCATGCGTGCATGTATTTGGCATGGATATACGTATTCATCACGGCGACAGTGGTAAAATGAAATCATGAAAAATGTTTTTTTTTGGGTTGGTACCTTCTGTACATACGAGTAGGTATAGGTACGTAACGTGGGGATGTTTTTTTTTCTTCGTCTACCCCATGGTGTGGGGTGTTGTTGGATGGGTCTTTCAAAAATATTGCAGGTTTGTGGAAACAATTTTTCGATTTAGGGATCCGTTTCTGAAATAAGCTTTCAAGTACAAATTTTTGTTAGAGTCAAGTGTGCCCCCCCCCCCCCCCCGCGCTAGCTAGTTAGTGATGGGTGAAAAAAATCACGGAACCCTATTACTGCGCGTGGCCCGACACGCACTTGGCCGCTTTTTTCATGTAAAGATGTCGGTGTTCGGTTGTCGCAGCTCGGCCACACAGGACGTTTTTCTGGGTGTCGATTTCGCATTAACATATTTTATACTGATGGGGATAAAAACTGCCACTTGCTCAATGTACCTAGGCGCCGCTATTATCACGTGTCCAAGAATTTGACAGCTAGCTCAGTGACAGTCATCCATCATCCATATACCTATTTTTGTGTGGTAGACGCTTCCCTTTTCTTTAGGTCGTCTTATTTTAACTGTGATAAACTCCAAGTCGCATACATTTTTATCTACATAGTTTTCGTGTATTTGTGATCGACACAGTAGTGAACACATATACAACAATGGCGGTTTGTGGACGAACTACAATGCTGCCACCTATGACGAGCTTACCTACAGTTTTTAACCCCGTTCCGCCCTGTCCATTTTTTGTTTTGTCCATTATTATTTCGGTAAAATTACCTACTATGCTAACCAGCGTTTAAAATTCTACTATGTGTGAATCCAGTCAACACGATAATTGAGGACAGAAGCAGCTCTAGATTACAAAAATTTTGTGACTTGTGGTCAAATGACTTCATGAAATTAAATACTCAACTTTATTCTATCTCACATAGATCTATATTTCACTAACCCGAGGTAATCTTTTGAGGACACCGCGGAGTAATGTTTTGCTTGACGGTTGAATATTGTGTGATATGTCCAAACATATTTATTTATTTATTTATTTTATATTCTAAGATTAAACTGGTAAGTGTACTCACTTGTATAGACTTCTTGTGTTTCTTGGCATGTGCCAGTACGTAGTTGCACCACTTCCAAATGTTCTCATCTGCAGCGCCACGCCTTTCCAGCCTTTCTGATAGGTCAGCCAAGTTATGTATCGGTTTCCGAATCTAAATGAAACCATAAAAGTAATTTTATACACGTAGGTACGATATGAAATTGATAAAGCTTTCAATACCCGCTTGCGCGAACGAAGCGCTCGGCCGCGTCAAAATAAAAACCCGTCCACTGCACGGGCCGCTGACGTCATCCGAATGCGCGCGCGCCACTTGAAATAAACAAATCGATAACCGACCAAGTGTTTCTCGGAAGGCTCTGACCTTATGTCTTTAAAATGCCAGCAATCAGGGCTATATTTTAGAATGCGTTTCGTTTGAATGTATGATCGTATAGAATTCACAAAAATAGGTATGTAAAGAGCAAACACAGTTAGCTTCAGATTTCTAGATACTAGATTACTAGATTTTCTAGAAAGAAAAAACAAGTGATGACAAGTGAGTGTGGTGATGAGTGGTGAGTGTTTATGGTTTAAAATGCATGCCATGTTAATTCTTAACGTGAAACATATATAAAACTACTTACCACAGTACAATATTCATTATTTACAAGCTTCCGAAGTTAAGACAAAAACTTGTTATTGTTTACTTTAGATTTTATGACAGCGAAAATAATATTTTTTTAATGTCATAGACTAGTTCAGTGAGTGTTGTCGTATCTCAAAAGGTTCGGACACAGATAATCTATCATAGTAAAGGCATGGATTTAGATATTACTACTTAATAGTGGTGGAACAAGGTTAAAAGTAAAAAAAAAATTTGCTTGGTATAGAACTTATACCACGTACAGTTACGGAAAATTGACTCTCGGGAACAACCTAAACCACGTTCGCACAAGCGGGTACCGTTCACGTAGTGTGATTTCACCGAAATATTAATTATAATACATAAGTATAGACCAACCATTCTATAAATGAACGCCCCTCCACAGCGGTTACGCTTACATGCAAAGAAGTGAAGATAGAGGCAATACACATAATTGGTTTTTGTCATTGGTTGCTTAGTCACCGGCGAGTACTGTTAACAACTAATCTAAATACATACCTTACAGACAACTTACATAAAAATATACACAATAACACTGATTTTTTTCATGCAAACGGTACCTACCCGACTTGCCCAAACGTCCAACAGCCGGATTTGTCGGCCAACTATTGTATAAATGACGAACGCGCGATAGCGCGAACGTGTCGTTCCATACAAAGCGCATGCTCCCCGCAGTACAACGTATTTCCTTTCACACATTGAAATAATCACGTTTTGTGGAGGGGCGTTCATTTTTAGAATGGTTCATCTCTACACAGTTGTTTTACAAGAATTGATTGCATATTTGATTTAGTGATCGCAGGTTCGATTCTCATGTCGGGCAAAGCGTCATTGAGTTTTTCCACCAGGAATTTCAGTTAGCAACAATTCGTACTTGTGCCCGATTTATAGACTTGCCCCCTAAAATTTTTACATGGAAATTTAATCAACATTACAGGCGATAATGTGGGTTGTGGATGTTATACCCTTCGGAAAATACACTGACAGGCAAAATTTTATTTATATTTTTAAAGGCGAAAAAATAAAAACAACTATTTACAATCGTCGGCTTGGTCAGCTTTTCAGAAATGAATTGTCTGTGCGAGTAGGCCGTCGCGGACTTCTCGCTGGGTCTCAAACTCATGAGCGGCGGGTGCTGCACACAAGGCAAAGTCGCTGTTGTGCTCGTCCCCATTGTGCTTATTGGAGCCTTTCGCTCATGTCGAACGAACAATTCTAGACTTGTTTCATGGCGGAGCAATAGGTCCTGTAAGTAATTAAATCATGTAAATTAAATTAAATTAATTATTTAATTCAGGGAACAAACACCTCTAAACATTTAAACGATGTTACTTTTAAACTACAGATATTTTCTTTTTTTTTTTTGTATGAACAGACTATTATCTATATCTGGGATTTTTTTTAATATTCGTATTTTCGTTATTAAAAATAAATATTCCTTATGAAGCCAAACGGTACGGTGCGGCATGCGGCTAAGGGCCGGTTGTTTCAAACGGTTGGTTAATGTAACTAAGGGCCCCTACACATTTACAGTCCGCTGGCAGTTCACCGGCTGGCATTTGACAGTTTTTATGAATGACCGCCTGCCGGCGGACTGTGTAACGTGTGGGGCCCTTTACGTACGTCAAATAATGACGACGTAAGATGTTTAATGTACGTTAATTAAAACAAAGCGTTGTTCCACTGCAAAAAAACCGATTGTCTGCGAAACAACGCTTTTTTTGGTTTGACGATAGTTAGCGCCATTTTTGACATAGGTATATGCACGCGTAGGTATACGTCAAAAATCATAACGGTATAGTCAAATAATAACATATAGTCTTGTGGAGCACGACTAAAATAAAAGGTTATTATTAAATAAAATGAAATAAATCTAAAATAAAAGGTATTAAAATAAAAGAAATAACCAAACAAACGATGAGGGCGCCACTGCGCGCTCCGTAGCCTCGTGGACGTGAAAGAACCCGCCCTGAAACGCATCGCCCAGTCGCACAAAATCACCAGCACTAGGGGGGGAATTCGTTTAACCCCTTACATGTAATCGTTCATGGTCGGCGTTGATCTTCGTCCTGGCTGCTAACTCGACTCGAAGCTCATCGACCAGGTACGCCCAGTACTTGTTGACCTTGGCGTAGTCAGCGAGTTGCGCACGAGGAAGGTAGGACAAGATAATCTTCCCGATGGACGATGGCAGCAGCTGCACCTGGAGAAGCAAAGCAGACTGCATGATTGCTTTATTTTTTAAGAATTATTTTTGAACTGTAATTATTGTAATTCGCAGGCAATTCTACAAGTCAAGTCCGCCTTTGTACGGTATTTTTTTACTTGTGCATAAAGTTTTAATAAATAAATAAATAAATAATTCTTGGGTTGGTGGTGTGCTGGCTCTGAGCCCCTTGTTACTTTTCACATTCGAAGAAAACTGTGTTTACAGCCGGGTTTGTATGACAAATTGACAACAGGCCAAACTGCCAATTCCAGAATAACAGGTTGGTTTTTGTCATGCAAGACACACATTCCTGACAATATCTCCTAACGATACGAGTATCAATAAGGCAACAGCACCTATAAGGAGTTAAGCTTTTAAACTTTCGCGATTTGCACACATTATAAACAAAACTAAAAACGGGTCTTCTCGCGATATTCCTTTTTACGAGGTAAACAGGTAGGTACCTACTTGTTTCCCGACGTTGAAAACGTCGTTGTTCTAGGGTTGTGTGTAGAAGCACCGACAGTGACAATAATAAAAATTGTGAAGACCAAGTGAGGGTTGATGCCAATATCCGCACTTTACGAAGACGTCGCTGAGCTGTCATCAGTCCTCCCGTGACCACGATCGCAGCGAGGCGGTCGAAACCGTCATGTAAAGAACTCGAGTCTTTTAGAACTCGTATTTCAAAAAGAGCTAGAGTCTTAAAAACAAGCTCACGTCTCAAAAAGAACTCGAGTCTTAAAAAGAGCTCGAGTGTATCGAGTCTTGAGCGTATCAAGGTTGATTTATTTAAAAATACATAGACATAGTTCATGTGGCAACATGCTAAATGTGACCTTTAGGCATGGCATTATTGGGCACGCCACAATTTCGGCGATAAGTCCGCTCTTTGAGGAGTGGTTGGAGAGGCGCCACGGCGTCCTCACCTTCCGCCTGACGCAGGTCCTCACCGGACACGGTTGTTTCGGGAGGTTCCTGTTTCGGATAAGGCGGGAGGAAACGCCCGGGTGTCACCATTGTGTAGATCGCCCGGAGGACACGGTGGAGCATACAGTGGAGGTCTGCCCAGCTTGGGCGGAGCACCGCCGTGTTCTCACGGAGGCGATCGGCGGCGGCGATCTCTCGCGTCCAAACTTGGTCCAGGCCATGGTGCGGAGCGAGAGTGCATGGGAGGCCGTCACCTCCTTCCGCGAAGCAGTAATGCTCGCAAAGGAGGAGGCGGAACGCGAGAGGGAGAGGCAACAGCCGCGCCCTCGCGCACCTAGCCGCCGCAGGAGACGCCCTGGGCGGCGGGAATCTAACGCTAATTCCCGCCCACCGTAGGCGCGGGCTTGCGGATGACGAGTAATGGGCAGCTCGCCGTCCGATAAGGACCAGGCCCGGGTCGACGGCGCGTTGTGTTCCACGCGCGCCTCAAAGAGGTCTCAGCAGTGACGGGGTCCAATAGGGCCGAAGCCGCTGGGGTCGCGGGTAGTTCGAAAGAGATACCGTGGCACTGGCACGGGCAACTGAAGGAACACGGGTGGGTTTTAGTCAGTAAAAGTCTGACACGCCCTCCCGCTCTGCCCGGAGCGGGAGAAGTCATTTGATGATTTCCCATCCACAAAAAAAAAAAAAGGCATGGCATTATTAGGTTCTGTGTGTACCCCAAGAGGGATAAAAACGTGACACTATTTATTATGTCGGTACGGATCAATTTTTATTGTTTGTTATTTTTTATTCCCTGTTTATTTATAAAGGAACTCAAAATGGAAAAGAACTTGAGCGCGACTCGTCGCGTGAAACGACTCGAGCTCGAATCAAGATCTCTATGTAGACTTAAGTGTTCTAGTCTGGGGGTGTTGTTGTAACGAGTCGAGCTGTGCAATTTGTCAGCTGAGCCTAAAATTTAGGACTCAAAAGACTCGAGTTCTTTACATGACTAGGTCGAAACGTCGGGAAACAAGTAGGTACCTGTTTACCTCGTAAAAAGGAATGTCGCGAGAAGACCCGTTTTTAGTTTTGTCTGTAAGGAGTTATTAGTACTTTTATAATTTCAATACTAACTAAGTCCACTGTTTCGACATTTTCAGGTTTCGGACGGTTGACTTTCCATATCTTTCGCTTGGAGCCGTCCTTGAAAGTCATCTCCAATTCCTCCAGTTTCAAACTGTCGCGCATCGATTTTATCGTTCCATTCCACATGGTCAAGTTTGCGTCCAACTGTGAAAAATGCCGCTTGTACACGTTATGAAAAGTCACTGGGCCTACGCAAGAATTCGTGTCGTTTGTACACGAACTGTGTACCTACACTACTTCTATACTGAAATGCTACGGTGCTGAACAAGAAAAAATCTTGTCTGCGCTAGACACGACGCGCTGTGTTGCTGCGGTATAGGTATAGGGAGGGGTGGGGTAGGTGAGGTGGTCCACCACCTCTCCCTCACTTCAGTGGTTCAGGTTATTAGTGTACGCATGGACGTGTTGTATGTTACTGCTAGTACCAAATTTACTACGTTGCACATACGGAAAATAAGACAATTGAGGGGGGGCATTTATTATTATATTAGTGAGGGGGAAGGGGATGCGGTAAGCCACACCCCCTTCCCCCTCACACCCACAACCCAGTAAAGTCTCTTGTATTTTGTTGGCTTTTTTATTTTTTTAAACAGTCTGTCCCAGCCACCTTTAGGTAGGTAGCAAACTACTTTATTAAAAAAATATAGACTTCATGTAACTAAAATAACCATTAGTATGACTCAGATAAACTAAAAAACAACTAAAAAAAATATATTTAAAAAAATTAAAAAACTAATAAACTATGATCGTCGATTTGTTGAACACGATTATTTTCTTCACTCACAACCAATCGAAAATTATTAACAGACTTGACACACAACAGCCTACCATACTCTACGCACGACTGCCCGAAAACAATCTTATTGTGTACACGATCGTTCCTAATTATTTGTCTTGTCTGCAGCACACACGACAAGTTTTCGTGCCTAGGTCCGACAACATTCTTGTCGTGGGAACATGATGAATTGGTCCTGTCTGCAGCAGACACGGTGAATTTTCTTAGCATGTACAAGCGGCCTTACGCGGCAAAGGAAAGGATATTTTATTAGTCTATTCCAAAAGACAACATACTTTTTTAACAATTAAGCTTTAGTTCCAATAATATTGTTGGTGAAATCTTTAATAAGTTCTTGAAACGCTAAAGTTTTTAATTGGTGTATCGTTGGTCTAGTGGTCGCAGACGCTACTGCTGAGCATGAGGTCCGGGGTTCGATTCCCGGGTCGGGAAATGAAATGAAATGAAATTGTTTATTCTGTAAATATCTTGGAATCACTTTTACACGTCATATTAAAAAAAATATAAGCTAGATGAAGTCGACATTTCCTATCTGACTACCCTGAGAAGAAATGGCGAAACAAACTCAGGGGTCAAAGTCGCTTTTAAAGTCCAGCCATAATCTTGGTCAGATCATGTGAGGACTATACATAGTCAGACAGTCAGTTTCAGACATGGTTCTACAGAACCATGTCTGAAATGGCCTTTAAAGGAAAGAACCATACAAATCCGGAAAGAATCCGGAGTCACACGCAGTCTGTTCAATTACGGACCCGATTCACACCGCGTTCGTGTGAGCGGATATTGTAGCTCCGAATTTTTTATTTGTCTGTCTGCGACATAGAGCAACAGGGCCCCCCGGTGGACTCCGGTCCGCCGGGGGCCGTGTTGCTCTATGGTCTGCGATGTATTGTTTGTGCAATTTGTTGTAGGTATGATTTCAAATATAAGTTGGAAGAAGCTTTTTAGTGGGCGTTTTTGTCGTAGTTAGGTTTGTTGCGTTTTGTCACTTCTCTCGCTCACACGGGACCAAATTTTCAAAATGTTAAATAAAGTAAAAAAAAATTAAAAGATGCATTTTTGAAAAATGTAATCAATAATTGTACTAGTAAATAATATTAATTTAATAGGTAATTATTAAAAACACATTTTTATTGTGGCATTTATCTATCTCATCTCAACAAAAACAGATAATAATTTTTGAGCTGAGTTTATTGACAACACTAGGTACAGAAATGTATTTTTTATAATTAGGTACCGATTAAATTAATTTATTTACTAGTTCGCCAATTGATTACATTTTTCAAAAAAGCATCTTTTCATTTAAGAGGGTACCGACCGCGCAGTGCCGCCCTTATCGTTTGTTTGGTTTTTATTTTATTTATAGTGGCCACTTTTTTCCGTTTTAACGATTTTAATAAAGCTTAACAATATAAAGCTACTATTTGTAATAATAATAACGTATAGTCTTGTGGGGAGCACAATTATTCCGGCTCAATTTTCGCATTTTCATTCTAAAATAAAAGAAATAGCCAAACAAACGATGAGGGCGCCACTGCGCGGCCTGTACCCTCAATTTGGTCCCGTGTGAGCAAGAGAGGTTATAAAATGCGACAGCCCTCTTAATTTTAATTCTTTACTATAATAAATTGTTATGAATAAAACAGAGTAGGTACACTAACCGCTCTTTGTGCCTCTGAGAGCGGCGGCGCCGGCGCAGCAACACTGAAGACGGTTTGTTTCGCGTCACCTGCTGCTGCGGCATCACGGTTGTGTGACTGGTCTGTTTTCTAAAACCAAATTATTATAAGTGGGAGTAATGGTCAAAAATGCCGTGATGACCCTTTGGTTAATGGTAATCCGGGCAAGTAGGTACCAATGTGCCTTTGCCATTTAATTTATGTACAGACGCCAGCAAGTCAAGCAACCCGAAACTGTCAAATTTTCCCAATCAACCTTGAACCTATTGCTTCAGCGATAAAGATGAAAATCTGTTAAAGAAATTTGACAGATTGTAGTAGCTTGATGTGCTTGCGTCTGTACTTTCTGAGTTTATCTTGGACATTACCAGGACATTACTAACATCGGTGAAGGAAAAACATCGTGAGGTAACCAGGGACTTATTGTTAATATAAGTCTGAAATTGCCAACTTGCCTTTTGCAACTGACTTTTCCTTTATGTGTGCTATGAGAGCTTGCTTCTTGCCAAATTTCATGATTCTAGTACAACGGGAAGTACCCTATCGGTGTTATTACAAAACGAGGTTTTTCTTCGTCATGGTTTAAACCATCGAGCCAGTTTTTGTAATATGAACCTAGCTTTGATAGAAATACAGTTCTTTATACAAAACTGACAACTTAGTCCGGTACCAAGTTGTCAGTTTTGTAAAACTGACATCTTAACGTGTCAGAATAAAGCTCAAAATTCAAAAAAGGGTCCATGGTTTAAGCCTGGGTTTGAAGATGAACCTTGTTTTGTAATAAGACGGTATAGGTTTTGATTTACTTGCGAGTATCAAAATATGTCGCATATAATGGCCGTATTTTTTTATTGCGTTGACTTAGAAGCTTGATTTTTTTTGGACTTCAAGGGACCATAAGTTATGTCCCTTGAAGTTCTAAAAAAAATCAATAACCCACGTATTTGATATTAATTTCAACATGATACCTCCACGCGTTCCAGAGAAATACGGCCTTGACAGACAGACACGGACAACAAAGTGATCCTATAAAGGTTCCGTTTTTTCATTTTGAGGTACAGAACCCTAAAAATGTACACGCGGGGGTGAACTTTACTTGGAATACATTTTAACACACTCCTCTGTCACTACCCTAAACGATATATAAAAAAAAAATATTGTTTTAAATAAATACAAAGTTAACCAAATTTGGCGTAAATTCCTCATGGAGTCTGCTTCCAGTCTAATCGAAGCAGCTAAATACCAATATTTTACTTTGAGCGACTGCCCATCTGACCTCCACAACTCAGTTACTGGGTAACACGTAAGAAACAACCCGGGTAACCTGTCATTAAAAGGCTATACTGAATGGTTGCTGAGAGACGGTAGAAACCAATAGTCAGATGGGTGGATGACATTATCTGTTCTGTGGATGACATTCAGAAGATCGCGGGTAAGACTTGGTTGACAGCACAGACCAGGGAAGCATGACATAAAAAGGAGGACATGATGATGATAAACTATTTAATACCATACCTGAGTAACAGGTTGGTCTACCACGATGCACTCCTGGATGTTTTTTATCATCAGATCCCGGTTCCGTTCAAACAGTCGTTGCGCTAGTTGCAGCACCTCCCACATTGCAGGCCCACCGGCTACTGTCGTCAGTTCTGACAACACTAGGGCTTGAGGCTCCTTGGAAGTGTCAAAGAATCGAACGGTGAAGCTTTGTGGAAAAAAAAATGTAAATCTCGAGACTCTCGAGAAAGATGGTATTTGTAGACTGCCACGTCCAGCAGTAGACTGCTAACATGCTGATGATGATGATGATTTAACCGTAAATATAAATGGATACAAGAGTAACTTAAACTTTGCTATTTATTAACTTTGATAGTCATGCTAAATGCCAGTGAGAAACTACTGCCGGTGCCTGGTAAAATAGATTTTTGTTAACATTTAAAAAGAAATGAAAACAAAATTATGAAATAACTTCGATTTCGGAAATCGGTGTGTTGGGATGTGTATTATAGTTTTTTACCTCTATTATTATTATTAGCATAGTTATCGATGGCGAAAAGTAATATTATTTAAATAACTAAGTACTTAATGTTACAGCTAACCGGGTCGAGTGAATGAAACCAAATGCGGTCGTTTTTCATGACTTGCGCTAGAGTGTGTGCAGGCATGGCCGTTCTGTTGTGATCTATCGGCGCCTGGTCGTAGCTGGTATACACGTGTCGCCTGCAGTGGAAATGTTCACATTAGAATATTTATTTAGTTTGGTCATTCAACTTAGCTATGGTATTAGACACGTCCAAAGTTGCATCATTACAGACGGTTTTCCGCTTTTCACATCCACACAATGAATGAAAGATTTATTGAAAACAGAAGTTACCAAAATTTAGAAAACAGATTTTCGCTAAGTGGCCTAGTTTTTGAGATATAAATGTGACCAAGCTGGGGAGATGCTCTGCAGATCGGCCACCTATAAAAAATATTATAACTTTTGAACCAGTGACCGACACATTCTGATATTAGGCGACAAATTTCGACTAATTAGCGACAAATTTTATGTGTTATCAAAATTAAAATCTCTAATGGCAGCCATGCCAGTGTCAGTCACACTGTAAAGTTAGTCACCAAGAGATAAAGCAAATTGAACGAAAATTCTACAACTCGGACCAAAGAAACGACGGATGGTATATGTGTAAATTGAGATGGCTACAGGTACCTACATACAATGTGTCGTTTTGCATCCTAACAACTTTCTCCATGGGACCAACATCGTAATCGCGAAAAATTTTTCAACTGACCCATAGAAAATTTCAATACCTACTCGACGCAAATGTATGGGACGGCTGATTATTTTTTCTCGATTCTTACGATGTTGATGCCATGGAAAAAGTTGTTCGGTTTAATGGTCTATATCAAACCCTTAAATTTGACGAGGATGCAAAACGACACGTTGTATATACTGAGATGACGGCTAAGCTAATAGAGATATATCTCTATTAGCTTAGCCGTCATCTATTCAGCGATTCGTCAGCGATTCGTGTCTTTTTCTTACATATACCTATAGGTATATGTAAGAAAAAGACACGAATCGCCGTCCCAAAATAAATTGGGATAAAGGCAGGAGGGTGATGATGGTAATGATGGGTTTGAGCCACACTGAGTTACGCTCATTAAGCTGCACCATTAATAAAGAAGTAGGTTGTAACTAACTCGCTAACAGACAGTACAGCATCCTTAGGCCGGCAATTCCACAAAGACTTGAGGAGCAGAGACAGTGCCCATGCACTGCGCAAGTCGTGAACCAAAGCAAGCAGGTATCTCTTCTTGTTCGTATACGATATGCGCGCGAACCAGTACTTGGTAGCCAAGAGATGCTTGCTGAAGGTGAGTGCTTCTTTCGAGCCGTCGAAGTTCTCTGTGGTGTTGGAGATTATGATTTAAATGCAGGTTGTATATAAGCAAAAGTAACAATCTGCCTAGCCTTTTCCCAACTATGTTGGGGTCGGCTTCCAGTCTAACCGGATGCAGCTGAATACCAGTTTTTAACATGGGGCGACTGCCTATCTGACCTCCACAACCCGTTAACTGGGTAATACGATACCCCTTGGTAAGACTGGTTGTCAGACTTTCGGGCTTCTGACGACCCGTAACGACTGTCAAAGATCCACGAATTACAGCCGGGACCAACGGCTTAACGTGCTTTCCGAGGCACGGAGCAGTTTCGGTATGTAAAGATGGTCACCCATCCACGGACCGACCCCGGCAAGCGTAGGTTAACCTGATGGATCGAGCCGTGCGGCTGTTATTACTTAGCCACGAGCTCCTCATATAAGCAAAAGTAACACAAACCATATTTTGGACCCAATGATTGCATGGAGAGGAAGTTTAAATTTTAAAACTATTTTGGTCTCCTGAAAGTTGAAATTAAACAACATAGGTGAATCGACCGTTCGGGAATTCAGCCTACTTACTTATGTATATGTTTGTTTCGGAAGACTATAATGGCAAGTTTACACAGTGCGAGTCGGCCTACCGAGTAGTTGCATAGCAGCAATTCGCACTGTGTGGCGTATCATACGATTTACTCGCACTTGCGTGTTGGACAGTAGCTTGCAGCCTAGTAAGTTGAAACATTTTTTAGTTTTCGAGTAGCTAGCGTGCGAGTCGGTAGTTGCAGTGCAGCATCTTGCACTTTGTAAAGAGCCAAGGCAAGCCGAGCTACTGACATGCGAGTACACAGTGCGAGCAGCTGTCTAGTTAGCAGCTCGCACTATGTAAACAGCCAAGGCAATCCGAGCTACTGAAATGCGAGTTGTGAGTACACAGTGCGAGCAGCTGTCTACTGTCTAGTCAGCAGCTCGTACTGTATAAACCAGCCATTAGCCTACAATATACCATTATCATACCCTGTCTTTTAGTGCGCGATAAACACTTGATAATAGTGGACAAAATATTAATGACTAGCCTTTGCCCACGGCTTCGCCCGCGTGGATGTCGGATAATATCCCACGGGAGCAAAAATCCTTCCTTATGCCTTGTCTACATTATAAAGGGAACCTCTGTGCAAAATTTCAGCTTTCTAGGTGCAAAGTTTCAGCGTTCAAACAAACAAAAAAAAGTATGTATGTCATGTCAGCTCCGATGCACGACTGGAGTTTTTTCCTGTTTTTTGTGTCATTCTGACTTTCTATTTTTCAGTCATTTCTGTCGGGTTGGGTTTCTTCAATGAATCAGTGCTATCCAAAAAGCAACTTTAAGATGTTAAGGCCTGATGGTATGAAGGATGGTACCCCCCCTCACCCCATCTCCTCTCCTTCTAAACCCCTTCACCCCACCTCCTCTCCCTCTAATCCCCCTCTCGCCCCTCCCCTGCCCCTTAACCTCCCTCTCACTCCACACCCTCACCTTCTAACACCTCTCACCCTCACCCTCCCCATGCCCATCCCCCTCCCTCTCTCAGCCCCTCACCATATCCCTTCTCCGCAAACCTCTCCCTCTCCCTCTCACACCCCCTTTACCGCTTCCCCTTCCCCTCTCCCCCTCGCCAATTCCTCCCCTTCGCTCTTCACTCACCACCCCCTTCACCCCATTCTCCCCCTCACCAACCCCTCCCTCTCTTCTCCTCCTTACCCTTCTCACCACCTCTCCCCTCCTTCACCCTCTTACCACCTCTCCTCTCCTTCACCCCCTCACCACCTCTCCCCTCCTTTACCCCTCACCCACCCCCTCAAAACACTCTCCCCTTCCCCTTTCCCTCATCTTCACCCCTTCCCCTTCCCCCTCCCCCTCTACCCTTCCCTAGGAGTAGTTTTGAAAAATTATGAATGACAAACTTTATTACTTACTTAGGCAAGTATTTGTACCAAGTTTCAAGTTAATTAACCAAATGAATAAGAATTTTCATATAAACTATGTTCCCTGTTTTCATCCCCACAGGGGTGGAATTTTAAAAAATCGCCTGGGATATTTCCGTAACTTGACTGAAAGATTATTTTCACCAATTTCCGAGTTAATCAAGCACCGCGGTAAATGCCCTGTAGAATTGACTACCCCTTTTCACCCCCTTAGGGGTAGATTTTCGAAAAAATGTGATTCACGTTATTATTAATTTTTGGTCTCAAGTATAAATATGCTAAGTTTCGAGTTAATCCATACAAACTTTGAGACCCCCCCAATTCCTCCTTAAGGGGTAGTTTAGAAAACTAAAAATGACAAACCTTATAATTTACTTAGACGAGTATTCGTGCTAAGTTTCAAGTTTAATTAACTCAAGGAATAATATTTTTCATACAAACTTTCATCCCCTATTTGAACCCCTTAGAGATAAAATTTCCAAAAATCCTTCCTTATTCCTCGTCTACATTATAAAGGGAACCTCTGTGCAAAATTTCAGCTTTCTACGTCCAGGGGTCTGGGCTGTGCGTTGATGAGTCAGTCAATTAGTCAATCAGTCAGTCAGGACTTCTCTTTTTATTTATACAGGGTGGCCAGAACATTGACGTCCAAAAATAAAATTTAGGTCCCTCGTATCGTGGGGTATCCGAATCACCCCCATGTATGTTCCGCGACTTTTCATAGTTTTCGAGTTACGAATTTTTTTCTGATTTTTTGAGAATGATCGACCTGACCAATCTAAAAAAATTTAAAAAAAAAGTACATGGCTTTGTCGCGATTTTTTTTTTGCAACTGAATCTTCGTGAGTAGTACTTTTATGCATAAAATAATCAGCTTCGTAACTGTGATGAAAGTTATGAAAAAGCCTACTTAGGAACCATGAAGTCAACTGTTTTAATTTTTTATTTAAAGTTGAAAAGCTAAGTCATAATTTACCGAACGTAATTTTTGCACTTTAGACCAACTTTTTCATAACTTTCATCACAGTTACGAAGCTGATTATTTTATGCATAAAAGTACTACTCACGAAGATTCAGTTGCAAAAAAAAAAATCTCGACAAAGCCATGTACTTTTTTTTTTATTTTTTTTTAGATTGGTCAGGTCGATCATTCTCAAAAAATCAGAAAAAAATTCGTAACTCGAAAACTATGAAAAGTCGCGGAACATACATGGGGGTGATTCGGATACCCCACGATACGAGGGACCTAAATTTTATTTTTGGACGTCAATGTTCCGGCCACCCTGTATAGATAAACATACCACAATGCATATCAGCTAAAATCAAATCGTTGATTAGATGCACTTTTTTCGTGAGCTCCGCAAACGAAGTCATCCTAAAGTTTTGTTGTGTCCAAACACTTGTTATATAAAAAATATCTATAAGCTATGATGTGCTTATTTATAAAAATATGTCGCTGTCCAAAACCGACACTGTGTGTCACTGTCACAATAGATTTTCTTTTTTACAAATAAACAGGTCATCTTTCATTACGAGTGCACAGTACCTACTCAATATAAAATAAAAAAAACTGTGTACTAACAGGGTAAGCTAAAAATAGCTGGCGTACATAAATTCTATTGTTGATTGTAAGCAATTTACTTGCCGGCTGCATCAACAGGGTCAAGATTACGACGACCATTACGCAGTTCATATGCCTACGTATGATGTTCCAGTTACAAATGTCCGGCGATGCTCTGTCAGTGTGTCTGTCAGTCAGAAGCTATCATGACGCGCGAGGACACGCAGGTCCTATCACAAACTGTATCAGTCAAATCGAGTGCGAAAAGTGCCACTTTCTGTAGATTCATCTCCGTTGTTATTTTCGCGGCGTTCGTTGCTGTTGCATACTTCCTTATCAGAAGACCTTATGACTCGTTAGGCGATCCTTCTGATCAATATACTGTTAAAAGCATCCCGAAAGTCTACACCCGGTTAGAGGGTGAGGTGGATCCTGAGGAGAGGGATGTGTTTCAAGGTTTCCGCACGTCGTTCCTGCCACCCGAAGAGATAGTGCTTGCTCGGTCGAATGCAAATTCTAAACGGGAATATTACGAGGGTAATGTGACCAGTGACATTCTGATATGGGGTTCTTCAGACAAGCAGCATGCGACACCCACCAGGGTAAAACGATTGAGCCATTTTACGTTCACTTCACAAGATTATGAGTAAGTTTTCAAATTAAATAAAAGCTTTAATTCTATTACAACTTTTCTTGTAAATCAAAAGCCACCACTGCCCTTATAATATGCTACAGTCAAAGATTCTTAGTGCATACCTACCTGGTGTATTTAGGAGATTGTACTACCTACTTTTAGCAAAGAAAGACATCATCGGTTGCATAAAGACGAGGGTGGCGAGGACAATTACGAAAACAATGAGAGTGAAAGTGAAGCTGAAGAGGAATACGAGAATTCGGACACTAGCGAATCTAGCGATCAGTATGACGACGAAGATAGAGATATTGAGAGGTAACTCCTTATAACTTAAGGGATCTTAAGAGTAGCGGTCTACTTTAATCATAAGTCATATACCTAAGCCTCATTAAGTCCTTTACTACTATACCTAATAACCTAATGATAGTGTAAATCAAATATTTGTTGCCAAGTGTTATACCAAACGCTCTTAAGGTTTTTGGGTAGTATAGTCAGCGAATTTAGTTAAAATAGAAATCGATTTTAATAAGGGCATAGTATAGTTTGCTATGCCCTTATTAAAATCGATTTCTATTTTAACTAAATTCGCTGACTTTAATACCATAATTCTTCAGCTACACATTTGCATTCATAAAGACCGCTTAAGACAGCATGACCATGTCCATAACCATGGCATGCTTATTGTGCCATTAATCTAACAATCTGAACTGCAACTGTCCCAGTGCGAAATATTATCTTTGTAATGAGTCAAAAATTCACATTTTTGTAGCTTATATGCTTGTATATAATATATAAAAAATGCCTTAGAAATAATATTGCAAAAAATTAAACGAACAGCAGTTCTCAGACTAAACTAAACTGACACGCGTCTGCCGTAAAAATCGCTCATATTACTGCTTGATTGAATAGCATAGTTCGTCCGGAGATGCACGTGGACAGAGGCCCTTTAGATGACGTGGTGGAGCAGGTTCGTGGCCAGCCTGAACTGGAAGAGGCCGAGATGATCTCCTCCGCACACATATACAAACCAACCAGATCTTACGCAGGTATTCATTCAAGAAGTAGTTTATATAATAAATATACCTATATTCTAGCGACCCGCCCTGTTTTGCAAAGGAGCAATGGTGACATGTCAAAACATCGAGATTTCTGAGCTATATCTAAGTTAAATAAACATATAATACGTTTCCAAATGAATGCTCTAAATTATGCTGAAAAAGCGTCAAAATTCATTGTGCAGTTTAAAATCTGAGCGATCACACAGTGAGACACGAAAAGTAACTTTGTTTTACAATATGTATATATTTGTAAGGTAGAATTCTCATATCTCCCTACTGCCAAAACGATTCTACGGTAGAATCGTTACCAAGCAAGCTAAAAAATTACACTTATTAGTACTTTTCTTTTATCAACACAAACGGTCAAATGAGCAATCAGTTTATTCCTAGTTCCTTGTCACTCACAGGTAATTCTATAGCCATTAAATAATTCTCCTATCCATTGTGTGATAGAGAGCTAAATCAATTCAATAATAGTTTGTTCGTTGTGTCACGAATTATCCAATTGACTCTTGTCAAAAACGAGCCAAGGTTAGTCGTACGACAACGTGCAAGTCCTACACAATCAAGGTACCTAGTAGTACTTTGATTGTGTACGACCTAATTTGAACATCCCAAGCTCAGACATATTCAATCCAACTATTTTCAGGTATTCATGCATTCTGGAAAGGTCAAGGTGACAGAAATCAAATCAGAACTACACAAGCAAATATAATGAAACAATATATGGACGCTGAAGCAGATCCGTGTCACGACTTTTATCAGTATGCCTGTGGGAACTGGCCTGCGCTTAATCCCATCCCAGCTGATAAAGCAGGGTTTGTTATTGCCAATTAAATATATTGTTGTGTATTCAAAAAACAAGAAAAATAATAATACGTTCAACCTTTTCAGATACGACACATTTGAAATGCTCCGAGAAAATTTAGACACTGTTCTAAAAGAATTATTAGAATTTAAAAATAAAGATAAGATACACTGCAAGTATCCAGGATCTAATTTAGATTTAGATGATAATTTCTTACAGTCGATGAAGCATCCGAACAAGGACTCCAAGGTGCCATTTAAGTCTGAAGTTATGGCCACACTAGAATATATATCTCAGTCAAAAGATTTATTAAATAACACTGCATCTGAAGAATACCGCTATAATTCTAACGATGAGGAAAAATCGCAAATAGTATACCGCATTCGCAGATATTTAGACAAAAAATCAAAACAAGTAATGAAACCAATATCTAAAATCAAGACAAAATTTCGAAAGTACTTGTCTCGTAATCATAAACTTAAAAAAGAAAGAGCGAAAAGATCTGACGCAGCATCTAAAAATAAAGTATTTCGAAGAAAGTTTATAATTAAGTCTAAACAAATACGAAATGGTAGAAGATTAATGGCATATAGTGCAAGACATAAAAAACGAAGAGAAACTGTAGCATTAGATGGAAAAAATACATCACCGTCAACAATAACGTCAGCTAAAACTAAGACTAATAAAGTTCGTTCGGCAGACGATCCCGCAAACGGTGATGCTGCTCTGAAAGCAAGATTCCTCTTCAAATCTTGTATGAATTATGGAATCCTAGAAAAGCGTGCACATAAACCCCTGGTGGATTTATTAAATCTTCTGGGTGGCTGGCCGATCCTTAAGCCTGACTGGGATCCCACCAATTTTGACTGGCTGGTATTAATGGCAAAACTTAGGTTATACAATAACGATATTCTTATATCAGAATGGGTTGGACCTGATATAAAAAATTCTGATGAATTTGTTATTCAGTTTGACCAAACGAGCTTGGGTAGCGTCATTTTTACTGTTTCTATTTTGAATATAATTAAACTTACTTGGTTTATAAATGTATACATGTACTTGCAGGATTACCAACACGGGATTATTTCTTACAAGAATCGAATAAAGTGTATTTGGCCGCATATAAAAATTACTTAATGAAAATTGCAATATTACTGGGAGGTGATGATAACCACGTTCAAAAAAGTGCAGACGAACTGATTAAATTTGAAATAAAGTAAGATTTTTATTATTTTCACTACAAAGCATTTGTCATAAACATTTTAAATAATATTTGTAGAGAATATGTCACTCCTTGTCATAAACAATTTCGAAATTCCGTAATTTCACTAAAAGGTCTTCTGAAACATTCCAGCCTAGCAAAGATCACATCAGCACCAGAAGACAGGAGAAATGTATCGGAGTTGTACCGAAGGATGCCACTAGGGAAGCTAGAGGAGCTGGTGCCAGAAGTGAAGTGGAGACGATACCTGTGCATCGTGATGAACAGGACCGTGCAGCCTAATGAAACGGTTGTACTGTTTGCTCTTTGTTACGTTAGGGTAAGTAGCCCTCTATTATTTAATCATTTCCTAGTCCAGGGGGAGATTATCAACTACTGAGACTACTTCTCGAACGGTGAAATTTTTATACCAATTAAGGAAATCAAAATAAGGATTTTGTGCAAGATTTTGTTTCCGAACTTTAACTTAATTATTATTTTGAGAAATTATGCAACTGGGCTGATTTTGATCCAGATTAAAAAATCTCATTACCTACTTATGCAAAAATAAATTTCATAAGGACAAAAGAAATTAAATGTAAGACAAATCATACATTACCTACTGTGTTTTCATTGGCAGCATTTAGTTCAATTGATACATGACACTGATCCGAGCATTTTGGCAAATTACCTGCTCTGGAGATTCGTGAGACATCGGGTCAACAACCTTGACGACAGATTCCAATCTGCCAAACAACAGTGAGTAATCGTTATTGTGACCTTTAGTTACTACTATAAATCTTTTCGTTGCTGAGTTTAATTGATTGCAAGTCTGTTGAATAACCAATCGTTTTTACTTCACTTCTTGGTTTTACTGCCTAGTTAGCAAGTGTTTTAAACATTCTCCAGGTTCTACTTCATCCTATTCGGGCGAGAGCAAGCACCTCCAAGATGGAAGAACTGCGTATCACAGGTGAACTCCAACATGGGGATGGCATTAGGCTCCATGTTCGTCAGGAAATACTTCGACGAAATGAGCAAAAATGATACATTGTACATGACAAGAGAGATCCAGCAGTCATTCAGAGAACTGCTCCATATGACTGATTGGATCGATGATAAGACAAAGAAACTGGCAGCACATAAAGTAGACGCAATGATGCTGAGAATAGGGTATCCCGATTTCATATTGAACAAAAAAGAGTTGGACGAAAGATATAAAGAAGTGAAGATACACCCAGACAAATATTTTGAGAACATTCTAAACATACTGCAACATTTAACGAAGATGGAGCAATCGCGGTAAGTAACAAACCAAGTAAAATGAAACCCTTCTGGATTGCAGAAAGTGTACTGCAGTTTGGTATCAAATGTCTAGTATATGTAACATGTTACCTACCAGTTCAGTGAGGCTACTCATCTCTAAACCAAGTAATCAGACTATACGTGTTTGTGTTAGTAATACGGCGTGTTATATACAGTACCTGGGCGACCGAGCTCTGCTCGGGTGTAAATAAAGAAAACGAATTTTCTCAAAAATGAGACATAGGTAGGTAGATCTATTTTGCATATGGTACTTATCTACTTAAAAAAATATATATATATATCAACGAAGTGAAATAACTGTTTGAACTCATAAATTACGAACAAAAAAGTTTAACTGCTTGTAGTTGTTAATACGTTAACGTTTTTGTTGACGCCAAAAACGTTAGTTCGGTTCATGGCAGGAGAGGCAAAAGAACGATGCCCAAACAGCCTTGTCGGATTTGTAAAACCATTTATGTTTGTCATCAGTTCTAATTTCTCGTCAAACCACCAAATGTACAATAACTCATTAACCTTTAAAAACCAGTGTTTACTTTTAACTTTTTTAAATAATTTAATGGGAGACAGCAATGAGGTTTTTCGACAGTTGATATTTAGTATTCACATCAATAGATGGCGCCTGGAAAAACTAATCGAGATTTATTAAAAGACAAGAATTTTTTCTTCTTCTTGTCTTTTGTTAAGTTTATAAAACATCTCCCCTCAAGCATCGGTTTTGCCCGGAGACGCCGCGTGGCGTGAGCCGAATATTAGTATTTTTTGCGTAGAAATGAAACTAAATCAATGCCGAATATGTTTCACACACTGGCAATAATATTTGTAAACCATTTCCAGAGAATACCATCTCTAGGGCCTACTGTTATATTTAGCTCTATCGAAGGGGAATCCTTGATGTATAAGCATTATTCCCACGGCAGGGCAAAGGCCTGACCGTAGCAGTAATAAAATCTATTCCCCTTACTCTAACATTACCTTTCCCTTGCCTTTGTTCTAGTTGTTGTTTCCTGACCCTGATTAATGGTTTTGTTAATAAGCTTTGTTAAATTTTGTTGTACAATAAAGCATATTCCATCCATACATTCATCTATTCATTTTGCTCCAGTATCGGCCAACCAGTCAACAAGACATTATGGAATACTGCTCCAGCTGTGGTCAATGCGTACTACAGCCGCAACAAAAACCAGATTATGTTCCCTGCAGGAATCCTGCAGCCTCCTTTCTATCATAGACACTTCCCCAGGTCTCTGAACTATGGCGGCATTGGAGTTGTTATAGGTGAAGTACTTAATTTTTCTTTTCTGGCTGATTAATGTGCAGCTTGCATGGCACTGGATGAGCTGCAAGCTTTGTTTTCCCGCAGCTCTGTTTGCATAGTACCTAAAGAAAAGTCTGCTACTTAAAGTGCTTAAGCCCTACACATACAATGGTTAAAGAAATATTTTGCGTTTGCGCAAGTAAACTGAGCAGACAAAAAAAAGTCAGGAAAAATGCTTGTTTTTAACTGGGTATGAAACGGATCTGATGACCTTTCGTCAGATTAGCTATTTCGTCGCTATCCCTATTAGGTCACATTCACTAATACGTCACCTTGTGCATCTAGTCAGTTTTCTTAACTCGTTTCATGCTCTATTTCGTCTCATTCCCAACTCGTCCGATGCATATGTACAATGTACAGTCAGCGTCAAAAATATCGGATTGAACAGACTGTTCACAATGATCTCAACACCTAAAAAAATTAAACTTTACCTTAATAAGTAATTGAATACTGTGTTTATTCTTAAACATTCCGTGTTGTTCATAATTTTTAGATCATTTCGAACAGTCAGTTCGTCCCAATATTATTGACGTGGACTATAATAAATAAGAAGCAAAAAGGTAAAAAAAAATATAACGTTATTAGCTACGCCCCGCGGTTTCACCTTGTTGTATATTCATACTTATTAGGTGTATACCTATAGGCTAAAAGTTATGGTTTTGTACTCTTTACACTATACTTGTCACTTCTATTTTTGTTCTTTAATAAAGCTGTTCCAATTCTTCTAACATTGTTCTTTAATTATATTATTCCTTCAACACGTTATCAGCACGAAGCAAGAGCACCTACCTACCTAAGAAGGTACTTTAAAAGAAGATAATGTCAGGGAATAGTATGAATTTTCAAGGTATTCAGATGTTAAAAACCGAGACGGATAACCAACCTGGAAGTTCAAAATGAGGATGCTTCTCATTCATGAGGAGTTGTGGACTTCGATCACTGGGTGCAATTATTCTCGGAGGATTGACATCTCGGTACGAACCGCTTTAGAGAATTCGAATGTTGATGTAACCAGTGAGTTGGTTAAGGCAAAACTATTAAACGAGTTTTCTAAGGACCCTCACCAGAACGAGGTGGCTGCGCTACATTCAACAGGTTCTACAAGCAAAAAGAAGAAGTCTATAATCTGCTTTAAGTATAGACAACCAGGACACAAAAGCCCCGAATGTCCCAATAAGAAGGACAAGAAGGCTATGAGTGTGTCAAGAAAGGTTTTTAAAGGTACAGATTGCCATCATAATGAAAAGGTGGAACAGGCTGTTGTGAAGGAAATGGCTCTTTCTTCGCCGGCTGCAAATTATGGGAAATGGATTATTGATTCCGGTTCAACCATTCACATGACTCCGCATCGCGAGTGGTTCAGCAGTTATCGGCCAGTACAAGGTGGAACGATTACTGTGGCTAATGGACAAAAAGTGGCGGCTGTAGGTATTGGTGATGTATCCATTGATACGGATACTTTGGCGAACAGAATAGAGAATGTAGTTCATGTTCCCGATTTGAACTGTAATTTACTTTCAGTAAGTATAGTGGTAGAGAAGGGTTACTGTGTAGTTTTCAATAAAGAAGACTGCGCTATTTATGACTCAAAGTGTGATGTAGTAGACAATAAAAATGTTTTAGTGTATGGTTCTTTATGTGATGGGCTGTATACTGTCGATTGTTCAATTAAAATGTTCAATAATGTTTCAGCTAGTCTTGTGCACTCTGATTGTTCCAACTTCCAGCTCTGGTATAAGAGGTTAGGACATCTGTGTCGAATTGGCATGGATCTACTTAGAAAAGGTCAGGCTATCGGCGTGGGGTACACGGAGGTTGACAAGGAACCATGCATACCCTGCATAGAGGGTAAGCAGTCTAGAAAGCCTTTCAAAAGCTTAAAATACAGGCAGGCTACATCGCCACTTCAATTGATTCATACCGATGTTTGTGGACCTTTTTCTACAAATTCGTTTACAGGTAATAAATATTTTATTATTTTTATAGATGATTATACACGTTTTATTTTTGTGTATTTTATGTCTTCTAAAACTGAAGTCAAAACTAAGTTTTGTTCTCTTTATTCTCATGTCGAGAGACAGTTTGGTGGAAAAATAAAGACCTTGCGATCAGATAATGGAACTGAGTTCATCAATAAGGATTTGATGGATTATGTTCAGTCACTGGGTATCGATTGGCAAACGACAGCACCTTACAGCCCTCAGCAAAATGGGGTAAGTGAACGGTGTAATCGTAGCATAGTAGAGAAGGCTCGATCACTATTGTCACATGGTTTTCTCTCAAAAGCTTTTTGGCAAGACGCAGTGGAGACAAGCGTCTACTTGAAAAATCGATCACCACATCGCGCGCTCAGCGGTAAAACACCATTTGAAATGTGTTTTAATAGAAAACCCGATCTGTCTCATCTGAAGGTTTTTGGATGCAGAGCACTTGTTCATGTTCCATCAAGTCAGCGATGTAAATTGGACATGAAAGCTGAGGAACAGATTTTTGTAGGATATTCAGATGATCCTCATACTTATTATTTCCGGAATGCGGCAAGTCCTAGACGGTTACTAAAGTCAAGAGATGTTAAATTTTTTGAAAATAACTTTACTGGATTGAAGGAAAATATTGAGCCTATAGGTACTGTGAACTCTGATATTGTCAATTTGCTTTCACAATCACCATCGCCAGCAGTTTTAAGACAAAAAGTACTACCCACCTCTTCACCAGGAAGATGTGAGGTAGATGCTCCTAGCATAGATACTTCTTTCATGGATGCTGAGGATACTGATGTTGAAATCAATGAAGCAGTCAATGTAGAGGTCAACAATGTTGATGATCAGCAGTCAAGTGAGGCTACAGATTCCTCAAATGAATCTAGTCGATATCCTTCAAGAGCTCGCAAACCACCGGATTATTTCTCATATAATACTCTGCTAGACGATGGGTGCGATGATCCAAATAATTATCTAGCTGCGATTAACAGCGATGAGAAAGATAACTGGATCTTAGCAATGAAAGATGAGTACAATGCCTTAGTCAGAAAGGGCACATGGGTTTTGGTAGACAAGCCAAATCGTAAAAAGTGTGTTTTTTGAAACGGTCACTTTATGGATTGAAGCAGGCACCAAGAGCCTGGAATACAAAGTAAAAACAGACTTTGTCAGTTCTTGGTTTTATGCAAACATCTGAGCCGTGTATTTTTAAAAACAATGCGAACTCAGACTCCTTGGTTCTGGTTGTATAATGTCAATTTGAAAAATATTTTTCATCAAAAGATCTTGGACAAATTAATTTCTTTACGGGAATTAATATTCACCATGATAATTATGGAATGAAGCTATCTCAGCATACATATATTGAAAAGATGCTAAAGAAATTCAACATGCAAGATTGTAAGGGTGTTTCTACCCCACTGGTCAAGAAAAACCTTGAGCCTAGTATTGGTGAGTGTGAGTACCCTTACAGAGAGTTAGTTGGCTGTCTAATGTTTTTGTCTGTAAATACCAGACCAGATATAGCTTACACCGTGAGTTACTTGAGTCAATTTAACTCTAAATTTGATCAGTCTCATTGGAATATTGCTAAACGATGTCTACGTTATCTGAAAATGACAAAAAATTGTGGTATTACATTCAGGAAAGAAAAAGGTAATACTACAACTTTGACGGGTTTTTCAGACGCAGACTGGGCAAATTGTCCAACTGATAGACGATCCTATACTGGGTTCTATTATGAACTTGCAGGCGGCCCTATTTCGTGGGAAGCTAAAAAACAGCCCACAGTGGCTTTGTCGTCCGCTGAAGCTGAGTATATGGCATTGGCTACAGCAGTAAAGGATGCGTGCTTCTTAAAACGACTGATATCCGATATAACAGGTAAGTCGCTTAACATAGTTTTGTATACGGATAGTCAGAGTGCACAAAAATTAGCCATGAATCCGGTTCACCACAATAGGACAAAACATATAGATGTTAAGGTCCATTTTGTCCGAGAAAAAGTGAACGATAAAACCGTTGAACTTAGGTATATACATATATATACCGACAGGTTACCTGCAGATGTTTTGACGAAACCTTTGGGTCCAACAAAGCACCGCAGTTGTTTGCAAAAGATTGGTATATCCTAGTTTTTTCGTAGTGGTTTTCTTTACTGGTTTTTTGTGGATTTGTGTTATGAGTGCAATGCAATTAACTTTTTGAGGGAGCATGTTGTATATTCATACTTATTAGGTGTATACCTATAGGCTAAAAGTTATGGTTTTGTACTCTTTACACTATACTTGTCACTTCTATGTTTGTTCTTTTATAAAGCTGTTCCAATTCTTCTAACATTGTTCTTTAATTATATTATTCCTTCAACACACCTGCGTGCGTAAGTCTCGAACCCGTAGGAATATCGAGAATATCTATTGACATGTCAGAATGCAGAAGATTACGAAATTTTAAATATTACAAGCGAAATCAAAGAAGGCGGAAGTAAAATTACTGAACCTATATATTTTTTTTAATTTTAAACATCTATTGCGCGATTCTGTGTAAATCAAAATGCTAGTTAGGTACCTACCTTTATGTTACGAGAGAGTGCGTTCAGTTTAGTTTATTTTTATTTTGTTTCTTTATCGTCGTATTTATACTTAGTAAAAATTGAAACAAGATTGTACGAGTATTTAGGTACTTACCTAATTTATAATAAAACTTTTGTAGTAATTAAAATATTTGTTTTGTGCTTAACTGTACTTATGCATCGGACGAGTTGGGAATGAGATGAAATAGAGCATGAAACGAGTTAAGAAAACTGACCAGATGCACAAAGTGACGTATTAGTGAATGTGACCTAATAGGGATAGCGGCAAAATAGCTAATGTGACGAATGGTCATCAGATCCTATGAAACGCCATGATTTCTCTCTACATTCTCCATTTTCCCATTTTTTTCGCCAATTTTTTCTCCTACATAATTTCTCATTCGTCCTCAATGATATTTTAATAAAATATCATTGTTCGCCCTTAAATTTGCAGGTCACGAGATAACCCACGGTTTCGACGACAAAGGTCGTCTGTTTGACTGCGACGGCAACCTTCACCGCTGGTGGTCAGATTCCGCGATAGAGGCCTTCCATCGTCGTGCGCAGTGCCTGATCGATCAGTACGGACGATATGTAGTGCCCGAGGTCAACATGAAGCTGGATGGTGTTAATACTCAGGTGTGTTTGAATTCAAAACTTTATCCAACGAGCAACGCTACAAGGTTCTTTAGCCGTGTGGCCGAAATTGGAACGAACGCCGCCATTTTGTTTTTTCAATATAGGTATTTCACCAAGCAATTTTTAGGTTTAAAGAATTTAATTCTCATAAGAACTTAAATAACAGTTCACTTAAAATGAGATACAAAGTGCTTACATCTTTAATATAAACTATCATATTTGCCTCTGGGGTGTTGGTGAAGTTATTTTTGTATATAAATGATTCTTGAGTTTTGTCTTAAATATATTCATACTATCACACTTGTTTTTAACTTCCAGTAATTTTTCACAAATGTACATAAAATAAATCAGCGCCCTCCTGTCAACGTCATTCCAGTGCCAAAAGATCTTCGTAGCAGTGTAATATTAGGTTGGGGAAAAAGTCTTTTCGCATTATAGTATGTATGAACTTAAAATAAAATCTCTTTGGCTATACTATTTGTATCTGGCTGGTTTTGGTATCATTGAAAGTTTATATTTTAAAGAACATAATTCCAAATACAAATTAGGAAAATGTGTGATTTTCATTTGTTTTTCGTACTGTCAAGATGAGTGAATGTAATGAAGAAATTCGATACATTTTAAAATTTTACTACAAAAAAGTTAAAACTGCAACGCAAGCCGCGAAAAAAAATTGCGATGTTTATGGACCCAGTGCAGTGTCTGTGAGAGTAGCACAAATTTGGTTTAAGCGTTTTCAATCCGGAAATTTTGAAGTCAAAGATGCACGTCGCTCTGGTCGCCCTATTACGGATAAAATGGATGCCATTTTTGAAAAAGTGGAGCAAGATCGGCATATCAGTAGTTACGACGTAGCTGAAGAACTAGGAATTGACCACAAAACAGTTTTGGCGCATTTGAAAAAAACTGGGTACACAAAAAAGCTCGATATTTGGCTACCTCACGAGCTCACTGAAAGAAACCTAATGAACCGTGTACTCATTTGTGATTCTTTATTACGAGGTAATGAAACCGAACCATTTTTGAAGAAGCTGATAACTGGTGATGAAAAGTGGATCACGTACGACAAGAACGTGCGAAAAAGGTCGTGGTCAAAGGCCGGTCAGGCTTCACATACTGTGGCGAAACCCGGGTTAACTCGCGACAAGGTGATGCTGTGTGTGTGGAGGGATTGGAAGAGCATTATTCATTATGAGCTGTTACCACCAGGCAGGACTATCGATTCTGAACTCTACTGCGAAGAACTGATGAGATTTAAGCAAGAAGTTGAGAGAAAGCGGCCGGAATTAATCAACAGAAGAGGTGTGGTTTATCATCATGATAACGCTAGACCTCACACATCTTTAGTCACTCAGCAAAAATTAAGAGAGTGTGGCTGGGAGGTGTTAATGCATCCGCCGTATAGTCCTGACCTTGCACCTTCAGATTTCCACCTGTTTCGGTCTCTTCAGAATTCTTTAGGCAGTGTCAGGTTAACATCACGAGAGGACTGCCAAAACCAGTTGTCGCGGTATTTTGATCAGAAGTCCCAAAATTTCTATAGCAATGGGATCATGTCCCTACCTACAAGATGGCAAAAAGTTATCGAACAAAATGGTACCTACATACTTTAGATAAATGTAAATAATGTATATTAAAAAATGTTTTGAATTTTCTTAAAAAATGCGAAGAAACTTTTTCCCCAACCTATTATTTAACTTTGCAACGAGTGACATTTTACAGATTGAGAAATATTGTCTCATCTAGATTTGTAGGCGTTTTGCGTATTTACTAAGCAATTCAGAACGTCCATGGTCTAGTCACTAGACCATGGACGTTCTGAACTGAACAGTAGGGCTTCCAACCACTAATAGTAGTTGGAAGCCCTACTGCTAAGCATGGGGTTATGGGTCCCCAGGTTGAGCAAAGTTATTGAGTGTATTCCTTTAGTAATTTCTCAGTAAATAGCAGCCTGACGTCTAAATTTGTACCCGGTTGATGGCAATAAGCTCGCCCCTGTTATAGAAGGTTATTTTGGTGCGTAGTCATATACATTTCACCAAACAATATTTCACCAACAACGCGCCTCCCTATCAATGTCATTGAAAGTTATTTTGGCGCGTAGCCAAATACATTTCACAAAATTCACCAACTGCACCTCACTATCAATATCATTGAAAGTTATTTTTGCGCGTAGCCAAATACATTTCACAAAATTCACTAACAGCTCCACCCTATCAATTTCATTGGAGCGCCAAAAGATCCAAAACGCACTTTACAAGTTCTAAGGGCGGGAATACAAGTGCCTGTAGCTTGTAAAATAACTATGCAAGTAGCTTGCATGCCATTGTGACATTCACCATTCAGAAGAATCGGAAACTATTAGGTCTTTACCTATGAAATTGCCGTTCTGCAGTACTGGCCATTTCAAATCAAAATAATTTTTGTTTGGCTAAGAATTCTAATTTCAAATTAATTTTATTTTAAAAACATGGATTTTTTTTCCAAAAGTAGTCATTTGTTTATTGATTAGTGTTACATTTTCATCGCATTTCAATCTTTTTCGTCATCATGGATACGTTAAAAATTCGAGTAATTATGGAATATGAGTACCGTCGTGGCAGCAACGCGGCACAAGCGGCACGCAACATCAACGACGTTTACGGAGCTAACACTACAAACCAACGCACCACTTGGTTTGCTCGCTTCCGTTCTGGAAATTTCGACCTGAAAAATGAACCTCGCGGTCGTCCGAAGACTTTGGTCGACAATGACGAATTAAAAGCGATTGTGGAAGCTGATGATACACAATCTACGGCTGAATTAGCAGCAGCTTTCGACGTTAGCGTCAAAACAATATTGGTCCATTTGCGTCAAATTGGCAAGGTAAAAAAGCTTGACAAATGGGTGCCCCACAAACTCAATGATCGCCAGCGCGAAGTACGCGTCGAGACGTGCCTTGCAGTGCTCAACAGACACACAAATGAAGGAATTTTGAACCGCATTGTTACCTGCGATGAAAAATGGATTCTGTTTGATAACCGCAAGCGCTCAGCAAGTTGGTTGGATCCTGGTTCAGCACCTAAACAATGCCCTAAACGAAAACTTACCCCTAGAAAAGTGATGGTCACTGTTTGGTGGTCTAGCGCCGGTGTGATTCATCACAGCTTCTTACCAAACGGGGTGAGCATTACTTCAGATGTGTACTGTGAAGAACTGAACACAATGATGGAGAAGCTGGCACATCTCCAACCAGCATTGGTCAATCGCTCGTCTCCGCTGCTCCTGCACGACAACGTGCGACCTCATACTGCACAGCAGACGGTCTCCAAGTTGCAAGAACTGGGGTTGGAAGCTCTCCGTCATCCGCCCTACTCACCAGACCTTGCGCCTACAGACTACTACTTTTTACAGAATTTGGATAACTTCTTGGCGGGAAAAAAAATCAATACCCGAGAGGCAGCACAAAATGCCTTTGAAGAATTTGTTGCCTCCCGTCCAGCTGATTTCTTTAAGAAGGGCATCAATAAACTGCCACTGCGTTGGCAAAGATGCATTGATTGCATGGGTGATTACTTCGATTAATACAAATAAAAAATGCATGAAAAAAATTCGTTTAAATTTTTTCACATAAAACGGAAATTTCATAGGTAAAGACCTATTATTATGGTACATGTGTATTCTCGCCCTTAAACATAACTGGCGAAATATGGGATTACTATGCACCTCTTTTAACACTCCGGGGAATACAGGCTTGATGTTAGGTTAATCTTCTCGTCTTCAGGGTGAGAACATAGCAGACAATGGTGGCGTAAAGCAGGCGTTCCGCGCGTACCTTCACTGGGTACAACGCCACGGCGTCAAGGGCGAGACGCTGCCCGGACTCAACCATACTCACACGCAGCTGTTCTTCCTCAACTTTGCACAGGTGAAATTAGATATAACATGATTTAACTGAATCATTTAAATTATAATATAGGAATAGCTTATCAGAGTAACCAATGCGAGTTTCACAAATAGCAACATGGCATTGTATTTTTTTTTTCATTATGTTTTTCTCAATTCTTTATTGCTTCTAGAATTAAAATTTAAATTAAAATAATAATTAATTAATTATTAATAATTTTAATTGAAATTTAGGTAATGAAGTATTTATATTAATTGTTTTATTTGTTTAATTATGTATAATATGTAATTTGTAGCTTTCAATGTAAAAGCCAATGCAACCTTTTGTATGGACCCTTGGCATCATTTTTTTTTCGTTCGCTAGTAATGAAACTTAGATCACTATTAGAGGGCTATCTGAGATGTATAGAAAAACCAAGTCTCTAAACCATAACCTACCAGAGACATAACGGTTGCTATTTTGTATTTCAGGCGTTACTTTATAGGAATGCAATTTGAAAGTATTTACTGATTTGCGTTTATCATGCATATGACTATTAACTGTTCTTATTAACGTTATTGACACTATGGTAGGTCTTAACGATACTGTTGTAACAATACCTACCGGTAGGTTAATGATATTAATAATCAGCTAACTCCAAGTTATTAAATTTTGTACACATCATCATTCTCCTGCCCTTATCTCAATCTATTTGGGGTCGGCGCAACATGTCCTTTTTTTCCATACTTCTCTATTATTCGTCATCTCGGTAGTCACCCCCTTTCTAGCCATGTCATCTTTCTCACAATCCATCCATCGTTTCTTTAGTCTTCCCCTACTCTTATAGCCATCGACATTCATACTCAAAACTTTTCTCACGACATTTTCCTCACTCCTTCGCATCACATGCGGACAACATCACCATGACAACCGATTTCCGCACAACTTTTCAGTCACCGGTGCCACTTTCAGACTTCCTCTTATGTACTCATTTCTTATTCTATCCATTCGTGTAACAGCACACATCCCTCTTAGCGTTCTCATCTCAGCTGCATGCAATTGCTTTTCAATCATCCCTTTTGTGGCCCAACATTCTACAAGACAGCAGGTCTAATCATTGTTTTATATATCTTCCCCTTAAGTTTAAGGGGAATGCGGGAGTCGTAGATTGTTCCCGTGACCTGCCGCCATTTCATCCATCCAGTGTTAATCCTATGCTTAACCGTCCGATCTACTTCGCCATCGCTTTGCACGAGTGAACAGAGATACCAAAAGTCGGAGCAGACTGGGAGAAGCGCGCCATCAAGCGCTATGGCTCCAGAACTGGAGATACCGCAGAAATCGCAGAACATATATTCAGTTTTGGTTCTGCTGATTTTCAAGCCAACATTCTCCAGTTTCTGTTGCCATTTCTCCAAGCTGCTCCGAATCTCAGGTACGTCTTCACCGACAAGAACAATGTCATCGGCAAACAGCATGCACCAGGGTGCCTCTTCCTGTAGATTGACTGTACACATTAAGCAATATTAATTTTAAATAATAAGTGTACTAGACTTAAGGCTCCTACAAACAGGTGCGACACGCGATATAATCGCGTGCGACACAAGGCACCGCTTGTTGCGCGACGAGTGGTGCCTTTGTACCGCGCGCAAAATTTGAATCAGAATTATTAACGCTTATTACGCGTCCACTGGGTCTGAACCGGAGCGTACGCACCGTACGGGAGCGTCCAGATTTACAAAATGCCGGTAGGGTGCGTCCACTGCATTCAGATTTTGCATCGGCAATATCAACCAGTGTTTCCACTTTTAGGGATTTCTCCCTTTTTTAGGGTAAAATGATCAATATGGCATGGCTTAGGGCTATTTTATTACGACAGGGATGTATATGTACCTAGAGTTACCTGCATTGCGACAGGTCGCGGAACAATAGCGATAAAATATTGTTAAGTGTTCTATTAGATATTCGTTTGAAATTAGTTTTAATTAAAAATGTTTTTGTTTCATTCTTATTATCACTGTTGTTATGTTTTGTTATTGACTGTTACGTTTTTAAGATTAGTAGGTATAGTTGTTATCAAAGACATAAGTAGGTACTAATGACTTTTATTTTTTTTAAATTGAAATAGTATTTATTTAACTTTTAAGTTAGAGCCTGTTGCATACATTTGTCGACCATATACATGCTTTAAAAACAACTACTAATCTTTAAAACATATCACACGCACGGCAATTGATGAATTGCTATCATTTTCTATTGTAGTAATATTGTCAATCACTTCAATTGTAATTGGTAGACGATCAATTTGGGCATCAATGTGCATCAATCACGTAAAAATTGACAATTACAATTGATCATTTCGGGACCTTTAAACCCTGGTAATACGGGCGCGTTCATTGCGAACGTCATCAGCAGAAATACCGATCTCTGCCGCAGATTTGCCGATCTAATACACGCAGTACCATAGAAATTAATACAAAGCAACAAATCCGTACGGTGCGTACGCTCCGGTTCCAACCCGGTGGACGCGTAACTTTAACGTCATGAAATACACATAATTTTCAGGTATGGTGCGGTGCGATGCGTCCAGAAGCAATGCGCAACAAGCTAAAGACGGCCGTACACTCTCCGGGACGGTTCCGCGTCATCGGCACCCTCTCCAACTCGCACGACTTCGCACGGGAGTTCCAGTGCCCGCCCGGGACACCCATGAATCCTAAACACAAGTGCACTGTTTGGTGATACAGTCTTAATTAGTCTTCGTAAAATTTGCTGCATAAAAACACGGGTTAGCAGCACAAACACAAATAATTTAAGGCGAATTTCAAGAGCTGTCAGTATCATCGACACGACAGCACTTGAATGAGGTTTAAATGTGCTGACCGCGTTTGTTATAGTTTCATTAGTGAAATTCGTCCACAATGCCAGTGATGAGTCGGGCCCTTTAGAAAGTTTACTCATAAGAATAACACACGTGATCACAAGTGAAATTAGGAACGTTGAAAGTACCTAATTTCACTTGATGGTGCGCAAAAAATTTATCTAATTCAAGCCATGCAGCGTAACCGATCGACAATCTGCTAAGCCCCGTAACTCGTAGCACAATAATTGCTACGACATTATGCCCTTGCCGCTACGAGTGCTACGACGTCAGACAGTGTCGAAAAAGGGCTACGTACGTAGCGTACAGTTCTTCTAAACCTGGCCTGGCCTTTTCTCAACTATGGTGGGGTCGGCTTCCAGTCTAACCGGATGCAGTATTATACATGGAGTGACTGACTTCCACAACCCAGTTGCTTGGATTATCAAGTAACTCGGTCCCTCGTTAGACTGGTTGTCAGACTTTCGGCCTTTTTCAATGATCAAATATTAATGTAAAAATTTTCACTTTCATATCAGTCGGTGACTCAGGGGCCTTGGCAAAAGAGACCCATTTGCCTGTTCATGCATTTAATCTAAATTCCAATTCTTATCTAATATTTATACACACTAGATAAAAGTTATGTTCAGTCATTGCCTCGAATTAAAAAGTCGTGCCGTACATTGTTTCATGTTGAAATGACAACACACAATGACAATGACAACATGACAATGTACATCATGATTTTTTTCATTCATTCACGTAAAAACTCAAGATAAAAATTTATTTAGTAAATGACGTGTATCGATAGACCAAACCAATAAACAAAAGTCAAATTAGTAGTGGTGACTTTTGTTTATTGGTTGGTTGGTTGGTTTAACCAACTGTAAACTAACAAAATAAAAAAAAAATGCAATTTTATGAACAAATTCGAAAATAGACATTGAGTGCTCACTTTCCATTTGAGCTGTCTTTTTCTCGAACGTTTTTCAGTTGGTACAGTCACAAGCATAAATACCTTACTACGCAAGATTCAATAGCGTTTTGATGTACATTTTATGGTGTTACGAACATGCTCGAAGTAGGTAGGTATTATCAAAACCGCGCAAAACCATCTATATCTATATTATAAAATAAAGTCGGTTTTCGTGTCTGTCTGTGTGGTCGCGTTGTTCTTCTAAACTACGCAACGGATTTTGAAGAGGTTTTTACTATCATTTAGAGAATTTATTCCGAAAGGTTTATATATTTATTACATTAATATTTAACTTAGATAAATTATAATATAGAAACCTTCATGTTTTTTCAAGTCTTAAAAAACGTGCTAAGCAGGACCGGGTAGTAGCAATATTATAAAATGGGTATTTTCTCAAAGTTGCAATTGTTATTTCACGAGAAAATCGAATGTTGCGTTAGTATTACCTAATACTAACGCGAAAGCGATTTAAGCTCGTAATTGTAACTACTTAGCTGAATGTAAATCTCGGGTTCTAATCAATATATACGTTGTTAATCTTTTAATCACTTAATCACTATTTATTTATGAATAGGTCGTGTTTAAGACAATCCATGAACCTAAAGAATATCGATCGAATATACAATGTGGAGACAACAACTACCTACTACCTACAATATATGAAAATTAGGGCAATACTTGCGCTAAAGCCGATTGTCGCGTTACATTTTGTTCGGAAAACCGGAAGCCCCCTCTGTCGGCACGACAACGCGATCATGTTTACCGAACAAAAAGTGACTTATGGACGCAATGATTGCTTTGAAATTTGACGCGGCCTGACCACGCGCCCATGCGGTCATTGCAAGTTCGCGCGAACGTTGTTCGTACGAACTAGCGTCCGAACGTACCGGAGACGAACTGAAGGCCAATTCTCGTACCTAATAAATTTACTTTAAAAAAAGTAAAAACCGCCTTCAAAAACCAAAAACGAATAAATAACTTTCATAACAAAACTTAACAGCTTCTGAAGTCGGTGCCAAGAAAGGTGCATTGAAGAATTGAAGACACGGAATTTTTCTGAAAGTTATTTTATTCGTTTTTGATTTTTGAAGTCGGTTTTTACTTTTTTTTAAGTAAATTTATTTTTCCATTTTTAGTTGAATATACAATTACATAAGTAAGCCCAAGACGAACGAAAAGAAGAATCATCAAAATCGGTTTACTAATGCCGGAGATACAGTACATTTATGCATATTACTTCGTACATAAGAATAATTACATAATTTGTTATTTACTAATACCTTTCTGGAAATATGTAGATCACGTTAGTGAAACAATCATCAAAATTGGTTGATTAGTTTTTGAGGAAATAGCGGACAAACAAACATACATACATAGGGGTCGAATACAGAACCTCCTTTTTTTAAGTTGGTTAAAAACGTTCAAATTCAAGTCGCAATGTCATGCCAGGGACAATCAAATGTCAAAAATGTAGGTAAACGCTATACAATTTTTGACAGATGAGATTGCGAACGTTGTTAAATGATTGATCACTAATTTGCGCGAACTTAGTTCGTACGATTGCGCGATCAAACATACTGATACCTAACAGGTGGCATAACTGACATTCGAGCGAACGTCTTTGTGTTTCGCTGTTGGTTTCTCTATCAACGTAGCTCAGCAAACTAAAATTATATTGCTCGATACTAAAAACTGCGCATTTCTAACGTCCATTGTGAAGTGTGACTTATTAACGCGAATAAGCGATGCGATCCTCGACGGTCGCTTATATTAGGACACAACATTTTGACATACTCGATCGTATTCGCCCGGAGATCGCGTATTCGCGCGACGATCGCTTTAAATAGGACACAGCCTGATAGTATATTGGAACTATGAAATAAATCCTAGCATCGATATTAAAAAAGTGATTTTTTCAAACAAACTTTTTAGAAGTGTTGGGCCGAGACTATGCGTTATGGTTGGGGTGTTGGGTTGGGAGTAGCTATAATAATGATAGTAAATAAACAATTGGATATATTTGATTGAATTTTCTTATGCAGCTGCGCACTGGGAACGGCACCAGATAAACGCATTTTAATTTATTTTCGCGCTATCGTCTCCACCTTGTATTTTTGTAAGGACGAGAAATAGTAAGCCGATTGTGATATTAATATTTTTAGTCATTTGTATTTTGTTACTAAAATTTAGTATTAATTTTATTTTAGTAGTTGTACATTTTCTAGGTCAGTATTTATTTGTAAGCGCTTTTATGTGAATAGGTTTTCGCCTTTGGATTAAAGAGATTTATGTAATTGCTTTGTTTTCTTAACCGGTCAATCTCCATTAATGAAATGAGACACAATTAATTATATAGCAAAACTCCACATGATGGGTTGACAGGATAAAACAAAGAAAATATCCTTTTTGGGGGCAACAACCGGGTAGCGAAAAACTGTTTTCTTTTGTTTTATCGTGTTTGGATACCCATATATACCCGTCACGTGTGTGAAGTTTACACAAAAAACAGACTTTATAAACTGACTAGCTGCGCCCCGCGGTTTCACCCGCGTAGACCGGGATAAAAAGTAGCTTATTTGTTAATCCAAGGTATAAGCTATCTACATACCAAATTTCATCCAAATCGGTTCCGCCGTTTGAGCGTGATGGAGTGACAAACATACAAACCATACCTATAATATTAGTGTGATAGTGTGATGTGATATTTCATGATTTTAAAAATGTTTTTTTGTAAAATTTTGATATCGATGCCCACCGTCTGTGGAGTTTTGATAGCCAATTTTAGTTTGACCCTGTGCTTATATTGTTCTTGACTTATCAATGGACCACTGGTTACCGGAACTTAAAACCCTTATAACTTCTTTATATCTACTTTGACAAATTTTTGGTTTGTACCCTTCGATTTATTGGCACATTCCAACAATATTTTTGGCGAGGTTTTTTTCTGTTTGGATAACTTGGCGGAGCAAACGTAACACACACACTAAAGAGATGCGCAGAAAATTTAGTACCTACACTGTTTAATTGATTCTAAACCGTGAACTGTCACTCGCATGAATTTTCTTATTAAAAAAATTAAAAAAGTGCATGACCTTGGAATAACACTTGAGCCCAAGATATCACGTTCAGCAGCCTCCTCTGTGACCATGAGCCTAACGAGGTGTACCTAATATCAATTAATATTTTGTTTTATTTAATATCTATAGTAATAATAATAATAATATAATAAACCATTTATTTCAGGCGACACGGCCCATAGATAAATACCTTAACCTAAAAATACATATTTGAATATAAACAAAAACTTGTGTTAATAAAATAGGCTTAAGACTATGTTAGTAGCACTCCTCTTTGCACTAGCTTGACTTTAAGTGCTGCCCTGTGGAACTTGTCCGCGGAAGCGACGAAACACCACGTCCTGCGGCCAAAAGTCTTCCTCCATGACGAAGGGCAGGTAACAGTTCGGTACACGCACCACAAACGCCTTGAAGTTGACGTTGCGGCGCGACTCCAGTAACTGCACCCTCGGCGTGTACCTAGTCTTCTGGCGCACGTACTCCACGATGTCCTCCGCCTTAGTGGTGTAGTGCAGGCGGGAGATATACACCGGTGTATTCGGCTTTGCGGCACGCAAGCTCACTTCGGGCTCCGCAGGAGCTTTGCCGCAACGGTTCTTATTAACTCGCGGACGGCGCTTCCTCCTGTGCACCGTCACGAAACCCTCATCATTATCAGCCTTGTTCGACGCCTTTCCAGGCATAGGCTTCATCCTTGGAGCGCCAGGGACGCTCGCGGTGACGCTGGCGAAATTCTGTGGAAGTGGTTTCGCTAGGGCTGCAGACACTGGCAGCGGGACGGAGCGAGGAGCTCGGGCGGCGCTGCACGGAGGAGCCGCGGCGACGGGCGCGGGGCTACGAGGCGCGAGGGCGGGGTGCACTGCAGGCTCAGCAATCGACGGTTGCGCTGGCGACGAAACTGCTGACGCGGAATCACACGACGATAAATCGAGGCCGGCGCCGCGACCAGTGTTTACATTAGACGCATCGACAGGTGACCTAATTACCGTCACACTGTTGCGCAACTCGCTAACTTCTTTGCGCAAATCGGCGGTGGTGTTTTGGGATGCATCTAATTTCGTTAGCACATCCGCGAGACTGGCCTTCAGAAAGACAATGTCCTTCAGAAGGCTCGTTACATCGACGTGGTCGAAGGTGACGGGAGGAAGCTTGTGTAGCTCCTTCGCCACAAACGTCGGCACGTCGTCGGGGTCGGTCTCCTTGAACAGCGTGATTATATCTTGCAGGCTTCTCTTAGTCCCGTCACGCCGGCGGGACACCATCTGGTCGCGCTTGTTCAGCGCAGTAAACAACAACAGCTTGGCAGCAGCTATGTCATCCTCACTGAAGTTCGTCGCGCAGATCTGGACAGCAGACACCTCGTCCATCACATCCAGCTTCTGCTGCAGGAACGCCAGCAGCTCATTAACCACAAGTTCATTACTCATGGTGAGTTAATTACGTGCGACAGCTTGCGCCGCGCTAATCGATATAAAGAATATGCAAACGCGTCCGCATCGAAACGCGGTGCATGTGAGACTGACGCGGTGCATGTGAGACTATAGTGGTGTTAATCAAAAATTAATAATGAATATAATAGTCGTTCATTTCTAAAAAACCGGCCAAGTGCGAGTCGGACTTGCGCACGAAAAACTCCGTACCATTATATAGAAAAACGGCAAAAAAAATCACGATTGTTGTATGGGAGCCCCCCTTAAGTATTTGTTTTATTTTAATTTAATTTATTTTTAAAGTGAATATATAACTAAATATTCTGTTAATATTTCAAGCGTCTACCTGTTGCCGTTATCAATATCGAGTAAAAACGAGCAAAAAATCACGTTTGGTGTATGGGCTCCCATACACCAAACGTGATTTTTTTGCTAGTTAAATTTTTATTTTATTCTGTTTTTTGTATTTTTTGTTATAGCGGCAAGAAAAATACATCATCTGTGAAAATTTCAACTGTCTAACTATCACGGTTCATGAGATACAGCCTGGTGACAGACGGAAAGACAGACGGAGTCTTAGTAATAGGGTCCCGCCGCGTTTTACCCTTTGGGTACGGAACCCTAAAAAGAGAAACGACAAATAGCCATAATGTAAGCAATTCATCTTCATCATCTGCCTAGCTTTTTCCCAACTTGTTGGGTTTGGCTTCCATTCTAACCGGATGCAGCTGAATACCAGTATTTTACATGGAGTGACTTCCTATCTGACCTCCACAACTGGGTAATACGATACCCCCTGGTAAGACTGGTAGTTGTCAGAATTTCGGGCTTCTGACGACCCGTAACGACTGTCAAAGATCCACGAATGACAGCCGGGACCAACGGCTTAACGTTCATTCCGAGGCACGGAAAAGAGTCTTGGTGTGTGAAAATGGTCACCCATCCACGGACCAACCGCGGCAAGCGTAGCTTAACTTGATCGATCGACCCAGGCGGCTGTTATTACTTAGCCACAAACCCATCATACTGTAAGCAATGAATTTACAAATCTGTCTTTTATCCTAATGAAGCAGCGAAGAAGTTGCTGCAAGACGAAAATAATTACCTAATAATAATAAATAAATTCTTTCTTTATTTCAAAAAGAGACAGCTTTGGTACAGACATAACATATTAAGAGTAAACAGAAGTCTTAAACATAGGTCCCCTGGCTCCCAAACTAGGTTTATACCTGTGACTTGGGAGTCAGACAAAAAAAGAACACGCAAATGATCTTTATTTTTTTATTACTTAATCAACAAGTATCATTCAAAAAAGTTCATCTAAAAAACATAATAGAACAAAATACGAAAATTTGTTTCTTAAAGAAAAGCAACAGCATCATTATACATAAGGCAGAGCAGACAAGTCTAAGAAGAGGAACGACCGAAGACATTAAGAACCCCAATTTGCTCATTATCATAAACCTATCAATATCAAAATAAATGAGCAACTTTTTAGTTGCCCGTTTGTTTTAGTAAAGGAAATCGCTCTGTATAAATTAAGAAGGATTGATACAACACTCAATCCATTCCGTATAAAAATTAGCCTATACAGAAGAATGGTAAGTAAGTAAATACCATACCACATACCGTACACATTTAAGTAGATGAGTTAGTTAGGTAATTCATGAATCAAGTGCTGATGAATCATGAGATCTTGCTAATAAACATAGTTCCGTACTTCGATGCTTTGCACGTCGTCATTGCTCCAAAGAGTTTGGACTTCGTACTCCGAGTCACGAGACATGATGCCGTGTTGGCGTCGCTCCCATCGCGCGCGCACCAGACGGGCGATCTCGAGCCACAGTCGCGCCTCCAACACTGTGGCAAGGCAACACAATGTATTAAATGGTAGGAAAAATAACATCAATTTCTCAGTAGCAGTCCAGAGAGTCTGGATTTGTGCCCAGTTGATGGCAATTGCCTCGCCCCCTATAACATGGGATTTAAAAAAAACTGGCAAAGTATGGGTGTACCATAGACATACTTCTGCCTAACATGATGGTGTACTATCATCATTTTCTTGACCTTATCCCAATTCATTTGGAGTCGGCACAGCACGGCCTTTCCTACCGTGCATGATCACCAATTTAAGCCCAGAGATTCGAAAACGAAACAAGAGGTAGTTTTTTCGTAAAAGCATCGTAAATCGTTTGTTAATATATCGGAAAATAAACCAAAATAGGAATCACAAAATAGTTCGGGGCACTTATGGGTTAAAGGTATACCTATTAGTCATCTTCTGTGGATTCACTTCCTTCATGCACCATAAAACGTATGAAATCTTTATGAAGCAACTCGTAGTCAAGTACCGACTACCAACATATATCTTAGTCCTACCACCGTGCAATGTTCCTGTGATTCCCTTTGAATGGTATGCAAGTGATATTACAGGGAAATTAACTATTTCTGAAAAAGACAGAAAGAGAAACCATTGGTGGCCCAGTGGTAGGCCCCGACTTACGAGTTCCAGGGTCGTGGGTTCGAGCCCAAGCAGGCGCTTTACTTTGTGTAAATATTTTCATCACCACTACTCTCAAAACGGTGAAGAAAAACATCGTGAGGAAACCAGTAAGTTTGTGCTTTTCGAAACATTCGATCATTCATCGAAACAAAGAGGCGTGGCCATACACATTTGTGTATGGAAACACGATGTTTTTGTTTTTCGAGCTGCGTGGAAAACATTCCCCGCCTGGACACAGCGGAAGGGTTTGTTTCATTTTCAACTGCCGCGCGCACCGCGCTCTTTTGTCAAACTGATAGCACGTCTTCCTCGTCGGAACTCATTGCGACATCTACACAAAATGTGTAACTAAAAATATTTGAATAAGTACGCAGGAGACAGCTTGTGTTTGAAAACAAATGTTTATATGTAAGGTTTTTGTGTAATGTTTCGCAAAAAGACGCGCAGGAGACACGGCTTCAGACATGTATGTCTCAAAATGCTCTAAATGGTGTCAACTATCACCCTCTCAAAGCTTTGCACCGAGCTTCCAAACCCTGTTTACCACCAACTGCTTTATTTTTAATATTTTTGAAATCGTCTGCTCAAGCCTTTTACTTGTATTATGATACCCCACAATAATCTTGGGACAATTTTTTACCTGACTACGGCGCGAAGCAAAAATGTATGTATGTATGTTCATCTGTTCCCTCATAACTTCTAATATACTTATCATAATTTGACAAATGAGGTATCGTTAGAAGCGTGAAACTAAAACCCGACTACTGAAAAATCACACTCTAAAAAGTATGAAACAAGAAAATATTCTCAACTGAAATTAGAAAAAGACAGACAAATTAAAAATCCGGAGTCACACGTCATGTTAGGGCATGAATCAAACAGATTACGTGTGACTCCGGATTTTTGTATTTGTCTGTCTTTTTCTAATTTCAGATGAGAATATTTTCTTGTTTCATACTTTTTAGAGCGTGATTTTTCAGTTGTCGGGTTTTAGTTTTTAAACTTACTTTTATTCAATACTTATTGTCGTCTAAAATACACCATTTCGATTTGATAAAAACAAAGCTTAGCCTATTACCATCCCGCGCCCAAGACGACTCAACAGACTCCTCATGTCCACCACCATCATATGCATGTGAACTATCCAGCTGTCAGGATGCTTCGAGGGAATAAAGAATCCCACATACAAAGATACATAATAATGTAGATCGTCTACTGTACTGCCTTTGCTGTATCGCAGTCGGGTAAAAAGAACTTACGGAACAGGAAAGAGAAGGCGGTAAGGAACAGTGGGTTGATGTTTCCGTTGATGACAGCCATGGTGTAGAGGAGGGCCCCAGCTGTGGGAGCCTGGCGCAGGAACAGGCCCCGCAGGGTCGCGCCCAGCCATGGCAGGAATAGGTACTCGCTTAATGGAGAACGCTGGAATGTACCAATCTAAGATGAATAAAAAACAGACTAAACAGGGTCAAATTAAATTAGCTAGCGAAACTCCGCAGACGTGACGGGTACCGATATCTCAACATGATAAAATACAAAATTAATCATTTTGTTTCTTTTTTGTGTGGTCATTGACCACAGTTAGCCTTACTTGAGTAAGGCTAACTGTGGTCAAAAAAGCAACAAAATTATTAATTTTGTAAGCAAAACAACACAAACAAGATTTTTAACTGATATTTTCAAAAATATCAGTTAAAAATCTTGTTTGTGTTGTTTAAACTTCACAGACGTGCTGGGTACCTTTATCTAAACACGATAAAATAAAAATAATTGATACCGATCATGTCTGCAGATTTTGGCAAGCTAATTTAATTTGACCCTGTGCGTACACCTTTGCCTAACCCTGCGGGGAAAGCAGGCGTGATGTTAACAAATAGGATGCGGTATTTATTTATTTATTTTTATTTTAAATAGAACGGCCGAAACCAATTACACTATATAAATATAATTACTTACACTACATAATATAATAATTAATAATAATATAAATAATTGTATGTGTATGTGTTAACAAACAGAATGCGGTGTGTGTTAACAAACAGAATGCGGTGTGTGTTAACAAACAGAATGCGGTGTGTGTTAACAAACAGAATGTGGTGTGTGTTAACAAACAGCATGCGGTGTGTGTTAACAAACAGAATGCGGTATGTGTTAACAAACAGCATGCGGTGTGTGTTAACAAACAGAATGCGGTGAGTGTTAACAAACAGCATGCGGTCCTGAGTTTAATCTCCAGGAAGATCTGCGGTCCTGGGTTTAATCTCTAGGACGGGCCAAGCGTTATTAGGGTTTATCCATATGAAAGTTCTCAATCAGCAACCCGGAGTCTGGTTTGTGCCCGATTAATGACCTAGGTCCACCCTTTAATACGTCGAATTTAAACATAACTAGCGACATCTGGGTGCACCTACTTAGTACCTATCTACGATTGGCAATGATATCCATTCAATTGTAGGTCATTCTCAATTTTAATTAACAACTAAGTAAGTATTTTCATACTATTGTAATACCGTTTTAAAAATGTTGACACAATTATATTTCTTATCAAGTCACAAATCTTTAATCAATCTATTCTGGTACATAATAGTCAATTATTTATGAATAACCACAACTACAGAAAATATAAAGAAGTCGGTATTATTGTCACAAATACAACAATATGATTTTACACAATATTGTATAAGTTAGAGAAAGAGATACTTTGCAAGATTACTTGAAGGGCTCCAGATCAATTTTCTTGGTCTAAATTGAGGGTTAAATTATTCACATGCCTTGTAGGTAGCTACTGATGAAATTTTTGTAATCAAACGCGAGCAGCACCGCAGAAACTAGTAGTATTACAGTCTAGTCTACGTGTATGAATGAATCGAGTCAATCTAGGAATGTTATAACATTTCGATCAAGGCGCAAGGAGCGCGAGCGCGTAATGATAGGTCTTTCTCAATCAAACATACGAATATCTAAGTAAGTCTTAACTTATTAATTTGTTTTCCTTAAAAATATAAGGTACAGACGCCAGCAGGTTAAGCCACCCGAAACTGTCAAATTTTCCCAATCAACCTTGAACCTAATGCTTTAGCGATAAAGATGAAAATCTATTAAAGAAATCTGACAAATTGTAGTAGCGTAATGTGCTGGCGTGTGTACCTACCAAATATCAATGCCGGGTTGTTCGAAAGAGATACCGTGGCCCTGGCATAGACAACTGAAGGAACACGGGTGGGTTTTAGTCAGTAACAGTCTGACACGCCCTCCCGCTCCGCCCAGAGCGGGAGAAGTCATTTGATAACTTCCCATTCACAAAAAAAAAGGGTGTATCAGAAAGGTGTGGTCAAAATTAAGGGTGTGGTACAGACCATCAAACTGAACAACTTTCTCCATGGGATCAACATCGTAATCGCGAAAAAATAATCAGTCGTCCCATACAAAACTACTCGACGTAAACCTATCTACTCGACCCAAATGGACGGGACGACTGATTATTTTTTCAAAATTGCGATGTTGGTCCCGTGGAGAAAGTTGTTCAGTTTGATGGTCTGTACCACATCCTTAATTTTGACCACACCTTTTTGATACACTCTGTATAAGTATTGTTGTGATGTTGATGGATTCGAGCACAAGATTTTGGAAATCATATACCCGACTACGACAAACCCAAAGGACTATGATTTTATAACAGTTTATGTATGTAAGTTTGTATGTATGTATGTTCATCTGTTCCCTCATAACTCCTAAGCTGTTAGTCGAATTTTGACAAACGAGATAATATTCGATGCGTTGGGTTGTTCCACGGGTTATATGACGTCACAAAAGTCCAACATGGCGGCTTACAGCAGATGTAACGAGTTACCGAAAAAAAACAAGGTTAATAAAAGGTCTGTCTATTCCTACACGAAATCTCTTAAGGTGTCATTTTAATCATCGTTATGAACAACTTTTACTATGCGACCAAACCTGAAATCGCGAAAAAAAATCATCTGTTCCTACATTTATGTTCGCATAGCTCGTTAAAATGTATGGAGTAGCAGATTTTTTTGTCGCGATTTCAGGTTTGGTCCCATAGTAAAAACTGTTCATAATGATGAGTACAATGACTCCTTTGTGTATGAATAGATAGACCTTATATAATATCGTGTTTGGTATCTAATAAAAGGTGATAAGGAGTAGGTATTTTATAAAAATATGTTGCTTATCTATGATTGATTATTTTAAGCCTATACCCCAAATTTCACTGTTGAATTATCCCAAAACAAAGAAGTGGGAAACCTGGAGTTTGGGATCATTGAGGGTTCAATGGTCCCAAAATCCAAAATAATTGAAAAAAAAAATGTTAAAACCAACTACGAAAAACCCAACCAACTAAAAAGCTTAAACAAGATATCACCGACAGACAAATTAAAAATCCGGAGTCACAATAATCTGTTCGATTTATGGGTTAATGACGTGTGACTCCGGATTTTTAATTTGTCTGTCTGTGATGTCTTGTTTAAGCTTTTTAGTTGGCGTTTTTCCGTAGCTGGGTTTTAGTTTTTTTTTTTTTAACATCATTAAATAATGTAGTAAAACAGAGATATAACTAAATATACGCGTGCAGTTTCGTGTAAGTAATAGGTCTTTACCTATGAAATTGCCGTTTTGTATGAAAAAATTTAAACGAATTTTTTTCATGCATTTTTTATTTGTATTAATCGAAGTAATCACCCATGCAATCAATGCATCTTTGCCAACGCAGTGGCAGTTTATTGATGCCCTTCTTAAAGAAATCAGCTGGACGGGAGACAACAAATTCTTCAAAGGCATTTTGTACTGCCTCTCGGGTATTGAATTTTTTTCCCGCCAAGAAGTTATCCAAATTCTGGAAAAAGTAGTAGTCTGTAGGCGCAAGGTCTGGTGAGTAGGGCGGATGACGGAGAGCTTCCAACCCCAGTTCTTGCAACTTGGAGACCGTCTGATGTGCAGTATGAGGTCGCGCGTTGTCGTGCAGGAGCAGCGGAGACGAGCGATTGACCAATGCTGGTTGGAGATGTGCCAGCTTCTCCATCATTGTGTTCAGTTCTTCACAGTACACATCTGAAGTAATGCTCACCCCGTTTGGTAAGAAGCTGTGATGAATCACACCGGCGCTAGACCACCAAACAGTGACCATCACTTTTCTAGGGGTAAGTTTTCGTTTAGGGCATTGTTTAGGTGCTGAACCAGGATCCAACCAACTTGCTGAGCGCTTGCGGTTATCAAACAGAATCCATTTTTCATCGCAGGTAACAATGCGGTTCAAAATTCCTTCATTTGTGTGTCTGTTGAGCAGTGCAAGGCACGTCTCGACGCGTACTTCGCGCTGGCGATCATTGAGTTCGTGGGGCACCCATTTGTCAAGCTTTTTTACCTTGCCAATTTGACGCAATTGGATCAATATTGTTTTGACGCTAACGTCGAAAGCTGCTGCTAATTCAGCCGTAGATTGTGTATCATCAGCTTCCACAATCGCCTTTAATTCGTCATTGTCGACCAAAGTCTTCGGACGACCGCGAGGTTCATTTTTCAGGTCGAAATTTCCAGAACGGAAGCGAGCAAACCAATAACAAGTGGTGCGTTGGTTTGTAGTGTTAGCTCCGTAAACGTCGTTGATGTTGCGTGCCGCTTGTGCCGCGTTGCTGCCACGACGGTACTCATATTCCATAATTACTCGAATTTTTAACGTATCCATGATGACGAAAAAGATTGAAATGCGATGAAAATGTAAAACTAATCAATAAACAAATGACTACTTTTGGAAAAAAAAATCCATGTTTTTAAAATAAAATTAATTTGAAATTAGAATTCTTAGCCAAACAAAAATTATTTTGATTTGAAATGGCCAGTACTGCAGAACGGCAATTTCATAGGTAAAGACCTAATATATGGCGCCACTTATATCATATAGCTCATTACATTACTGGATAACAGAACTACCTTACAAAATATTCTGCGTGCTTGAAAAAATGCGTGGTGCGTGGTAAAAATGGTTCTTTATTTAGTCGGCGAACAAAAAATCATGGCAGTCCTACCACTTCGGGAATGCATTGTAGGTAGTCCATTTTTAGTTATTTAAGTTACCTGCTTTGTTAATTTAGTTACCTTGTTGCTACTTACCTACTTACCTTACTATTTATAATAAGAAATGTGTATTTATCCGATATACTGTGGTTTAACATTTAAATTGGTATTGATTTGAATAAAAATGGTTATTTTCGTTCATAAAATTCTTAACGCTAAAACTCGAATTTAATATCTAAAAATTGTTATTAATTTGCATTGATTTATTAGAGGAAGATATGTTACGCGCTAAACTTCCCAATTTTTAAACCTGGACTCGGCGCACGACTACATGCACCGAAACTCGCAGATCTGTGATCACAATCGCAAATCTACAGTTACCGATAGTTAAGGACAGAGATAGGAGCCGGCACTGTCGTGCAAGCAAAATCGCGTTGCTAACGATTATGAATAACATTGCATGTCTATCTCGCTCTCACAAACATGGCGAAGCAAATAATAAATATTATTATAATTTTCAACAAATTAACATTTTTGACTGCACTCGAGTGAAAAGTAATCCAGTGGAACTTTTTTTTGGTTTGTGAACTATTTGTGCACATTTTGAAAATACAGGAAGGCATTATTGCTGCTTATTTAGACGATCATGGTAATTTTACTTAACGTGCTAACAAACGCAAGTCCGATTGTTACTAAGGTCAATTGTGTGCGTTTAACACAATTTATGCGGTCCACGTAAAGGAGCGCGAACCTTATCTTCCTAATTTATATATCAATGTTAATTTGTCTATAATTGCATGTGACTGTTTAACTAATATCGTAGATCTATTAAATACTTATTTCTACGATAATTAGTTAAAACCTAAGCAAAGACACTTTCCGATATGTGGTGATGGCATGCAAGTGCATGCCATCACAGCATATCGGAGTGTCTTTGCACTGAATTTTTTAATAGGGATGATGCCTGGGTAAAAAAAAGAAATTCTATTTAGTCTGTCAGTAAGATAATAAAAAAAATCCAATTTTGTCACACATATTTTTTGCTATAGCATAATATAAAAAAAAAACTTAGATAAAACGCATTATAGTTCGGAGTGGGGGCTCGCTACGTCACAACTATAACAAACTACGTATAAAATCTAGCAAGGAGTGACGTCATGCCATATTTTAACTAAAAGTATCGCCGTAAGCTTTTTGAATACCTACGTAAAAAAATAAAAAAAACGTGACCAATATTTTTTAACAATCTACATGTGACGGACAAAAAAAATTCAGTCGTCATCCCTATTTATCGTTTATTTTATGCAAATAAATTATTAAATGTACGCCTGTCTGTCTATGTGTTGTAATGTAAATGTTTGTATTTTCAGAAAGAAAAGTATCAAACAAAAGAACAAATCATGGTGAAAGCACGCAAATATATCGTCATTAAACACTTTAAGGGAATCCCGAAAAGATCCAATTTCGAAATCGTGAAGTACGATACGCCTCCGTTGGAAGATAAACAAATCCTCGTCAAGGTGGAGTGGATAAGTGTTGAGCCATATCTGCGACAATCGAACAGTAACTACGACCTACCTTACGACCAATTCGGTTACCAGGTCGGAATTGTTCAGGAGTCAAAGAACAAAAAGTACCCAGTCGGCACTCGGGTAGTTTCACACCATGGGTGGTGTACTTACTGCGTTATGATTCCTGACCAAGTCATAATGAGCCCCAATTTTGGTATCCCACATACTGTTGCCACTAAATTGCCAGATAGTTTAAAAGGATTACCTCCATCTTTAGGTATAGGCGCCGTCGGCTTTCCGGGTGCTGCTGCATACTTCGGGCTACTCGAGATTTGTAGACCTAGAAGTGGGAGCGTAGTGGTGGTCACGTCAGCTGCTGGCACCGTCGGTTCCATAGTTGGGCAAATAGCAAAGATAAAGGAATGCGTAGTGATTGGATTCACGGGCTCTGATGACAAGGTGCAGTGGTTGACGAATGAGCTTGATTTCGACTATGCATTTAACTACAAAACTGTAGATGTTACTAAAGCGTTAAACAAAGCTGTTCCAAAAGGCATCGACTGCTTTTTTGACAATGCAGGCGGACAATTGAGTTACGCCATTATGAAACACATGAAGCGAAATGGTAGGGTTGCAATTTGCGGGTGTATAACTGCTCATGACCGTACTCCTAACAACATATTCCACCAAAAAGCTCTGCAATCGGCCATTCTGGTAAAGCAGCTTAAAGTTGAAGGATTTCTTGCTTTCCGATGGATTATTCGGTGGCCTGAAGCATTTGACAAACTGGCGGAATGGATCCGAGACGGGGAGTTGAAGGTCAGGGAACACGTTACTGAAGGTTTCGATAACATCGTGGATGCATTTGTGGGAATGCTCGCCGGTAAAAATATCGGAAAGACCGTAGTCAAGGTCACTGAATAAACGTTGTATTATGGTGTTTAAATTTTCCTTTTTTTTTCTTATGTAAGTTTTATTAACACGGTGAAAATAGATGTGAATTTCTATCGGAAACAAGCGTTGCCTTTCATTCATATCCAAGTAGCAAAGATTTCCCGTCTCTCTCTTGTTCCCAATGTTTCCAGTCCTAGTGTACTTAAGTATCTTTACTCATATTTTCTAGAAAATACAACATTGCTGTAGGTAACCATATAATAATGAGAATGTATGTTTGTTATATAGATATATCTCCAATATTGTACAATAAATTGCTGTCCTTTGTAAACTAAAATAATCGCATGTTGTGTTTACCTGTAATTGGGTGTGCAGTAGAACTAAGATCTGTTGTTATATTTATTGTGTTTGTATAGCTGTAACATCTGTTGGTAAACCATGAATAAATAAATAAATAAATAAATGTAGATAGATAGTCAATAGAAGTGAGTTAGGGGGATATTATACTATCATATTTATAGGACCTTAGATCTACGAGTCAAAGATACATGGCATTGTAAAATAGACATAATATGAATCATTAATTTGTGAGCTTAATGCCCGTCTTCACCAACTCTAAGTGACACTTAAATTAATCCATAAATAAAAGTGCACTGTTGGATTTTTAACGCTAGGCAACAGCGCCGAGAGTTGAAGATCCAATGGTACAATAATATTTAGGGATTCATTTAAGTGTCAGTTAGGTTTGGTGAAAACGGGATTAGGGGTCAACGAGGAAATATACCTACTGAAGGTCACAAATTATTCATATTATGACTATTCTACATTGCCATGTATCTTTGACACATAGATCTATGATCCTAGAATGATAGTGTAATATCTCCCATAAAGTGTTGATACAATAAAACCTAAACTTCATACAGGTACAGACCGTTCACAGTTATTTTTAAGTCTGACAGCTCTGACAACCAACAACCAAATAGCAACGTTGTTACAAAGAAAATAAAGAACACCGTGATGTTAACAGACTTGTCAATGGTAGCAACCCAAAAGCAAACCTATTGCATCGACAATAAAAATCACTGTGATTTAGACAATGATGCAAAATCTGAGGTAAAATAACTGTGAACGGTCTGTAAACCAGAAAAGGAGTGCGGTTCGATAATCTTCGTGTTTCCGTATTTAATTTTATTTTATTTATTGAGGGATAATAAACAGCTACAATATAAAATATAACATTTAGAAAAAATATATAAGAAGTGTTAACAATATTGTGGCCCACTACATTATCCGCATATTACAAAACAAATTTGGTAAAGAGTGCCGCTAGATGAGCAAAAAAAAATGAATTAATAATATTATACGATAATAATACAATAAAAATTAAATAATAAAAAGAAAAATAAAAGACTTAACAATATAACAATAAAAAAAAATAGAAATATTAAAATTAAAGGACTAACATTAATGAATAATATCATTATTACTAAATAGATGTTTCATTACATTCCATTTGAATTGAGCTTTTGAGCATATAAAGATATCAATATCAATAAAGTTTTGATTGTAAGAATCTACCATACGACGCATAGGGCAGCGCAAACCAGAATTAGTACGACATTATGTTGACAGCAAACAAAGTACCTGCACGAACACTACGCTTATTAATAAGCTCACACAGCTCAGCTCAGCTTGTACAGTACAGTAGTACAGTTACTCGCACCGTTAACGGTGCGAGTAACTGTACTACTGTACTGTACTGTAGTACTGTGCATGAAGTTACTGAACTTCCAAGAGTTTGCGTCTAGATTCCAAGGTAATCAACTTGTATTTATGTAATAATTGAGAATACGACAAGTATATCCCGTGACACCTATAATGCAAGGCTCGAAGAAACTTACGCTGGACCTTCTCGATCTCATCTTTGTATTTCTGATAGAATGGGTTCCAGATTGGAACGGCATATTCAAGCTGTGATCTTACAAGAGTCTTATATAGGTAAAGATAAGTAGAAACTCGCTTGAACTCAGTAGATGACCTCATGACGAACCCATACATCTTGAATGCATTATTTACTATTTTTCCCACATGTAGATTTAACGATAACTTATTGATGTAGATTTAACGATACTTACGTATTAGCACGAACATCGCGCCATAGAGTAACCCCCCACAGAGGCAAAAATTTTGTACTACCGTGCTTTGTAGACTAGTAGTACAACTACTTTAGAGGACCTAGCCAAGGTAATATTCCATTACCGATGACGATAGTAGAGAAGTCAAAAAAACAAACAAGTGTACTTATGGGGTTGACATAATTATGCTATCGAAAAGTCACGTGATCATGTCAATGTCACTTTGTAGCTACAGACCGTTCACTTTATCTTGTTCCTTGGCCATCATGTTGGCACCATTACTTTCAAGGTGTTGTGACAGCCAAGGGACAAGTTCTAATGAACGGTCTATACCGGATGACTTTTTTTACCGTCTCGAAAAAAATAGGGTATATTAGGTGAACGGAGTAGAAGCGGATGGCATACCTAGTTTTTTTTTTTTTTAATAGCTTAGTCAGAAAAAAGTATCCAAGTATCAATAAATACTACAAATTCGTTGTAAACTTTTCATTTTAGAACAATAAAAACATAAATTTTGAAGAAAAATAATTAATCCTTTAAAAATATCGAAATTCAAATCATATGCAACATGCAGAGACGGTAAAAAAAGTCATCCGGTATAGCGATTGTAGAAATAGAAATAGCTCCGTAGCGAATGCCAATTACCTAGGCCCACAAGTCTCAGTTAGTCAAAAAAAATTAAAAGTTTTTTAGAACGGCACAGAGTAGTTAATCCATAATTTTGAGAACAGGCTAATACATAAAAACTTTTTTACAAAAAATACAACCGACTTCCAAAAACAACACTACAAAGTGAAAAATAACTTTAATTTCGGAAGTCGGTGTCTAGTTAAATGTGTTTTCGTTTTTTGCCACCGACTTCCGAAATTAAAGTTATTTTTCACTTTGTAGTGTTGTTTTTGGAAGTCGGTTGTATTTTTTGTAAAAAAGTTTTTATTTTTCACTTTTTAGTTGTGTACCTACCCCACACAAATTCTAATACCACTATCTGCAAAACAAACTAGATCATCATCCATATAAAAGTGGGGAAAAATACGCATTATTAAAGCTAACTCAAAAACTACCGAAGCAAAGTTAATCAATTTTATATGGGACCAACTGTGATGTATATATACCCTCTCGAATAAAACAAAAAAAATCCAAATCGTTCCAGCCATCTTCAAGTAATCGGGGAACATACATAAAAAAAAAATTTAAAAAAAAGGTTCCGACGAATTGAGAACCTCCTCCATTTTGAAGTCGGTTATCGGTCGGAGATATGAAACATTTTGAAATTTCATAAGCTCACATTTTTAGTCAGATGAGGTAGAATTTTTTGTATCCAAAAAATCAACACTAAACCTCTAGGTTCGAAGCCTATCAGTTAACACCAAAAACGGCCGTTTTTGGTGTTAACTGCTAAGGCTTCGAATCTAAATTTCTAAATGTTCCATATCTCCAGAATTATGGTTTTTAGGATTCCGTCCGTACCTCAAAAGGAAAAAACAGAATCCTTATAGGATCACTCGTGTGTCTGTCTGTCCGCCTGTCACAGCCATTTTGCTCCGAATCTAATGAACCGATTAAGTTGAAACTTCAAATGTGTACACAGAAATTAATAAAAATAAATGTGGTCACAGAAATTCAAATGTGTACATTTGAATTTCTGTGACCCAAACACGGACGTACGTGTAACGTAAATAAATGAATTCTGAATAATTATTTTGAATATGGGGGTTCCTATTGGGGGCAACTACGAAAAATTAAAAAAAAAAGTTTTGCAAACTGTACCGTGTGACATATAAATGAAAGGCTATGATATATTTGAGACCCTCATAGTGTATGAGGGTCTCAAATATATATTTTTTTTATAATTTTAAAATAAAATGTTTTAAAGTTATTTATGAAAATAGACGAAAATTTACTATTCCCCCTTATCTCCGAAACTAAAATTCTGAGTCTAAAATTTTGAGTCTATGATCTTAAAATAACATGGTAAATCTCTAGATACCGGATAACTTTTTTAACGTGTTGAAAAGAATAGAGTATACGAGTATTAGGTGAACGGAGTAGAAGCCTATGGCATATCTAGTTGTTTTTTTAATAGCTTAGACAGAAATATTGATCTAAGTATCAATAAATACTACAAATTCGATGTAAGCTTTCATACTAGAACAATAAAAATCGTAATTTGGAAAAAAAAAATCCTTAAAAAATATCGAAACTCAAATCTAAAGCACCCTGCATACGATTTGAATTTCGATTTGTTTTTTAATTGTTTGAAAAAAAAAACCGGTCAATAGCGAGTCGGACTCGCGCACCGAAGGTTCCGTTCCGATTTCTGAAAAAGTATGCTATTTAGAGACATCGTTTTCTTTTTCCAAACTTTAAAGATTTTTCTCTATGCAACCTTCGGAGATAAGGGGAGGAACGGTTTTTTTTTACATTTTTCATCAAAAGTGGAAACCTATACGGCCTAAAAAAAAATAAAAAAATGTTTGAGAATGTGCAAACAGCGCTCTTTTATATGATATCCCACATGTCTTTGTAGCTCGACTTCGAATTTTCAAGACCCCCTTTCAGTCCCTGTTACAAAAAACCATATAATTATATTTTTATTTCTTTCTTATTTGCAAACTAGTTGGGCAAACGTCATCTAAAACTGTTCCAAATTTCAAGTTGATAGCATTTGTAGTTCTTGAGATATCCAGCTGTGACAGACAGACAGACTGATTCGCACCATAAGGGTTCCGTTTTATCATTTTAGTACGGAAGCCTAAAAAACTAGGTATGCCATAGGCTTCTACTCCGTTCACCTACACTACAGCCTATTTTTTTCAAGACGGTAAAAAAAGTCATCCATATATAGAATTCAAAGTCGTGATTGAGTCATTGACTGATATATCAATCAACGCACAGCCCATGCCGCTAGACCTAGAGACTTGAAATGCACATAGATACTGTGTAAACATCCACTAAGGAAGGATTTTTGGAAATTCCATCTCTAAGGGGGTAAAATAGGGGATGAAAGTTTGTATGAAAAATCTTATCCCTTGAGTTAATAGACTTGAAACTTTGCACAGATATTATCGAAGTAAATTATAAAGTTTTTATTTTTTAGTTGTCTGTTTTTATACTTGAGACCAAAAATGAAGAATAACGTGTTTCAGGGTTTTCCGAAAATCTACCCCTAAGGGGTGAAAAGGGGTAGTCAATTTTACAGGATTTTACGGGTGGGCTTGATTAAACTCGAAAATTTGTGTAAATAATCTTTTTAGTCAAGTTATGGAAACATCCCAAACGATTTTTAAAATTCCACCCCTGTGGGCGTGAAAACAGGGATACAGTTTATATGAAAAATCTTATTAATTTGGTTAATTAACTTGAAACTTAGCACAAATACTTGCTTAAGTAAGTAATAAAGTTTGTCATCATTAGTTTTTCAAAATTACCCCTCAAAGGGGGTTTAGGGATGTTAAAGTTTGTACGTAGTACAAAGTTTTATAAAAATGTGATTGTTATTTTATTATAATGTGGTGTCTTACGACTTTCATGCGAAGTCGCGGGCAGTTGCTGTTTTGATAAATATTCGGCATGATTAAATGTTTTATCATCATCAAACATGCCAATCGAATTTTTTGAGGTTGGTTCATACTTCCTTATCTACTAAAATATCGACTCATGCGCAGTGGCGGATTAAGGGGAACGCGGCAGGAGTGGTCCGGCCTGCGCCCCCTGTTCCGGGGGGCCCACAAATCTTGAGAAGAATTTTTCGATACAATCCTAAACAAGGAAATCATACCGAAACCTGAATCAGACCGAATCATGCAGGGACCACTTCATTGCACTCAAAATTCTGACGGTCCCATGTCTCTACATTCTAGTGTTGTTAACAAACTTAGTTAAAAATTTGCACAAATTTGAGACAAATGAGGTAAGACAGGTGAGAGATAGTAATCGAAGGAAAGACTTACCTTCTACTATTCAACCGAAACTGAATGTGGTGAGGCATAGTCCTAGAGTACAATCAGTTAGTTTATACAACAAATTGCCTGTAGAATTTAAAAGTATACACAGCATAAACTTATTTAAAAACAAATTAAAAACATATTTATTGAAGAAGGGCGGGCTTTTATAGTATCGATGAGTTCATAAATGACCAACGACGGACATGATATTGTATTCTTAAATTGTTATTATTATTATTTATCTTCTAATGAATTGTAATTTTTAATGAAATGTTGGTTATTTAATTTAATTTAATTTAATTTATTGTTACTGAATTATTGACACCTATAATTTATTTAAATAGTGATATTTGTACATTTCTGATGCGTAATCAATTTTTATATGAATTTAGTGTTTTTGTTTATTTTATTTTTTTATTTATCATCGCTGTAATTTTCAACACAATTTTTTTTGTTATGAAATAAATGACTTATGACTTAAGGCTAAAATATGTTCCGTAAGTAAAAGGCATTTTGTATTTGGTGGCATTCTACGTACAGACGCCAGCACAGTAAGCTACTACAATCTGTCAAATTTCTTTAATAGATTTTCATCTTTATCGCTTTAGAATTAGATTCAAGGTTGATTGGGAAAACTTGACAGTTTCGGGTGACTTGACTTGCTGTCGTCTGTACCTACGCAAAATGTAAACTTAGTAGCAAAAATTTTCGAGCTCGCTTTGGTCGCTCTTGCATCCTGCATTCTTGCTTTTATACAAAGTCGACAAAGTATCTCCTATCACACTAATTGCGAAAATTTGTGTGTGTGTGCTGTGTGTGTGTTTATATGTTTGTTACTTCTTCACGCTGAAACTGGCTCAGGCTGGACCGATTTGGATGAAGTTTGGTATGTAGATAGCTTATACCCTGGATTAACACATAGGCTACTTTTTATCCTGGTCTACGCGGGCGAAACCGCGGGACGCAGCTAGTTTCTGTATAAAAGTTCACAAGAAAACCTAACTTCGGAAGCGGGGTACTTAAATTTTCAACCTCGTTTCGCCCGCTCTAGCATTCGAACCTAACCTGGCCATGTCGGGTTGCCCCAAGCTCCCGAGCTCGTTAAAATAACAGTGCTGAAATTTTTGAGCTCGCTTCGCTCGGTCTTGCAACCTACATTCGCCTACTTCTCAAACTTTTCTGCATACCGGGGCCTCAGACAGGCTTAGTCCGCCACTGCACAAGCGGCAGTATCGCTGGAATCCTCACCGGTCTACACCTAATTAGTATCTGATATGAGTGTGATATCAGTGTATAAGCATGATATTGACTTTTACACACAAATCACAATGACGATAGCACTATTTATAGAGTACCTATAATGTTTCACTTGTTCATAAACTCAGTCGCTCGTAACGTCTAGTGAACAAAAGATCATAATGGTGAAGGCACGGAAGTACGTGGTTAAAAAAACGTTCCAGGGTTTACCCAAACGTGAAGATTTTGAAATAGTGGAATACGAGTTACCGGCCCTCAAGAATGGAGAGATCCTCGTTAAAGTAGAGTGGGTGAGTGTGGACCCTTACATGCATGCATACAGCTCTCGTTACCCAACACCATATGACCAGTTTGGCTTCCAAGTCGCCTTAGTAGAAGATTCGAAAAATCCCAGATTCCCGGTCGGTACCAGGGTCGTCTCCCACAAAGGCTGGTGTGACTACTGCATCATTGATACAAATGAAAGCAAAAGCGAAAGCGGAACGATTTACAAATTACCAAACTTGAAAGGTTTATCAAATTCATTGGGAGTTGGCGCTGTTGGTATGCCGGGTGCTACCGCGTATTTTGGATTTTTAGAACTTTGCAAGCCTAAAGCTGGTGAAACAGTCGTTGTGTCTGGCGCTGCTGGAGCAGTTGGCTCTCTTGTTGGACAGATTGCGAAGATCAAAGGCTGCAAGGTCATCGGGTTCGCTGGCTCTGATGATAAAGTGAAGTGGCTCGAGGAAATCGGTTTCGACAAGGCGATCAACTACAAGACTGCTGACATCGCGGCGGCTCTGAAGGAAGCAGCTCCCAAGGGTGTGGATTGTTACTTCGACAATGTTGGTGGAGAGCTCAGCTCGACGATCATAAACCAAATGAACGATTACGGAAGGGTTTCAGTTTGCGGCGCCATCAGTTCGTACAACGAGCTTAACATGCCCAAGGCAAGCATCTTACAACCTGCTTTAGTATCCCATCAACTGAAAATTGAAGGTTTCGTAGTCTCGCGATGGACCGACCGTCAACCGGAAGCCTTTGCTGAAATCATCAAGTGGATTCATAGTGGACAGATAAAGCCAAGAGAACACATTACTGAAGGTTTTGAAAATATCTTCGACGCTTTTGTAGGAATGTTGAATGGTGAAAATTCTGGAAAGGCTGTTATTAAATTGTAAGTTAATATTAATGCAACGCTTATTATTTATTCTCTCAAATTGAACTCAGTGGGCAATTTGTTGAAAAAGATTTAATTTCATGTGTAAGGAACACATTAAATTAAATAGTTTTCTGGAACCTAATGATATTTCATTTAACTTGCTTGGTAGGGTCAGTCCAATCATACAATCCAGTCTACGTACCCCTTGTATACCCGCAGTTAAGATCTACTGCTACACCATTTTATAAATTTAATTAAATTAACGCAATCATTTCGTAAGTTAATGTTAAAATTCTAATAATTAGATGCCTCATGTTGTCATTCGTAACCATTATTATTATTTCCTTATAAGGCCTTGTAGTGTGTGTGTAACTTAGACTAGTGTGTACTTAGATTAGTTAGAAAAGTCTCAAAATATGCGTCGTACTGTACGCTCGTCTTTCATTTAATTAATAATGACCACGTCCGTCTACATGGCGACTCTGCCAGATGCACGGCGTGGATTGCGTCGCGACGAAGGAATGTGACGGTGTCAGCGTTTCGAACCGCGCGCGCGGGTCCGCGTCACGTCACCCACCGTGCATTATGAGCGCGTTGATACAGATGAATTATATTCAGCTGGTGTTCAGACTTTCTTTAAGTAACAAAAATGAGAAAAAAAAGCAGTAAATGCATTTGTGAAAATAAGGAAAGCATCTTTACACAACACGGCAGTGAAAACAATGGCGGGGCTGATGTCTCTTCACACCATCGAACGAGCAATATACTACTGGCGGTGATGGTTGCTGCTTGCTCTGGAGCTGTCTTATACCTGCTGTACGCCCAATACAAGAGAAAAAAAGCCTGCCTGCCCAGCCTGTAAAAGTGTTGTTATTAAAGTTTGGTCAATCTAAGAAGTTCGATTTGACATGAGGGTGTCCCTCTTAGTCCCGCTATGTTTGTCTCTCTTTGGCATATGAAACGATATGGGCTGTCAAAAGCGACCTATTATTTTGTAGCGAGTTTAGCATTAGTGAAACAGTTACTTTATAATTCAGTTAGGTATACAAGGTTACTGGTAACTCGACCACTTCCTTGTAGGACGTCATAGTAGGGTTAAAATGCAACAAATTAACCCACCAAATGTTCTACCGAAATTCAGTACAGTATTCCCAAATTAATAATGCACATGCAGATCTTCGCTAATTGTCGTATTCCCGGAAACACCCGAATCATTGAATCGTAAGAGCCCTAAACAATGCACTTGCATTTTGCACCTTGTTCGAAAGAAATAGGAGTCAATATCATGTGTGCACAATCGAAAACAATTCGGGCGGTCGGCGGCGGTCGCCTGTCAGTCAAAGGTCCGTCAGTCGTCTTTATATATTGGTGGTGACTGCACGTGTTCTCTCTGTGTGGAATTATATAGAGCTGCTATTACACACCCTTCTTGGTTTTGTTTTCAAATGTGAATTTAATTTCAACTTTAATTATCTTATTCAAATTTAAATAGTTTATTTGGTAAAATAGGTAAACTAACATTTTTCACGTTTTTTTAATATTCAAAAATTAAAAGTAAGTACCTACGTTAAATACATATTAGGTAGTCGAAAAAACATATTAAAAATTAGATTTAGGCTTATATAAATTTAATAGAAAGATACACATGCATAAATAAACAAATAGATATAGGAATAAATAATATTATAAAGAATATTAGTACATAATGCAATAATACAACAAATAAATAAAAATATGCGTAACTCTGCCCATACCATTTTCTTTCAGACGAATTCTTCCAGAATGGATAAATTTAAACGTGGAAAGCCGCTTAGGTCACAAGCACGACAAATGGTATTTAATGTGTACCTTTATTTCTTAAATGAAGCCAATGTTTTCGAAAGAGACCATGATGGTTATTTTAGAAAAATTCAGGACCGTGTTACAAAAGCTACAGGAATTTCACGACGAACTTTGAGTAATATCTTAAACGAAAAAAAAACAGAATCAATCAATGAAATTTTCCTCACCGAAAAAAGGAAAACCTAAAAGTAGATTTCGGCTGGGACTTGATGATTTCGACTACTGTGTTATTCGTAATATGATATACAATTTTCAGTTGACGCTCAAAGAACTCCCAACTGTAAATAATTTGAGAAAAAAGTTGATCGAAGCTATTAGTTTCAAAGGCTGTGCAGAGACTTTAAGGCTGATCTTGAAAGAAATGGGGTTTAGGTTTCTGAAAACTGATAATAACAGACGGTTACTTATGGAAAAGCATGATATACGTTTAAAAAGGATCAAATATCTCAGAGAAATACAACAGCTGAGGAATTCTGGTAGAAACATAGTGTTTATGGACGAGTCATACGTGCATACATCACATACTAAGGGTAAAACTTGGCAAGATAGCAGCAAAAAAGGTATCAAACAACCCATTTCCAAAGGTGAGCGAATAATTATTGTACACGCAGGCAATGAAAAAGGCTTCGTCCCAGGGGCTCTAATGTTACATAAATGTGTCGACTCAGAAGGTGACTATCATAGAGAAATAAACGCGGAACGATATCAAACTTGGCTACGCAATCAATTGATTCCCAACTTGCCTCCTAATAGTGTGTTGGTAATTGACAACGCCCCATATCATAATCAGCTGTCTGTGAAACCACCAAACTCAAACACACCTAAACCACAAATGATAGCTTGGTTACAACAACACAACATTCCGCATGACCCAAAGAAACTGAAACCCGATTTGTATGAAATTATAAAAAGACATAAAGAAAAATACACAGAATTTGCCATTGACCGTATAATGGAGGAACATGGGCATAAAATTATACGATTGCCACCATATCATCCCGATTTTAACCCCATTGAAAATATTTGGTCCCAAATAAAGCACCACGTAGCCAAAAAAAATATTGCAATGACTGTCACGTCAGTTAAAGATGCTATATTAGAAAAAATCAATAATATAGGACCAGAAGAATGGAAAAAAGTTTGTGATCATGCTGTTAAATGCGAAGATGAATATAGAAAATTTGACCCAAGAATCGATAGTTTTTCCGATGAAATGATTATTTACACAGGTAATAGCAGTGGGGAAAGTGAAAATGAACAAGAGCATAATGAAAGTTCTGATGAATCTACGATGTCAGGAATAGAGATCCTCTCTGATTCTGATTAAATTTTTTGTAATTGTAATATTATTCTGGAATTATCAGTGCTGTAAATACTTTTGAACTGAGATCTTAATGATTAGATTTCTAAGATTTTAATGTAAACCTGTGTTTGAAAACCATTTTTTCTTCTTCTAATATAAACCTTGTGTTATTTAAACCTTCTTTTCTTCCATCATTACACCAGCTTCAGTAAGACACTTGAAAAGTAGTATAAAATTTTCGAAGTAAATCAATCCAACAAAGATTTAGCATATTCGCAATTTTGTGGTTTTCCTCGCTATTTACTTACATGGAATTATCGAATAAAATTTCGTTACTGATAAATCAATATTTATCTCCTCTAGCACAAAACATATAATTCTACTAAATTATACATGAAGAAAATGCACTTAACCACTCTATATACATATCGTCTTCCGACGCTCGGGGAATACGACCGTTGCCGAACAGTGACGAAGATTTCTATGTGCATTATCACTTTGGGAGACCTGTACTTTTTGAGTTATTTAGATTTTTAGTTTTTATATGAAAAATCCAATTTAAAAATGATTTACGGTGCGACTATTCTGGAATTTAAGCTAGTAATATAGCTGATGCAATAGCAGATCTTTGCTTATAATCAAAAGTTCAAAAATGCCTAAAACTTTGGCAAATATCACTAATTAAACGTTTTATTTTTCGTAATTTTTGTCTGACAAAAATAAAAATTACGAAAAAACTACTGCATTTCGGTAAAACATTTGGTGGCTTAATTTGTTGCATTTGAACCCTACTATGGCATCCTGCAACAAAGTGGTCGAGTTACCAGTAACCCTGTATATATTTTTATGATAATAAAGAATTTTTCTACTAACTGAACCACGTTCGATGAGTTTCATATGAGCAGACTGCTAATTATTGTAACGAGATTGTCGGACGCTGCAACGCACCACCAACCACCGCTAAGGCATGCGGCATGGGACTCTACCACCAGCTCAACGCCCCGTATAGCTACGTCTTAAAAATATTCCCTCATATACCACGATTTTTTTTATCACTACCGAATTATTCACAGGTTGTTGTACCCATGAATATGAACAATTAACACTGTGGGACCAACTCTGCAATCACGAAAAAAAATCTCCTGTTTCATACAAAAGTTCTATACCTACTCGACCAAAATGTATAGAAACAGTAGGTACCTACAATGTATTTTGTCGTGATTTCAGAGTTGGTCCAATAGTGAAAGTTGTTCATATTCATGGGTAGAAAATCCTGTAAAAATTTGTGTAGTGATAAAAAAAATCGTTTATATTATTATAAGGACTTACCCTCTTAAAGCAAATTGCAAACAAGTTCTCATCAGGACCATGATTACGACAGCACTGAATGCCTCCATTAGAAGAAACAATTATATTTCAAGATAAATGTGCTTTTAGCCTGCCCATCACCACACCCCACCGCACCACACCGCACCCACACCACACCACACCGCACCACACCACACTGCACCACACCACACCACACCACACCACACCACACCACACCACACCACACCACACTGCACCACACCACGCCACACCACACCACATCACACCACACTGCACCACACCACACCACACCACACCACACCACACTGCACCACACCACACCACACCACACCACACTGCACCACACCACACTGCACCACACCATACCACACCACACCACACCACACCGCACCACACCACACTGCACCACACTGTATCACCCTTCACTGGAACTCAATAACAACTTACTTTTTTTTCTTTTTCTACCATTATTCTTGTTTTACCATGTTTTCTTACCCAAGGTTATAATATAATTTATTAAATATAACTTTAAGATAATACACAATGTTTTGGGAGGCCTGGCAATCTGTGTTTATCTAGTGCCGTCACCGTGCGCCGTCTAGTACCAGTCTCGGGACCAAAGAATTTATCTGATGTTGTAATCTTCATATTTTTATGGCGCCTTTGTGGAAGATAAAGTAAATGTTTACTAATATTATCTAATATTCTGACCCGTCAGACGCTGGCCTGTCAAAATTTAAATTTGGATTTTTTGGTTGTTCCTTTAGGTTTTTCCTAATTTTATTTTTACCTAAACTACCTCAGTATTGATGCAAACAAATAAAAAAAAAATCAAATCGGTTGAGCCATTTTAGAGTTTTTGCGAGACTAATACACGGCAATTGATTTTCATATATAATATATAGACAGATAGATAGACAAATTTCTCACACTGAAGTAAGATTCAAATAATACCGTTATAAGAGGATGGTGGTTCTTGGCCATGCGCGGCCTTGCTAGCTCGACACAAGTACAGCAGTGCTATTCTGTACAAATTACACCGTGTAAACCTAGGTGAAGTGAGTTGTCATTCTTCCTGATGCTAGGGATGACAGTATTGACAGCTCACTCCACGCCCACTTCACCTAAATTTTCACGGAGAGATTTATACAGATTAGCACTGCAGATTACTTACTAATTGTACGTACGTGTCTCACTCTGGTACGGTCAGCCACAAAAAGTACTCGTAATTAACACTGCAGTTTTTTAAAACACGATATTTTATTTCACCACAAAATTAAAAAAAAATTAGAACTATTGCTATAATATAGCAATAGTTCTAATTTTTTTTTAATTTATATAATAATGAATATTATTCAGAAAAACAAACTATTAGCATGGAATACTGAAAAGATGTGGATCGAATAATTTTGGGTCTATTTTGATCACAATGATCACATATAAAAACAATAGTGTTAGGTAATCTACTTATGCTGCTGATCGTACCTACGGAAGACTATATTTTATATTTTGTCATCCGCCTGCATACAGCGCAGCCGCAGGCCACACTGGGAGCGAAGTGAAACGAAGCTAAGTTCGTTTAGCTTCGCTCGTGTGTACGAATACCGCGTCATTTCATACTTCGGTTCATGAAGTATGAAAAGACGCGGTAACTACATCAGCGAAGCTCAACATTTCATTGGTTCTCAGTGTGGTCTGTATCTAACAATGAAATATTAACCCAGTATTTTAACCAAAGACGCCTGTAAACAATCCAAATTATGAAATAGACGAATAGGGAGGTATATTCAACTATCCAAGTTACTTTCCGAACGTTAAATTGTCTAAAAACTAGTTCCAAATGTCTAAGCCAGTAGGTACTTACCTACCTACTTCTAATTAAATAGACACTAATACAGAATCACCTACCTCGGTCCAAAATTCGATATCTACTACACAATTTGAGTTGGTATGTTTATATAAATTAACGCATCTAAGTATCTTAGTTTAATAAATATTCGACATAATTAAATGCTTCATCACCATAAAACTTACAAATATTGATTTATTGCGGTAGGTTACTAAGATATTCTTGTCAACAAAAAACGTTGACGCAAGCAGAAATATTGCTGGACTCCACACCAGTTTACATCTACTAGATAGGTATCTGATACACAGCGAGTGTGTGTAGTGCGTAAGCATGATTTATTGTACTTAAGCGTTCCACGTGACACATAATGACTAGTGACGGGTCGAGAAAATATTCTCCCATGGAGAATGTTCTCCGTTCGAGAATATTCTCGGATAATAGAAAATTTAAAATTGAAATAATTTTAAAGTAGTAGTTAATTATGATGGCCAGGAGGCAATAAGAGCAACTGCTAATATCAAGTAACGACCAAAAACTTCAAGTATTTATTTACCTTTCCCGTAGTGGTTTTTTTTATACTTTTTTAAAGCTTATTAAATGATTTTCTGTAAATCATAAAGTTTGTTTTAATGCGGAAATCCAAATTTAACATTAATACCTTACGCATAATTTTAGGAGAATTTCAGATAACATATGAGAATTTTCATGGAAATACTCTCAAGTGTGTTCTCGCTCTGGAAAAGAGGTACCTTTCCGAGATGGGCTGCAGACTGCAAACTGCAACCGCAAACTTTATCGTCGTTTAAACGACAATTTAAATACCGGATGACTTTTTTTTCCGTCAAAAATAGGGTTTAATAGATGAACGGAGTACTCCGCCCCCGCGCCGAGACCGCGGTGGGCGGCCTATGGCATACCTAGTCTTTTTTTTTTTAATAGCTTGGACAGAAATTGATCTACTTAAGTATCAATAAATACTACAAATTCGAAGTACCTAAATTTTTCAGAATTACAACAATATAAACAGAAATTTTGAAAAAAATGTATAAATTGTTAAAAAATATCCTAAGCACCCTGCATAGCGTCGAAAAAAAAATCGAAATTCAAATCACATGCAGGGTGCATAATGATTTGAATTTCGATTTTTTTTTTTTAAACTAGGTATGCCATAGGCTTCTACTCCGTTCACCTATTATAGCCTATTTTTTTTAAAACGGTAAAAAATTCATCCAGTACACATACGAGTATATTTAGATACTCGTATATCAATTCATAGAATAGAAACCTAGTGTCACTTGCAGTTTGCGGTTCCAGTTTGCAGCCTGCAGCCCATCTCGGACTTGTACCTAAGTACCTTTAGATTATTTTGACGTCAACATCGTAAAAAGTTCAGATTCACTTAATAGAGACATCCAATTTTTTAATTCTCATAAATTCTCTTCAAAATAATGTCCTCGAGAACTTAAAGTTCTCGCTAGAAGAATATTCTCGGGATTTTACCATCACTAACAATGACGATAGCACTATTAGCCGAGTACCTTTATACTATTTCCCAATTGTTTATAAACTCAGTGAACTCAGTCCCTCGTAAAGTCTCGGGAACGATAGATCATAATGGTGAAGGCACGGAAGTACGTGGTTAATAAAACTTTCCAGGGTTTTCCCAAACGCGAAGATTTTGAAATAGTGGAATATGAGTTACCGGCCCTCAAGAATGGAGAGATCCTCGTCAAAGTTGAGTGGGTGAGTGTAGACCCGTACATGTGCGTATACAACTCACGATACTCGCCGCCTTATGACCAGTTTGGCTACCAAGTCGCCATAGTAGAAGTTTCGAAAGATCCCAGATTCCCGGTTGGTACCAGGGTCGTCTCCCACAAAGGCTGGTGTAACTACTGCATCATTGATACAAATGAAAGCAAAAGCGATAGTGGAAAGGTTTACAAGCTACCAAACTTGAAAGGTTTATCAAATTCTTTAGGAGTAGGCGCTGTTGGTATGCCGGGTGCGGCTGCTTATTTTGGACTTCTGGAAATTTGCAAGCCTAAAGCTGGTGAAACAGTCGTTGTGTCCGGCGCTGCTGGAGCGGTTGGCTCTCTTGTTGGGCAGATTGCCAAGATCAAGGGCTGCAAGGTCATCGGGTTCGCTGGCTCTGATGATAAAGTGAAGTGGCTCGAGGAAATCGGTTTCGACAAGGCGATCAACTACAAGACTGCTGACATCGCGGCGGCTCTGAAGGAAGCAGCTCCCAAGGGTGTGGATTGTTACTTTGACAATGTTGGTGGAGAGCTCAGCTCGACGATCATAAACCAAATGAACGACTACGGAAGGGTTTCAGTTAGCGGCGCCATCAGTTCGTACAGCGAGGTTAACATGCCCAAGGCAAGCATCTTGCAACCTGCTTTAGTATTCCGTCAACTGAAAATTGAAGGTTTCCTAGTGTGGCGATGGATGGACCGCCAACCGGAAGCCTTTGCTGAAATCATCAAGTGGATTCATAGTGGACAGATAAAGCCAAGAGAACACATTACTGAAGGTTTTGAAAATATCTTCGACGCTTTTGTAGGAATGTTGAACGGTGAAAATTCTGGAAAGGCTGTTATTAAATTGTAAGTTAATATTAATGCAAACTCTCTCAAATTAAAGTCAATCAATGGTCAATTTGTTGAAAACTATTTCATTTCATATGCTGCTTTTCCGGAACCTTATTTATGAAATTTCAGTCTACTTATTTAGTAGGCTACCTAAAAAAAAATGTGGCCGTCACGGGGCGCCCCGCCCGGCAGATGTGTAGGTAACATAGCGAGACGGGGGCCTGGCGTGACGACATGATACCGTGATGCCGTTTGCCGTCACGGCATACTACTTATTAGTCGATTTTAACACCAAGAGATGTTTCACATCAAAAATGATAGGAAATAGGAATGTAACCACTTTCGAAGAATTCAATATGAGCAGATTGCTAATTATTATAACGAGACTGTCAGACCACAGTTAAAAATGACGGCATTACTAATTGTACGGACGTGTCTTACACTGGTACGGTCAGCAATCTGCCTAGCCTTTTCGCAACTATGTTGGGAACGGCTTCCAGTCTAACCGGATGCAGCTGAATACTAGTATTATACATTGGAGCGACGGCCTATCTGTTCTCCACAACCCAGTAACTGGGTGATACGATAGCCCTTGGTAAGACTGGTACCTAACATACGATCAGCAACAAAAAGCAATTAACACTTCCACATCAATTTCACAGTTTTTTTTTTTTTTTTTTTTTATTTTGTACTTTGCTAAATTCATAAAAACAAACTTATAGTTGTTATTAGATGAAATACTGAAAAGATGTTATCGGATAATTTTGGGTCTATTTTGATCACTTATAAAAATAATTGTACTTCTGTTGCGGACTGTACGGACGGCTAGACTAGACGAAACACGGCGAGTATTTTGTCATCCGCCTGCAATACCTGCTTCTTGCAGGCAGATGACAAAATATTCGCCTAATAACCAGTAGAACCGTTGCAGTTTTAAACTTATATCTTAGTACCGCAAAATCATGTTTATCTCTAACTAGCATCTGCCCACCACTTCATTCACAATATACCTACGTAACAATGAATGTTTAACCCAACTTTTTACCCGACTACGGCAAAGCCAAAAAGAAGGGTTGAAGGGGGGGGGGGTGTTGGGGGGAAGGGGGGAAGGGGGAGGGGGAGGGGGAGGGAAGGGGGCGGGGGAGGGGGGAGGGGGGGACTTTAGCAGTCTATGTATATATGTAATATGTACCTATATAAGTATGTATTTACGTGTGTTCCACCGTAGCGCATAAATTACTGAACCGATTTTAATGAGTGAGGTATCAATAGTTTCGTAATTAACGGTCCGGGTGACATACAGCATAAAATTATATGAAAATTGCATGTACCTTGAGGTAATCGTATTTTAGAGGGAATTTAACGGTTGGATTTTTGAGTTTAATAGATTTTTTTTAATTAAACTCAAAATTAGTCAATTGGGCTAAATCGGCTCGCGCTCAGAGTCCTGCGGGACGTCATCGAGGTTGGACCTGTGTCAAAATTTTTAAAAAAACGCTCTCCTGCAGTTGTTCAAAAAAATTCAAATAAAAGAAGAACACATTCGATATGAAATTGCGACAGCTCAGAAAAAACATCTCTTAATTATATTATAGTTTCAGTTCATAATATCGTTTTCGAAAATGTGATTATTTCAATGCGGTATTATGGCGTTTAATTGTCATCTTACGATAGTGTTATGACACATTGCAAATTATTATCGATAAAATTATAGTCGAGTGCGAGTAGTTTATAATTTTTTATCGTGGTCCTTTATGAAGAAGTTTTAAAACACATTTTTCTAACATTTTTTCATCAGATTCATCCATATTACTATTTTCACTCTCCATCGAACTGTCTTCACTACTACCATATCCTACATTAATCACATATAATATAAATACAATGTGTCCGGCTGTCGGTTGGATACTAATACTCGTATAATCAACTTTCACTCTGGCAACAACAGTGAAAATTAGAAAAAAGTAAAAATGTGCGGTCGTGGACCACCGTCAAGAATGAAGTTCCTTCTAACGTATGATTTAAAACACAAACACAAAATTTTCACAGCCGCCATCTTGAATTTTCATTTTTGATTTCTTTGGCTTTGGCTTTGGCTCCTTCGAAAACCATGAAAACGACACCCATGATGAAAAATTCGAAAATTTGGCTCCTCTCCGTCCTCGTCTGTTGTCATTTTCATCCTCTCTCTCTTTGTCTCTCTCAAGATACTTATGATAGAAAGAGACAGAGAAAGAAAGTCGCATGGAGGGGGCATTTAAACGCTTTTTCGTTACGTGACGATTTCCTACTAGAGAATTTCGTTCAAATTGCTGTTTCAAACAAAAGTGCTGTGCTAACATGACCTAATGCATGAACACGATAAAATTCGTAATGATATTTCTCAAATATCGGATCTACAGCTAACACAAGAATATTTTCTCGTATCGTTTTGGCTCTGTGTGAAACTGTGAACACTGTATCCGATAAAATATCGTACTCTATTATACTTGAAACGGTATCACTCGGTCTCCAGGTTCCAAAGCAAGTTCGTCGATGACATATCGTATCTTTGTTGGTTTGTAACTTTTAACATATTCGTACTTGCACTTTTGTTTAGGTAAATAGTCCTATGGGACGGCAATCCGACATGAGCGGGGCCGGTTAAAAAATATACTAAATAGACTTAGGTTAATAGATTCGATAAATTATAGCTGTAGCAGTAGGTACGTCCCTTGACATTATAGTACGGCAATTGTTCCTTCATTTATAGTCGTCAATATTTACTGACCTTCATAAGCAGTGGTCAACATCAAAAACAAAAGAATATGGTTACAGCATAAGCAAAACAGTACGACCATTTTTAGCCCATACTTAATAAAAATCTTATTGTTTTTTTTATTCAGTCACTAAAGGGGTTAAATAGGAGATATAAGTTTGTATGGAAATTCACCATTAATGTCGATGGGATACCATCGGGCACGCGGCTTGTCTACTTGATAAAATTCTTATATTCACTGACAGACAATGCATAGGCTAAACCGCTGGGTCTAGAAGCATGAAATTTTGCAAAAGAGTTTTTGTAACGAAAGAAATGAAATATCTATTAAAATTAACTTTTGCGTGACTTTTTGATACCCAGTAGAATCGTTGCAATTTTAAACTTTTACCTTAGTACCGCAAAATCATGTTTATCTCTAAATAGCTTCTGCCCGCGACTTCGTTCACAATATACTAAAGCAACAGCCATATTTATAAAACTTTCCTGTACAGTACGTTTGTAGTTATTTTAGCAACGTTATACAACGAATTATGAAGTTGCTGGATTGAGGACTGCAGCTGTGTCGTGGCGTGGCGGCTGGAGAGGCGAGTGTTGCGTTTGGTCGATTGGCCGGACAACCGTTTGTTTGCCTTTATTTAGTTGCCTGAACTACTGAAGTCGGTCATGATTGTATATTATTATATAAGTAATCTGTTATTCACTACAGCCAGGGATTGGTCGGGCCGGTGCGGGTGGGCTGCGGACACGACACATGTACGGTGATTGTGGCTCCTCCGCAGTCTGTCCGTGCCGGTGTGGCTGATCGGAGTGGAATAGTGCATGAATGGTGGTTATGAGGGTGTTTTTTTTTGCTATTAGATAGAAGTATTTGTATTTAACAAGCGCTTCTCGCCATCAAACTTAAAAGTTTGGCGAGTAAAATTGTTTAAATTAAAAATTAATGTATCTACCTACCTATGTTGGAATAAAAAAAAAATAAAAAAATGTTGTGATATCAGCAGCCACAATATACAGAGTCCTGAGGTCGTAACCCGCAGCCTTCAGTAGCAATTTCCCATTGCTTGCGAAGTTTTTCGTTTTTAGTGAATAAATAAACGCCTGTTCGTGCCGTTCCTGCATATAATACCTACCTAATGGCACAACATTGATACACTGAGTGATTCTTACAGATTATTCCTGACGAACCCGGCTATCGCTAAAAAATGTAACAGTAGATTGTACACACGGGATTTCTCATTTAATACTGTCAGCTAACCATTGATATTTATTTTTATTATAACCATAGATGATATAAAAGGAATAAACTTCATGTATTCTGTGTACGTTCTACGAACTATCAAATAACAGTAGGTATTACTAAATTGTTAAAAATAAGAATCGAAAAAATATCTACAGTTGAGAATCGATCTTTTAACCACAGGTTTGCAAAGCAGTCGTCGAACCACTAAGCTAGCCATTCTTATGTTATTACTATGTCACGATTGACATCCTTCCATCCGCTAAGCCTTAAATCCATAAAGATTTAGCGTGATGACAATCATTTAAAGGTTAAATATGTAACTATCTGCTTTATTCGCTTCTTACTCAGCCTAATGAAGTAATGGAATAATTCGCTTTTACATTGTGTTTTATTGTTGTAGTAGTAGACAACGACCAACACCGATCATCATCAGTCTCCTGCCCTTATCCCAGTTTTTTTGGGGTCGATGCAACTTGTTTTTATTTTCCATACTTCTCTATTAGTTGTCATCTCGGTAGTCACTCCCTTTCTAGCCATATCATCTTTCACACAAATCATCCATCGTTTCTTTGGTCTTCCCTTACTCGTATAGCCAACCAGATTCATAATCAAAACATTCCAGACGACATTTTCTTCATTTCTCCGCATCACATACCCATACCATGGTAATTGATTTCCACACACACACCGACATCGACATCGGCACGATATCTACCGGCGAAGACAGTGCGGGGTGAGAGTGGCGGATATTCTTTTACTTGAGCAAACTTTTTCGCACTGCCGAAGTCGGCAAACACACTACTAAGTATTGACGTCTCGACTTCGAGACGTCGATACTTAGTAGTGTGCTTGTTTGTCGCGTCGCGCTGGTCATCGATATTCACCAATATCATGGGGCCCGTAATAATTGTACCTATCGCTATCGAATCGTGTTGGTAGGTATCGTTATCTGATAATGTGAAAACAAATTTACGACATTTTATGTATAATAATCTTAGTTCACTCCACCGTAGACATCATAAAATGTAAACCTAAGGAAAAAAAATCGACCTACTTCGTAAGAAAAACTAATTAAGTTGATCATCTGCAAATATTTTACACTATGGCATAGATTTTCTGCGAAATCGTCAGCGGCGCGTCGTAAATAAACACGTCGTGCTGCATTTGGGGAAGGCGGAGGTAGCGTTTCAAAGGCCTACAGGCCCGAATAACCTGGGCCGGTAGTCTCGACATTCGTAGAGACAGTTGAACGACCGAAATCGCTCGCTAAGTCGTAATGGGGTCCCTAGATAGCCAAAATGGTTTGACAAGCATGAAACAATCATTTTCAGTTTCAAAGCAGTTGCGACGAGGACCGTTTTGACGACTGGTTTTCGTTTTATGGAAAACTGCAGCGTTTCGTCGTCAAAATAATTGACTACGACCCACCACAAAAATCACGTGTTAGTAGCAAAGTCCTAACGATCCGGATGTAACGATATTTGGTAGCCTTGAAACTCAAAGTTAACGATTGTCATCTATATTTAACCGAATCTCTATGATTTTCGTAATGTGTACGACTACAGTTAGCGACCAATTTTGAGAGCCCGCTAAGTGATTCGGTTGGTAGCGAATTGTAAACTATACTTACCAAATGTTTTGGTTTTTAAGTCAATACAAACATAAATTATACGGATCGGGCTCGAAGATGGGTTTGTACCGATGAGGCTTTTACGTCCACTTATAGGTTCGGAATATACTCAACATACTAAGTGCGAAAGCGTCGCCGATATTCATAGCATTCGTTCATTTATTATATTAATCTCTTTAAAGGGTGAGAATCGTGCTATTTTTCGTGTATAAATAAATAACACACAACCGTACCTAAATCATGTTTTAACTTTATTTAATCTCTATAAAGTATGACAATCATCTCCTAAGTTCACACATTCTAATAATCTAGATCTAGGCACTGTTTATACGACACATGTTGCATACCTATCCACATGAAAATAACAATGCACTCAGGAGTTTAATAAAGTGGATTGAAAGTAATAATTTAATTATAAATCTCCAAAAACCAAAATCATGCACTTTTGCCAACGGGTATCCATGAGTAATTAATGTAAATTAAGTACACTAGTCAAGTAGAAAAAGTGAATGTTAATTTTTAGGGATCTTAATTAACACCCAGTTAATGTGGAAGTCACAGCCAGAGGACATTATTGTAAAAGTGTAAGTACATAGCGGTTCAAGCCATTCATAACATTTAAGTGTGCTCACATCACTAATGTTTTGTTTAGACTTACTACTGTCAATATAATTTGATACTTACCTACTTAACTTTTCATACAATTGTTATACTTATTAATTCTTTTATAAGCTGCATAATTTATCAAAAAGAGTAAATCTGCCGGCAATATTGGTTGCCTTATGCCTAGGTACCATTGTTTGATACTTTACAACCTGGAAGTAGCCGCATTTGTAAAACCTATATATAAACATTTTAATTTTCTACCTCAAATTAAACTAGACAATGTGGTTCTGTACCACATTGTCTAGTTTCATTGTTTAGTAGTTTTTTAGTAGTTTAGTAGTTTTGTTTGAGATCTCAATATCAGAAATTTTTGTGCACGGTATTCTCAACTTCTATACTCAAGAAAAAATATTAGTTAGGTATCTGTATGGCACCTGTAATTTATAATAAAATACCTAACAATAATAAATACCTACCTTGTAGGAATTTAGAAAACAGCTAACAGTTTTTATTATCTGTACAAGATTTCATAGCGGATAAGTTAACTTAATAGAAATTTCGTTTTTGTAATTTGTTTAAATGTACTAAATTTGCATGCTATATTAGCTAGAATGTACATGGATTCCTCACAACTGTAAAAACTGATTTCAGTTTCAAATGTAAATAAATATTGTATTCTATTTTATTGAAAAATAAATGACAGCCACAAATCATGTTTTCAACTTTATTAAATCTCCATTATCACAATCATCTCCTAGTTTACACATTCTAGACACTTTACACGAGGCATGTTGCATACCTATTGAAAAATCTTTCACATGAAATTTTAAACTTTCACTATTCATTTATTTCAACATGTTTTCTTCTACGTCGTGCCTTCAATATATTACATCTCCTCCAAGCTATGTGGCCTTCTGAGGTGTGGACCGCTTCTTACTTCATGCTGCCTCCCAGTCTTCAGACACCCTTGTTAGGGATAACTTTCTGTAGAATCCCAATCCATACAAATCCCCAAGTATCATTACGCAGCTATTATGTACTATAATGAGAAACTATAAATGCAGTGAGGTCGCCGCTTAAGCCAGAAATGTGTTAGCCGAGCAATATAATTTGCTGACAAGTTATTTGTTACTAATGAAACAATTATTAGGAAAATACGAAAATAATACTATTCAAAATATTGAGTTTCCAAAGACAACTAATCAAACTATAGATTTCATCTTGACAATTGACTGTGATACTTGCTTGCTATTAGAATAGTAATGTTGCAAGGAGGCAAATTTCTAAATCCTTAGATATTTAACAATTTAAAGTTATTGCTACTTATTAGTTTGAACCTTGAACCATGAAAAATAGTGTTTCCAAGATAAGGTTTACATATTCACTATAATTTTCAAGAAAAACAATAATTAATTTTATTATTAATTATAAAGTTCTCAAATTTTAAGGTGATTGCGCAGTAGTAGCCCGCGAAATTCAAATTTTCTTCCGTTTTTTGCAATTTGCAGGTCAGTATGTTGTATGTTGATAATGTAGTTGTGGGTAGACTGTAACAGTGCACATCGTTATTTATTTCTCCGTTTAAGAATTCTAAAAAAAATAGTTAAAAGTGAATAATCTTATATGTGTTATACATCATTGTAAAGCTATTGAAAGGACCTAACTAGTGATATATACATCTCAACTGGACTCGTGCAATACAGTGAGTAATAGACAGAAACATTTTTCAAAATTATTTGCAACGATTGTCGTCCCTGACCTAGGGCAACCCGCAGCTCGCTCGCTTCTACGCACACAAACGCAACGCGTATACGTTCGAATCACGTACAGCCGATCTGCCATCGCTTTGCTTTATAACATATTGAGCTTATGCCACGGAATTCCACAACTTTAGCATACGCCACAGATAAACAAATACACAACGATGCTTTCTCTATTTGATAATGTTACACAACGAAAACCAAGAATAGATTTAACACAACGAAGCAAATCAGACGATAATTTATATGACCAATCTACAACCGAAGATAACTTATTTAACTCCACTAGTTACAACGATCTCTCGGGGTCTAGCTTACCGAATGCTGGTCTATGTGATAAATCAATAGTCGTGGACTTGCAGCAGCAAATCGAAGAATTAAAAGGACAGCTTGAGATAGCTCACTCTGAAGTAGCTACCCTTAGTGAAGAAAATACTTCTTTGAAAAATAAAATAAATAAATATGAGAAGATTATTGGCACATATAAAAAAGTGACAAGTACGGATACTGTTCGGGAGCGTTCTATGACACCGAAGAGAAATATAAAAAAATGCACACTGAGAAAAATTACAAATATTCAACAAACACTAGGTCAACTAAACGAAACAAAAAACCAACAAACGGAGCTTCAAAATAATGAAATTAAGAGTCAACAAACAGAACAACAAAATTCTCAATCTAAAAAAGAACAAAAAATATGTATAATTAGCAGTAACAACAAGAACAAAATATATTCGATAGCAAAGAGCACTTTCACCGACTCTCAAATATGCCACTTTTTAACACCTGATTGCGGTCTAATAAATCTCATCAACAACATAGAAGCAAAATTAAAACATTACACAATGGATGATTACTGCCTTATTTTCATTGGCGAAGAGGATTTTAAACGAACAAATAATTACGTCGACCTGGTTGTAAATGTACGTCAAACTTTGTTAAAAATACAACACACAAATGTTATTTTATGTGCCCCTACGTTTAAAATGGATAACTATTCTATGGTCTTCAACAGAAGAATAGAGACATTTAATAGTTTGTTATATTTGGATGCATGTACTTATAATTACGCGTATCTGTTCGATTCCAACTACTATCTGGCATATGATTATAAAATGTTTCGCTACAAAAGTGGCACAGTAAATAATATCGGAATCGCGAATATATTTGCCAACTTTAAACTAATGATCAATGAATTTCTGTATTCATATGCGTACGACTCCCCTGACTTGGAATTTAATTCGTGCGCAGCAACCAACAATAATGGACAGTTTTTTCTCGAATAAATATATCAATGTACTACATCAGAATATCGCAGGCTTAATAAATAAATCTAATAACCTTATTATTTGTTTAGATGATCTAAAGGAAAAATTAATTGATGTGGATATTTTGTGTATAACAGAGCATTTCATTATGGAAGGATGTGAAAGTCAATTGTACATACCAAATTACTGTTTAGCTGCATATTATTGTCGTAAAGATAAGAAAAGGGGAGGAGCGTGTATACTTGTACGTAAGGAATTGCAATGGAAAGACCTGCCTAGAATAGCTAAGTTATCAATACCAGGTGTTTTTGAATGCTGCGCTATAGAGCTGATTGATTACGAGATAATTATCGTATGTATTTATAGGGTACCAAATGTAAACAATTACAATGATTGCCTGGACAAACTCGAATCTCTCATGCAAACGTTAAAATGTACCAAAAGTAAAAATATTGTAATTGCTGGAGATTTTAATATAGACATACTTAAGCAGAATGCCCAAACAAATGCATTTACTTACCTTCTGTTGAGCTTTAATATGAAACTAGCATTAAAACAACCAACACGCATGTCCAGCCAAACATGCATAGATAATTTTGCACATAATTTTAATAAAATCTGTAAAACGGATGTTCTAGAGTTTGCATTGTCTGATCACACAGCTCAGTTACTTCGCTGTCCAGTCAAGAAAATATGTAGTATTGCTTATTGGTCTACAGTTACAAGAGATCACAGTTTGGTAAATATTGCAAAATTCAAGAAACACTTGAGCGAACTTTCTTTTTCTGATATATATAATACAGATGATCCTAATTTAGCATACAATGAATTTCTTTCAAATTTTAAATTGATATACGATTTGTGTTTTCCTACTAAACTAATTAAAATAAATACTACAAAAAAAATAAAGTGGCTATCTAGAGGCCTTAAATTATGCAACAGGAAAAAACGAAAACTGTTATGGCAGCTAAGATTAAACCCTAACAAATCAAATATAACTATTTTCAAAAACTACTCTAAATTGTATAAAAAAATAATTCACTTGACACAAAGATCACAAAATAATTTTAACATTAAAACTTCAAAAAATAAATCCAAAACTACATGGCAAATCATAAACCGTACAAAGCACAACATACCTAAATGTAATATCGATACAATCAAAGTAGAGAATAAGACGATAACAAATCCTCTAGAAATTGCCGAAGTTTTCAACAATTACTTCATTGATAAAATTCAGGCCAAACTTCTTGCAAATAGCAAACCTAAATCTTATGTGACAAACAGTGTTGGTAACTCAATGTTCATGTCTCCTTGCAGTCCACGCGATATACACAAACATATACTTTCTTTAAAAAACACTAATAGCGTAGGATACGACGGTATACATACAAAAATATTAAAACACGTATCATTGGAGATCTGCGGACACCTCAGCCACTTAATCAATCTTAGTATCAGCGCGGGTATTTACCCAGATGCTCTAAAAACTTCAATTATAAAACCGCTATTTAAAAAAGATAATAGAGAGCTGATGCAATCATATCGACCTATCGCGTTAATCCCAATAATCTCAAAAATATTCGAAAAATACATAAATCAGGAAATATATACCTATGTTGAAAAAAATCACATATTATGTGAGGAACAGAAGGGTTTTAGACAACATAATACAATAAATATGGCCATATACGATTTTCTATACAAAATCACTAAAACCGTAGATAGTCGGAAGCCTGTTTGTGGGATATTCTGCGATATGACGCAGGCTTTCGACTACGTACATTTTCCTACTCTTTTAAACAAACTCGAAGCTTACGGCATTAGAGGCAATATATTAAAACTAATTCAATCCTATTTGACAAAACGGAAACAAATTACAGAAATTAAAAAAAATAATTTAACAAATAATCGAGAAGAAATCCATCGATCATCAGAACGTGAAGTTACTTTTGGTGTGCCCCAGGGCAGCGTATTGGGTCCTCTACTGTTTATATTGTATATAAACGACCTTCCAAAATACATACAACATCCACTAACATTATTTGCTGACGATAGCACCGTGACTATACCCTGTGGAAACACAGAAACTTATGAGAATGATATTAATAAGACATTAGCTTCAGTTATAAAATGGCTAGATGACAACAATTTAAATATTAATTTAAATAAAACCAAAATAATTTATTTTAATCAACGAAACCCATTGAAAAGTCAATTTAAAATACACCACAATAACAACATCGTAGAAGAAGTTGAAAATACTAAATTCTTAGGACTTCAAATAGACAAAAAATTAAATTGGAAAATACATCTTGATACTTTAAGTAAGAAAATTTATAAATCAGCATTTGCCTTAAGTTCCCTATCATCGATAATATCTACAGACGCACTACTCATTGCCTATTATGGTATAGCAGAATCCCATTTACGATATGGTCTAATATTTTGGGGCAATTCAACTGAGAAGGAAACGATATTTAAAGCCCAAAAAAGGTGCATACGATCTATGTTTAAATTAAAGTCTACCGACAGTTGTGTTCCGTACTTCAAAGAATTCAAAATATTAACCTTACCCTGCCTTTACATTCTTGAAGTAGCTGTTTTCGTAAAAAGCAACCCAAATCGTTTTACACGCCTTGCAGACATAGCTCCTCGGAATAGGCGTGATAATAGTCGATTATGTATGCAAACCGCAAAAACTGCACTCATGCGCAAAAGTGTCTTCTGCATGGGTCCATTCATTTATAATAAGTTACCCAAATCTTGGAAATCTTTAAATTTACCTTTATTTAAAAAGAAGCTACGTACATTTCTAGTTAATAAAGCCTACTACAACATTTCAGAGTTTTTAGCAGAAAAAGAAAATGCATTTGTGTAAGTGTTTTTGTTATGAATATGCCCATCTATGTTGGAATTAAGAAAACTGTTTAATTTAATGTGTGTGCCTGTAATCTTTCATATTTTTCTATTTGTTGTTGGTCTTGTACCTTTCGCATGCCTAGTGGTAAAATGTGGCTGAACTTGTTTAATTATGCTTTTTTTTACACCATGTACTGTACCCATATTTGCGAAATAAAATATCTTATCTTATCTTATAATAATATGATACGCGGCAATCAGAATATGTATTTAAGCGTTTTCAAAAATAAGTTTACCCTTCACTTTTGGGCTGTCCCAGTGTCCCCTGTGTTTGATTCAAACGATATACCATTTTTAACTACAAGGTGGCAGTTTTTGGCCCCACTTAATTTACTCGATGTTTCAAGCGATTTTGAAAATTTTTTGTACTAGGGTAGCATGGGTTTTTTGTCATCGTTTGAAATACTCTAGTCGCCGATCGTCGCAGGTAGTTTTTAATTCAAGTTTTATGCTCATTTCATTATAATTTGATTTACAAGGTGCCAGCCGGAAATGTCGGTTTGGCCATGAGTAAAACTGCCATTTCATTATCTACGAAGACTATTTTAGTTTTTGAAATGGTTACAGCATCCTTTACGTACACCGATCGCCATATAAAAAATCGAGTTCAGGTTAATTTTCATAGTTTAACTAATTTCAGATGATGAACGTTATATACATTTGATAATAAACGTAGGTAAATGTGTACACACGACTACACATCAAGCTAAACTTTCCAGTTTACACAGACCTCTCATTATAAGGAAATCCTACACAATGTGAGATCAGCTTATAATGGAAATGTATAGCTTGATCTGTAGCCGTAAGTACGTCAAAATTTAATCTAAATATATAAAACTCAAAGGTGACTGACTGACATAGTGATCTATCAACGCACAGCCCAAACCACTGGAGGGATCGGGCTGAAATTTGGCATGCAGGTAGATGTTATGACGTAGGCATCCGCTAAGAAAGGATTTTGATAAGTTCTACCCCCAAGGGGATAAAATAGGGGATGAAAGTTTGTATAAATCTTCTTAGATTTTCGATTGATTGAACTGAAATTAAAGATTGGAGCTACTATGATGAAGACGTCCGCTTAAATAGGATTTTGATAAATTCAATTCGAAAGTAACTCTGTCTTAAGTTACTTTTCACGCCTAAACCATTGAGCGGATTTCAATAAAATTTGCCAAAAAGATAGATGGCATCATAGGAAAAGACATAGGCTACTTTTTGTTTTAAAAATAATCCTAGAGGGGGTGATATAGGGGATAGAAGTTTGTAAGGGAAACCTAGCATTTGGTTTTTTTTTTGGGTTAAGTTAGGCATAAAGAATTACGCGTTTCAGCGTTTTTTCAAGGGGGTAAAACAGGGAATGATTTTAAAATTCACATGTAATATTGATATTTTTATGTACTTATTTTTAAGAGATTTAAAGGTTATAAATACAGTAATAGTCATATTAAAATTGGTCTACTCGGTCAAAGTTATTACAATTTATAGTCACAAAAAAAAATTTGTTAACACGTTGTACGTGTGTTGAATGTGTCATTCACTTACGAGCTACGGGGTCAGTGGTAGTCAATCACAAAAATTAATGGTGATCATATTAAAATGAATAAGTATTATTCTTACGTTAAACATTTAGGCCCACTAGCACCACAAATCACAAAATACGTTGAGCGCTAAACGAATTGAAAACATTGTTCTATTTCTGTTAATTTTGAAGTTGTCAGGGATGGAATGATGTTTTAAAAACGTTCAGCGCTAACTGTATTTATGGTTTTTGGTGCAAGCGGGCCTTTTTTTTTTTTTGTGGATGGGAAATCATCAAATGACTTCTCCCGCTCTGGGCAGAGCGGGAGGGCGTGTCAGACTTTTACTGACTAAAACCCACCCATGATCCTTCAGTTGCCCGTGCCAGGGCCACGGTATCTTTTTCGAACTACCCGCGACCCCGGCGGCATCGGCCCAATTGACCCTGTCACTGCTGACATCTCTTTGAGGCGCGCGTGGAACACAACGCGCCGTCGACCCGGGCCTGGTCCTTACCGGACGGCGAGCTGCCCATTACTCGTCGGCCGCAAGCCCGCGCCTACGGTGGCCGGGAATCGGCAATCGATTCCCGCCGCCCAGGGCGTCTCCTACGGCGGCTAGGGGCGCGAGGGCGCGGCTGTTGCCTCTCCCTCACGCGTTCCGCTTCCTCCTTCGCAAGCATTACTGCTTCGCAGAAGGAGGTGACGGCTTCCCATGCACTCTCGCTCCGCACCATGGCCTAGACCAGGTTTGGACGCGAGAGATCGCCGCCGCCGATCGCCTCCGTGAGAACACGGCGGTGCTCCGCCCAAGCCGGGCAGACCTCCACTGTATGCTCCACCGTGTCCTCCGGGCGATGCACACAATGGTGACACCCGGGCGTTTCCTTCCGCCTTATCCGAAACCTATAAGCTCACTTTTTAAACTAAAACAATGAATTAAACTATAATTATAATATTGAAATAATAGGTACACACGGCTGCACACAACCTCCTTCCAGCCCGCGTCAAAATTATCCCGGCCCTGAAGGTCGATAAATTTGCGGGTATGGCCGGGCCTCTAAAAAGGATAAGAGCGCATCTGTTTGGCCACTCGTAACACGCAGTGAACGCTTACGCCTGAAATATTTAAATAAACTAGAACCAATTTTTCAAAATCTTAACATTATTTGACTCATTGAGTTCAACTGGCTATGGTTTGACTAGAATAGTCAATAGAAAAAGCGATCAATAATGAACCGACAAATCAGATTAGAAAAAAGGTGTTGTAGTTTGAGGTCGGGTACTTACTTGACGCCGCTCGGACCCGGGCCTGCAGCTGCATCTGCTTCTCTTCCTCCAGTCATTTTATTTTATAAGAAATAGTACCTACTTATTGAAAAACAAAACAAAACAAAACAATATTTGGACGCGAAGTGGATCAAAGATAGTATTGATAGTAATTTAAATCGGGTAGTAATATAGGTACTTATTGGTTGTCTATGACACCGACGTAGTGTTGCAAGGAGGCAAATTTTTATGTCCATAGATATTTGACAAGTTACCATAGTAACTTGTCAAATATCTATGGACATAAAAATCCCAAGCCATAGCCAAAAAAACCATAACCAAAGAAAAAAAAAGCCATAGCTTCCTATGAATTTCCATGAAAAATAATGTTTTCAAGATAAGGTTTACGTAATGAATTTCCAATTTTCAAGATAAACAATTATTTTTATTAAATCATGATCACCAATTTTCCTCGTTATTAAAGAAGATTTTGAAGTGGCCAATATTTGTCTTTGATAAAACCGAACTATTACCAATTGCCCGTCTAGGGGAGCTCATTAGGACCACAGAGCATGTAATTAGGACTTAGCGAGCGATTTCAAGTCGCTATGAGAACGTAGCGAATGTCGAGACTGCCGGCCCAGGGCCGGCAGTCTCGACATTCGCTGGCCTTAATATGGTGGTCTTTACACGTAAATTTCTGACCTCGAAAAAAATTTTATTGAGATAATATAATGACATGTTTGGTATCAAAAGAAAGGTCATGACGAGCTCATTACAAATATGTACTTATACAATATGTCACATTGTTTAAGTAAATAAATAAGTTTAAATTGTGAAAAATAAGTAAAAGTGGAGGTAAATAATATTAATAATAGGTTACAGACCGACCGCGGCGAGCATGATTTTTCAGTAGTCGGGTTTTAGTTTTTGAACTTACTTTTTATAATTAATTGAATTGTATTTAACCAAAGGCACGTGTAAAAAAACCATACATATTATGCAATGGACGAATATCTACTACGAATAGATTACTTTTGGAACGATAAACTGTCTAAGAACTACTTCCAAATATCTAAATCAGTATGGTAGGTATCTACTTCTAACTAACGCTAGGCACATACCTAATTAGCCACTGTGTGCAGAATCATCCACCTGGGTCCAAAATTCGATATGCTTTATCTAATACCTACTTACATAATTTGTGATGGTGTGTTTATTAATTAGGTACTATAATAATAGCTGACCCGACAAACGTTGTCCTGTCAAAATTTCAATAATTCATACAAAATTCCCATATAAAATGCACTTTCAGTTTTCCCGAATTTGCCAATTTTACCGGCAACTTTTCAAACATTTTCTTTCATACCAACCTTGTCCTGACAATTACAAACATAACAAAAAAAGAATTAAGTAGTCAAATATGTGCAACAAATCTGAAGTGATGCGCGCACAGAACAGATAACGTGTCGTTCTGCATCCTCGTCAAAATTCAGGGTGTGATACAGAACATCAAACCGAACAACTTTCTCCATAGGACCAACATCGTAATCGCGAAAAAATGTTCAATTGTCCCATAGAAAACTTCAATACCTACTCGACGCAAATGTATGGGAATGGGACGGCTGATTATTTTTTCGCGATTACGATGTTGGTGCCATGGAAAAAAGTTGTTCGGTTTGATGGTCTATACCACACCCTTAAATTTGACGAGGATGCAAAACGACACGTTTGAGGCCTCGGCCTCGTATTTTGCGGGCAGCGGGGCGGCAGCGGCGGCGGCGCGTCTCGCATTGTCCCGCCCCGCTTCCGCGCCGCTGTTTTCGAGGTTAGGTCCATTTGTTTTTACCTTCGATCAATAATAGGTTTTTACGCATAAAATCCTGCCGCTCCCGCGCCGCCGCCGCTGCCGCCCCGCTGCCCGCAAAATTCGAGGCAGAGGCCTTACCTATAGACTTTTACGAATGCATCTAAGGATCCTTTAATAATAAATATTCGACATATTTATTCTCATCAAGTCATCATCAATAAAAATACAAATAGAATTTATTGCGGTAAGTTATAATATTTCCTTGTCAACAAAAACATCGACTCAAGCGGTAATATCGCTCGCCGGACGCCACACCGGTTTGGATCTACTAGGTAGGTAGGTATCTGATACACGGGCACGGCGAGTGTGTGTATGAGTGAGTAAGCATGATATTGACTTTTAGCGCTCCGCGTGACATACAAAACACAATGAATATAGTAGAGTATTGAACGAATACACGAGTAGGTATATTATTATATTCCACTTGTTTATAAACTCAGTCGCTCGTAACGTCTTGTGAACGATAGATCATAATGGTGAAGGCACGAAAGTACGTGGTTAAGAAAGCGTTCCAGGGTTTACCCAAACGTGAAGATTTCGAAATAGTGGAATATGAGTTACCGGCCCTCAAGAATGGAGAGATCCTCGTCAAAGTTGAGTGGGTGAGTGTAGACCCGTACATGCGTGCATACAGCTCACGTTACCCACCGCCATATGACCAGTTTGGCTTCCAAGTCGCCGTAGTAGAAGATTCGAAAGATCCCAGATTCCCGGTCGGTACCAGGGTCGTCTCCCACAAAGGCTGGTGTGACTACTGCATCATTGATACAAATGACACCAAAAGCGATAGTGGAAAGATTTACAAGTTACCAAACTTGAAAGGTTTATCAAATTCTTTGGGAGTTGGCGCTGTTGGTATGCCGGGTGCTACCGCGTATTTTGGATTTCTGGAAATCTGCAAGCCTAAAGCTGGTGAAACAGTCGTTGTGTCTGGCGCTGCTGGAGCAGTTGGCTCTCTTGTTGGGCAGATTGCGAAGATCAAGGGCTGCAAGGTCATCGGGTTCGCTGGCTCTGATGATAAAGTGAAGTGGCTCGAGGAAATCGGTTTCGACAAGGCGATCAACTACAAGACTGCTGACATCGCGGCGGCTCTGAAGGAAGCAGCTCCCAAGGGTGTGGATTGTTACTTCGACAATGTTGGTGGAGAGCTCAGCTCGACGATCATAAACCAAATGAACGACTACGGAAGGGTTTCAGTTTGCGGCGCCATCAGTTCGTACAACGAGGTTAACATGCCCAAGGCAAGCATCTTGCAACCTGCTTTAGTATTCCATCAACTGAAAATTGAAGGTTTCCTAGTGTGGCGATGGATGGACCGCCAACCGGAAGCCTTTGCTGAAATCATCAAGTGGATTCATAGTGGACAGTTAAAGCCAAGAGAACACATTACTGAAGGTTTTGAAAATATCTTCGACGCTTTTGTAGGAATGTTGAACGGTGAAAATTCTGGAAAGGCTGTTATTAAATTGTAAGTTAATATTATACTCTCTCAAATTAAAGTCAATCAATGGTCAATTTGTTGAAAACTATTTCATTTCATTTGGAATCCGGAACCGAACTAAGTACCTACGTGCCTACATTTTAATCTACCTACTTACTTAATAGGTAGGTACTAAAACATTTTATAGGAATGTTACCACGTTCGAAGAGTTCCATATGAGCAGACTGCTAATTATTATAACAAGACTGTCGGACGCCTCAACGCACCACTTCACTCCTGTAACATTACGTCATTGTAAAATATTAGGTAGGTAGGTAGGTAGGTACTATAATATTTTATATAGCTAGGTACATAAAAGATTCGTGATTTTTTGTGGAATTTAACAAATGAGTAGGTATCTAGTTAAACATTTAGGTACTATGCATTCGGAATTAGTGGGTAGGTAACCTATTAACCTACTTGTTTTGCGTTAACGACTTTAGAAATGATTATTAAGTACTTACTTTAGTAAAATATTACCTATACCACTACATTTTTATTTAGGTACCGTAGAATATTTATACTTTCGGTAAATTCTTAGATATTATATGATGCTGAAAAAAGGCTTGCACTTTAATAAATTGCGTAAAAACTATCATTCGGAATTTGAATCATTTTGAAGCAAATTGCTAATCCACCTACTTCATATGTTCGAAAAACTTGTCTGCTCGACAACGTAAATAACGCAATGACTGTTGTTGAACTGTCAAAATGAAACCGATTCCGATTGCTAGTGTGTAACGCAATTAGGGTGCAGACTGGGGTTCGTTTAGCCGCATTCTGTACTGGACTGGACCTTCACTACATAGTATAAAACATGGTCGCTTCCCGCCGTCTGTCTGTCCCTATGTATGCTTAGATCTTTAAAGTTTTAAAGATCTAAGCATACCTACATAAAAAAAAACCGCATCAAAATCCGTTGCCTAGTTACGCAACGGATTCTGATGCGGTTTTCTTTTAATGTATAATAAACGTGGGCGAAGCCGCGGACAAAAGCGAGTACCTAATTGATAAATTTACAGACATAACTAATCCTACTTATTTTTAGAACGATAACAGACAGTACCTACACTGTAGTGGCATGCTCATCACTGGTCTGTGAACTCTGACAAGGTTGTTTATGTATTATAATGAATAGTATGTTTTTATTTAGCACTTTAATGAGACTTGTTACGTGTGAGGTCACTACCTACCCACCAACTTAGGTATTGCATAACATCCAAAGGTCACAACAACACATTTATCCTGTTATCATAACCAAAGGAAATTATCAATAGGTATAAAGCCTGTATTATCAAACACTTACGCGTCACATCTATATCATCAATGTATAGCTTATCTTCGCTGCTCATCAGCATAAAGTGCAAGTCATTACGTAGTGGTTCTTCATCCACGGTTACCACCTCAAACTTGACGTTACACGCGACTCCCAACATGAGGCAAACACCGGCTAGAAACGTCGCAGATAGCGTCGCCTTTGAGGCCTTCTCATTGAGCTTCTCCGCTTGAGCAAAAGACTTTCTCCTCAAATACTGGACACTGGTATCCACATAGTCAATGAAGGCACCTATAAACGGCACCTTTGAGTTCGAATAGGTCATGTGCTTCTGTAAGACGTTCGGTGGGTCCGCTCCCGTAGCCATGCCTGTTGCTGATCTTAATTTGTTTGTAACAAAAATTTCTAAAAGCTTTGTTGCAGGATACTTCTTAATTTGACAGCCGCGATTTCCTTTTCTTTTATGACGGGGAACTAAAGTTTATTAGAAGGAAAGAGTTTTTAAGGGCAACTCCGTCTTTTTTTTACAAACAACGAGTCCCAATCATTCTCTTTGGTCCCAAAAACCCAGTCTCCCTATTTATTATTATGGCTGATTTACACAGGGTCAGTAGCCGACTGCAAAGCTCGAACCAAGTCAGCACAGGGGGCTTACTATGACGTGTTAAAGCCATCCTTGTTCCAGTGTGTGAGAGAGATGGAGCTATATACGACCGATAGCACCATCCTTTTTTCACAACGGTATCATGATGGCATTAACACGTACTACTACTGATCCTGTGTAATACAGACTACAAATGAAGTCAGAGCTGGCGCCGAGAACTGCTCTAAGGTACTGTATACATGCAATCAGTAGCTCTTGACTACTAGCAAAAATTAAATTAAATTAAAAAAAAAAAAAATTAAATTAAATTAAAAAAAAAATTAAATTAAATTTAAAAAAAAAAATAAGGTAGGTTACATTTATTTGTACACACGGGTACACATCAAGCTATACATTTCCAGTTTACACTGACCTCTCATTGTAAGGTAATCCTATACAATGCAAGATCAGCTTATACTGGAAATGTATAGCTTGATCTGTAGCCGTGCGTACGGCCAGCAACGGCAACCTAGTAGGTTACTCACGAATACCGAAATATTTTTTTTTATAAAACCTATGCCATGTAGGTAACAATTTAATACGATAAGGATATCAATGAAATCTGATAAATATAACCAACCAAGTAAGAAAATCAATCAACGTGTCACAATCATTAAATTAAACACCAAAGTATATCAAAGTTATTAATTTTATTGTAATCAAAGTCTAAATGACGATATTACAACGTAAATTATCAAGAACTAACGTACAGGCTTAACATTATTATTTTCTGCTCGTTATCTACTTACCTACAGTACGACAAAACTTCGATGTAGCGTCGGCAAAATTCGTAAAACCGATCACGATCCGAACTGCCTTAACATCACCAATCTTTATTACTGCTTTAGGCGAAAATGATCTTTACGCATACGCAATAACTTTCAAAGTCATATAACCAAGTACATTCGTAAAATTGAAATTAATGAATGCAATCTTTTTAATACTATGCTTCATCTAAGTTGCGTCGTCTTACAGTCAAATTAACGACAAAAATATAAATTTTCTTAATAGGTATTTATTTGTTGATAAACCCGCACAAAAATGTAATTAATTTGATTTATATCGTAAAGCGTTTCATTGATCAGCTGCTGACGAATAACTTCAATCTTATTATAATCGTAATAAAGTGTAATTAATAATTAAGATGTAGGTACTTAAACTTTTACGTCGGTATCAAAATTGTGCTGCTCGTTAAACACGGTTACAAAGCATTTTTCGTTTACAGCCAATTCACACCAAAGTGGCAACTCGGCACAGATTAATACAGATGGGACACTCCGCAGTTTAGGTATGAAGCTACAAGTATGCGGCGGGCTCATCTCACTGCGTCAATTCAGTATGGGCTGCCGCGCACCGGCCGGCTCGCACGTTAGTTCGATACTCACTCACGCGCCGCGTCGTAAAAGAAGACACCTACACAAGACCCTAACGAGTCAGAAGGTATAAGAGTTACGCGATAGAAAGAGAGGCAACTTATAGAATATAACTGTAGGTAATAAAGCGTTATGTGACCTGAATTGCACTTTATTGTGTCGTAGCAAGAGTCGCTTTTTAATTAAATGATTTTGCGGAGTGTCCCATCTGTATTAACCTTTTGACCGCCAGTGTCACCTATACGTGACAAGCGTAAACTGTCCCTGGGCCGGCAGTCTCGACATTCGCTACGTTCTCATAGCGACTTGAAATCGCTCGCTAAGTCCTAATTACATGCTCTGTGGTCCTAATGAGCTCCCCTAGACGGGCAAATGGTAATATTTCGGTTTTATCAAAGACAATTATTGGCCACTTCAAAATCTTCTTTAATAACGAGGAAAATTGGAGATCATGATTTAATAAAAATAATTGTTTTTCTTGAAAATTGGAAATTCATTACGTAAACCTTATCTTGAAAACATTATTTTTCATGGAAATTCATAGGAAGCCATAGTAACTTGTCAAATATCTATGGACATAAAAATTTGCCTCCTTGCAACACTAAGTCGGTGTCATAGACAACCAATAAGTACCTATATTACTACCCGATTTAAATTACTTTCAATACTATCTTTGATCCACTTCGCGTCCAAAATATTGTTTTGTTTTGTTCTTCAATAAGTAGGTACTATTTCTTATAAAATAAAATGACTGGAGGATGAGAAGCAGATGCAGCTGCAGGCCCGGGTCCGAGCGGCGTCAAGTAAGTACCCGACCTCAAACTACAACACCTTTTTTCTAATCTAATTTGTCGGTTCATTATTGATCGCTTTTTCTATTGACTATTCTAGTCAAACCATAGCCAGTTGAACTCAATGAGCCAAATAATGTTAAGATTTTGAAAAATTGGTTCTAGTTTATTTAAATATTTCAGGCGTAAGCGTTCACCGCGTGTTACGAGTGGCCAAACAGATGCGCTCTTATCATAAGGGTAAACTTATTTTTGAAAACGCTCAAATACATATTTTGATTGCCGCGTATCATATTATTATCAACATACAACATACTGACCTGCAAATTGCAAAAAATGGAAGAAAATTTGAATTTCGCGGGCGCAATCTGAACTTTATAATTAATAATAAAATTAATTATTGTTTTTCTTGAAAATTATAGTGAATATGTAAACCTTATCTTGGAAACACTATTTTTCATGGTTCAAGGTTCAAACTAATAAGTAGCAATAACTTTAAATTGTTAAATAGGATCTCAGGATTTAGAAATTTGCCTCCTTGCAACATTACTGTTCTAATAGCAAGCAAGTATCACAGTCAATCTAAACGTGACGTTGGCTAAATGCACAAACCGTGCGAAGCCAAAAGATAAAAAAAAAAAAAAAATCACAGTCAATGTGTCAAGGTGAAATCTATAGTTTGATTAGTTGTCTTTGGAAACTATATATTTTGAATAGTATTATTTTCGTATTTTCCTAATAATTGTTTCATCAGTAACAAATAACTTGTCAGCAAATTATATTGCTCGGCTAACACATTTCTGGCTTAAGCGGCGACCTCACTGCATTTATAGTTTCTCATTATAGTACATAATAGCTGCGTAATGATACTTGGGGCTTTGTACTACTGTTTAAATACTTTGGATATGGATTGGGATTCTACAAAAAGTTATCCCTAACAAGAGTGTCTGAAGACTGGGAGGCAGCATGAAGTAAGAAGCGGTCCACACCTCGGAAGGCCACATATCTTGGAGGAGATGTAATATATTGAAGGCACGACGTAGAAGAAAACATGTTGAAATAAATGAATAGTGAAAGTTTAAAATTTCATGTGAAAGATTTTTCAATAGGTATGCAACATGCCTCGTGTAAAGTGTCTAGAATGTGGAAACTAGGAGATGATTGTGATAATGGAGATTTAATAAAGTTGAAAACATGATTTGTGGTTGTCATTTATTTTTCAATAAAATAGAATAGAATATTTATTTACATTTGAAACTGAAATCAGTTTTTACAGTTGTGAGGAATCCATGTACATTCTAGCTAATATAGCATGCAAATTTAGTACATTTAAACAAATTACAAAAACTAAATTTCAATTAAGTTAACTTATCCGCTATGAAATCTTGTACAGAATAATAAAAAACTGTTAGCTGTTTTCTAAATTCCTACAAGGTAGGTCTTTATTATTGTTAGGTATTTTATTATAAATTACAGGTGCCATACAGATACCTAACTAATATTTTTTCTTGAGTATAGAAGTTGAGAATACCGTGCACAAAAATTTCTGATATTGAGATCTCATATCTGTACCACATTGTCTAGTTTAATTTGAGGTAGAAAATTAAAATGTTTATATATAGGTTTTACAAATGCGGCTACTTCCAGGTTGTAAAGTATCAAACAATGGTACCTAGGCATAAGGCAACCAATATTGTCAGCAGATTTACTCTTTTTGATAAATTATGCAGCTTATAAAAGAATTAATAAGTATAACAATTGTATGAAAAGTTAAGTAGGTAAGTATCAAATTATATTGACAGTAGTAAGTCTATACAAAACATTAGTGATGTGAGCACACTTAAATGTTATGAATGGCTTGAACCGCTACCTATGTACTTACACTTTTACAATAATGTCTTCTGGCTGTGACTTCCACATTAACTGGGTGTTAATTAAGATCCCTAAAAATTAACATTCACTTTTTCTACTTGACTAGTGTACTTAATTTACATTAATTACTCATGGATACCCGTTGGCAAAAGTGCATGATTTTGGTTTTTGGAGATTTATAATTAAATTATTAGGTACTTTCAATCCACTTTATTAAACTCCTGAGTGCATTGTTATTTTCATGTGGATAGGTATGCAACATGTGTCGTATAAACAGTGCCTAGATCTAGATTATTAGAATGTGTGAACTTAGGAGATGATTGTCATACTTTATAGAGATTAAATAAAGTTAAAACATGATTTAGGTAGTTACGGTTGTGTGTTATTTATTTATAAACGAAAAATAGCACGATTCTCACCCTTTAAAGAGATTAATATAATAAATGAACGAATGCTATGAATATCGGCGACGACGCTTTCGCACTTAGTATGTTGAGTATATTCCGAACCTATAAGTGGACGTAAAAGCCTCATCGGTACAAACCCATCTTCGAGCCCGATCCGTATAATTTATGTTTGTATTGACTTAAAAACCAAAACATTTGGTAAGTATAGTTTACAATTCGCTACCAACCGAATCACTTAGCGGGCTCTCAAAATTGGTCGCTGACTGTAGTCGTACACATTACGAAAATCATAGAGATTCGGTTAAATATAGATGACAATCGATAACTTTGAGTTTCAAGGCTACCAAATATCGTTACATCCGGATCGTTAGGACTTTGCTACTAACACGTGATTTTTGTGGTGGGTCGTAGTCAATTATTTTGACGACAAAACGCTGCAGTTTTCCATAAAACGAAAACCAGTCGTCAAAACGGTCCTCGTCGCAACTGCTTTGAAACTGAAAATGATTGTTTCATGCTTGTCAAACCATTTTGGCTATCTAGGGACCCCATTACGACTTAGCGAGCGATTTCAGTCGCTATGAGAACGTAGCGAATGTCGAGACTGCCGGCCCTGGACGCCAACGACGTGAATACGTGACAGAAAAAGCGGTATACAAAAACACGAAATAAACAATTTGAACATTACTTTAATGCCTTTTTATTTATATCACCTTAAAATAGAAGCTCTAATCCTTGTTTATTTCTATTAAACGAATTAAATAGCGCTTTAAATGGGGTTGAATAATGGGAATTAAAAAGTAAGAAATCAATTGTAAAAAAGAATGTTCTCACACGCCACTGTCGTGAATATGTGACCGCTAGTGATGTAGCGCATGTTAGATAATATCAAAAATGTACTTCAAAGATCGTTTAAAAACTTTCCACTGCAACGCATTATTTTAGATATAATTAAAAAAACTTTGTTTTATTTATTTTAAAATAATATTGTACGAGAACACATCGACAAGCGAGATATTACGTTGCTACATCCTTATTTCGGAAGCGAAATAGTCATAAAAATGGTGGGCCGTCCACGCCATTGTCACAAATAGAAGACAGCAGATAAGAATAGTGTTGTGTCAACTTGTGTCTATAGTTATTACATTTTCGTCTCATAGCTGTTATTACAGTGTTATACAACTCTGTAAATAATGTATAACTATTAATATAGTAGGAGCAAGGCTAATTTTGAATTAAATTTCAATGTTTTAAGGACATTATGTTATGAAATCGGAGACGAAAATAAAAATACAATTGAATATCGATGTAGTATTGGAATCCCTATTTTTTTCGTAGGTATTTGCGCGGAATTTGTGGCTTGGCGTTGAGGGCACGTTCATGTGTTTTTGCTCTGGCGGTCAAAAGGTTAATCTGTGAACTCGGCTTCAACTTTGTATCGAGCTGCAATATAAATAGGTAAATATAGTATTTTTATCTCACGAAGCGACACACGCTTTACTTGTGTTTACCAAGTGTACAAAAACGCTGTGAATGTGTGCGTGAAAACGAGTAGAGTCAGCACGTAACACATACGCCCACAGACACACACACACTTTCGACTTCGCCATTGTCTCGGACGGTACAGAGAGTTCCTGCGCGTACACACACACATTCATAGCGTGCACACTTGGTAACCACAAGTAAAGCGCGTGTCGCTTCGTGAGATGAAAATACTTTACAGGTCGGCTCATACACTTTGTGAAAATGCAAGCGCACTCGCGACTGGCATTTGACCGAGATCGCCGTATTTATTACACTCATAGATAACACACTGCAATGACTCACTATAATAGCTAGTTAAGGTACGGTTTCCTAGAAAAGCGGTGGCCGTACTTAACGGCTGTAGTGACGGCTGTCATGAAAATGATGACAGTGGCAAAGATTTAAATCGATAGATTCACCCTACCACGTCAAAAGATTTTTAATAAATCCAAAATTTAGTCGCAATCTTTCACTAAGTCACAGATTTAGTCGGGTCTGAGTTTACACACACACACACCAGTACAGTATTAGTAAAATAGACTTAAAAATTGAACTCATTATATCTTCTAAACTAAAACTTGGCGGAAAATTGCGACTAATTAGCGACTAAATTTGGCAGAAAACAGATCTTCGCTAAGTGGCCTAGTTTTTGAAATAATAAATGTGGCCAAGCTGGAGAGATGCTCTCCAGATCGGCCACCTATGAACCCTTATAACTTTTGAACCAGTGTCCGACAAATTCTGATATTTGGCGGCAAATTTCGACTAAAAAATTAAAATCCCAGATGTTGGCAATGCCAGTGTCACACGTCTTTGCGCTATACCCATCTATGTGTACATGCGCGTTTTCGCTCCTAGTAAATATAAAGCCATTCTTACGTACAGTCAGCAACAAAAGTCGATTAACAGTTGAGTTTTCTAAATTATTGAGAAAAATACTTCATTAAAATCGGAACAGATGTAAATTTTAAAGAAAATTAACTTTTATCTAATAAATGAAACGGTAAAAAGCAGGTTATCATATAATTTTGTGTTAATTAGATAATATCAAAAAGTTGCAGTGTTAACAGACTTCTGTTGCTGACCGTACCTATCTATTTTGTGACCAAGCCGAACAAAAATCACGGAATGGTTAACTGTCGACTTGTTAGTACGTTAAGTGACAAAATACCTTCCCCATTGTCCGCAACAGAGACGCGGTATGAGGTGCGGTCTCTTGAACTTGGCCTTGGTCTCATTGCTAAGCTTAGAACCTCTAAAGGCGGGAATACACATGCCTGTAAGCTCTTGTACAAAACTATGCAAGTAGCTGGCATGCATCACCAACCAGAAGTTGTTATAGCACACGGCATGCAACCTACAGGCACGTTTATTCTCGCTTAGTTTTGGGAACTAGATGCTTAACACTATACTCGCATTATTTATACAAGCACAGTTAGGAAAGTTAAAGTGACTTTAATTGAAAGTAAGTGGTTTTTGTTGTGTACCTAAGCGATCTGCGAGCAACTTTGGTGTGTACCGCGCTTTACAACGTTATCTTACTGGGTAGGTAATTAGGTACTAAATAATTCAGTCTGTCACATGTCGCATAACACTCAAATGTTCATCAGACAATAATAAATTAATTGAAGGAAGTTAATACATAATTTAAGGGAAGTTCCACTGGATAGTCTAACCACAGTATAATAAACCAAGCAGTATTACATCTTTATGGGAAAAGGCCGAAACAACGCGCTTCGAAATCTCAGTTTATACCAGTACGCAACAGTTCGAGCGCGCGGCACTTATGCACGGACGGACGCGTATTTTACCGAGCGGCCGTAGGTAATTGAATCAAGGTCACTGCCCAGATAAACTACTGTAACTTTATTATTCTGTGGTCTAACTCTAAATTGTATAATTTAACATGACTATAATTAATAATCTCTTTTTAAATACCAACGTCTTTTAAGTTTTTATAAACCTTTAGCTGTCATGTTATGAGACACGAGACACAAATATATTTCTATTGTTACCGACCTCTAGGACGTTGGTGGACAATTGGAAGGCAGTCATAGACAAGCACTATTGATTTAAGTTTAAAACGAATAATATTTTTTACTAGCTGACCCGCCAAACGTTGTCCTGTCAAAATTTCAATTTCTTTGTTTTCTTTTAATCCACCCCAGTAAAGAGGAGAATAAAACAAAAAAAAAAACATTCAAATCGACCCAGGCGTTCTCGAGTTTTAGCGAGACAAACGAACAGCAATTGATTTTTATATATATAGATAGATAAGTCCATCAGATTTCTACAATCAAAATTTAAATCCGAGTGGATATAGATTTTTGATTTTTCACTTAACTTGTAATAAAACATTAATGATAACATAATCATTTCTCCAAAAAAAAAAAGCCTCAAATTACTTACTTCATTTTAAGCTAAGAATTGTCTGACAAACACAAGACTTGTACAAAAAAAAAACACATAAAAAGTATAATTACACCTGCCTGTACATTTGAGCGAGGAGTAGCAAAGAACTGCCAAGCTATGAAGTATTAAGCTCTAGTCAGTGATATTATACACAAGATATGTTACGTTCTTAACCGACGTTTAAATATGGTCGTGAGCGTGACAACACAGTGCAACGCAAACGCAAGAAAATTTAAATTTCGCGGGCTACCACTGCGGATAATTTAATACTGAAATCACGTAATTTACGCTTTAGAGGTAATGTTTGGGGGAGGCATTTCCCTATGTCCAGTAGATATGAGCGCCGCGCCGGCGCGCCGCCGTCGCCGTGAGTTCACGTCGACGCGTCGCCGCCGAGTGCAGCACGCGGCGCGCCGTCGCGGCCCGACCGCGTTAATTCGCCTAGTCGTTTCGGCACACTCGTCGCTTACGCAGTCGAGTTCAATATTTTACCGAGTAAACGTGTATTATTGTTGTGTTAACGATGGCAGCAACTTCGAGATGAGATGAGAGAGAAATGATTATTTTTCAGTAAACGTGATCTCCAATTATTATTTAGAAGACTGTAAAATTGTAATTAATAAATACGTTCCTTTTTTTTTTGGTAATAACAATATGGTTTTCTTTATGTTATTTTTAAGAAAACTCTCCCTGATAAAAAAAAAAAACTCAGGCCCAAGACCGGCCACGCCACGCCCGCCGCCGCGACGCCACCGCCGCTGTGGAAATTAACATGCCACGCCGCCGCCGTGAAATTGGCCATCGGCGCTCATATCTAATGTCCAGTAGTGGACGTCTTTCCGTTTTCTGTGATGAATGATGGTACTTACTATCGTTTCAGTGGATAGAGACACTACATAACACTACTACAGTAGTCGCCAAACTTTTTGGCCAAGCTGAAGTTAGCGCGACCGCCATCTTGTGGCATCTGCGCATGGTATTTTCCCAACTGATACAATTTATTTTGCATTCTGCGCATCGGCTCGCGCCTATGTTCAACCCAGCCAACAAAAAAAATTGGGGACTACCTACTGTACCATCTTTTCTACACTTAGTCGCTCACTCAAATGGACAGGCAGCCTTAATGTCCCCATAATAATGAGTCGGTACAATATTAGACAGTAGATTCACTTGAACATCTTACCAACAACTCATTGTAGTTTTTGTATACAAGATTACATAATATTTGGGCCCCAACGCGAATCTTTTTTTAAATAATTTAGTGTTAATTTATATGTCTTTGAGCCAGATCAGTTCATTTAAAATACGAACCTTACAACTTGTGTGGTGTTTGGAACTGTTTTCTCTCTCAGGCCTTCGATTCAGGCACATAACGAGAGCCTCATGAGATTTTGGATGAAGCAAGGGATTTTTGATTCATTCTAGCAGTTATTCGCCATAATAATTGAATCGGGTATTTCAGAAAGCCCTATAAAAACCAAACTAATCTATCTATTTTATTTTAATATATGGACCTAGCTAGACACAAAATTGAGTTAGACTAAGACACCAATACTACAATTTTCTTCTATTAAAATGTATAAAACAAAAACTCGTTCAATGCAAAAAAACCCCAAAAATGGAGTATTAGGTATTTACAGGTTTTTGCAATAAACCCATTTATTGGTATGACATTGTGTCAACTTGACACTCATCTGTGGGTTTAATTCGTTATTTCTATGGCTGCTATTTATTAGAATCATTTATCCCCATACAAATCTATGTACTTCAGAAACAAAAATCCACAACCAGTAAATTTTCAAATTTTCTTATTCTCAACTTGTTAGGAACACCAAAAAGCATCTTTCATAGAATAAATAAATAACAAAAAGTTTACAGGATTTAGTTTTTTTTCAAATTCCCACAACTTTGCTGCACTGGAATGCTAGTTTCTGAAATACTTGATTCAATGGTGTAGGTATATAAAAAATTGCAAAGAAAACTTTTTAATACTTTGCGGTACAAAAAACGTCCCCAGACTAATAACAATAAAACTTTTGTGTCTCATGCAGTGTCCTTCAACCGATTTATTAAACGATAAGATAATATTTGCTGTTTTAAAACGTCATTCAAAAAATCCGGACATAAAATTAAAACTCAAAATTTAAATGAATTTCAATCAAAATTAAATTTTTGATTGAAATTCATTTAAATTTTAAGTTTTAATTTTAACTTTGATTTTGACACTAACATAGTTTATAAGTTCTAATACTAACCAAATACAATATGGAAGATTTCCGAAATAAAATATTGAAATTGAAATAATCATCGCAGTTTACCTACTGCATTATTTGCTATCTATTAATAAATGTACATTATCTAGTTTTTCGGTAAACAGGACCCGAAAAGGATGAATTTTATAAGAACAAGGTGACCGAAACAAACTTATTCTTTTTCAAATAAAGAAATCAAGTATCAACTAACAGGCTCAAAGAACTTCACATCCCGTTTAAATGGATTTTTAAAGTAATTTACAATCGCGTCGAGGCCCTTACAGGTTAGTAAAAGTGTGTTGCTATGCGGAATTCACGTGTTGACCCTTTTTGCGGCCGAGGAATCCGCTTCCCCTTCACTGGCCTTCCTCTTCCTTTTAATGAGGTGAGAGATATTGGAGGCAGCAGGTTTAGGGGCTGAAGAACTGGAACTTGAGCTGGCTCCAGCACCGTTGGAGGTAGAAGAACCTGCGCCGTTCGTGGAGCAAAGAGTTTCGCGCACTCTTTTTATTGTCTGTGGAAATGGTAAAAAGAGGTTCTAATAAAGCAAGTTACTTGCACAACTGCAGCTTCGATTAATCGCGAATCGATGTTTTGTTGCAGCATTTTGAATTATATTCTTACATAAAAAACACGCATTCTTCCCATGGAGGTAGACAGACACTAGGGAATGCCACCTGCTACGATCCTTACATACTCCTTTTGCCTCGACGTTCATACATCTGGTCATACACGCACGCCGGTTGCGAGTACTACGCACCTGACCTTTCTGAAGAACATCACTAATAAGTTATGGATATGTGTTCCTAGGGCGTCCCCTCCCGGCGTTTCCACTCACATCTGCCTTGTACCTTACCTTTTATTAGTCGTCGATTCTTGCACACAACATGCAAGGTTATTTTTACCTAGGATTATGTAGTACGTCAAAAATCCGCAATGACAAATCTTGGGGTACCTATACTGCTTTTTTACCCGACTACGGCGAAGCAAAAAGGAGGGTTATGATTTTGACCGGTATGTATGTTCATCTGTTCCCTCATAACTTCTAAACTACTTATCATAATTTGACAAATGAGGTATCGTTAGAAGCGTCTTAGCCGTCCGCTGGTTATCGGCGATATGACGTCACATAAAATTGACTATGGCGCCCTCTAGAGGACATAGTCATGAACTAAAAAAAAAACTGTTTTAATTATGCCGTGTGGGGTATCAAATGAAAGGGCTTAATTAGCACATTATATATATATATATATATATATATATATATATATATATATATATATATATATATATATATATATATATATATATATATATATATATATATATTATTATTTATATATATATTGTTAACTATTGCTCGCGGCTTTGCTTGCATGCACCCAATAATTGGTAATAATTTCTAAAATCACGCCTCAGATGTGAGCCAAACATATTTTCTCGCCAAACCTACCCAAAATATAATTTTATAATAATTATTCTTCTTTAAAAATGAAAAGTGGCTCTGCGAATACTTTATCCCGAAATTATGACCCCAAAATAATTTAAATAAAAAGTAAGTTTAAAAACTAAAACCCGACTACTGAAAAATCACGCTCTAAAAAGTATGAAACAAGAAAATATTCTTATCTGAAATTAGAAAAAGACAGACAAATTAAAAATCCGGAGTCACACGTCATGTTAGGGCATGAATCAAACAGATTACGTGTGACTCCGAATTTTTCGCCAAGTCACAAACTTCGTCGGGTCTTAGTTTACACACACCACACAGTACAGTAACTCATCATATCTTCTAAACTAAGACCCGACTATATCTATGAATTGGCGAAAAATTGCGACTAATTAATTAGCGACAAAATTTGGGAGAAAACAGATCTTCGCTAGGTGGCCTAGTTTTTGAGACATAAATGTGGCCAAGCTGGGGAGATGCTCTCCAGATCGGCCACCAATGAACCCTTATAACTTTTGAACCAGTGACCGACAAATTCTGATATTTGGCGACAAATTTCGACTATTTTTTTATGCTATCAAAATTAAAATCCCTGGTGGTGGCCATTACACAAACACACAAACACAAACATGACACCTAAAAACACGGTGAAGCGCAAGGCGTAAACTAGTTTGACATCTCTAACTTAATTCATGCGACGTATCCCACAGACTTTTCCCGTCGCAGCGAAAAAGTAAGGTGTGCAAACTTTCCTCGGCGACTCTCGGACTTATCCGAGGGCAAGACGAGAGTTCCCATCCCCGCAGCTGTCTTCGTCGGATAATAGGGCCTTAAACCTAAAAATAAAAATCTGTATGCGACACGACCATCGGTGCTCCAACACCCGCGAAATTAAGGTCGCGATTGAGCCGAATCGAGGGTCGAAAGTGTTCGCTCAACAATTAGGGAGGTCCCATCTATCGAAACTAAGAACTGCGGATGGCAGAATCGTGACTTCAAAGTCCGAGATACTCGAGGAAGTCGAGGATTTCTATGGACAATTATACTCAAAGCGGACGGTGAAACCCGTGGAACATAGTGCAGATGACCACCGAGCCGAATTAACGCACCAATACACGGAGGACATCCCGGATGTCGACTTGTGCGAGATTAGGGCGGCTCTCGAGCAGCTGAAAAACAACAAGGCACCTGGTGATGACGGAATAACGATAGAGCTCCTTAAAGCAGGCGGGGCTCCAGTCCTAAGAGAGTTAGCGAGTGTCTTCAACTCCGTCATCCAAGAGGGTATAACGCCCGAGGCGTGGAGCAGAGGTGCGGTGATTCTGTTCTTCAAAAAAGGTGACAACACCTTGCTGAAAAACTATAAGCCCATCTCACTTCTGAGCCACGTCTACAAGCTGTTCTCGAGGGTCGTCACGAACCGTCCCGCCAAAAGACTTGACGAGTTGCAGCCACCAGACCAAGCCGTTTTTCGAAAAGGCTTCAGTACCGTAGACCACATCCATACTGTTCGGCAAATTGTACAGAAGACCGAGGAATACAACCAGCCGCCGTGTATGGCATTTGTGGACTACGAGAAAGCCTTCGACTCCATCGAAATATGGGCAGTTCTGGCCTCTCTGCAACGATGTCGAATTGACTGGCGCTACATCGAAGTGTTGAGGTGTCTGTATGACGATGCCACGATGACTGTCCAGATCCAAGATCAGAAAACCAGCCCCATCCAACTGCTCAGAGGGGTGAGACTGGGGGTGTGATATCCCCGAAACTCTTCACCAATGCGTTGGAGGACGTCTTCAAGACGCTGGACTGGACTGGACAGGGTATCAACGTGAACGGCGAGTACATCTCACACCTTCGCTTTGCCGATGACATCGTCATAATGGCAGAGACGCTGGAACAGTTAGACCAGATGCTGCACAGCCTAAATGGAGCCTCTCGGCGGTTTGGCCTCGGGATGAATTTAGACAAGACGAAAGTGATGTACGTCTTGCAGAGTCCAATCCACATCGATGAGTCGCTTCTTGAAGTTGTGAAGGAGTATTTCTACCTAGGGCAAGTGATCCAGCTCAGTAGACACAACTTTGAGAAAGAAGCCGACAGAAGGATCCAGTTGGGTTGGGCAGCGTTTGGAAAACTTTGACAAGTCTTTTCGTCACCTATCCCGTAATGTTTGAAAACTTAGTTTTTAAACAGTGCGTCATACCCGTTCTGGTCCACTAATTATGTGCGCGCTATGGAGCGGGCTATGCTCGGAGTTTCTTTGAAGGATCAAAATCAGGAATGAAGTTATCCGGAAAAGAACCGGACTAACCGACATAGCTTTCAAAGTAAGCAAACTGAAGTGGCAGTGGGCGGGCCATGTTTGTCGAAGGACCGATGGCCGGTGGAGCAGACGGGTTCTGGAGTAGAGACCGCGTATCGGCAAGCGTAGTGTGGGACGCCCCCCAGCTAGATGTACCGACGACCTGAAGAAAGTGGCTGGGACAGACTGGATGCGCAAGGCGGAGGACAGGGTGTTGTGGCGCAGCCTTGGAGAGGCTTATGTCCAGCAGTGGACTGCGATAGGCTGAGTTGATTGAACTTAGTTCATAGCGACAGCCCTCCTTTTCTCGCACTGCCGGTTAGTAAAAAATAGCGATTCTCTAATTTTAGTTTAGTTAATGAACAAGAGAATCGGCACTACTGTTTTGACTTTAGTACTTAGAGGACCCTTTGCCCCTTTGGTCGTAATAGTACTATAATGTCTGGATAACCTTACAAGTTTTTAAAAGCATTTAAAACCATGAATATAACATCAATGGCCATGATCACAACAGAAATAAGCAACAAATCAACCACATGGCCATTAATGTATTGGGTTAGGTCTGAAATAATACACAGGATACAATTTTGAACAAATTTATTTCAAAATGTTGCTAAACACAATAGAAAAATGGCCTTGTGGTAAAATGTTGGCTTATAAAACTAACATGATTCAGATCAAATAAAATCAGTACATTGAGCTTATAACTAAGAGTATTGTATTATAATTAATACTGCTGGGGATAGCTGCCAGTCTGACTTGATGAGATTATAGTTTCATCTAATTTGTTTGACCGCGCCCATACCTAAGGCGCGGTACAGCGGTAGCCGCTGTACCGCGCCTTAGGTATGTGCGCGGAAAGACGGAGGTGCAGTACAGGCCGCTCATTCGTCCACGCTCGCGGCGTTCCGCCGCTCATTCATCAACGGTACATCATACTCACGCCCGCGGTTCAGCAGTAGCGATCAAACTATATTAGCATCCGTCTAAATATGTTTACGTATGGATAATACACCAGGCTTTTTCATATACCGCCTTCAAATCCACAGTATCTAGTGATGTACATTCTCAAATTCTCACATTAAACAATTACAATATCACATTCCAAATTAATACAAGTCTTAACATTACAATGATTAATTAACAACTTTCAGTCCATACTTCAGTCAAAACTGGGTAAAATCAATTGTTCATTTTGAAGTCTCTCTCAAATCACATTTTCATTATTCATCAATATTTTAAAATAAGGCACACATGATTCATTCCAAAAATTCCAAAAAATAATACTGATAATAATTAGTAACATTCAAATATTAAAATTAACAATCACATTATCGTAAGCGGTGGCATGAATTTTAGCAATTTGGCACATAATAATTTAGTAACAAATTAAATTTTATGAAACAAATATCACAATTTCATGGAATGTCATCCTACGCTTATTATAAAAATGTTTATTTACGTACATTTTTATATTATTATCAAAGCTTACGTTGTATATGTTGCATGATTATATTTTCTATGGAAGGTTATTATTTGAATAAAATTGTTGTAAATTGTACTCAGCATCATCTTTTGCTATGGGTTGTCATAGATAAAAAAAAAATAAGTTGCCACAAAAGATGGTTGCAACAATGTGAAAATTCATCAAAGCATCTTAAGATTGACATTCCAGCTGACAATGGGTCCTCTCCTTTATAATCATGTTGCGTAGCATCTTCCTAGTAACCTCAATGCATTCACAAGGTCTTACCTCGGCCTTATAGTCCATCATATCCTGGATCTTCTCCTGAATTTCAGGCAGAAGTTCCTTCAGTTCCTTGATTTCTCCTTCGACAGAGTAGAATGGGTCTGCAGAGGTAAATTTCTTGACGGTGGCGTCATCAATAACTGCTGCTGGGTTCTCCAAGGTTTTGATGCGGGTTTCCAGAATGTTTGCTGCATTCTTGAAGTGTGTAATCGCATCTTCGAAGTTTGATGCCAGAGAATTTGCCAGACCTGTAAGATTACAATAAAATTGTGAGCTTGCAATATATTAACACTTCCGTTCTATATCTAATCTAAGTATACACTAAAACAGTAACATAGTAAAAACTGCACATATTTTTTTTAAAGTAATTGCTACGAGGTGTGGGAACGAGTCTGATGCTGAAAATATAATAGTTTTTTATCATTTTTGTTGGTTTGTCTGGATGTATGTTTCGGATTGGCGCAAAAACGGCTGAACGACTGTTGAAAGGCACACAGATAGTTTATAACCTGAATTTAGATAGGGTACTTATAATCCCGGTAGTGCATTCCCATGAGATATTTGCTGCCATCTACGCGGGCGAAGCCGCAGGCAAGCTAGTTTTTACACTGAAGCATTTTGGCAAATTGAACACACACTAGTAATATTTTGAAAGATTACCATCAATTTAATATTCGTTTTTTATTGAAATTACAAACTTACCAATTTGATAATGAGTCTCAGCAATACGTCTGTCGTCGCTGCGATACAATTCCTTCTGGAGGTCCAGGCAGCTCTCTGAAATTTACAGAAAATGCAATGGAAAACCCACGTACGTGTCTTAAAATATTATCAACTCCTTGAAAACAAAAATGCGACCATCAGGTGCATTAATGGTGCGAATGCGAACCCTCACAAGTTATAAAATAAATGGTTTAATGTAGTACTCTCAGTAAATAGGCCGTTTTATAATCACTACTTTTCCAATTATTTAAAATTATGGGCAGATTACGAGACTTGTATAAAAAAAAAAATTAAAAATTATTTATTGTCATAAAACAGATGGTACACCAGATATGGAATTCTCTGACTCCTGCACTAGTTAAAACTGTGTTGCAGGAGAAACTGATAACAAGTTTGTTAGAGACTGCATAAAGATTATTTTAATAATTCACAACTGGATACAGGCCTTACTCAAAAGAGATGCAGTTTTATACCTATGATAAATCAGGTCCCTAACTCTAGAGATCTGTCATGCAATATCTTGAACCCTGTTACAGATACCAATGCCCAATTTTTCATTTTAACAAATACTACTTACGCATATCAGTAACAGCCTTGTCGTAGGTCTCACTCTCTAGCGCTACCTCCCCGAGCGCGAGATGCACATCGGCCAGCAGCGCACGCGCTGCATCACCGCCGCAGTCTTGCACGCGACGGTACAGGATGCTGCGGGCTAGGTCTATAGGGAAAGAGAAAAAGAAGTTTATTTATTGTAACAACTAGCTCCTGGTTCGCACTGGTTTCAACGACTTGACAAAACATTAAGATTTCTTACCGCAGTTGGTCCGAGACCCCTACATACCAAGGCCTCTCCATGCCTCGGAAAGCACGTTAAGAGGGCTGTCGCATTTCATCACCTCTCTCGCTCACACGGGACCAAATTTTTAAGATTGTTAAATGAAAATATGCTTTTTTGAAAAATTTAATCAATTTAGCGGACTAGTACATAATATTAATTTAATAGGTAATTATTAAAAACACATTTATATTTAACATACTTAAAAATTTAGTCCCGTGAGAGTGAAAGAGGTGACAACACGTAACAGCCCTCTTAAGCCATTGGTCCCGGCTTTCATTTGTAGATCTTTGTCAGTTGTTAGCCAGAAGCCCAAAAGTTAGACAACCAGTGTTATCAAGGGATATAGTGTTACCCAATAACTGGATTGTGGAGGTCAGATAGGCAGTCGCTCCATGTAAAATACTGATATTCAGCTGCATCCGGTTACACTGGAAGCAAACCCCAATATTTGGAAAAAGGCTAGGCAGACTGATTGATAATGATTACATTAACGTGACGATTTGTTGCATCTTTGAATTTAAACTAATCTCAGAAAGGTTATAATTTTATCTATCATACTGTCAAATCAGACGATTGGTGCTATTTCGTATTAGAGAAGAGCTTACCAAGCATTTCCCACGCTAGCTGCAGGTTATCCACGTCATCCTCAGCATCAACGTTCATTGCAGATTCGTCGTGATCGCCATTTGTGGTTCCCTGTTAATTAAAAGATTAATATTAGAAACAGTCATTTGAGTTATCATGGTGTCATCATGGTCATCCATTTGTTTGGTCACAAATTTGGAAAATGTATGATAGGATGATGATGTATGAGGACATGAATTGGTGATAACTCAAAAGCTATGACCTTGCTTTAGAAGCTGTTACCTGAACCAATCAAAACTATGATATTATTAATGAATGTTAGTCCTATATTTTTTTTCTTCTTGTTATTTTTTATTGTATTATTTTCTTATAATAATTATTAATTCATTTTATTGCTCATTTAGTGGCACTCTTTACCATATTTGTTTTGTAATATGCGGATAATGTAGTGGGCCACAGTATTGTTAACACTCCTTATATTATTTTTTTCAAAATGTCATATTTTATATTGTAGCTGTTTATTGTCCCTCAATAAATAAAATTAAATTAAATTGGCAGGAGACCAAATTCTATTGCAATAACAAAAAAAAAAAAAACAAGATAAACAACATTATGAAGACTCACAGGCTCCTCATTCTCCTCAGCAGCAGTACTGCTGCCTGGCTCATCTTCCTTAGTGGTGGACTCTGCTTCAATCTTCTCTACTTCTCCATTTTCCTTCTCTTTCTCTGGTTCAGCTTCTGCTTCTGCGACCGCTTCTGCTTCGGCTTCTGCCTCACCATTCTCTTCTTGTTCTAAAGAGATGATAAAGTAAGTTAAAAATAATAAATAAATCAAAGGGATGTAATAGTAGGTACATTTTTTTTAAAGTTCCTTTGAGATACAATATTGAAGAAGAACATAATATTCTAGCTTGAAGTTTGAGGATGTTAGGTGATTTGTGAAGTAAACATTTGGAAATGCCGTCATCATCTTTGCGCCAAATGGCGTCCACTGCTGGACATGGCATCAAAGCACTTCAAAATGAAATGCCATTGTAAATGATAAATATTGACCCTTGTATATGCCGTACTTTACCTTCATTATCCTCTTCCTCCTCATCAGCATTGCCTGAGCCTGGCACACCATCACCAAGGACACCACTCTCTTCTCTTGACAAGCCAAGTAAAGCTTTTCCGTACCTGTGAGATACAGCATTTTAACAAGAAAATACAATAATATGGATTTGCTGATTTATTTATTTAGGTTAGCCAATAACATGTTTACACAATACATTTAAAATAATTTAATTAATAGTACTGATGATGATGTTATAGCAGCTTTAAAAAAACTGGCCATGTGTGTGTCGGACACAATGAAGGATTCCATGGTTAGGATGAATTTATCCCAAAAGCAAACTTAACATTGTAGTTAAAAAACATGTTCTCCCATACATCAATGTACATCACGGTCAATTCTGCAACTGCAAATGTAAGTTTGTAATCGCATGAAAATATTTCATTAATGTGTTTTCGACTTTTTCCTTTACTTGTGCTTTGAGACCTTGCTTCTTGCCAAATTTCATGATTCTAGGTCAACAAGAAGTGCCCTATAGGTTTTGATTTTTTTTAATATTTATACTTTTTTGTTGTGTTGACGTAGAACCTTGATTTTTTTAGAGCTCCAAGGGACCGTACATCTACACATTTGATATTAATATCAACTTGATACCTCCACACGTTCTTGAGAAAAAAGGGTCTTGACAGACAGACAGACGGACAACAAAGGTTCCATTTTTTCCTTTTCAGGTATGGAAGAGATGAAAAAAAAGGTATGGAACCCTAATAAATAGGATAATATAAGGATAATGTGGTGAAAACACATTAGAGACACTGTCCTTGCTAAACATGGAAGTTTCTCTCATTTATTTTATCCCTTTGGTAGTTAGGCAGTAAATTTTTTTTAGTACTAAACCTTCACACTAACTAAAAGATTAATTAATAGATTTAATTATTTATGAAGCTTTATGTACAAAAGGTACATACAAAGGCAGACTTAATGCCTTAAGCATTCTCTTAAACAACAACATCACAGCATAACTTACCACAAGTAAGCCTCAGCACACTGATCAGCAGTGTCTCCATGTTCTTTAGCAAGCCCCTCACAGGCCTCAGCAAGGGTGCTGGAGGCTGCACTGAAGTCTCTCACGGCCAGATGTCTGCGGCCTTCAGCGAGCAGCTCTGTTGGAGTTGATGTTGACACTTCTGATACTTCAGTCATCTAGATACAAAGACAATAATCAATTTTTATGTTACAAGTCAGAACAGTGGTGCGCCCCTAAGACGACCCACTGACCTTACCTATTTATATCTATTTTTTTTGTCCTATTTATATATAAATAGGACAAAAAAAACATTTACTAGGCATTAGAATCTTCTACTACATTATGAAAAACCTATATGTAACTAATATGAATGAAATAATGGTAAATGGAATCAAAAGATAATTGTTAGTGCCTGATCAGTTGACAGAATGGATTTGTTAGAAGAATCTAGAATCTTTTTACCAAAAATAAATGATTTTTGTTCTAGATTCTTCTAACAAATCCAAATGGCTTTACGAACTTTGTTGTTGTAGACAATGCGAGCACGGCAAACAAATATTCAAGCCATAAGGTGTAAGCGCCAATTCACTCGGATGAATGTCAATTATAGGGCATTGTGCCCTACTTTAAGCAGCAATAAAGCTGTTTTACGATAGAAACTGACGAAAAACTCACTGTCAAAGAAACAATAACTTTCTTTTCTTCATTTCCACGATGTAACGGTCAGCGGTATTCTAACAATACCTACATTAATAAATACAATAGACTGCTAACAAATTCCACGTGGAAGGGCGCAAAATGATACTCCTAACTAATTTATTTTGTAGACGCTATCATATATTGTAGATTTACATTAAAAATTATAAAATATTACAATGAAAATCGACGATTAGTGAAAGAACCGCGCCAAAATTTTAGATTCCGCAATCGATGACTAAACATGTGAAAGTAAATAACAGGGTAAATACTTACTTTTGTGGTTTCTTTCAAGTAATATTACAATTTCAATATAAAAATGTTAGTAAATTCAAAGCAAAAACCAATAAAACTTGGAAGTATGCACGCGTGTCGCTGTCGACTTCGTTTTCTTGCCGTTTTAAAACAGATAAAAAAATAACCACTGAACTTGACTGACACATGACAACAGAAAGAAACGTCAACTATCTGTCAAAATGCGTTTCTCTATGGATGCATTCCCGCTAAGAAATTGTCAAATATAGTGCCGCGTCAATTTGAAAATTATTTTCATGGCATGAAAATTACTATATAATTATCTATAAATACTAAACCTACTTTTTTAACTTTTTAACCCAGGCTTGCGCGGGGGGCGGGTCGTGTGAGCGGATACTTAAGTAAATTAGATATTTAAAATAATGTCTTTGTTATTTACCCACTGTAATACAGTAACAACTAGTACGTGGGGTATATGGTATTGTGACTACCATGGTGACTACACTCCTACCAACTTATCTGTGAAATGGCGAAAATTGGAACTACGGCCGTCATGTTGAAATGTCTTCGATTGTGCCGACGCATGTCATTCGATTGTGTCGACGCATCGACGGTGACAGCCTCTTTCAGTTCACAGATAAGTTGGTAGGACTGTATACTGTTATTGGCGGCCTTCTAGATTGTAATGTCAACATATGACAGGTAATAAGTAAGCTCCGTGAGAAAACGGGTGACTACCGCTCCGGCTCGTTCTTGGTGCAGAGGTTAGCCATTGCCATCCAACGTGGTAATGCAGCAAGTGTTATGGGCACCTTTGCGCCAGGAACGGTTTCTGGCGGGTTATTTGATGTGTTGTTGTGATTATTTTTTCTGTAATTAATTTTACAAAAAAAAAAAAAACTGGCCAAGTGCGTGTGGGAACACGCACAATGAAGGGTTCCGTAGTTGAAAAGAATTTATCCCAAAAACAAACTTAACAATGGAACCCAAAAAAAAAAAAATTAAAAAAAAAAAACTTTTTCCTTTATTTGTGCTGGGAGACCTTGCTTGTTGCCAAATTTCATTATTCTTAGTCAACGGGAAGTACCCTATAGGTTTTGAATTTTTGATTTACTTGCGACTTGCTTGCGACAGTAGCGAGTATCAAAATGTGTCGCAAAATGGCCGTATTTTTTTATTACGTTGACTTAGAAGCTTGATTTTTTTAGAACTCTAAGGGATCATAGACTTACGTATTCGATATTAATTTCAACTTGATATCTCCACGGGTCCTTGAGAAAAAGGCTCTTGAAGACTGACAGACTTTATTTTTTTTAATGAAAGAATTAAAAATTGAAATTTGTCGGACTTTTTCCTTTATTTGTGCTGTGAGACCTTGCTTCTCGCCAAATTTCATGATTCTAGAACAACGGGAAGTACCCTATAGGTTTTGATTTACTTGCGAGTATCAAAATATGTCGCATAAATGGCCGTATGTTTTTGCGTTGACTTTTAGGACTCCAAGAGACGTATTTGATATTAATTTCAACTTGAAACCTCCACGCATTCCTGAGAAAAAGGGTCTTGACAGACTGACAGACGGACAACGAAGTGATCCTATGAGGGTTCCGTTTTTTCCTTTTGAGGTACGGAACCCTAAAAAAGATAAAAAAAAAACATAAATGATTAAATAATCCTTTCATAATTTTATAAAATATTAAATCTATTAGTATGAAAGAGGGTAATAAATTGTGCAGAAATAAATAAATGAATCTGCTGAAGTAAATAGGTAAAGTGCTTATTCATTGCACATTGATATAATTTGAACCCACTATTAATCGGTATTTAGGAAATCAGTACCTAATCACGTAGATATTACCTACAGGTACCTGCCTTTTTTTTTTTGTGGATGGGAAATCATCAAATAACTTCTCCCGCTCTGGGCAGAGTGGGAGGGCGTGTCAGACTTTTACTGACTAAAACCCACCCGTGTTCCTTCAGTTGTTCGTGCCAGGGCCACGGTATCTCTTTCGAACTACCCGCGACCCCGGCGGCATCGGCCCAATTGACCCCGTCACTGCTGACATCTCTTTGAGGCGCGCGTGGAACACAACGCGCCGTCGACCCAGGCCTGGTCCTTACCGGACGGCGAGCTGCCCATTACTTGTCGTCCGCAAGCCCGCGCCTACGGTGGCCAGGAATCGGCGATAGATTCCCGCCGCCCAGGGCGTCTCCTACGGCGGCTAGGGGCGCGAGGGCATGGCTGTTGCCTCTCCCTCACGCATTCCGCTTCCTCCTTCGCGAGCATTACTGCTTCGCAGAAGGAGGTGACGGCCTCCCATGCACTCTCGCTCCGCACCATGGCCTGGACCAAGTTTGGACGCGAGAGATCGCCACCACCGATCGCCTCCGTGAGAACACGGCGGTGCTCTGCCCAAGCCGGGCAGACCTCCACTGTATGCTCCACCGTGTCCTCCGGGCGATCCACACAATGGTGACACCCGGGCGTTTCCTCCCGCCTTATCCGAAACAGGAACCTCCCGAAACAACCGTGTCCGGTGAGGACCTGCGTCAGGCGGAAGGTGAGGACGCCGTGGCGCCTCTCCAACCACTCCTCAAAGAGGGGACTTATCGCCGCAATTGTGGCGTGCCCACAGGTACCTACCTACCTACTGGATTAGGTACTTAGGACTTTTTTAATGAGATTCTAAAAATTGTTCTACGTAATTTATTAGTAAGGAGCTCGTGACTAAGTATAACAGCCGCACGGGTCGATCCATCAGGTTAAGGTCTACGGTTTCCGGGGTTGGTCAGTGGATGGGTGACCATCTTTAAATACCGAAACTCCTCCGTGCTTCGGAAAGCACGTTAAGCCGTTGGTCCCGGCTGTCATTCGTGGATCTTTGACAGTCGTTACGGGTCGTCAGAAGCCCGAAAGTCCGACAGCCAGTCTTACCAAGGGGTATTGTACCTATTACCCAGTAACTGGGTTGTAGAGGTCAGATAGGCAGTCGCTCCATGTAAAATACTGGTATTCAGCTGCATCCGGTTAGACTGCGAGCCGACCCCAACATATTTGGGAAAAGGCTAGGCAGATTGATTGAAATACTGGTCGAATTAATGTTAAGTGGACATTTCGCCGTTTAGTTACTAATTAAAATCTTCGATATGACGGTGCAGCTTGCATCGTGTAATGACACAGGGTGGGTAGCTATCGACTTTTCCCCCGCCCCACCCAAAGCGGTCACCCGCCCAATCAAACTTTAGTAATGTTAGTGCATTATGGAAATACTTATCGATAAATTGACGTAATACTAATAATTCATAGTTCAAATTCCGGGCTGAATGGAACTGACCAAAATTATTTGTGAGTAATTTCGTAGCCAAATATAACGATCCGTCAAATACCTACCTATTACCTAAGTTTAGTCCTTCAAATGAAACTGCCTAGATACTTACATTTAATTAGAGACCCAAGACACTATTAGACACCTATCTTCCAAATGCCCATCCAGTTAAAGTCAACGTAATCAATCTACAACGCACCTAAATACCCACCTAAGTACCGAGCAGACCTACACAATCACAGTTTTACTAGCTATCGATAAAACAGTTTTCCTTAGCGCCAGCACTACGCACCGCTTCATTTTCCCACTTTCCCGTCAGTTTGTCTGCAACGGTTGGACCGGCAGCTCGTGCCTACTTACGGCCTCCTTCTCCTTCGCGAACCTATTACAACCCTTTATTGACATACCCATCACGCGAGATCTAAATAAAAAGTTTTTCGGTACCATTTAAAAATGTGACAAAAGACTATTTTTCATGCAAGGTGGTGTGAACCCCAACAAGTAAGTTTTAAATTACCTTTTTGTTTTCAGCATTTTTGTATGTTACGTTTCCTATAACTAAAGGTGAAAACTTACAAATACTTACTTAGGTACTTTTACCTACCTAAGTATTGCAGTCTTCGTCCGATTTCTGTCACTCATTATGCTCGTCCTTTATGGCTCTTATACTTACGATAATTAGTGTTGTGATACATCATACCAATACACAATACACTCTACAACTCACTCATTCACTCACTCTACAATATACTCTTAGATTATGGTAGTTCAGTGAACCCATACGACATGCCTAAGTAGTTTTATCAAATACTCGCACAAATAAAATATATTATACGGATATACGGGGTACTCTCTAAGTAGATACCTACACCTTTTGATTCCATTCGTTATATTCCCTACAATTATCATTATCGCCCCGGTTAATTACTCAAATGACCTTTAGTGAAGGTTTACACAGGTATACCTATAAGTGCTTGTATACTGTAAGTACCTAACCTGAGCTATTGTGTAAATTGGTAGGTATACGTACTACTACGTACCTTTCACGGATACCTATTTAGCATAACCGAAATCGTGTCTCTATGAGAACTATAGAATATTATATCTTTATTTTGCATAATTAAAAAAATACAAATGAGTATAAAAATGTAGAAATTTTACAAGGGCTGACACAATTGGCGGTCTTATACCTATCCAGGGCCAGACAAGACCCAGGGCTTCTAGGCACTTGATATTTGAGCAAACCGTACCTACCTATTGTTTTTACTGACTGTTGTTTGGATAAATCTCGTGGACCCGTTGGGAAAGAACAATAGAATCGTGGACCTCTGGGAACAACCCCTTTCTTCAAATACTAGGTACTACTAAGTAGGCACTTATGTAGAAAACCTACACGATTGATGAATTTTCTTAGAAAAATCTCCATCTTTCTAAGAGAACTTTCTCGAAAATTTTAGCACCTAGGATAGGTTAGGTTTCTTTTCATTCATAAAGTAATAAGAGTACTACTTTGTCGACTTATGCCAGAAAGTTTAAGAACTAAGATGCAATAGCGAGCGACACGATCGCGGAAATTTTTAGCACCACATCTCGGAGAGGTCAGATTTCTTTTGAACATTGATAGATAATATTCCATAGAACCTACGGGGGTATAGTTACCATGATAATGAGCACGGGACCTGTAGCATAATGCTACACCTGTTACGTGGTTAATCAGGCCCTGTCCACCTGCTGTCCGGCTGGCAGCTGGGTCAGAGTAGATAGGGTGGGTGGGGCCCCTAGGCTGGCTGGGCTCCTAGGCCGGGCCCTTGTAGGACTTGTATCACTAAAAGCGTTTTAAAGACAGCCTTTGAATGGATTTTGAGAGATTGGAGAGACAAGCTCATGTTGTTTTTAGAAAATACCCGCTTGCGCGAACGTGGTATAGGTTGTTCCCGAGAGTAAATTTTTCGTAATTGTACGTGGTATAAGTACTATACCAAGCAAATATTTTTTTACTTCTAACCTTGTTCCACCACTATTAAGTAGTAATATCCAATTCCATGGACTTACTATGATAGATTATCTGTGTCCGAACCTTTTGAGATACGACAACATTCACTGAACTAGTCTTGACATTAAAAAAATATTGTTTTCGCTGTCATAAAATCTATTGTAAACAATAACAAGTTTTTGTCTCAACTTCGGAAGCTTTGTAAATAATGAATATTGTACTGTGGTAAGTGGTTTTATTTATGATTCACGTTAAGAATTAACACAGCATGCTTTTTAAACCATATAACATTATAGGTCATCACTTGTTTTTTCTTTCTAGAAAATCTAGAAGTCTAGAATCTAGAAATCTGAAGCAAACTGAGTTTGCTCTTTACATACCTATTTTTGTGAATTTTATACGATCATAATATACATTCAAACGAAACGCACCCTAAAATATAGCTCTGATTACTGGCATGTTAAAAACATAAGGTCATAGTCTTCCGAGAAACACTTGGTTGGTTATGATTTGTTTACACAAGCGGCGCGCGCGCAGCCGTATGACGTCAGCAGCGGCCCGTTCAGTGGACGGGTTCTAGCCGAGCGTTTCGCTCGCGGAAGCGGGTCTTGATTACTTTCAGTTTAAATTATAAACCCAGCCACTCAAATGCCTTAAGACTTGTGTGTTTCAACTAAACCTGCAGCGATTTGACAACACTGCAGCGATTTGACAGATTTCAATTAGGTACAGCCACTTCATAAGCCCAAAAATGGTTTGCAATAGGCTGTTCAACTCGCCCTAATCAAACTTAGGACCATAAAAAATAAGGAGGCCGTGGTACACGGCCCACGGGTCACTAAAGGTAAAACAATAAAAAAGTTTTTATTCATCACCTGTTTACCAACTTGAAATTTTTACAGGAATTTTATTATGATTATTATGAGTTCTTTAGATGATCCTCCATTACGGCTATAGCCGATTTACGTAGATTCGGACAGAGCACCTTAGTCAGGCAGTCAATTTCATTAAATTATAAAATTATCATTACAATTTGCTAATCTTTCTAGCCATTCTCCCATAGCTCGGCTCGTACCGGAAGATGACTCATTTTTCCTATAGGTACTCGAAAATATGTTTGTAGGTATCAGTTTCCAAAACAAACAGAACGTAATTCCAGTATGAGGTCGGAATTATCCGTGTAGGTAAAGAATATAACAAAGTATAAACAGGGGTGTAAACCACAATTTGCGAACATTATCTATCCGTACATTTCTCAAAGCTATATTACTTAGTAGGTTTTAATGCCAGTACAATCAAAGGTAAACGAGGAAGTTGAACATCACGCTAGGATCCATAGGAGCCGAGCAAAAAGAAAAAAAAAATCAGAAAGAACGCTAAGCGAAAACTACGTAATAGCGCGGGCAGGTGATGCGATATGAGTCAATATATTGGGATTTGAACACAAGACAGAACTGAAAAAAATTTAAAGGTTCAGGAAAAGGAAATAGTACATTTTGATACAAGTGGAGAATTTTTGTTATTGCATTCGAGGCGGAATTAACACCCCAGCCGTAGGCGAGGTTATTTTTGAGCCGAGAACTGTATTAACAAATGTCCACGTGTATCAAACGACGTTTTTCAATACACTTTTGAAGAAATAAAATAAAACGACGAAAAATATTTTTGTCATGAATTAGTAGGAAACTATGACGTTTTCTTTTTTTCTGCGCTTTGCTTTCGCCAGGTTGAAGGAGAAGCAAAGGTATAAAGCCTATTATGAAAAATAGAAAATTCAAATATTTTTTAATTCTAGGTGCATCCCTTCACATAAAATCATATAATATGTATACAAATATTGTAAAACAGTTTTAAAAGAGTAACGGTGGAGTTTCTTGCCCATTCTTTTCCATACAAAAGTACTTTCTTAGTGGGGGGCGACTAGAATATATTATATTTTGTCATTTGTAAATTTTGACGTTCAAAAATGCGTCATAGCCTGTGCACTGTGTGTCTATGTCTGGGTATTCTCGCGTGGAATCGGCGCGTGCGGTTAAAATGACGATATCTCTAAAGTTTTGTATGGGAGCTCACAGAGGTCACCAGCATTTATCGTCACCTTAAATAACTAATGTTATTTCCTACTTGGCGTCATCAGAATTTCATCTAACCCGTACCATTTTGGACAAGTTCATCACAATGTTAAAGAGAACTACTTATAGATGTTCTTTTGGGTCCCACAGGAATAAACTTCTCTTAGCACAAGATAGCCAATCTGGTAAAATACAACATCTGCAACACTTGCAAATAAATAGGAAAATAAATAACCCGAAACGAATACACTTGACCATTTCTCCCCTTAGATTATAGACGTGTTTTGGCGTTAGGGAGAGGGACGAATATTCCGTTGGCGTGCCAAGAATACCAAAATCAGCACTTCGAAATAAGTAGGTTATGAATGTAAGAGATTATTATTTTAGCCTGGTAAAGCGTGATTACCCCAGTCGCAAAGCTGGGCCAATTTATCAGACTTATTTACACCTTTTCACGTGTCTGACCTTAACGTCTCAGCCTTAGTGACCTACTCTTTAGTCCACACTATTATAAAAAAAACCGGTCAAGAACGAGTCGGACTCGCGCACCAAAGGTTTCGTTCCGATTTCTGAAAAAGTATGCTATTTAGAGACATCATTTTATTTTTATTGTAATCTTTACATAGATTTCTATCACATAGAATAATTTCAGATTTTTATCTAAGCAAATTTCGGAGATAAGCGGGGGGGAACGGTATTTTTTGTACATTCAACATCAAAAGTCGAAAACTATGCGGTCTAAAAAAATTAAAAAAATGTTTGAGAATGTGCAAACAGCGCTCTTTCATATGATGCCCTATTAGCCCCATCTTCGAATTTTTAAGAAACCCTTTCAGTCCCTGTTGAAAAAAAAAAGAAAAGTTTTTATTTCTTTCTTATTTGCAAAATAGTTGGGCAAACGTCATCTAAAACTGTTCCAAATTTCAAGTTGATAGCATTAGTAGTTCTTGAGATATCCAGCTGTGACAGATGGACAGACAGACTGAGTCGCACCATAAGGGTTCCTCTTTACCATTTTGGTAGGGAACCCTAAAAAGTATTAAAATTCTCGTCGCGCCTGTGTCCTCTATACCTACACAATAATGTATGAACTATTTGGAATTTTCTGAAGTGTAAACGTGTTTGTCACACGCAAATATATGGGATTAGTGTGAATATTTCCAACGAGCTTTATATTTAACATGCGGCTTTATTCGCGGGCTCGGGTGCCAGTTATGTAAGCTTTTTATTGAAAGTACCTGGCCGACCGAGCTCTGCTCGGGTGAAAATAGATAAAATGAATTTTACCAGATTTGCGACCTAGCTACATCGATTTTTCGCCCCTGTAAACCCCATATTGCAAGTTTAATCAAAATCGTTAAAGCCGTTTTCGAGAACGTGATTACAATGTGAACAATGTTTGAATTTAATTTATTTGATTGTTAAATCTGTGACATGTCTTATATTATAATTCATCTGACAATTTTTATTTTTATTTTATTATCTTTGACATTTGTAGTATTAGGTTTTTTTTTTGAGTACAACAATTTTGTAATGTTATTTTAATAATTGATGATGATTAGATTAACAATAATATAAATCTTTGCACACCTTATTAGGTAATGATACAGGGTACTTTATATTTATTTGTAACATATGTTTATACCTACTTGTATTATGCAAATAAATAATTTGATTTGATTTATTTTAAACAAATATTGCTCATTTAATAGTAATTGGATAAAATGTCTCTTAAAATAACGTTAAAAACTTTGACGTACCGTAAGGGCGGCTACTTTGACTCTAGGGCATAACTTTGGCCCAAATCGAGACAACTGTATAAACTGCCCGAAGTGTCACAGCCACACAACCGAACGTCGTATGTCCTTCGGTAACTATTAGATGGTGATATAGACGCGTACTTGCGGAACCTTGTGTGAATTTAATGACAGTAAACATCTGTCTCGATTTGGGCCAAAGTTATGCCCTAGAGTCAAAGTAACCCGCACTTACTGTAATTCTGTTATTTAAAGACCACTCTCCTCTGATTTTGTAAACCGCATTTATCAAAAACTTTCGGGTCTCCAGTACCTAAACCTCACAAACTAGGCATTTCCGAGCCTCGTACTGTTTACGACCACCATTCTGACCTTTGTCCCCCACCCGACTCTAACATCTCACCCGGAACGATAAACAGCCGGTTTATTATGAGTACTTAGTTTCCTTTGTTCACAACGAAATGAGGAAATACAGATCCATCTGAACCAAAGAAGAGTTGATATAATACAGAACGTACTTTGTTACGTTTTTAACCGACTTCAAGAAAAGGAGTTGTCTCAATTCGACCGTATATATATATATTTTTTTATCTGTGTTCGCGGATAACGCCGTCGTCTATGAACCGATTTTGATGATTCTTTTTTGTTGGAAAGGAGATATCCCAAGGGTGGTACCATGATAAGGAAACCAGGATCTGATGATGGCATCTCAGATAAATCGAGGGGAACCTTCAAATTTTATAGGCACACCTATAGCGATTTGGCTATTTTTTATAGTAACTCGTGCATTTGCTCCCGGAAAGCACCATTCACCATTCACCATTCACCATTTGGTGAAGTGGAACTGATGAGGAAGACCACAGATGGCCATCGGAACTACTCAATAATACGTAGGTATTTCACGGGTTGCGATTTGATTATTGCTAAGCAATTTATGCTCGTCACAATACATATGTTGAAGTGGAGCTGATTGACTTCACCATCAGTTCCAGTTCTCCTGGTTCCTTACTGGGAGAACTCCTCAACAATTACCGTCCTTGTATCGGGAAAAGCAGTTGACATTAGGCTATTGTAACTTAGATAAATTAGAGATTGATCCACTTATAAGTGAAAAATAAAAAACTTTTTTACAAAAAAAAAAACAACCGACTTGCAAAAAAATACTACAAAGTGAAAAATAACTTTAATTTCGGAAGTCGGTGGGAAAAAACTAAAATACAGATCCAAAGACACCGACTTCCGAAATTAAAGTTATTTTTCACTTTGTAGTATTTTTTTTGGAAGTCGGTTGTTTTTTTTTTGTAAAAAAGTTTTTTATTTCAGGAGTATTAATTGTCACAATTGTGTTTTTTTTCTCAGGTGAGGAGTACAGTCTCCTCAGCGACCAGATGATCAGTTTCAGTATTATCGGGAGCGAGGAAAGGCCACAAAAATTGCTCCCCACGGCAGTCCTGCGCGCGCGTACATCGCCTACCATAAGCTCGGGACAGGCATGGAGGCCCAGACCGCCACGCCGCAAACCGAGTGCGAATGTGGTGTACACCCTTCAGTGTTCTACCTGCTGGCCACCTTGCTCCTCACCAGGTTAGTTTGACTGTTCTTTATTTGTTTTGAATCATGGGCCGACCAAACTTCTCTCAAAAGATTATTTTTTTATAACCAACGGAATATTTCAACGCTGGTGGGTTTAAAGAGTCTTGAATTTATAGTAAAAGTTTGCGCATCGATATCCCTATAGCTATGGTTTGCTGATTTCCTAGAAGAAGAGTGGTGATCGCCACGAACGGCTGTGATCGCTGTCATGAAAATGCGAATCTAACTATTTAATTCGTTAGATTCGCCCTATCGAGTCAAAAGATAGTCGCATTTCTGATTCATTTTAACACCTCTGACATACAATGACGCAGTGACTACAGTAATAATTGATTATCATGGAAACGCTATTTAATAATGTGTGAGCTCGCAGTATGGATACCTACTTTTTCTTGTGACTAAGTACGGTGAGGACAAATCTAGCGATTTAAATCTTAGGGAAGCGGGGTTTGACTGGATGTCAAATACTGGTGAAAATGACTGATTTTTCATGGCGGCGGCCGTTATAATATGACGGAACCGATTTCTCAGGAAACCAAAGCTTTACAGCGTGTAGGTTTAGGCACTTTTTGTATCTATCTATGTTACCGATTTTGACTTTATGAAAAGCCGGGATTTACAGTTCCACCAACCTTATATTACGATCGACGAGCTGAGAGTATCCTAAACTTTTTGTAAGACGTATACAGAATATAGGTACCTACTTAGATCCAACACAGCCTCAATGCTTTCAGTGAAATTATTGTACGTACTTATGTAATATACAGGGGATGTCGTCGAGACTTTCGATCAAACTTTTTGACAATGTAAACCTACCTACCTACATATTGCTTAACATCTATCTAGGTTAGGTACCTACAGCATCTTGGTATTTTGGTATCATTTATCGCCATAATTTGAGCTCCTAGCAGGTTATTTCTCCACTCTTAAATCGGTCTGAATCACCATTTCGTAGATTCTCGTCTTACCCATCTCAAGTTTACGGTCTATACAGGTTCTAAGTTATTGGTAACCCTTCTCTACATAAATAACTGATAACCTTCACTAGATTGTAGTTTGCCTTCGTATGTACAAGTACCTTTGTATGTAGGTACACATACCAGTCAACAAAAATCAATCTGCCTAGCCTTTTCCCAACTATGTGGGGGTCGGCTTCCAGCCTAACCGGGTGCAGCTGAATACCAGTATTTTATAAGGAGCGACTGCCTGTCTGACCTCCACAACCCAGTAACTGTGTAATGCGATACACCTTGGTAAGACTGGTTGTCAGACTTTCGGGCTTCTGACGACCCGTAACGACTGTCAAAGATCCACGAATGACAGCCGGAACCAACGGCTTGACGTGCTTTCCGAGACCCGGAGGAGTTTCAGTATGAAAAGATGGTCACCCATCCACGGACCAACCCCGGCAACCGTAGCTTAACTTGATGGATCGACCCGTACGGCTGTTAGTACTTGGCCACCAGTCAACAGAGGAGTGAAATATTCCCACAAAGCTTATTTTGTTGTCTAAGCGTAGACACGAGCACAAGCATTTGTTAAACAAATATTTTTATTTTCCCAAGTGATTTATCTCATCATTTTACTGAGTTTCCACTATGAATTGCAAATACTATTTACTTATGTAACAAATCTTTTTGGGTCTATTTCATAAACATCACACAATCATTGACAAGAAGTACATTCAGGTAGTAAACTTTCAAAGCCTCCATAAAATTGAAATACTTTGAATGTCAACCATTTGTTTTGTTGACTGGTATTTGTAATATTGAAATACCATATTGAAGCGTGATTTAGCTCCGTGTGTAACTGAAATGGCGTTATGGCTAAACTATACAGTTTGACGCGATGAGATATAGAAGACGCTCACGCGCACCGGAACTAAACGCGCTTCGTTTAAGACCAGGTTATTCGGGCCTTTAGGCCTTTGAAACGCTACCTCCGCCACCCCCAAATGTAGCGCGACGTGTTTATTTACGACGCGGACGCGCTGCCGACGGTTTCGCGGAAAATCCATGCCACAGTGTAAAATGTTTGCTGTTGATCAACTTACTTTAATCCGTTTTTAGCTTAGTAAGTTCTTAACAAATTTAAATACCTTTAATTTAAAGTAAATTTTACTGCACAATAAGGAATTATTTACGTATAATCGTATAAAACAGAAAATAGACGGTACTAGTTTGGAAATTTTTTCTATCGAAAAGATTTCTAGTAATCTTGTTTCGGTTTTAGTACAACAGTAGACAATATAGTCAAATACACATATGGAAAATCCAAATGATTTAACCATTTACATTTGGTTGTATAGGAATTTTAAAAACACAAAATTGTCATTTTATCCCCTTAAGACCGTCTCACAGTGGTTCCGCGCTCTAAGTAAAGCGGCCAAAAGTGCCGATGTCGTATAAATTTGAACTGTTGATTATTATATCTAACCAAATCGACTAAAAATGGTATTAACAAGTAATCAAAGACCATATTTTACAGTAAAAATATTTATTATTGCAAAAAAACAGTAAAAAAATAATTAATTTAATTTAACACAATCCTATGATCATACAAAAACAATTCTCAAAATTAAAAAGTTACAGTATCATAATATCTTACTAATTACAATTTAAAATAACTTAAATTATAGCTTATGTACCTTAACTAAACACAATTAGATATCATTAATTAGGTAGTTATTATGAACTTAGAGTAGGCTAAGTATTACATGATAATACTTGAGCTAATGATGATCTACAAATGAAACAACTAATAATCTACAAATTAGATAACTAATCTAATAAACTAATTACAAGCTCAGAAAGGACAGTCTTTTTTTTCCTAGGTAATTTTCTGAGGCCCGTTATAAATGGATCCGAATGTAAAAGCAAACGATTTAATAAATCTGTGTTTGTCACAACTCGTGAATGTTTCCGGGTATTATTTAGTCTGAATGCCTTTAAATTTTTATTGCTAGACTCTGCTGCTTCTTCAGATAGCTCTCCCACAGACAACATCATCTGCTCCATCACTTCGGAGCCATGAATCAGGATTTTGTGCACTGAAGGTGGCATATTAAACCATGGATATTGTTGAATCAGCAGTCGAGCTGTGTCTAAAGCATACACTTTGAATTTTTGGCAGTTTATTGCATATCCAGACGAAAGGCAATTCAAAATTGTTGCAAACCTGTCAATGACGTCCTTATTGACTCCGGTTACTTCGGCCGAGATGGCAGAGTTTGCAAAAAACTTGCGCGCCGTATTTCCATCGTTGGAGGTTCCGCTACCTCCGCTGCGTGGCTTGTCGACAATTAGCCCTAACTTCTGCCTTAGCTCTCTCTGGATTCGTAGTTTTCTCTGGGCTACCGATTCCTGGTCCTCAGGCAGTCTGACTTGCCACTTTTTTACGTCTAGGCGATATGAAATGTGGATCAAACATTCAAAAAATCTAATCCACGAGTGTAGTGGAGACAACCCGAACTCTATCTTCGTTACGTCGATCTCTTTTTGTAAGCATAAATCAACAGAATTCATTTCGGCGGATCGAGCTCCACATAAATAGCATCTGGATGTGTGTAGGTCACTTAAAGAACTGCAAACTTTGCCATCCACCATGGTGAAATGCAACATGTGATTCACTTCCACTTCGTCATTACTGTTATTTAGTCTATACGACGTGGGAACCAAGGCATCAATTTTTTCTTTGATGTACGTTTCCTCCAGTTTTGACAGGTCTTTTGTTTCTTTAGCGAACTGGAATCGAACAGGTCGACAGTACCTCGTAGAGGAAGGTCGAGGATTTTTCCACACAATAGTCTCCTCACCTGTAGTCTCCACTAAAGACACAAGACGCAAAGGCACGTACGACGTCACGAACAAACTTCCATCTGTCAGGTCTGGATCATCATTGGAGAAGTTCTGCTTATACTCACTGTGCCCTGAGCTTCCATCAAAACCCCATTTTCCAATCAAAATTAAACTACCTATAGACGCATAATCCATACTTGCTAAAATTTCCTTTTGCGACTCCAGTATGCGTGTGGCTGTGTGGTCCAGTAAACTTTGTAGTTCGACTTCCGCCACCTTTTCAGATATTTTCACGGTGTCTGGGTAACAATATTTTTTGGCGTCTAACACTTTTTGATAAGATGGCAAAATCGGTGACTTATGTGAGTTGATAAACTCCCTTATCAACAAGTATTGATGCTTGGTGAGTTTTGCCTCCGTGATAAGGGACAGAACTTCATTTGAGCTAACTTCTCTGTGATCAGTATCAGATTGGCTGGACGTGTTCATTAACGTCGTAACAGCAGTCTCATCAACCTTTGAAAGTTCTGCCAATCTTCTACGTTTAGTACGTTTGCTGCAATTTGCGAAATCTGTTCTTGGCCGACCCGTTTTCAAAGAAACACAGCTACTTGATTTCGGCGCCTCACATGCAGACGATGATGCTTCTGTCTTTTTCATATTGACGGTCTCTTGACTATTTAACCATTCCGAATGCAGCTTCGTTAGCTTATCGACACCTCTGTTTGCTTTTTTCCAAAATTCCGAAAGCTTCTTGCTAATATAGCAAATGCGTTTATACAGGTCTTCAGTATCAACTTTATCAGAATCTGGTACCATCTCGAGCACTTTGCTCCGGACAAAACCAGCCCTTTCTGTGTCTGACCCGCTGGCCTTGTGCCAGAGATGAAAAATATCCATTCTTGAATAGGTGCATTGGTAAAAAGTACCTAAAACAAGAAACAAAATAATTTGTAGCAAAATTAACCATTTCGTAGCAGTTGCCTACGAACACGTAGCCCCCTCATAAATAAAAAAGGAGCAAAAATGAGCAATAGAAGGTTATAGTGTAGTATACTAGAATAATTTAGCTTTACTTTGATATATAAATTATACGAGGGAGATTGAGGGGCCATAGTTAAAAGTCTCAGTGAATGCAGAGGATAATGCTTATGTTTACTTAATTCGTAGCACTCAAGTAAATCCAAAAAACTAAATCTTAATCATTCTAAAATCAGAATTAAAAAAGAAAACATACCTTTGTCTTCGACGTCCATCTCTCAATGGAACAGGTTGCAAACAAACAATTCCAAGAATTTTGAGTTCACTAATGACTCACTAATTACACTACTGATAACGCGGCGTACAATGTGTTCACTTTCGAGGTCTCAAAAGTAATGAAAATATTTAATTATTGTCTAACTATTTATACTTTTGTGTGGTGCGGCAACAAGTTAACTAATTAGTAAGTGTTAAAAGTACCTAGCTTGAGGACCAAATTTAATACTTATGGCCTACGGTGGAACCACTGTGCGTCTGTGTACATTTGTGTGCTTATAGTATTAAATAAATAAATATTTTGAATGTAAAGGCAGTCGCATGACACGAACCAATTTGATGTAGATCTCCATCGGAATGCCCCATAAAAATGTGTTTATCGAATATTAACATCATTCCGCCTCCAACATTTATTATTGTCGCTACCAGATCGCACAATAATACGGGCTATAAATATTGTCAAAGTACGGAACATGATCTAATTGCAAAATATTGTTCAAGAGGCAGGCTATATTCATCTTGTGACAAACGTCGCGTTAAAATTGCCACTCGACGCCACTGCCTCAGAAGAAGAGTGTTTGTTCATAAAATTTCAGAGGACGAAGAAAAAAGAGCGTTCCGTTGGTTTAAAAAGAAAGTTAATTTTTTGTAAAGAGCGAAATGCTTGAATCGACGTTGATAAAATAGCTAGCACGCTACCCTTTTCGCTTTTCCTGAAAGCGGATTTAACTTAAAAGTCCGTAGGTAAGCTCTTTGTAAAGTCTGAAATTGATGGCAATGATTGTTTCAATTCGACGTAAAATATCTCGATATTTCTAAGATCTCGTTGTTGTCCAGTCGATAATTCAAGGTGTTAAGTTATTAAGTGTTTCAGCTGGTATTCTATTAATAAGATATGCAGCAGTTTTTGCAGCTTCTCCCCATAGATTGCTTTCTTCTTTTGATTCAAATAATAATGCTCTTACTTTTCCAGAATTGTTCTATATAGTTTATTTTGGTTCTTAATTCTCACTGTTAAGGTCAGGTTGTTCGGGCCTGTAGGCCTTTGAAACTCTACCTCCGCCTCCCCCAAATGCAGCGCGACGTGTTTATTTACGACGCGCCACCGACGATTTCGCAGAAAATCCATGCCACAGTGTAAAATATTTGCAGTTGATCAACTTAATTAGTTTTTCTTAGGTCGATATTTATTCCTTAGGTTTACATTTTATGGTGTCTACGGTGGAGTGAACTAAAATGATTACATAAAATGTCGTGAATTTGTTTTCACATTATCAGATAACGATACCAACACGTTTCGATAGCGATAGGTTCAATTATTACCGGCCCCATGATATTGTTGAATATCGATGACCATCGCGACTCGACAAACAAGCACACTACTAAGTATCGACGTCTCGAAGCCGGCAGTGCGAAAAATTTTGCTCAAGTGAAAGAATGCCCGCTACTCTCACCCCGCACTGTCTTCGCCGGTAGATATCGTGCCGATATCGGTGTCGGTGTATGCGGAAATCGGTTACAATGTTATGGGCATGTGATGCGGAGAATGAAGAAAATGTCGTCTGGAATGTTTTGATTATGAATCTATCCAGATTCATAATAGTAGTATAGCCATCCGGCTATACGAGTAAGGGAAGACCAAAGAAACGATGGATGATCTGTGTGAAAGATGATATGGCTAGAAAGGGAGTGACTACCGTGATGACAACTAAGTAATAGAGAAGTATGGAAGATAAAAACAAGTTGTATCGACCCGAAAAAAAATGGGATAAGGGCAGGAGAATGTAGATGATCGGTGTCTGTCGTTGACTACGACGATATAGGTGACAATAAAACACAATGTAAAAGCGAATTATTCCATTACTTCACTGGGCGGAGCAGGAAACGAATATAGCAGATAGTTTCAGATTTAACCTTTCAATGATTATCATCGCGCTAAATCTTTATGGAGTTAAGGCTTAGCGGATAGAAAGATGTCAATCGTGATATAATAATAACATAAGAACGGCTATTTTAGTCAACATTCAATCATACGTTAGAAGGAACTTCATTCCTGACGGCGGTCACCGACCGCACATTTTTATTATTTTCTAATTTTCATTGTTGTTGCCAGAGTGAAAGTTGATTATATTAGTATCCAACCGACAACCGGATACATTGTATTTATATATATTATGTGTAATTAATGTAGGATATAGTAGTAGCGAAGACAGCTCGATGGAGAGTGAAATAGTAATATGGATGAATCTGATGAAAAAATCTTAGAAAAATGTGTTTTAAAACTTCTTCATAAAGGACCACGATAAAAAATTATAAACTACTCGCGCTTGACTATAATTTTATCGATAATAATTTGCAATGTGTCTTCACACTATCGTAAGATGACAACTATACGTCATCATACCACATATAAATAATCACATTTTCGAAAACGATATTATGAATTAAAACTATAATATAATTACGAGACATTTTTTCTGAGCTGTCGCAATTTCATATCTAATGTGTTCTTCTTTTATTTGAATTTTTTGAACAACTGCAGAGAGAGCGAATTTTTAAAAAATTTGACACAGGTCCAACCTCCATGACGTCCCGCAGGACTCTGATTGCGAGCGGATTTAGCCAAATTGACTAATTTTGAGTTTATTTTAAAAAAATCTATTAAACTCAAAAATCCAACCGTTAAATTCCCTCCGAAATACGATTACCTCATGATACATGCAATTTTCATATAATTTTATGCTGTAATTAGGAAATGAAACGGAAAATGGTTTTGAAATCGACCATGTTTCGGAATTTTTTTTCATCGAGGAAAGTACAACTTATCGTGTTTTGAACCGTTAATTTCCCTGAAGCAAGAATGTATCTATGGCATATATTTTTTTCAGGACCTTAATACACTAATTTGACCATTTAAAATTGATTCTGAAAACAGGAAAATTCGGATAACCCCCCGTTAAGATTTTAGATTTTATTATTTGTGAGCGCTCTGGGCCCACAACCTGTTGGTTTTTTATAGCAGAGGATATTATTTTAATAAAATAACTCATACCATTTTTTGACACCAGAGAGAAGTGACTTTTTATTTTTATTACCACAGACAATCAACGTGACAGAATCTTATCGATTAGATTACTGCTTTTTTAGATTAGGTATTCATTTAATTTTTTATTATTTAACACGACCAACCTCTACCGCCCGCTCCGATAGTAGCATGCTATCGGAACTTAGCGGGTGGATGAAATGAACGGGTAGTACCTACTTATGGCAGAACATTTTTTCAACTACAAAGTTAAGTTTGTTCTTGGGATAAATTAATTCATCCCAACTACGGAACCCGTAGTTGGGATTGCGTGGTCAGACACGCACTTGGCTGGTTTTTATATAAATATAGAAGATTAATTAACAATTTTTAATTTCATGATGAACATACCTAATCAATAAATATTTTAGTTGCTAGTTAAATATTTTGTAATAATTGTCTACTCTATAGTTCGCTATGTGCAAAAATTTCATAGACCGAGATAAATTGACGTTAATTAGCACGCACTTTTTCTTAGATAATGTTTCCGTCTTTATCTTGCATTTAATGCTTAGTCAAAGCTCATGCTAAGTAAGTAACGTTTTTAAATTCCGTTCAGTGATATCGTTAGTTCCAGTTTTGAGCACTGGTTCAGATAAAGTTTGTGGCTGCGACCGACTGACCACGGAAGATGGAACTGCCACTCCCCGCGTGCGGGCAAGTAAGCCACGCCCATCAAGCTACTATTTATTTTCAAGGTAAGGCCTTTTATAAAATCATAATTCAGACTACTCACTTATTTTATCTAATTAGCACAAAAAACATCGAGATTCTAAAAACTCTTGAAAGTCAATTTCCAAAACGTTTTTAGAATCTCGGCGTTTTTTGATGCAGTTTATCACCCTGAGTACAGTTTCCACTGTATGTTTTACAAATTAAACACGTAAATGTTGGTACCTGAGTTATAATAAATGAACAACACAATGTAATACGTACCTAACCGGACTGTTTATTTTGTAAATGAGATTTCTCTCTCACTGCTCATGAAGAGATTTCAATTTACGAAATGGAACTCCTTGGACCCTTCTTATGAAGGTGAATTCTACCTAAACAAATAACTAAACTAGCACCCATGTTACATAACAACTTACCTGCAAACCTGACTTTTAGATTTAAGTGTTTCAGTAACAGGTCGACCGAGCTCTGCTCGTGTGAAAATAGAGAAAACGAATTTTCCCAGATATGAGATCTAGCTAGGTTGGTTTTTCGCCCCCTGTATTGCAACTTTCATCGAAATCGTTCGAGCCGATTTCGAGAACGTGATAATAAATATTTGACCACTGACTCGGAAGACATCGTGACGTACGTGCGCCAAAGGTTGAAGTACGCGCCGAGAGTAGAGCTGCTGGAGTCGCATCGCAACGTCAACTTTAAGGCGTTTGTGGTGCGCATACCAACATGCTACCTGCACCTGGTGATGGAAGAAAGCTTTTGGCCGCAGGATGTGGTATTCCGCCGCTTTCGCGGACAAGTGCCACCGGAACGCACAAAGACTTAGTGCTAAGTACTAAGTGATACTAACATAGTTATTAAGTTTTTATTTACTAACAAAATTTTTACTATATTATTGTGTATACTTAGGTTAAGGTATGTATCTATCTATGGGTCTTTGTTACCTGAAAATAAATGGTTTATTTATTTATTTTATTTTTAATATAGGTGTTTAAATAAACTATAAAGTATAGGTTAAGTTTTAAACAGTGGCATAGAATATAAATATTACTCCGACTAAAAGCGAATAACTACATACATAATTAAACACACCACACCACACTATTTAAAATTTAGAGGCGCAATATGAAACACCAGCTTTTGTTTCTAAGTACATATTAATACAAGTAGGGATAGACTTATTTAAAATTGCTTGTCCTTGTTGCATTTCATTTCACATTTTCACATTTCAAATGTTTGTATAGAAATTTTAGTGGAGGGGCGTGCAATATTTTAAATTAGGCGATCATGCGGACATCCAAAAATTTTGCAGACGATTGAATTCATAGATATATGAAAGAAGGAGATATGCCCGGTAGTTGAAAATGTATCAGAACCCGATGTCGCTAGGTTGGCCCCACCACCGCGCCACTACTACACATGTAGTTCACTAAAAGCAATAGATACAAAGTCGCGCACACACTTGCAATTCATAAATCAGAACATACTACACAATCAATTATAAACCTTAACTCGTCACACACAGCGTGCATTTACCATGCACCGTACAACTTACTCACACAAAAACATCTGGCGCTATTATTGTGTTGTGCAAAAAGCAATTTATTTTACATATACGCTAGTGATTGACTAAATCGGAAAGTTATCGATACTTCCATTTATTACTGTACAAGAAAAATTTGGGGTCCTGAAAATAAAATAAAAAATGATATGTCCAGAAAGTATTATATATTTTAAATTAAAAAAAAAATGTATATTAAAAAAAAAAAACACGAATCAATAAATTAAAACAATCCGGTTAAGTTGGTTTAGGCTGTGAAACCATAGGAATTGTTGAACCCTGTTATGATGTGTTTACTCACTGACCTGTAAAGTGGAGGTATTTGTTCAGTACTTGACGTACTCTTAATTTTGGGATTGCCCATTCAAAAAGCCTGCGAGTTTTCTTTAGAGGCTGGAACATTTCTGCCTTAAAGTGAATTGAGCATATGGTGCTACATTTTGTTGGGAACCAGTTAGGTGGCCTTCCTGTGGCATCAATCCATTATTTTTTTGTATTTGTATCTTTTGGGAAGCTAAAAAGGTACTTTATGAACTTATTTATCATTTACATAATAAGTATCTTAAGCTATAGTCTATATAGTCTATAGGAACTAGTTGGCCGCTGAGACAGGGGTGAGGCGGCGGTTCGCAACGCACGTACTGAGTAATGCGCCCCCGCTCCTCCATCCCACCGCTCACATACCTAAGGCGCGATCAACTAGTTCCGCGCGGTCTATACTTCTTAACCTCACGATGAGTAAGCAGGTAGCAGGCAACAGGCGAATAGGCTTTTGTTATTAAAAAAAAACCCTTAGTTAAGAAATAGTTAAATATATGAAAACAAACACATGCCATACTCATGCATAACAAATAAATAGCATGAATATGTTGACTTATTTTAAGCAAAAATCACTAATATTTTATCTGAACCATACCGATTACTACAACGCATTCGAATCTTGTGGTGCATAGTTAAAGACTTTAGCGGAAGTAAAATACCAAAACCAAAAAAAAGTAAGGAAATAGCACGAAGATGCGATAATTTAAACCCTAAAACACTCCACCTAAACATTAATAAACTTACGTTACGACCGTTGGTTATGCATTTCTCAACTAGGTAAAATAATCAAAAACAGTAAAAAAGATTATTTTACATTCTCAAAGGTTTTCCAACCGTACTTAAACGTCATCTTTTCAAGTGTTCCAACCGGGCTAAAACGGTTGACAAATTGAAAAATAAACTATAATAGCAATATAATATTCGCTGGGCAATCGACATTATTATCGATAGCCTACTTTAGTGGATCTTAACCTCATCACTATCTCGCCGCAAGACACAGCGGCTGTACTATGCGACGCTCCGCGTAAATAAAGTATCGTTTTGTTATTTTTACATTGCTTGTCCAGTCGCTTAGCGACATACTTAAGGTAGTGGTTAAGGAGCAATGTATTTGCTGCAAAAATAGTACAGCCGCTGCGATATTTGAAAACAAAAATAACGTAGTAAAAGCAAGAAATATTTTACGATTTGTTGTTTTTTATGATTTTAAAGATAAATACAGTAAAATACTTTTAATTACATATGGTAAGTGATTCCGTGAGATACGAAGTTTTTAATATCACTTCGGTTTTTGCAGGAAACCACTGAAGAACACGGCATTTTTATAATTTATCGTGACCACGGTCGAAAGCGTACTAGTTCGCGGAGACGGCCATTTGGCGAGTAAAGGCACAGCGTGCGCATAACGCGTGGACACAAACACGCCCCCATGCCACTTCTCCTGTTTTTTATATTTCTATGATTGAATTACATATCACGAGATTATTTAACGCTATCTAAACGGCCATAGCAGTCATAACAATAAAACTTCTGTTGTGTCTCGTTCAGGGCCCTTGAAAGCGTTAATGGTTCACCATAGCAAACTGAAAACAGATTTCGAATATTTCTCATTGAAATTATTTTACCTAATTTATTCAAGTTTGATTTAAACCGCCGGGTCGGTCCGGTTTCCATTTCGTACCGACATTCAGCACTTAGCTGAGTTAAAATTCTCGAGGAAAAATCATTGAGGCCCACCTCCACCGCGACACCGTGCAACGGAACTGCAGCTGTAGTTTCATCAATCATTTAACAGTAATTAATCATTAATTTATCATTTGTATGCACAAGTGGCTGATCATGGAATGAACATTATTAAGTATATAATATGTAATGAATACCTGTTGTAATACCTGAAGGTGTAACCCATGCATCACAAATAAACGATTTGTAGGTATCAAGCAGCAACATTAATGAGTTTAAACGTAAGCTTTTTAAATTATTCATTAACAAGGCGTATAAAAAAAAACGAAAAAAAAAGAAAACAAAAGAATATCAAAGAAAAAGAAAGGAAAGAAAAGAAAATTAAAAAGAAAGAAAAAAGAAAATTCAATGAATATTTTAATAACAAATTACAATAATATTGAAGTATTAAATTTATATCTGCCTGTATAATTAAAATGTAGTTCCCATAACATAACGATATTACTTACATTTTTTGTTTAATTTATTGTACCTATACGAAATTATGACTAAATACTACCTAGTTGTTTATGTGCCGTCTTATTTTATTGACATATTATTTTTAACTAATAGGACATCTACTAACATATTGATTTTATTTTATTGTTTTTATTTTTTTTAATGTAACATTCTATATTGTATGCCTTCTGGCGGGACATAGTATGGACCAACATTTTTTTTTTTATATAACATCTGTATAATTTTACTATATGTGCACAAAATGAATAAATGAATTTGAATTTGATTTGATTGATTTGATTTGACGTATTTCAACTGACTCGCATGATATTGAGCTACTCAGGTAGCGAAACCAGCGGTTCACTACAGAGATGTGATGATGCGGCCCCCGAAGATTTGCCGTTTACTTTTATGAGAACTATAAAAGACCTACTAACTTACATACATTTCCTCAATAGAACAAATGGTTTAACATAATCGTAAAGTTTATTTACCCAATAAATAAGCTTGATAAAAGGGAAAAGAAAAATATTGCAAGAAAAACGTCTATTTTGATTAAAAAAAAAAGGAAGGAATATGGAAGGTTAATAAAGCGACCGATGGTCAATACGGCGGAAACATAACTTTCAGTAATTCGGAAAAAGTTTTCTTAGTAGTATTGTTTCATAAACGAACAAAGGCCGCAAGATTCTGGTAGATACCTTTATGATGACGCGCAATATTATATATTCTTAACTAGCGACCGGCGCCTGCTTCGCACGGATGCAATAGCGAAATGTCAAAACATCGAGATTTCGGTGCTAAATATTAACTCTAGTAGTTCTGCGAACAGGTAGACCTCGCGAGCACAAACTTTTTAGGGTTCCGTAGTCAACAAGGAACCCTTATAGTTTCGCTATGTCCGTCCGTCTGTCCGTCCGCAACTTAGCTCAGAGACTCTTAGTACTAGAAAGCTATAATTCGGCATGGATATACATATTCATCACGCCGAAAAAATGGTAAAATAAAATCATGAAAAAAAATTGTTTTAGGGTACCTTCTGTACACGTAACGTCGGGATGTTTTTTTTTTCTCGTCTACCGCATAGTGTGGGGTGTTGTTGGATGGGTCCTTCAAAAATATTGCGGGTTTGCGAAATTAATTTTTCGATTTAGGGATCCGTTTCTGAAATATTAAGTTTTCAAGTGCTAACCAGCAAACGGTTAGTTTTGGATGGGTGAAGAAATTCACGGTAGTAGTATATATAACAAAGTTAAAAGGAAAACTATATATCACATCTAAGTAGGCATTTCAAGTTTACGAGTAGCAATCCCTACTTACCTAGTAATTAACCGACTTCAAAAAGGAGGAGGTTATCAATTCGTCGGAACCTTTTTTTTTTTTTTTTTTTTTTTATGTATGTTCCCCGATTACTCGAAGATGGCTGGACTGATTTGGATTTTTTTTGTTTTATTCGAGAGGGTATACATCACAGTTAGTCCCATATAAAATTGATTAACTTTGCTTCGGTACTTTTTTAGTTAGCTTCAATAATACGTATTTTTTCCAAACTTTTATATGGACGATGTTCTAGTTTGCTTTGCAGGTAGTGGTATTAGAATTTGTGTGGGGTAGGTACACAACTAAAAAGTGAAAAATAAAAACTTTTTTACAAAAAAATACAACCGACTTCCAAAAACAACACTACAAAGTGAAAAATAACTTTAATTTCGGAAGTCGGTGGCAAAAAACGAAAATACATTTAACTAGACACCGACTTCCGAAATTAAAGTTATTTTTCACTTTGTAGTGTTGTTTTTGGAAGTCGGTTGTATTTTTTTGTAAAAAAGTTTTTTAAAGGCCGATTCCACTGGTAGAAATCTAAAATTTACTGCATTTTGAGGAGCTATTTTGCTCATCACGCCGAAGATCCTCATCATACCTTCACCAAATTTTTATGAGACCAACTTAGTTACTTGCCTTTAAAATAAAAAAGTACCATCGAAATCGGATCTCGTAAGGCGGAGATATCCAGTAGCCCCCTTTTTACCTCTTTTTGGAGGAAGTGCCCCTCCAATCAAAAATCCCCGACGACAAAAAAATTATACTATAAAGTCGTAAAACCTAAGTTTCGTCCAGATCGGTTGCGGTAGTTCCTCCTGTAGAGGTGTACCAGCAAACTGACACAGGAAAGTAAATTTTGCCAGACTTGAAGCAGAGACGGTTCGCTGGCTAAGTCAATAAACCTTCCAGAATAAACGGGCTAAATGATGGTGAAAGCAGCATCTAAACCCATTGTATAGTTTAGATGGTCTAAGCAGACAGACACGACAAGTGACTTTGTTTCTTACTAAGTATTATAGAACTTTTGTTGGAACGTGATGTAGGTTCTATAGTGAGAAATTAAATGTCCATTCAGATTTACACTATGAATTTAATAACGTATATACTACAACTAAACACGGTACAATTACTTATGATGATTAGTATGAAATGATATATATGATGATTGACGCGAGTAGCAGTTAGTAAACGACTATGTAATATGTGTTGTCGTGACAACGCATGACTTCGAACTTAAGGTGACGGTGAACGTCATAGGTACTTATAAGCTCGCAAGTGGCGTGCATGTGTGAGTAAACATACCACTACACTATGTTAGTATAGGTATCTACTTCGTACTTGAACAAAGCAACATTGAAGTATTATACCTTTTTTTTAAACCGGTCAAGAGCGAGTGGGACCACGCACAATGAAGGGTTCCATAGTTAGGATGAATTTATCCCAAGAACAAGCTTAACATTGTAAGTAGTTGAAAAACATGCCCTCCCATACATTCCAACTGTAAATGTAAATTTGTACTCACAATATTGAGAGATTTACCATGTTATTTTAAGACCACATTTCTTATAGGTTTTCCTGTAATCTACAGGTAAATAACTATTTTCTGTACTTGTTTCAAAATTTTAGGCTTAGTAGTTTCGGAGATGAAAATTGACCATTTCCCCCTTGGGAATGGTCAATTTTCATCTCTTTTTCTTAAATAACTTTAAAACAATTTATTTTAAAATTATATAAAAAAAAATATTTGAGACCCTCATAGTAAGCCCTTTCATTTGATATATCCACAGAAATCTAAATAATAAGGCATATTATTTAGATTTCTGTGGATATATCACACGGTACAGTTTGCAAAAATTTTTTTCTTTAGTTTTCTTATTTGCCCCCCAAAAGTCACCCCCATATTCAAAATTCATTTATTTTCTTTACCCATGCGTGTTTAGGTCACAGAAATTCATATGTGTACCAAATTTCAACTTAATCAGTCCATTAGTAAGCCCTTTCATTTGATATATCACACGGTACAGTTTGCAAAACTTTTTTTTTTTAATTTTCTTATTTGCCCCCAAAAGTGACCCCCATATTCAAAATTCATTTATTTTCTTTACCCATCCGTGTTTGGGTCACAGAAATTCATATGTGTACCAAACAACTTGGATTCGGAGCAAATTGACTGTGACAGACGGACAGACAGACACACGAGTGATCCTATAAGGGTTCCGTTTTTTCCTTCTGAGGTACGGAACCCTAAAAAGAGCCATATTTTACTAGTATTTTTAATACAATAGCAATATTTTTACTACGCAATATTTACATATTGAACGATATAAAATGGTTTCTAGGGAATATTCGACCTAAATTGGAATCTGAATTGGATGATTATATAAGTAGGTACCTACGTCTTTCTACAGTCTACATTCAAACCTTTGGTAAAACAAAACCCATTGGATTTGGAAACCTTCTGAACAGTGAAAGGCCCGACGGCGAGGGCGGCGCGCCGTGTTCCGCGCGCGCCTCTCACCTAGCCGGGGGAGCGTGACGAAATGTGCAAGCACTCCAGCACCCCGGCTAAAGGTAGCAGCAGAACACCGTGTGGTTTTAGTCAGCCTAATAGTCTGACATCCACGGTCATCCACCCACCCACAGAACAGATAAACCTCTTTTATCTGTTCTGCGCACCCACCTCAGGGTGGAGGACATCCATGAGGATTTCCACACGGTAAAGGAAACTCCCCTGACAACATTATATTATAGTCCTGAGGTCTAGTCAAATCACAGAGGCATTAATTAATAGAAAATAAGTTATATCATTGTATCAGAGATAATTATTTATGCAAGACTCACAACATACATTGACATAGACAATTCCATTGGTATGATTTTAAAAATTATTCCCAACTAGCTGACTCGCCAGACGTTGTCCTATCAAAATTTAAATTTCTTATTTTTTTCTTTTAAACCACCCCAGTAAAGAGGAGAATAAAACAAAAAAAAATATTCAAATGGGCCCAGCCGTTCTCGAGTTTTAGCGAGACAAACGAACAGCAATTGATTTTATATATATAGAAGATTATCGGGTGCATGACAGTGAAGCCGCGAGCAATAGCTAACAATATGGGTACCATATTTTTTTGAAATGCACTAATTAAGCCCTTTCTTTAGGCTTTTTTCTTTTTTTTTCTTTATGACGAGTAGAGACGCTCCCAACGATACCACATTTTTCAAATTATGATAAGGAGTTTAGAAGTTATGAGGGAACAGATGAATATACATACATACCTATCGGTCAAATTGTATCAGAGATAATTATTTACGCAACAAGACCTACTCACATCATACATTGACACAGACAATCCTATTCCGTATTAAAATAACGGTTTGTTTGGCAATACGATGGGACTGAATCCACAACAACGCAAATGTATACAGGATAGAACAAAAGACATGAAACTAACACTAACACCAAATTGACAGTATAAACATATTGACCGAGCGAGCGAGCGTACTAATGAAACTCTACGAGAAATCATATGGAAATTATGTAGGTAGTTATATGCTGTACCGATTTAAAACAAGAGTCCCTACTGAATTCGAATACACTATGTATGTGGTACTGGTACAACTTTCATGTTAAACTAGGTATAAGCATAATCAGCTTATAACGTTCCCACTGCTGGAACACAGGCCTCCTCTCTGGGTGAGGGAGCGGGCCGTAATCCACCACGCGCAGAGCCGGTTGGTAGATGTCATATGTCTTCGAATTTTTGGCTCTAGGACTTGCCGGTTACTTCACGATGTTCTCCTTCACCATTTTGAGAGCAGTGGTGATGAAATAATTTACACAAAGTACAGCGCCTGCTTGGTTCGAACCTACGACGTACAACTCGTAAGTCGCGGCTGTTACTACTACTAACTATGTACTACTATTAAAAGAAAAAAATAAATAAAAAAATTAAAATAAATATATTGTTCAATTTTCAAATCAAATCAACAATAGGCATGGGCTCGCGTTTGGTGGCAGTAAAACAAACTTTCCATTTCCAAAGACAATTCGTATGAAGAAGTATAAAAAATCATCACAATCATAATTTATTTATTCAGATAAGATCCATTGGTTTAGTAACAATAGTCTTAACCTACGTTAGTACTTAACTAATAACACAGACAGGTGCCGATTCTCTTGTCACAAATGCCTCTAAACTAGACTAAAAATTACTAAAATTTAGTTTATTCCTGTCAAACGACGATTTCCCATTCTGAAATTGACTAAAGTGACACAACTTAACCATATTTTAGTTTGACAGGACTAAGATTGTACGGAGTTATTGAAATTATTATTATTGAGTTTAGTGAAAATGGCAATTTTGCTATTCTGAATTTGACTGTTTTCACATGGTTTTCACCTAAAATTTTAATTGTCAAACTAAATCAGACTATGTTTAATCGCGATTAAAAAGGTCTGGAATAAAATTAGTTGACATGAACTAAAATTCACACCGAGACTGACTTCGGATGCAAAAAAAGTAGTGTATTTTTTTCTTTTCTTTTGCATATATCTCGAAAACGGTGAGTCCTATCGCAAAAATAATGAAAATTTGGCCCCCCTTAATAAAGCCCATGAACCCCCATGACTCAACATGTAGGCACCAAAAAAAAAAGTACCAAAAAAAAGGTACCAAAAAAAAAGGTACCAAAAAAAAGGTGCCTACATTCCATATAAAACACGTTGAAGTTGCCCCCTCCCTGCGCCCCTCCAACTCTAAAAGATATTTGACCCGGTAACGACAGCGATATCGGTGAACAAAATATGACAAGCCTGTCACTTCATAGTGATTTCGTTAGTTCCAATTAAAGCCACCGGGTCAAATATACTACAGGCACTATACCACGCGGAGTCACGATTGTCAAACTCGATTTTAGTTGTGTCAAAATTGTTATTAAATTTAGAGGTTTTTTTTTGCAGAATAGTCTAAGATTCTCATAGCAAAAAGTAAGGAATTTTAGTGATAGTTTAGTTAGTTTAGTTCTTTGTACAACAGAATCGGCACCAGTGTACAGGTACGTAGTACGTACGTATATTATCTGTGGTACAGGTGACAAGTGACGTCACCAATGGGCTGTTATGTCTCCCGGCTATAGCAAACCATAATTTTCGTACGGTAGTAACTAGTTTCAGCAACTCATTTCAGTGAAGTATCTACCCTTTGCAACTGGCAACTGCGAATTGAATTAAACTGCCTCAAAGCAGAAAACGCAACTCTCCGTAACTAAGAGTATATTTGGTTCCGTTTGCCGCTCTGCGAGATTTCGCCTCAATTTCCTGCTCACACTCCTGCCACAGAATACATAACAGTACAAGTACAGAATATTCACTCCGCAAAATCATTTAAATAAATAGCAACTCTTGCTTCGACACAATAAAGTGCAATTCAGGTCACACAGCGTTAATTACGTACATTTATATTGACCTAGAAGTTGCCTTTCTTTCTATCGCGTAACACTTATACCTAGGATTGTTTTCTTTTACGATGCGGCGCGTGAGTGAGTATCGAACTAACGTGCGAGCCGGCCGGCGCGCGGCAGCCCACACTGAATTAGCCCAACAAGTCGAGCCCGCCGCGTACTTGTAGTTTCATACCTAAAATGTGGAAGTGCGCCTGGCCTGCTCCTGCTAAATTCAATTCTGATAAACAGACACACAATGTCTACACAATATTCCTGGTAACACGGATTAGAAAAAAAAGAAGGACTCCGCGCCACGCATATCGAAAGTGAAGCACAGTAAGTATGCCGGGACCGTTTATACAGACCTGCGCCACACGCACACATTTACATCTTATTATGCCGACCGGCCAGGCGGCCGCCATTACGTGAAATGACGGCGCGGCGTCTTTGTCAAATCACGCACACATAGATCGGTAAGGTGCTTCACTTTCGATACGCGTGGCGCGTAGTCCTCCTTTTTTTTCTAGTCCATGCCTGGTAAGTGCATTATTTTTATGTCAGCCATAACAGTTTTCAATTGCGGTAGGATATTCATAAAATCGATAATACATTATGTTTATGAGAATTTAAAAGTCGTCATTTGCATGTTCCCACGCAGTCAGTGAACGGTTAATGGATTCATTCCCTTCAATTGCCTCGTACAAATTGCTTGGCAAATATAAGTGGTTGGAACGTGTCATGTTTTTCCTTTTAGGCTAACATTCATTAGCAAAAAAAAAAAAAAAACTTCGAAGGAAAAGTAACACGATCATTTATTATTTCATAAGAACTTATTTCTATGCTCAGTATTAAATAACAATAATCTGCCAATTTATCTGTGTATAATGTGTATATTATATAACATTGGTCACGCAGGTGACATAGTTCTTCCATAGTTCAAGGTACCCAATCCATTATAGCCACCCAAACCCATAGCCCAAAATGTTTTGTTTCCATGTCCTGCAATAGTCCTGCACCAACCGGGGGTTGTTCTTAGGTGCACTTGCATAGTGCATACAGGGATTATCGTCGGCTGGTGCCTCCTCGTCATTTAAAATGGTTATGGGGCCTCTGCGAGTTGGCTTCGGCCCCTCGTACGCCTTCCAAAGGTGCGGGACCGAGATATGTCAAAGACAATAATAATAAAAGAGTAATAAACCCACCGCCGTATCGTTGTCGTCGTGGTGGGGCTTGCGCGCTCCAAACTGTATGTCTGTGCCGGTAGAGTTTACTTTGCCGGAACAAGTCTAGGATGAGGAGCCAGACCAAGAGAGATACATGAACCCGCAGGCCAGCATGTGGCGAGCTTTGGGCAGTAGCGACCCCACAGACCCTATCTCCCGGAAGAAGTGTTCTTCACCTCTGGCTTGCCTTTATTGGCCGGCTGGAGGGAACAATGACGAGGAACAGTTCTCCCACCTCTTTCTTGCCTTTATTGGCTGGCTTGAGTGGAGATTCGCAAGAGCAAAAGTGCTCGAAGGAAGGAAGTATTCCAGTAAGATCCTAGTAGGGATCTTGACGGTAGTTCTGGGATTGTCCTGATAGCCGTGGAATGTTTCTCCACTCCTCAAGCACCTCAAGACATGTTGCCCCCTTGTCGTTACGTCACTATGTGCTAGCGACCGTTTCTGGGGGCCAATTACTGAGTGTCCCAGTCACCCCCTACCGATTTATCTGTGTATATTATAAAGCATTGGTCACGCAGGGGACATAGTTCTTCCATAGTTAAAAGGTACCCAATCCACTATAGCCACCCAAACCCATAGCCCAATATGTTTTGTTTCCATGTTCTGTAATAGTCCTGCCCAACCGGGGGTTGTCCTTGGGTGCACTTGCATAGTGCATACAGGGATAATCATCTGTTCTGTGGGGATAATCGTCGGCTGGTGCCTCCTCGTAATTTAAAATTGTCTAAGGGGCCTCTGCGAGTTGGCTTTGGCCCCTCGTATGCCTGCCAAAAGTCCGGGACCACAGAGTCCCGAGATATGTCAAATCAAAAACAATAATAAAAATAAAAAATGAGTAGATAATTAATGTAACATTTGGATCTTGCGTTTGCATTTTCATTATTCAGGCTTTGGAAAGTTTTTAACAATGATGCTTTTTACATACAAATTATTTAATACTAGGCTCTTGCCAGCGGCTTCACCCGCGTGGATGTCGGAAGTTATCCTACGGGAAAGTACTACCGGGATAATAAAAAGTAGCCTATGTGCTATTCTAGACTATTATCTATATATGTGCCAAATTTCATCTAGATCTGTTCAGCCGTTCTGGCGTGATTGAGTAACAAACATCCATCCTCCGTGCCTCGGAAAGCACGTTAAGCCGTTGGTCCCGGCTGCCATTCGTGGATCTTTGACAGTCGTCACGGGTCGTCAGAAGCCCGAATGTCCGACAACCAGTCTTACCAAGGGGTATCGTATTACCCAGTTACTGGGTTGTGGAGGTCTGATAGGCAGTCGCTCCATGTAAAATACTGCAGCTGCATCCGGTTAGACTGGAAGCCGACCTCAACATAGTTGGGAAAAGGCTAGGCAGATTGAATATAATGGGATAGTAGGAAGTAGGATTTTACAAATTTTTAATGACAGATCATTAGTTAGAAGACATTTGCGTAGTTGTTTTAGTTTAAAACATGATCCTTCGGTGTTTAAAAATTATGTAGGTATAATGAGAAGAAAGAAGACTATAGAGATAAAAAGAACTCTTTTCGACTTCACAGCTCGTCAATAGCCGCGTAGTAGTTATCCTGTAGACGTATTAGTACTAGTAATTGGTATCAACTACAAACAAAATGGCTCTGAATAAACAAAGCCACCGGGAAAGCCAACCATTAGCATATCGTGGTCGTCGCAAAGACCATTAGATACAAAGCATTTATAATTCATTCATCGTAAAAATTCGTAAGTACTGACAACAATACAGGACAGGGATTTGGAATTAATACCGTTTTGTTCATATTAAACGTGTTAACGATAACAAATCGGTATGCAATTAACTGTCTCGATTCCTCTTCAGAATCTTTAGTATCTTCAGTTACATGAACAGAAGGGTAGCTTTGTCAACTTATCTTACCTTCTTGAAGCGATTACGTAACTCAAGTCGGCCATTATTTTCCGTTTAAATCGGTGATTGGAATTAAATGAGTTTTCTTATTTCTGTCCCTCGGATTTATTTATTGCTATAAGTATCTCATTTCGGTAAACTTTGGTGTTGAATTTTTCTGTTTTTTTTTTTCTTTTCTTCGTTAATGGAGACTGCTAATGAGTTTTTTTTTTTATAATATTCTACCTACATAATTTTCGCAAGATAAAAATAAGTTTCAGTAAGTACTAAATAAGGTAGTTATAGTAACTTAGAAAGTCGTGATTAGTATGCTGAGAACTAAGTAGGTACCTGTGATGGTTAAAACGGTATAAAAAGCCACACTTTGATTCTTGTTGAAGTTAAAATTGATTTAGGCGCGTTGAGCGATTTTTGGTAAGGAAAAATAGTACGGGTTCGCGTCATCGCGTCACCGCGACACCGCGATGCTATGCATAGTTTCACTTCTGTCGGCAGTCGACATGACCTTCAATTTTTTTATACAAAGTTGTATGACGTCACCCTTGAATATGTTAGCAAATATTTTATTGTTGAACAACTACATCATTTATATCCAGGAATTCGTACATAAATCCCTTTTAAAAACAAATATAAACGTATTCGTAAACATGAGTATTTTATTATATGGGTCGGGCTTCCCCGAAACGTTCTCAGCGTGAAACTTTAGTGCTTTTACGTGTTAGGTATGTAGTTCGATGTAATATTAAGTTTTATGTGATAAATAGCCATTACCTATCGAATCCATTTTCTCCCGCGTTTAAAAAGAACTCACCAGCTCAATTTTCTAGGATTTTATACCGAACATGCAAGAGCATCAGTGGCGGCCCAGTAGTAACGACACCGACTTGCGAGTTATACGCCGTAAGTACGACCCAGGGTGGCGCTTTGTGTAATTTATTTCATCACCACTGCTCTCGAAACGGTGCAGGATAACATTGTGAGGAAACCGGCATGTCCTAGAACCAAAAATTCGAAGACATGTGACATCTACTAACGCGTTTTGGAGCCGCGTGGTGAATTACAGCCCACACTCCCTCTCACAGAGAGGAGGCTTGTGTCCCAGGAGTACGGCTGATAGTGTATGCCGAACATTAGTTGTGATACAAAAGCAAAGTTTAGTTATTTGTGTAGTCCATAAATATGCATTCGGGCCTTTTCATAGACAGAATAACAATGCTTCTGTTTCAATGACGTGTCGATCGCCTACATCGAGAAACAACACTGAAAACTCGGTATGAAAAGAACGCTTTTCCCTTTATTTGTTGGAAACTATACCTAGGTATTGTATGAATAACAAAAGTGACGCAGTAAAATCGCACAAAGAGACGATTGCTACGAGTATTGAGAAAAAATATTGAATAGCCACCTACTACGTCAGAGAGCTTGGCATCTGGATACGTTGAAGAAATAAAACAGAACCAAGTTACCTACTTTCCCGCTCGTTTACTGCAAACCCAATATAAATGTACCTGAGCGTAATAGATGGCAAATACCTATCAAAGGTCTAGACGGTGCCTTTGATGTGACGGGTTTTCGTCCTCCCAATGAGAGTTGTAATCTCTAAAACTAAAAATGAATGGGTAAGCGCGAAACTCGAGAACGGCTGGACCAATTCGGGTAATTTTTTTTTCGATTATTTGTTTAAGTCCGAGGAACGTTCTTGTGAAGAGAAAAATTGGAAAAATTTCCGGGAAAATTAGAAAACTCGGGAAAACTGAAAATTAATTTTCTATGGGAATTTTGTATGAATTATTGAAGTTTGAAATAAAACACTGCCTCCTCGCTGCCTTCCTTTAAGGCTTCTATATACAGCTGCGACACGCGACGCGAATCGCACGCTACACAAAGGCAGCTTGTGTTTGTAGGAGTCTTTAAGGAGTAACCAGATAAGGTCAGATAATCCTTAATCGAATGTCGGGACCGGGTTGAGTGTAAGGAAATGTTCAAAAGGTGCTTTTCTACTACTTTTCAATGTTATTTTAAGCTGAGCGACATTTTCTAAGCCCTTTTTCTGGCAAGTATTTGTAAATAAGGTCACGAACTCATTAGTTTGTGGGTCACGTAATCTGGTGAAGGTTTGGGCGAGTTTTATTATTCGCTGTTACTACAGTTACATCGTACTACGTCACTAACCTTCGAAAGGACATTACGTTTCAGCCACATATTTTTTAAAGAAAATTCTTTGGAATGGAAATTGGAAATCAGTGACGAAAACAGTGAAGGAAAATATCATGAGGAAACCGGCATGTCCTAGAACCAAAAAATTCGAAGACATGTGACATCAAACTTTTACTTTTTTTTTGTTCTTAATGTTTATTTTGTTACTTTTATATGCTCCTTTTTAACTGTATTTCCTGTGCGTGTCCCAAATAAAATATTTTTCTTTCTTTCTTTCTTTCTTTATCTACCAACCGGCACTGGGCCCACGTGGTGGATTACGGTCCACTCCCTCTCACCGAGAGGAGGCCTGTGTCCCAATAGTGGGAACATTATAGGCTGATTATGTGAAGACATTCTGTACCACAAGACGTGTTTTCTCATTCGAAAGTAATATATCGGTGATTCATTGAACATCACTGAATATTATGATCAGCGTTCAAAATGTATGTGCAAGTGACCTTTCCTTTCGTAATATATTTCTCATTGATGACCAAAAGTTTTCCTAGTAGGTCACACATAGCTTCATTGGTCCTTTAAGTGTGAATCCTCAAAGTTAGAGACATTTGGTCCATTTGGCCCGTCCGCAGCTGAAATTGGCAACATAACATAACGCTGCTGGGAATAATCGTGATGTATGAGGGCAAGGCTTTAGACCAGACGCTTTGGCGCCTCGCCCGACAATCGATGAAGCACCCATTCCATTGTGAAGTTAACTAAATAGACATTATAGAGCGAAATACAAGTAAGTTACTAGGCATCAAACATTATGTTAATTCGTTTGTATGTCATGTAGCCTGAATGCTGACTTTTTAGAACAAGTATAGGTACTGTGAGGGCTCGAACCTCACAGTAGGAGATTTACTAAATAAATAATGAAACTATAGGGACTCTATTTAAATGGGGCTGAAGCCCATTTTAAGCTTCATATAAATTATAATTCGCACTCCTACTAAATTAGTTCTACGCGGAACCCTCACCAGATTCTAGTATATGTCATCCTAGTATTTCTAGAATACATTCCATATTTAAATGATTGAATGACAGCCAGTATTATATTAACGAGGCTTGATTAAAGCATCAATCCTTTACAGTACCTACTTTCTGCGGGAAACATGACTTTTCTTTGCGGTAAAATGCAAATGGTTTTCTGAAAGATAACATATTTATTAGACTACTAGCTGTTGCTCGCAACTTCGTTTGCGATCCAGGATGAAATGTATCCTATGTCCTTTTCTAGTTCATGGTCTCATGTGCCAAATTTCATCCAAATCCGTTCATCCGTTTTAGCGTGAAAGCGTACCAAACAAATAAACAAACTCATTTTCGCATTTATAATATCAGTTAGGATATTGATAGTAAAAAAAAAAAAATATATGACAAAAATGAACGCTGTGAGACTTATATCTAAATTTAAAAAATTAATATCTTTTGATTCTGTAAATCGATTTTGATGAAATAAACGCTAAACATTACAAGAAAGAAAAGATTTTTCAGTAATTCTAGTTTTGAATTGAATGAGTGGCTTTTACGTGATGCTCGAACAAACGAACAAACAACGGTTTGTTTGTTCATTTGTGCGAGCGCCAAACAAGACTAAAAACCTTTTAGGGTTCCGTACCTTAAAAGGAAAAAACGGAACCCTTATAGGTTCACTCGTGTGTCTGTCTGTCTGTCTGTCTGTCCGTCTGTCACAGCCAATTTGCTCTGAATCTAATGGACCGAATAAGTTGAAATTTGGTACACATACGAATTTCTATGACTCAAACACGGATGGGTAAAGAAAATAAATTAATTTTGAATATAGGGGTCACTTTTGGGGGGCAAATAAGAAAATTTAAAAAAGTTTAGCTGTAAGGGTCTCAAATATATTTTTTTATAATCTTAAAATAAATTGTTTTAAAGTTATTTAAAAAAAAACACACGAAAATTGACTCCTTATCACCGAAATTACTGAGCCTAAATTTTTTTTAAAAATACAGTAAGTAAAGAAAAAGGTTCACCAACAACTTGCTCTGAAATACAGTCTTGTGGAATCGGAAGTACCGTACTATAGGTATGTGCCCGACCCAGTTCTCGAAAATGGCAATATCACGTTGTATTGGGATCGATCTATCATCACTGACAGGACTATTGTTGCCAATAAGCCAGATATAGTGGTGATAGATCGATTAGAGCGTCGCACAATGATTAATGATATAGCGGTCCCACATGACGAGAACCTCGTGAAAGCTGAAAAAGATAAGCAGATCAAGTATCTTGACCTGGCTCACGAGGTTGTCGACATGTGGGATGTGGATACAGCAATCGTTGTGCCGATAGTCGTGACGGCCAATGGCATAATAGCCAAGAGCCTCGATCAACACCTGAGGAGGCTCTCGTTAGGCAGCTGTATCAAGGGCTTGATTCAGAAAGCGGGACACGGCGCGTATCGTTAGGAGGTTCCTCTCTCAGCAGCCCTGACTACCGGTAGCTTGGACCCTGTTCCCGATATCGATGGGCTACTATTCAAAGTTCACGTGCAGATTACAGGCAAATCTATAAGAAGTCTGTGGTCTTAAAATAACAAGGTAAATCTCTCAATATTGTGAGTACAAACTTACATTTACAGTTGGAATATAAGGGAGAACATGTTTTTCAACTACAATGTTAAGTTTGTTCTTGGGCTAAATTCATCCCACCTTCGGAACCTTTCATGTGCGTGGTCCAACACGCACTCGGCCGTTTTTTTACGTTCTATTACTTATTTTTCGCGTCTGCCAGTAGTTTTTTTGCAAAAATCTTGAATGTACAGACACGGAAGGTTTACGATTTTATTATATGTATATATATAGAATAGATAGGTATATGACAAAGTGCTCAAAGCAACGACCACTCTGTAAGGGATTTCTTTTTCAGAGCAAGTTCAAAGGCTAGCTACTAACCTTTAGCTTCTTGCCGGTTGCCCTCTCAAACAGCAAAGCGTAAAAGCGTTTATAGTGAAAGCATGAAGTGTAAATTTTCTAGCACGAAGCATTATGTGCCCCAGAGTATTATTCTACGAATCGTCAATACAGGACACAGCCGCATAAATATAATTCCAATGCATTCTGAAGTCTCCAAAGACCAAACAATTTTCAGTCAATCCTTATGACATTTTAATATGTGTTTATCCTCGATAAAAAAAAAACATTTCTATCAATCTATTTCTATTCCTTTTTGTAGTCATCCGAAAACAAAAGCGGTTTGCATTGAATGATTCTTTGAGCCCCTAGACCCAATCCATAAGATATGAAATAAGTATACAAAAAATATCCTAAAATCAATTTAAGGTAAAATATATTCAAAACCAGTGAACAAAATAGCCGTGCCTCAGTGATTTCTGTTTACGTAGCAATAAATTGGCCGTTGGGACGGGTGGGTAATCCTGCACGAAAAAGGTATTCGTTCACTTTGTTTTTATGAGCCTAGTTCACCTGCATAAATCAGGTCTAAGGGAAACTCAAAACAAAGGCTTTTGCTACATTGAAACAACGACGAATAACTTTGTCTTCATTCGTATGTATTTCGAAGTAACAGAGATAAGCGGAACCCGTTTCACGTTTCAAATTGAAGTTTATCGGGAACACATAATAGTACCAGTACAGAAGATTCACTCCGTAAACTCATTTAATTATTAAATAGCGATTATTAAATAGTGACACAATAAAGTGCAAATCAGGTCGCACAACGTTAATTACCTACAGTTATATTCACCTAGAAGTTACCTCTTCTTTTACGACGTGATGCGTGAGTGAGTACCGAACTAACATGCGAGCCGGCCGGTGCGCGGCAGCCCACACTGAATTGGCTCGACAAGTCGAGCCCGCCACGTACTTGTAGCTTCATACCTAAAATGCGGAGTGTGCCTGGCTTGGTATATACAAAATTTCAACTTTCTCGCTTAACTTTCATTGTATCGTGTTTGAATACGAAGATTTTTTTAAGTTTAAATGTATAATTATATTCTGAGATCTCTTCTCAACGCTGACTAATAAGTTTACAGAATACCAGATTTTGTATGTTTAAGTTCTCAATCGTCTGTTGGATCTACAGCAGTTAAATTTTGTATAGATAACCGATCTTCACACATTAAGACCCCACCTTACTTCGAAGAGCATGTTAATCGAAAACCAATCACTGTCGCTATGGGCAATCAGAACTCGACGTCTGACACCGATCTAATCTCGGGTTATTGGTATCCACCGGTAATATCCGTTGTGGGGGTGAAATGGAACCCCTCCTCATGCTTACTGGATCTGTCTCCGGATTCAGAGCTTTTGAGAACGAATTGAATTGATTACAAATAACTACCATGGAAAAATCTTTATATTTTTCTGTTATTCTGTATTCAACATCGACATTTGACAACTTGACAGTCCGCCACCAAATCAATCAATGGGTAAATTTTTGTTGGCAGGCTAGTTAGTTAGTTAATCTGAAAAATGCATAGACAGTAAGTACCCATAGCAAAAGACTTCTGCAATAAAACTGATGAAATTAGCAAAGAAAAGCACACAATACATAAAAAATATCGTAGGGAAGTAATGCCCTTATTACTAAATCAAATATATTTCCGCTAACAAATTCCTTTCCTTGAATATTTCTTTTATTCTTCAGGAAATGGTCGCAATATTTCAGTTCTGAACATTAATGCATATTATGTCGTTTATGTATTTCAAGGAGCCATGAATAAAGTAACGTCTTTCCCCACGGTTTCCCCGAGCCACGATGCTTATGAAGATAGCAATATCTTTCATTGGCGTTCACAAAAACAAAGTTCATGGCCCTTAAACCGTAAAAATAATATCTTTCTTGTTATTTTTTTATCTTTAAGGCGAATAAAGTCCCGTCCCACCTGATGGCGGGTAGTTACCATCACTCCAAGATATGTATCTTATAATGCCCGCAGCTCGAGGTTTATGAGACAAAATGACATTTCTGCACGGTCCAAAGTAAAAAATAATAAGCGTTGTTAAACTTTTGCTACAATACATGCCATTATTTCTTTTGTATTTAGAAACAAGATCATTTTCTCGGAAAAACATAATTATATCAACAATATTGTCGTCGTCAACGAAAAACATTTCTTTTTCATAACAATCCAGTACAGTCTGAAATAATATTATTATTCTGTTCTATTGAGCTCAAGCACAGTATAATGATGATGCAGTAGTTTATCTCCATAGAAAACGGTTGAAACGACGCGCTTTGACAACACGCAACAGTTCGAGTGCGCGGCAGTTACACACAGACGGACACGTATTTACCTACCGAGCGGCCGTAGGTAATTAATTCAAGGTCACTGCCCAGATAAACTACTGTAACTTTATTATTCTGTGCCTCAAGCGACAAAGAGAAATAATATTTAATTCTGTATATATCTATTCCTGTATGACATATATAGGCTGACAATTAAGTCATACTTACACAATGGTGACAGGCAAAATAAGCCTTTCAACATGGTCATGCTGTCAACACGTTCAGTAGGTATTTGTATACGTACATAAATCACAGTATATTGTGCTTATATCGTGTTTTGTTTTGTTCTTCTTTGTTATCTTTATAAAAGGATCCCAATTTTACTTTCTTGTGTTGTCTTTATCTTGTGCTGAATTTTCCGTCTTACTTTCCTTTATTTCATGTTTCTTACTAAGTATAAAGGCGTCTCATCTGTCTCGTTGGTCAAGTAGTCGCAAGAGCTACTGCTGAGCATGAGGTTCTGGGTTCGATTCCCGGGTCGGGCAAAGTGTTGTTAAGATTCCATCTGTAATTACTCAGTACCAGCTCGGAGTTTGGATTTGTGACCGGTTGATGATAATGGATTTTGCCCCCTATCATATGGGATTAAAATATAGCTGGCAAAATGTGGGTGTACTATAGGTGCACCTCTGCCCAACCCCTCGAAGAATATAGTCGTGAAGTTACGTAGTTATGTACAAAGGCATCGCTTCACAGTGGCACATGACTAAGCTGTAACGTGTATTTAGCTTCGCTTTGTGTGTTAAAAAAAGTTAAATTTTAATTTAAAAAAAACCTCCAACACAAATTTACCCATATTTCTTTTCGCTAATCCATCATCAGACCCTGATTATTATCTACCTATAACCTATTCATGGAGACCATTCCAATGAGCCCAAACACGATACCTCTGCTGTAAGCTGGCGAGGAAGTTGGGTATCCTGTAAATTCCAGGTAATGCTGCAGCATCAGTTCAAGGTTACTATGTTATCTATACAAAGAGGTAAAATTTGTTTGTAAGTTTGTATGTAGGGGGTAATCTCCGGAACTAAGATCCAATTCTAAAATTTTTTTACTGGTAGAAAGCCACATTATTCCTGAGTTCTATAGGCTATAAATTATATTTATATCATGCATATTAGCCGAGCTATCACAATTTTTGTCTAGCAAGTCGGAAAGAAATGCCGCTTAAAACAGAATTATTTGCACGCGCTGCCTAAACGGTTGATTAAAATTGACAACAATGTATGGCAGCCTGGTTCGTCATCTTAAATAATTCTACAAAAAAGTCTGCGACACCATATTTCTGTCTTTTATAATTCTTTTATTGATTTAAAACAGTATTTTTTCGACATACGTTTGGATGATTATTTATACAACAAAACATTAATCCTTGTCAAAATAAGTTATTTTATAATCACAAAGATATCATGGAGATAAGATTTGTCCTTTACAGTATGTCAATTGGTCATATAGTTTCGGAGATAATATAAAATTACTAATACGCAAAATAACTTTCATTCATACCGTGAGCATAGAACACTGGACAAGAAATTTCACGCGGACGAAGTCGCGGGCAGAAGCTAGTTTTAATATAATTGAAGTAACAGAATACCAAATTTCGACTCGAACTAGAAAAGAGGTGATAATCTTTAAACGGCTGAATAGATTTTCTTGAATCATAGTTATCAATATCAAGTCACCTTTCAAACAAAATAAAAAAAAAACTAAATCAGTTAAGTTTTTTGGGAGCTATGATGCCACAGACAGATACACAGATCACGTTAAACTTATAACATCCTCTGTTTCCGTCGGGGGTTAATAAAATGTAGGCGGGAGCATTCAATGCGACCCACGTTCACGCTACTCACGAAACACATGTGCTGGCAAACAAATGAACCGCGGCAAACTTCTCCCTGCACACTCTACGTAGCAGTGGATACTGGACAGTCAACTGATTTTTATTTATGCCCCGCCCATGGGCCTCTGACTTGGCTTGAAATGCCGTATATCTCTCAGGCACGGGTTTCCTCATGATGTTTTCCTTCACCGTTTGTTTTTAGGGCCTATACTACCTCAGTTTTTATCCCGCTCCACGATACTGCTCGCGGATTGAGTAAGAGCGACACTGAGTGCAGTGCTAGGCGCCGATAGTTTAAGTAATTGCGATGAAAATAATGGTAATTTGAAAAAAATTAAAACATTAGACCTGCTTTATAGTTAGTTCAATTAGTATGCAAAATTTCATGATCTAATTTGAAGTATTTTTTGAACACCAGCGGTTTATTTTTCGGTTTGTAGGTAACTTTGGATTTTTTTTCTATCGAGAAAATTTTATGAAATCGTGTTTTCGTCAAACATAGAGTACTTAACATTAATCCTTAACTTTACCATATATTTATTTCAAAATGAATGCTGCAGTATTTTCGACATAACGGAGGATCATGCTAAGCCATTTGAGGTAGTATTGCTCCAACAAAAATTAAAATCACGTAAACAATAATTGGCTGAGGCAATACGTAATTATTTGGTGAAATAGTTAATCTTTGCTACATGTTAGACAATTTGATGCGCAGACAACTCACGATCCTAGATAATCGGGGTAATTTAATTCCCTTCACGTAAACGTGCAATCTCGTCTCGTGTTTATGTTCTAGTGAAAGGTGCTATATTACCTTGCTGGTTCTCTTCAATCTTTTGATTTTGCGGATACTTTTGTTTCTATGTAGCTAGTAATACAGGGTGTACCAGAAAGGTGTGGTTAAATTTAAGGACACAGACCATCAAACTGAACAACTTTATCCATGGGAATATCGTAAATGACGATGGCTGTTTTTTTTTTTCGCGATTTTGATGTTGGTCCCGTGGAGAAAGTTGTTCAGTTTGATGGTCTGTACCACATCCTTAAATTTGACCACACCCTGTATAATTAGTTTATTATGCACTCTCTCATCATCATTCATCATCTGCCTAGCCTTTTCCCTACTATGTTGGAGTCGGCTACCAGTCTAACCGAATGCAGCTGAATACCAGTAATTTACATGGAGTGTCTGCCTTCTAACCTCCACAACCTTGTTACTGAGTAACACGATACCCCTTGGTAAGACTAGTTGTCAGACTTTCGGGCTGCTGACTACCGGTAACGACTGTCAAAGATCTACGAATGGCAGCAGAATTTCCAAAGCACAGGGGGTCTCGGTATGTAATGGATGGTCATTGGTCATCCATCCTCGCACCAACTTCGGCAAGCGTTGCTTAACCTTGGAAATCGACCCGTGTGGCTGTTATTATTTAGCCACGAGCATGTATGGAGAAATCCTCCCCGATACCCTCCGTGTGAGAAGAACGGAGGGTTATGTCAGACTTCTACCGACTAAAACCTCATTGATTCTTCTAGTACCATGAGTTGGGAGATACTTGTACATTCACCGCACCCCCCGCCTGGTATCAGCTTGCCATGCTTTTTTTTTTTTTTCGTGGGAAAATCCTCATGGATACCCTCCGTCTGGGAACAACGGAGGGTTATGTCGGACTTCTACCGACTAAAACCCCACTGATCCTTCTAGCACCATGAGTCGGGGGCCCGGGAGATACTTGTACATTCACCGCACCCCCGACTGGTATCAGCCCGCCCTGCCTAGCGAGCCCCATCACCAAGTGCGGCCGATCATACGACCGCACGTCTTCCCATTACGGCGCGCATTTTATGCGTGCCACCTCTTTGAGCCTAACTGCTCGAACGGCGACACCGCCCCAATTTCGCCGAGGCTAGCGGGCCCCATCAAACAATGACTACTATACCTAGCCATTCTGTAAAATTGTTATTTTTCTTTACAGTAAAACAGTGTAAGATATGTGTAGATTTTCTGCAACGCTTCTCAAAATTTATGACAGCTGTTTTCATGTTCCTTTGCGATACAGCGGGCACGTCGTAACTCTGAAAATTGCATATTATGTAAGTCCGGCGAGAGGTTGCCAGCAAAGTTTAAAGAAACTCTTTGCTGAAGGAAGTTCGATACGACATTTATGACGAAGTAGCGCTGTCGGGTTTTACAGCCTTTGCATATGGTTCTGCTTTATTTTGTCCAATTTTAGGAGCAGTTGGCGGTTTTAAATTTATTGAGGAGGCGTTTCCTCATCTAAATCAATGTCGGGATGTTTTAAATATTTAAGTAGTCCTAACTAATACGTAGGTATATAGTAAGTTTATCCAAATATGTCCTAATTATTTGAAAGACCAAGGCTAAGACCAAGACTTAAACATAACTGGCGAAATGTGGGCGTACTATAGGTACTGTGGAGGTTTGATGCTTTGATCAAGCCTTGACAATATTATACTGGCTGACATTCAATAATTCAAATATGGAATGTCTTCTATCAAGAAAACGATTTTCGTTTTCTTAATAGGAAGACAGATAGATTCTAGTGAGGGCTCCGCGTAGAACCAATTTAGTTTATAATTGATCTGAAGCTTAAAATACAGAGGGCATCAGCCCCAAATAACTAGATTCCCTCTCGTATTATTTAGTAGTTCAGTAAATCTCCTGCTGTGAGGTTCGAACACACAGTACCTACATCTCTGCCTAACTCTTCGGGGATTTCAGTCGTAATGTTTGTTATGTTATGTATTCCTTTTCCCCGTTATTTAACATTGGAAAAGAAAATAACTGAAACAATAAGCAGTTTCATTTATTTTGAAGGAAAACTATATTTCTTTTTTTTTTGCTGACTGGGCCCGCTATAGACCTCGATCACGCTTGATGGAAAGCGATGGATGAGAACACAACCACTGGCAGAGAGTTCACACTTTGGCTGTGCGCATAATAAACGTGGAGGAAAATCGTTACGACTGGTCGGGTCGGGATATCAACCAAGTGCGAATGGTACCCTGCAGTACATCTGGTAGTCCGGTAGTAAAGGGCGAAGGTGGAATCAGGTCGTGGATCTCCTGCGCACACTCTCCGAAGTACAGTCTGTAGAAGACTGACAGGCAAGCAACATTACTCCGATGAGGCAGGCTGTGAAGCCTAGCCATGCACCAACGTCTCGTCGCCTATAAGTAAGCCTTTTTGCTCTGCGTTCCAGAGTCAAGTGCAGCAAGCTGGTATTTTGCTGAGCCATCCCCATAAGTGGCTGCAATACTCCATACAGGAACGGACATGTGCTTTGTACAGACTTAAAAGCTGTCCAGATGTGAAGTATCGCCTCACCCCGTTTAGGATGCCCACCTTCTTGGCTGCAGTCTGTGCTTTGGACTTGATGGTTGAGCCGAAGTTGAGACCAGAGGGGCAATTCCCGTATTTTTATAACAACGTTCGCAATCTCATCTCAGTCTCAATCTGTCAAAATTGTATAGAGTTTGCCTACATTTTTGACATTTTGATTGTCGCTGGCTGACATTGTGACTTGAATTTGAACGTTTTTAATTACGAGAATTGGCCCAAAAGCTCTAGGCGGTCGGTAACTAGTACAGATGCTCCTCGGAAAGTAGGAGATAACTTAAACTGGCTCCTTTTGAAAGTGAAAAGACACGTTTGTGTTTTCATTGAAAATCACCAAATTGCTTGTCTACTTATTTCAGAAACTTTGCTTCACTTCGATATCCGTTTCGGAAATATTCCATAATCGAACCTAGACCGAGTCAAAAAGTTTATATAATAGTCCACTGCAGTCATAATAATGACTGTGGGAACATTTCACTGCACTACAGATACATAGGTTTATTTAATGGTTATTACGGCGAATAAAACTGCAATCCTTGCGTTAGTATGAACTACATAACGATGCCCATATAAAGAGTTTTCTCATTCGGCAAAAATGTAAGAAATTGTAAGGGGACTGCACACTCAGAAGGCCAATTGTCGTACCTAAAAATATTCAATTTTTTTTTTTGGCTATTGAGCCAGTGTTGACTATTCTGCCAGTGTAGCAGCGCATAGAGGCGGGCCGTCGACTTTGCACTTTGTGATAGATCTAAAGATGTTAGACGTTCAAATTCAAGTAGCAATCTCATGCCAGCGACAATCAAATGTCAAAAATACCTATAGGTAAACGCTATACAATTTTTGACAGATCGAGACTGAGATGAGATTGCAAACGTTGTTAAAAATACAGGAATTGCCCCTCTGATGTCGTTTGTCGAGGTTCTTTTAATTCAGCCCTTAATAGTGAATAATAACCCTTAATATTTATATACCTACACTGGATGTCTCAAATTAGGTACAAAGTTTCCATAACTATACCGCAGTGCTGATAAATACTTATTTACAAATTCACCTCAGATACAAAAACAAGACGATTCTAGCTAAGGTGTCAGCGAAACTTACACTCCTTAGTTATTACTATAATATTCTACAAGGCATAGACAATAATTTAAACGTCAAAACTAAAGCTCACTCAGTTCTGTAAGACACAACTTTAAGTAGACTCTTGTTCTACTTTTTTACTTAGCTGTGGAAACTTCTAATTGGTTTTCTTTTACTATTTAATGTAGGTACTCTCTGCTACTTGACTATATTGCAGCTGTATTGTCTAGTGAAATAAAATAACACGTACACTTAGGCGTAACGTCTTTTTAACCGACTTCAAAAAGGAGGAGGTTATCAATTCGTCGGAACCTTTTTTTTTTATGTATGTTCCCCGATTACTCGAAGATGGCTGGACCGATTTGGATTGTTTTTATTTTATTCGAGAGGGTATACATCACAGTTGGTCCCATATAAAATTGATTAACTTTGCTTTGGTAGTTTTTGAGTTAGCTTCAATAATACGTATTTTTTCCCCACTTTTATATGGATGATGTTCCAGTTTGTTTTGCAGGTAGTGGTATTAGAATTTGTGTGGGGTAGGTTCCACAACTAAAAAGTGAAAAATAAAAACTTTTTTACAAAAAAAATACAACCGACTTCCAAAAACAACTACAAAGTGAAAAATATCTTTAATTTCGGAAGTCGGTGGCAAAAAACGAAAATACATTTAACTAGACACCGACTTCCGAAATTAAAGTTATTTTTCACTTTGTAGTGTTGTTTTTGGAAGTCGGTTGTATTTTTTTTTGTAAAAAAGTTTTTTAATTTCAAGTATCTTGTGGGAGGCAATACTACAATAAGATAGGTAGGTAGGTTTAATCTGTTAGGAGCACATTTGATGATAGGAGCTGGAATACAAAAAAGCTGCTGCTTCTGCTTCTGTAAACACAAAAAACATTAAAAGTTAGACTACTTTGTACCTAATGTTTTTGAAACACAACAATAGCAATTTAAAAGCTATGATCTACTATTTATGGCATCGCAATTACTGGATAATTATTACTGAATAAAATATCGAATAATTATGTATATTATACAGCAATTATATTGAACTTTAGATAATGGAACTTCTATTTAATTGTGGCAATGAATAATAATTTAATAATGATTAATAGTAGGTACATAACTAATGTAATTAGTTCGTTCCAATTAATCGATGTATAGTTCGCAATAAATTATACCCCAAGGCTTAAACGTCAATACAACTCGAAATAAAGACAAAGCAATTAAAGCTACAAATATTTAGTTAATAATGTTTGGATCTCATGCGAATAAATTTATTAACAGAAATATTTTATGACTTGCGATTAATCGATGCTTGGTTGACTATCAATTTCAGATTTGAAGGTAACATTGATAATTACATTATTCTGTTATTTCGTATACTCTTTCATGATAATGGGAAAATTAATGGTTGTATAGCTCAATTTGTTTTTATGTTACATTACGACGACATCGCCAGCTGTATTACGATCATAATTATGCAACTATAGTACCTATTGTAAATATAAATATCCGTTACTTTAAAAAGTGTATATAAATTATACGGTGATATTTCTATGCGAGAAAATGCTATACATTAATTCTGCCAAATAAAATTTAACGATAACATTCACAAAAGCTGTTCGTGAATTGTGTTCGACATTTCCCACTGGCGGCTTTTATCAACTTTTTTTCTGTCACACCCGCTTTTTATTGTCTATGGCGATGCAGCGTAAAAGCATAAAGTATAGAGCTATACATAAACCTACTCGTATCTACCAAGTCGTAACTTTGCCTAGAAAGAGATAAAACGCTGAAAGTTATGACACATAGGCTGTCAGTCCTGCAAAATTGATTGCTGTAAGCCTTCTTCAAATAAACTGTCCAGCGTTGAACATCTCGGCGAATAAACAAATGCCGTTTTGCAAACACTCTGCTATATATCGTCAAACACAATATCAAACACATTCGAATCTCATACCGCTTAACATTCATTGCTACGGTGCCAAAACTGTCATCAAACCTAATTATTACGTCTTGTTCGGATTTCGTATTCCTCTCACGTTTCTGATATTAGACCTCAATATTCTGACGATCGAAGGAGCCTTAAGTGGAGGATTTACTGTAGCCAAATATCCAAATATACCATAAAATAAAATGGGCAGTTAAACTCAACATGTTCTAAAGCTCTCTCGCCCCAGGGGTAATAAAATATGCACACCTTGCCGCTACAAACTTTCTAGAATATAACTTGACTGAAAAAGTTAACTGAATTTTCGAATCGAAACATCTTTTCAAAATTGAATTGCCGTGAGGTTTGTCTTGATCAGACTTTAAGCAATCTTTCTTTGTGTCACAAAGAATTTTTTGTCAAAGAACTGCTGTGCTCCATTTTTTCCCTAAGGTGTCTAAATATTATCAAGTTCAAAAACATGGCAGAATCACTAACATGAGACAAAAAAATCCCTTGATTGATTTGAAAGAAAAAAAAAGTTATTGAAAAACACAAAACTCTAAAATGAATTCAAAACCTGTCACTGCATATAATAAAAAAAGTAATTCCACACAAAGCGAGCAATTTCATTTGGCAGTTGAAAAATAACAGCATTTTTCGTATCATCAATCTTCCAGACTCCCATCTGGTCTCCCGTCTTAGAGCTCGCGATACTTTTACTTTTTAGCAAGATGATATAATGGTGATTGAAGACGATGCGTGTGCGCGAAACCCTAAGCGATTCTTAAGCGTTGCAGTGAAAAGAATAATGCATCACTCATGCTCCATCCATTTTAGATCAACGGTTCCTTTAATGATGAAAAATTGAGTACTTAGAGGTTAAAACTGTGGGATTGTGCATTACGATTTTGCTTTCAAGTCTCTTAAGATTAACAAGATTTGTTCGCTGGATAATAAGTCTTAGGGGAGAGCTCTTACCCGCTAAACGATGTACAGATACGAGTATATACCTATAATTTACACCTCTTCGCTCTTTCAGATTTTTGCCTCGGGCTCAATCGATCGGTCGGGTAAAAATGTATGTACGTCCTGTAACAGTTTTTTTTGCCAAGTTGTCAGTTATTCAGGCCAGGATTCTCCGTGTCTGATTAATAGCTATGTGGGCTTGATTTACGAGAGGATTAACTTTAAGGTCACCCGGATATCCAGAGTGTAAAAATGTGTTCCTAAAACCTACTAAAAGAGGAAGAATGTGGCCTACATAATGCTACAAAATCTTACTAATATTGTGAATGTGAAAGTCTCTCTATTTGTGTTTGTTAAATAATCACGCCTTAACGGCTGAACGGATTTTAATGTTTGGCATGCGGATAGAACATGACCTGGACTTAGGATCCTATGTCCTAAAAGACGATAATTATCCCACGGGAACGTTCCCATAATTATCGACTTTTACGCAAGCGATGCCACAGGTTATTGAAGAAGAAAGATGTTGATTTTCATTTGCTTTTCCTTTCCCCCAGCTGCTCGTCGGCGATGCTGTGCGCGGCCATCATGACAGAGCATTGGGAGCACGTAGTGTGGGAGCATGCTGCTCTGGCCGCGCTCGCCAACGCCTCCAACACGGCGCTGCAGTGGCTGCTCGACGAGAAAGTCGCCAAGGTAACTTACTTATAGGTGCGCAAGGATCTTTGGCGCGAGGCCACAATCGGAACTAACACCGCCATCTTGTTTTTCAATACATTTCACAAAACAATTATCACAAATGTTTACCAACAGCGCTACCCTGTCAACGTCATTCGAGCGCCAAAAGATCTTTGTAATTTAATTGGTTCATAGTTTTGACAGGACAAGATACTGATAGTAGGCCAGAACCAAGGCACTCCATCAGTAACCTGTTTTAACACAATCTTCAAAGTTTAGTGCATCGAAGTTCAAATTGCAAACAAAAAAACTAGCAAAGAAACTCAGTTCTTTAATCTCGTAGCTCTGCTACGGATTGCTACGAAGCGTAGCACGTCTACGAGTTTTATTCGTAGCAACTTACGTAGCGGTGTTTTATAGCCACGTAAGACTTTAAAGTCTTCGTGCATTTCGAATCTAATCTGAAATTCTGAACCAGCTTTCCTGGTCCGCTCTCGAGAAGCAGGAAATTATCAGATTTCAACAAACGTTCCATCCGACTTTAGACAGCTACGGAAGAGGCAACTTTAACAGAATGGTGTTGAATAATTGCAATCAGCTTTCTTACAAATTCAACTGTAATCCACTGTGAAGAAAACAACCGGCCAAGTGCGTGTCGGACCATGCACAATGAAGGGTTCCGCAGTTGGGATGAATTTATCCCAAGAACAAACTTAACATTGTAGTTGAAAAACATGTTCTCCCATACATTCAAACTATAAATGTAAATTTGTACTCACAATACTGAGAGATTTACTATGTACCGGATTGAGGCGCCGGTACAGGATTTTGGTGTGTCTGTGGCCTGGTTTCTGAGCTTTTTTGAGGTGAATTTTCGGGAATAGATAAATCAAAATGCCTTAACGTTGAAAACCATAATAGCGTGTGTATTATAATTAAAAAATGGTTACATTGATCGAGGAGAGTGGGGTAAGGGAACAATGCATTAGCCAATGCCAAGGCCGTATTTGTTGTATCGCGTGATACTCAAGCGTTTTGATTGGTTGGAGATCTTGATGGTAAATATAGACAAGTGGAAATGCACAAAGATCAAAATTAGTTAGCGTAATCCTAAACATGCCCCCGGCCTTGGAAGCAGTCGCTTTCAATGTCCTTGAAGTTTGAAGATCCCTCACTGCTCAGCCTGATCTTGAAGGAGAGGACAGATCTTTGCGTAGGCTCGTCGAACAACGCCCGAAGCAGTCTGTATCTCTGCCACCCTTGAGATCCCATCCTTGCCTGGGATGGTTTTAAGGACTCGACCCATGTGCCACTTCAGAGGTGGAAGGTTGTTGTCCTTGATCAGCACAAGTGAGTTGTCCTTCAGCTCCGCCTTATTCTGTGTCCATTTACTCCGCACCTGCAACTCAGTCACATATTCTTTGGACCAGCGGGTCCAAAAATGCTGGCGAATTTGCTCCACTCTCTGGTACCGCTTCAGTCTGTGCTCAGGAACGTCGGTGAGGTCATCGCAGGCGGGTGCAGTCAGCGGTCGACCAACCAAACAATGAGCGGGAGTTAAAGGAGAAAGGTCTTGGGGTTCTGTGGAAAGAGGGGAAAGTGGTCGGGAGTTGAGGACTGCTTCTATCTGCGAAAGAACTGTGCTAAACTCCTCGAAAGTAAGGTGCGCATTCCCTACCACGCGGCGTAAATGATATTTGCAAGATTTTACTCCTGCTTCCCACAGACCACCAAAATGAGGCGAATAAGGAGGAATAAACTTAAATTTTATTTGTTGGCTAGTAGCGAATTCTATAATATCAGAACTACATTTGCCTAAAAATTCTGAAAAGTCGTTCATTAGCCCAACGAAATTACGACCGTTATCGGAATATATTTCTAAAGGTTTGCCACGACGAGAAATAAACCTATTAAGCGATAATAAATATGCTTCGCTAGTGAGATCACTGACGAGCTCCAAATGTATTGCGCGTGTCACAAAGCAAACAAATAAACAAATGTACGCTTTCGTAGTTTTAGCTCCCCTACCTTTACGGTTAAGTATGAGAACTGGCCCGCAGTAATCCACTCCGCATCGAATAAAAGGAAAGCTAGGAGTTATCCTTTCCTTTGGCAAATTGCCCATCTGAGGCGTTAAAATCTTACCCCTAATGCGAGTACACGTAACACAATCGTTCACTATGCGCCTAGCTAGGCTCCTACCACCCAAAGGCCACCATGATTCGCGTAAGTGACAAAGTAATGCCTGAGGCCCAGCATGGAGGAGCTGCAGGTGCTCATGGCGAAACAATAAAACAGTAAAATAATGTTTACTAGAAACTAACATTGGATACATTTTATTATAACTGAACTCACTTGAATTACTTAATCGGCCACCGACGCGAATAATTTTATTGTCATCTAAAAATAAATTTAATTTCGACAAATTACTTTTACGCTTTATTTGTGCGCAATTAGATAATAAATTATATTCAGTAGGAAAACTTTCCATTTGAGCCCACCGAACCAAAATCATCTCGGACTTATTCAACTCGTCCACAGAAAGGACACCTGTTTGTCTATTACGTTTATTGCGAATATTATGTATGAAACGCAACATAAACGCAACAGCACGCTTCATACGCTTAAACTGCGAGAATCGAATAAACGAGAAAAGTGAATCAGATGAGGCATGGGTCACGAAGGAAGAAATAGAAGGCCTAACCTCAGGGAGGACTTCGTCCACTACGGTCACTGTATTATTGTCTAATGAAAAATGTGAGTTTTTTAAGAAGTCTGGACCCTCCCACCATAAAGAGGAAGAGGAAAGTTCTTCCAAATTCGAACCTCGCGATGCCAGGTCAGCGGGATTTTGCTTGCTGCTCACGTGGCGCCAAACAACGTCTTGTGTGAGTTCATGAATCTCCGAGATTCTATTTTGAACGAAAGTTTTTAGTTTATTCGGTGGCATGCGCAACCATCCTAAGACAATGGTTGAGTCAGTCCAAAAAACAATATTTTTGAACTCACAACGCAACGAACTGCGAACCTTGTCGAGTATTTTAGCACCCAGCAAAGCACCGCAAAGTTCGAGTCGCGGTATACTTGTAGGTTTTAATGGCGCCACCTTTGCTTTAGAGAAAAGTAATCTAACTAAAATCGTGTTATCTATATTTACTGTGCGAACGTAAATGCAAGCGCCGTACGCTGTCTGCGACGCGTCACTAAAAACATGCAGTTCTATATACATAGGTTTGCTACCTATAACGTGGCGAGGAACATGAATGGTATTGAGCGCTTGTAAAGAGATAACAAACCGGTTCCACGTTCGCGCGACACTCGATGGAACTATGTCATCCCAACCTATCTTAAGAAGCCATAATTGCTGTAATAAAACCTTTGCAATAATTATTGTAGGACTTAATAAACCGAGAGGATCGAAGATTTGGGAAATACTAGATAGAATAGACCTTTTAGTGATAGGTTTATTATCATTATGAAATTGCGTGTTAAAATAAAAATTATCACGAACATTGTTCCAACTTATACCTAACGTTTTAGAACTAATGTTTTCGTTAGATTTAATTTCTACAGAATGATTCGATAATTCATCATTACCGCATGGAAAGTTGTAAATCCACTTTCGGAGTGGAAAACAACCCGCCTGCAGCGCTTTTTTTATATTTTCGTATAATTGTAATAAAATAGACATATCATTAAGACCCGTTCCTAAGTCTAGATATTCTTTCAAAAATTGCGTGTATAATAAATTATATTCAGGCGAACGCTGTAAACGTTTCTCTAATGAGAAAAAGCGACGTTCGGCTTGCGTGTATGATTCGCCTAAAAGGTCAGGTGACTCTTTGAATGGAATGCGTACACAAAACCTTCCTTCGCCATTGCGCGTAGTAGTGCGAATGAAATGGTCCTCACATGCACGCTCTTCCTGAGTGCGCGTATCCCTGACTTTAGGAAGCTCCTCGACCTCCCAAAACAAACGTAGTTGAGAATCTAACGAACTGCTAATATTGCAGTGAATGCGCCTTGCGCTACGCATATCACTAATAGTGCCGGAAATAGTCCAACCTAGCTTTGTGTTTTGTAGATAAGGGCCGTTGGGAAGTCTTATTTTACCTTCTCCTAACAAGTCCCAAAACCTATCTGCGCCTATCAAAATGTCTACGGTTTTAGACTCTAAAAATTGCGGATCTGCCAGCATTATGTTGTCTGGAATACAGAACTGCGCGTTTACTTGACATAAGGCCGGCATCGTAGATGTTATTTGCGATAGTACAAAACAAGTAATGCGTGTTTTGAATGTATTATCGACTCGCGATTTAATTTCAATGCTGCAAGTTTCCGAACATTGCACCACTGAATCACCTACACCCCTAACTTCATAAGTGGAGTGTAACATCGGTACGTTAATTAATTTACAAAATGATTTAGTTATGAAACACCGTTGGCTTCCACTATCTAGCAGTGCGTACGCTCGATGATAAACACCGTGAACGTCGGCTACATCGATCACAGCTGTGGATAATAGAACCGAGTGCATACCTATAGATTTATTATGCATATGTGCCTTATTTACGTGAATAGGTGGCGAATCTGCGACGGTTGAGGTGGCGGGGTCGGAGGACGCCGGCGTAGGCGCAGCGCCTTCATTCCCAACGCAGCCCGCAGTCGCGATACGTGAATGGAATGTGACTAAACTATCGGCGTTATCACTATGAATGAGTGAATTATGTTTGCGGTTGCATTTCCTACACGGCCCAAACTGACATTTATCTAGTGCATATCCCGAACGTAAACAATTCTCACATAGTTTGTGCTCGCGAATTAACTTTAACTTCGATTCTAAGTCACTATCAATAAACTTTTGACAAGAATAAAGTGGATGTGATTCATTACATTTCACGCAAGACTGTCTGAAGCGAGACGTACGTTTGTCATTCGGCTTATCTGTAGAAACATTGCAGTGTGATGAATTACGTGATTGTGAACTTTGTTTTTTATTGTCGATTTGTGTATTATGTGTTTTATCATGTGAAAGCTGCAATGTTTCTAACATATCCGCTCTGTCTTTTAGGAAACCAATTAATTCATCCACCTTAATTATGCGTTTAGAATTGTTATCGGTCGGGAATAATGTGCATTTATGCGTCTCCCACTCGCGTTCGGTCGTCTTATCCAGTTTGGAAACAATAGTATAATTAATAAGCGTATCCCACGAGTCGGTGGGTTCACCTAGGATTTTTAATGCACGCAAATTCTTTAGTATGGTGTCAATGAGCTTTCTAATGTAGGAGGGCGACTCCTTAGTTAACGCGCTAATACTAAACAAGGCCTTTACGTGATTGTGTACCAAAAGTCTATTATTATTAAACCTATTTAGCAACAATTCCCATGCAACCTGATAATTGTCAGAGGAAAATTCTACTGAGTTTACGACCAACTCAGCATCGCCTTTCAGGGAAGACTTTAAGTAGTGGAATTTTTGGATATTACTGATACGTTTAGAATTGTGCACCAACGATAAAAAAGTGTCTCTAAACTCCAGCCAGCGCTCATACGAACCGTCAAAGGTAGGCAATGAAATTGTGGGAAGTTTAACTGACTGCGGTAGTTCGCTACAGCAATATTTATTGGAACCGTCTGTAACCTCACCATCGGTCAGCATCGATTCCGCGCGGGCTAATATGCTATAGTAGGAGTTTTCGAACGATTCTCTATTGTCTAATTGATCAGAAATATCACTATCAGAAACAAACTCTTCGATTTTACTTTGAATTTCATTAAATTCTATAAGTAGACTAGATGCCCCTTTAACGCGTAATTTAAGATCAATAAAATCTCTAGAGGATGGTAGCGTTTCATTAGATTCTAAGGATGTTAAATAACTTGAAAATTTAGTCAGTCTACCTTTGATAATTCCTCGTTTCTTAACTAGGGCGCGAAATAAATTAGGATCGGCAGATTGTTGAGCACTGTCTACACTTAATAAAACAGGGGATTTATCGCGTGATCTAGCACCTTCATTAGGCATTTTGGTGGTCAGTGAAAACAGGAGTACTTACGGTTGGAAGCGAACACGTCAGCGGTGATAGCCACGTCACCAGCCTTGCGAATTGACGAACTAATTCAACACCCTTCCACGGAAGTCTCACTGAAATCAGTTTAGACACAGGTATCACAAAGAGAACTAGGAGGTGATAGGGAAAAGAAAGGATGGTTGGTCCCACCAGATTGCGAATGTTCGATGAAATTCCAATCCAACTTCGATTCCAATATGCGCTTAGCCTCCAGTTTGTCTCCGTGTACAGATTTGTGCGTCTTCTCTCGTAGCCCAGCCACGCGGCCCCAGCCACGTATTCCACAGGATGCTGATTCTTGAGATTTGGTTACGAAGGACCACATGTACCGGAATGAGGCGCCGGTACAGGATTTTGGTGTGTCTGTGGCCTGGTTTCTGAGCTTTTTTGAGGTGAATTTTCGGGAATAGATAAATCAAAATGCCTTGACGTTGAAAACCATAATAGCGTGTGTATTATAATTAAAAAATGGTTACATTGATCGAGGAGAGTGGGGTAAGGGAACAATGCATTAGCCAATGCCAAGGCCGTATTTGTTGTATCGCGTGATACTCAAGCGTTTTGATTGGTTGGAGATCTTGATGGTAAATATAGACAAGTGGAAATGCACAAAGATCAAAATTAGTTAGCGTAATCCTAAACATACTATGTTATTTTAAGACTTCTTATAGGTTTTCTAAAAAATTTACAGGTAAAGATCTATTTTTTGTATTTTTTTTTTTTTTTTTCAATATTTTAGGCTCAGTAGTTTCGGAGATAATGGGGGAATTGTCAATTTTCGTCAATTTTCTTAAATAACTTTAAAACAATTTATTTTAAAATTATTAGAAAAATATATTTGAGACTCTCATAGTAAGTTCTTTCATTTGATATGTCACACGGTATAGTTTGCCAATTATTTTTTTTTTAATTTTCATATTTGCCCTCCAAAAGTGAACCCGATATTCAAAATTCAGTTATTTACATTACCCGTCCGTGTTTGGGTCACAGAAATTCATATGTGTACCAAATGATTCGGAGCAAATTGGCTATGACAGACGGACAGACAGACAGACACATGAGTGAACGTATAAGGGTTCCATTTTTCCTTTTGAGGTACGGAACCCTAAAAAAGGTAACAATACAAAAAAAAATCCGCGAAGTCACCATAATAATGGAAGTCTTGCATGACAAACAGATTTCAACCAAAAAAGGTCCCGACAATCCCAAGGTCAAAAAACTTGTAACAGTACAAATTGGTAAAGTTCAAATTGATGTTCGTCTCCTTCGAAGTTAGGTACATAGTAGGTTGCATTATTAATCTGGATTCCAGTTGACAGTGGCGGAAACTTCCAGCAGACAGCTATGTCTCACATCACTGATGTTATTTCCCACGAGGCAGACTTTGTGGTAATTGGAATTGTTTATAGGTACTAGGTAGGTATAACGGATAGCTACCGGTAGGAAATACCAATGGTTGTTGAAGGTTGACTAGTGGCCGATTCCTATAATTTACGGACCGTTATTGGTTAATTAAGGCTCTTGTACACATATATAATAGGTCTTTACCTATGAAATTGCCGTTTTGTATGAAAAAATTTAAACGAATTTTTTTCATGCATTTTTTATTTGTATTAATCGAAGTAAATCACCCATGCAATCAATGCATCTTTGCCAACGCAGTGGCAGTTTATTGATGCCCTTCTTAAAGAAATCAGCTGGGCGGGAGGCAACAAATTCTTCAAAGGCATTTTGTACTGCCTCTCGGGTATTGAATTTTTTTCCCGCCAAGAAGTTATCCAAATTCTGGAAAAAGTAGTTGTCTGTAGGCGCAAGGTCTGGTGAGTAGGGCGGATGACGGAGAGCTTCCAACCCCAGTTCTTGCAACTTGGAGACCGTCTGCTGTGCAGTATGAGGTCGCGCGTTGTCGTGCAGGAGCAGCGGAGACGAGCGATTGACCAATTGGTTGGAGATGTGCCAGCTTCTCCATCATTGTGTTCAGTTCTTCACAGTACACATCTGAAGTAATGCTCACCCCGTTTGGTAAGAAGCTGTGATGAATCACACCGGCGCTAGACCACCAAACAGTGACCATCACTTTTCTAGGGGTAAGTTTTCGTTTAGGGCATTGTTTAGGTGCTGAACCAGGATCCAACCAACTTGCTGAGCGATTGCGGTTATCAAACAGAATCCATTTTTCATCGCAGGTAACAATGCGGTTCAAAATTCCTTCAGTTGTGTGTCTGTTGAGCAGTGCAAGGCACGTCTCGATGCGTATTTCGCGCTGGCGATCATTGAGTTCGTGGGGCACCCATTTGTCAAGCTTTTTTACCTTGCCAATTTGACGCAAATGGACCAATATTGTTTTGACGCTAACGTCGAAAGCTGCTGCTAATTCAGCCGTAGATTGTGTATCATCAGCTTCCACAATCGCCTTTAATTCGTCATTGTCGACCAAAGTCTTCGGACGACCGCGAGGTTCATTTTTCAGGTCGAAATTTCCAGAACGGAAGCGAGCAAACCAATAACAAGTAGTGCGTTGGTTTGTAGTGTTAGCTCCGTAAACGTCGTTGATGTTGCGTGCCGCTTGTGCCGCGTTGCTGCCACGACGGTACTCATATTCCATAATTACTCGAATTTTTAACGTATCCATGATGACGAAAAAGATTGAAATGCGATGAAAATGTAACACTAATCAATAAACAAATGACTACTTTTGGAAAAAAAAATCCATGTTTTTAAAATAAAATTAATTTGAAATTAAAATTCTTAGCCAAACAAAAATTATTTTGATTTGAAATGGCCAGTACTGCAGAACGGCAATTTCATAGGTAAAGACCTAATATAAACTCAAGCCTTCTTTCCATGGGGGTAGGCAGAAACTAGAGAACGACACCTGCTATGATCCTTATATACTCCTTTTGCCTCGTTTATGTTCATACATCTGGTCATACACGCACGCCGGTTGAGAGTACTACGCACCTGACCTTTCTGAAGAACATCACCAATAAAGTCACTATACTCACTAGACTCTTGTACCTTTACCAATAATGAAGCAAAGATCTCATAGCTTTGCATAGAGATCCTCCTTTATGGAAGTAGCTATCACAGGTAGCTTACGAATCTATTTAATATGCCCAGTTTGGCAATAAAAAATGCTACCATTGGTAAGAAATCGATTCGTTTTTTGTTTTTAGGAAGTGCCTCGGAAATGTTCGCGGTAACCCATACTGATGGATTTCATGCGATTATCCGCAAAAAAACGGCTTCACTCCTGAGCAGAATAAGGGGCGGCAGACACTTCTTGTGCTGTAATAAGACAGTTTGTGAGAAGGCTGATAACATAGTGTCCATTTCTCGTTGTGTCCAGTCTTGTCATTAACTGTCTCTTGTCTTTAATTTGTCTTTAGCTTAAGTTACTATCAATAGTGTTGTAAGTTTCTAATCCTGTTACTAACCATTTATGGATCTTCAGTTATCCGAAATAACATGATTTTATTTATTTATTATTTATTAGTTCACTCACTGATACGGTACTGACGGTACTTTGTCCATTACATCAAAAAGTTTGGAATTCAACAAAAAAAAAGCTTGTCTATTGTCTATACAGCGGAATTTTGTATTGATTACTCTAGCAAGTATTCTGTCCACTCACATAACATAATAACCTAACATTATTCCTGTATTTAGTTCTGAAGGGGAAGGCAGAGGTGAAGAACCCACATTTCGCCAGTTATAAATTCATCATCATCTGCCTAGCCATTTCCCAACTATGTTGAGGTCGGCTTCCAGTGTAACATAACCGGATGCAATTGAATACCAGTATTTTACATAGAGCGACTGCCTATCTGACCTCCACAACCCAGTTACTGGGTAATACGATACCCCTAGATAAGACTGGTTGTCAGACTTTTGGGCAACTGTCAAAGATCTAGAAATGACAGCCGTGACCAACGGCTTAACGTGCTTTCCGAGGCACGGAGGGGTCTTGGTATGTAAGTTACCTAACGTTAAAAGCGAAAATAGTTTTTGAAATATATTATTTCGCCAGTAAACTGTCTGAAACAGATTTACCTCTTCAACGTGAACATTCAATTTAAATCCATTTAAACGTTCGAAGTTGTAAGAGCTGCAAAAACTAATGGAAATTGCAATAAAGCTGCCGACGCCAGTTGTATCTGACAGGAATTGCGGGAACAAAGAATAATTTAATTAAATTATCATCACGGCATGGAATCACTGAGCTGTTTGTTTTTTTGTGATTTTTACTATCCTTTTAACCCGTCGCGCGCTAATTAGCAGACACAATTGAAATTCTATTGTTATCTGTACACATGGTGTGCAATCGACATTTTAAGAGTTAATGTGTATAAGTATACTGTATGATCTATTTTATTCTTACTGTTTTGCTTTCCGCCCTCTATGTAACCAGCCTTTGGAATTCCTTATTCAAGGTTGTGTTTATAAGGTGTTATTGAAATAACGCAAAACCTCTTTAGGAGTCATTGTACTCATCATTATGAACAACTTTTACTGTGAGAACAAACCTGAAATCGCGAAAAAAAAACAGTCAAAGAAGCACTTTTCTACAACCCTGTATTATTTAAATACGATAACCTTTACAAACTGAATTTGAACCATAAAGTCTCCGCGCTTGTAAGATCATGTCTCACAATCAAAATTCAAACTAGGTAGGTACTTTTAACTTACTTCACTTTACTCCAGTTCAAAAACAAGCTACTTTTGAACAAGATTTTACTCGCAAAATAAGGCTTAGGATAAATTTTAATATGCAAAACAAACTGATTAAAACTTTATGTTGCTCTTACATATTAAACAGGAAAGTTCTCGTAAAGTTTTCGTGATATTGAAGGTACATAATTCTAATTTTCGTTATCTGTTTGTCTGCCGTCCTTAATTTATGGGCTCGAGTGAAATTAATGGACGTTCTAAGGAAATTTTTATATTTTGAAACACTACAAACTTTCTCCATTTTCATCGTTAACGGAATGATAAATTATCCTTAATTTTGTAGAAAGAATTGTTAGGTAAGATTTTTAACTTTGAAATAATGTCATGATAAAATCGAAAGTGAAGTTTTGGAATCAGATACCTACTTTGAGTTTACTTTAAATAAAATAAACAAGTTATGCAGCCATTTACTAAGTAGTGTGCAAATTATTCAGAAAAAAAGGTCAATTTCATACGTGTTTTTCATATTCACTCACAAACCCTACACACATTTGTCCAGCTCACCAACAGCCTACTGCCTTAGAAACCTATAAACTTGTTATATTGTAATGATGTAGGCATATTTGCAACCCCACTAATATTAGTGTAAAACTTTCTACAGTCACCTTGACGGATTTTTATTTCTCACGCGATGTGATTTAAATAGGCCCATTAAGTCGCAAAATATTTTTTGTCGAATTAACTACGCTAACATGTATATGTATGAAATAAAAATATATTTCAGGCTAGTAAAAAACTGTATAAAAATTACATCGAAGAATTAGGTCACTGTAACTTTTTTTGTTTTTACCATTTTACAGTTAGATATATTAACTGTAAAATGGTAAAAACAAATAAAGTTACAGTGACCTAATTCTTCGATGTAATTTTTATACAGTTTTTGCCAACCAATAGCAATCTTATCGTTACGAAAATAAAGATTACTGTGATTTTGACAGACTTGTCAGTGGCAGCAACCCTACAGAAATCTTATTAAAAGGAAAATAAAGATCACTGTGGTTTAGACAGACTTGTCAGTGGCAGCAACCCAACTGAACCTTATTAAAAGGAAAATAAAGATCACTGTGATTTTGACAGACTTATCAGTGGCAGCAACCCAACAGCAATAAAGATCACTGTGATTTTGACAGAGTTGTCAGTGGCAACAACCCAACAGCAACCTTATTAAAAAGAAAATACATATCCCCTTTTTTTTCTTATTTGTGGATGGGAAATCATCAAATGACTTCTCCCGCTCTGGGCAGAGCGGGAAGGCGTGTCAGACTTTTACTGACTAAAACCCACCCGTGATCCAACAGTAGCCCGTGCCAGGGCCAGGGTATCTCTTTCGAACTACCCGCGACCTCGGCGACATCGGCCCTATTGGACCCCGTCACTGCTGACATCTCTTTCAGGCGCGCGTGGAACACAACGCGCCGTCGACCCGGGCCTGGTCCTTACCGGTCGGCGAGCTGCCCATTACTCGTTGTCCGCAAGCCCGCGCCTACGGTGGCCGGGAATCGGCGATAGATTCCCGCCGCCCAGGGTGTCTCCTGCGGCGGCTAGGGGCGCGAGGGCGCGGCTGTTGCCTCTCCCTCAGGCGTTCCGCCACCTCCTTTGCGATTATTACTGCTTCGCAGAAGGAGGTGACGGCCTCCCATGCACTCTCGCTCCGCACCATGGCCTGGACCAGGTTTGGACGCGAGAGTTTGCCGCCGCCGATCGCCTCCGTGAGAACACGGCGGTGCTCCGCCCAAGCCGGGCAGACCTCCACTGTATGCTCCACCGTGTCCTCCGGGCGATCCACACAATGGTGACACCCGGGCGTTTCCTCCCGCCTTATCCGAAACAGGAACCTCCCGAAACAACCGTGTCCGGTGAGGACCTGCGTCAGGCGGAAGGTGAGGACGCCGTGGCGCCTTTCCAACCACTCCTCAAAGAGGGGACTTAACGCCGCAATTGTGGCGTGCCCAAAAGAATAAATATCCCCTAAGCGTCGCATCAAGTGTAAGATTACGTCACAAGGAGGAGGTAGCTTTGGTCAGGTAAAAATAACACAATTCGATCACGAATTCGTCTGCCAAGCGATCTTCTTTTTCAATCATATCGTATGGTAGTAGATTTTTATTGCAGGGTCAAATTAAATTAGTTAGCGAAACTACATAGACGTGATTGGTATCGATATTGAAGCCTGATAAAACAAAAAAACTATCTGATATTTTGTTAGGGTAAACGACCGTATGTAGTGTAGTTAGACGTGATCAACACGTCTGCGGAGTTTCGCTAACTAATTTAATTTGAACCTATCTATCCTTTGCAGAGAGAACATCCTTTCAGATGGCCTAAAACGATACTACAGTCCCAACACAATGTGTCACTGTCTCTGGCAAAATTCTCACACAAAATTCGCGACACATCTCACCATTGTTTTATTTACAAGAAGTGACACTTAAAATTAATTTATTCTCCCTTGAGCCACACAAAGCGTATACAATAACAATTATTTAACGTAATAAATTCGGTGACTCATTATCTTTAGCTTCTAATTAAGGGCGGAGTAGCTGGCCTCAATATCTCGTATATCCTTCCTCCTTGAAGCTTCACGACTTCCTATGCTACTGTACTTTTTAAAGCTGTTGCTGTATTATTAAAGCTACTGGCACGACCCGCTCATATGAGTATGTTATGATATGCCTTTAATGACGTCATGTTAGCAGCTTGTAAAACGCTTTGTAAGATAAATGGCTTAGGGACGGCGCCCGCTTAGAAGTTTAAACCACTTTAAAGTTTTGTGTTCTGCAAAATTGCACTTTGCAATTGCAACTAAACAGGAGGTAAAGTTTGCTAAAAGGAAATATGGAGAAGTCGTGATCATGTGAAGGTGCGCGTTTTTATTTTTGTTAATATTAGTAGTCGTTTAGGCGTACCTATTACACCTAGCTACCTATAGCTAAACGTCCTTTTCAGCATTCCATTTTCACACCAACCCCTTTTCCCGGAAAGTCAATCGTTATAATAGATAACATTTTTCATATCACAATAACCATTGTGTCGTGAGTGGTATCAATCTTGTCGATCACAATAATAGTAGGCACTGACATGACTTTATTACTGTATCAGAACGAATTGAATGAAAAGCAAAGCGTTTCAGAAAAAAGTAATTGAAATCATAACATCGAGGCAAACAACCTTTCAGATTCGATGAATACGTTCAAACTTGTTTGTGGTTCAAACTTCAAAACTACCCGAACCACTAAAATAATATTTCAATCACAAACAGAGTGCTGTCAATACATTTTAAAATCAAAGAACTTTTAGTTAAACGTTTGCTCTAGCAATAAAAGGGAGATATTTACTTAACTGATACATTAAAAAATGTTTGCGCTTGAATGATGGACACTTTTTTAAATTAAAAAAAAACAATCTGTCTAGCCTTTCGCCAACTATGTTGGGGTCGGCTTCCAGTCTAACCGGATGCAGCTGAATACCAGTATTTTACATGGAGCGACTGCCTATCTGACAACCGTGACTGTGTAATACGATACCCCTTGGTAGGACTGGTTGTCAGACTTTCGGGCTTCTGACGACCGGTAACGACTGTCAAAGATCCACGAATGACAGCCGGGACTTTCCGAGACACGGAGGAATCTCGGTATGTAAAGATGGTCACCCATCCATCCACGGACCAACGCAGGCAAGCGTAGCTTAACCTGATGGATCGACCCGTGCAGCTGTTATTACCTATTATTGCTAACCACGAGCTCCTCTTTTTTAAATGAATGAACCTTAAAAACTCAAAAGCGGCCGTCAAGCGCTAGGTACAATCAAGTCTGTCGCAGTTACATGGCTTTTTAGTATTTTTAGGACCCCAAAATAGGAATTATTTGAAATTTAGAAAAACGGGGTGCCATAAAATTATATTAGAGTGTTCAATAATGGGAACAGGGATGATGACTAAAAAATGTTTCTGTCCGTAATGTTATTAGAAAATATTTGACACGTATTTTTTACGTAATCAAATGCTTACGGCGATACATTGAGTTAAAATGTGGCATGACGTAGCGAGCCCCCCTAGTTATTTTTTTATTAATATGATAAACCAAAAAATACGTGTCTAATATTTTTTAACGGACTAAATAGTTTTTTTTTTATTCAGGCATCATCCGTATTAATAGAGGTTCAATTAAATTCATGCCGCAATAAAACTGGTAAGCACGTTTTTTTTTTTTTTAATTGGCAGGAGTGGGAAATCCTCATGGACGCCCAGACTGCCTCACTTATGAGCCAGTCTGGGCAGTGCCGGACTCTTACCGGCTAAAACCACACTCCTGCCTTACAAGTGTCCCTCTGACATAATCAGAGCCCTTTTCAATCAACAAATTAGTTATATAATCACACTAATATTATAAAGTTGAAAGTTTGTGAGTGTGTGTGTGTATGTTTGTAACTTCATCACGCTCAAACGGCGGGACCGATTTGGATGAAATTCGGTATGTAGACAGCTTATACCCTGCATTAATACATAGGCTACTTTACATCCTAAAAAAATATATTGTTCCCGTGGGATGAGCAATTTTTTGTGAATACTTTTCTCACCGATTAAACAATACACGTTTTAGTGTATCTCATAAACCGCGGGTAACACCGCGGGGCGCAGCAAGTACAAAATATTTAAGAAACAAACGAATTCACAAAATATCACCCAACCAACGGTAAGCACGTTTAGGTATCGTGAGTAGATACCTAAAGTTAAAATGTCAAAGCTAAAACGGTTTTAAATTAAAACGGAGTCACCTTGAACGTGGGTGTTTTGCCACGAGGTTATCGGCTTGTGGGCTTGTGTCTAATTTCGCAGACACAGATCGATCATTAACGGCTTACATCGCTTTACCTTTAGCTTCGGTAAAATACTCGTATATTTCGGTAAGGACTTTGACATGAATGATTACTACTTTACTAGGGCTACGAATACCTACGGGCATTATGTTACTTACTTATTTTTTTGGGAGAATATTATACTTAATGGCAAAATAATATATTAGACTGAGTTGATTGATGGATGGTAAGCTTTGTCTTAGGTGCTTCGTCCAGGTTTTAGCGATCAAATTAGTTTTCTTTGTTCGTAATGAATCTCTGTTCTTAAGCAAGTGCAGTATTTTGTTCTAAAAAGGTGGATCTACTTGCCATTTCACACAGAAAAATCGATTCTTCAAATTAGGTCCATTATCTAGAACGATTTTCATGTTGTCTCTTGTCGTCTGTGTGGCTCCGACCGAACAAAGACCCAACACTTTAACGCATACTGTAAATTAGACTGAACAATTGAACATTTGATCAAAAATTCACAAAATGTTCACGGATTTCTTGTTCACGTCATTCTATGACGTCACCAAGGTTCAACGTACGTTCGTGATTACCCACGTATCAGCGCAACTGGAGCGAAGGGGTTAGAATAGCTCTCTAATATAAACTAGCTTCCCATTTTATTTCCTACAATACTTTATAAAGAATATACTTAGTTTTAGTACAATCTCACTACCCGGGTATGAAACTTAATGTAGCTTAGGTACTGCAAATGGGTTCAACATAGTAGGTGAAATTAGGTCAGGTACTCATTGTTGAAAATGAAACAAAAGCATAGTTTAGTGCGCACCTAACTATGCATTTTAATCAACGGGATTTTAAGCTCTTCGGAGAATATCATGAATTTAAGTTACCTTAATTTATTCTTATTTTAGATAAGGAGTTAGGTATTCGTATAATACCTACCCACATCAACCTTTGTATTGGATTTGAAAGCATTCATGAAAAGCAAAACTTTTAGTATGGACACGAGAGTAACTCGAAATTCTATAGAAATTGTGAGCTTTTCTTCCTTCATTTTAAATTGAAATTCATTTATTGTTTGTCACAGGACTTACAGGTGGAAAGTCAGTTTTATCAATAACTAGCTGCGCCCCGCGGTTACACCCGCGTACACCAGGATAAAAAGTATCCTATGTGTTAATCCAGGGTGTCAGCTACCTCTGTGCCAAATTTCATCTAAATCGGTCCAAACGTTTGAGCGTGAAGAAGTAACAAACATACAAACACACAGACACTCACAAACTTTCGCCTTTATAATGTTAGTGTGATATACAAAGGATCACGGTAACATACCTATCGGATGTAACAATATTTCGGTGGAATAAGCACATTGAACGAACACCACCTTCTCCATTTTTATACGACGAAAAAAAAAGAGGAGGTTCTCAATTCGACACGGTATGTTTTTTTTTTATGTATGACCACGCATAACTTTTATAGAGTCGTCCGATTTGAAAAATATTTGTTTTTTTCGAGAGGGTGTACCTCAAAGTTGGTCATTGATTAAGTAGTTTTAGAGTTAGCTTCAATAATACGTATTTTTTCCCCACTATGGTGATGATGTTCTAGTTTTTTTTTGCAGTATTAGAATTTGTGTGGGTTAGATACCACAACTAAAAAGTGAAAAATAAGAATTTTTACAAAAAACTTTTTTACAAAAAAATACAACCGACTTCCAAAAACAACACTACAAAGTGAAAAATAATTTAATTTCGGAAGTCGGTGTCTGGTTAAATGTATTTTCGTTTTTTGCCACCGACTTCCGAAATTAAAGTTATTTTTACTATGTAGTGTTGTTTTTGGAAGTCGGTTGTATTTTTTTGTAAAAAACTTTTTATCTTTGAACAACTGAATTGTTGCTCCAATCCAACTGTCTCGTGTAAAAATTCCAGGCTTTCAGATTTTACATAACAAGAATTCAGAGCATTACGACACCTCTTTTCATTTTATCTTTGCTGCTGCCAGAACAAGGTTCACACCAGCATACAAATATGATAATAACACAAATTGCGTGTAGCTTTATAGAGTTCATTCAAAATTCAATAGAAATTGGATGTAGGTGGTTGGTGTTGGTGGTATTTATGTATGAGCTAGAAAACTTTGCCTTAGACGTGTTTAAATTGAATAGTGTGACTATAAATACATAGATGTCATCACAGTTTTATCGCATTCGGTTTCAGATAGAATCAACTGAATGTCGAATCACCAGGTGAGAAACAACGGCACTTGCCAAAACTATCTTTAATTTTCAACCTAGTGATATATTTTTCTCGAAAATGTTGCAACCAATATTTCAGAAGCGCACATTGTAAACAATGTAACAACCAAGTACCTATGTACTTAAATCAATCTGCCTAGCCTTTTCCCAATTAGGTTGTGGCCGGCTTCCAGCCTAACCAGATGCAGCTGAATACCAGTATTTTACATGGAGCGACTGCCTATCTGACCTCCACAACCCATTAACTGGGTAATACGATACCCCTTGGTAAAACTGGTTGTCAGACTTTCGGGCTTCTGACGATCTGTAACGCCTGTCAAGACCCACGAAGGACAGCCGGGACCAACGGCTTAACGTGCTTTCTGAGGCACGGAGGAGTCTCGGTATGTATGTAAATGCACGGACCGACCCTGGCAAGCGTAGCTTAACCTGATGGATCGACCCGTACGGCTGTTATTACTCAGCCACGAGCTCTTCTACCTACCTACCTACCTACCTATGTCCTTAAATACACGTGTTAAATAAGTCGACGCCGACGGAAGGATTTTTTTTCAAAATCAATTTTATTCTTGACAAAATTTTATACAATGTTATAAATATTTATGGAGGAACTCGTGGCTAAGTAATAACAGCCATACGGGTCGATCCGTCAGGTTAAGCTACGCTTGCCGGGGTTGGTCCGTGGATGGTTGACCATCTTTACATACCGAGACCCCTCCGTGCCTCGGAAAGCACGTTACGCCGTTGGTCCCGGCTGCCATTCGTGGATCTTTGACAGTCGTTACGGGTCGTCAGAAGCCCGAAAGTATGACAACGTCGACCCCTACATAGTTGGGAAAAGGCTAGGCCGATTGATTGATTTTGTTATAAATATTTATAAAAACGCGATGAATAAAAAAGGAAATATGAATGACCTGCCTTTTGTTCTTCGAGCGACAGTTCATTTAATAAAGAAAATGAACGAAATATTTCATTAGGTAAAAAACATTTATACGGACGAGCTAGTTATGTATTCAGTACCTATAGCTAGGTAATGTATATACGGAGCTAATGTATCTGCATAATAACTTCTACAAATTGTACTGTATTGATACACGAAGTACTATAACTAATGCCCCTTTATCTATACTACATAATATACCTACTTACTAATATTATAAAGGGGAAAAATTTGTGAGTTTTGTATGTAGGGTAATCTTCGAAACTACTGATGCGATTCCGAAAATTCTTTCACTAATGTGTATGTCATAGGATATTTTATATTAAAGAAACCAAGAAATTTCACGCACACGAAGTCGCGGGCAGAAGCTAGTCAAAAACAAAGTTACAATTACACAAATTGGAGTGAGTTTTTTTGCTTCAATTTCAACATTCGTTATCGTTATTGTATTTTTTTTTTCTTTTTTTTTACTTTGTAATTCAATTGTGATTTGTTTTTCTTTTTTCTTGTAGCTTTGATACTAAATATTTTTTATGAAGGGATATAAGGAAGGAAAAGTTTTTCGTTTTCCTGTTCTAAATCATATCTCAGCATAACCATTTTCCCCGACAACATTTTTGCAAGGATTGCGAGATGGTTTCTTTTTATTATTACCATTATATTGATGTCTTTAAGGCAGTATAAACAACATTTTATCATTAGACAAACCGTATACCTGATGGGATTCCCCATCGGCAAATATGACGAACTTCGAATCCATTAAAATTTTAATTCGCTATTTAACCCCTTTCGGGGCTGAATTTTCAAAAAATCTTTTTTAGTTGCTCACTTTTTGTATGAAAGTTACTTTTGTGCAAAACATACTTCTAAAACCAGCGGCTTAGGCTGTGCGCTGTCTGTCAGTGAATTAATGAATTTAATTTAGGTTAATGTAAGTTTATTTTTTATTTGTAGTCAAAGCTTTGAACTCGAAAAAAATAGCGTCCAACTGTTGGCCGCATTTTGCACGCGCAGAATGGCGTGGTGCGAGTGTAGGACGTAGCTGTCAAGCACACCAGCATATCAAAGTTGGCTTGTTTGTATTACTTAGTTATTTTGCAGCGCGACATACCCGTATCTAGACATACTAGATGACTTTTTTTACCGTCTTGAAAATAATAGGCTATAATAGGTGAATGCATGGAGTAGAAGCTTATGGCATACTTACTTTTTTTTTAATTAAAAAAATTCAAATAATATGCAGAGTGCATATGATTTGAATTTCGATATATTTTAACGATTTTATTTATTTATTGTTCTAAGTATGAAAAGTTTACTTCGAATTTGTAGTAGGTACTTATTTATTGATACTTAAATCAATTTCTCTCTAAGCTTATTTAAAAAAAAACTAGGTATGCCATAGGCTTCTACTCCATTCACCTATTAAAGCCTATTTTTTTCAAGGCGGTAAAAAAGTCATCCAGTATAGTTTATAATCAAAGAGTAGATTATTCCAAATCATATTTCTATTAACCTCGACTTTCGTGCCAACAGGTCCAAAACCTTTATACACTAAAAAGTTTTCGTGACCAACCCACTAACCACGCTACCTACTTAGGCCGGCCACATACAATCGGAATTCCGTTATGAAGGCAGCAAATCTATTAAAAACCTAGTTCTCCGTTTGAAATTTTCACCGATTTGAAATTCCACATGGTAGTCTGAGCGTGATTTTGTATGGATTTGCTGCCTTCGAAACGGATTTCCAAAACGGAATTCGGACTGTATGTGACCGTCCTTACAGGACAGAACAGACCGTACAAACCTGCCAACCATGCCTGGGTTAGTTCTAATTCCTAATCTAATGTTACAGAGCCAACACGGCCGCTAATCCCTTGCAGCTGGCCCGGCTCGCATATCTTATGTGACTGTAACTAGGAAGTGGGTGATTAAACGTAATTGAACCGTGTAGGCGTGTAGTGTGACTTGTATTACTATGTGAGAATTGTTTGTGGTATTTTTTGCATTGAAATTGAGAAAGCTTTGTGGATTATATATGTCGCAGGCAATTTAGTTGTGAAAAATGCCGAAGGCAAAATGAAAATTGCCTTGTGACTATATAATATACGCCACAACATTTATTTTGATGGACAATTCAAACACCGTTTACAAAATGCCGCGGCAAATTGATGTATTTAGTTCTATTTCTCAAGGCTCTCGCCGGCCACTGCCGCGGCACCGCTCACTCGACTCGCACGCGGTTGGTCACAGTTCTTCTAACCTAACCTAACCCATTTGTTCGGGGTGCTTAGTTACTGCGACCAATTCGGATCGCGCGTTGTTAGTCACAGTTCCGACTGAACTTAATAGTAATCAATGTCGAAATTATAACAATTGAACGAGTTGCCAATTTTCCTTCGGCATATTACATAACTGCGAGCGTTTTTAAACGGACGACGGTCGTATGAATAATGACGAAACATACAATCTGCCTGCGCCATATACATGACAGGAATTGGAATTATGCAGTTGAGAACATGTCAAACTACTTTCGAAAATATTTTTGAAACGAAGTTCTTTAACGCAGTTTGTGGTAGGAGTAAACTAGCAGAAATTGTGACGTAACGAAAAAGCGTTACGCCGTCAGTTTCAAGGGTCAAAAGTTTTTGTTTTTAAAACAGAGCCATCTAGCATAGTTTTTAGCAAGCTAAAAACTATAGTAGATTGCAGATAGGAAATCAAAAACCTTTGGAAAATGGAAACTTGAGACCATATAAATGGCTCTGTACAGCGAAAGGAACTTCGTTCCAACCGGGTGTCCTGCGACACCTCCCGACTTTTTTTTTAAAGTTTTGCATAGAAAATTTGAATTTCGCGGGCGTCATGTAAGTAATGACAAAGTAGAGTTTGATACATGAGCCGATCTAACTGTTTTCAAAAAAAAAAACCGGCCAAGTGTGTGTCGGACCACGCACAATGAAGGGTTCCGTAGTTGGGATGAATTTATCCCAAGAACAAACTTAACACTGTAGTTGAAAAAAATGGTCTCCCATACATTCCAACTGCAAACGTAAGTTGGTTGACTATTACTCGTAAACTTGAAAAGCCTACTTAGCTCTGATAGTTTTCCTTTTAACTTCGTTATACAGGGTGTTTGGCAGAACGTTGAACATACGAAAATGGTGGATAGGTGGGGTCATCTGCTACTTACTCAGCCCTAATTTATTTGGCCCTGCCCCCCTAGATATTAAAAAAAATATATATATTTAATTGTTTCATTAACGCACCTAACTGGTACAGCTATTTTCTTAATTCAAGAACTTACATAATTTCAATCGATCATTTAATTTTTACCAACCTTGCAGTATTAAATTTCGCAAAACATTTCACTTTCCGTAAAGGTCAAAAATTTCCTACTTGATAACATTATGAAAAAACTCGTTAAAGTTTTTTTTTTATAAAAGCAAATTACATATCATTAGAAAAGTCACACACTAGGGATGTTTTGCTAGAATTGGAACTCCTCAATCATTTTTTGTTTTTTTTTTAATGCAAGTTGAAATTAAGATTTAAGTATTTTTTACATCTTTCTGTTAGTTTAAAGACTTTGTCTTCTAGCTAACATCTGAATAAAGCAATAATTTTATAAGAATCTGCCAACATTAAAGATTAAAAAAAAAACAAAATATTGCCTGTTTTACTCCTTTTCAATAAAAATGACACTTTAAAGTTAAGAAAGTGGTGAAATTAGAAGAAAGCAAAAAAAAAATATTTTTTTTAATATCCAGGAGGCCAGGGCCAAATAAATTAGGGCTGAGTAAGTAGCAGATGACCCCACCTATCCACCATTTTCGTATGTTGAACGTTCTGCCAAACACCCTGTATATACTACTACCGTGAATTTTTTCAGCCATCCAAAACTAACCGTTTAGCTGGTAGAGGAGGATTTCACTTTAAAGCTTTTCAGAATCTGATCCTTAAATCGAAAAATTGTTTGACAAACCCGCAATATTTTTGAAAGACCCATCCAACAACACCCCACACCATGGGGTAGACGAGAAAAAAAAACATCCCAACTTTACGTGTTCAGAAGGTACCCTAAAAAATGTTTTTGTCATGATTTTATTTTTACCACTTTGTCAGCATGATGAATCCATGCCAAATTATAGCTTTCTAGTACTAAGAGTCTCTGAGCTAAGCTGCGGACGGACGGACATAGCGAAACTATAAGGGTTCCTTGTTGACTACGGAACCCCAAAAATGCAAAGCTATGGGGGAACCTTTGCCCAGCAGTGGGAAAACACAGGTTAAAAAAAATAAGAAACAAGATCTACTGGCATCAAAAATTTTTTTGTGAAAATTGCCCATTTACTTGCTTTCTAAAAAAAAATCAAAATCTTTGAATGCAGATCAAAATGTCTCAAAAAAAGGACAGTTTTTTAAGACCGTTTTCATGTAGCCACAACGATTTTAAGGTCTGTCCTTACTGCCCCATATCAAAAATCCACCCTATATTTGTGTAGTGTAGGCCTGCTCCATACAAAAATATTTTATGAGATAAGAGGAGGCAGAGTCCCAAAAGACTCAACTATATATATATATATATAGTTGTGTCTTAATAATATATAATATAATAATATATATCTATATATATGTCGGGACGTCAGGATTAACTCGGTTAGATTTAGACAGACATGTGGGCAGATGATGGGTTTCGTGCAATGAAAACACACTGGGTGCGATACACGGTGTTTAAAATCACAATCTAACACAATCACTAAGCACAACGAATCGAATACAGTTCCGTGGCGCAGTCACCCCGATGCGATCCGACACTAGACTGCCCTCCTTCGCCATGAGGTTAAAACATGACGACTCTGTAGAAGCGCGCTGTAGGCGTGGGCACCTCACGTGATGTCGCCAGTGGCGCGCTTGCGATTCGTTACGCGTCCGTACTATTGACCGGATCCGACATATATATATATAGACAAAAGAAATATCTACCCTACATCATAATTTCCCATAACTAATGGCTCAGTAATATTCCATAATACCAACCAACCCCAAATATAAGCCAGTGTTTATGAAGGTGTTTTTCTTTCATTTATAAAAGTTACGGGGTCTGGTCTGCGGGATTTCGTTTACTTTAGCTGCCATAACTTGACTCGCATAACAAGATGAGAAACGCTTAAGGCTCGCGCACATTTGGGCAGGCAGCACCACATCGCAACGCATTACAAAAAACCTCCTGCATCACTTTAGTACATTTTGTATGAACCATCGCGCACTACAGGCGGGCCGCACCGGGCCGCAGCGCAGCGCACTGATGGATCGCTCGCCAGGTGTATTTTTACCCGACTGCCCCAGAAGGAGAATAATGTTTTTCGAGAGTATGTGTCTATGTATGTCTATTTCTTTGGAACGCTCTGTAGCTACGGCTTGATGGATTTTAACATAGTAGGTGTGTTAGATTCGTCTTAAATGTGGAAGTGACATATGAGGCCAGCAGTGGGAAACAAATTAAGAATAGGCTACAACGCAGTTTTACTCTTCAATTTAGCAACGTTGTACGCACGGCTACGGATCAAGCTATACATTTCCAGTACCTATAAGCTGATCTCGCATTGTATAGGATTCCCTTACAATGAGAGGTGAGTATAAACTGGAAATGTGTAGCCGTGTGTTCAAGGAATAATAAAGTTCCTAAATTGAAGAGTACAACTGTGTCGTAGCATGACAACTGAAGTGACAGGTATTACGTTTAGTCAGTGTTAACCAGACCCGTGGTTTTTTTTGTTGACCTTTATTTAATTACCTAAACCGATGGAGTATAGAAGCTTGATTTTTTTAGAGCTCCAAGTGACCGTAGACTTACGTATTTGATATTAATTTTAACTTGATGTCTGTTAGTCTTGACAGCTGACAGACAGAAACAGACAACGAAGTGATATAAGGGCTCCGTTTTTTCCTTTTGAGATACGGAACCCTAAAAAACAAGATGGCGATGTTAGTTTCGATTTAATTTGGCCACGCGCCAAAATTATCTTGTAGCGCTTTAACTGTGTGTAACCTAAGTGCAAATTAATTCTTCCAGTTAGGATTTATTACCTACAAACGGCGCGGCGCTCGGCGGAAAGCGGCCAGTATCTATCTGTCTGTCTCAATGTGATTGAAAGCGTAAGCCCATTCTGCCCATCTATCACCATCAATACGCATTTTGTTCAACAGCTGCTTGATCGGAAGAGATTAGGATCACGTCACAACTTATATCAGTCAATCGCTAGAACTTGGATCATGTCAAACTTGGAATCTTTTCAAAATTCGACAGCTCAGTTCAGTTATTCTGAAGCGTTTTGCTAAAGACTAGGTAACAAAATAAGTAAAAGATTTCAACATGTTTAACAAAGGGTGGTTGAGTGGGTCCGCAACGGGTCGATCCATCAGGTTAAGCTACGCTTGCCGGGGTTGCCCGTGGATGGGTGACCATATTTACATACCAAGACTCCTCCGTGCCTCGGAAAGCACGTTAAGCCGTTGGTCCCTGCTGTTATTCGTGGATCTTTGACAGTCGTTACGGGTCGTCAGAAGCCCGAAAGTCTGACAACCAGTCTTACCAAGGGGTATCGTATTACCCAGTTACTGGGTTGTGGAGGTCAGATAGGCAGTCGCTCCATGTAAAATACTGGTATTCAGCTGCATCCGGTTAGACTGGAAGCCGACCCTAACATAGTTGGGAAAAGGCTAGGCAGATTCATTGCTGGGACACAGGTCTCCTCTCTGTGAGAGCGGTCCCAGTGCGGGTTGGTAGATGGTAGATGTCACATGTCTTCGAATTTTTGGTTCTAGGATATGGCCGGTTTCCTCAAGATGTTTTCCTTCACCGTTTTGAAAGCAGTGCTGATGAAATAATTTACACAAAGTAGTGCGCCTACCTGGGTTCGAACCCACGACCTACAATTCGTAAGTCGCCGTTACCACCACTGCTTTGACCTGAAGTAATCCTAACTAATATTATAAATGCGAAAGTGAGTTTGTTTGTTTGTTATGCAAACACACTAAAACCACTGGACGGATTTGGATGCACACGGTTAGACCATGACCTGGAAAAGGTCAAGGCTACTTTTTATTGACTAACAAGCGGGCGAAGCCGCGGGTGGCAGCTAGTGCTAATACAAAGTAGAGTTTGACAAGTTCTCAACATCAAATTCATAATTCAGAAACCGATTGTTCATTCTTAGGTACAGTCAACAAAAGAGATATCTAGGCTGGGTATACTAACATACTTATTTGTATGTGAAATGCTTCATGTTCAATTTCATGAAAATATACAATTTTGTATTGGTGTGTTGTAGGAGTATTGCAAAAACATAAGTACCTATATAAAATTGATTATGAAGCAATTCACATACAAATATGTTAGTATACCCTGCCTAGATATCTCTTTTGTTGACTGTACATGCAAAAACATTAAATATTACTTGGTATATGAAAAATTAAAAAGCAGTTTATCGAATCATTTTGTTTTAATTTTGACGATACCCAAGAGAAAAGAGAGCGCTAATGACACAATGAGTGAGTGTGTGAGTGCTAATGGACTTTTCTTGCTGACCGTACCTACCAGTCTTCATGGCTTTCTACTTCAACTATTACCTACCGACGAAGTTGCCTTGACCGAACCATTATGCATGCAACGTCACCAGACTACCTACATCAGGTTTTCCGCCATTGATTTCATTCCGTTCAACCCTAAGTGATTATATTCCTACATAAGTAAATAGAAAACATAATGGGGAAGTGGCGTAGACTCATTATTGTAAATGGTTTCGTTGAATAAATTAATTATTGGCCAGCCTTTATAGGCATTGACTCATTGAGTCGGTCTTTCATTAGCGAAGTAGGAGTAGATTTTTTTTTTTTTTTTATATATGAGTACGACTACCGCGGACTTGGTGGTCCGCGCCTTTTTTTATTGTTGTATTTTATTTGTTTTTTTTTTTTTTTTAAATCTAAGGTACAATCATAAACTCCTCTCTCGGACACTTACCTACTCTAATCTTAATCTACGTGAATCCATCCATTTTTATATATTTTTTTTTCCATACATATACACATGCTCATGATTAATATATATATTTTCCATGCAATTTTTTTTTTTTTTTCACAGGCATTACAATTTATTACTATCATATGTTATCTTATTACTACGTTATTATTTTACACAATTATTTAGGACTTATTTCTATTACTTTACAATTATTTACGACTTATTTATTTAGGTAGGGTAGTAGGAGTAGGTTGGTAAATAGAATTAGGTACCAATTTCATTGTATGAAACGGAATTTTTGCTAACCTGCAATATACGCTACACAAGCCTGTTTCCCATGGGAATATGCAGAAATTATAGACGCCACTTTTAGTTATAATAGGTACGTATGTCACCGTATAATAACGAACTTCGTTATTTATTAATATAGGTATCGGTATTATTTCCGTTTCATTCGATTACTAGCTTTTGCCCGCGGCTTCGCCCGCGTGAATGTCGGTAAATATACCACAGAAACAGGAATGCTTATTCCTTGTCTACATTATAAAGGGAACCTCTGTGCAAAATTTCAGCTTTCTAGGTACAAGGGTTTGAGCTGGGCATTGATGGGTCAGTCAATCAGTCAGTCAGGACTTCTCTTTTTATTTATACAGGGTTAGTTTTCAATGACTAGCCAAATTTTCACAGGGTGTTCTACCCATGATTATGAACAACTTTCACTATGGGACCAACTTTGAAATCACGAAAAAAAAATCAGCTGTTTCATACATTTTGGTCGAGTAGGTATTGAACTTTTGTATGAAACAGCTGTTTTTTTTTTCGTGATTTTAAAGTTCGTCCCATAGTAAAAGTTGTTCATATTCACGGGTAGAACGCCCTGTGAAAATTTGGCTGGTCATTGAAAACTAACCCGGTATACATTGAGATAAACTGTCAAAAAATTGTGAACTGCAACAACCCATTTATAATTTAACGCATAATTTTTCGATAGTTTATATATAATCTATCCATGGTAAACCGACAAATTATGAACTGGTATCAAAGTTGCTTGCGACGTAACGCACCTTGCGCTAATACTCGTACTAAATAGCCTGCATAGCTGCGAGCAAGTTGGAAATAGCGCTCGTGCGTGGTTGGTCACAGGACTAACCTAACCCACTGATCTATTTCACCCAATTCACAATTTTTCGATAGTTTATAATCTAACTGAAATAATGCCGATAGATTATAAACTAACGGTTCTCACAATCTTACGGTGACATAAATATCTGCACTGCTGTAAGGATGTTTTGGCGCTCGACTCGAATGACGTTGACAATTTGTTTTGAGAAATGTATGGAAAAACCGGCCAAGTGCCTTTAGGTTTAGGACCTTACACAATGAAGGGTTCCGTAGTTGGGATGATCTTAACCCAAGAACAAACTTAACATTGTAGTTGAAAAACTTGTTTTCCCATACATCGATATATATGCCACACCACGGTCAATTCTCCAACTGCAAATGTAAGTTTGTAATCGCAAAAAAAAATTAGATAAAACTAACGATTTTCAGACTTTTCCTTTACTTGTGCTGCGTACCTTGCTTCTTGCCAAATTTCATGATTCTAGGTCAACGAGAAGTAAGAACTTTCCCAACCTAGGTAGGCTATGTTTTGATTTATTTGCATGTCTCAAAATATGTCGCAAAAATGGTCGTATTTTTTTTCCTTTTTTTTTTTTCAAATTCAAATTCATTTATTCGTGTGATTTTTGGTACATGAGATCTTAATATTAATAAATAGTTCCTCAAAAATCTACCTGAAAGGATTATTAAAAAAAAAGAATAAGTAATCAATATGTTAAAATAAAATAATTACAACAAAACACAACATAACTTAAGACAGAAAAAACAAGCAAAACATTAACAATTGAGTACACGTAAATAAATAATTAATGGAATTTAAGATAATAATACATTGTCAAAATTAAATAAATATGAATGTCAAATAACTTACGATTTATCATTAAGGAATTCGTCAATAGTATAATAACATTTTTCCAATAATAGATGTCTTAATTTGTTTTTAAATTGAATAATATTTAAGTCCTTAATTTCATTTGGTAATTTATTAAATATTTTTGGGGCCATGCAAAGTATGCTTTTGTGCATCAAGGCGGTCTTTGTTGGTCGAACGCATAATTCATGTCTATATACTTGTCTAATCATTCCATAGCGATGTTCAGATGCTTTTCTGAAGATGCATGTTCTTTTTAACAAATAAAGCATTGATTAGAAACTTAATTTTTTTAGAGCTCCAAGAGACCGTAGACCTACGTACCTATTTCGCTTTCCTGAGAAAAATGGTCTTGAGTACTTGATATAATGTCAAACAAACAGACGAACAACGAAGTGATCTTATAAGTAGGTACTCGTATAGGGCTCTTCTTTTGAGGTATGGACAAAAAACAAAACGCGTTAAAGCGAGTAGAGCTGCTAACTAGCGCCACCATTGAGAAAAAAATAACCGTTTTTGGCGTTAACTTCGAACCGAGGAGGTTTAGTGTTGATTTTTTGATACAAAAAATTCTACCTCGTCTGACTAAAAATGTGAGCATAGGAAATTTCAAATTGTTCCATATCTCCAGATTTTTTTTTTCCAATGGTGGCGCTAGATATGGAGGAGCTCGTGGCTAAGTAATAACAGCCGCACGGGTCGATCCATCAGGTTAAGCTACGCTTGCCGGGGTTGGTCAGTGGATGGGTGACCATTCTTTACATACCGAGACTCCTCCGTGCCTCGGAAAGCACGTTAAGCCGTTGGTCCCGGCTGTCATTCGTGGATCTTTGACAGTCGTTACGGGTCGTCAGAAGCCCGTCTGACAACCAGTCTTACCAAGGGGTATCGTATTACCCAGTTACTGGGTTGTGGAGGTCAGATAGGCAGTCGCTCCATGTAAAATACTGGTATTCAGCTGCATCCGGTTAGACTGGAAGCCGACCCCAACATAGTTGGGAAAAGGCTAGGCAGATTGATTGATTAGTTAGCAGCTGCACTCACCTTAACCAATCAGCTGTTGAAGCTCTTCCTCCAGTCCGCACTTCAATATTTTTACAATGTTCGTTTTAAAGCTCTCAAAATGAAAATTTAAGGTTTTAATCCAGTTATGTTATATCAAGGCAGAGAGTTAATTAGTTCTTGACACGTGAAAGTGAGCTCTATTTCAGTCATATACGATTTAAAATAACATGCGATGTAGGTTCACGTTCGTAATTAGAATCCGTAGGAACCCTTTGCCTGTTCTAGTGTAGGTACTTATTTTTGGGCTCTGTGTAATTTTCGTTTCAACACTCGTCTATAATAAATATGTAGATAATTAATTACAGTTATTATTTCATAATATCGTCGCTGCGCCTGAAAAACCCGACAAAAAATAACCGTTTTGGTTATCTCAACCGGTTTCAAATATAGCAAACCTTTGTATTAAGGGGATACAACGATAAGTTTGTGTTTTTAAAATTCCTATAAAACCAAATGTATAAGATTAAATCATTTGGATTTTTCATGTATTATTTACAACAGTACTAAAACCGAAACATGATTACTTGAAATTTTTCCAGTAGAAAAAAATTCCTAAGTACGAGTAGCACCGTGACCAAAATCAACCGATTTTGGTCACGGTGGCCAATTTCAAAGGAGATTAGCCAGGTACGGGCTGCTTTTATCCGGAGACTCCGGGTTTGAATGATGCATCTCCGGGCTACGGGTTGACATGGTATATCTCTGGGTAATGCACGGTGTTCGAGGTTTTTAAATGGAGTTTATCCATGCGATAGTGATTAAAAGTCCAGTGATTTACTATCGAGGGTTTACCTGAGTATCTCAAAAACCGAGCATAAGGAAGAAATTCGGTTAATTAGATAATTTTGACGAATCAATAGCTATTATGAGTTTAAACTCCGTTTAAGAATTCTTCAGAAACCAGCCATTAGACGGAGTGGGCGTAGATGTAGACGAGGATCAGCTTTATGGCGAGATCAATGACATGAAGATCCTCAGTTCACACAATCACAAGATTTTTAATTTTTACCGGTGGATTCAATGTGGTTTCGGTTATTGAAGTCAGCAAATCTTACTGACACACCGAAAATCCTTGGAAAAATGTTCTCTGTCCCCATTAGTTATGCTTTTTTTCCCTGATGGGGAACATATGGACAAAATGAGCGAAGCTTTTTATCAGTCGATATCGTTGTCGGAGTTAAAAAATAAATTATCGTAATGACGTGTCAAGAATTTTTAACGTTTTTAAGAAAACCTGAACATAAAAATGGCTTAACAAATCACAGTCCACGAAAAAATATGACTTTACCTATTAAACATGATTATGATAATACTGTTCTTTTTTTACTATTTTCCTCAAATCTCCTGGAGATTTGAGACAACAACTTGTACATAATTTAAATTAGGTTATACTTTCAAGTAGTCTGTTTTGTTAAAAGAAGGCGTGAGTATGTTTAAATGTAATTTATATTTACATCTATCCATCCTTTTCACGATTTTCTCTTTCTCTCTGGTACAGTCATTCGATACACACGCGCTTAGCAAGTAATCTAAAACTGTGAAAATAATCAACTAAATCTAACGGAAAAGTGTATAACAACGTAAGAACAATAGTTTGTGTCTGGTGTTAGTGTTTCTATCAAGCAACCTGATGCCACCAGCAAAACCTCAACATAATTTGGTGTCTGTGGGTCTAGCAATTTCGTAAGTTGGCAGTTTTAGCCGTAAACAGGAGATATAATAGTGAAGCAGGTTTTTTCACAAATGTCAGGTGCCCTGTCTGTTCCTTTACTCATAGTCCGATGGGGCGGCAATCCGACACGACCGGGGAGAGATCAGGCGCAGGACCAACGGCTTTACACTCTCCGAGGCACGGGGATACCTACTGCTACTTATTAACTTCATATGCACCATAATCATAACAGAACAACTAAATTACAGTGCAATTCTCAGCCTTATTACCAAAATGCATTAGCGCAATCGAGTCCGTGAATTACCAGACATTTAGTCTCATAATTACCCACACTAATTACACACATCTATACTATTCAGACACGAGACTTGATGAGAAACTCACTACTTAATTTAATTAACGATACCCATTTGGTAATTGGTTTTACTTCGGCCCCAGTTATTATAATTCAATTGGGAGTTACACGCCTTTCGCTTGCCGAATAATGAAAATGTTTGGCGATTAAAGTTTTAATTAAATCATCTTAATGCTCAAATGTTAAAGTAAACAGAGTTATGTGGATAATTTTGGGATACTGGTACAAGTTAATTGGTTAATTTGTGTAAATGATCCCCTTGTAGAAACTTATTTATAAGTAGGTATTTCCTGCATTAAGTACCTACATAACAATAGCGCTGGTTTAGCCTAAGAGATCATTTTAGGTACAGTTCGATTAGAAACTTAATGGCGGCTCGGAAGTTAGCTAAATGCAGCCAAAATTATTGTCGACTTGACTGTACCTGCACGGTCTGCACTCGCAGCTAACTTCCGAGCCGCGTTTGGATTTGAATCATATACCTACGCGGGGCGGGCTTGTGAAAACTTCAAAAATATGACGTTATAAAAGAAAATCAAAATCTGCCCAGCTTTTTCCCAACATGTTGGGATGCCTTCCAGTCTAACCGGATGCAACTGAATGCCAGTTACTGGGTAACATGATACTCCTTTGTAAGTAAGACTGGTTGTCAAACTTTTGGGCTTCTAACTAGTACCTAACTACCCGTAACGACTGTTAAAGATCTACGAATGACAGCTGGCACCAAACGGCTCAACGTGCTTTCCGAGGCACGAAGGATCTCGATATTATTTGGTAATGGATGGTCACACATCCACGAACTCACCGCGCCAAGCGCAGCTTAATGTTCCTTCGACCCGTGCGGTTGATTTTGTACAATTTAGCTTTTTGATACCTGCACGCCGCGTAACACACTTCAATCACATTCCGGAAGATTTTGAATGCAATTGCTAATCCATTGCTTCATGTTTTAAAAATTCGTCTGCTCAACTACGTAAATAACGCAATGAATGTCGTTGAACTGTCAAAGTGCAGGGCCATATTTGAAATGTGTTATGCAAATACCCCGCTGGTTACAAAATAACTCACAGAAAATGTTCTTCAAGTCAACTCTTCCTTCCATTAATTTTCTTGATTTAATGTCAAGTTTCCGCCCCGATAGTTCCGTCTGAGCTTCCTTGACGCCAAGCCATCAATCAAATGAAAAATACGACTCGACGATATACTTTAAATCGATGTATAATGACTAGGTTCGATAAATTTTCGAGAATAATTTTGCCTTGATTTCTTGGCTCGATGGAGATCTTTGCTGGAAAGGTTTCAGAGATTTATCAGACGTAGGTACCTACATAAATAAAGGACTGCATTGGACTTATTATATCTTATCTTATAAAATGGATGTCACACTAAAAACCTATCATATAAAACACTCCCTTTCCACCAACAAAAATCCTTTAACAATTTTCATTATTATTCATAAAAGAAACTATACCACCGCGTCAACAACATCTGTTCCGGCATTACGCCTTTCATAGCCCCGTATACCTATTGATATTGGCACATGGCAGGCGGGTCAAGGCTGCTCCAGCGAATAAAACAGTGCCGTAATCACGTGAGCACTGCCGTGAAGGGGAACTGCACCTAAACTTTGCACGCGACGCAGCGATGCGAGATTATTGAATCTACGAGAACGGGCTGCGGTTCATGTAGTCAGTAAAGCTTTGGTTTAAGGCGAGAAGAGCTGCTAACCGGCACCGCTACCATTGAAAAATTATTAAGTCTGAAGATATGGAACATTTTTTTTTTTTTTTTTTTTTATGTATGTTCCCCGATTACTCGAAGATGGCTGAACCGATTTGGATTTTTTTTGTTTTGTTCGAGAGGGTATACATCAAATTGATTAACTTTGCTTTGGTAGTTTTTGAGTTAGCTTCAATAATACGTATTTTTTCCCCACTTTTATATGGATGATGTTCTAGTTTGTTTTGTAGGTAGTGGTATTTGAATTTGTATGGGGTAGGTACACAACTAAAAAGTGAAAAATAAAAACTTTTTTACAAAAAAATACAACCGACTTCCAAAAACAACACTACAAAGAGAAAAATAACTTTAATTTCGGAAGTCGGTGGCAAAAACGAAAATACATTTAACTAGACACCGACTTCCGAAATTAAAGTTATTTTTCACTATGTAATGTTGTTTTTGGAAATCGGTAGTATTTTTTTTTTAAAAAGTTTTTAGTCAGATGAGGTAGAATATTTTGTAGGTATGAAACAAATCAACACTAAACCATATAGGTTCGAATTTATAGCAGTTCGAAGTTAAGGCAAAAAACGGCCTTTTTAGGGTACAGAACCCTAAAAAGGCCGTTTTTTGCGTAATCAAAATTGTAAAAAGGAACCCTTATTTGCGACTCGGTATGGCTGTCTATCCGTCTGTCCCAGCTGGATATCTCAAGAACTACTAATGCTGTCGACTTGAAATTTAGAACAGTTTTAGATGACGAAGGAATTTTTTTTTTTTTTTTTGCAACGGTCTGAAAAATTCGAAGTGGGGAAATTAGACTATCTGTTATTATACCAAACATTACACACCCTAGGGCATATGGGGTATCATATGAAAGAAGGCTGTTTGCGCATTCTCAAACTTTTTCTTTTTTTTAGGCCGCATAGTTTTTGATATTATTTTTCGTAATGCAAAAAAAATGTATAAGAATTCTAGCCCAAATAGATAATATGGAGAGCTGCAAACCATACTTTATAGAATATCAGTTTCTAACTTTGCCGTCAATATACATACTTGAAATTTGCGTATTTGTTTTTAACAATATCGACAAGCACAACGTCAACACTCGCCATAAAAAGAGGTTATGCGCTCCATCCTCAAAAATTAAAATGTTAAGTTGCCCAACATGTTTAAAACTGAGAAATCAATAACAACATTCCAAAAAAGGCTAAAACTATACCTAATCCAATTTGTTTCTACTCGGTAAAAGAATATTTAGAGTCTAGCTTAAAATAACGATTTTCTCTCATGTACAAAAGTGGCGATCTGTCCTATACAAAGAATAAGATTTAGTCTATCCTACTAAACTTCATGTAAAATTATAATTTGTACTACCTAAAAAGGATGACATTAATATTGCTGAAACATTGTAATTTAATTTTGACGTAACTATAATTTCTTAATTTAATTGTACCTACTAAATAAAAAAATAATAATAATGTTCAATGCATGCTAATTTAGGATGAAAAGGGCAGGTGAATGATAATTGCAATGCTTGTAAAAGGCTGCTAAGTCATAAGTACCTACTAACATAAATAACACCAATATTGTACACTTAGTTCGCAATAAACTGTTTGACTTTGACTTTGACAAGTTTGCATAGAGAAAAATCTGAAAGTATTCTATGTAATACTTACTCGTAGAAGTGTCTCTAAATAGCACACTTTTTCAGAAATCTAAACGGAACCCTCGGTGCGCGAGTTCGACTCGCTCTTGATCGGTTTTTTGTTTTTAAATTCTACCTCATTTGACTAAAAATGTGAGCATAGGAAATTTCAAAATGTTCCATATCTCCAGACTAATGAAATAGTAGAGGCGTTTTTTGACACAAAATGACAGATTTTCATGACGGCCGTTATAATATATCACGGAACCGCTTTCCTAGGAGGGTGTCTTAAGAATGCGATCCAGATCGCATGAAATATTTCAAGCTGTAAGCGCTTTAAAAAATAAAGCAATATTTGAGTCATAACAAGCTTATAGGTAATTCGATGTCCGTACTCGCTAATCCTTACTCGGCTCGGTTTGTTTGGAAAATACTTAGCAAGAAGCTTAAAACTTACTTAATTTCATACTTATTAGTGGTCACGTATTATGTAAAGTGAGGGCAATTAATTGTTGTAAAAATATCAAATTGAGTACCATCTTAGATTGTCCGTTTATTTGAAACTAACTCTCATTCTTTGACTGTTGTATGAAAAGGCTACACGGCAAATTGCTTTGCTTTTTTGTTATTACTTTATAATGTAAATATGTCGGAACTCATGGTCTTTACGGCAAGAAGTGTCCAATTACCGTACCACCAATTAAAATTAACGACGTCTCAATTCGTCTGGTACACCAGTTCAAATACCTTGGACATGTCGTTGCTGACGACCTTAAAGACGATGCAGACGTTGAGCGGGAACGCAGGGCATAGGCGGTGCGGGTGAATATACTGGCCCGTAGGTTCGCGCGATGTACACGGTCCAATCACGCTTTTTAAAGCATACTGCACATCCACTGGAGCGCTCTATGGATAAGCAGCAGTACTAATCGTGCCGCTAATGTGTTGCGTGTTCAATACAACAATGCTTTTAGGGCGCTGTTGCGACTGCCACGTTGTTGTAGCGCATCTGCAATGTTTGCTCGAGCCAGAGTGGATAGCTTCTCAGCTGTAGATCGCAAAAAGAATGCATTTCTTCTGGCAAGATTGCGGGACAGTGGCAACAGCCTCCTGAAAGCGATTGCTGATGGGCCAGACGAAAGCTCCATAATGAGGCATCTTATAAAAACCACCTTGTCGGTAGTAGAATTTAAGTACTAACATAGCAAATAAGTTAAATTGTTTACTAACATCGTAAGTATTTTTGTTTTGTAATTTGGATCTAGTTGTCTGTTTAATTATTAAATTATTATTATTATTGACGTAGGTAGTGTGTCAAATTGATAAACAATTAATTTCCCTGTCTGTAAATCAGTCAGATTAAATCACAGGAGTAACTACTGTGCCGAATACTTCTAGTTAGTTATCTATCTGTTGTTAGGTAGTATACGGCAGGCACACCATGACACTATGGAGCAGACTGAAAGAGAGTTCCTGCCGTACAAAAATGTGCCCAGGTACAAAGTTTTTAAAGGTCATTACACCAATTTTAATCCGGCATTTAAACACTAATTTCACGTGTTAGCTCCAATTATGCGATCACGCGTGTAAGCAAATACGCTAAGCAAATACGATGTTACATTAATTAAGCCATGTGTTAACAAGATAGACTGGGAGTCGACACATTTTGGCTTTTTATTTTTTCGTAATCGTGGCTAAATAATAACAGCCGCACGGGTCGACCGAAGGTTAAGCTACGCTTGCCGCGGTCGGTTAGTGGATGGGTTACCAGCCATTACATATCGAGAGCCCTCCGTGCCGCGTATTTCCGGATGTCATTCATAGATCTTTGACAGTCGTTACGGCTAGTCCGATCCGACAACCAGTCTTACCAAGGGCACACTAAATAGTTTACTGTGCCAAGGGGTATCGTGTTACACAGTAACTGGATTGTGGAGGTCAGATAGGCAGTAGCATCATGTATAATACTGGTATTCAGCTGCATCCGGTTAGACTGGAAGCCGGCTCTAACATAGCTGGAAGAAGGCTAGGCAGACTGAGTCAGTTGTTTACATAGATGCCGCCGAGGTTGCGGGTTGTTCGAAAGTGATACCGTGGCCCTGGCACAGGCAACTGAAGGAACACGGGTAGGTTTTAGTCAGTAAAAGCCTGACACCCTCCCGCTCCGCCCAGAGCGGGAGAAGTCATTTGATAATTTCCCATCCAGAAAAAAAAAAAGTTATTTACATAGACGCATTCTTAACTTCGATTTACAGTAAGCTTCCCGGTTCAACCTTTTATCTTCGATATAATGTAAATCCGAGATGTTGGGTACTGAATTATTTTCTCTTTTCAGATCGAAGACACAAGTCATCGGAAAGGCGGGGGAGGTACATTTTTAGTACCGATGAATGGTGGTATTTGGACGATGTGCGTGTCTCTTGAAGGTAGTTCTTCAATTTTTTATCAAAACACTTTAAAACAAACGATTGTCCATTTAATGCATGGGTTAAAATTTGGATATTTGGATATTTATCCTCCAACTGGAACGCCATACAGCAATTACACAAACGGAGCAAAAAATTACTTCATGTGCTGCTTTCTATCCCATCCTGTGCGCGGAGGACATCGAACGGGCGGCCATGGGTCACCCACGCTTACGCTGTCACGCAGCGTCAAGACACTTCTCCATAATTCCATAACTCCATCCATATTGCACACATTCACAAAATGTGCTAAAATGGAATTGGGCTGGACAAGGACATAATCTGCCGCATGTCAGACGACCAATGGGCCAAACTTATGACCAAATGGGTCTCTCATCATGGCAGACCCAGGTGGAGTTGGCGGGATGAGCTAGACTCCTTCAACAAGAACTGGTCCTTATCAGCTTTAAACAGAGAGAGATGGAAAGAGATTAGGGAGGCCTTTACCCTGCAGTGGGATCACAGGCTTATAATATTTAATGTTTTGGTTTCAGATGAAGAGGTGTCGATATTGTCCAGGGCTGGTTTCCCCTCGCAGCCGGTATGCACAAATTACTTAGCAAACAGTGAGGATGAGGAGCCCCGGGCCGATTGGCAGCATCGTAAGTTATTTTTGGACAAAAATCCTGTTTATTTGTAAAAGTAGGTAGGTATGCCAATAGTTACCTTTTTTCATCGCAACGAAAGCCCCACCCAGCACTCACAAATAATAATAAAAAACAGGTCAAGTGCGTGTCGGACCATGCGCAATGAAGGGTTCCGTAGTTCGGATGAATTTATCACTAAAACAAACTTAACATTGTAGTTGAAAAACATGTTCTCCCATACATCGATATACTTACGTCACAGTTAATTCAACAAAAACAAAAAAAAAATTGCGATTACAAACTTAGGTACATTTGTAATGTATGTTTTTTTTTATGTGATAAAAGTATAAAAATAACCATTTTCTGACTTTTCCTTTACTTGTGCTGCGAGACCTTGCTTCTTGCCAAATTTCATGATTCTAGTTCAACGGGAAGTACCGTATAGGTTTTGATTTATTTGCAATGTATCAAAATATGTCGCATAAAACGTTGTATTTTTTTCTTGCGTTGACTTACGAGCTTGATTTTTTTAGAGCTCCAAGGGACCGTAGACCTACGTATTTGATATTAATTTTAACTTGATAACTCCACGCGTTCCTGAGAAAAAGGCTCTGACAGAAAGACAGACGGACAACGAAATGATCCTATATGGGTTCCGTTTTTTCTTTTGAGGTACGGCGGAACCCTATCAAGTACTTACTTAACATTTAAACGAGCTGTAAACGCTCCATAAAGCTGTCATAATTATCCTTTCACGATAATAAAACCAGTGTTCATTATGAAAACAATATTCAACGGCGATAAGTCAAGGTACTCGTATGCATAAACAACGCCCTTTTCATCCCTCGGTGATTCAACCTTGGCGAACCATTTGCTTTCGGTCAAGTTCATCTATGAACGTTTTATAACGGATAACAAAAATTAATTTATATCTATCTATAATCGATATAAATAAAAAGAGAAGTGTTGACTGACAGATTTCATATGACACTAGCTTTTTTGCCAGCGCGTGTATGCCGGAAAGTATCCCATGGGAACGTACTACCGGGAATGCCTTCCTTATTCCTTGTCTACATTATAAAGGAAACCTCTGTGCAAAATTTAAACGTTCAAGGTCCAAGAGTTTGGGCTGGGCGTTGATGAGTCAGTCAATCAGTCAGTCAGTCAGGACTTCTCTTTTTATTTAAATAGATATATCTGCCAAATAAGTTAATAGGAACTTAATTGTAGGTGTTGAAACAGGTCCTTAGACATTACACTCCTTTTTTGGGCAGTCGTGTAAAAATGGAACAGAATTTATAAGTATGAAATATCTCTGCCAAGTACGAACGATAGGTACGATAGGAACGTAAAATCGTAGGTTCCCCACCTACGATTTTACGAACAGGCCCTTAGTGTAAGTTATTTATGGTCGTGACTGGTAGGTACCTAAGGCCAATTTCATTGTCAACTCATTTATTTTCATAAATTATTTATGTAGGTAAAATAAAGGTCGTGTGCGTAAGTTATTCGATAAAAAGACCCTTCATCATCAAAACCAGAAGTGGCCCGACGTACCTACTTTGAATGTTTTTACCCGACTGACCCAGAAGGATTAGTACATTTTGATACAAGTGGAGAAATGCAATAACAAATGTCCACGTGTATCAAACGACGTTTTTCAATACACTTTTGAATGAGATATGCGTCTCTATGGCGTTAATATTTTTTGAATATTTAAATAATGTTTATAAATTCAAAACCATGATTATTACAATAAAAAAAACGTTTATGAACAAATTAACATTTATTTGTGTTATAAACTCAAAAATATTTTAATTTTTTATTTTTCATATTAGGCTGATTATCGGCTTTATACCTTTGCTTCTCCTTCAACTTGGCGAAAGCAAAGCGCGGAAGAAAAGAAAATTTAATTCATAGTTTCATAATAATTCATGACGAAAATATTTCTCGTTATTTTATTTTATTTCTTGTATTGAAAAACGTCGTTTGATACACGTGGATATTTGTTATTGCAGGTCTCGGCTCAAAAACAACCTCGCCTACGGCTCGGGTGTTAATTCCGCCTCGAATGCAATAACAAACATTCTCCACTTGTATCAAAATGAACATTTTCAGCTCAAATTCAAACTCAAACTCAAACTCAAACTCAAAGCATTTATTTCAAATAAACCAATTACAGGCACTTTTGAATTGTCAATGGGTCGGTCAGTCAGAAAGATGAAGCTAGTTGCCCATTCCAAAGCGTAGTAGATCCCTATGGAGAAGAACGGGCAAGAAACTCCACGGACACCCTTTTAAATCATAATATTTTTACAAAATATTGGTTACATCGTTCAAGTTGAAAATATACATGTGAGGACAATGTAGCTTTAGTGCTACGTGCTAGTGCAGCTTTAGTGTACAAGTCATAATTCTGTCCCAAATTCAAACTAAAAATTAATGAAGCTGTTATATTTTTAGCTAGTTTGAGGCGGAAATTTATATTTTCTGCAGAGGTGTTAATCGTCTCTCTAACCCTTTACATGATTAAAAAGGCCGCCAGCGCCAGCCTTTGACGTGGATCCGTAAATATTTGAATAATATTATATTTGTGTACCACTACAAGATCGGGTTCACGAGATTAATTGACGCTCACGCCTTCTTCCCATGGGGGTAGGCAGAAACTACAGAACGCCACCTGCTACAATCCTTACATACTCCTTTCGCCTCGTTTATATTTATACATCTCGACTCATCTGGTCATACACGCTGGTTGCGAGTAGTCGAGTACCACCAATAAGGTCACCAAGATCTTCCTATGGCAACCCCTCCAGATATTTCAAAAAAAAAAATTGAATTTCAAATATTTTGAATCTAAAGTCATTGATGGCTGTTGAAATAATAAGAACTAAATCTTACTTGGAACTTTGAAGAAACTAGGAAATATTGTAAATACCTCGCTGGGAATACTTTGTTTTCTGGAAGTCTCGAGCTTCAAGCGAGTCATTATAACTCACATGACATGATATGACATTTTTTATGAGAGCTGTAAGAAAAAATTGTTTTATCTAATAAACTCAGCTCGATAAAAAATGTTTTACCTAAGATCCAGTTTTTGAGTTGAGTTAAATAAATGCCGCAATAAAAATGTGTTTTTAATAATTTACCTTTTCAAATTAATATTATTTATTAGTCCGCCAATTGATTACATTTTTCAAAAAAGCATTTCATTTAACATTCTTTATAAAAATTTGGCCCCGCGCGAGCGAGAGAGGTGACAAAATGCTACAACCCTAAGCACCCATAAAACAGTTTAGAAGCGGAAGGTAGGAACTGGAACGTGGCTGGATTCTTAGAGGCAGACCGCAGAAGTCATGCTCGTGAAGTTTAAGGTCCACAGTCCATAAAAGATGTGCAGCATTCAGATGAGTTTAACTAAAATGTATGTTTTCTTTTAGGTATGCAGAATCTATCCATATCATGCGCCCTCGTCTGCCTGATAGTGCTGGGCAGCGCCGCTTTGGTTGGCGCGTTCGGTATCTGCAAGCATCAGATCAGTGCTGTACTTATAACTGGCGTCATGTATCTATTAGCCGGTACGTATAAGAAGCCCATGTGGTTGAATGTGAAGTATTGGTCGACCCTATGTACAGTTTGAGGACTTTCTATGCGGCATACCCATATGTCCTTTCTTCAGTATTGTTCGACGAGTCGTTCGAGCTACAGTATTTTTATTTCACGCAGTGACACGCGTTTTACTTGTGTTTACCAAGTTTACAAACACGCTGTCAATGTGTGTGTAAGCGCAGGAGCTCTCGGTAACGTCCGAGACAATAGCGAAGTCGGAAGAGTGTGTGGGCGTGTGTGTGTTATGTGCTGACGCTACTCGTTTTCACGCACACATTCACACAGCTTGTTTGTAAACTTGGTAAACACAAGTAAAACGCGTGTCACTTCGTGAGATAAAAATACTATACTCAATTTCTGACACATGCGTGCACTGATAGGACAGGTCCACCTTACATCTGACTTTTTCCTCTGGTTCTTTCCTCAAGAGACCATTTCAGACATTAATCTACATGGTCCTCACATGATCTGACTTAAATGTCTGGACTTTAAAAGAGAATGTGACCTCTGAGTTTGTTTCGGTGTTTCTTCTCAGAGTCGGATTAGAAACGACCTCGTCTAGTTTCTAAAATATTATTGAGGTGTAAAAGTTTTTGTATAAACCTACTTAATTACTTAATAAGTACCTACCACGAAAGCTAAATTCAAAAGTTCACGAGAGTTCCTACTGTACCTACTGTAAGAAATGGAAAAGAATCCCGCAGATCGATTCGCTGGCTCCAGTTTGCATTAGATTTGTAAATTGGATGGTAATTCTAACATCGGTCCGTCGTCAAAGCCGATCGTCAATAAGGTTCTGTGACTTACGAACTCACGTTATTGAGGTGCTGGGTATTGTTTCTAAGTATGTACTCGTAAAGACATGTAAAATCCGGTTTCTGAACGGCTAATCAACGTAAAAATTTGCTAAAGATCTGTCGGAAAACGGCTGGGTAATTGCGTAACACGCATTGTCAATGCTACACAGTAAACAATACAATATTAAAATTTTATTTTAAATAATGATTGTTGTTGTTGTTTTAAGTATTGTGTTGTATAATGTTTGTGTGGTTTTTTTTTTTTGTAATATGCGATATTTACCTTGTCGAGCAGACGAATTTTTGAAACCTATGAAGCAATGGATTAGTAATTTCATTCAAAAATCCTGGGATTGTGATTGAAAACGTGTAGTACGCAATTGGGATGCATCCTGGATAAAAAAAAAGAATCTATTTAGATCGTCAGTTAGATAATTAAAAAAAAATTAGACACGTATTTAAAAAAAAAAACATATAAACGCATTACAGTTGGGGAGTGCGGGCTCGCTACGTCATAACTACGAGTATAACACACTACGTATAAAATCTAGCAATGAGTGACGTCATGCCACATTTTAATTCAATGTGTCGCCGTAATCTTTTGATTACATACCTAAGTAAAAAAAAAAATTTTATTTAAATGAAAAAAAAATTTAATAATCTAGGTACATGAAGCACAAAAAAATGTTTCGTCAACATTCCTATTAGGCTGCGGGTCTTTTCCTCTAACTTTATGAACAATGGTCAAATAACTCAACTTTTCCTTCCAGGTCTGTTCGCCTTGTTCACTCTAATGATAATCCACTTCAAGCGCGTTCAGCGTGTGTCAGCTCGCGGGTCTTCTCACGCAGACGGCACAGGAGACGGGGTGGTGGGCCCGCGCGGACCAGCACTCTCCCTTCTATCAGCAAGAGAGTTCTCCACCGCTTGGTCTCTGGATCTCGGCTGGGGAGGAGTCGCCCTAGCAACAACAACATCCCTCCTCTGGATACTTCTCTCTAAAATCATGAGATATAACCCTATATCCGCTATGCTGTTGTTAATCTAATCGTATAGCATCTGAAATCTTCCCTAGAATTTAATTTCTTACAAATAACTAGTCAATTACCAATTTTAAGGTTTTGAAATGTTGGTTAGCAGGCGTAGCCGTGCAGGGAAGATCTCATTTGATGTTTGTTTTATAAATTGTAGTTACCTTCTAATACTACGATCAACAATAGCACTAGATTAAGGGTTAGGAACAAAAACATATCGCTCATGTGGTCGCGATTGCATATAACTCGATTATAAACCTTAACACTTACACATAAAGTTTATTATCGTTTGCAATATATTTACTACGTCGATTGAAAATTAAACGTATTTTTTAAAATTAGAATAAAAATGTTTATGGAAAAATAAAACATATTTTTTAAGCAATAAGGTTGAAAAAACTATGTTGCAAAATAAGAACACAACATTATTTGTTTGTGGTCTTATTTTTCCGGCCGTCTTTGATGCGCTCAACGAAAATCTAATACTTACCTACTATTGTTGATCGAAGTACTACCTAATACCTAAGAATTTTAAGAAGAACAATTCTCAGAAATATTATTTGCTACATATTCCAAGGCTTTGTAGAAAATCGTACCTATCTCAGACCCGTTACGTGATCTTTTTTAATTCCTAACTACGAACCTTACTTTTTCTCCAACGTTACGCTTTGAATTTGAATAAGCTTTAGATAATCGCCGAGCTTGCTGCCGTCCATTGCTATTAATGTTATTGTTATACTTCTCCTTTCTAAAATTATACTTTTACGTATTTCACGACCTACCTAATATTGCTAAGTACTTTAAAATTATACAATCTTACGAACTTATAAATAAACGTTTTAAATATTTTAGGTATTTGCTCTATCGATTATTCTCCAGAAATACGAATTAGACGCTTCCGTAGTCAGTAAAATTCTATACAGTTAATTAATTCAAGATGACTTTAATGTTCGAGATATCAGCTCCCGGCCTAACGTTTAAATATTTCAATATCTCACTGTTGGTAGTTGTAGATACACAAAGATAAACAAAAATAGTTTCAGATATTAATAAAACAGTAATTTTAAAGCTACATATTATTTTAAAAATAATATTAGTGTTTTAAAGAGTTATGGTGCTTTGAGTATCAAAAATAGTATCTAATTTAATTGAGTATGTAATAAATTACATAATATTAAGTTTACCCATGCGTTGTTATTGAACACAAAACAAGAACCCTCTTATAAAGAAATATGAAAATTGGGAATTTGTCATTAAAATATTTATTTAATACTTCGGGCTGATTTTTTAATAGTCTGATAACCTTTATCTGAAAAATAAATATGACAGTTTGACGTATTTTCTATACAAAAGCTGTCAAACCGCCATATTTATTCCATAAACAAAAGTTATCTGACGATTGAAAAATTTGCCCTTAATTAAGTATATTTAATTATAAACTGGAATCAACCAAACTAGCATTCACTTACGCACATTTTCTTTCTAAGAGTTTTAATTATTTATATTATAAATTATATGCATATTAGGCTAAGTCTAGGCCTTTAAGCCACAGTTAGTTACCAAATATATAAACCAAAGATAAGTAAAAATAAGCCCGAAAAAATATTAACGTAGATCGAAAGTGGGCCTACCCTTTAAAATGGTTTGCATTACCTAAAGTACCTACTTAATTGTACAAAAGACATGGAAATATTATTTTAATAGAACACTAGTTTATTTAAGAAAAACGGTACTTATGTTTAAGCAATGCAGTTGCTGATATAAAATATTACAACTATGCTTAAAAGCACATTTTGTAAAGAAGCATCGTCACCATTGTGATGTCAGTTCCTTTCAATGTATGTTGTTCGTTCGGTGTTTTTGTTAATTGTTCTTTTATACTTTGAATGCATAAAGCAATATATTTATTTTGTTTATAAAATGTTGTTTTATTTTTCTAACTCCATAGTGATTTTCCCAAAAAAATCTTGACAACCAAAAGTTAAGAACAAAGAGATTTAAAATACTATAGAGAGGCTATCAGAAGAAATGTCATAGAAAAACTGTGATCCCATGTCTCAGTGCCACCATCTACCATATCAGGCTCGGATTGGCCATATGGGCAATTCGGGCAAATGCCCGATGGGCCGGATGCCCGATGGACCGAATGCCCGAAGGGCTGCCAGCCGATGTGGCGAATTGGCGTTCGATTTTCTTTAACTATTTAAAAAAAGCATAGCTACACAACAGCAACAGTACAGTACAACGATTCAAATAACGTCCTCTAAAGTGAAGTCTATGAGTTGATTTCTAAGAGATGGCGCTCGCCACCGCCACGTGACATCGCATGAATCTTACCATTATGCCACATCACACGCACGGGTTCACGGGTTCGACCGACAGCGTCGTTATTAGTTTCGACTTGACACTTGAGCGAATATTTTGTTTATCAAAGTAGCAGTCGCACATTCATCGTAATCATTGTAGTTCGCTTCGCAATACCTTCTCGTCTCACATACCGCAGTGTCTCAAGACGAAAGTCTTAGACCAGTGATGACCTATGCCTGAAACGTGGTCGCTCACAATGGACCTTATTAGAAGGCTAAAAGTCACCCAAAGGGCAATGGAGAGGGCTATGCTTGGAGTTTCCCAACGTGATCGAATCAGAAATGAAGAGATCCGCAAGAGCACCAATCAATTGCCAAACTTAAGTGGCAGTAGGCAGGGCACATTGCTCACAGAACAGATGGCCGATGGATGGGGCCGAAAGGTTCTGGAGTGGCGACCGCGTACCGGAAGACGTAACGTTGTAAGGCCTCCCACAAGGTGGACCGATTACCTGGTGTAGGCCGCAGGAATCCGCTGGATGCGGGAAGCACAGAACCGGTCGAAGTGGCGGTGCTTGTGGGCGGTCTATGTCGGGCAGTGGACGTCTTTCGGCTGAAATGATGATGATGATGATGAATATTTAGTCGTTGCAAACATCTGCATTATCTGTCCCAGCTTCGAAGTTCTCCTATTTGACTTCGTTAACTAGACAAGAATCATTAGCATACAGCTTCCGTCACATATTTGAAAGTCGTTGGGTTTCCTACGTTCATCGAATTCTCTAGATTATTCGTATTTTCTACTTTACGATAGCTTTGCATTCGTCGACTTTCCTACATTCAACAAGTTTTTGGAGTTCTTCGAGTTTTCTACATTCATCGAGTTGCTGGAGTTCTTCGAGTTTTCGGAGTTCCTCCAGTTTTTTTTATCGAGATATTTACAAATCTCAGCTTTTTTGCGTCTCCTGCATTCCTCAAGTTTTCTACACTCTCCAAGCTCCTTACATCCATCGACTTCAGTTTCATCTTGTTTTCTATTATCGAGTTTCCTACATTCGTCAAGTTTTCTAAGCCTATCAGGTTTTCTACTGTCGTCGGATTCCCTACATTCTTAAGCTTGTCTTCGTTCTTCAAGTTTCCTATATTCTTCAGCTTATTTACGTTCTCAAAGTTTCCTACATTCTTCAGCTTGCCTTCATTCTTCAAGTTTCTTACATTCTCCAGCTTATCTTCGTTCTTGTAGTACCTTATATTCTTCAGCTTATGTGCGTTCTTCAAGTTTAGTAGGTACTTACAATCCTCGAATTGTCTGCGTTCATTAGAAGCAGTCATCAGCTCTTTTACGGTCTTCGTCTATCCCGTCTTTTTTTGCTCCTTGATAGAACGTCTACCACGGGTGGAAAGCCCCTTGACCTGATAGTCAAATATACCGGCCGGCACATAACTTGGCAAGAATCGTATGTTTAAAAATAAATGATATCAATAACCATAGAATAAAGGCAAGCCACAAAAGTAAAAAAAATATTGTAGCACTAAGTGTACATCCGCAAACTTAATCCCACTACGCCAAAACCTTGCCAAGTTACGTGCCGGCGACTATAGCTTACTCCACTTTGTTTCGAGCCGTCATGACCATAGAGTATAGTTATAGATGGTCATGACTCGTTAGGGCCAACATTTGTGTCGAGTGACAAAGTAGTGTAGAAAACGGTTTTTTTTAATGAAGATTTTTTGGAAACGTCACGTTTCAGGAGTTTTAATTTTAATAGTTGCACAAATCCTGTCTAAACAAGTTTTGGGGGGAAACTATCTACATGGTACGGTTCCAGTTCCAACGGTAGTCGTTTCCTGTGACTCATGACATTGGCTTAAATATTTCATGTTACTGTAGATACTGTTTTACGAAGTATTTGTGTGCCGCTTACAGTATTCTCTAAACATGCCGAACAAGTACCTTCACAGCAACCTGTTTTTGCTTCTCCTTAAAAGATAGACGTTGCTGCCTTTTTTTACTTTTTAGAACATCACACTAATATTATAAAGGCGAAAGTTTGTGTGTGTGTGTGTGTGTATTACTTCTTCACGCTCAAACGGCTAGACCGATTTGCATGAAATTTGGTATGTAGATAGCTTAATACCCTAGATTAACACATAGGCTACTTTTTATCCCGGTCTATGCGGGTGAAACCGTGGGGCGCAGCTACATTAATTAATGCTAGTAGGCACGAGGCTATCTCGATAAGCAGTGTTTTAGGTAGTTATATTATAATCCACATTTTTTGGAGGGCCGACCGTCTCTAAAATGCCCGGGCCGGTTTCAGGTCCCAGTCCGGGCCTGACTAATGAAAATAAACTGTAGTTAAGTCCAGTCATTTTATCACTACGAGGTTGGCAATACCACAACATACAATTCGGCATATTTTATTTGAAAATAATTTTCTTTTGCACACACGAGCCCTCCCATATTATATTATTACTAGCTGACCCGACAGACGTTGTCCTATCTTGGCTATGAATATTCTAATGTAAACGCGTGAAGTTAAAATGTTTTTTTCTGAAATTTTCCAATTTTCTGCGAAATTTTCTTAATTTTTTCTTTCTTAAAAAACTTCTCCTGACAATCATAAACACAACAAAAAAAAAATTGCGAAATTGTTCCATCCGTTCACGCGTGATGCGATGACTAAGGGAAATAGGGATTCATTTTTATATATATACTAGCTGCGCCCCGCGGTTTCACCCGCGTAGACCGGGATAAAAATTTAGCGGTATGAAAAATAAATGTTAGCCGATTCTCAGACCTACTCAATATGCTCACAAAATTTCATGAGAATCGGTCAAGCCGTTTCGGAGGAGTACGGGAACGAACATTGTGACACGAGAATTTTATATATATATATATAGATTTTACTCTGCACGAGATATCGAACTAAACTCAGCGAGGTGTGAACCTGCACCCTAACTGCGTAACACACTAACAATCGGAATCGGTTTCATTTTGACAGTTCAACAACATTCATTGCGTTAATTACGGTGTTGAGAAGAAAAATTTTTCGTACTTATGAAGCAATGGATTAGCAATTTGATTCAAAATTATTCAGATTCCGATCGAGTGTCAATTAGGGTGGAGTAGGCACTACCAAGGAGATTTTGGTGTTATTCGCTTTGTCTCGTCTATAGTAAGTATATTTAAATGTCTTTGATTAAGAAGTAAGCAGTATGTATTATTAATTTAAAAGCAGTTATTTTAAGAAAACAGTGTTTATTTTCATAATAACAGCTTAACCTATATTTACAAAACGTTTTATCTCCGAAAATATCTGTGAGTTTATAAAACATATAAGTCATTTTATTAATTTGTTTGTTCAAACAGAAAGCTTAACCTGCAGATCCATTTTATTTATCGATATCATAATAAAAGCACGTCACATCACTAGTCTTCAATCAATTACCTCATTGATTATGCCGTAAGTATTTGAAAATAAGTGCCTTTAATGACATAATTCCGATGACAAACAACACAGGACCCTATTGCCATAGTATAATAATGTTACAGTAGTTTATCTTCATAGAAAACAGCCGAAACAACGCGCTTCGAAATCTCAGTAATTACCAGTACGCAACAGTTCGAGTGCGAGGCAGTTACGCACGGACAGACGCGTATTTATCTACCAAGCGGCCGTAGGTAATTAATTCAAGGTCACTGCCCAGATAAAATACTGTAACTTTATTATTCTGTGCTATTGCTTCGTTATTGCTTCTTTTTAATGAACAGTAGTGATTTTTACTAAATAGTAGTGATTAATCATCGTCCTTTAGTAATTGGTCTTCTATATCAAAGTCCTCAGCCTTCCGTTTCTTTGGCCGCGGTCGCTTGCCCGTTACCATTTCCATTTTCACCTTTTTAGACTGTTTCTTCTTTTCTTTTAGCTGGAGTTTCCTCTTGGCTGCCTTCTCTGGATTGTTTACTTTTTCTTGTAGGAGTAACTGGAAAATAATATCATATTTAGTAGTCCAAGAAATTCTGTCTTGATTAAAAACTGCACTTGAAGCAGGCATTGCAGTACAACAAAAAGTAAATAACTAATTTTCTGCACATTGGTGTACCACTGCATAATTCTTCAAGAGATGCAAGAATCTTTCCTGCGGCATACAATAACATTGAAGGAACAAATAACTTGCATCGTCTTAACACTGTTAAGAGTTCCATCGTGTGATAATTACGACAATTTTGTACAATGTGCAAAATTTTTTGGTTGTGATTTGAATGCCTTGACGCAGAATTCATGAGATGATAATGCAAGCAAAAACATGCTTGTGCAAGTCAAAATTTGCGAAGATTATTGTTACGTATGTGGCCTGCTTAACGCTTTGAAACCTTAACAGGCCGAAGGCCAGTACTAAATAAAACGTAAACAAACCTTTTTCCTCTCAGCCCTCTTTATATTCAGCTTCATCTGTGCCTCAGCAACGAGTTTGCTATACTCGATCTCTCCTATCTTTCTTCGTAACTTCTTGCCAAGTCTGCCAGCCAGTTGCTTGGCGATCGTCGCCGGGGTGGCCGCGTCGCCAGTCGAGAGCTCCCGGACTATTGGCGGGAGAATCACGTCTAGTATTTTATTTACGTCTTCGTTTTCTAAGGAACTAATGACGTGCGTCCACATTGTGAATATTGATGTTCTCTGTAGAAGTAAAAAAGGTATTAATTCATACCAAATAATTAATTAAAGAAGAATAGAATACTCTATATTATGCACACCATTCAAATTACAAATATCAATGTTGAAATTTTACAAAGGGTGATACAATGGGTGGTCTTATTGGGGAAGAAAAGAAGTTGCGTAAGGATAAACTGATGGATTAAATGGATTACAATAAAAGTATATCATGTCATCATGCGTTTGAACAGCCTCCACGAGTGGCTATAATTAAATGAGCGTCCGGTCGACCTACAACTCGTAAGTCGCGGCCGTTACCACTGCCACCACTGATCTATACCAAAGCAAGTCCTACCCCTATTTATGGGTAGTGCACACAGGATAGGTCAACTCAAAGCTGCAATGGCGCTTTCTTCAAAAGGCCCTTCCAGACATGGCCCTGCATTGTTACACTCGCATAAAATCCTAATAATATAATGTTTGGACTTTAAAAGAGACCAATGACCTCCGAGTTTGTTTCGGCATTTCTACTCAGGGAGGGGGACGGGGGAGGGGGGGGAGGAAACGCCGGCGCCATCTATACTACATTTGCAATAAGATTAGACATTTAATGAAACCTTTTTTACAGTCCGTTCAACCGATTTTGACTTCTATTGCGTTAGTGGCATAACAAATGGCAGCTGCAGTAAAACAGTTGGTATTGTAACCACTTTTTTGCCTTTAATGTCATCCTTAGGCCTACGGAATAAAAGTCAAAATTGGTTGAACGGACTGTAAAAAAGGTTTGTTTATGTTTAATCTTATTGTAAATGGAGTATAGTTTCGAAAATATTGACGAGTGAAATTGCCATAAGAGATCTACTTACTGAAATAAACATTTCATTTAATTTCAAACATTTAATTTCAAGAGAAGAAGATTTCAGCGTTTTCTATCATCCGAAACCAGCTAGCTTAATGAATAGGTCATGAAACCTTTTTATAGATATCCAGAAGATAAAGAAGGACATAACATAATTTCGTGTGTGGTGATCAATGCTCGTGCCTTCACGTATAAAAATAGGCATTTGCCCTGCAGTGGGACATTACGAGATAAACATATAATTTACTTACAATATCCATATTACCAGGTGCTCTGGCTACTTCAACGTTGATAGCTCTCCTCAGTTTGAACAGGATCCAGCGGATGTTCATTCTACTTCCCCCCTCGGTGTCGTCGGCGTCTGCCTGAGTCTTCTTGTCGAGCTTGAAACTTGACATCGAGTGCACCAGCTTCAATATTACGAATAATACTGCTGTTGTCTGCAAATACAAATAAGATTTATTAAAATTTACTGCCCTGTGATGAAGTGCTACTGCTGCATCGAGGTCCTAGGTTCGATTCCCAGGTTGGTCAAAGTGTTATTGCGTTTTTCCATCAGGAATTACTCGGTAACAGCCCGGAATCTGGGTTAGTTCCCGGCTGATGGCAATAGGCTCGCCCCTATACATGGCACTTACACATAACTAAAAAGAAAGAAAGAAACCTCTACCTATGTAAATGTTATTAAAATAAATAATGTTATAGCGATAAGAACCATAATAGACAGTAATTGTAGAAAAAAATTACAGTCATAACCTTCATTAGCAGCAATGAGAAGGGGAATTATAATCTTTCCAACCATTTATTTAACTTTTGACATAAGCGCGCCTATGAAGTTCCTTATTCATTGACAGGCAACCACAGATTAAAAAATGCAATGCTTCATGGACGCTGTCTTTTGTTTACTTACATTTTTCTTTAAAATAAAATATCAATGTGTTAAATCGATTAGAACTTCTTCATAAATAAAGTCGATAGTTTTATGAAATCGATTCGGTAACGCATTAAGACATCACTAATTGATTAGTACTCGAGCTATCAAAAGTAAAATAAATGATTGAAAAGATTATTATACCATGTGCAGTTATTGATATCAGATTTTCGCACTACCTTCTTTTATAACGACTTGGTTCCGTCTTTTGAAACTCTTTTTGTCGCTAACATAAAAAACACACATTATTCAGTCAATAAAGAAAGAAAATAAAATACTAATAGGATCCTCACCTGTTCAACCATTTCCTTCGAAGCTCCAGTAGTGTATTGCGCACACAGATCCAACACCAGACTCCTCAGCACATCTTCCGTTTCATCATAAATGAACCCTCTATCACTCTCTACCTTCTTCTTTACAATACCATCCAACTCCTCAGCATCAACGACTGATAACAACTGGCCCAGTACCTTAGCAGATTTCAATCTCACCCACGAATGAGGGTAGGCAAGCAACGCTTTACATTGCAGCGCTATCTCGTCAAATTCATTTACGTACTTCTTATTACTCAAAGACGACGCGCAATGGAACGCAATTTTTTCTATAAGGTTTAATATTTGTATTAAACTGTGGTCTTTTTCCTTCTGTTTGTCTTCATCAGTCTTTTCCTCTGATTGGTCTAGTTTTATTTTTACGAATCTTCCCTCAGTGATGTCGTTGCTAAGTAAAAGGATTTTTCCACTGACTAGGGAAAGGACAGTATTGAGTCGATTCTTGAAGTCCTCCTGTTCTACGTTTACGAAGCGTGTGCTCAGTTGAGCGGCTAGTTCAAAGTGCACTGGCTGTGGAAACAAGGTTTTGATAAGAAAACGTAGAATCTTGGTAAGTTGGTATTGTGTAGAATACTATTCTAAATTTTGATAAAACAGTTTTTTAAGCAAATTCTGGTTGAACAACAGTGATTTTTTTCTCACACTTGTTGTCCCTGTTTTTATTAATAAAACAGACCGAATAACTTATGTCTTCAAAAATACTCCTACATTTAATTTGTCAAAATTCGACAAAATCTATTAAAAAATGTCACTTACCTGATTATCCTGGAAGAACGTCATCACCAGATCAAAGAGCTTGTTCCTCTCCTGTAGAGGGAACCTCTTCAGCATGGCCTCTATGCAGCTGGCGGCAGAAGCACGACATTCAGGCGCGCTGTCGTTGAGCATGCACGCGCCCAGTGCGAGCATGAGGTGGGCACCATGCTTTGATAGTTGTACCTAGAATATCAGAATAGTATGCTTTGCTTAACATTTGAAAAGTATGGTCTATTGAAGTCTATTCTGAAAGAATTTGATGAAAATGTAAACAACATAAACATAACATAACGCAGGCGTGATGTTACCCCTCATTTCGCCAGTTATGTTTAACGCATTCAAAGACACTCACACGAGAAACAACAGAAGCTCCATTGTTATACTCGTAACGCTGATGGGCGTTTAGTGTCCCTCAAAGTATTAAGTCACATGTATTAGGGGGCGAACCTATTGTAAATGATGATGATGGATGCCAATTTGTAGTGCCACTTACAATTTGAGTGCTTTGATTTGATTATTTGAATTCCCGAATTTGTCAATTTAAATCACCTTATAGATGTTTTTCATTTGACAATTGTGGTTAATTTCATAACCTAAATTTTCATCATAGATTTTTCTATTACAATTTAAATGTTATTCAAAGAATAATAAAATTGTTGAAAGTGGTAATATATCAAATTGAAACTTTTAAAAAATACAGATAATTGTTTTATTAATTCCCTTTAGCGAGTGATTACGTACTCGTAAGAATTTAACCTGAACAGGGTTTGTTTACACTTTCATCAGATACTTTTGGAACAGACTATAGCAGTGCAGAGTCCTGACGGACGGAAAAAATGGAGGAAGGGTTTTGCAAGTGACAACAGCTTCTCTGAGCACTTGCTCAAAGGTTTAGTTGGCTAACTGCACAAAGTTGTGCAGTTAGCCTACTAAACCTTTGAGCAAGTTGACGGTGTTGCCTTTTGGAATCAAAGATCTAGAACGCTCAGAGTTAGGCTAAAAATTGAGGGCCAGGGGTCAATACCACACTCGAAAGTAGGTACTCCAGACCTCACGTTTTGTCTAAAAAACCACATTGTTAAATATATTTTTAGTGTACCTATCGAGAATATCAGAAGTAATTATTATGTGTGGTAACATAAAAAAAATCTTATATCGTATCCGGTGGTCTGTTTGATCTAGTTTACGTAAATTATCTTTTTGTGAGAACAAATCTCTTTTCTTCTAATGATCAGCATAATTTTATTCATAACCCAACAACATGAATAATTAATTTCCTTTCTTTTAAAGCTTCATAAAGTCTTAGAATATCAATATTAAATTGTGATTGGATTACTCACAAACGGGCACACAAATTGTAGAACAGACAAGAAATATACAGTACTCAAATTACTTACCACAAGTAACTTATTAATGATCATCTCTAGGAACTTGAGTGAAGACTCTCTACCATGCTGCAGTTCGTAGTTGAGCTGTGACACAAAGAAGTCGATGTACTTCTCCAGCCGTTTGCCAGGAGAGTAGTGCGTTAAGTAGTTGACGAATATCACGCGAGCTTCCTCACTGAAAGGATAACCTTCATTTATACTCGCTAATAATTTCGAAATATCTATACTTATTTAATCCTAAGCAAGTTAAAAAAAATTGCGAGATAAAACAAAAAGTGGTCCAGAATTGAGCCCTGAGGTATTCCCACTAAAACTATAGTGTCCCAGAAAAAGTTGTGCCACATATTATTACTGGCTTTTTGCTGGCTCATTCAAAGATAAGATAGCAATACCACAAATTCTCTGCCCCAGATTCCGCAAACTCTCAGCTTACAAATAAAGGTATTATGTTGTGATGAACGCAGTCAAATGCCTTGGATAGATCACCAAAAATACTAACTGAATATTGTGAGTTCTCCCAGTAATTTATAATGCCAAAGTTATTTCTTATCATTAATAATAATACATGTAATCTGTTATGTTGTACAATAGAGAGTATTCTATCTATTTATCTACATAAAGAACTAAAAGGATATCAAAAGCTACTTACCGAGATCTAGCCGACTCGCTCAGTATACATATCTTGGATACTTTCTCCATAACTTCGTGCAGTTCGTTGGATACTAGTCTAGCTTCTAATATAGCTTTCAACAGAGAGAACGAATTGGATTGCTTCTCGTCATTTTGACAGTCTTCTTCCGCATATAGAAGGAGGGTTTTTAATTGGTCGGCCTCTAGTTTATAGTATTTAACGTTGCGTACTAGTACTGTTACCGCCTGGAAACACAAAATAAGTATCAGTTATAATTTGATGTATCCGATTATAAATGATTGATCACCAGTTTTCAATCTGATGTTATCTCAGGTAAGTATATAGTATAAAGGGTTAAGTAATGGCTAAACGACACCACGAAACTGAGATTTGACCGCAGAATATCACCAAGATTGGAAGTCATTTAAAAAATCTTACCTTAAAAGCAGTCCTAACTAAATGGAAGTTATCATTTTGTTTACTAATTTCAAACGTTGCGTACTTATGTAACGTCAAGAAGATCGTCTTCACAATATCTTGAACCATTTCTTCTAACGTTGGCGTGCTTACTCTGATCGTCCACAAAGTAGCTATACATTTCATCGCAACCGTCGACACCTTTACATGATCACTTTTCAACGCATCAACTAGTAGAGGTATAAGGGGGTCTACAAACGCCCGACAGTCCATTCTTGGCACTTTCTCTCTTTTTAGGATCACGTACAGAATATTCAAACTGAATTCAACCAAAACGTGAGCATTGGCTTTTCCGGAAGTTTTAACATTTTTAGCTTGGGATTCCTTGTTACGTTTCGGCGTTTCAGCAATTAGGAAGCAATCTGGTTTCGCTCTAAGCATTTTCTCTCTCTGCTTTTCAGTTATTTGTCTCTTTGGAGCACCTAAAACGAATTCTGGTATGCTCTCAGAGGCAACTCCATGTAAGAATATGAATAGAGATTCGATATCTATAAACTTATTAGTTACTAGTCCACTTGTAATGTGCATTAGAGCTTCCTGAACTTTTAATACAATTTTCTTTGAATGATGCTTTTGGAGAATATCTTTGAAAGGTATAATTAGATTTATCAGGCACTGCTCAGTTATGTTTTGGGACACTATCATAAGTGTTACGTAACTTTTCTTGCTGGGTTTTGCTTCTGGTGTCTTATAGTGTAGTTTGTCGACTTCTTTCTCTTCTGACAATGCCCCAAAAAGATCGTTAGTGCAAACATCGAGTATGTAATCAAGATTTTCGTTCAGATCTCCAGGTTTAAATTCCGCTTTTAAAGCGTCTAGAACTGTATGTATTGTGGCGACTAAGACATGAACTTGGTATCCTCTGGTTAGCAACAAAGTCAAGTGTTCCAGTAGAACTCCTAAGTACGAGCTTCCAACAGTTAGCATGATCTTCTTAACAATATCACGTGCAGTTATCCTAACTTGCTTTAGAGGTGATTTTAGGAACGAGCAGAGTTTTATGATGATTCTAAAACAGAAATAAAAATAGACAACGTAAATAATAGTTGTAATAAATCGAATTTACGGAAAATTTTATTGATATTCGGAAAAATTTAAACCTATTGTAAGTTCAGAGTAGATTGAGGTAATTGGGGTATAAGATATTTGGGACATAATTTGATAGAATATATTAAAACTTTTAATTAACTTACCCAGGCAGTTGATGTTTAAGCAGATCGCCAGGCAATCTCTGCAACAACTTGACGAGCGCCAGAGCTATTGGTACCCGAAGCATGTCCTCTTGCTGACGATCGAAACCGGTTTTACGACGATTCACCTTATGGGACTCTTCGTGTTCTGTCATTTTTCCGATGGCACTAGAAATAAATAAAATACAAATTAATGTTTTTTTTTTCATATATAGATTGCTCAATATATCTTGGCAACAATTTGACTTACCGGTTTAATTGTGGTAACAATCCAGCCGATAAAGATTTGATAATTCTTTTAGCTACAGACGGCGACACGTTCGTTACTCTCTCAAACGCAGGTACGTTGGTAACCTCTTTACTTGGTTCTTCATCCGCTGCTTCGTCATCTGCTGCCTTTAGTTCACTCTCTTCATCTAAATCTAAATCTTCTTTTATTTCTGTTTCATCTTCCTTATCGCCATCTTCTACTAACTCTTTTGTATTTTCTACATTTTCTTTATTCTCCGACCTTGCCTTAGCCATTTTAAACTTATGCACATTTGTGATCAGTGCTTTTGGCAGTTCAATATTCTTTACTTTTGAGAAATCAAAATGGAAAGCGTCAATAATTCCAACCAATATTCGAGTCAACTGTTTTTGGTGTTCGGAAGAATGTCGCATTTTATTCAAGTAAAGTTTGAGTATAACTTCGTAATGGTACCAAGGCAGCAACCTGCAGCAAGTAGATACGACCTCTATACACGCGTCTATTAAAGTGTTTTTATCTGTATACTTATCATCACAGATGTACATAGATGCTAATGGTAAAATAAAGTTAGTTAATGTCCTAGGAGTAGGGCATTTCGTCATCTTTCTGGCAACTTTGCAGAATTTCAGCAGCGCTCTCACACGTCTGTGCATTTGAAGATGGCACATGTTATCAAAGAAATCTACTTCTCTATCTTCTTTATTAATGAAATGAGCTAAATCGGATATTACTACGTCTGCATCAGGGCATTCTCTTGCTAATTCTCCTAGTAAATTGATGCATTCATTTCTCAACAATTCGTTTTTGGTATCTCTTATACCATTAGAAATTAGCGACAAGACGGTATCCCTTACTAAGAATTGGCCATCAGTTGTTGATCTGTATTTCAAGAGAAGTTTTGGCAGAATCCGTTTCAAACACAGGCCAGCACTGTCACGCAGACCAATGTCTTTCTCAGTACGAATAAAGTAGAAGCAATTGTTGACAATAAGTATTGCAAGGTCTACATCAATTTCGTCCTTTTCTAGTAACTGATATATTTCTTTGTATGCGTCTATTCTTCGGTCAAAATCTGGTTGTTCGATCCATCTCTTGTTGAAAGCATTCATTTCTGCTACCATGTTAGCCATTCTAGTAAGTATATCTTTATTTTTAGGTGCACTTTCAGCTATCGACGTAAGTAATTTCATCAGCAATTTTCTAACCTCTACAGGACCAACTTTGTTGAACAAAACGGCTATATTCTTTATGTATACTTGTGGATTTGTGCTGTGTCCTAGTAAATTTATAATTGTGTTCACAGCATGTTCCATATTTTCTTCCGCCATGTTCATACATACTTTCTTCACTAATATTGGTAGCAGTAAGTTCAATAGTTCGTCACATAGCTCTGGTGACGCTACTAATTCTGTGATTCTTGAGAGAATGAGCAAATCTCTCTTGTTAACAGTGTTAGATTTAGCAGAATTTGCCATTCGTCTTTTCATCACTTCCAATATGCTCGGTATGTGCGGTACCAGAATTTTGCTACCGAAATTGATACCGGTTACATTTTGAGGAGCCTCAACTGTTAAAACATTGAAAGATTCTATTCTAGGTATTTCTTTATCTTCCTCGTCTTCAGTTAAAGTTATTAATTTTTCGATCATATCTAGTATCATATTGACCACACCAGGACTTGTTTTAGGAGCTAGCAGAAGTTTGAAAATAGCTGGGAATGGACTAATAGAATCTTTTTCTGAGCAAGTGATTAGCAAAATATAGTATCGGGGATTTTGACACCACGCATTAAGAAGCCTTAACAGTGCTGTTGGACTATGAATACCTTCAATATGCAACTTTGGCATCAAAGGCCAAATCAATGTCTCATAAATAACAAACAACTCATCCTTATTCCAAGGATATTTGGTAAATTGTTCAAATAGCTTCCTTGTTGTACCCAAAGCAAGTGTGCGGAGGTTTTTCATAACCTTTACATATCCGACATGCACCTTTTCTCCTTGACTTAGGACAACTGCTATAGTAGAACAGATAGCAAAATATATGTTAAAGAGCTGAGATAACACTTCTTCATTCATAGACCCTCCAAAATATTCACGGACTACTTCAAACAGATTCAAAACACTGTGAAGTTTTCCAGGACTGGTAACAGATTTTAAATCTACGTCTGACGCAATTTTTTCAAATATTTCTCGAGGTTTCATATCCAAATACTGTTTGTAGTACGAGAATGCCATTTCAATGAACATTTTAATCTCGTTCTCGTTACAGCCGGCCAAATATCGCATTACAAGCGACCGTCGGTTCTGACCACCACCTTTCTTCTCCGCTACAAGTTTCGACGTCATTTTTCCATAAAGTATTCTTAATATTATTGGCACTACATGTTCTCTGTCCTCAGGCTGAATATTTTTGGCATCTTCAGTTATTTTGAACAGAGTTAGTTCATCTTTGAATTTCTTCTCGTCTACCAAGTTGCACAAATTGCTTTTATATTGAGTGACATTTTTATTTTTATAATTTAGAACACAATCTAAAGCATATTTTTGAAGACCTGGGTTTTTGTGCTTCAAAAATTCCATGTAAAGTTCCCAAAAAACTGGCTCTTTATGCAAAGCTCTTGGGTTCTTAAACTGAGATACTACTTGCATAATATTAATGAGAGTTTTAAATACTATCTTTCCAGAAACAGTTTCTGTGGCATCATCTATTTCTTCAATTATTTCCTCAATATTGTCTGTACTTTCTTCAGGTTTTTCTTCATCAACTTCCATCTTATTCTCTCGTACTTCCATATCAATTTTTAGAGCATTCATGCTATCATTCCTTCTGTATTCTTCTTCAATGAAATTCAAGAACAAGATAACCACATCGCGATTCCTCGCTTCACAAACTTGAATACAATTCGTCATAACCTTCAGAATCAAGTTCCTATAATTGTATAAATCTGGTCTCTCAGATATGCTATTGTAACCAGAGTATAATTTTTTAAGGATTTCGAAATTTGTATCGATTTCATCATCGAAATGAAACTGTTTAAGATTTTTCTTTGCATTCACAAATGAGGATTCAAGAGCTCCATGAAAAGTGGGCCAGAAATCGTCAACACTTAGGGCATTCCCGTAACCCGCAATAAATTCAGTCACGGGTTCCCACAGCAGCTTGAAATTGACATACAAGACACCTAACATGTAATTTAATGCAAAGAGATGGAAGTCGGTATCCTTCGCCAGGGCATACTGACTTGTATTGAAGGTCATTTTCTGCAGCATGTTCAACTGAGCTCTGTACTCCTGTATAGATGGTTTGATGGACTCCACTGAGTAACATATGCTGAAGATTGAAAATTTCTCAACAATACCCCCCACTTCCACTGTTTTGTTTAGTTCCTCTACATTTTCAAATAACTTGTAAATGTGGGTAGTCAGTAGACGAACCTGAAAAGAATTATTTTTCGTAATAAAATTATTTTCTAGCATATTGATTGATTGTAAATGCATAATGTAGAAAACTTTTATGAAATACTTACCACATGAAAAGGCGAAGACACATTCGTTTTCAGATACGAATCAACTAGCGTTAAATATGGATAGGTTAGTCCATGCTCCTGTTCATAAGCTGTCAAATACAGGTCAAGAAGATGCAGTGAGCTAAGGTAATTAGGATCTGCAGCACACGGCAGGATCGCAGGCAACAATGTATCAATATCACAAAACTCCTTAAGCTTCTTACAACTTGATATGTGAATAGCACTTTCAAGCGCCAATGATAACATGAACAAAATCTTTCTAGTACATCTCGACAGTGCAGTTGTATCACAGTGGAATTTGTTCTCTTTAGGCTGATTCTCCAAGTTATAACTTTTCAATATATCCAACAGTTTTGATATCAGCTGACCTAACATTGTCACACAATAGCCAACATCGATTTTCTCTACATGTGGCAAGCAGAATAAAACATTTGTAAGATTAACTGGGTTCTCAACATATTTCTCTATATCTTCAGACAAAACATTTTTAAAATGCTCCATAAAGTTTGGCAGATTCTTCCCAAAGTCTAAGGGATATTTCACCCAGTCAAATAACTTTATACCATTCATAGACAACGGTGATTTCTTCAAGCATATTTTAGTGAGTGTACCGAATGCATCATTATCAAAATTAGATTGAGTAACAAATTTGATGAATGGAGGAAGTATGTGCATATCAAATTGTGAATACTCAATGACATTATGCACAAAGTTGATGAGTATATTTGGGAATGGTAGAGGCAGTAGAACTTTGACGATAATACCAGCATGTTCTTGAGATAAGGACACGTTTGGCGAGAGGAGTAACACAGCACCAATCTGTGCACAAACTTCTAGAACACTTTCTGAAGACTGTTCACAAATAACTTTTATCAACAGGAGCACAAACTGTGGAGGGTTTGTTAGGTACTTCCCCTGTTCGTGTTCTATGACTTGACCAGCAAGTCTGAGAATATATTCTAGTCCTTTACTTTTATCATCATCCTCCTTCAAAATTTCTTCAGTGAACTTTATGATACTTGCCCAAAAGACTCCATACTCTTTGTGTGAAATACTTTGTAGACTGTCCTCTATTGTTTGTGTCAGCGCTTTGAACAGTATTTCTTGTTGTTCTTTATTTTCCTTTAGGTATTGAAGAAGTAGGGGCAGGAATGTTTCTATGCAGCTGTGGAATTTACCCGTAACACCTCGCAGTATTTCAAATATAAGATGACCACAGCCAGAGATAGCCTGGAAAAGATATTTTAGAAAATCATGAATACTCATGACACTATCCCCCTTATTCACAATAATCTAAAAATGCTCTATAAAACTATTTTAGATATAGAAGTGTTTTGTCGACTTCTTTCAAACTCAAATCATAATTTGAAAGAAATTGACAAACCACATCTATAAACTAAAATAGGTATAAACCTATTTTAGTTATAGAAGTGTTTTGTCAATTTCTTACTAAAACGCTCAATAAAGAGCGTTTTAGTTTAGTTTTATGAATAAGGAGGTTCAGCTTTATGTAATCATTTTAATTGAAGTTTATATGTAATACTCGAGTTAAGAATTTTGACACTAGAACTCTACTGTAATTATTTGACAAATACTTACGTCATCATTAGTCTGCAAATAGTTCAGTAGAAGACTGACAAACTTTTTCTTATCCCTTATATCTCTGGCAACAAAAGCAAAGCTTTCAGCTGCAAAATTATTGATATACTGTGGCTGAGACTCACTCAGTAAAGGTATGATCCTCTTTAGTACAACAGCAATATCTTTTTTTAGGTATGGTTTCAGGACTTTGAACAAAAATGCTAGACAGACTAAGGTCCATTCCAGTCTTTCAGCATCCTTGGTGTTTAGAAGTTTTATGAGAATGTCCAGAAACCTTGGGAAGTGTGGGTAAAAGTCCTCTCTTAGATCCTTTGCTACTGATACTAGGATTCTGGAAGAGAATTTATTAGTTCATACAAACCGTTAGAACATAGAAATAAGGTTTTAATCATTCAGTACTGAGTAAAGAGTTTATTAGTGTTAATTATGTTTTAGTACTAACTAAGGTTTTAGTTGCCATAACTTCTTACACTCACCAGTGTAAGAAATTACAATAAAAATAACATACTTCAAAAATTATCCGATTCAGTGAAAATTATTGAATACCAAATAAACAATCTTACTCCAGCAATGGTTGTAGACACAGCTGGTCTTCTAGTTTCAAATATTTCTCCAATACCTCAACCACCTCATCTTTCTTGTGAACAAGCTGTGGCACATTTATAATACCAAAGACTTCCTTCCTGAACTTTTTAAAGTTTTCAGTCAAATTGAGCACATGCCATTTTTGTAGTGCCACAAAGAAATGAGTTTCATTCTCTCCAGGTTGCTGTGCATATGCATGCTCAATGTGATATAGAGCAGCATGACGGATGTCAATAGCATTGATTCGCTCAGCAAAAGGTACAAACTGAAACATAAAATACAAACACATGTGTAAAGTAAAATGAAGCAAAACTAAACTAAACTACCACTACCACTACTAACTAGTCTAAAATCAACATCAACATAATGATAGTAAAATCAGATAAAATAATGTACATATTGTACATTTAAAAGTAAGTAGTGATTATATAGATCACAATATGATCTTAGGCCTACTAATACTACTTAGGCCAAGATTTAATATATATTAATTATTTTACATGTATTTAAGCAATGTAGCTAGCCTTTTTGAACGTAATGTACCTAGTTACTTTATCAAGTGAGAAAGTACCAAGAAACTAGTGAATGATGATGGAAAAATTATAGACAGTTTATAGAAACTCTCACAAACTATTTTCAGCAGAAATGTGATACAAATAGTATTTTAGTTGTTTTTTTTTTCTGTAGTTACTGTCTACCCCCATGGGAAGAAGGCATGAGTTTATGTATGTATGTTATGTGATACAAATCGGACAAAAAATGATAAATCAGAACAATTTTTATACAAAATTCGCACTTAACCTAAAACGCCAAAATATCAATCTATTTTAGTACTTACACGGAAAGTATTTGTAGACTTATGTTTAACAGGTTTACTCTTCATCTTGCGTATATTTATTTAAGGTTTCACCAACTCATTTACTATAAAACGCTAGAAAACTGTTGTAAATAAATCCACAATCCACATGCCGTGAAATGAAAGTTTGTCCGCAAACACATGTCAAATTTTGACATTGGCAGCATGACAAAAATGATGGATAGCTGGATGGGTTGACAGTGACGCAATTGATGTAATATTCTCAGAACAATTTATTTACGAGCATGGACCTAATATTGTATTTTTTTTTTTTTGGCTTCGCACATATTGTATATTAGGTCCATGTTTACAAGTCCTACCAACTTATCTGTGAACTGAAAGAGGACAGCACCGTCGATTCAGTGTTGCTAATTAATATAAGGTGCCCAAAATTGAGTAAGTTTTCAAGAAGGTTTCACATTAGACATAATCGTTTAATAAGAATTACAGTTTTTACAAATTAAAAACAATGATATCTATATAAAAATAATAAAATAAATAATAAGAATTTGATAATTTACAGTTACGTAGGTACGCTAACAGTTTAGTCTCTCAGCAATAAACAATGGCTATATCTAAAAAGTAATTCAATGAAGTGGAAATTCAGCAGATAAAATGTTCCACGGGGGGCATACAAATTTCATATAATGCGAAGTTAAGTAGGTACCTACCCCGCAAGAGGTACCTGGATGTCTAGCATTTAGACCGTACCTAACCCCTAACACCAGATTTGACTAATTATAATTAGCCACTGCTAATTACCACTGCTAGGTACCACTGTACCTAGTGGTAGTGTAGTGTAATAAAAAAAAAACAAATTGCTTTACAATGATTTATTGAAAACCAGGTTTACAGTAATTGTGATCTTTAGATGAACCTGCATACACAACTTCATCCTGGTTGTGAGGCCATACTCCGCTTATTTCCGTACCAATATCATCATTATCACTATCGCTTTCGGTTTCAGTGTCACTTACCACTTCTATAATAAAAGGTTTATCTAAATACAAATCATGTTTTAAGTATTCTCCTTCTAACCTGCGAACGTGTTTCAATGCTGTGCCCACTCATGAACTGTAATAGCGTCAAAAGCTTCTCTAACTAAGCGGGGAATTTCAGATTTTTTGTGCTCAATATTTACATCAGCAACTTTTCTTTTCATTGTGCTCCATACGAGTTCAATGGGATTAAGATCACAGTGATAAGGTGGTAAATATAAGCATTTGTGTCTATTGTCTTCTAAAATGTTTTCAATCTCTTATACAGGTTCAGGCTTGTTTCTGTTAATTATTTCTAAAAGCTGAGGTTTAGTCAAATTCTCTCCGTAGTCAATTTTATTTTGGGTCAACCATAATTGCATATCTTTTTTTAAGGAATTCGTATTTGGGACTTTATTCACACAAATACGGTGATAAGGAGCATTATTCATCACTATTATGGATGGCTCTCGTAAATTAGGCACACGTTTTTCAATAACCCACTTTTTAAAGTTGGTACTATTCATTTCGTCATGATAATCACCACTTTTTGTGTTTGATTTAAACACAAGTAGTGCATTTGTAACAAATCCAGTATCTCCTCCCGCATGAACAATAATATATCTTTGCTCTTTCGATACCGGCTCCAATACTCCGTCTTCACACTCTCCTTGCCAACATTTACCCGATGTATCTAAATAAATTATGGGCCGGGGCTGGGGAGATTTATTATTTTTATCCACTGCATGCTCCAAGCTGATATTTCATTACGCTCCATAAGAACCTTCCGATTGGATTGAGATTTTTTAAAACGAAATCCCACCTTGTGAAGCAGCTTTCGCACTCTCGCTGTCATGTGTAATTTATTTGTATCTTTAAGACCTCTAGAAGCTTTTTAACAGTAGGGGACCTCTTTTTTAGCAGAATAAAATGCATGTACTTTCCTCCGTATAACTCCCATGTCAAAATCATCAACATGCACAAATACACTTTTACGTTTTCTCTCCTTGCCTGGTGTCTGAATTTTTGTACCAGTTTCTTCTGCTGCGTGCCCTTCCTTAACTATTTTTTAAATTAATCCTTGACTCACACCTGAAATAATATATATAATATAAGATAATAAAATAAATGTTAGTAGAAATTTGAAATCTGGCAGGTTAGTTTGCTCACTCACTTAGCAGGTTACCTATTAGATGAACGTTACCGTTACGCTAACCTGCAGCAAGAATAGAAACGAATATTTCGTGGACTTAAATAATTAGTTAAATATTGGGTAATTTATAACAAGAAAGTTGACAACACTAACCTGTCGCTGCCGAAATTCATTTGTATATCTGATTAAATGGAATAATCGGAGCCCTCGCCCGAGCTTCTTCTTCAAAAAAGGTTTTAAACCTTTAGAATAATGTTTCGAGCATCACTTTTAATAGCTTTCGGCATATTTAACTTTATAAATTCAGCAATATCACGACAAAACAACCACAGAACCTGAATGTAGCAGACATTGACAATCGAATGACATTTCGATATGACGGCCGTAGTTCCAATTTTCGCCATTTCACAGATAAGTTGGTAGGAGTGTATTGTTTTAAGGTAATATTGCCACCTTTTTTAAATTATTTTCCGCGTGCTTTGTTTCCACATGGTTTCCACAAAGCAGCAAAATTCAGCAGGGCTTTTTTCATCTTCTTCATTGTCACTTCCTGGAATCCGTGATGTTCGCGTAATAAATGATGAACTTATCAATTTAGATACAAATACTGCGGTATTCGGGGTATTCGTTCATGTGCGGTACCCAGTACAATATTCAAAGACACTCTAGTTCTTATTCAATTTATTCTGCAGAAACCGATTCTGCAGTTATAGGGTCGCGAGAATCTTGGAATAAGTCCTCTTAAAAGTATCTTTCCGATTCGGAAACAAATTCAGCGATCGCTTTTGAACTTTATAGTCAAGGGTGAATCGTAGCAGTCATCAGGCCTTCCATTGAGTAATCTGCTGCAACTGACTTTAAATAATGTAAACGGCCTCCTACCTTCACCGTTCATAGAAAAGGAAAACTCTGATTTAAGTAGGTACAGAGTTACAGACAACAGCACATCAGGTTATACCAAACTGTCTTTCTCCAAATGATTTTAAACCTTGAAATGAAATTGGTTAAGTTCAAAATCGAATGAGCTTTGACAGTTTGTAGTAACTTGACCTGCTGCTGCGTGTGTACCTTAAAAATTACTTTACGTAATTTGGATAAAAAGTGTACTTTACGTAGTGATTTCTTGAACTTAAGGGGAAAGCGCTAAAGTAGCCCGCGAAATTCAAATTTTCTTACGATTTTTGCAATTTGCAGCTCAGTGTCTGGGTGTATGTTGATTAAAGTATGATTCGCCACCTTAACAAATGTATATTTACAGAAGTATAATCATTAAAATCATTAATACAACTCCTTAAGTTAGTATAATCCTCAAATGTCAATATTGCATGAAATAGTCATCCATTAGGATTATATGAACTCAGATAGTTGTATTGATGATTTTGGTGACTATAATTCTTTAAATACAGATTTGTTATGGACGCGAATCATATTCGGATCAACATACAACCTGATACTGACCTGCAAATTGCAAAAACCGTAAGAAAATTTGAATTTCGCGGGCTACCCTGGCGCTTTCAACTTGAGGTTTTTATGACTTGAAGATCCATTTTTTTTTTAATAATATTAAAAATACACTTAAGCCTCGTTCACGGACACGTGGGGCGTCGCGCGGCGCGTTGAGCCGCGCGGCCCGCACTAAATTCAAACATAGGGCGTTTATATGTGCATCCACACTGCCAGCCTAGCGCGGTTGCGACGACATACGCCGCGCCATCGCGCCCGCCTCAGACCCTAGTCACCGCGCAATCACAGTGGACGCACACTAAGAGACCGTTTACGGAGAAGCGATTTTACACGCATTTGTTTGAATTATAGAGTCGCATGTGGCGGATGAAGCGACGGGCGACGCCGTGGCAGACGCGGCGGGTTTCTTCGGTTTAACTTCTACAGAACATACTCGTACTATATGAACCCGCGTGTGGCGCCGCGTGCGACACTACGAGCGCCACCGCGTGCGCCGTTCGAGCACCACCGCTTGCACCGCCGCATGCGTGCCATAAACGGAGAAAACGTTTGACGCCCCGCAGTCCGCCCCGCGCACCGCGCCGCCTGACGCCCCGCATGTCCGTAAACGAGGCCTTAGGGGGGATCCGCAGTAATAGCCGCTAAATTCAAATTTTCTTACGTTTTTTGCAATTTGCAGGTCAGTATCAGCACAGTCTATACGTCATACATTCGTCCGACGAAGCCGTCTAGACAGGACAATCATGCGGGGTGTGAGGGGCGAGACGCGGGAGGTACGAGACCGAGCTGCATACTTCCACAGTGTTAGTAGCTCGGTACATAATTTTCAGGGCTATCGTGTTGATTTTATTATTATTATTTAATTTACGTACACGGAAAAATACAGAGATACAACATAGTAACATTTGAGGGTAGCAGGACACTTACGCAAAAGACATTTCCGCGAAAGATACTTGCACGAACCCACTTGCGCAAAAAGACATTTCCGCGAATGGACTTTTGCGCGAACGGACTTTTGCGCGAAAGACACTTGCGCGACAAGACATATCCGCGATTGGACTTTTGCGCGCATGGAGGTTTGCGCGCAAGGCACTTGCGCGAAGGACACTTGCGCGAATCCGCTTGCGCGAAAGACACTTGCGCGAATCCACTTGCGCGTTAGGACAGTTGCGCGAAAAAGTTGCGGAAATGAGATTTCTTCATAATATCACGCCTGTATTCTTTCAAAGGGTTGGGCAGTGATGTCAGTACATTTTAATTTTTTTTTACTTATTTATTTATACAGAAAAATACATTTGAGTGCCTACTTATTTTATTAAGTTTTTTTTTCGAATTATCTTATTATTTTCTTTGCTTTAGTTTATTTTTATGTTTTTTCGACATCGGTGTTATTTTTATGGTATTTGAAGTCGCTGAAAACGATAGTGGGGTCAAAATGAAAATCCAAGATGGCGGCTGCAAAAGTTTTCAAAATTTTCGTCATGGGTGTCATTTTCATGGTTCTTGAAGTCTCTGAAAACGATAATGAGGTCAAAATGAAAATCCAAGATGGCGGCTGCGAAAGTTTTCAAATTTTTCGTCATGGGTGTCATTTTCATGGTTTTTGAGGTCGGTGAAAACGATAGTGGGGTCAAAATCAAAATGGATTTTGACAAAAAAATATAATGTGTCGCAGTCGTCATCTTGGATTTTGATTTTGACCTCACTATAGGCTTTACCGTCCTCGAAAACCATGCAAACGATACCCATGACGAAAAATTTGGAAATTTTCGCAGCCGCCATCTTGAATTTTGATTTTAACCCCGTTATCGTTATCAGCGACCTCAAAAACCATGAGAATGACATCCATGTCGAAAAAAAATAAACTAAAGAGAAAAATAATAAAATAATTAGAATAAAAAACTTAAGAAATAAGCAGGCACTCAAATTTCGTTTATAATAATAATAATGTTGATGACGATGTTGATCTCAAATAAACAAATTAATTAATTAATATCGTTAATTTGGTACAACCCTTGCTGTTGCGACAATGTCTAGACGTTGACGGCATTTACCACGAGATTAAAGGCGTCGTCCTACTGTAGGTTTTTATACTGTGGTATCAGTTTGTATGTTGATAAAATTATGACACGCGGCTATAACAAATATGTATTTAAATAATTATCAAAGCTTAAGAATCATCAATACATCTGTTTAAGTTAGCTTTCTTCTCTTCTCTAGTTTGATTTCGGAAATCATGACATTTTGGAACAAATCTAATGGATGTTCCGGATTGGCGCAAAAACGGCTGAACGGATTTAGATGCAATTTGGCACACAGATACTACTACCGGCTCTTTGTGTTAGTGCAGGTTATAAAAGATAGTTTATAACCTGCACTAACACAAAGAGTACTTTTAATGCCGGTAGTAATTCCCGTGGGATATTTTCCTACATCCACGAGGGTGAAGCCGCGGGCAAAAGCTGGTAAGCTTTAAATTAAATAAAAATTATAGCGATATAATATTTACATTTAATTTAATTTTTAGTGGTGTCCGGGACAAAAACTCCATGTTACCCTTTCCGGGGTTTTTGAAATTTTTGTCCGGTGACCGGTGTCGACTATTTATCTGATGGCAGCCCCTACCCCAACTGCACAAAGTTTTTCTTTTCTTTTCCAATCTGCACAAATAGCTGTCAGTGTTAGCCTGTCAACACCAGCTGACTGATAAGGTATTTTGTTTTTCCGTTTTTCCATTTACGCTAACAATTTTTGTATAAAAAACATTAAATTAATAAGCGGGATACCCAATTACACATTAGTTAACATTTTTCTTGATAAATCAACAAGATGCTCGCCAGGTTTGTAAATTCCTTGCCGAACAGCTTATCACAGCAAATCACGAAGTTTTATTTCAAAGGTATTTTATTATTCATCGATTTATATCTCTGTTATTATTATTATTTCTTGACCTATTCTCTGTCTACGTTTTATCTTATGGATGACAATAGCAAGCTCCTACTCTTTCAAACCTTTTTATCCATTTGTTTTCGTATAGTGTCCACATATAATAAAATAGGACATAAAAACGTAAAAAAAAAATACTGTTGGCAGGATATGAAAATCACGTTTTATAAAAATTTTTAGTTTTTGTGCGTTTTGGCTTATTGAGGCTGCAGAGATGAACAAAATGGACAAATTGAAATGGCGAAAGAATAGTAATAAATCCCATTGAACCTTTTGTCTATTTTAGTGGAACAGTCTTAAATAAAAACCAATAAGTAGTTTTTATCATAGAAAGCTTGTAATAAAGATAAGCCAGGCCACTAAACATTACATCTTTATTTTTCATAGTCTTATCTTGTTTGTATAAATATAAAACTGTTGTTGTTCAAATTTTATTATATATTACCTATCTGTATGCTGCATGTTGCACTCTGCTGCGGGGCATATATCATTTCTAGTTCATGGAATTTAATCTGCTAAGGTTCAGGTTAGGCTATAGTGAGTCTCATGGTTAACCTATTTTTGTCCATCTCTCATACAAAAAAATATATGTACCAGCTAAATCCTACTTTAGCTTTTACCTCTAATACCTAACCAGTGAATATAATATTTTCATGCAGGTGTAATGGGACTTCAAATCATATTCATTAAGGACGCTGTTACAAATGGTTAGTCAAATCAATACTTTTTTTACACAAAAGTATGTTTATTAAATAAAATCCTTTACATTCTCAAAATGTTTTTTGGCCAAACGGTCGATAGATGTGCATGGTACGATTCTGTACTATAAATATAATTTTAGATAGGTACAGTCTCTCAATAATTGTACCAGAGTGAAAATTTTTACTTCGGTACATTTATTGAGAAAATGTACCTATTTAAAATTATATTTATAGTTCAGAATCGTACCATGCACATCTATCAACAGTTTGGGCAAAAAAAAAATTTAAGAATGTAAAGCGTTCTATTTAATAAACATACTTTTGTGTAAAAAAGTAATGATTTGACTACCCATTTGTAACAGCGTCCTTAACTTACCTAACTGTCAGACAATTCACACAAGGGTGAAGTTAATGAAAAAATAATCAATGTTTCAGTACTAGCTCGAAATCAGCGAGACGCACACAGCTATCCTGAATATAATCAATTCCCAACCATGGATGTGCAGATACTGCCAGCTCTTCAGGATAACTACATGTACCTGCTTGTGGATAGAGTCACAAATGATGCCGCTATCATAGACCCAGTTGATCCCAACACAGTGATACAAGCAGCCGCTAATTGTAATGCCAGGCTTACTACAGTTTTGACCACTCATCATCACTGGTGAGTTTTGATTTGTTATGTATTTCCAAAAGCACAAAACTTATATTTAATTTAAATTTATACACAAAAGATATTCAAATTAAATACAATTAAATACACAAAGAAATAATTTCTACCTTCATCTATTCTTATCTTATTATTATTATATTCTCTATAAACCAAAAGTAGCCTTAATTAACAGTTACAAAGCCTGTCAATTTTATTATTGAACCCCCAAAACAATAGACACCTTTTAAGTATTGTTTATCTTCCAGGGATCATGCTGGTGGCAATGAAGCCCTAGTCAATATGATTTCTGGCCTCCAAGTTTATGGAGGAGATGACCGCATTGGTGCTTTAACAAAAAGAGTGGAGCACAATACTATATTGAATGTTGGGAACTTGTTAGTCCAATGCTTGTTCACTCCCTGCCACACTAAAGGCCATATGTGTTACTTTGTGACTACACCCGAGGTAGGCTCAGAGGCTGTATTGTTTACAGGTAATATTAAATTTATTTTATGAGTTATACACGTACATGCAACCGCGACACAGCTGCTTGTCTGGCACAGCACCAGAAGCGGCCATCGGCACTACTCTTTTAACTCGAGTAATTTAGCGATCAAAGCGGCATTAATTTTTTTTATATTAGTCAAAATCCCTACTCAGTCCTTATTTCTTAAATTGCTAGTTCATAGTAGTTGCGCTGTACATAGCCATTGATCATCAATAGCAACTGAGCCTTAACATAGTAAACAACTGTGATTACAATTCCAGGTGACACCTTATTCTTAGGTGGTTGTGGAAAATTCTTTGAAGGCACTGCTGAACAGATGTTCAAAGCAATGGCAATCCTACGCAGTCTCCCAGACGAAACTAAGGTGTACTGTGGCCATGAGTATACATTGCAAAATCTTAAGTTTGCGGCACACGTCGAACCAAATAATAAAGAAATAATTAAAAAATTGGCTTGGGCGCAAATGAGGCGGGATGAGGGGAAACCTACGGTAAGTGGCCTCATATAAGCATAATTTTAGATTATTCAGAGATGAACGTCGAATTGGTTGTGGCCAAAGATTTAAATTGTGGCAGTGTCACTAACAAGTTTGGTTGCTCATAATAATTTTACTGAGAGAAAACCAGAGCGTATATGAGCTTGTAATTTTTATGGTACCTATGCATAATATAGAATATATTCTATTCTTTTCTACATTTACATTCAATACAACAGTCCTAAACACACACACATACACTGGATGGATATAATTGCGACAGGTCATGAGTATAATCTGCGACTCCCGCATTCCCACAAACTTAAAGGGAATAAAAAAAACAATGGTAAGACCACAGATCTGCTGTTTTGATGGATCAAAATGTTGGCCACAAAAAAGATGAATGAAAGGCAATTGCTTGCAGCTGATATGAGAATGATAAGAGGAATGTGTGGTGTTACGCGAATGGATAGAATAAGAAATGAGTACATAAGAGAAAGTCTAAATCCACATTTAGACTTTCTCTTATGTACTCATTTCACTGGTGCCACCACCAGTGACCGAAACGTTATGTGGAAAGGTTTTGGAGTATGAATGTGGATGGCTGTAAGAGGGGAAGGCCAAAGAAATAATGGTTGAACTGTGTGAAAGATGATATGGATGGCTAGAAAGGGGGTGACTAGCGAGATAACGACTAATAGAGAAATATGATGGAAGAAAAAGAGATGTTGCGTTGACCCCAAATAAATTGAGATAAGGGTACTATATAAGTCGATGGATGAGGGCAGGAGAATGATAACAACACAGTCCCTAGACAAGACCACTCAAATGAAATCCTCATTTCTTTCTACAGGTGCCTTCAACAATAGGCGAAGAGAAGAAGTACAATCCATTTATGAGGGTGAGTGAGACGCCGGTCATGAGGCATGTAAATTCGACTGCTCCCATCGACACCATGAACAAAATTAGGGCGGAGAAAGATAGCTGGCAAGCATAAATTACAACAGTTCATGATTTTTTGGTTGTTGTGCATGCATTCGACCGCACATCAGTGGTAGATATAGTGTGCGCGCAACTGCTAGTCACCACCTGAGGTAGGTATGCTCATATACCTCAGGCGGGTGGTGAGACGGGGGAGGTCGACAAACGTCAGGCATGCGCGTCCTGTCAATCTCGCTCTCCCCCGTCTCACCGCTCACATACCTCGGCGGAGACTAGCACTTGCGCGCACACTATAACACTTGGACTACGAAAGTCACCCTTACTGCTACAATATAAAAGCGCTGTCAATGTCAAATACTTACCACTGATATGCGGTTGACTGTACAGATAAATTAAATGTAAGTATTACCTATCTACTTCAAGAGAAAACAAGAATAAACAGAATAAGGTTACACTAGACACTATAACATTATTAATTTATACCAAATATTCGTAAGGTTCGGTCTAAAATATTATTATACAAATACATAAACCAAAACAACTGTATATTTATTTATTGCTATTTAATTTTTTACATAAATACGCTACCATTTACTGTGGCCCAATTAGGTAGTGTAGTTAATTAACAATTCATGAAATAATTTACAACGTGTAAATATCCATGCCATACAAAATTTACAAATTAAAATCATAACACGTTTAATGTTACTCTTGCGAACTCGCTCGCTAGGTGAACATGAGAAAAGATCTATTCTCTCGGCAACCAAAAGTGTGCGTATTGTTTTCGTCAGGATAAATATTAGTAAGTACTAGCGTTTACCCGCGGCTTCGCCCGCGTGAAGGCGGGAATGTACTATCGGGGTAAAAAGAACCCTGTGTCTTAACACAGATCATGGTCCAGCTGTGTGCCAAATTTCATCAATATCTTTTCAAGGTAACAGACGAGAGTTACAATCGCATTTTTTTCTCAAATAATGTTTAATAAGTAGCGCAAATTCAGACCCGTTACTGAGAAATGCTATCGACAGATATCGGCTCGGACCGCATACAGTTCTTTTGATAATAGATGGCGCCACGTGTCTTTCGAATCATGATTGAATAACATTATATCAAGTAGAGTACCTACAACCCGAATTGATTGTCTAATTCTAAATTAACGCGAGCGAAGCCTCGGACAAAACCTAGTATTAAATAAATATGTCCCAGGGTATTTAAGGTGAAGATGCTAAAAGGAACGACCTGGCGAAAGATATATATAGAAATACAATATTTTCCACAATTTAAAAAGAAAGTAAAATTCCACATAATGAAAAGTTTTCCAATTATCTTGGTCTTAAGTATTTCATACTTTCCTACTCTGAATATTTACAAAAGCTTTAATATTAATAACTAGCCGACTGTCAGACGTTGTGCTGTCCTTATTTCAATAATTCATACAAACAGGGACGTTAAATTTTTCCCGAATTTGAAGATATTCCGGAAAACTTTTCCAATTTTCCTTTCCCTATGAACCTGATTCGGACTATTACAAACATTTTAAAACAAAAATTTGCCAAATCGGTTCAGCCGTTCTGGAGTTATGCGCTTACCAACGAACATTTTTATTCATTACATTTCATTTTTATAGGTACACGAACTAACGTATTCACAACAAACAAAAAAAGTCATTTTATGCTTTCAATAGCAACTGTGATAGAAACTGTTTTGATTTGCAGATTAACAAGTACCTACTTATATAAAAAAAATATTTACCTATGTCTATTTAACTCGATATCTTTTAGAATATCTTTCACTCTAAAACTGCTTGCTCCCTAAAATGTTTATACAAACATTTGATAAGTGAAAGCAAGTAGCAGTGGAGGAGAGTGCAATTTATGTCTTAAACCATAAACCATATTTATAATATTAGTACCTACCTATGGATTACTTAGATACAGTACGACACAACTTGAGATGTAGCATAAGCAAAATTCGTAAAACCGATCACGATCCGAACTGAGTGCGCCTTCAACATCACCAATCTTTATTACTGCTTTAGGCGAAAATGATATTTACGCATACGCAATAACTTTTAAGGTCATATAGCCAAATATATTCGTAAAATTGAAATGATTGAATGCAAATTTTCAAATCTATGCTACATCTAAGTTGTGTCGTACTGTACCGAATTATGAGTATTTCGGGCACAATAAAATAAGTTCGAATTTATCTATGTACGCACGGCTATACAATTCCAGTATAAGCTGATCTCGCATTGGATAGGATTTCCTTACAATGAGAGGTCAATGTAAACTGGAAATGTATAAATTGATGTGTAGCCGTGTACAGACGCCAGCAGGTCAAGTCACCCGAATCTCAAATTTTCCCAATCGACCTTGAACCTAATGCTTTAGCGATAAAGACGAAAATTTATTAAAGAAATTTGTCAGATTGTAGTAGCTTGATGTGCTGGCGTCTGTACAAACAGTAGCAGGCATCGATATAAAAACTACCTACGCAGTAATATATAAGCCAATGGTAGGGTAGCAGGTCAACTACAAACTGTCACAATTGTCCGTCATCATTTAAAAGTTTAAAATCATTTGGAGAAATTTGACAATTTGGTATAACGATGTGCTGTTGTCTGTACTTATGTCTACTACTTATACTTAGTATCTGTATAATATGGCCAGGGTATTCATTTAGTTTCTCATACTTACTATTTTTTTTATTTTTATTGTTACTAAATTTATGGTGGTATAAAATTGGAATGAATAATAAATTATTGTCCAACTTATTTATCGAGTTTTTTTTTTTGTTCAAATATTGCTGTAACAAAAGGCAAACAAAAAAATTATTTTGCTTATTTCTACTTAGCATACATAAACTTAATTTTGTGTACCTAAATTAGGATGGTTTTTTATTATAAGTTGTTTCAAATTTGTATTATAATTATCTTATAGTAGGTAAAAAGGAGGAGGTTCTCAATTCGACACATTTTTTTTTTTTTAATGTATCACCACGCCTACCTTTTTAAGTCTTCAGGTTTCAAAACTTTTTGTTTTGTTCAAGAGGATACCTCAGTTGGTCCCTTAACAAGATTATTAACTTTGCTTGGGTAGTTTTTGAGTTAGCTTCAATAATACGTTTTTTTTTTCCTCACTTTTTAGGTGGAGGATGTTCTAGTTTCTGATACAGGTAGTGGTATTAGAATTTGTGTGGGGTAAGTACCACAACTAAAAAGTGAAAAATAAAAACTTTTACAAAAAAAAAAAAAATAGAATCGACTTCCAAAAACAACACTACAAAGTGAAATATATTTTCGGAAGTCGGTGGTAAAAAACGAAAATACATTTAACCAGACACCGACTTCCGAAATTAAAGTTATTTTTCACTTTGTTTTGTAGTATTGTTTTTGGAAGTCTGTTGTAGTTTTTTTTAGAATTTATTTGCAATAAAACTAAAATGCCCAAAACAAACCAACAACAATTATTACACCTACAGCTTCTGTCCAATACATTTTTTCTTTGAATGTTATGGGGTTATTCTCACTTCGTACCGCGTTCGCAGTTGGTCCCATTCGCACTGGGTCCCATTCGCACTTAGTCCCATGCAAGTAGTTTGTAAGGGAAGAGGTAGGTAGTGTTATACAGGGTGTTTGGTGCATCGTTTGCCAAATTGAATTGGCCGAAAGAAGAGGTCATTTGCTATCGCTTCAGGCTCAAGTACTCATTTTTGGCCACACCGGTTTTTTTATTACAACTTTCTAATTTTTATTTTGAAAAAATCCAAAACTCAGCATTAAAGCTTAAATTAAAAAAAAGTTTTAAGTGTAGTCGTCAAATTTCATTTTTATTTACATATGTACTGTTGTATGGCTCTATCAAATTTAAAATTACTTGCCAGTTACATCTAGTTTTTTTTTAATAAATCACAAAGTTTTTGGAAAAATAAAAAATGAACTTAAAACTCAACTTTAAATAGCTATAAAAAAAAACTAAAAGCGATCGGGATCTTCGAATTATTTTAAAAAGTTCTCTAGTCTATCCCCTTTCCAACGGTATGCAATGTGTTAAAAAACTCTTTTAATATCTTTAATAATTAGCTAAATGTGTAGTCGAGACACATCAGGCTGATATTGGATATTACGTTTAAAACACTAGTTTTCGCATAAATTACATGCTATTAGTAGATAGATACTGTTATCTCACGTCTTACGTAGTCTCTTATCTCGTTCTTACATAGGGAACTTTCCTCGAAATTGAAAAAAAAATACATTATTACAAAAATAATCATTTATTAATAAGTAATTTAATTACATACTAATCTTACAAGTCTTGTTCAAACTGTCTACCACTATTGCGTATGCACGCGCGACATCTTCGTCTTATCTCAACTGTAGTGGTGCGTAAACGCATTTCTGCTTTGATCGTCATGAAAGCCGCCTCAATGCGTTGGACTAAATCATCTCTTGTCTCAACTTCCGTGGCGTAGACGAGTTCTTTGGCCCGTCCCCAGACGTAAAAATCCAACGGAGTTAAGTCTGGAGAACGTGGAGGCCAAGGAATAGGGCCATCCCTCCCAATCCATGAGTCCGGGAATGCATCATTCAAGTACTCCCTGAAGGTTATTCTCCAATGAGCGGGACAACCGTCATGTTGGAAAACAAAAGACCTGTCTTCACTGAAAATTGGCAAATCAGCTAATAATAAGGGCAACTCTGTTTGCAGAAATTCTAATTCTTGTAAGATTAGTATGTAATTAAATTACTTATTAATAAATGATTATTTTTGTAATAATGTATTTTTTTTTCAATTTCGAGGAAAGTTCCCTATGTAAGAACGAGATAAGAGACTACGTAAGACGTGAGATAACAGTATCTATCTACTAATAGCATGTAATTTATGCGAAAACTAGTGTTTTAAACGTAATATCCAATATCAGCCTGATGTGTCTCGACTACACATTTAGCTAATTATTAAAGATATTAAAAGAGTTTTTTAACACATTACATACCGTTGGAAAGGGGATAGACTAGAGAACTTTTTAAAATAATTCGAAGATCCCGATCGCTTTTAGTTTTTTTTTTATAGCTATTTAAAGTTGAGTTTTAAGTTCATTTTTTATTTTTCCAAAAACTTTGTGATTTATTAAAAAAAAACTAGATGTAACTGGCAAGTAATTTTAAATTTGATAGAGCCATACAACAGTACATATGTAAATAAAAATGAAATTTGACGACTACACTTAAAACTTTTTTTTAATTTAAGCTTTAATGCTGAGTTTTGGATTTTTTCAAAATAAAAATTAGAAAGTTGTAATAAAAAAACCGGTGTGGCCAAAAATGAGTACTTGAGCCTGAAGCGATAGCAAATGACCTCTTCTTTCGGCCAATTCAATTTGGCAAACGATGCACCAAACACCCTGTATAACATCACGCTACGACCAATAGGAGCGGAGGATCAATGAAAATGTTGCAAAAACTTGAAAAAATATTTCTTTTGAGAGCTTCCGTTGCAGCTGCGTAAACGGTTAAAGTTACGCAAAAATCATGTATCACGGAATTGTTCCCCTTTAAAAGTTCTAAAAAAAAAAGTCCCCGACAGCATACGTCTATATTTTAAGATTGACTCACTGTAACCTTTTTTATATTAATCTTTGTTCTAAAATAATTAATTATTTGCGAAGGTGTTTTTATTAACATGAACAAAACGCACAAACACAAAACAACAACATACAACAACACATGGACAAAATTGCCCTTGACATCATTAGATTCAATTAAATTTTAGGAGATGCCTACAAATTTGTACGGAACCCTCGGTGCTCGAGTCCGACTCGCACTTGACCGGTTTTTTATAAATCCAACCCACTTTGGTCCACAAACCTACCTCTTCCCTTACAAACTACTTGCATGGGACTAAGTGCGAATGGGACCCAGTGCGAATGGCACCAAGTGCAAATGGGAGCACTGCGAATGCGGTACGAAGTGCGAATAACCCAATGTTAAATGCGCTTAATTTGTGTAGAAAAATGTTACAAGTAAGTAATACCTACCTAAATACTGTTCAATCAATTTTAAAGCTATTATGTGCGAGTTGCACTATCAGTTTGCAGTATCAGTTGGAAAAACTAGTGTTTTTTTAATCGCATTGTTGATAATTAGTTAACTTGTATTTTTTGCGTTTGAGATAAATTTAAAAAACCGGCCAAGTGCGTGTAGGACCACGCACAATGAAAGGTTCCGTAGTGGGGGATGAATTTATCCCAAGAACAAACTTAACAATGTAGTTGAACATGTTCTCCCATACATTTCAACTGTAAATAGGTATAAGTTTGTACTCACAATACTGAGAGATTTACCTTTTATCATGTTATTTTAGGACCACCAGATGATAGGTTTTTCTGTAATCTACAGGTAAAGAACTATTTTCTGTATTTTTTTTTTTATTTTAGGCTCAGTAGTTTCGGAAATAAGGTAGGGGGAATGGTCAATTTTTAAAAAAATTTCTGTATTTTTAACAGACTTCAAAAAAGGGGGTTTTGTATTCAACTCGTATGTTGTATTTGTTTGTCGATTTTCTCAAAAACTTATGAACCAGTTTTAATGATTTTTTCACTAACGTGATCTACATACTTTAAGTTATATTATCTGTGAACACATTAAAATACTATTATGTGTTCTTGATCATATTTTAAAAATGTAGATTTATATTGTGGTGAGAAATAAACCCTTTAAAGGTATAAAGGTACTGCATCTCCGGCATTTCTGAGCCGATATTGATGATTCTTCTTTTCGTTCGTTTTGGGCTTACTTATGTAATTATATATTCAACTAAAACTGGAAAAATGAATTTACTTTAAAAAAAAAAGTAAAAACTGACTTCAAAAACCAAAAACAAATAAAATAACTTTCATAAAAAACTTATCGGCTTCTGAAGTCGGTGTCTTCAATTCTTCAATGCACCTTAGCTTGGCACCAACTTCAGAAAAAGTGAAGTGTTAATTTTTAAGATCAACTCAAATCAAAACAACAAATTGATTGGATAAGGTTTAACAATGTAATAAAAATATTATTAAGCATATTAATGCTTGCTCAAAAACCTTCTGGGCTCCACTACCATAATATGCCTTTTCATTTGATATCACACGGTACCTAAAGTTAGCAAATTTTTTTTTTAAATTTTCTTATTTGCCTCCCATAGTCAAAATTCATTTATTTACGTTACACATCCGTGTTTGGGTCACAGAAATTAATAAGTGTACCAAATTTGAATTTAATCAGCCCACCTATTAGAGTAGGAGCCATTGGCTGTGACAGACGGACAGGCACATGATGACAGACATCTGGGGGTTATCTCACTACTTAAAGATTTTCTTCTAATCTGAGAAAATAAAATCAAATCTTCTTACGAAATACTGTTTAATAGTAAACCTAATCTTAAAGCTGATGATCACAAGAAAATTAAGTGCTATTATGGGTTGGTGTTGGTAATTGTCATTGTTCCTTCTTTATGTAGGCCGACATTTGTTCTGCATACTTTTCCTTTGACCTCTCAAACATTGCCACATATACCTAAAACAATACAATGTGAATTTAGAAAAAAAAAAATATTTGAAAATTGAATTATGTATTGTGTAAAAAGTACCATCTGATTACAATAGGTCAATATTAAACTCTTGTCTTTGCCTGGTAAATTGATAAATAATTGAGAATTTATAATTCAAATTAAATAGGAATCTAATTTTGTTATTTAGAATTTAAAACTTTGATCATTCAAGCATGTTCTAAGAATCTTACTATTAAGGACTTCTTGTGGTAGAAAATAAATAAATAATTATTTCAAATATTTTACCCTCTTTTCTTCATTATTGAGTGCTCTCCACCGAGAAGCCAATTGTCTGGTGACCTCCTGCTTAGACGGCTCTGACCCCAACTCCGAGTTAGCCTCAGCTACAACCAGAGGCCGCTGTTCTTGGCAAAATTGGAAGAATGCATTGCAAGGCTTTTTGGGAGCATTAGGATCTCTTTCAGGCTACAAATAAATATTTACATTAAAAAACTCACCAGAGGTGCACATGGACAGGGTTCCATAGTTGGGATGAATATTTATGCTGAACACAGTATTCATTTTATTAACTGCAGTAATAAGTTGGTAGAACTGCAGACATTTGCAGTGATCCACTTTTCAACTTTAATACTAAGGTAATAAGGAGCTTGTGGCTAAGTAATAACAACCGCATGGGTCGATCCCTCAGGTTAAGCTACGCTTGCCGGGGTCGGTCCGTGGATGGGTGACCATCTTTACATACCGAGACTCCTCCGTGCCTCAGAAAGCATGTTAAGCCGTTAGTCCCGGCTGTCATTTGTTGATCTTTGACAGACATTATGAGTCGTCAGAAGCCCAAAAGTCTGACAACCAGTCTTACTAAGAGGTATTGTATTATTACCCAGTTAATGGGTTGTGGAGGTCAGATAGGCAGTCGCTCTATGTAAAATACTGGTATTCAGCTGCATCCAGTTAATTTGGCTACAGAACCCTAAAAAGGTGTCCACTAAAAAGTTAAAATGATATGTTACATTCACAAAGGCTCGAGTTTGTAAACAATATATTCAGTAGTAAGTACCTTATCTGCTTTGCTTTTCCTTTTAGGTCCAGGTTTCTTGGCACTACTAGCATTCTGCTTGTCTGCTTGTTTGGACACAGCTTGTGTTTTCCCTCCCGCGCGAGGTGGTCGTACTATCACCTCGGGCTTAGTTTCAACCTCCAAACATGCAGTTCTGAACTGATCGCCATGACTATCCAATCTGCCCACCAACAATTTAATGTCCTTCCGGTAGCGTTTCGTTATTTTCTTCGCTTCATGTATTCTGCAACAGTTATTAGAGGCTAGCTCATACACAAATAGCGATTAGCAACAGAAAACAAGCTGAAAACACAAACCTATTGATAATTCTTTCGTTATCCTGTTGTAAGACTTCACATCGCTCCAACAACAGTTGGTATTTACGCCTGTAAATTTCCTCTTCGGATGGTAAACTAACCATATCATCTGAGTCGTCAGAAATCGAGTTAATCTGTTGGACTGTCATTTTAATTTATTTCACAGCATCAAAGTTCAACGCGATCAAATTCTTTTTATTTAGCTGTCGGCTGTCAAACAAAATGTCAACTGGTAAACTGGTTTTATTTTAATTATCTTTAGGTTGGTACCATCCTCCTATATACATACAAATGTACTCTGTGGTTGGTACTTCTCCTCTTGTATAAAACAACACAAAAAAAGAATTTTGTACTCTCATTGTAGCCAATGTAATAAAGCGATGTTGCCATCTTTTTTATTTATGCTAAGCTGCAGCCTGCATCATGCTCAAAGACTAGTATACTGGGTAATCATGCTGCTCATATTTTTAGAAGAAAGCAAAACCTTAATTTATTTACAAATAATTTAAAATCACATAATAATCCAATGCTTTTAGCCAATTTTACACAACTATCACACATTTTATGCTTTTGTTCCGTGGCTTGTGTGGAACATGAAAAATTCGGATAGAAACATAGCCACTGAAAACAATTAATGATTTATTAAAATCTTTAACAGTAGGTACCTAAGCATAGGCGCAATTTAATTTTATGAACTTTATTTTCAGAACTTAAGGAGGATGCGCTAAGGTAGCCCACGAAATTCAATTGTCCTTATGTTTTTTGCAATTTGCAGGTCAGGTCAGGTCGTATGTTGATTAAAATATGATTCGCGGCCGTAACTAACATGGCTTTACAGAATTATAATCATTAAAATCTGCAATACAATTGCATAAGTTAGAATTGACCTAAAACCTCATGATTTCATGAATACGCTAGATTTGAGGTCAATTCTAACTTATGGAGTTGTATTGCTGATTCTAATGATTATAATTCTGTAAAGCCATATTAGTTACGGTCGCGAATCATATTTTAAACAACATACAACCTGACACTGACCTGCTAATTGCAAAAAACGTAAGAAATTTTGAATTTCGCGGGCTACCTTGGCGCATCCATTGTTTTTCTTTCAGTACCAACATTGAAAATGTTTTCGAATCACAGCGGAAAAACCGGAAATACGTTAGTGGCGGTAATTTACCTTCTCGCAAAATGCGTTTTCCGCCGACTCCATGTCGATTCGACAGCGATTGTGCGCAAAGAAAATTACATCGATCGTTCAAACACTGCTTGTTCAGTGAAAACTGCTGTACTATGCATATCAATTAACTTGGAAACATGTTAGAAGATAGAATTAAATATTATAATAGTTAAAAAACGTAAGTCTACTTACGCCCAAACCCAGATGATATTTTAGATTTTTCGAATTAAGAAAATATTCGTGTAGAATGTTGAGTGAAGTGAATTTCGTATATTGACGAAAGGAAAAACAAAGCACCCCAAATGAATCCGAAGAATAGCAATGAGATGGGTGCCAGTGCTATCAAAGCGAATTATGTTTGTTTGTTTCATATTATTATTTCTATTATATTTATTATATGCTTTGAATTCCTGTTTAGTTGACGAAAACAAGGTGAGTTTAGCACATCAAAGTTGTTTGTCTTTTACCTATCAAATTATTAGTAAGATAATCATGAATTAAAAAATAGTAGTACCTAGATATAGAAGTAGGCAGGTACATTTTCATTAAAACTTACCCCTTCTTAAATACTACTTTTTCTTTACAAAACCTGCATTTTCTTTCAGTTCACAATAAAATACATACTATTGAAGCAACATATTTCGAAGTACAGAGCAGCAAGCGTGCGCTTTGCTTCGCTCCTGGGATTCAACGTAGCCGAGAACTACGAGTACAGGCGATTGAAGCAGAACCAAGTTCCGGTGAAGAGGCTACCGGACGCACTTATTATAGGCGTCAAGAAATGTGGGACGAGGGCCTTACTGGAGTTTTTGAGGTGGGTTTGAATAGGATTTCTGTTTTAATTTCCCGTGGGTTTGGGACATCGAGCTAAAAAAAACTTTTTTGGAGAAACTGAAAGTTCAAAAAAGAGTGCTGCTTTGCCCAGATTAAAAATTGTAGCACTGATTGGCATAAATGCAAATTGCAATGATTTAATTATTTCGTCCTTAATTTCTCATGTTTTTATAACCTACCAGAGTACCAGACCTACATACTAGATTAGATAAGAATGCGTTTGTTGGACTTGCAACAACATTATTGTGGTAATCATAAATGTTGTGATAATTATTTTGTTTTGTAACTTCAGATTACACCCAGATGTCAGGGCTGCTGGGTCAGAGGTTCACTTCTTTGATAAATTCTATCACAAAGGCTTCGAATGGTATAGGTACGTAGTATATTATCTGTGGTATAGGTAAGGTATTTATTTATTAGGTATGTAAGTACAGTCAGAAACAAAAGTCCATTAACACTTCAGTTTTTTAATAGTAGATAATTATTGAGAAGATATTGATAAAAACCTGTAAGTAGAAACTTACTTAGATTTTACCTAAATAAGTAGGTACACACAGCAGCAGTTCAAGTTAGTACAAATTGTCAAATTTTCTCATTCGATTTTGAACTTAACCATCAACATTTTAAGGTTTAAAATCATTTGGAGAAATTTGACAGTTTAGTTTAACCTGATGTGCTGTTGTCTGTACATGAAATGCAGAAATAAGCAATGTATCGCATTATTTTGTATCAATATAGTTGATTGTGGAAGAGATAGTATTAATCGACTTTTGTTGTACTATGTATTTTCGCTAAAATGAGAGTACGCAAGGTATGAGTAAAATCACAACCAGTTGGCAAAAATAATTATTCGACGAATTGTAATTAATTCATGGAAATAAACTCACATTGTTAATGTGAATATTGAGAGCACACCAACAAAATTTCGCATAGAGCGGGCAGCGATACGTAGGTATCCACCTAAATCGGGATCGTTATTAACTTTCAGGGATAAAATGCCACCGACACTTGAGGGCCAGATTACGATGGAGAAGACCCCTTCCTACTGGGTGACGAGGTCGGCTCCAAGACGTGTGTATGCTATGAATCCTGGCGTCAAACTGCTAGCAGTGGTGCGGGATCCAGTTACTAGAGCCATCAGCGACTATACGCAGTCAGCCAGGTAATAGGTACTGGTGACTGTAAAGCCAAAGACGATGATATCAGACGCTTCCTTTCAATGATTTATTTCTATATCTCATATTTTAAGTGAGCCGGTTGTGTTCTTCGTGACAATAAATTCTTTAAGCCAATCTTACAATCGAACACGAAAAAAAAATAAAAAACTTTTTTACAAAAAGAAACACTACAAAGTGAAAAATAACTTTAATTTTGGAAACCGTGACAAAAAAAAATATAATACAAAGACACCGACTCCGTAATTAAAGTTTTTTTTCACTTTGTAGTTTTTTTTTTTTTTTTTGTAAAAAAGTTTTTTATTTTTCACTTTTAGTGGGTTAGTTTGTAATTAGCCTAATGTCAACTGCCTTTTACAAAATATTGCTTTTCCCAATGCAGGGACGTTGATTGTTGACGAGTTCTCCTCCTAATATGAACCAGGAAAACTTGAGCTGATGATGAAGTCACCATCAGCATGGACACCATGTGCATTGTGACGAGCATAAATTGCTTAGCAATCATATTAAAGTAATCGAATCGCAACTCGTGAAATACTTAGGTATTAGTGAGTATGTTTCGATGGCCATCTGTGGTCTTCATCATCAGTTCCACTTCACCAAATGGTATTTTCCAAGAGCAAATGCACGAGTTACTATAAAACATACCCAAATCGCTATAGGTGTGCCTATAAAATTTGAGGGTTTTCTTCGATTACCACGGGATCCCCCTCATCAGATTTCGACTTGGTGACAACAGGACCACCTCGCGAGCATACACTTTAAAAAAAAAAAAGAATTTTCGAAATCGGTCCACAATTGGCGGAGTAATCGCGTAACAGACAAAAAAAAAAAATTGTCGAATTGTGAACCTCCACCTTTTTTTGAAAAATTAAAATGTGATAAATTATTAGGTTGGGGAAAAAGTCTTTTCGCATTATAGTATGTATGAACTTAAAATAAAATCTCTTTGGCTATACTATCTGTATCTGGCTGGTTTTGGTATAATTGAAAGTTTAAATTTTAAAGAACATAATTCCAAATTCAAATTAGGAAAATGTGTGATTTTCATTTGTTTTTCGTACTGTCAAGATGAGTGAATCTAATGAAGAAATTCGATACATTTTAAAATTTTACTACAAAAAAGGTAAAAATGCAACGCAAGCCGCGAAAAAAATTTGCGATGTTTATGGACCCAGTGCAGTGTCTGTGAGAGTAGCACAAATTTGGTTTAAGCGTTTTCAATCCGGAAATTTTGATGTCAAAGATGCATGTCGCTCTGGTCTGGTATTACGGATAAAATGGATGCCATTTTTGAAAAAGTGGAGCAAGATCGGTATATCAGTAATTACGACGTAGCTGAAGAACTGGGAATTGACCACAAAACAGCTTTGGCGCATTTGAAAAAAACTGGGTACTTACACAAAAAAGCTCGATATTTGGGTATCTCACGAGCTCACTGAAAGAAACCTAATGAACCGTGTACTCATTTGTGATTCTTTATTACGACGTAATGAAACCGAACCATTTTTGAAAAAGCTGATAACTGGTGATGAAAAGTGGATCACGTACGACAAGAACGTGCGAAAAAGGTCGTGGTCAAAGGCCGGTCAGGATTCACAGACTGTGGCGAAACCCGGGTTAACTCGCAACCAGGTGATGCTGTGTGTGTGGTGGGATTGGAATGGCATTATTCATTATGAGCTGTTACCACCAGGCAGGACCATCGATTCTGAACTCTACTGCGAACAACTGATGAGATTAAAGCAAGAAGTTGAGAGAAAGCGGCCGGAATTAATCAACAGAAGGGGTGTGGTTTTTCATCATGATAACGCTAGACTTCACACATCTTTAGCCACTCAGCAAAAATTAAGAGAGTTTGGCTGGGAGGTGTTAATGCATCCGCCGTATAGTCCTGACCTTGCACCTTCAGATTTCCACCTGTTTCGATCTCTTCAGAATTCTTTAGGCAGTGTCAGGTTAACATCATGAGAGGACTGCCAAAACCACTTGTCGCGGTATATTGATCAGAACTCCCAAAATTTCTATAGCAATGGGATCATGCCCCTACCTACAAGATGGCAAAAAGTTATCGAACAAAATGGTACCTACATACTTTAGATAAATGTAAATAATGTATACTAAAAAATATTTTGTTTCATAAAAAATGCGAAGAAACTTTTTCCCCAACCTATTAATTCATTATTGAACCGATCCAACGAAGTTCAATTTCGGCACTCGCCTACCGAATGACCGAAACATGAAATGATAGGAGCACGTTCATTCCTGTATATTTTATTGGTTTTCTGTGAACGTGGAATGAAACAAAAATGAACCTTCACTCGAGTGAAGCGTCTGATATCGGCTTTACTTGCTGTAAGTAATCCCAAAGAGGCCATCCATAAATTACGTCAAATTTAATGATTTTTTGACCTAACCTAGGCTGTGACAAGGACGAAAGGGGGGGGGGGGGCGTCCTTGTCACAGCTGCTCTCATTTGTGACTCCCCACTCCTTAGTGTGACGTCACATATTTTGCAATTTTACATCTAGAAATGATTAAATTGAAACGGCAGTTCTGAAATTAGTTTTATTTACATAGAAAATATTTTTTAATAAAATCAACATCATCTGAAAATATTAACAAAACAAAAAAACTATTAATTATATTACTGAAAGATATAAACTTAATCATCTAAATATTATTTATATCTGGCCTCAGTTACTTCGTTCTCGTTTGGGTTGTTAATATCAACATCTTTTTCAGTCCGCGCATGACACTACAATTTAAACCTTATGTTCATACAGATAGAGTTGGAAATATTTTGAAGTTTTTCGTTAATACTTCGTTCGTGTTATACTTACAATTTTGAAATGTGACGTCACGAAATTTAAGATCCACCCCTTGTCACACAATGTCACACTTCGTCGAACCACCCTCCGCCCCCCCTCTTTAACGTGTGAAGTAATTTATGGATGGACCCAAACGCTACGGCGAAAATTGCATTAAAAATTAATATTGGCGCAGCTTATAACTTTCTCTATCAGGATGCCTTATAAGCACCTTCCGTTCCAGTAAAAGACCATCCCTCCCTCGTTTCGAAGACTTGGCCCTAGTGAACAGTTCGGCTGGTTGGGGCAGCGCTCCCTCAGTGGTAGACGCGTCATGGCCGCCCGTCCGGCTGGGCGTGTACGCGAGACCGTTAAGACGCTGGCTGAGACGGTTCCCGAGGCAAAGGTTACTGCTGATCAGCGGGGAGAGGCTCGTCGCTGATCCTGCTGCTGAGATGGCTAGAGTACAGGTATGGTCTTAGTGGCTTTCTGACGAGTACTTTAAAAGAGACCATGACCTCCGAGTTTGTTTCGACATTTCTTCTCAGGGATCAGTCAGCAAGGAAATGCCGGGCGCGCCATTTAGTTTTAAAATATTGACCGAAAAATTTACGTTAAGTGTCTTAAAACGATAAATACTTACAGAAATAAACATCATTAATTTCATTTCACTTTTAGTCAAACTGGGGCAATGGGCATATTGTACCATCACGGACATTTGCGGTGAACCACTTTTCGACCTTATTACTATGGGAATAAGGTTCAAAAGTGGTTCACCGCAAATGTCTGCGATGGTACGTACAGAATTGAGAGCTGAATATTATGATGTTGCTTATTATTGCTTCCAATGTCTAAATCTAACATAGTACAAGCAGGCATCCAGTTGCGTCATGCGACAGGCTAAGGTGATTGCTTGTCCCATATGAGCTATACTGAAGATTTCTATTCTCTTACAGGAATTTCTAGGCCTGAAGCGGGTGATAACAGAGAAGCATTTCTACTTCAATTCTACCAAAGGTTTCCCTTGTCTCCTGAAATCTGAAAGTCGGTCTTCGCCACATTGTCTAGGCAAGACTAAAGGCCGGAGCCACCCACACATAGATCCTAGAACTTTAGAAAGACTGAGAGATTTCTATAGGCCATTCAATGAGAGATTTTACCAGTTGGCTGGAATGAACTTCGGATGGCCTTGAATCGTTGTGATTTTGAATTTTTGGTAAGTATACGGTTTGAGGAAGAAAAGTATTTTGTACGATTAAGGACTGTGGGCTAAATAAAGTTGTGAGCAAAATGCTCTATAATGTATCTAAATCTCAGTCGATATCAATATTATATTATTTAAAGTAAACATAATTTTGAGTATTTGCGCGGTAATATTATAACTACTAACTATTTATATTTTTACGCTCTATATTCTGTAAGTAAACGGTTATTTTATCTCTATTTACTGACCTAGTAATTTTCTATTTCCTATGTGATATAGTTAATTTTACTAAGTGTTCTGTTACATTAAATTGTTATGTTTGCAATGTAATAAAAAAAAAATTAAGTTAATAAAATAACCAAATCGAATCCATTCCACTAAACTTACCAGAGAACTATAAAAACAATATTATAAAATTTAGCTTATTCCAATAATTCGCATATTAATATTATTCGAGCTGTATTTATGCAGGTAGTTGCTTCCTAGTTCCAAGTCGGCATTCCTTACTAAAGTGTTCCATTTGATATCATTTATGATCACTTCATAATTTATACGATTATGAAGTTATATCATTATAGTATATAATAATTAGCATGCTTGTTTAGGGGAAAAAAATCTAGGCATTTCATGTTGTTTATATGAGAATATTTGGATATTAAAAACTGGGAGTGGAATATGTATGACAAGTCATTTTACCGCTAAACTAACAATTTCCTAGTCGCGGGATTGAATAACAGATAGAATAGCTGATATGCGAGCCGAAAACCATGAGCTAATGAATTAATAACAACGTCTAAAATAGGTCGGCCATTTAAAATCAATTGCAATTAGAATTTGTAAATAGTTCTTCCCACTCCAGAACACCTATATTTATATTAAATACTGAATTTCGCATAAACAAAAAATTTACTATTATATAAAGTCCTTCAATTTATTGATAGTCTTGCCATTAATGATATGAACACGAAGGTTGTGTACTATGAACGAACGAGAGACAGTATAAAATAACGTGCCATATAACGTAGGTAGATAATTTACATATTAAATACAATTTTGTACACACAAAAGCCTTTACATAGCCTCCTCTACTCGTACCTTAAGTCGTGTTTAAACTTGGTTTCCAATTCTTTCTGTAACATACCTATTAATTATTTATTTATTTAGGATCAAACAAATTAAACACACAATAAATGACACATTAAATGACAGGAAACAATGACTCTATCTCTTTTTTAACCGACTTCACGGGACGAAAAGGTATTCTACTTGACGCATTATTTAAAGATTCGTATTTAAAAATACGTTTCATAATAAATAAAAGAAAATAGTTTCGATTGTCAAAACCGATTAGGTACTTCTAATATACATGTCAAAATATGTGTTTATGCCAACTTTTTTAAATATTTTAATATATATTTCAAGTGTAGAGAGAACTCTAGATAAATAATGCAATGTAGTGTTTAGACTTAAGTATATTTGCACTGAGCCCTCCGAATCACTTGTGCCATGTAGTCGCTTAGTAGAATAGATAGCTAAATATATAATAATAAGGCTGTTTAATGTTATTTAAATAAAATACACATACAACAATTAACTGATGTTTTAATTTTCATCAAATATTTGTTTCAGTACTAATCATTTTATGCCACTATTAATGTCTCTCCTATATAGATTTTGTATGTAGAAAAAAGGTAAAGATTGTAAATATTTGATTGACTATTAGCGACATAAATACCTGCATTCACATGTTATCGATAACTCGAGAAATATGTGGCTCGGGAAATCTAATATTTATTTATTTATTATATAAATATATTTTTTTATAATATATATTATATAAAAGTTGAGTTTATTGGGGCAATTACAAGAGTGGGGTAGCGACAGCGAAAGACGACGGGCCTCCAAAATGGCGTCTAATCATTATGTTGCCGTTATAAAACGCCGCTACGTTTGGTAGGAATTAACCCACTATCGTAACTGTCCCAATTAACCTTACTTTTTTATACCTATATATTTTTTTAAAACTTGAAAAGAAGCTAAGCCCTATAAAAAGAAAGCGCTAGAAGTTAAATCAGCGCAAAATACAAACAAAAATACGTCTACATAGAATGGACATGCTTCCAGCTTTGGCATTGAATTAAAAATGTTTGATTTGCTCTTAGAAAAGTTCTGTCATTCTAAATGCAACCTTATTTCATATGTGATAGTTAACACCTGTGTAAGTAACATTGTGGGTGCCTGCCGTTTTGCCGAAAAGATTTTGACAAAATTTCATTACCCAAACAAATTTTAGCAACCTTTTTTTATACCATTGCAATATTTCGAATGATTTTAGTACGCATATTTTCATTTGGTCAAATTTTTACTTGGCAAAATATTACTAAGTATAATGTCATTATGGAATTTGGTCTTTAATCAAATGATTTATTACAGCAAACAATCTTCAGACAATAAACGTTTGGTGAAATGATTTGTTAAGAAAAAAAATATTAAGGCAAAAATAAGATTTTTAGACATTTGACTTGCTGGTTAAATTTGATGTCTTCAATTTGTCTGAAACAAGTAAAATTTATGGTTACTTGATATTAGTTTATTTATGGAAGTAGTTAGAGTAGGTTAATTATTTAAAAAAAAATGGTTAGGTTAGGTTAGGTTAAAACTGTGACCTCCTACGCACGAGCCGAGCGAGCGAAGCGAGCGGTCCGCGGCAGCGGCCGGCGAGTGCCAGACACGACTTGCATTAATAGAAAAAAGAGATTGTTTTTAGTTGGTTACCCGGAACTGAATTATTTAGATTAGGTTAATTACTTATTTTAAAAAAATGGTTAGGTTAGGTTAGGTTAAAACTGTGATCTACTACCTACTGTGCCAGGAACGACTACATTATATAGAAAAAGAAGAGCACACATTGAGCGCTATTTATGATTTACCTCCTACCCACTTAGTAGTTCAAATTTTTGTCATTGAAGTTTGACTGAATAGGAAAGGGTGAATTGAAAACTGACGATACTAAATGAGTATTTGGCTTACTTGATTTTGCATAAAAACTGTTATTCCAAATGAAATATTTGACTAAATAAAAAATGTTAGAAGTACTAGTTGGTAAACAAGTTATAGTTTAAACGTTCATTTGCCAAACATTAGGTTTGCGTTACAACTTTTTGTGAATAGATTTTTTGCTAAGTAATAATTTGGCAAATGAAATTATGCGAAAAATTTTTTGGGAAGTGAAAATTTGTCAAATTCCTTTTGGTCAAACAAGGGAGACCCAATATTGTTCTTATTTTCGTATAATATAAGCCTTCTACATCATGTACTAGCTTCTGTGCGCGACTTCGTGCGCGTGAAAAGTATATCCTATGACAGTTAGGAATACTGTAGCTCCATCAGTGACAGAATTTTCTGAATCGGATCAGTATTTCCGACTCCGAAGATTAACCGTAACATACAAACAAATTTTACCTCTTTATAATATGAAATAAGATAATGTCTTGGTATATTAACAGTCTTAATAAAAGTAGTAAACATTTATTCAGGTTAAAAAACCAAGATCACACTAAAGACTTGGAAGAAAATATTACCTTAAGATCTTACATTTTAGTGACAGAATACTTACATTACATATTTTGTACAAAATATACATCGGACTTACCATTAAATATCTTATACTACATCACTACTCGGAACATAAATTGGCAAGTCTATGGGATTCATTTGTAAGTAGGAAATGGATGCGGTGCTGACTACAGCAAAGACAATTGGTACGTTATCCACGTATTTCGAATGTAGAGACATCACATGCGCTGCAGATGGGACCCCTGATGATTCACTGAAACAAATAATTAAGAAATGAATACAATTAAATGTTAAGGAGGAAGCACTAAGGTAGCGCGCTAAATTCAAATTTTTTATGGTACGAGAGCCCATGACAAAAATTATTGTCTTATCATTTTACGACCAAAACCATATACAATCGGTTTTTCTGAATCCAAAAATCCTAATTTTAGAAATTTTCCGCGTCACGTCTGACTTGACCGCATTTTCAAATATGTAAAAAAAAATACCGAACTGTTTCATACCAATCTGTCTGATTATAAGAAGTAGTTGAACGATAGACTTTAGATACCGAAAACACAATTTTCAGAAACCAGTAGCGTCACACGTAACCAGGAGACCATTTGAGAAAATTAAAAATGAGGCAGAAAAAAACCCATAGCAACCCGTCTGAGAACGTTGTTTTCAGGTGAACGTTGGTCAGTTGATGCGAAATGCGGTGAAACCATTTTGAACGTGTCGAAAAATTGTACCGATCGGTAACTTTTGCTAAGTTAAAGTATGTCTGAAAACTGTTGGACATGATGAAAAAGGTTGCTTAGATGTAGAAAAAAATAATATATCAGACAATTTTAGTGTCGCACCTAACTAATCAGACAACTTTTCAAAATTCATTATTAAAAAAAACATTGTATTTACGTCTATCGAGCAAATGAATAAGTTGCAACTCTCAAATTCTTAGATAATGATTAATAAAGAGCTTCCCCGAAACCATCGAACTGAAATTGAAAAACTTTTGTTTAATAAATTAGACAAAAGGATCTGGGATAACGTTTGAAAAATACTATAAATGTCATCGCTTTTAATCACTGCTGGACTCATCATCGCTATCGTCATCATCAAAGTCACTCTCCAGTACAATGTCTTCAATATCTTATTGACTTTTTGGAATTTTACGAGACATTAAAAATTTCTGAAAACACAAACAGGCTTTTGGTAAACTAGGTAGTTAAACAAAAGATTAAAAAAAAAAAATAACCAGGTTGCTATGAGATAGATCGGTTAAATTTTTTAACATTTTTGAGTATGCGCTCACGCCACGTGTGACGCGCATAATGTCTGAAAACAATGTTTTTCGTAATAAAATTACGAAACCTATGTACATTATTAATATCAGACATATTGTGATAAAACCATCTGCCTATTTTTTTGACATAGCAGAAATGGAGTCCCATAAAACTGTGATGTGTCTGACCGGTGCTGCCCACTGAGTCGGATTCAGAGTCATCTTAAACTAACGATTATAAACAGTTTTGGCCGATGCGACATGGTTTTGTTCGTGGGCTCTCGTACTATTACGATTTTTACAATTTGCAGCTCAACGTCTCGGTGTTTGTTGATTAAAGTATGACTCGCGAAATTTTAATTTCGCGGGCTACCCTGGCGCTTTCGCCTTAAGAAACTAACTCGATCAATCTGCCTAGCCTTTTGCCAACTATGTTGGGATCGGCTACCAGTTTAACCGGATGCAGCTGAATAACAGTGTTTTACATGGAGTGTCTATCTGACCTCCACCTCTTGGCAAGACTGGTTGTCAGACTTTGGGACTTCTGACTACCCGTAAAGACCAACGGCTTCACGTGCTTTTCGAGGCAGGCAGGCAGGCAAGGGGGTCTCGGTATGTAATGGATGGTCACCCATCCACGGACCGACCTCAGCAGGCTTTGCAAAACCTTGAATATCGACCCATGCGGCTTTTATTATTGAGCCACGAGCCCCACTGAAGAAACTTAAAGATTTTTAAGATACGGGAGTGACAAGCAATCATCAAGAAGCAAATATACATGTATAATAAAATTTACAGAAGATCAAAACGCAGTAACTACTCAACTTACTCTATGCAAATAATTCTGAAATGCGGTTTCGGCGGATTCCTTTTCCTAAAGTTTTGTACATTTCTGTTGTACACATCAAAATCTACTCTCAAACTAGTTTCAGTATCGATTTCTTTATTGTTCTCTATGATTCTTAACTTCTCTAGCACTGAAGGCATATCCGAGCTATCTTCAAAATCGATTAGTGGTTTTAATCCATTGTTACAAAGATCAGCTTCAGCTAGAATTCGTGCCTTCTCACTTTTAAATGCTATATTTGTTTCTTCTAAATACCTTACAAAAGATATTTTTGCCTCTAACCAATTTTGATACTGCTGAAATTGGTCCTTCATGTACTCGTAAAGGAATTGCTCCTTACTACTAAACTCAAGGCGAGAGTTCATGAAACATTTTGGAACAATTTCTGCTCTTCCAAAGTCCTTTTCATTCGGCAGCCAAGTTTCATTGAAAGTTTTATGTATAAGTTCACTATATTTATTGTCTTCGACAGTGTCTGCGGGGCCAGGATCGGGTTTAATGGGATCAGAAGAATGATCGTCTTTGCTTGTGCCTGGATTGTTCAAAGACTGTAGCCTCTCTTTGCGACGTTTTAGAATATTGAATGGATTCCTCAATTTCTTCGAACGAACTTGTGGTTGTTCTTCTACAACACAATCAGATTCTGAAGTAGAGTCGAGTGTTATACATCGTCTGTCAATGACTTCGTAATTATCATCGTTCAAATAAATATCGGCATTATAAGATTTATTAAATGTTTTGATTGCTTTAGAGAAAGCTCTTCTATGACTAGCTGTAGCTTTATCCTTAGTTTCAAGATCTCTCAATCTCAATGCTAATTGTCTTAGTCTATACAGATTTTCATCAAACTTGTCATCATCATCTTTTTCTAGTCTAGGCTTTTTACTTTTAGATTCTTCATCATCATCTAAATCTATGGTTTCTACAATCTTTTCTTCATTAACAACATCAAAATTTTCAGTTAGTCTTAATCTAGTTTTATACCTTAAATTGTATGAGTGTAGTAGACCATGCAGGGTTTCAAGGTTTCTCATATCAGTATTACCAGAAATAAGACTTTGTTTTAATCGAACTGCTAAGTTCTTTATGCCTTGAAAATGGGCTGATTTTCCACTTCTCATTCTTTTTCTAGCAGTATTACTTACATTGAGATTATTTGTATTAATACTAAAACAAGACGGCCTTAAAGACGGATGTGGCCTCTGATGGTATTGGATACGGGTTTGGAAAAACATTAATTGATAAAAGTTAAGATTATTTTGCGGCCGCCAAAATCCGTAAGGTCTGAAAAGATGATACCTTGGAAATCTTCCTTGCGGAAAAAAGTTAGGATTCTGAGGATATTCGATGCCGAGTACTTCCGAGCTACTTCTAATTCTTCTTATATTAGTCCCATTGACTTCATCAGAACTTGTGTAAGCTGGTGACTCAGACGAAGCAGACCGGATGGATCTCATTTTAATATTTTGCAAGTTCAACGTGTAGGTCGCTTTATTGACAAATATATTTTTCGGTATGAATTGCTGTTCTGGTACACTTACGGTGACTACACGTTCTTTCGAGAAATCAGGAATATTTTCAAAATACCTCTCCATAGTTTTTGAGTCCAAAGGTTTTAGCTGCCTCTTTGTAAGTTTCTCTATTTTGCCCAAATAATTGTATGAATCGTTATCTTTTCTACAGTAAAGTTTTTGTGTGCTGTTTTCTGTTGATGTGAAAATCTTTGAGTCACTTGGATCATTATTTTTCGGTACATCTTCTAAACATTTTGTGCTATCTACAATAGTCTGGGTGCCTGTAAAAAAAATGTGAATGTCAATGTAAAATAAAATCCACAAATACATTTACTTCGATTTGGGCATCTAATTTTAATTTGTTAGCCGATGCGCTAAGGTACCCCGCGAATTTCAAATTTTCTTACGTTTTTTGCAATTTACAGGTCAGTGTCAGGTTGTACGTTGATTAAAATATGAGACGCGGCCGTAGCTAATATGGCTTTACAGAATTATAATCATTAGAATCAGCAATACAGCTCCATAAGCTAGAATTGACCTCAAATCTAGCGATTTCATGAAATCATGAGGTTTGAGGTCAATTCTAACTTATGGAGTTGTATTGCTGATTCTAATGATTATAATTCTGTAAAGCCATATTAGCTACGGCCGCGTCTCATATTTTAATCAACATACAACCTGACACTGACCTGTAAATTGCAAAAAACGTAAGAAAATTTGAATTTCGCGGGGTACCTTAGCGCATCCTCCTTAAGGAATGAGACTATATCATAATATCTTGTAACTTATTGTAATTATTACCAGTATCCCTTCTCTCGATTTCTGAATTAGTGGCAGAAACAGCGTCTTCATTTGTATCAACGATTTCCACTGAAACATCAGAAGCATTGTTATTGTATTGTAGGGTGTTTCGTTTTCAGAGCTACACTGCACTATAAGTAGCCCATTCGCATTAAGAAAATAGTAAGTCATCGTTGTCCGCCTAGCCCAGGCCCCGACCAATCGTGTCGCAACAACTATTTTCTTAACCCGAATGGACTATAGAACATTATTTTTAGTATATGCGAAAGCTGAATAGTTTGTTCAGAATAAATAACTGAATCGATTCCAATAATTTTTTACAGTGTTATATTTTGCCTCAAAAATCTTTAAAAAGGTTACATACAATATGGACACCGAGCGACGAACACAAGTCACGGACGCACAGCGGGCGCCGCGTGGTGTTCATGTTTTTGTACGGACAACCAGGTAACATAACAACCTTGTGATTTTTCATGATACAGTTTTGAAATGTTGTACATAGATTCTTTACATAAAAATACTAGACATGTGTTTCGGGTTTCGCATAGGTATACTAAAACTGATGTTGTATAAACAGGAAATGTAAAAATGTTAAAGTCGTAAAATTGTTATTTAACTAACGAGCTTAAATATATCAAGCATATTGATTGGCAAAGCTCTGGAAGTTAAGCTGACCACGCAGGATCGACTTGATGCGCGACCTGTCAGGTTGTGACTCTCGACTTTCAACGCCACACATATGGGCTAAAATACAGGTGCCTGTAGCTTGTACAAAACTATGCAAGTAGCTGGCATGCCATTACCAACCAGAAGACCAATCAGAAGTTGTGGCATGCCAGCTGCAGCCCGACTTACGAGTTGTAGGTCGTGTGTTCAAACCCACCTGCCTGGGATCCAACAAACGACCATAGCATTACTTTGTTTAATTTATTTCATCACCGCTACTCTCAAAACGGTGAAGGAAAACATCGTGAGGAAATCGGCATGTCCTAGAACGAAAAATTCTAAGACATGTGACATCTACTAACCCGCACTGGGCCCACGTGGTGGATTACGGCCCACTCCTCACAGAGAGGAGGCCTGTGTCCCAGCAGTGGGAACATTATAGGCTGATTATGCTATGCCAGCTACTTGCATAGTTTTGTATCAGCTACCAGGCATGTGTATTTTAGCTCTAAGTCGCACACAACTTCATAGTAAAGGTACTAGGGATAGACTGATAAAACGAAAGATGTTTTTTTTTTATTGTATGGCATCTCGTAGTGTGACCATGAGAGGTCTCGGTTACTTAACCGGACTTTCCTGTGGGTGCATTAAGCGAACTCAAAGCCTCCAGCCAGGGCAGATTAACTAAGTTATAAACTAAGCGACTGCACGCTAAGGCCACCCCCTGTGGGGTACGGACCTCGGCTTAGGGCGTCGCTGGAGGGAGGAAAGCAAGGGGGGACAGGCTGGATCAAGTCAGGGTAATTATTATTATCAGGGGAAACGAAAGATGAACGTCATCATATATTTTATATTAATTGTCGACATGGAAACACTTGTCAAAGTGGCGCCTACTGGTGGCGGTGAATTTTCTCGAAAAACATTGTGGCAGGCTGTGTTTATAACAAGAATTTGTATGCAATTGTATTTGTTTCACCAGATATATTGTAATAAGTGGCATTCTATAGTTTCTGCCTACCCCATGGGAAAAAGGCGTGAGTTTATGTATAATAAATAATTAATTAAATGAGATAATTACCAAGATCAATTGGAACATCAGATGTTATCATGCTACTTGGTATTTTGGTGGTTTGGTGGTTGGTGGATTTATCATTACTTTCTTCAGATAAAGCACTACCTGAAAATAACATAACGGTCTATTGAGCATTGCAGTTTTTCAAAGAAATTAAGATATTTGAAAATTACTAGGCATATAATAGTACCTATAGCTTCTTGATTTTCGGTACATATCTCCATACTATCTATTTTATTTTCAACATTTTTGTTTATTTCTATCATTGTGGTTGATACTTCGTGGATAGTCTCAATTTCCATTTTATTATCTGCTGTCTTTAATTCAGTGTCATCAACTTCCATTATATTTGGGGATTCATTCTCTTTAGCTACACTATTTTCAGCATTCAATTGTTCAGTCATTGCTTCACTATCTTTAACCTCACACATTTCAACAATATTCCCACTTGTTTCACTGCCTTTAACTTCTTGATCATTAACTTGTTTGTTTTCACTCAATTTATTAGCCTGTAATTCTATTTGTGACTCCTGATTTTCTGATTTTTTAACATTGTTATCATCTTTTGAAGTTTCAACAATTTCGGAATCAGGAACTGTATCAACCATTGGGGAATTGCCACTCTTTGGATCTGAACTGACTGTGTTATCTATTGGTTCATCAGGTTCAGCTTTCTCAAGCTCTACAGCTGTGTTGACTACTGAAAAATCTTCATTTTCAGATTCCTTTACTACAGTCTCTATTGGTGAACCAACATTTTCAGAATTATCGAGTGTGGAAGCTTCAACATTCTCAGATTCTGTTTTTATAATGACTATTGGGGAATCATCATTTTTAGATTCTTTTACTGTACTAACTATTGGTGAATCAAAACATTCAGATTTATTAGTGTGAGCTGTAGATGAATCAACATGTTTAGTTTCATCATCCATGCTATTAACTGCTGGTGGATCAATATTCAATTCAACTTTTTGGTTATAACCTTTTTTCTCATCATTGACTTTTGGGCCTGTATGTCTAAATACTCTGTAGCCTAATCTACTGAGTGATGCATAAACCTTGTATTGTATTATTGTTGTTGATGAACTAAGTAGTAAGGAGTATGCTTTTTGTAATGACACTGTGACCTCATTATGTTTTAGCAGCAGACAGTTCTGAAAAGAGAACAATGCTTTTTTATTACTTCAATGTTAAATTGATTTTGTGACTGAGTTATATTGCAGTTGCGGCAAATTGTACTTTGATAATGTTATTTCAGGTTTCGTTTTTGTTGACATGAAGCAGTGAAGCAGATTATAAATGACATTGCATGTCTATTTATCTAAATTATAAATGACTTACAACTTCCATTAAAAACAAGGCTTCTTCAGGTCGAAGGTACAATGTCTTGCCAACATTGTGGCCAAGGTACTGCCAATACCCGCCAGCCTTTTGTGTAACCTCGGCAAGCATCAAATCATCACGCCATTCAGCATGACTAAGTGTGCCACTGAAATTACAATAAGTACATTTTGTTGACATAAAACCAGGTAAAATGTTATGAAAAAATATTTTGTTTTAATTCAGCAATAACTAGATCCAGGATTGGATGCAGAATGCAGTACATCTCTCCCGCCCTCAAAAATATGCATGTGCGCTAGTTGTATGATGAAATATGTTCAAGTTTGGGGTGCACGTCGCATTTTCACATAACATTTTACTGTCATGGATTTCTACAAAGCAATGCCTGATTCAGTAACTTACTAAACAAGATTTATAAAAGTTTAACAGGAGGGCCAACAAAGTTGGGCAGTTGCATTTCTTGGCTAGATTCGACTGACTTTTACTAATACAATCCATAGCAACAGTAATTGCTATTTTTGTGAAGTCAATTATGTCTACACTTCACGATTAGATTACAAAGTCATTAGCATTGATCCATGACATTACGAAAATATTTTATTATCAGAATAATTGCAAAGTATGTTTACTTTGCACTTTGCAGTGCCAAGTTAATCATTTCAAGACTTCTAGAAGTAATGAGAACATTTTGCTGTTATATTTTGGATAACTACCTACTAAACCCCTTATTCATAAAAAAAAAACTAAAATGCTGTATAAACCTATTTTATTTATAGAAATGTTTTGTCTTCTTCTTTTAAATTCAAATCATAATTCAAAATAGATTGACAAAACACTTCTATATAACTAAAATAGTTTTATAGATAATTTTAGATTTTTTATAAATAAGGGGGTAAGTAAGTATTTTTGTGGTGAAGATGTTGCTATGTTGAAACAACCCCAAAAAAATTGGGATGTGGGTAAGAGAATGATGATGATGATATGAGTCCAATTGAAGGCTAATCAATATACATACCATTTCTCAATCCTCTCCACTTCTATCAAATACTTGCGAGCCTCTAAGGCTGCTTGTATCTGCTTCTGTTCCAGCCAAGAGCCGTTGGGCATAACATCTTTCAAGCCTACCTCGGGCAGAGATGCATCTATCTTTGTTATGCCTTTTGCTACGAGAGCTTCACCTCTAGAAATTACAAAAATTACATTCTAAATAAGATAAGAACATTCTAGGAGGTTATGATTAATTAACTTACTAAAACAGAATGATAAATAAAATGTGTGTTAACAATAAGGCCATTTTCTTATAGAAATTACCAATATTTAAATAATAAAATAAACCGTTGTACATTATAAGATCTCTTGTCTTATTGGAACGTGGGCAAGTCTTTTGTATTCATTTGCCGACTTAAAAAGGAATTCAGGAAATTCTATTCCAGCCTGACACTTCAGTTAGTTTTTAAATGATTTACAGGGAAGTAACAGCTGATGAGCAAGTTGATTCTAAATAGCTAAATAAAATATAAAGGAATCTATGTTCTCCTGAAATATTTGCATACCAGGCCTCTAGCTCTTTCCTCTCTCTGGGCCTCTCTCCCCGGGATCTCTCTAGAGGGAGGAGTTGTAGGTTGAAAATTATGGTGAATACTTCTGAGAATTGTTTTTATTTCTGTGTACACCGCATTGAAAACCATAGCGATATCATATTTTATAAACTATGGTCATCGGATAAATTACGTATAAAAGGCATTCGTTTTACTTACGACAAAACTCTAGGTTTCTCCATAGTGTTTTATACTCGGTTCATAGCTAATATTTATAGTAATTTAATCCGAAAACATTAAAATCGCGTGTATTTTTTATCAAATTGTTGATTGACGTTTAAGGAAAATGAAGGACTGCAAATAAAAATGAATTCACAAATGCAAAATCTTCTGCAACTAAGCGAGATGGCGGTATATTATTCCAACTAAGAAGATAGAGATACCAATAATGCTTGAAAATGATGCAATAAATATCAAAAACAAGGAACACAAACAGTCAAAGACTGACATAATGCGTGGTGCTGCCATAAACACCCAAAATCTAAATGTCATGTATTTAATGGCAAAAAAAAAAGGCTTTTAAAATCTGGATCATTTCTCAGTATCATAGTATAAATGAATTATGAAGAAGCCTGCCGGGTACCTCACGTATTAAAAAATCTTCAGAAATACAACAAAATTAATCAAAAACTATTGCAACACAATATTCTGTGGCAACATGCACAAAATAAAAGGAACTTATGATTTCAACAATAGATGGCGTGGATAGTCCTGAATCAAACACGAAAGCTTTTCCGCGGTCTATAAATGCACCGAAATAATTATGTTCATTTCATTTTTATCTTATGTTCAATAAATACACATGTAGATTTTTATTATTTGAACATAAAATAAATATATGAACTCACGCCTTCACATGGGGGTAGGAAGAAACGTCACCTGCTACGCCTACTTTTACAAAAAAAAAAAAAAAAATCGAATTAAAAAAAAATCAAAATCAAAATTCTCTGCTTTTTAAAAATATACATAAATAGAATTAAAATCATTTTGTTTTATTATTTACAATAGAATACCAGCTTTGTAAAGTTTTGCAAGGCGCCTTATTTTTGGAGTAGGTTAGTTAGTTGTAGGTACTATTAATAAATTAAATTTTCGGCGTAATACACTTCTGGACACATCTATTGGCCCACCTTAGAGTTTTAGGTTTCGATGGCCCCTACCGAAATATGTTTGCTAGATTGAACAAAAACTGTTGATGCAGTTTTAAACCTGATACATTTTACCATCTTTTTCGATCGTATTGTTTTAAATTTGAATTCAGAATACCATACGACATGGAGCTACGCCTAACAAGTCGGATATGCGCCTTGTTAAAGGCAATTGATTTTTGAATAAAAAACATGTTTTATCAAATAAAGGTTTAATTTAATAACGCGTGTTGCCTCCATGGGCATCTACCACAGCTCTCATACGATTAGGCATAGAGTTTATCAACCGCTCTATAAAATTTTGAGGGATCATCTCCCATTCCTCTTCTATGGCAGTGTTCAACTCCTGCATCGTCTGGGCAACTGGCTGACGAGCCCTAACACATCTTTTTAGCTCGTCCCACATGTGCTCAATGGGGTTCATGTCTGGGCTTCTGGCTGGCCAGTCCATAACTGTGATGTTCACATCCCGAAGATATTCTCTGACGATGCCGGCCGCATGGGCTCTTGCATTATCATGCATAAAAAGGAAATTTGGGCCCACATAGTCCGCGTATGGTATCACGTGAGTTTCTAAGCACTCACGAATGTACCTTTCAGCATTTAATGTTGGCAGCCGTGGTCCTGTAACAACCTCAAGTTGAGTTTTGCCGCTCGCGGATATACCGCCCCAGACAGTCCATGAGCCACCGCCATAAGCAACCCTCTCTTCAAAGCAGCATTGTGCGAAACGCTCTCCCTTACGTCGGTAGACCTTCTTCCTTCCATCATTGCCATGTAACACAATTTTAGACTCATCAGAAAAGAGTACACGGCTCCAATCTTGCTGTGTCCAATTTAAATGACTGCGTGCGAAATGAAGGCGCGCTGTTCGGTGGGCTCGCGTTAGTTTGGGGCCATTAGCTGGCTTGTGTGGTACCATATCGCGTTCTTTTAACCTTCTCCGAACAGTTCGAGCGCTCACAGATACTCCGTGGAAGTCGCGAAGTTGGTTTTGTATCTCAATGGAGGTAAGGTGACGATTTCTCAAGCTGGTCGTCACGATGAATCGATACTGCCTTTCAGTTGTGACCCGAGATCGTGGCCTTCCTTGGCGACGAACAAAGCCGCCAGTCTCTAGGTACCTCCGATAAACATTTCGGACCGCAGATCGACTTAAATTAAGTTGAGCACTCACGTTTCTTTGGCTGTGTCCGGCCTGAATAAGTGCCACAGCTTGGGCGGCGACTTCAGGTGAAGTATCCATAGATTATTGATAGAACCTCCCCTTAATGTTAAGAATAAGTAATGTTTGTTGCAAAACCAAAGATATCAATCACTTTTTCAAGAATTAAATCCAAGTAAACCAATAAAACCAAGTTTTCTTAGTATTCGATTGTTTGATATCAACAAACAGGCTCCAAATTGTCTTTTGTTTCTTTAAATTCTGTGTTCGAAATTCAAAAAAAGACTATTGAATGAAATTATGAATGTGCCAGGTTCAAAACTGCATAAAAACTTTTTGCTCGACCTAATATAAAATTTTAGCTAGGACCAAACGAAACTGAAAATACAAGGTGGGCCAAAAGATGTGTCCAGAAGTGTAGTTTATCTCTATAATGAAAGCAAAAGCAACCAAACAAATACAGAATGTCCAGCTATAAATATTTTTTGTTGGTTGGTACGGGACGACTAAAGTTATGCGTCCACTGGGTCGGAATCGGAGCGTACGCAGCGAACGGATTTGTTGCTTTTTAATTATTTCTATGATGATACAGCGTGCACTGGATCGGCAAATCTGCGCCAGAGACCGGTATTTCTGCCAATGAAGTTATCCGCAGTGAACGCGCCCAGTGTAACCAGGAACACCGGTAATTACCTACCGTAGAAGCACGGTATTGTATTACGGTATTGTATAAAATATTTTTTCAACACACTGCCTCGAAAACTGGTTCTTAATGATCGCAATACGATTAGGTTCACAATGCAATATATTTCACACGCGTGCGATTTTTCATTTTCCAACACGTGTGCGGGAATAAAAATTGCCACAGATAACTATAACCTATAGGTACATAGTCCAAATTTGTCCAATGCCTCTATTCACACCGACTCTATTCGGAGGTGAATGTTTTTTTTATTAATCTCGGCAAAGAGTTAAGCGTCTTTACGGCGTTAATATTTTTTGAATATTTAAATAATGTTTATAAATAGAATATCATCAAAAACCATGATTATTACAACAAAAAAAAAAAACGTTTATGAACAAATTAACATTTATTTGTGTTCTTAACTCAAAAATATTTGATTTTTGTATTTTTCATATTAGGCTGTTTATCGGCTTTATACCTTTGCTTCTCCTTCAATCTGGCGAAAGCAAAGCGCGGAAAAAAAGAAAATTTAAATCATAGTTTCCCAATGATTCATCACAAAAATATTTTTCGTTATTTTATTTTATTTCTTCAAAAGTATAATGAAAAACGTCGTTTGATACACGTGGGCATTTGTTATTGCAGTTCTCGGCTCAAAAACAACCTCGCCTATACGGCTCGGGTGTTAATTCCGCCTCGAATGCAATAACAAAAATGCTCCACTTGTATCAAAATGTACTATTGATTAATACATGGTCTACGGTATCGTAAACTATTGTAATAGGTCTTTACCTATGAAATTGCCGTTTTGTATGAGAAAATTTAAACGAATTTTTTTCATGCATTTTTTATTTGTATTAATTGAAGTAATCACCCATGCAATCAATGCATCTTTGCCAACGCAGTGGTAGTTTATTGATGCCCTTCTTAAAGAAATCAGCTGGACGGGAGGCAACAAATTCTTCAAAGGCATTTTGTACTGCCTCTCGGGTATTGAATTTTTTTCCCGCCAAGAAGTTATCCAAATTCTGGAAAAAGTAGTAGTCTGTAGGCGCAAGGTCTGGTGAGTAGGGCGGATGACGGAGAGCTTCCAACCCCAGTTCTTGCAACTTGGAGACCGTCTGCTGTGCAGTATGAGGTCGCGCGTTGTCGTGCAGGAGCAGCGGAAATGAGCGATTGACCAATGCTGGTTGGAGATGTGCCAGCTTCTCCATCATTGTGTTCAGTTCTTGACAGTACACATCTGAAGTAAGTAATGCTCACCCCGTTTGGTAAGAAGCTGTGATGAATCACACCGGCGCTAGACCACCAAACAGTGACCATCACTTTTCTAGGGGTAAGTTTTCGTTTAGGGCATTGTTTAGGTGCTGAACCAGGATCCAACCAACTTGCTGAGCGCTTGCGGTTATTAAACAGAATCCATTTTTCATCGCAGGTAACAATGCGGTTCAAAATTCCTTCATTTGTGTGTCTGTTGAGCAGTGCAAGGCACGTCTCGACGCGTACTTCGCGCTGGCGATCATTGAGTTCGTGGGGCACCCATTTGTCAAGCTTTTTTACCTTGCCAATTTGACGCAAATGGACCAATATTGTTTTGACGCTAACGTCGAAAGCTGCTGCTAATTCAGCCGTAGATTGTGTATCATCAGCTTCCACACTCGTCTTTAATTCGTCATTGTCGACCAAAGTCTTCGGACGACCGCGAGGTTCAATTTTCAGGTCGAAATTTCCAGAACGGAAGCGAGCAAACCAATAACAAGTGGTGCGTTGGTTTGTAGTGTTAGCCCCGTAAACGTCGTTGATGTTGCGTGCCGCTTGTGCCGCGTTGCTGCCACGACGGTACTCATATTCCATAATTAAGTACTCGAATTTTGAACGTATCCATGATGACGAAAAAGATTGAAATGCGATGAAAATGTAACACTAATCAATAAACAAATGACTACTTTTACAAAAATCCATGTTTTTAAAATAAAATTAATTTGAAATTAGAATTCTTAGCCAAACAAAAATTATTTTGATTTGAAATGGCCAGTACTGCAGAACGGCAATTTCATAGGTAAAGACCTAATATTACCCAGTTGAGAAGATCAAGGCCACCAACCAACCTTGACCAATCAAGGTTGGTTGTGGTGTGGAGGTCAGATAGGCAGTCGCTCCATGTAAAATACAGCATCCTGCATCAGCTCCATCCGGTTAGACTGGGGTCAGCCCCAACATAGTTGCGAAAAGGCTAGACAAATGATGATGAACTACCATAGACCATGTCATCATCTGCCTAGCAAATTATCGTAATCGATCGATAATCTTAATCTTTATAAAGAAATGTCCTGACTGACCGACTGAATCATCAACGCCCAGCCCAAACCATTGGACATAGAATGCTGAAATTTTGCACAGAGGTTCCCTTTGTAAACAAGGAATAAGGAAGGATTTTTGTTTCCGTTGGATATTTTCCGACATCCACGCGGGTGAAGTTTGCGGGAAGTGCTAGTTTTATGTAGTAAAAGTTTCAAATTTTATGTAAAATATTTTATCCTTACTCCCACTTAAATGCTGCCTGTTATAGGATATTTAGCCAAGTCAATGACATTAAATTAAAACGAAGAAAAGAAATAAATTAATAACAAAACCTTATAGGGAAATATTCTTGCACAACACAGCATTCACCGATATGCTGTGTTGATTTTTATACGTACTAAGAATATGTTGTCTAAAATGACTGCAACTATATACATTTAATTAAAATTAACTTTTTAATTAAATGTATATAGTATATATGAACTTATTTTTTTTTTGTTTTATCGCTAATGTTACGCGATCTGTCGCATGCAATGCAGAATGAATGAAAAACAAACCAACTTTAGGTATAATGTGACTTAGTTCCAATGTCGTCTTTAGCCACGGTAATAGCACAATTAACATGGTAAACTAAATTTAGACGGATTACATTCATTACGAGTTTGAGGGAATCCCCTTTAAATAATCGGTGGTGCCTTTGGGTGTTGCCTACTATGAACAATATGGTTACCAACTCAAGTTCAAAATTACCCCAAAATTCTCTAAATCCCTGTCAAAATAAAATAGCCCTAAACCATGCACAATATTTACCCTAAAAAAGGGAGAAATCCCTAAAAGTGGAAACACTGTTGATATTGCCGATGTAAAATCCGAATGCAGTGGACGCACCCTATCGGTATTTTAAAATTCGGACGCTACGTACGCTGCGTGCGCTCCTTTTCCGACCCTGTGGACGTGTAACTTTACAGGAGGATGATGACACCATTATTATGTATGGAGGCCTTTGGTTTATTAATGCCCGGTTTCTGAGGTTTTTAAACGGAGTTTATTCATTCGATAGTGATTATTGGTTCAATATCGTTTTTCTGAACACTTCGTTAAGGAAGAATTTAGCTTAAAAGTCCAGTGAATTAGTATCAAGGGTGAATCTGAGGACCTCAAATATCTAATTTTGTCGAATCAATAACTATTGAGAGTTTAAACTCCGTTTCAGAATTCTTCAGGAACCGGGCTTAAGAAAAGCTAATTTTGAATGTGTTTTAGATAGCAATATAACTACAGTAACTTTTTTGAGCTTAAAAATGTATGTTCAAAAAAGTTGAGAGGTGTCAAGGGACACCCGGATGGAACGAAGTTCCTTTCGATTAATTAGTGAAGGAATTGTAATAAATATTTTTTTTTAGTTTTTTATTTTTGTTATATCTGGCTTGCTTTCTATGAGAGAGAGAGAGAGACAGACAGAGAAACATGCGCACGTCGCACAGCTTACAATAGCTTACTATAGCAAAAAGTGTCGTTACAACTTTTCGTGAGAATTTTTTCCGTCTAGCCCCCTTTCATAACGCGCGATAAGGAACTTCGTTCCAAAAAAGAACTGGTGTAGGTTACACAGTTATGAAATAATTATATGTGTACTTATATCGATAACTTTAACTCATTAATTTTGACAAATACTGTCCTAACAGTTTTGTGTAAGTACCTAATGTCTACGAGAAAAGCGGCGTAGCATTTTACTTTATCGACATAGGACTGTCCAGTGTTCATTTTCAGTCACCTTTGCATTGAGTCGGAAACGTAGGTGCAAAATAAAAGCAAGACATCGTTACGACTTAGGTACGGTCAACTGCACATAAGTGGTTAATTATAGGCAAAGGCAAATTGTGCAGAATAACTCCTCGCGCTACCATAGATCTCTGAAGTACCTACCAATATACCTACGTATTGCGAAGGACGTAGGTAGATGCCTGAACTTCCAATACTTTATAACCAAAAACATAAACTCCTTAGTATCCATACATTATGTAGATTTGCAAAGCTCTTGAAATTATAAATAAATAACTTTAATTTTGGAAGTCGGTGTCTGGTTATAGGTATTTTCGTTCTTGACACCGACTTCCGAAATTAAAGTTATTTTTCACTTTGTAGTGTTGGTTTTGGAAGTCGGTTGTATTTTTTTGTAAAAAAGTTTTTCTTTTTCACTTTTTAGTTGTGGTACCTACCACACACAAATTCTAATACCTACCACTACCTGCAAAACAAACTAGAACATCATCCATAAAAAAGTGGGAAAAAAATACGTATTATTGAAGCTAACTCAAAAACTACTCAAGCAAAGTTAATCAATTTTATATGGGACCAACTTTGAGGTATACGAGTAACCTCTCGAATAAAATATTTTTTTTTCAAATCGGACGACTCTGTAAAAAGTTATGCGTGGTCATACATAAAAAAAAATAAAAACATACGTGTCGAATTGAGAACCTCCTCCTTTTTTTTTTCGTCGGTTAAAAATAACCTAAATGAGAACACAATACGTATTCCTTGTAATCGCGCGTAGCTGAGTTGTTTACCCTAAACTGATTTCAAAATCAGAACAGAATTACAGATTGCAATTAAATGGGATTTGAACAATTTAATTGAAAACTATTCACACTAATCTATGTGACTGTCTGATTGACTGACTCATCAACGTCCAGCCCAAATCCTTGGACTTAGAAAGCTGACATTTTGCACAGAGGTTCCCTTTATAATGTAGACAAGGAATAAGGAAGTCATTCCCGGTAGTACGTTCCCGTGGGATATTTTCCAACATCCACGCGGGCGAAGCCGATCACAGTTCATCAACTAAAATGTGTGATGTATCTATCTGCATACATTGGTGCAGCGGCGTCCCGCGACAATTGCTGGCTGCAAAAACAATTATTAACCGGAACAACACCACCCAAAGATGTACGGCGCGACAACCCCACTCGTAGAGTCAAGTTCGCTGACTTTTTAATTTAGTTGGGTAACAAAAACACAACCGTAGCTTACTGTGACCGTAGCGTAAGCTACACAGTTGTAGACTCGCGTAGTAGCTACGTAGCTACGTTGTTGTAACGTAGCACGTCGTCGGTAGCATGCCTAACGCGTATCGATTAGTCTCCCGGAATTACCCGACGACAGACGACCGTAGCCGAACACTTCCGACTTCGCCCGAGATCTACGTCCATACATAGCGGAAGTAATGAAATGTACAGAAATATATGAACCGGAAAAATTGTCGCTCTCTTTTTCTTCACGTCGCGTCTTATCCGGATCCCTAAAAAGGCTTCCTTTGTCGGTTTTCCCTTTCAGCACATTTCGCCTTCGGGCTGTAACGAATGGATATTTATATCAAAGATGACAGAGGAGCGACGACAACCTATTTAAATTCTATAAGTCATTTAGGTACACTTTTTGAATTCGGTAAAAACATTAACATCATAATTTTGGAGTTAGATACCTACCTACCAACTTTTCTTATAAAGTACCTGCTGTAAAATTAAAAATTCCCTTTCATACTTATAATAACAAAGACACCCTATTATAACTGCGAAAGCTACCCAAGTTCTTTAATGGAAAAGCGTCATTAAAGTTGTGGTTAATTGGCTGTATGGTGAGAGCCTAGTCGGGATGTCGCCGGGAAGTTCCCGTCGCGTTACGAGCGCAGTCGGCGAGGGCTGGAGGCGATTTAACGTATTGTAATGTGAGTTTGTACGACGTTCCTCCCCCTCGGCCCGACGCCTTGCAGCTAATACCATAGCTCAATGATAGTCGCCAGTTCACGCACGCTGAGGCCCGGCCAGCATCGATTTAAAGAATTTAAAATTTTGAAATTTCATTATTCGAATAGAAAAACGAACCTTCTGTTTACTTACAGACGATCGAAAGGCGGGGATGGGGTGGCGCACCCCAAATACGTACCATGTTATTTATGGTATATTTTGACGTGCTCGCTCGCTGCCAACTTCAAGTCGCGTAGGATAATGGGGTGATGGATAGTGTTATCGGTCGCTATTCATGGTGTTCCGCGTTCAACTCGTGCATTTATTATTACAGTGTATCGTGGAAAACTCCATAATAAACTGAAATTGTGGTGAACAGTGTTCTTTCAGTGATTTTGTTGGTTGTAGCGGTTAGCGACCGGCATTTCTCTCAATGCGGATTTTACAACTGGATAAGCGGAAACTATTGGCATACATACATTTTCCTATTACTTAGTTCTTGTGTAAAATTTTGGTGGTCTTGTGGCTAAAGTGAGGTGAAGTTAAAGTATTTTTCTAGTCCTAGATATTGAACATTATCATAAAGTCATTAAGGTAAGTTTTAACCTAGTCTAGAAAAAAACCTATGGATATTAAGAAAATATTTATACCTATAGTGTAAATTGCCGCTTAAACATCTAAATAAAAAAATCTATTCGTGAATGTATGAATAGCTTTTAGATTAAAATGATTAAATATGTGTTTGTTTACTATTTCAAGTATCGTAGTAATGGTGAAAATTGTATGTTCGTAGACGTAAACACTGAATTTTCTGCGAGCTGAGTATAGCGCCATCTCTGGGTTTATTATTCAACTAGCGTTTGTTCCCGCTCCTGCCGTCATTAGTGGCGCCAAAGTGTCAGCCGGCGACACGCCTGCAGTCACGCGGCGTTGACGCGCGTCGCAACATGTTTGCGTGGGTGTAGATCGCATCGCGATAAACAATTTATGTGTTTTCTTCCTTATCAACTAATCAAAGTAGTGTACAAAAGTTATCTTGCGTGTTGCTGTACAAGATAATTGGATCTACGAATGTTTACAAAAGTGTGTATTGTGAAGTTCTTGTTAGTGTTTCGTATGTGTGAGTGTTTTGTTGTTGCCGATACCGAGGGCAGGATTTTGGCCGTACAGTGAAGGTCTAGGGCCATGAGGAAAATAAACGGTGAGGACACGAATATTTAAGATGCTTTCAAGCATGCCAGCAGCGCATGAGCTCAAACAACTGACACAGATATGAGGCATGTGGAAATGTCACCGGGTTGCGTCCAACGATAACGATACAGCACTAGATCAAAGTTACACAATTCATGTTGATTGAATATTCAGAACTAATAAGAATTTATAATTTTTAAAGTTTATCGCAGAAGATTGCCGTTCGTAGCCATTATGTCAAGAACATGGGGTGCTTGTAATTTAATAGGGGACCGGTGTGCCTCCGTAATAATAATAGCTGTAGGGTTCGAACTTTTGTCCTTGAATTTGTGTCGGACACTTAGCTTCCACAACTCCACATAATTTTAAATGATTAACTTATGACTAAGCCAAAACCCATATGATGACCCTCTGATCAAGAAGTGTTCGTAACTAGGTAAGTACCTATGTACCTAATAAAAATTACAGAAAGAACGTGGTAGAAAAAAAACTAGTAGCTTTAAAGTACTTAACAAAAATATCTGTCTCGAACGAAATAGAATTGCACAAGAGACGGAGGAACGACCGAAAATCATTAACCGTAGCAGATCCCATACAAATGGTCCATAAACGTAATCCGACAATGTTTGATGGGTTGCCCGGCTGGGCGGCCGTTCGATGGCGAAACCGGCATTCTGTGACTGCCTCCTAGACAAAAGTAGCGTGCGACATCGAGATTATTAGAGATACAAGACCATAAAGCTTTATTTATGAATAATCTTTTCTCAGATTGATTTCAAATTCCTAAAACAAGATGCTAAATATCAAGACTTCATCGGTCAAGGCCGCAAGCAGAAAGATCGTTAAAAGATCATCTACCGAGGACAAAGCCGATTACATACGTCTAATGTTTCGACGCCTTAAAGGAAACCAATAGCATTGACATCCATTGAGCTATTCTATTAGTATTCCATACAGAATCAAATTTAAAATTTCATACATAATTTACAGTTTCCGTTTTGTGAATGTGACACATTGTGAGGTCTGCGTTAGACGCGCAGCGAGATTTATCGTTGAAAGATTGCGATACAGACGGTGCAGAACATCTACTTGTTTTAATAACATGCTATAACGAAGACACATGACAACTTGATGGTCCAGAGTCGTTCAGACGAAGTTATAAAAGCAGTTCCTACTGATGTGATGGACGTGGTGGTTAATTAAATTGTATCCATCAAACTTTACCTGCCAATGTACAGAAATTCGGACGAAGTTAATTACATCTTCTCGACCTTACGATAACGTGGTGCGAACATCAAACCTTGCGGCAGTTTTACGAGCTCAAGGAAGGATGGAGCAGCAGGGGTCGTTGGCCGAAGCTTAGTTAATATGCTTGCACATACCGGCACAAAATCAAATAAACAGTCGCTTTCATCTCCGGTTTATCGGCGATGCACTTGGTAGCCTTGCACTTTGTGTGTGTGAACAACTGTTCAGTCGCAGCGGCCATTACTCAGACATTCGAGGTTGCCGACTCAATTGCAATTCATATCGATTATTTAATTTGCATTGCCTGCCAACCATAAAAAGCGTACACTTTACTAGCATTTCCTCCGGGCTTGATTAAAGTTTTAATTCCTTTAATTGTTGAGCAGTTATCTTGTTTACCTTTAATGAGCTGGGGTTAATAAAGCCTCGATGAATTGATAGCATTCCATGTAAAATTACTATTGCGTTATGTCCTTCTTAGCTCAGATATGTCTATTGTCTCCTGAGGGTACTTCATTCAAGCCCATTGTTTGTTATTCATTAGCTCATAAAACAATTTCTAGCAATCATACGTCTAATAACCGATAATGTCTTTATTGATTTTGCCAGTGGCTCGGAACAGCACTCCAATATTGACAATGAGCGGTAGTTTAGACGCCACTACGTGCTTTGGGAGTTGATGAGAATGGTACGTGACTCCCAGTTCATTGCTCCAGTTTTTTGCCACTTGATCTTGTGAATGAGTTTGCAGACCTTGGCTCGGAGACAAGGATCTTAGGGAGCAGGATTTATAGCTACAAAAACATTTTACGAGAGCCCTGACAAGCTCATGCATACCTACTCACTGCCTACTTATTCAGCGGAATAAACGTTTTATTGGCACTACGATAGAACCAGAGCCGAGCGGCGGACCCATTACGGCATTATAATACAATTGGCATTATTGCGAAACGATCATGAAACGTTGATGAGTTTGTGTGATAACGTTGTCAAAACGAGTTATCACTTTCAGTGACATGTAAATGGTTCCGCGTGAAATCAATGAGTGTAACTAGGCGCGTTAGTGCGGCGTCGACGCCGTGAATGCTGATTTTCAATAGCATCACATTATGAGTGGTTGTGGTGGCGCCGCGCGTGATTGCCATGTTGATTGAGATCACACGTATGTTACAAATTGTCGCTCCAATTCGCGTGTGACGGGAATACGCACTTATGCAAAGAAAGTTCATCGTAACCAGCTTATCAGCTTCCTTTGAATTCTCGCGATTATATCGTTTTTGTACAGTTTTAATATTGTGTGTGACTCGTTAATGAAGATACCGTTATTTACATCCTCAATCTAGAGCGCAGGTAAACGAGTCTACTTGGCTCGAGAGGGTGATGTGATATATTCAGGGCCCATTTAAATATTCCCAGGGGTGATAAGGGGTAGGGATGTGCGCCGGTTAATCAAGTAACGTGATCCATTTATCTGGAGCACTCTTGATATGGTGCCGGTGAACTTTGGAATATTGTAGGCTCATTTTGGGGTTGAGATTGAAAACGAATATGGATATATAGGGCCAGATTCAGTATCGCACTTACTAGAATACAATTTAATTTAATTTTCAGTGAAACTAAGCGGAACTTTATAGCGAGTAGGTACAGTTTATACGAGGCAAGTCACATTCGCATTAGCATCTAGGTTTACTCTCACATTGTTGCTCAGGTACAAGACTTTTAATAGCTTAATTAACGAGTGGAAAGTTTTCTAACAAATGACCAGACCAGACCCGGTTACCGTGTGTCCGCGGCAGTGCTACAGGTATTGAGATATTTCCTTTATTTCTTGCAGTAATTACTTACGATCCGGACGCAACGATTTCTATGCAGTCTGGTGCTTGCTCATTGACATTGAATTTATAAACTTGTCTTATTTATTAATGTTGCTCATGATAATGATTTACTATTCAAGTGTCCGTTATTATTTTTAAAATTATATGATTTATGTGGAACGGCTTGTGTATTATCTTACAATATTTTTTTTAATTATTGTACTTTATTCCTTGAAGAGTTCTAGTAGCTCGGACACTCATTTAATCACAATTCGTAAAACATTTGTACCAGTAAAATGTTTGAAGATTTCTTAGCAATGCTATGCAATTTCCCTAAATGAGCAGACGCTTTATTGGTGATTTCTCTAGTATCTTGGCGATATCGATTGAATTCCATTGATCGCATTGCAGTGAAATTGGAAACAGACGTGTGCTGTACAGTGCCCTGAGTGTATGCAGCGTTCTCGCTTTTACTGCATTCGATCTATTTACGGGTTTATGAACGTCGATAAACTTGCAGCGCGTTGAACCGTGCACCCTCAGCCTAGTGCCCAATAGATACGTCTGCATACAAATTGCCTCGTGTTACTATCATGGCCAATAGAACAATCAATGTGCTCGATTGTAATTTACCATAGACTTCATGTTGATGATTTTGTGGTCATTTGTGCTTCTTTTGTTTTTGAAGGGTGTTTTGCACCCAGCTCTAAACAAAACCAATTCATGCAATTTTAAAAATATGAGTGAAGTTTAATTAAGTAGTTCCCCCTTTCAAAATGCAGGTTGTTTTCTCAAGTTCGTCTTACTCGATTTTTTTTCTTCTGTGCGGAATACAAAACAGCGAATGAAACTATTTTTTTCGCAATACGGTACAAAGTTATGGCAAACTTTATGTTAATTCAATTTGCGTTAAAGGCGAAAGTTGAATGCAAATTCAGAGTACAAGTCTGCAACCAGCCAGTATCGATCTTCCGCGATCCAGCGCTGATGTTGTAACTGGTTATAAAATTCACAATAAAAAAGAGCACTTAAATCTCGTGCCCAAATGGCCGCCCACATTGACCTTTAGAAAATTGGAAGGTATAAACTTTGTTCAGTCCATGATCCCGATTCCCGAAGGAATGCGGCGATCGGCATCGGCGTTAAAATTAGTACATTAGTCGTTGAAACCTTAACTCTCTAACTCTATTACCAGTTTACACTACGAGTTATCGCGTCGAATGCCTTAGCATAATGTAAGTCGTTCATCGGCCCAGGAAATGACGTCACTGCATAGCCTCACACACGTTTCCTGCACGTCTTCTCGACCTTCACCTAAAAGCCTTAGAACAGTACTTTTGTTCATAGCGTTTTGATTTTAGAGCTTGTCATTGTGACTCGCGTTTTGAGGCCGAGATGCCACTTTGTTGTAACTGCCCGAGTCTTAAAAAGATGCTGCTGTAGAATACCTATTTTCAGCTTAAGATTTAATTAAAGCCATACGAACACACTTTGGAATATACCTACTTACTTATTTCCTAAAATAATGAAAGCACCATGACTCATTTTTTTATATTTTGTCTAAAGAACAATATTTAATAATACACAAAGCTCTTCTGATTTACTTTTATCTTAAATACCTTATTATTTATATTATATTCCATCTACGTAATGAAATATTTCAAGCCATCAACCCTCTTCAAACAAGAGACACCAAGCCACACTTGAAGATGAAATATTTAGCAGATCTCGATATGCCATTATGTTGCTTACATCAAAAATCAATGTCACTTGGAACAAAGACGCCATAGTTCACAGTCTAGCCTTAGGGCATCTTTAGGGTCATGTTCGACAAATAAATAAACATTTTGTATGACTTTCTTCGCTGATTAAGCGTAGGTCGTGAGTCACGAGGTTGTCTAAAGCCATCTAGCTACCGAGTTCACAATGCGATGTTTGGTTCCCGACTCACAATGTGTGTTTGGACTTTCGACAAGAAAATGTCCGTTGTTAGGCGACATTGACTTCATAATATTTCATTGAGAGACGATCACTGCAGTCAACTTTGTCTTGTCCGATATGTTTGCATTTAGACGGCATAGGGCAGAGCTACTGTTTAGTAGCCGTTCAGGGTAATGCATAATTTCGTCTCTTCTCTTTGCGCTGTGTGCGGTTTTCGAATAATTGTGTTGTGTCAATAGTTGTGTTGGCTATATTCAAAGGAAGAGAAATAGGACATTAAAATTTCACTAGTGAAGACGAGTGGCTTATAATGTGTCCTAAATATAAATAATGTAACCGATGCTGAAGTTATCGTTGCTATAGTTAAACAGAAACAAGACACCAAACAAATTTAAAAAACTCACGACACATTTTTACCCTGATTTCTTTTTGCTACTCCATCATCAGACACTGATGGCCATCTATCTGTACCCATTGGGACCATTCCAATGAGCCCAAACACGTAAGTTGGCGAGGAAGTTGGGTAACCTGCAAATTCCAGGTAATGTTGTAGCATCAGTTCAAGGTTACTATGTTATTCTAATATAATGTAGTAACATAATACCAAATTCCGGCTCGCTCAGATCTGTAGAAGATGCTTATATCCATTCATCAATTAAAAAAGAGCTGATAATCTTCAAACGGCAAAACAGTTTTTCTTTTCCTTTTCTTTGAATAACAAAAGGAACACTGTCGGTCAAGTCACCTTTCAAACAAAACAAAAAATAAATCTAAATCGGTTCAGTCGTTTGGGAGCTACGATGCCACAGACAGATATACAGATACACACGTTAAACTATAACACCCCTCTGTTTCCGTCGAGGGTTAAAAATTAGGTTATTTACAAACATTATTTGATTCCAAGCATCTAAGAACAATGTCATCATGATAAAAATCCTACTTTGTGAAATGAGATGGTGAAAATCAGTTCACAATTTCTAGTTTTCAAGTTTTCATATTGTTTGCAGAAGAAGAAAAAAATACAACGTTCTCATTCAAGACAAGATAAAGGCAAACAATAATGGCCTTATCATGAAGTAAGAGTGCAAGACCAGTAGAAACTTGTAATCCTAGGAAATATAATTTGTTTTCTACGTAACAATACCGACTACGCATTTACTAGAACAGGTTTAGCAGGGTTTTGTTGACAAACTCACTCCTGCCATGTGCAAGGATCGCCCACAAACCACGCTCACATTTAGGTACCTAATATTATAAAATTATTGTACTTTGTTGCAGTAAACCAACTAAGAGGAGAAAGCTTGGTACAAGGCCTATGTCATCCTATACCAAGAGCTCTAACAAATTATATACAGTAGAATCCCCTTTATAATGACATCGAAGGGAAATGACAAACACGTCATACAAAGCATAGTCTTATGTTGTGGTCTCTTTGATACGTCGACATCGGCGTCTTGACGTCGTACGCGGCATTCAAACGCTTTGCGTCGTGCCTCTTGTTATTTGGAACCATTGCAGCGTCAGGTCGTGTCATCCATTAATACAAAAATCACATACTCGCACACGACCATCGCGAGCAACGAGCAACGACTGAAGCGTTGTCGTCCACTGAGGCTGATCGCTGACGGTGGGCGGTGCGTTCAGACGTCGATCGGAACGTTAACGCTGAAGTCAGACGTCACAAAATAGGAGACCAAAGCCGAAAATAAACAACTTCCAATATTTGTTAGTGTATTTAGTATTCGAACAGATTTAGGTAGAAGTTACCCTCTAAACATTGATATTGTCTGAATTGCCCTTAGTGTGCAACTCTATTGGAATCAAGTTGAGTTTCATTATGACTTTTGGGCAGTTTTGCTATCGACACAGAATAGATAGAAGCATCAATATGACTACCATAGCACCATGGATGGACGGTGCATTCACAAAGAGGCTTTAAGTGATAGCGCTTCTCCAATATTTAGTTCATGGTATTGTAATACCAGCCGCACGGTCGATCCATCAGATTAAGCTACTCTTGCCGGGGTTGGTCAGTGGATGGGTGACCATCTTTATACACCGAGATTCCTCCGTACCTCGGAGAGCATGTTGAGCCGTTGGTCCCGGCTGTCATTCGTGGATCTTTGACAGTCGTTACCGGTTGTTAAAGCCCGAAAATCTGGCAACCAGTCTAACCAAGGGGTACCTATCGTATTACCCAGAAACTGGGTTGTGGAGGTAAGATAAGCAGTCGCTCCAGGAATGTAAAATACCGGTATTCAACTGCATTCGGTTAGACTGGAAGCCGACCCGAACATAGTTGGGAAAAGGCAAGGCAGATTGATTATTGTATTGGTATTGTACATGCAGAAGCTGTTCTAATTCACCATATTCGTAGGAATGGTGAGAGATCTGCCATTTTGCAATAAAAAAATATGAAAAAGGTCTCCTATTGAAAAAAAAGACTTCTTCATTTAAAGTGAGGAGAGTTTTACTATCATCACCATCACCGTTTGACATTGCCCTGCAGCCTATTTTAAAGGCATTCGAATAATAGAGGCGTTAATTTTGATACGCATCTCGTCTCCTATTGTCTGAAATTTGTATCACAGCATTTGTAGCCAGCAGACTGAACGCGATTCGCTTGTCCGTGTAATTGCTTACCGCGCCATGTTATGTCTGTCGCACGCGGGAAAATTTTGTATCATGTACTATTATTAAATTATCATAATAACACCATAATAGCGTTGTAATGAGATACAATATTATAATTGGTACGACATGTTGCCTACGTGAACCGCTAGGACTGATTACTGACCAGCAACGGTCGGTTGGAAAGGTAGGTTTAATCAAAAGAACCTTTGGCCTTGGGAGAGACGAAAAATGGTCGAGGGAAAAATCCAAATCAATTCGTGCGCAAGACAGGAAATGTGCCCAGACAAAAAGCCTTGGTTTCTCTAGACTTCTAGAGTACCTACTCGTACCTATCCACCACCACCAGGATGAAGCTTTAAAAATCAATATTTGTTTTTTTTTTTCCAAAAAAGACAATGTAACCATACACAAAGTCATCCATATACAAAGTTGAAATTGAAATGTGTTACAGATTTGCTCTTTCTTTGGACTTTTTTGCAATTCCAAGCCGAAAATTGGAAAAAAGTCCAAAGAAAGAGCAAATCTGTAACCAATTTCAATTTCAACTTTGTATATGGATGACTCCTTCGGCAAATCCACAGTCTCAATGATAATGAGGGAGAGCTAGCTTGTCATGTTTATTTCAAACGACAGCCCACGTGGTACCGAGCTCGGGACGGTGCACGGTGGGAATCGCGACACAATCCCACTCACATACCCACACCATTCTTCACTATACAACTCCACAAATCCATTGTTTTGCTATATCTTAATAACCTATGGATCCTTACATTATTAATGGCTGCATTTCGAAGCCATGTTCCACGTTTCGTAACATTATGATCTTAGAAATTTACCGGAAAGTCTATTCTGAAAATCGGAGGATTAATTCCTTGTGTATTTTATGTGAAGGAAGTCGATGAAGATGCAATATTACTCAATTATGTGTCGAATAAACTTGCCTGCTTAGTGTTGTTCGAGTAAAAATAGGTTGAATAACATATTCGGCACTGGTAGTTAATCTCATTTAATTCACACGTCATGAGTTGAAAGAGAGTTCTTTATCGGATGTGTTTCGATGTGTTGTAATAGCTATAATTAGTTGTGAAGTAATGCAGAATGATCGATATTGATGTTGCTAAATATTTGGTTATTGGCAAGTAGAAATATTCACTTTAATTTCTTTTAAATCAAGAGGCCTAGATAAGGGGGAGTTCATTAATTACGTGAGGCGTTGGGGGGGGGGGGTCGAACCGAATCTCACGCAATCTCACGTCGGCAGAGGGGGAGTCTCGGCAAATATCACGTAAAATTTTTTTTTCGCAAGAAACTGTAAATTTGCGAGAAAACTGGGTAATTATTATAAAAAATAATTAAGCAAATTATGTTTATTTAAATAAATCCAACGCAATCAAGCACAGATTAACTTATTTACACTAAAAATACGGAGTGGGTCGAGCCAAATCTCACGACATCTTACTACGGGGGGTTGTATTTTAGGAAGGGAGTTGCAAAATCGCCAAAATCGCTTCGCATATTAACAAACGCCCCCTAACCTACTTGCTTGCCTGCTTTGTTACATTCTAATTCGATAAATATTTTGCTTGTCGACACCGTCATCGAATGATTGTCGAATTCCGAAAACTTTTGATAAACTTTTGTGAGAAATGCATTAAACAAATTAAACTAATCGTGGTTGACTTCGCAACGAGTCAATTAACATTTTAAAAACTTCAGAAGGGTCTGAAGGGACCACAGCGGAGTCATTCAAAGTACAAGTCAATGAGACAATGGTATGCCCCACGGTTCAAGATCACGACCGCGCAGTGCACGGTGGCGCGCCGTCATCGCTGTCTTACGTAAAGGCACAGGAAACTTTACATTCAGCCTGTTATGAAAGTTAGCGTAGGAGCTACTTGATAGGCTGTATGTCCGCTGACCTTTGCTGTTTTATTTGCGAGGCACAGATTATTTAAGGATTTGCACATGACTTTTGCAGTTGCGCTGTACCTTATTTGTATTTTGGATAATAACTTACTCGTCAACACTGCAAGATTTAAGTACTAGAAATGATTGACAATTAGAGCAGCTAAAACTTACGAAAATACAATGCGAACCTTCCTTTGACAAGAAATCATATAAATTGGTATTATGAGGTACTTTTTATCACTGTAACAGTAAATCATTGTAAGTACTTAGGTACTTACTAACTTTCTTGAAAAGAGTCTCTTAAAACTGTAATAACAAAGTTTAACCAAGTTGCTACATCTAGTACCTACTGATAAGTTATCAACAGCTACTCTGTCTACGTCTACAGACTTTAAAACTTATCTCAGGGCACTCGAAAAAGGTTAAGTGTTAAAAGTTTGGCCGGCCAAAAGAAGTGTTGCGTCATTACAATATAATTGTTCCTTTCGAACAAAAGAAATCGAAAGTACCGAGATTAAATCGATACAATTTAATAGTGAGAAAAAAAACAATGGGCTCTTGTTACACCAGTGTCATCCGGTCACTGAAAGAGCTGTTTCTAAATAGATTATCGTAACCGTCAACTAATGTCAACGGGGCCTAACAAGAAGCGTCAGAAGTGGCATTAAATCATTTTGATACGGATTATGGCACAGGTAAGAATGCTCCGTGAAAGTACTTCCGAGGACAGCATGGGTAAGATAAAATTGGAACTAAAACAAGAATGTTTTGTTATGCACTCGGTTATGGTGAATAACTAGGATATAGAGAAATCCATGGCAGAGTAGAAATGGAAGAGGAAAACATTAAATATTCGTCTTTAAAGAGCCGCGATTCGGTGAAGTTCAGAAGGCTGTCAATACCACGTCATTATCACTCACGGAGACTAGTTAAATTGAATGTTCCCGAGGTTTTACAGCCGGATGCAATTTGCACTTTTATCCGTGTCTGTACGTGTAAGTTGTCACTTTCAAGTCGTGACTCACGAAGACAACAACGAGCTTTCGTTGCCTCCATCTAATGCTAGGGTCACTTTGCTGTCATAAATCTCGAATAGTTAGCATTTAATATCCTCGCACCCGTGTCTTAAGGTACAAATCGTATCGTTAGCATTACTTGCGGTTCCGTTACTTGATGTATTGTGCAAGTGCTCTAATTAATAGCAATCTGTGAATGTTCACATCAATATTCATGTTGCTGATGTAATGTTTAGTGTGTTTGTGTACGCGTGTGTAAATTGGTAGGTGTGTTATGGTTGTGAGATGAGATGGTCTAATTTATTGAAAACCCACTTGCGAAATGATAATGAATGTTATTGAAGTTGAATAGTGTTTAATATTGAGAGGACGTAACGTAAGATGCAGGCTTTGATTAGTTTTTAGGAATTTCAATATCCTTGATAATATAATTGTTATTGAAAGAAAAACAGTATGTATCAGTAATAAGATCCCTGTGTGTGGAAGTAGATAATATTATATAAGTCGGTATACTCTTCTACATAAATAAGTTTCAAACGCTCGATGTTACGGTGTTTATGTTTTACATGATTTATCTATCAAAACTGATTTGTTCGCAGTTCAAAAGTTGTAACGAGCAATTTCGGTCACGTTTTTATCGAAACGATGTTTGTCCCCAGAATGCAAAGTTATAAAACTTTCTTAATCAGTACTTTCTTTGCTCGGAGTGCGAAAGAGTTTTCCATAAATAATTTTCATCCAAATTCTATCTTTGACTTCGTAATCATTTCCTCGCCATTATAATGTGACACCAATTCGCCGGAAATAAGGTTCGATATCCCGAAGAGGGACAGTCGAAATACGTAAAGTACTTAATGTTTTCAATTCCGTATAATCGGTTTAGAATTTCCGGAGTTCCGCGTCAGTAATTGGATTGGACGAAGTTGGCCGCTCTTGGGGTGAATTTTTCAACGGTTTTAACCGCAAAGCTTACTTAGGAATCAATGGTAGACAGATTGCGTCTAATAAGTATTTATATTTATTCGATTTCCATTCAAATTAGGGAGCAGTGTTGCTGAAGTGGACACTTATGGGTTGTAGGTCGAATCCATGCAGACCTTTACTTTGTGTAAATTATTTCATCACCACTGCTCTCAAAACGGTGAAGAAAAACATCGTGAGGAAACCGGCATGTCCTAGAACCGAAAATTCGAAGACTTGATATCCACCAACCCCCACTGGGCCCGCGTGGAGGATTACGGCCAATATAGAAAAAAAACAGTGATTACGGCCCTTTCTCCTCATAGAGGGGAGGCCTGTGTCCCAGCAGTGGGAACATTATAGCCTCTGCTTAGATTATACTTATTCATTCTTGTTTCAAATAGCTGGTTGGCTACACTGCTGCACTCTCAAAGGCGGCGGAGGCTATGCGCGATCGTAGATGAAGCGGACAATACATTCATTAACAATGAAGTTTACCTATTCAGAAGGCCCATGTCAAGTTTCTCCAAAAAGTCGTTTGTATTGTCAATTGATATTAAGTTGTAGTTTATAGCGATTATTCCTTCAAAGTTTATTTTATTCAGTTGTTCTTGAGAACGACGAAAGAACTGCTGCAATTTGTGAAAATGCATGGTGACATCATGTCATCTTCTATGGACCGTATTCTAGACAACCAGCCACACCATAATTATATGAGGTAAAAAAACTCTCGAATTCACTTTTAATCGAACATATTTTGGCTATAACATGTTTTACATAAAACATTTAATAATTGTTTAGAATTATGTCTCGTGACTTTTACTGTACAAGAAGACGGCAAATAAATAGCTCGTACAAGGATTATTGCCGGTTCGCAAGCAAAGAGTGTTTATTAGACTCGTTCAATACACATTCATAGTTCAACACCGTCATATTTCTCGCCAGACGACGCTTTTTTATAAACTCGCACCCACTTTGCACAACTTTTAATATTGTAGGGGGAGCAGATGTTGAAAACCTTTTACCTATTCCGGCTCGCTCACACATCACAAGGGTAGGCCTAATGTGCACGTCGCGACGACGCGTTGTACGACAAAATATTGAGAGCACTTCGCATAAACGTTTAAGAGGAACGTTTTTCTTGATTTTGTCTCACCTACGATTAGTTGGGAATGTATGCATTTCTGGATCTTAGTTGGAACTGTTTGGAATGATGTTACAAGGAAAATAGAGCCCAGAATGGAAAGTAATGAAAACAATACAGTCCTGAAGACCAATTTGGACGCTAACGTCTTCACATGTCATCCCTTAGAAGTTTAAAATAGTCGAAAACCTAGGCTTCAAATCTATCGAAATGTAAAGTCTGAAATGGTGTAGCTAATCTCGCGTCCCCGATACACATTCTTGCTTTGTTAAATGTGATGCTTGAACCGCGGCTCACGACCTTTAGCTTGACATTCAGCACCTTACCTGCTCAGTTTATAGGCTCTTAACATTGACAATGGTCTATATTTCTATAGCATAGTATAGAATTTAAACTATAGCTCTGAGTTTGAACTGGGACTGGGTCCGAGTGGTTTATGGGTGCTTTCTAAAATATATGCTGGACTCGAACTATATATGAATTGTAAAGTAAGAGGTCGTTCTGAAAGTGCATGTAAAAGTACTTTGTTTAGGCAACTTCTAGCGACTGATTTGGAAAAAACAATGTAGGGAAAGGGACTTACTCATGTTTGTCAGTTTTATATCATTGTAGTATTTTAATCTTACAGTTGTAATATAGAAATGAATCTAAACCGAATAAGTACTAAGAAATATTATTTTCCGGATTCTTGGAATTTTCCCAAATGTTGGCCAAAACGAGAGATGTTTATTGCTGCTACTAAATATTCTATCAATGAAAAAGGTTTTGGTCTAGTTGTCACTGCTCGTAGTGAGACACTTCACACTCGCGAAGATATTGTTATCGATTGGTCGGCGGAAACGGAAACGAGAAATGCTCAGGGAGCCGTTTGCGGCTGTCGTTCGTTCACCTCGCGACACTTTGTTGCGACGTGGTGTGTGACCATCTCCTTATTTGTCTGTGTGAGGTAAACCTCAAGTGTCTCTGTTTTTTAGTACAATTTCTATTCAAATACTTAATTATTTGAATAGAAATTGTAGCTTAAGTGCCCTATGTTTTAAAGGGTGTGCCAGTTCATACTAGCAATAGAAGGCATTGGACATCCTACCTCGAACTATTCAGTTTCAAACTTTAAACGCATCTACAACTTCTACAAGTAAGTCAACATATAAATTTTACTCAGCAGCGTCTTGAACCGACACACCTACACCACAATAGGAGTGACTTCGTCTGTTCGAGGCTATTATAAATTTATGCTTACTTAATCCCCAGGAGGAGATAATAACGCCTACTGCAAAGTCTGGAAAGTTTTGACGTAACACGACCCATCCATACACGACACGGATCCATATTCTACGCCGTCTGTTACCTCTCGGCGAACCCTCATGAGCTGCTCCAAACCTTTTGATATATTACCACGCAATTATAGTCGGTGATAACCTTCAAAGGGGGACTATACAAGACTCCCGGCAGCACGTTTGAAATATTTAGAAGTATCCCAACTTAATTAGGCCGGGTACTTTTGCACAGAAAAAGAATTTATTACTAAAGGGGGATGTCGTCAGGCGAAAGTCATGACCGATACAACTCGGCCGAATCGAGTCCGAGGTGTAATGTATGTAAGGACTCAGCCAGCAATAAGCGTTCTCCCTTCTTGACCGGATTGAATTAGTGGCGCCATGCCGTCTAGTGCTGACCGCACCTGCGTTACTGCGTATCGATTTTCGGGACTCCCCCATGTTCATTCGTGTAATTACAATTGAACGAACACGCCAACGTTTCAAATTTGTGGGAATGAAATATGAATATAAACAAGGACAGGTATAAGATGTAAGTGTTAATTGTTTGAAATATCACTATGGGCTCGACTACGTTACCGTTTATTTTTGTTACAGCCAGCGTTCGTACGCTGGAGCTGAATTTTACTATTTTCCTTTTATTTATTTTTTATTTCCTTCCCCGATTAGAGAGTTGAATAGGTACTTTCACAGAAAGCCCCTTTTAATTAATTAGTACCGGCGGTCTTGAAGCGACGGGATAGTAAAATTTTCCTTTCCCTAGTTTACTGACACTAAAATTAGTCGTATTAAATCTAATATAACTAGACGTGCTGTAAAGTCAAGTTGAAATTTATTTAAAAAGTTGAAAAAAAAAAAAAAACATGTAATTTGCGTTGACCCCAGGAAATGTTGAAACGTTTAATCGGGTCAGTTTATCGACATCGTATAGATGTTTCCCAGCACTATTAGGAGCAAATGTCCTCTGGTCTGCGTTATATGGTCTTGAGCGACGGCTGCCCGGCGCAGACTATTTCCTCTTTGATCCACTCGGCTATGGCTCGGCTTCTATTCCTTTTATCGAATATTTTTCTCCCCCTTTTTACCCGACTGCCAAGAAGGGTTATGTTTTTCGCGTGAATAGAGCTACTAATAAATGAATGACAAAATTGAATACGAGTTGTTTAGGTAATACTTCAGATTGTATCGAACTTGTTTGTATAATTTTAACTGTGATTGAAACTACAACATTGTTTTCTTTAGATTGTGCGCTATTTTAAATCTCAACACCATGCCTTTTTATGCCTAAGAATGTTGTAAATTATAAACCGAGTACTTTTTGGCAACAAATTAACATTATTTTGTGAATGTAACTATGTTTTTAAACTGAGTAAATACTTAAATTAAATATGATAAATAAACATAAATATAACTATCATCAAAAATATATTATATGTATATTTATACATATTATATGAGTATCATTTATTTTTTACCATCTTCAAAAAGGGGGAAGCTTCATAATTCGTCTGAATATTTTTATTTCCTATGTTCAGAGATTTCGATGATTGACCACATGTAAAGTTATGTGAAACACGCCAATATTCGCGTATAAGGCTTGTACTTTAATTTGAACATATGTTAAGTGGTCACCCTGATGAAACCGGCTCTACAAACATTGAGCGAAACGTTACTTATTTGCAGTTGGCAAGACCCATCCTCCGAGCCAATATGGACGTCAAATATCAAATGGATAATTGACAAGATCTCGACATTTTAAGCCCTTAGGATTGGTGTTTTTCAAGTGATGCAGAGTTGTTAAAACCTGTCAGAGATTAAGGTTTTCACGAAAATAAACTGGCTGCGTACGATGCAGGGACACAAAATCCGGATGACTGTCAAAGAAACGTAAATGTTATGACACCAGCGCAATATTCTGATCTTTTGAATTGGTGAATGTTTTGTTCCACATTTATTTATTTATTTGATTTGTTTAAATAAAGGTTTACTAACTAAACACATGTACAATCAACAAAAGCGATATCTAGGCAGGGTATACTAACATATTTGTATGTGAATTACTTCATGTTCAATTTCGTGAAAATATACAATTTTGTGTTGGTGTGTTACAATTTAGGAGTATTGCAAAAACAAAGTAATATATATAAAATTGAACATGAAGTAATTCACTTATAAATATGTTAGTATACCCTGCCTAGATATCTCTTTTGTTGACTGTACATAGCATTAACCCACAGTCTTTGTCATAAAGTCATTATCATAGGTCTCGCTTTGTATCTAAATTACTTATAGGAAAGTATGGCACTCTTAATATTAGCGTAATTGTACATTATAAGTATATACAAAAGAAAATATTTTTTTTTTTAATAAACATTTAATAATAATAAAACAATATATATTTTTTTTGATAACTACGTTATAGCTTAGAAATGCTGTTTTGTTTTTAATATTAGCTCTTTACTCATGAAACTTATGTAATACAATTTATCCTTTTACACTCTTTATCGTCGAAGACAAAGTTACTTTATTTTCTGGAGAGGCCAGAGAAGTGTGACAAATAGAATGTATGCCTTATTCAACGCCTTCACTAGGCTAAGGTATACAAATGTTTACTTACCTGTTCATTCGTTCAGTCCTTGTCTGCGACAAGTGTTTTTTCATCGAGAGTTAGGGTAAAACACCCAGTATGGTGCCTTTAAGCGAGTATTTTAACTCTGAAGAGCTGTCAGTTCAAGAATTGTGAATATAGAAAGAAACCAACTTGTGGAATCAACATACTGATCATTATTTATTAAAATATTTGGTTAATCAGTAAAAACAATAGAAAATCTTTTGGAAATCACCACTCCAACAACTCCGTGAGCGTTTCTGTCCGAGGCTTTGAGCTATTATCTGAGTGTCTCAGTATATCACAGGTTTTTAGAAACTCACCCGTGATTACAAGCGTGGAGATTATGATTATGGCACACAATGTTTATAGGAGCCCTAATTGAAGTTATCCTTTGTATGAACTAATAATACTTGACGAATTACATGAAAAAAAAATCTACTCTTCTCTACATTTTGACGAGTTATGCGAACATAAATGTAGGGAACGAATTCACGAACATAAATTTAGGGGACGATTTGTTCATAATGATGAGTACAATTTTGGCGTCTAGACTTCAGGCTGATTTAAGGCTCCTACAAACAGGCGCGACACGTGATATAATCGCGTGCGACACAAAGGCATCGCTCCACCGCGGTGTCTTTGTGTCGCGTGCGATTATATCGCGTGTCGTGCCTTTTTGAAGGAATCTTTACACAGGGTCAGTAGCTGACTCCAAATGAAGTCACTGCTGGCGCAGAGAGCTGACTCTCAATGTTTACATGCAGTCAGTAGTCGTACTACTGACTTCCAAATCAATTTACATGAATACAGTGACGGGTCAGCGCTGATTTGGTTCGAGTTTGGAATCAGCTATAATTGACCCTGTGTGAATCAGCCTTTCTAGACGAGAACGATTTTGAGACATTGTTCGAACAGTCATTACCCATACATTGCAAATATTGTTATTACTTTGGCGAATTATTTGCGCAACTTTGTATTTTTTTTAAACAAAATTTATGAAATAACATGAAATATTATTAAATCACTTGAATAACCATAATATAAGTAATAGCTGGTTATTTTTTTTAAGTTCATCTAGGTGGATTATGTTAGGTAAATCAAGCGTTAAATACAGCTCTTTCGCGCCAACAACATTTCGAGATAAGTTTGTGTGCTTACATTATGGCAATAAAAAATTAATTTACAAAATCTGTTCAGCGTATAATTATTCCAATATTACTTATCGTCTTCAAAATTAAATAAAAAAATAAATAAAATAAATCGCTGATTACTTAGTTTTTTTTAATTATCTTTCATTTTCTTGATCCGGATGTCACAGTGTCATCGAAAATCGCTGTTTTTATCTCTTATTAAACGGTTTGTTTCACAATAACAATGCATCGTATGTATGTAAAATTTGGTTAGTTTAATGCCAAGAGTTCAATAAAGCAAATACATACTAAAAAAAAAAATAGCACTTAAATCACCTTATTCTAACAACAATAATAATCTCAAAACACCTACTGTTTTATAAAAACTTTTTTACAAAAAAATACAACCGACTTCCAAAAACAACACTACAAAGTGAAAAATAACTTTAATTTCGGAAGTCGGTGTCTAGTTAAATGTATTTTCGTTTTTTGCCACCGACTTCCGAAATTAATGTTATTTTTCACTTTGTAGTGTTGTTTTTGGAAGTCGGTTGTATTTTTTTGTAAAAAAGTTTTTATTTTTCACTTTTTAGTTGTGGTACCTACCCCACACAAATTCTAATACCACTACCTGCAAAACAAACTAGAACATCATCCATATAAAAGTGGGGAAAAAATACGTATTATTGAAGCTAACTCAAAAACTACCAAAGCAAAGTTAATCAATTTTATATGGGACCAACTGTGATGCCTCTCGAATAAAACAAAAAAAATCCAAATCGGTCTAGCCATCTTCGAGTAATCGGGGAACATACATAAAAAAAAAAAAAAAAAAAAAAGGTTCCGACGAATTGAGAACCTCCTCCTTTTTGAAGTCGGTTAAAAATAAATGGCTAATGCCCGTTATCACAAACACTAGGTGACTGTGGTGCTAACTAAAAGCGCACTATTGAACGTTTAACGGTCAGCTTAGCGCTGACAGTTGAAAACTTGAAAATCGAATAATGGAATAATAAAATCATAAAAAGGTTATAATTATTTAGACATTCATTCAGATGTTTCCTAGTGTTAGTACAAACGGCCATAAGTTTTAATCCCAATATAGATAACATCAAACAATGCCTAACCTAAATTAAAAAATGGGATTTATAGCGTTGCAAAAAAGCGTAGACAACAATCGAATTTATTTTTAATGTCTGGGAACTCTTTTGTGTATGAAAAAAAGTTGTTTGAAAAGTAAAACGACGAATAAATCCAGCACGCGTTCACTTTCAAACAATGGTTGAGCACAATATTTGCTATAGGATTAGTGTGTTTGTGTTTCTCATGCGATTCACTCGGTCAAACGATGTGTCTGAGGTCTTTAAACATTGTACCAGAATCATAGTAACAAAAGAAGACCAAGAGAAAAGTTAAAGTCTCACTTGCACCACAACAGACAGGTGCGACGCGACGATGCGATGCGATTCTGGTATAACAATTTCCAAAGTTTTATTTCTATGAAATTGTTCTACAATAGTCGCGTCGCACCTGTCTGTGGAAGCCTTAATTTGAGTATAGTCATCGACCCGTAGGTCCCATACAGTCGTCGCACGAACCCGCTAGCGAATATTTCTCGTTTTGTAAAAAAATAATTATTGCTTTAAAATAAAAAAAATGCACAGTTATGTGACTTACCAATATTATTGTACCTAAGCCGTGAAAATAGCACTTGTAATTTAAAAGCAGTAGCGAATTTAAAGTTGAAAACAACCTAATTTAAAAAAAAAAAAATCATTTTATTTAAATTTCATATAGGTACCTATATTTTTTCTGGAATTTTCTGTAGGCTCTCAAAAACGGCCATTTGACGACTTTGACAGGAACAGAACGATGTTTAAAATTCGTTTAGAGCTAAACGTAAACGTATTTAGTGATTTTTGGTGCAAGTGGGCCTAAGTTAGCACAGATGAAACACCACTATACCCTAAGTCATCAATTCAGATAATTTATGTAAACAAAGGTGATAACAGATCAAAAAAATATTGTCATAATGGTAATTCACATAAAATGGCGGAAAACAAGGCTATATTGGCTTTTATGTACTTATTTTAGAAATAATAATTAAACAATTATCATACCGTGTTAATTTTTATAAGTTTTCGGTTTTAAACAAAGTTATTAAAAAAAGAAAATTTTGTGGTATAAAAAATATTATGATACTGGTAACACTACAGGAGTTCCCAACATTCTCAAATTTCATTTGACATAATTTGCAAACTCGCGTCTTTTCAATACGTTCGTGTTCTTTTCTCCGATCATATTATTCGCTGCGTGTTTGTTAATTGTGCTTTGTTATCATCGTGTTAAGTGTTTCATTTTGTTGTTAGTTGTTATATTTCCTTGTTTTTGTATTTCCTTGTTTTTGATAAATTGTTTTGCAGCACTGTCCTGTCATTTTGACAGTGACATTTCTTTGTTTACTAAAATTATCTGAATTGATGACTTAGGGTTTAGGTAAAATAACTTTTGCCGCCCGCGGTGTAACGGTTCTTTCTTAATAATCGATTTTTATTCAAAAAGCTATCAAGTTTTTTATTAGAACTGCACGGATCGCAACGGTTTATAATGTCACTTTTTTAAGCTCCATTTTTAAATTTTACTCGGTTGATCTAAAAGTGGATAGATGACATTTTTGCATGTTTAATGATGACCTTTGTCATTAGCTTTTTTCGCACTAGTTTTAATACGGACTCATTATTTGGCACATTCCAGAAATTTCTTTACGATTCTTCCCCCCATTCCATTCTTCTACATTCGAAACAACTTTTGGAAGGGGCGCCTACAATCAATTCTATTTTCTTATAAAATATGACGTTCATTTGACTTTTGACTTTAAATTGATTGTCTCAAGTCTCTCATGTCCCTTCATCACATCCTCATTACAAACTGCATGCTCGTTCCTCACGCGACGTCTTATTAATGGGCGACAACATTATCCTCAGCATCTTGCAGGCACCGGTACTTGTTTGACACGATCGGTATCTCCTGACACCTGCATCTAGCTGTTGGCGCATTTTGTATGTAGCACATCTGAACGAGTGGTGAAGGCTCGTTTGTATAACTGGCCAAGTTTTGAATGATAAGGACATTGGTTAGTTTTATACCTGTCTCAAAAACGATGAGCATTTACTGAGGCCCGTTTGCACCACAAATCGCTAATTACTTTTACCGCTAAACGTATTTAAAACATGGCTCTGTTTCTGTGTTTATTCCATGTTTGAATAATTATGAAATCGTTCCAAATTCGGGTCATATAACTAACAGACTTGGATCAACTTAGAATTAACAAGAAACTCGTTGATTGTATAGCCTCATCTTTTTTTAAAGTCGGTTAAAAAGGGCACAAGCCAGATTTTGCCAATAATAATCTTACTTCTTACTACTATTATACTCGTAAATGCGATTTGGGTGGATGGATGTATGTTTGTTACTCAATCACGCCAGAACGGCGAAACGGATCTGGATGAAATTTGGCACAGGGATAGATTATAGTCTGAAATAGCACATAGGCTACTTTTTATCCCGGGAAAATGTACGTTTCCCGTGGGATAATTTCCGCCATCCACGCGGGGGAAGCCGCTGGCAAAAGCTAGCAGTTATATAAATGATGATGATGCATGTTACCTAATTTATTTGTAAGTTTGAGTTGACTCATTACAAATTAATTATCAAATTCTACAGTCATCGTTTTAATAATTATTTAGTGCACCTGTTGTTGATGCTTCTCCGAATGTTTCTGTCGACACATAATAATTATTACCTTCATCGATATCAATGCCATCTGTCAGGGAGGCCATATTATTTTTTGCACATTGCGTGTCCACCGGTAGGTACAGTTAACAAAAGAGATATTTAGGCACGACACACTAACATATTTGTATGTGTATTGCATCATGTTAAATTTTATATAATATTACTTTGTTTTTGCAATACTCCTACATTGTAACACACTAACACAAAATTGTATATTGTCACGAAATGGAACATGAAGCAATACACATACAAATATTATGTTAGTATACCCTGCCTAGATATCTCTTTTGTTGTCTGTACCTACTTCTGAAATGTGATTAGGTATCTGCTAACGACACCTGCGTTTACACCATTCAGTTCGATTCTTTGTTGTTTTTCCCGAAAGTTTGCAGTTTTTGTAATTACCGGTATCTACCTACAATTATTTTTAGGGTTACTTTCCTCAAAAGGAATAACGGAACCCATAAAGGATCACTTCGCTGTCCGTCTGTCTGTCTGGCTGTCAGTCTGTCACGACCCTTTTTCTCCGGAACGCGTAGAGGTATCAAGATGAAATTAATATCAAATACGTAAGGTCTATAGTCCCTTGGAGTTCTAAAAAAATCAAGCTTCTACCTCAACGCAATTAAAAAATACAGCTATTTATGCGATATATTTTGATTCTCGCAAGTAAATCAAAACCTGTAGGGTACTTTCCGTTCTCTTAGATTCTAAGACAACGGGAAGTTGTCCTTGCTTCTTGGCAAATTTCATGATTCAAAGACTTAGAATCATGAAATTTGCCAAGTCGCAAGGTCTCACAGCAAGTAAAGGAAAAAGTCAGAAAATTGTTAATTTGTAATTTTATCACATTACATCACAAATTTTTTTTTTTGGGTTTACAATGTTAAGTTTGCTTTTGGGATAAATTGTTTTCAACTACGGAACCCTTCATTGTGCGTAGACTTAGTATGCAATATTGGTTGAAATATTTGCTCTCATGACATGACCTAAAGTAGCGGTTGTGCACTTGTGAATATTGCTTAAAGCGAGTGTAAAGACAAGGCACGCAGTTCCTATATTTTTTGAGACCAAGATTCGAAGATCAATTCAGAACACGATCGTGCAATACAGGTAACGTATGTTATGTTTTGGTCCAGTACTTTAGGCGTAGGTACAGTCAACAAAAGAGATATCTAGGCAGGGTAGAGTAACATATTTGTATGTGAATTGCTTAATGTTCAATTTTATACATTGTAACACACCAACACAAAATTGTATATTGTCACGAAATTGAACATGAAGCAATTCACACACAAATATGTTAGTATACCCTGCCTAGATATCTCTTTTGTTGACTGTACATAAGTACTTTTTATTTAAGTTTTTTTTTTTTTAAAAAATAAATTCTTTTTTCAAAAAGTGACAGCTTTGTTACAGACATGACATCAGTAATTTAGAGTATACAGAAGTTTTAATTGGTATGATAATGAATTACGTTATCATAAAAATGAACGATTGTTGCCCGAAATTGCTTCTATAATCTGACATTCCATCTCCAACCAAAGATAGTAGATACTCTTTTGCAGAGGACCACACCGCAAAATATGTTTAATTCAGAGTATGCAAAATTAATTACACAGACTTAACTCAAATAACTCTGCGACTTTCTGTAGTTCATTGTTAGCGGCCAAAAGCTTATTTTCCGCCTTCTAGGCTTTATTCGCTTCAAGAGATATTTTAGTAGGACGTGGAACAAAGCGTGGACTACTAATGTGAGTATTATGTAGATGCCTCAGTGCGTTCATTTGGAAGACTTGCTGTAATTTCTGGTTTTAGTCAATATCGCGCTTTCATATCTTTCACCGTAATTACAAAACCTGTTTTAAAAAGACTGTGGGCATTCTCGGAATCGAATAGAGGGAATACTTTTCTCGTTTTGTGTGCGAATAGCAATCCTTCAGTTCTGCGAAGAATCACGAGCTCGTGACAGTTGAGTGGACCGCTTCCAAAAATGGTATGAGCAAGTCGATAGATCCGCTGACACTGTTTCAGACCGCAACTCTTCGCATTACTTACAAACTTTTAATCTAATCTCCAGAAGTCTGTTAACGGTCTTGACATAGCGCGATTGATCGTTTTCGGCCGACAACAACTTAATCCAAGTTTTTAACTTTCGATTTACATAGTTAGATTTGTTAACAGTGTAAGACAGTGAGGAAAATATTGTGACAAGTTAACAACAACCGTTTTAAACATAACGCCTGTAATCCCCGAAAGAATAGGCGGAGCCGCAGGGGTGTGGGTGTGAGGCCTCGAACCTCACAGTAGGAGATTAACTGAACTACTAAATAATACAAGAGGGACTCTAGTTAAAAGTGCTAATGCATTTACCGTTTAGGCATCCAACACTAGATGTTTATGAAAAGGCGGGTGTGCTCACTGTAAGGAAATTATTTGTTTATGAAATTCTACGTAGATACCATAAAAAGTATGTGCCCACACTACCTGTGTCAACTAAGCGAGTTGAACGCTGTCCTGTTCCTCGACAAAGAACAGCTTTTGGACAAAAGCATTTTAACTTCATTGCCCCCAATGTTTATAACAAATGCAATAAAATTAATTCCCTACGTAGATTAAGCAACAATGAATTTAAGGAAGTTATCTTCATCTGGCTGAAGTCCCTTGACTACGACGCGGTAGAGAATTTATTGACTGTTGTGACTTAAATTACATAAAATAGTAATTAATACCATCACCATTGCGTAACACAAATTCAAATTTGATCCGTCTTGAACCAAATTGCTAATCTGCCATTTCATTATGTTCGAAAGAATGGTTTGCTCGACAACATAATTAATCTGATTTATAGTGTCACGGAATTCAGGCATGCCAACTCACATATATACAAACACAGCTCACACACACATACACAGATTACACACAAACATATCACACACACACACAACACACATGCACACACACACAGCGCACACACTCAGATACTCTCGCGCACAAACATACAAATATACCCTCGCGCAAAATTAGAAATTAGAAATTATAATAGTTTTTATGTATCATAAAACCTTGTGTGCTTTTTTATTACGGGAGGACACTGGCTCCTGCAACACAGTTTTAACTAGTGCAGGAGTCAGAGAATTCCATATCTGATGTAACATCTGTTTTATGACAATAAATAATTTTTTATTTTTATTTTTTTTTTATTTTATATGGGGCTGATGCTCTCTGTATTTTAAACTTCAGAATAAATTATAAAACACTCCTACTAAATTAATTCTATGCCGAGCCTTCACCAGATTCTATCTGTCATCCTAACAACAAAACGGGGATCGTTTTCTTGACAGAAGATATTCCATATTTGAATGATTGAATGTCAGCCAGTATTATATTAACGAGGCTTGATCAAAGCATCAATGCTTTACAATACTGTAGAGGTTTGATGCTTTGGTCAAGCCTCGACAATGTTATACTGGCTGACATTAAATCATTCAAATATTGAATGTGTTCTATTAAGAAAAAAGAACCTCGTTTTTCTTAATAGGATGACAGATAGATTCTGGTAGGGCTCCACCGGGCTCCGCTTAGGCAGTGTGATATTTTTTTTATCTTGGAATAGAGTGATTGGAGGAGCTCGTGGCTAAGTAATAACAGCCGCACGGGTCGATCCATCAGGTTAAGCTACGCTTGCCAGGGTTGGTCCGTGGATGGGTGACCATCTTTACATACCGAGATTCCTCCGTGCCTCGGAAAGCACGTTAAGCCGTTGGTCCCGGCTGTCATTCGTGGATCTTTGACAGTCGTTACGGGTAGTCAGAAGCCCGAAAGTCTGACAATCAGTCTTACCAAGGGGTATCGTATTACCCAGTTAATGGGTTGTGGAGGTCAGATAGGCAGTCGCTCCATGTAAAATAATGGTATTCAGCTGCATCCGGTTAGACTGGAAGCCGACCCCAACATAGTTGGGAAAAGGCTAAGCAGATTGATTGGAATAGAGTGATTATTATAAATATATACGGCATAAGCCTTTCGTCTCCCGGCCTGTCTGTATTTTCTGTAGTTACGGAATCCCCCAGTAAAGGACCTGCGAGTACCGGGCCTTTACAGTACCTATAAGTACACCTACATTTTTAACCGACGAAAAAAAAGGAGGAGGTTCTCAATTCGACATGTTTTTTTTTTTTTTTTTTTTTTTATTATTATGTATGACCACGCATAACTTTACAGAGTCGTCCGATTTGAAAAATGTTTTTTTATTCGAGAGGGTCACATCAAAGTTGGTCCCATATAAAATTGATTACCTTTGCTTGGGTAGTTTTTGAGTTAGCTTCAATAATACGTATTTTTTCCCCACTTTTATATGGATGATGTTCTAGTTTGTTTTACAGGTAGTGGTATTAGAATTTGTGTGGGGTAGGTATCACAACTAAAAAGTAAAAAATAAAAACTTTTTTACTAAAAAATACAACCGACTTCCAAAAACAACACTACAAAGTAAAAAAAATAACTTTGAGTCGGTGGCAAAAAAACGAAAATACATTTAACCAGACACCGACTTCCGAAATTAAAGTAATTTTTTACTTTGTAGTGCTGTTTTTGGAAGTCGGTTGCATTTTTTTGTAAAAAAGTTTTTATGTCAGTTCACCATTTTAAAGTTACCACGTAAATATGTTGCAGAGGTTCATTTGACGCCATAGTGTAGTACATAATTACATATTTGGTCAAGTGCATGATGTAGATCACACAAACGTGATAGTAACTAAGTTACTCGTACCGATACTTGTCCAAATCACGCACAAATACAATCATAAACAGCTGTTTTAATTCTAGTGTGGGTTTATTGAACTTAATTACAGACTGTTAAATAAATAAAAAAAATAGGTAAGTACTAGTTTTTGCCTGTGGCTTCGCCCGGAAAATATCCCACGGGAACGTACTACCGGGAAATCCTTCTGTATTCCTTGTAATAATATATTTCAATCATGATTCGAAAGACAAATGGCGCCTTCTATTATCATATGAACGTTATTTTGTTTTTATTGGGAATAGACTTTTTTCAGGACGAAAGGTACCCTATGTCCGTTTCTGTATACCTGACAAGTCTGACATATGCAAAATTTCAAGATGATCAAGAAAAGGTAAAAAAAGGATGATCAGACAGTTTCTTTTGCATTTATAATATTAGTACCCGGTCGACCGAGCTCTGCTCGAGTGAAAATAGAGAAAACGAATTTTCCCAGATGAGACACCTACCTAGATTGATGTTTCGCCCCCGTAAACAACTTTATTGCGACTTTCATCGAAATCGTTAGAGCTGTTTCCGAGAACGTGATTACAAATAAATATATTTTCATACAAATATGTATTGCTCATTTAATACTATAATAGGATAGTGTACCTAATAGTATTTCTATTTTTATAATTCAATATTATGTACTTACGTGTGATAACGTGTGTGTAGGTACCTGCGGTCATCGTGACTTGCGCGTCCGCAGCGGCGCAGGCGCCATATCAGTGTCAGTGTCGCTTTAAAAAATATTGCCTAGCGGAAAATCTAGTTGAGGTTCGACCTAGTTCATTGGCTTACATTGTAGAAATACTATCGGGGGCTAGTTAACAAGGTCTTGAAAATGTTAAATTAAATGGTACAAATTGTTACACTTGTTTTATTTTAGATCTAGATTTAGGAAACAATTTAGTATTTCTATTTAATTTATTCTTAGGAGTGGACAAACTCAAATTCGGGTGCCTGCCGTTTTGCCAAAAAGATTTTGACAAAATTTCATTACCCAATCAAATTTTAGCAACCTTTTTTTATACCATTGCAATATTTCGAATGATTTTAGTACGCATTTTTTCATTTGGTCAAATTTTTACTTGGCAAAATATTACTAAGTATAATGTCATTATGGAATTTGGTCTTTAATTAAATGATTTATTACAGCAAACAATCTTCAGACAATAAACGTTTGGTGAAATGATTTGTTAAGACAAAAAATATTAAGGCAAAAATAAGATTTTAAGACATTTGACTTGCTGGTTAAATTTGATGTCTTTTGCGTACTTCTTTGTAAGTTTTTGTGCTTGAATTTGTCTGAAACAAGTCAAATTTATGTTAACTTGATATTAGTTTATTTATGGAAGTAGTTAGAGTAGATTAATTATTTAAAAAAAAATGGTTAGGTTAGGTTAGGTTAAAACTGTGACCTCCTACGCACGAGCCGAGCGAGCGAAGCGAGCGGTTCCGCGGTAGCGGCCGGCGAGTGCCAGACACGACTTGCATTAATAGAAAAAAATATATTGTTTTTAGTAGGTTATCCGGAACTCAAGAATTTAGATTAGGTTAATTTCTTCTTTAAAAAAAATGGGTAGGTTAGGTTAGGTTAAAACTGTGACCTCCTACGCACGAGCCGAGCGAGCGAAGCGAGCGGTGTCGCGGCAGCGGCCGGCGAGTGCCAGAAACGACTTGCATTAATAGAAAAAAGAGATTGTTTTTAGTAGGTTACCCGGAACTGAATTATTTAGATTAGGTTAATTACTTAATTTAAAAAAATGGTTAGGTTAGGTTAGGTTAAAACTGTGACCCCCCGGTGGGTTCCCGCATTGTCGAGGCGGGGGGGCTCAGTAGCCGTGGCTTGGTCACCCACGGTGAAGCGAAGAGGAACCCGAGGAGGGGCCGCTCGTCAGGGCTTTTCCTGATAAGCCGACGACGTAGCGGCCAACGGGTAGGTTGCGGTGGCCGCTTGGGCGACACCGCAACTGAGGCGGGCCGCGGTGTCTTTTTGGAGGCATCGCGGCTGAGGGTTGGAGGCCGCGGCGGGAGAGGAGTGCCGGTATTGCGGTGCGCCGCTCTCCCTACCTTCCGCGGCCTTGACGGGGCCGCCACCGTTGATGGCGGACGCGGTGGGGCCGCAGGGGAGGAGGAGTGTCGGTATGACGTTGGCCGCTCTCCCTATCCTCTGCGGCCGAAATTTGGCAGGCGGCGGGGCCAATGACCTGACCCGTCGCAGGGGGACCAAGGGTGCCCAGGCACGGGGTCGTCTGGCGTCCATGTGCTGGTTTGGTCCCACGGGTGGTTTCGGCGTGCAAGGTGTTCTGGTGCGCCGGTGATGGGGAGTAGGTACTCCCCAGAGGAGGGTCCGGTGACGGACAGCCGTGGCGGGCTCGCGGATGAGTGCTAACGCGTGCCCGTGTTCCCGCCATTAAGCGGCAGAGGAGGACACCGTGGAGTTTTAGTGGGTTAGAGTCCCACATAACTGCACTATCTCCCCGTGGTAGTGCAGCATGCATGAGCATTTCTCCACGATAAAAAAAAAAAAAAAAAAAAGGTTAAAACTGTGACTACCTACTGTGCCAGGAACGACTACATTATATAGAAAAAGAAGAGCACACATTGAGCGCCATTTATGATTTACCTCCTACCCACTTAGTAGTTCACATTTTTGTCATTGAAGTTTGACTGAATAGGAAAGGGTGAATTGAAAACTGACGATACTAAATAAGTATTTGGCTTATTTGATTTTGCATAAAAACTGTTGTTCCAAATGAAATATTTGACTAAATAAAAAATGTTAGAAGTACTAGTTGGTAAACAAGTTATAGTTTAAACGTTCATTTGCCATACCTACTGTGCCAGGAACGACTACATTATATAGAAAAAGAAGAGCACACATTGAGCGCCATTTATGATTTACCTCCTACCCACCTTAGTAGTTCACATTTTTGTCATTGAAGTTTGACTGAATAGGAAAGGGTGAATTGAAAACTGACGATACTAAATAAGTATTTGGCTTATTTGATTTTGCATAAAAACTGTTATTCCAAATGAAATATTTGACTAAATAAAAAATGTTAGAAGTACTAGTTGGTAAACAAGTTATAGTTTAAACGTTCATTTGCCAAACATTAGGTTTGCGTTACAACTTTTTGTGAATAGATTTTTTGCTAAGTAATAATTTGGCAAATGAAATTATGCGAAAAATTTTTTGGGAAGTGAAAATTTGTCAAATTCCTTTTGGTCAAACAAGGGAGACCCCTCAAATTCAAAACATTTATTTCAATAAAAACACTTACAGGCACTTTTGAATTGTTAAGGAGTCGGTCTGTCAGATACATGAAGCTAGCTGCTGATTCCAAAGCGTAGTAGATACCTATGGAGAAGAACGGGCAAGGAGCTCCACGGACACTCTTTTATTAAATCCAAAATATTGTTAAACAATATTAGTTACATCTCCTATGTTGAAATTATACATTATATATAGATATGTGAGAACGTGGTAGAAATACGTGCACTTTAAAAGCGTCCAGAGCAAAAAGAAGATATTAAAATAGGTAAAACAATTCAAAAATAAAATACGTAATTACAATAAGCCGTGGCAGCTAAGAGATGACCAGTCCCAGCTGACGGCGCCCGTTCCTGAACATGACAATATTGTTGCTGTATGCTCAAATGCAAATGCAAATGGTGATTATTTCAACAATTCACCAAACCAAATCTATCCCCTGAATTGATAAGTTTTAAAGTTGGTCTTAAAATAGTAATTTGTTTCAGTCTTCTAATGTCCTACTTCTGACATACCCGGCTTGTTATCATATAGGAAGATAAGAAATTTGACATGCCTAATCTCCCCTGACATGGAGCGCATATGAAAACAGAGGCTATACTATGTTAGTCGATAGCACGTCTGGGATTCGTAAGTGGTCGTAAGTTCTTACTTTGAGTACTTATTAGGTATTAGTAAGTACTTTAAGAGGGCTGTCCTGCCTAGCCTTTGCCCAATTATGTTGGGGTCGGCTTTCAGTCTAACCAGATGCAGCTGAATACCAATATTATACAAGGAGCGACTCCTATCTGACCTCCACAACCCATTAACTGGGTAATACGATACCCCTTGGTAAGGCTGGTTGTCAGACTTTAAAGCTTCTGACGACCCGTAACGTCTGTCAAAGATCCACGAATGGCAGCCGGGACCAACGGCGTCTCGGTATGTAAAGATGGTCACCCATCCACGGACCGATCCCGGCAAGCGTAGCTTAACCTGATGGATCGACCCGTGCGGCTGTTATTACTTAGCCACGAGCTCCTCATCACCTCACTCGCTCACACGGGACAATTTTTTTAAGAATGTTAAATGAAAAGATGCTCTTTTGAAAAATGTAATCAATTAAAAGACTAGCAAACACCGCGGGGCGCTACTAGTTATGACCTATTTGTTAAAAATTGGTCATAATAAGTGACATGTCACTATATGCGAAGTCATTATATCCGAACTTTGTTATAAAGAATTTTATATGAAAACCAAACTTCGTTCTGCAATTGCGTCATAGGTCAATATAGGCGGAGTCATAATAAACGGATTCCACATTCTCTATTCCAAATTAATCTATTTTCTTTCTGATGCAATTCACTGAAGTAGCCTTATTCTTAAATTCATAGATCCTTTGTTTTTATTTTGCCGGAGTTTTGTTTTCGATAATCACACGACCTTATCGTATCTACAGTTTGGCGGCATTCTCTTATCTTCTTTTGACCCTCAGTTTTGTTGCAAGGTAATGAGAAAGCGTCTGTGGATCTGGTATGCAGACGACAATTAAAATCAATGAATAACGTATTAACGTTAAACAATCTTACCCATATTTATATCGTTTAATAACTTCTTTATGTTGAAAAATTAATGGCCAATATACTATAATAAAGTATTAATTAAACTTCATCGAATAAAATGGTAACTTGTCGATGCCCCATTACGGTCCTAGTTGTCAATGATTGATGTCCGATCAATGTCCCACGGTATTAATTTCCCTCAACCAACCGATTCTATTTAAAGAAACCGTTCTCTTCATTCAAATGTGACTTTCATGTATCTCTGATTAAGGTTTTAAGTTGAACGTAGACCTGCATTAGGTACTTAGTTTACCCATGTTAAGCCGGAATTTTTCAAGTATTTTAAAGATTTTTCTGTATAGTAAAGTACTTACGGTAGGGAAGTGGAATGTAGTGGGAACTTTAAGTGTTAACGCGTAAATGGTTATTGATATGGTTTTTCGAAACTTTATCTTAAAGTTAACGGTTCATGCTTATTAACACTGTAATGATAATGTGCGAAGTATAATTAATTGATGATTTATTATAGGTACTGGACACCTGCTACCGCTTTTGTTATTTTGCTGATAATAATTTACAACAAGAAAATCAACAACTTGGTGATAAAAACTTTTTTGCTATGGCAACACCACACAATTTATTTTTATTCCGTGGGCAACACTAACAAGCGTAACGAAACGTAACTGTCAAAGAGTGTAAAACGTTTAACTTCTAATGTGGCTCTAATAAACGCTAAAATATATCCAAAGAAAGATGTTACATGTTTTAAACCTGACCTACTAAACAACAAAATAAATAAAAACATGGCCAAAATCCCCTCATGTCAGTCTTATCACACGTATTATGTGAATAATGTATACAAAACAGATATTTCAAATCGTGCGTGCATTGTTTGTGCGAAAACACTGTCTCGTTTGCAACTTCGTCACGCAATTTTCCCCCGTCTGCGTAAAAATAACGGAGCATGCGACGTGTGTTGCCATATTTCCCATCGTTCACGTAACACGTCATCGCAGTGACGTGTTACCCGTTCATATAAAAATTTACGACTGTACCTCACATGTTAATATGTCTGCTGATGGCGTTTTCTCATATAAAAGGGAAGGTATTTGTGTATCGCTAGCAACGACATACCGTAGGACGCGTTATTGTATTGAACTGGGGGATGTTCGAGTTCGTGTTTCACTTGGTTTTGTTTGGTGTGTGGAATATATGACTTGCATTCGAATTTCGAAACTTCGAAACGTTTTTTGTTTTGTGCCAGCAGGTAGGTCATGTATTTGATATTGTAACATCGCTGCTTGGTGTCCCGTCTCTATGGTGGGTCGAATTGGCGCCAAAAATGGCCTTTGACATGATTGGAAAAAGGTTTGCGAATTTTTAGCTGACATGTTCCGTTTCAAGCCAAGTTGCAGAAAGTTGGTTAGTTTAGAGAAAAGTCTATGCATTTTAAAAGCAGTACATTGCTAGTTTCCTGTTGCAGAGTAAGTTTAAAACAGCCATGACGCTGACAGTCGTCAATGTTGCTAAGTACCTACTAACTTAATTTTATTTTGAGCTAAGCTAAGCTCATTTGCAATAATTCATATTGAATTGACTTGCCTCCTCAACGACTCGCTCGAAATTCACCTTGCCAACGTCGAGCCAAACATGCAAGTACAAATAAAATTCTGAGCGAAAAAATGAATGAAAACATCAATCAAGAGCGTACCTAGTTCAATAGAGGTGCACCGCTATCGCCATTGAATGGGATTGGGACCAAACGATTTGTGAATTGAACGTGACTGAAGCCAGATGAACCGAGATCATTACGTACCTACTGTTGCTCTAGTGCTCTGTGCTGACTGCTGGCGCATTGATGAATTTTGATTGGTCGCTGCTTTGTGATCTCACTGTGGTTGAATTCAGATACTGAGAACTGTATTATCTATTGTACAGACTGCTTCCTTATCTATCGTTATCGTCACTTTCTACGGATATTAATTAAGATGGTTATTGAGATATTCTTCACAATATTCAAATTAATCATTAGGAATTTGTGGCTTCATAAAATCTTTCTTCATTTCATTGACTTGATCGAAGTTGGTATCCTTTCCCTTTACACCACTTACTCGTTCATCTAATACTACAAAAAAAAGGTTCTGACGAATTGAAAACATCCTCCTTTTTTTTTGAAGTCGATTAATATTTTTTCCATTCTTCTCTGAAAAACCGCACTGAAACTTCATTTGTAAACTTTCCTCAGATTAAAATAAATGCTTTCGTCAGATTAACTACAGAACTGCAACAGAATAAAATCTCGCTTCACGAATTACAAAGCCTTATAATGCCTGTCACGTCGTCCTATGCTTCAAGTATAACAGTACTTCAACACAAGTTTCTACAATAAATAAGGCTTTTACGACCAATGCTCAGGGCTCAGAGACACCTCGAAGGCGTCTGCGCGTCCGTATTCTCGCTTCCGCATCTCGCATTATCGAGAGAGCTTTACCAAAACGGCGCGGCGTTAGCATTCGCACGGCGGTGTTTTTGTGCTCGTCTGTAGGTGCACTTATAATGTGTCATGCATTATGTATGTTTTGTCCGTTTGTTACTTGCCACTGTGAGAATTGAACGCGATTATAGTGCGGAGATTGTCGCTAGTTAATATAGGTACTTTTTACTTTTTTGTTGTTTTTGTTTTAGATATAAATTAGGAGTTTGTTTTGGAATTGAACTCTTCATTTATGTCGCAGTGAGAGTATTTGCGGAAGATAGTGATTAAAACATGAACAGATGGCCTCAAAACCTGCCAAGTTCTATATATATGTATATATATAATAGCATTCTAACATATTCCGGCGTCTCGATTTTGCATCGCCTTCACCTGTCTAGAGTTTTGGGTCCAAATCTCGTAACAGAATAAGCATGTATTTAGCCACATACTTTAATTAATTAACAATGTCGTTCCGCAACAATTTGATCTCAATCTAGATCTTTATGCATTAGAATAGTTCCTGGAAGCACACGGACTCCTTTTGACATCTGACTTTAACTGAACCTCAGCTCTTGTCCTCTAATTCCCAAAATATTAATTCTGGAACTTTGTACAACCAAGAATTGAAGTTTGTTTGACTAGGTAATAAACTAAAGTAAACTAGAACAACAAAACCCTTTGCACAAGCGGTAGAACATGAATACTCGACCTTGTGAATTAGTGCTTTGGTTAGAGACCGTTGTGACGAGGGGATTAAAGTCTGCACACTTGTTGTTACCCTCGACACCAAGCCAGGCGTGCTCATTGGCTGATTGATTGTCAGAACGTAAAGTTCACGACTTGAAATGTGGCCAATGAGCTATCTGTTTTGTTGTTGGATGGTAGAGGCACATAAGCACGATACCAAGATCCAAGTTGGTTTTCTAAGGATGCAACGAAGCTATGAAAAACTGCCCTTCAGCTTTTTCGGCCTTTATAATTTGCAGTCTTCGAGCATTTTAGCTCAAGAACTATTGCGTTCTATTTTGTATTTTCTATAAGACGTTGGCAAAAAAGTTGACCGAAACAGAAAATAAAACGTATTTTTCGGTTTGCCGGAAAACTTTATCTAGGGCATTCGCCGACTGTTACAGAAATAGAATTTCTTCTATTTACTAACTTTCCACCCGTATAAGTTCTAACCACGATTCGAAAGAACTATAGTATGTGGGACCAACTGGGTTATTCGTCGGTATCTCTATAGTGTTTATTGTTGCAGCCGTGGCACATTTTCAGAGCCCGCATACATCAATTAACTTTCAATAAAACAGCGATATATGAGCTGTCGATGGTTCTCAACCTTTGGCAGATCATATTCCTATTTTTTTATGTCTGTTGCCTTGATCACCTTCCGTTCTTGAATGTGCATAGAGGAGTTTTATCAGCTATAGACTAATTTGTTTTTAAGCAGATTTTCTTGTTAATATATTTTTACTTAGCTATTGCTAGTAACACACACAGTACGCGACCATACACACACACACACACACACACATACACACACACACACAAGAGTACATAATTTACTTTACGGATGGTTTGTTAGTTAAAAGGGTAAGAGATCCAAGTAACTCCGGCACCCTAATTGCGTGACACAATGGTGCCGATTCTGTTGTGCACAAACTAAACTTAATTTAGGCTATTGCTAACTTTTTCTCTTTATTATGACAAGAAAGAGACGGAAGTAAATTAGAGCTGTCAAATTAGTTAGAACTAATTTTTCCATAGACATTTAGACGACACGTAAAAACATGTCGACTAAAAACACGGTGAAGCGCAAGGCGTGAACTAGTTTGACATCTCCAACTTAGTTCATAGCTATAGCCGTCCTTTTCTCGCGCTGCCTGTTAGTAAAAGATAGCGATTCTCTAATTTTAGTTTAGTGCGTTCACAAGAGAATCGGCACCATTATCAATCGGAATCTGAATCATTTTAAAGCAAATTGCTAATCCATTGCTTCGTATGTTCGAAAAAAAAAGCTCGTGGCTAAGTAATAACAGCCGCACGGGTCGATCCATCAGGTTAAGCTACGCCTGCCGGGGTCGGTCCGTGGATGGGTGACCATCTTTACATACCGAGACTCCTCCGTGCCTCGGAAAGCACGTTAAGCTGTTGGTCCCGGCTGTCATTCGTGGATCTTTGACAGTCGTTACGGGTTGTCAGAAGCCCGAAAGTCTGACAACCAGTCTTACCAAGGGGTATCGTATTACCCAGTTAATGGGTTGTGGAGGTCAGATAGGCAGTCGCTCCATGTAAAATACGGGTATTCAGCTGCATCCGGTTAGACTGGAAGCCGACCCCAATATAGTTGGGAAAAGGCTAGGCAGATTTGTATGTTCGAAAAAATTGTCTGCTCAACAACGTAAATAACGCAATGAATGTTGTTGAACTGTCAAAATGAAACCAACTCCGATTGATAGTGTGTTACGCAATTGCCCCGCGGATTTATTTTCTATCCATCTGCCCAGTCGAACCGGATGAAGCTGAATACCATTATTTTACATGGAGCGACTATCTGTCTGACCGTCACAACCCAGTTACTGGGTAATACGATACCCCTTGATAAGACTGGCTGGACTGTCGGCTTCTGACGACCTGCAATGACTGTCAAGGTTCGACTAATAGCAGCGAGGATCAAGTATGTAAAGATGGTCACCCCTCCACGGACCAACCGCGGCAAGGTGCGGCTGTTATTACTTAGCCAAGTGCAATAATAACGTTGCCGTCGGTAATAAAAGTAGGGTTGCTTTTATACCTACTTGACTTGACTTGCGGCAAGCGAATCGGTTACCTCACTAGTAGCTTCTCATGTTTCTCGTAAAGAACGCTCAAGTCTTTAACGTTATGTCAACCCGTTTCCTTTACTTGACACTTACAACTTTCTCGTACGATTAACATTTAATACATGCTGTTTTTCTTTAATTAATGGTCTATGTAAGTGTCTATCTCTGTTTTATAAAATGTTAGAACTTTATTTGTTATTTTCCGGCCTGTTTCAATAACGGATTCTTTGGATGTATAATATTGTTCAGTTCTTGTTCTGACTATACTTTCTTTTTGAGAATTTTCGAATTCATTTCTAGTATCCTTTAATAATATTGATGTTACCAAAGAAAATATATAGTCTTTCAGAGCAGTCTTTTGGTCTTCCTTCATTCTATGTTTAGAAAAACTATAATTCGTTCTACTCTCTCAATATGTTTCAGAAATTAGTTTAATTTTTTATAAGTGCTCAACTGCTTACGCTACTAAATTCTAAACCGATTTCCTCCTAGTCGTAAAGCTATCATTACTTCAAACTACTAGATCATCAAACATTATCTAGATTTGTTTCTGTACCTATATTTACTTATAACTCGTGTACCTAAATATTTCAATTGGCTTCCTAGAATCGTGCCGTTTATTAGTTTTATGCCTTTATAGTGTATCATGGATTTTAATGATAGACGATTTGACTTCCTGACTGCCATCCTCAGATAGGCAGTTTAATAATTGGTAAACTGGGTTTATTACACCTTTAATGACTCCTATGTAGTATGTTTAAATTCGTGATGACTGGTAACGACTATGGTTTGATCTATCTATCAGATCCAAAGACACCGACTTCCGAAATTAAAGTTATTTTTTCACTTTGTAGTATTTTTTTGGAAGTAAGAAAAAATAAAGAAAGAAAAATATTTTATTTGGGACACGCACAGGAAATACAGTTAAAAAGGAGCATATAAAAGTAACAAAATAAACATTAAAAAACAAAAAAAAAAATTAAAATTCAGGCTAAAAAAAAAGAGACCTGTGCGAGGCCAAAAAGGCTCCTATCTCAGCATAAAGCTGGTATTCTGATAGGGGAAGTCGGTTGTTTTTTTTTTTGTAAAAAAGTTTTTTATACTACATCCGTCCATGATACTTGACCATTCGCTGTAATGTCCCCAAGATACGTAATAATGTCCCACTTTGACAAAACAAAATTCTAGGAGGAGCATGCAAGCGTTGTCGCCGGCCGAATTGAGAATATTGTTCCTGAAAATCTTTTGACACGTAAACGTAACAATAGGTACCAATTTTCGTATAATAATTGAGTACATTTTATGTGTACCTGGCAGTTCCGCTGTAGTCGAACGAAAGAGTGTCACTTATGAATAAAATATGGTTAATAAATAACACAAGTAAGGCGGTGTCGCACGGATACAAAAATATCGCGGCGGGATTTTATCGCGCACTGGATTTTCAACTCTCGGTGTTGAGCTGAGCATCGAGAATCCAATCTAACAACAACAGAGAGCATCCCAGCTCGTCGAAAAAACACACTGTTGGATTTTTAACTCTCAGCGCAAAGCAGAGCGTTGAAAATCCAGTGCGCGAAAAAAAATTGCCACGATATTTTTACGTCCGTGCGAGCGTCCGCGTCGGTTAAGAGTTGCAGTGTTAAAAGCCATTTTGGGAACAATGGCAAAGGGAACATCAATGCCAACAGTTTCATTAATATTTGAAAACGAAACCTGATATATTATAGGAAATTACAAACGTATGTTTTATTTTTAAATCAATAATAAGTAATTTATGGGTGCCCCCGCTTTGACGGAAAAAATAAATGGTCACGTTAAGAAAGTTAGAAGTTAGGAAAAGACCATCGTCTTCACATAATATCATATTAATTTATACAAAATATTGTAAAACATTTTAAAAGTAACGGTAGAATTTCTTATCCATTCTTCTCCATGCGAAACTAAAAGGCGACTAAAATTAATTCTATTTATTTTGTAAATTTTGACGTTCAAGAGTGCCTTTTATGTGGCTTTTTGAATTAAATAATTTCACTTTGACCATGTATATTCTTGCCTACATTTATCATAATTATGTTACATGTAGGCAAGAATATACAGGGTCTTTTTAAATTAATTGGGGATACTTCACTCATGGTGACAATGACATTGACATTATTGGACATCAACAACAACTGTCATTGGCAAACTATCTATTACAACAGCTGGCATGAAATAAGGAACCTTCTAGTTCTAATTTGAAACCAGCACCCTAATTGCGTAACACATTATCGATCGGAGTTGGTTTCATTTTGAAACAAATTGCTAATCCATTGCTTCATATGTTCGAACTGTCAAAATGTAACTAACTCCGATTGATAATGTGTTACGCAATTAGGGTGCAGATATTAAACTCACGAATCAAACTCTACTTGCAGAAGCACACCTCGAGATTTATCGGATATTTTACGACTAACGTTCAAACTTTGAGCTTCGCTGCGTTATCGAGTGTTCGATCGGAATGATTGATCAACTCACGCGCAGCCACTGGTGTGGTCCTACCGTGACGCAATACTTCACATTGATGGGAGTGTTGCCAGCTGATGCTGCTTCAATTCTAATGATCTGTTGTGATTTTTACGACGTTGTTGAATGTTTGAATCACGATTTTGCATTTGAAGTTTTTTGCGTCTTGCGAGGCAATAAAAATGAGGTGGTACCTACTTTAAAAATCTATTGTGATTTTTAACGATGATTTCAATTCACTTGAAGTTTTATTAACCTCAAAGTTATTATTGTTAGTTTTTTTTTTTAAGAGAGACTTGCAAATAACTTGAAAATGTTTTACCAAACAAGCCACTTGTGACACAAGGACACCCAATATGTTGCAAAACTCTTTATATCGTTTCTCTTGTCTTCATAAAACTTTGTATCATAAACGCTCGATAACTTTTCCGTCTCTTTCAATAAAACGCTCCGTCAGCAGAGTTAGGCACCTGTCCCACCGCCCGACGAGGAAGCGACAGCTATCAACGATTTTCTCGCTCAAGAGACGTACAAAAGATTGTAGGTCCCGTGTAAGTAAAAGAGATACATAATATTTTAATAGTTGATCGCTGACTGTTCAGACCGCCCCGCCGGCGAGTAGGTACTATTTGTCGCAGCGACAAGAGCTATCAAAAAGACTACTTGCTCAGCAACGCTCGCTTGTTGGGACAGACAGTCTGAGACAGTCACGCTTGGTATGTACCATAGATATAAGAAAGAAGTTTTTTATATTTCTATGGTACCTACGTACGCATACCAGCGAGTAATCGCGCACGTAAGTCGCGCACTCGCTGCTCGTTGCTCGTCAACTCGTTTTTAGTTGCTAGCTCTATTCGCTTCTTGATAAGAAGCCGACCGTGATTTTTGCGTTAAATGGCCAACTTTAGCAGTCTTATTCAGAGAAACTGAAAGATTTCGACAATTTTGACTTATTGAGTTGTGGAGAATAGTTATTAGTATAGTTTATAGTGGCCTCGCTTTTCGTAATTTTTTCTTAGCTATTTAGTTAAAGCTAAAATTCTGAAGCAAGTTTTTCGTAAAATACACGACGGCATTTTTCGAGCTCATGGAGATAAGAGATATAATAATATCTCTTAGTTCATAGCGGCCTCAGAATTTTAAATTATTTCTGAGTGGTTTTATGAGTAGTAACTCATAAAGAATAAGTTGCAAAAAAAAAAATCTCGACTAAGTCTTCTACTTTTTTTTTACATTTTTCTTTAAATTGAAAATTCTCAAAAAATCGGAAAAAATTCATAACTCGGAAACTCAAAAGTGGCGGAACATACATGGACTAAATTTTATTTTTGGACGTCAATGTTCCAGCCATCTTGTATAATATTATAAAGAAGAAGGTTTGGGAGTGTGTGTGTGTGTGTACGTTTCTTACTTCTTCACGCTCAAACGGCTGCACCGGTTTGGATGAAATTTGGTATAAAGATAGCTTATACCCTGGATTAACACATAGGCTACTTTTCTATCCCGGTCTACGCGGGTGCAACCGCGGGGCGCAGCTAGTATTTGTATATTTTCCATTCAAAACCATAAAACTACTAAAAACGCTCAGAATGAACTGTAAGTAATACTATAATAATTAACTGTAACATTATTACGTAAAATTTATACCAGAATAAATGTTAGTTCATAAGAAATAAAAAATTCATACTTTAAACAAAAAATAAATAAATTATAAAACTCAAAGTAAACATACTCAATTACAATCGTCAAATTGCTATACAGGGTTACAGGAAAAGTCGACCTAGATCCGTTAAGGGCGTGTAGTACACATCATTTCTGAATGATTTTACTATGGAACCCCCCATCCTAAACTTAACCGTTTTCGAGATATTCGAGTTTTAATTTTTTTTATGAAAATGCCCAATTTTTCGGCTATTGAATTGAATATTATGTATTTATTTGACTCTTATGATTATTTTTTTGGTTTTTTACATGAAGAATGAGATGCTTAATGACCTCAATGACTAAAATTGCACGTAAGTTAACTAAATAGGTCATTGTAGACGATCGAAACTTAAGAAAAAAAGTAAAAATTATAAAAACATATTTTTCTTTTCTGGATATCTCAAAAAATAATTATCGCACTTGCTCTGCAGGTGTGCTTAAAAACATCTACATTTTATCAGCTATCCAACGAGGTATAACAACCTAGGGTTGTATTTAAACTCATATAAAAAAACATAGTTGAAAAGGTTCAGGTAGTAGGTCTAACGGGTCCCTCGGCTATTGTCCTTCAAGTTAATCCGGTGCGTGTGAGCGAGACAACTTACGATTTATGCAGGTGAGAGTGAGAAAAATAATGTGCAAAAACAAGTTTGGGGATACAACATGCCCATTGTTTTGTATTTGGTCGTTGGTTTGCTTGCCATCCATTTTAGTCTGCTCATGCGATTCGTCCATGGTAGATGCGAATTATTGTGCTTTCGGATTCCCACACGGCTTGGCTTTGTTTCTGGACTGATTTTTCTAACTGTGACTACTGTGCTTGTTTACTGGACTCTGATTTGTGCTTGTGATACTGGACTATTGAAAATGGCAACATACTCGAACGAAGAATATGCGGATATGCTTATCTGCTACGGATACTGCAATTGCGTGTCCGCACAAGCTCGGACTGAGTACATACGACGCTATCCCGACCGTCGAGTACCTGATGTGAGCGTTTTCGACGGAGTTTACCGACGACTTCGTGAAACTGGCTCTGTTTCGCGACGACGTTCGGACTTAGGAAGACCACGTGTCATTGATGACGACGAGGAACAAGACAACGAAATCGTAGAACGGTTCAGAAGAGACCCAACCACTTCGACCAATATTGTTGCCCGTGAACTGGGTCTAACTCAGTGGAAAGTGTGGTTTACGGTTCATACGGCAGGCCTGTATCCATACCACTACACGCCGGTACATGTAATTGAAGAAGGAGATCCCGCGAGACGCATGGACTTCTGCAGATTCATGCTCAATGCAGATATCGAGGACCCGAATTTCCTAAAATTAATATTGTGGACAGATGAATCCAAATTCGATAAGGACGGGATTACTAATTACCATAACGCACACTATTGGGCTCCTAAAGAACTAGGCAATCCAAATAAGAAAAGAGTAAAGGGGTCACAACGACGATTTAGTGTAAATGTGTGGATGGGCATCATTTCCAACCATTTGATTGGGCCTTACTTTCTTCCAGACAACCTCAATGGTGAAACTTATGAAAATTTCTTAAGAGGTGACTTAGGTGACCTACTAGATGATCTCCCATTAGAATTACTGCGGGACATGTGGTTTCAACATGATGGCTGCCCTGCTCATTTCAGAAGAAGCGTTAGGGAATGGTTGGACATTAACTATCCTAACAAATGGATTGGACGAGGTGGGCCTTTACCCTGGCCAGCCATCTGGCCATGTGCCCCCATACATAAAAATCCATGGGGGTCAGGTCAGGACATCTGTCCTGACCTGACCCCCATGGATTTTTATGTATGGGGGCACATGAAGAGCCTCGTTTACAGTGAGCCCAACCCCATATCGTCAGTGGAAGTTCTCAAAGAAAGGATAATTAATGCTGCTAACGACATAAGAAGAACATTAACCACTGGTGTAGTGAAAAGTGGACTACGTGAAAGAATGAGAAAATGTGTGCGAAAAAGAGGTGGACACGTAGAACATGAACTATAAAATGTTATTCAAAAACATTAGGTGAATAAATTTTATTTTGAACTGATTTATTGTTTCATTTAGCTTACTACAATCACCGACGATCTGTACGCCAACTATGAGATTTGAACTATGAGATGATTTATTCTGACTGCCATGTAGCCTTAGAAACTAAGTTTCACCTTTGAGGTTAATAAATACCCTAGAGTGTTATACCTCGTTGGATAGCTGATAAAATGTAGATGTTTTTAAGCACATCTGCAGAGCAAGTGCGATAATTATTTTTTGAGATATCCAGAAAAGAAAAATATGTTTTTATAATTTTTACTTTTTTTCTTAAGTTTCGATCGTCTACAATGACCTATTTAGTTAACTTACGTGCAATTTTAGTCATTGAGGTCATTAAGCATCTCATTCTTCATGTAAAAAACCAAAAAAATAATCATAAGAGTCAAATAAATACAAAATATTCAATTCAATAGCCGAAAAATTGGGCATTTTCATAAAAAAAATTAAAACTCGAATATCTCGAAAACGGTTAAGTTTAGGATGGGGGGTTCCATAGTAAAATCATTCAGAAATGATGTGTACTACACGCCCTTAACGGATCTAGGTCGACTTTTCCTGTAACCCTGTATAATGCGATGCGTCGCCGTGCTTCAATGCATACGTACTCGTAATCTGTCAGAACGCAATTTCGTGATAGGCACCTGTCCCACCGCCCGCCGGTAATTAAGATAATTACCGGCGGGCGGTGGGACAGGTGCCTTTACGAAACTTTTACTTACAGAACAACTTTAGACCGTTCGTAAGCCGACGTCCGCACGGACGTAAAAATATCGCAGCGATTTTTTTTCGCGCACTGGATTTTCAAAGCTCTGCTAAGAGAGTTGAAAATCCAAAAGTGTGTTTTTTCGACACGCTGGGATGCACTCTGTTGTTCCTAGATTGGATTCTCGAAGCTCGGCTCAACACCGAGAGATGAAAATCCAGTGTGCGATAAAATCCCGCCGCGATATTTTTACGTGGCTAAGTCTTTCCTCACTAGTTGAACAACTTAAGCGACTCGTACACACTCGACGTCATCATTTCCTTCCGTGATCGCTAAATGTTGTTTTGTAAAAGCTGTTTTATTCGATTTATGTGAACGCCGCATTCCCTTTATATAAGTACATAAATGGCCCTAGTTTCAAAGAAACTATTTACATGTGAGTACGGTCAAGGGTTCCAAAGTTCCCAACTGTTAGATATTCTGGGACCGAACTAACCGCAACTGTTATTAACTTCATAAGTTGAACGCTTATTTGATGTCATTATGTAGGTCTACTTTTGTGAGATTGAAAAGGGGAAGGTTGGGTTTTCATCGATATTGATAGAGTTTTAAGTGAGGTGGGATTAAGTTTCCTTGATTCAGGGTGTATCAGGAGGAGCTCGTGGCTAAGTAATAACAGCCGCACGGGTCGATCCATCAGGTTAAGCTACGCTTGCCGGGGTTGGTCCGTGGATGGGTGACCATCTTTACATACCGAGACTCCTCCGTGCCTCGGAAAGCACGTTAAGCCGTTGGTCCCGGCTGTCATTCGTGGATCTTTGACAGTCGTTACGGGTCGTCAGAAGCCCGAAAGTCTGACAATTGAAATCAGTCTTACGAAGGGGTACCACCCAGAGGGGTATTACCCAGTTAATGGGTTGTGGAGGTCAGATAGGCAGTCGCTCCATGTAAAATAATGGTATTCAGCTGCATCCGGTTAGACTGGAAGCCGACCCCAACATAGTTGGGAAAAGGCTAGGCAGATTGATTGATTCAGGGTGTATCAGAAAGGTGTGGTCAAATTTAAGGGTGTGGTACAGACTATCAAACTTAACAACTTTCTCCATAGGAACAACGTCATAATTGAGAAAAAATAATCAACCGTCCCATACATTTGGGTTGAGTAGGTATGGAAGTTTTGTATGGGACAGATGATAATTTTTTCCCGATTACGATGTTGGTCCCATGGAGGAAGTTGTTCAGTTTGATGGTTTGTACCACACCCTTATTTTTATGACACACCCTGCATAGTCATTTTATTAATCGACTTCAAAAAAGGAGGAGGTTAAGCAGTGAGTTTCGGAAGTCGGTCTCTTTGCCACCGATTTCTGAAACTTAAGTTATTTTTTCGCTTAGTAGTGGTTTTATTGAAGTCGGATTTTTTTTTGTAAAACTTTTTTTTAGGGTTCCGAACCTCAAAAGGAAAAAACGGAACCCTTATAGGATCACTTCGTTGTCCGTCTGTCTGTCTGTAGGTCTATGGTCCCTTGGAGCTCTAAAAAAATCAAGCTTCTAACAGCGCAGTAACAAAATACGGCCATTTATGCGACATATTTTGATACTCGCAAGTAAATCAAAACCTACAGGGTACTTCCCGTTAATATAGAATAATGAAATTAGGCTTGAAGCAAGGTATCTCAGCATAAGTAAAGGAAAAAGTCCGAAAAACATTAATTTATGATTTTATCGTATAAAAAATTTTTTTTTGGGATTTCTAGTTTTCAACTACAATGCTAAGTTTGGTTTTGGGATATTTTTTTTTCAACTACGGAACCCTTCATTGTGCGTGGTCCGACACGCACTTGGCCGGTTTTTACATCTTTGGTTCATTCTATGTGTTATCAAAAACTAGTAATAACATGGCACTTTTTTGCCCACAAAAGTATTAAAAAATTGACATTTTTAAAGTTTCCGATCGTTCAAAAACGTGCGCCCAGCAAAATTATTAGCCAACACGACTTTTTTTGTATGAAAAAAAAATACCTTGTCACCGCCGCCCGCCGCCGATACAATTTCGGGGAAAAATGCACTACAAAATGGTTTTGTGCGAGTATTGTTAAATTCAATGCGTAACACACGGATAGAAAAACCGTGGCGTAACACTACAGGAGTCAAGTTGCCGATCGGTGATACTGGCAAAAAAGCGGCCAAGAGCGAGTCGGACTCGCACTCGAAGTTTTCCGTACAACCATATTATATTTAACAATACTTACACAATATTTTTTTTTATTTTATACTTTTTGGGATAGGGACCGCCCTTTGTTAAACTTTATTTTATTTTACACACACTGTGAAAATTTCAATTGTCTACCTATTACGGTTCTAGAGATACAGCCCTGTGACAGACTGACGGACACCGGAGCCTTAGTAATATTGTCTTATTGACACCGTTTGGGTACGGAACTCTAAAAAGTGTAGTTATAGCGTAACGTGTAGCCAGATTTACTGGCTGCCGGTGCCTGCCACTGCTGCCAGAATTAGTTCAACGGTCACCTGTCGTCGTTCGATTGAAATCGCGCTAGGGTTTGTAGCTTTAAATCTCTTTGAAGCGAGGAGCTGTGATCTTTTCAGACGTTATGTTAGCCAAATAAGCACATGTGAACCACTAAAACGTGAAAAATAAAAACTTTTTTACAAAAAAAATACAACCGACTTCCAAAAACAACTACAAAGTGAAAAATAACTTTAATTTTGGAAGTCGGTGTCTAGTTAAATGTACTTTCGTTTTTTGCCACCGACTTCCGAAATTAAAGTTATTTTTCACTTTGTAGTTGTTTTTGGAAGTCGGTTGTATTTTTTTTGTAAAAAAGTTTTTATTTTTCACTTTTTAGTTGTGGAACCTACCCCACACAAATTCTAATACCACTACCTGCAAAACAAAGTACTCGTAGAACATCATCCATATAAAAGTTGGGAAAAAATACGTATTATTGAAGCTAACTCAAAAACTACCAAAGCAAAGTTAATAAATTTTATATGGGACCAACTGTGATGTATACCCTCTCGAATAAAACAAAAACAATCCAAATCGGTCCAGCCATCTTCGAGTAATCGGGGAACATACATAAAAAAAAAAAAAAAAATAAAAAAAAAAAAAGGTTCCGACGAATTGATAACCTCCTCCTTTTTGAAGTCGGTTAATTAGTTAGCTAGTTGGCTATTTTGTGGCAAGATGAACCGATTCGTTTGTGTTTGTTGCTGATTAGCATAAATAAGCATAACCAGCTTATAACGTCCCACTGCTGGGACACAGGCTCTGTGATGGGAGTGGGCTGTAATCCACCACGCGGGCCCAGTGCGGGTTGGTAGATGTCATATGTCTTCGAATTTTTGGTTCTACTTCACCGTTTGAGAGCAATGCCACTGAGCTACCACTGCAGCTCTGTGGCTGAAACTGCGAATAAAGCAATTATAAAATAATAATGAGTTCTATTAAATTTTTTCCAAACAAATTGTATCTCAAACAGGTGGGTTTCACGATCAAATACACAACAAAACTCTAAAACATTCCGAAATAAATGATGGAAACACAAAAAGACTGTCACGGTCCATTTAATATTAAAGTTCGTTACAAAAGAGGACCTCGAGGCAAATTTAAATTTATTATTCCATCGTAATTTATCCAGTCTCCGTCTAGACTATCTAATACATGGTGTATTCAGCTGACAAAGAGTAGAGTTACCCCTGAGAGGTAATAGAGACCTGTACCGCGTACCGTGACCTACACACAAAGGGAAGTTTGCTGAAATTACGTCATAGGTAACTATGGTACGCTGTTTATTGTTGCCAGCGTAAAAATATATTCCCGCCAAACAGAGCGGAAAATCATAATAATTTTCTGCTTACTGCATTTTTGTATCGGCCAGGGAATGATGGGAAGGACTGTCCGTTTTAGGAACTTTTTTTGCCTAATTCTCGTGTTTATGGTTCCGTATCCGAAGAGTACCAAACGGAACTCTATTAACTAAAATAAGCCTCCGCTGTCCATCCGTCCGTCTATCTGTAATAATAATATCTGTAGTAATTATATTTAAATAGTGTAATTGGTTTCGGCCGTTCTATTTAAAATAAATAAATAAATAATCAACAATATTATACTTACTAAAAATGCTGATTCATAAGATATTTTGTTTAAATATGCAACTGCAACAGTCTTACCAAGGGGTATCGTATTACCCAGTTAATGGGTTGTGAAGGTCAGATAGGCAGTCGCTCCATGTAAAATAATGGTATTCAGCTGCATCCGGTTAGACTGGAAGCCGACCCCAACATAGTTGGGACAAGGCTAGGCAGATTGATATATGCAACTGCAAAAAATAACCTTGTAATTCACAGTATCATTATGAAATACAAAGTTATCTTTACGATTGTTAAACATATATGGTACGTAACCCTTCGTGTGCGAGTCCGACTCGCACTTGGCCGGTTTTTTTCTATTAAATTTTATTAAGAGAATAATTTTGTTGATGTTTTCATGCAATATTCATGTTATTATTTTCTCTCCGAGAGATATTTTGGCGTTATTTTTTAATTCTTATATACGTATTAGACGAGACATTAAGCTTTATATTAAATGAATTGCGTCCTTCTTTGAGATCCTCATTATACATGATATACAGGATACTCACAGTAAGTACATAAATATCCGGAGCCAAGGGGATCCTTATGGAATTTAATATGTTGTTTGATTACTTTGGTAAAAGGAATAAAAATATTTGACCAAACAAATATTCCACACATTCGGCACTCGGGCACTTACTTTATCTAACATACAATATAATTATTAATAACTAGCTGCGCCCTGCGGTTTCACCCGCGTAGACCGGGATAAAAGTAGCCTTTGTGTTAATCCAGGGTGTCAGCTACCTCCATACCAAATTTTATCAAAATTGGCCCAGCCGTTTGAGCGTGAAGAAGTAACAAACACACACTTACTCACAAGCTTTCGCGTTTATAATATTAGTGTGATAATACCAGCCTTGTCCCACTGCTGGGCAAAGGCCTCTTCTCATACAGAGAAGGCACCAGCATTGATCACCATGCTTGCTCAAGACGGGTTGGCGATTTGAGACACAACTAGCTTTTGCCTGCGGCTTCACCCGCGTGGAGGTCGGAATTAATCTCACGGAAAAACACTATCGTAACGCGCACGCCAGTAATGCTCCCAGTCGGCATGATTTTTTCCGACATCTTCAACAATCATCGTCATATTTCAGCCAATTTACAAAAAACCCCTAATTAATTATACACCTAAACCTTCCTCATAAATCGCTCCGTCCATTGGTTAAAACCGTATGAAAATCCGTTCAGCAGTTTTTGAAATGATCGCGAACATACAGACAGACAGATGCGGCTGGGGACTTTGTTTTATAATATAGTGATAAGTCCAGGTTTCCTCACGATGTATGCTTCACCGATGTCAGTAATGTGAATTGAAAAAGTCACATTGGTACTTGAACCCACAGCGTCGTGCGTGAGAGGCTACGAATAATATATTATGCGTAGGTGAGAGGCGAGGAACCAAGGGGCCATCACGACACAAAAAAATAATTATGAAAATAATTACATATCGGTTTAAATAAATCTTTACTAAGTATGTACCCTACACCCGTTAAAGTGTTAAGCTACCATCTAAACCACAATTTAGAATGTTCAAAACATGATTTATAGATAGTTAAATACCGATATAAAGTAGTTATTACCGTCTGTGCGTCGTCAAATCGCGTTATATTATGTCGGTTTGTCATTATACCCCACACTCAAGTTACTCCGAGAGTGTGGTCTGAGGTTTAACAACGATATTTATTTTTGATTACGTATATTATACTTTGAAATCGATACTACGTGTGTGTTTAGCTTTTTAATGTGATGGGGTTACTTTATACTTGGTGTACGTTAATACTATTATTTATTCTGTGGTAAAAGTTGGTGATCCTCTAAGATTAAAACATTGAAAAGGATGATCTACTTATAGAGGCATGAGGAACAGGGTGTAAAGTTCACTCATCCTCTATTGAAAAGGGAGGATCCTCCGACCAGACAGGTGTCGTGTCTGGTGGGCAACTGCCAGACGGTTGATGTCGGGACGTTGTATATATGCTAGTAGCGTGGTAAACTCTGATTGCGCGATGCTGGATTGCGTGACGTCAGTGTGATGCGTAGTTCGTATGTGGCGATATAGATGCCGCCGCCTCAGATCTGCTGGTAGGTTTTTATCATTTATTTTAGTACTAGCCGTTGCCCGCGCCTTCGCCCGCGTGGATGTCGGAAAATATCCCACAGGAACTTATTACCGGGATAAAAAGTACCCTATGTGTTAATACGGGTTATAAACTATCTGTGTGCCAAATTTCATCCAAATTCGTTCAGCCGTTTTTGCGTGATTGAGTAATAAACATCCAAACATCTACACGAACTTTCACATTTACAATACTTTTAGGATTGTGATAGTATAGACAAACAATGGTATAAATAATATCATCAAAACGGTGTAATACCAATGTCAATGCCAATCCAAATACCAATACCACCAACCAACCAACCCAACCACCAATACCAATACCAATGTCATAGAAACGGTTTTTTTCGTTCGCTACCTTTCCACGCTCATTAGGTAGAACTTCTTGAATTGAATTGAATTGAAACTGTATTGTATGTGCCGCTGCTGTGCTATGTGAGCTGTTGAACTGTGTGCCCGGTTGATGGCAAATTGGCAATAGGCTCGACCTTATTACATGGGACTTTAACATTAATGGCGAAATGTAGGTGTACTATGGTACACCTCTGCCTAACTCTTTGGGGATTACAGTCGTGATGTTATGTTATAAAACCTGGATATCTGTTCGACCTCTGTTTAATTGATGCGATCACTCATGAGTCAGGGTCACGACAGACACAAAATAAGGTTTATTTTTCATATATTTGCATATCTGCAGGACCCAGAAAGCGATAAATCACATTTTTTACTCACCCAAATGGTTTGTAATCATGAAGTTATCGCCATCATGCTTATAATATTTTTTTTTATTTGCTCCGGGTTGCTCCGTATTCTGCCATCAAATTATGACATGACAGCGTTCAATTATCACCTAAATATCGATATTTAGTTACGTTTTAAATATTTTAACATGATATTAGTGCGAGTTATCATCCAATTTGTCATCTTGTAACATAAAAATGTTCTTAATACCTCAGTGGGTTGTTAGTTTAAAGTTATGATGACGTACCAATGGAGTGCAGTTCATTTTCAATGTTAGATATCAATTGGTTTCAATGGTATTCTTATTAAAATAAGCTATTTATTTTACTACGAGTAACTTGTACGTAGGTTTTGATATGTTAATGAGTCCTGGTTTCTATATTTTCTAGTGCCGTATAGAAACAGAGAACTGTGTCAATAATCATAAAGTATAGAGAAGAAAAGTTTATGGTATGGTTAGAAGACAAAATTGTTCTTTTGAGTGGACAGTTTCTTTCATGAAATTGAGCATTAAACTAAAGTTATTTGACTAGATGTTTCTCTAACACGTGATTGCAATATTGGCTGTTAACTGTACGCGTAGCATGACGACGTTTTGTCGACGGAAGAATAGACAAAATGACACATTGCCATGCTCAGACACGTAGAATTCGTACAAATATTTCTACTACCTGCCATTTTGTCTATTCTTCTGTCGACAAAACCCGTTTCTATGGCGGTCATGCTAAGCGTGCTGATTTTAAGTTATGAAAGTGCCAACTGAAAATAATACTTGGTTAAGGCGAGTATAGCCGTTAACAGCGCCACTATTGAGAAAAAAAAATGCACACATTTTTAGACAGAAAAAATCAACACTAAACCTCCTAGGTTTGAGGCATAGCAGTAAACGCCAAAAACGGGCGTATTTGGCGAAATTTTTTGAACCTAGGAGCTAGGAAGTTTATTTAGTGTTGATTTTTTTTATCAATCAATCTGCCTGCCCTTTTCCCAACTATGTTGGGGTCGGCTTCCAGTCTAACCGGATGCAGCTGAATATCAGTATTTAACATGGAGCGATTGCCTATCTGACCTCCACAACCCAGTAACTGGGTAACACGATACCCCTTGGTAAGACTGGTTGTCAGACTTTCGGGCTTCTGACGACCCGTAACGACTGTCAAAGATCCACGAATGACAGCCGGGACCAACAGCTTAACGTGCTTTCCGAGACACGGAGGAGTCTCGGTATGTAAAGATGGTTACCCATCCATGGACCAACCCCGGCAAGTGTAGCTTAACCTGATGGATCGTTCCGTGCGGCTATAACTACAAAAAATTCTACCTCATCTGACTAAAAATGTATGCATAGGAAATTTCAAAATGTTCCATATCTCCTGAGTTATTAATTGTTCAATGGTGGCGCTGCCGGTTAGCAGCTATACTCGCCTTAACCTGTGTTTTCACACTCGCGTCCATCTCTGTATCTATTTGTCGTCATTGAGTCGTAGAGGATCTTTTGGCGCGTTGCTAAAGTCGAAACTGATGCCACAATCTTGTTTTTTCAATACATTTCCTAAAGATCCCGCATACAGGCGCGACGCGACTCCGGTAGAACAATCGATTTGTACACATTACCGGTAAGTACCTGTTTACCTCGTAAAAAAGTATATCGCGAGAAGACCCGTTCTCAATGTTGTTTTATAATGAGAACAATTTTAATTAAGTTTTCATAGAAATGATTCCAGTCGCGTCGTTCCTGTCTGCGGGAGCCTTAAAATAATTTTACAAATGTTTATCAATAGCGCCTCCCTGTCAACGTCATTCAAGCGCCAAAATATTTTCGTAGCACTCAACCTAAAATTGTTATTTCAATAATTAAGATGAACTCAAACTCAAAGCATTTATTTCAAATAAACCAATTACAGGCACTTTTGAATTGTCAATGGGTCGGTCAGTCAGAAAGATGAAGCTAGTTGCCCATTCCAAAGCGTAGTAGATCCCTATGGAGAAGAACGGGCAAGAAACTCCACGGACACTCTTTTAAATCATAATATTTTTACAAAATATTGGTTACATCGTTCAAGTTGAAAATATACATGTGAGAACAATGTAGAAAGACGTGCACGTTAAAAAGCGTCCGTAATAAAAAGATAATAACTAAAACAACTAAATTAAATATTAAAATTAAAAATAAGCCATGGCAGCTAAGAGACGACCAGTCCCATGATGTTTAGAGATTTTGAGTTCTTTTTCTGATATTCAAAGAAGCCATGTTGAATTCGGCTTTTAATTGGTATGGCTTACCTTCTATAAAAGTAGAATGAATAATACCTTTGTGCGTTTATGTCTTTGATCCCAAACATTAGATTAAGAATATATTCTAAACTCGAACTAAAATTGTCACAAATCTGAAAAATGAAATTAGTTTTGAGATTAAATTGGGACAGTTTTAGGAAAATACGAGTAATCCATTGTAATAATTACACTAAGCCGACGTTCGCACGGACGTAAACATATGCGGGATTTTATCGCGCACTGGATTTTCAAATCTCGTTGTTGTGCCGAGCATTGAGAATCCAACTTAACAACAACAGAGTGCATTCTAGCGCGTCGAAAAAACACACTGTTGGATTTTCAACTCTTGGCGCTAAGCAGAGCGTTGAAAACCCAGTGCGCGAACAAAATCACCGTGATATGTATTTACGTCCATGCGAACGTCGTCGTCTTAGACCGTCCCTTTGTGTTAATTTATACAACGAGCAATAACGGGGCTAGCCATAGGAATCGCTCTGATGAAGACTGACCATCCTACTACAAATTGTAATAGACTAGACCGCGACTTCGCTCGCGTGGAAGTCGATAAAATGCCCATGTTACTCGCTGATAATATAGCATACTATAGGTAAAAGAATCGTTAAAATCGGTTAAATATTTTTGAGTTTACCCATTACAAACAAACATAGAATAGAATACTCTTTATTATGCACACCATTCTATTCATTCATTTTTTTATTTATTTTTAATTTCTATTCTATTCTATTCTACAAACAAACATATAAAAAAAATCTATACAATATTAGTTAAGAAAACAGTAGGAGAGCAACTTAACACCCCATATCAAATTCCTTAAGTTTCCAACTCTATCTAGAGCTCGCAATAAAACAGTCTATATTCCTCGGCAACATTTAAATATTATTTACAACAGTAGCGCAGGGAAAACAGTGAATAATTTTCTAATCTGTGTAAATCTATTTTGTTTATCTGTGGTCTGTAGGACTGGTGGTACAAGAAATGTTGGCTTCCTAACCTATTTTGTGATAATTGTGAATTTATTTGCATCTTTTATGCATCTTAGTAGGACTTCCGTTTCGATTAATTTGTTCAGTGAAAAGTGATAATGGATTTTCTCCCGGAGTTTATGTTGTGCGCTATCTGAGAGAGCTCGTAACGCGATGATTGATACTTTCAAGATTAGTTGAGTCGCTTTGAAGGCTTGAAACTTGAACAAAGTTTATGGAATCCGATTTTAGACATGAATTACGTGGAATTATATGCTTTGAATTAATGTAGAGTTTTGAACATTAAAATCTGTTTTCTATTTATTTATACTTTACTATCATCTCTCCGTGATTTCGTAAACGTAAAATTTCTTGTTTTTTTTTTTTAAAAAAAAGTTTTTTTTTTTTATAAATAATTCACGATTTATTACTTAATTACCATCACTATGTAAAATATAGAATGTCCTGTTGTCAACAAGATAGGTCAATCAATCAACAATCAATTTGACTTCCATAATACAAGTCCTACTTAGTTTGGAAGTCAAGAGCTCATTTCCGTGTACTTTTTTTAATATGCAATAAACTTTTTTATTTTTTTTTTTTTTTTTTTTATTAACTCAGCCAATCGCAGTCCACTGCTGGACATAAGCCTCTCCAAGGTTGCGCCACAACACCCTGTCCTCCACCTTCCGCATCCAGTCTGTCCCAGCCACTTTCTTCAGGTCGTCGGTCCATCTAGCTAGGGGGCGTCCCACACTACGCTTACCGATACGCCACTCTAGGACTCGGACTTATAACAAAACAAACCTCTAATTTTTTCCCATTTTGTTTCAGGTTAGTACCTACACCTATATTGCGAAAAACTAACGAAAATGGCTTGGAATAAAAATGTGAGAAGAAATATTTTGCTTCACCGGTAAGTTTTTTTTTTTTTATCATAATCACCTTTATATTTACTGATGCGTGTCGTTGGACATTTCAGTAGACATTTTTTATGAAGTTACAAACCAATTGAAATACAAAGAAATGGTCGGACCACTTCGAACGATTAACAAAAACCTATGTCATTGTACGAGGCGTTGCCAATCGTTTTTGTGGCTATTTCGCGTCTGGTATAAGTTTCTACCTAGACTAGATTTGACCGTAGTCTGAATTTGATTCGGTTTCTAAAAATATTTTTTTATGTTTCGATGGTTTTTCGTCGGACAACTTCCTTATTTGTACTGATTCTTTGTAAAGTTTTTTTTGCTTGAAGGCACATACATAGTTATCCACTCGGGGTCGGTATGTACGAACGCGCAAACGTCATTATTATTAATCACTAACTGATCTAGCTACCGTTGACAAAACCCGTTTCTATGGCGGTCATGCTAAGCGTACAGTACGCTTAGCATGACCGCGAATTTTCGGAATCGGATCAGTACGCTGCGTACTGATCCGATTCCGAAAATTCTTTCACCAGTAGGAAGCAACAGTATAGCCGACTGTAATTTTTTGTTAAAACAAGAAATTTCATGCGGACAAAGTCAAGGGCAGAAGCTAGTAAAACGCTAGCTATCAAAAATTGTTACCAGCCTGGTATGTAATTACGAGTATAACATGTTTCTGGAAAACTGTCGTATAATTATTAACAAACATGAATCAATATTAAAATATGAATGAATCACCGCTGACCCGGTCTACCTCATCAGAGGTATTTAATTTACATGGTATTATCATAATTAGCAGTCACAATCGATACTTAAATATCATCAGATCACCTTAATCAATATTTTTAATCGATAGCGCTGCCTTTAGTAGAAAGTAGCAAATCATAATCAGCCTATAATTAAACATTCCCTATGCTGTGACACAGACTTCCTCGCTGTGAGAGGGAGCGGGCCGTAACGTAACTACGTAATCCACCACGCAGGCCCAGTGCGGGCTGGTGGAGAGTCATCTTCCCGCCCATATCCCATGTTACGTGGGGTCGGCGCAACACGTTTTCTTCTTCCACTCTCCCCTGTCAACCGTCACGCTATCATTCACTCCCTTCTCTTTCATATCATTCCTCACACAATCCATCCATCTTTTCTTTGGCCTTCCTCTGCCTCTCCATCCATCAACATGTATATTCATCACTTTTTTAGTCACGTGCGTTTCGTCTCTCCTTATTACATGCCCGCACCAAGACAAACGATTTCCTTTCAACTTTTCTGTCACTGGCGCCACTTTCAAACTTCCTCTTATATACTCGAAAGTAAACTCGAATTATTTTCACTAGAGTAAAATGGCAGGTGCTAGCTAATGTCACTTTGAGAAATAGAACTGTCATTCATATCTATTGTAATTTAAGGTAATTTAGGTATTAATAATACCTACATTACCTTAAATAATAATAATAATATATATTCAATAATAAAAAGTAATTAATCAAGTTTAAAATCTGTAAAATAAGTGAATAGGTTTAATGAAAACGGTTTTGCGGGGCACAGTTCTTTTTATAAACTAAAAAAAAAGTTAGTATAATAAGTGTAAAATCTTTTTACACAATAATTATATTATTAAACTACAATAAAAATGATCATATATAATTTTAATTAGGCTTTTAAATGTAGGTATTGTTTCTGCATGCGAAAATTTTATTTAATATGTATTTTTTTTTTTTGAAATAAATACTTAAATGAAATGAAATATTATTTTACTAATTGACAGCTAGCGCCCAGTATAGTTCGATTTCGCACGGAAGTTAGCTGCGAGGCCTGCAAGTGCAGACCATGCAGGTACAGTCAAGTCGATAATAATTTAGGCTTCATTTAGTGAAGCTCGATTATGTTTTTTTTAATTTAAGATTTTTTGAAGATTTACTATACCTGTACTCACAGCTAACTGCCAAGCCGCCATTAATTTTGAATCGAACTGTACCAACAGTTACCTCCAGTGAATGAATAAATTCGACGTTATACCTATGGAAGCAATCTTTGTTCTTTGCATGAAATGAATGATCATTCATAACAATGAATTATCAGTCGTGAATCGATACTTTACACATCGATATTTTTCTTACTATGTTCTGTCCTGCCGCCTAACTAAACGCGTAACTTGGATCGTCTTGGGACAGTCGTCGGTTTGACAAATGTGTCAATTGCTGGCACCGGATGTTGGTTCAAGCGCTGTCGGACAAATCGTGTGTGTCAGCCCTGACGGCCGCTCGTTTGTGACCGTGAAGGGACATAGTTTGTACTAGAATTTGTATTAGGGTTGCCTTCTTCAAGAATAACTAGATAGTTTGATAATGTGTTATTAATGCTATGACTTGGGACCGGTTTCTTGATCCGTAGTTAACTCAACCAATGGTTAAACATAATTAACTAATGGTTGAATTTTGGCTAAATGTGGTTGCCAAAAAGCCATTAGAACTTACTATTTTTTAACATGAAATATATTTCATGTTTAGCTTTTCACATTTAGCCAAAGTTCAACCAATCAATCAATCTGCCTAGCCTTTTCCCAACTATGTTGGGGTCGGCTTCCAGTCTAACCGGATGCAGCTGCATACCAGTATTTTACATGGAGCGACTGCCTATCTGACCTCCAAAACCCAGTAACTGGGTAATACGACACCCCTTGGTAAGACTGGTTGCCAGACTTTCGGGCTTCTGACGACCCGTAACGACTATCAAAGATCCACGTATGACAGCCGGGACCAACGGCTTAACGTGCTTTCCGAGGCACGGCCAAAATTCAACCATTAGTTACTATTTTGAGCCATCTACGGATTAACAAACCGGCCCTTACTCACTCGTAATTTGAAATAATAACAAGGCTTTCCTCAAGCAGTGAATAACACCTAAAGAATCTAAGCTAGATTCTTATTATCGATGCAAAGCGCTTAGTCAGAACACAAAATAACAAAGAAAAAGTTTCTTTCTCAGAACTTGCAGAGAAACTCTCAAGACGTGACATAATGAAATCGTTTGCTCATTGCTGTCACTTTGCTCATGTGGTCATGCCCAAAGTATTCGGCACATATCTCGCACATTGGACAATGACATTCTTCAATTTAATGTCAATTGTGCATGAGACCATCGCAGCGATCATACATAATTAGATGTCGTTTTTTGACATCATGTACCTACATTCTTCTAGTCCTTACAATTTGTTTTTGTACACCTTTTGTTGTGCTTTGCCATTCGGTTGAAGGTTTTAGTTCTGGTCTCGTTTGAGGTTACCCTATTGCCGTAGACCGGGTAACATGAAAAGCTTGTTATTTTTGAGTCAAATCAATCTGCCTAGCCTTTTCTCAACCATGTTGGATCGGCTTCCAGTCTAACCGGATGCAGCTGAATGCCAGTACTTATTTTACATAGAGCGACTGCCTATCTGACCTCCACAACCCAGTAACTGGGTAACATTGTCAGACTTTCAGGCTTCTGACGTCCCGTAACGACTGTCAAAAATCCAAGAATGACAGCCGGACCCGGGACCAATGGCTTAACGTGCTTTTCAAAGCACGGAGGGGTCTCGGTATGTAAAGATGGTCACCCATCCACAGACCGACCGTGGCAAGCGTAGCTCAACCTGATCCGATTGACCCGTCCGGCTGTTATTACGTAGCACACCCTTAATTTTCGAGTCAATGGTAAATAAAAGTATTATGTTAAATGAGTTATAAAGACCGCAGGAATCCGCTGGATGCGGGAAGCACAGAACCGGTCGAAGTGGCGGTGCTGAAATGATGATGATGAAATGAGTTGGACCCAGTAGGTGGCCACGCCAATCGGCGCATCAGTGGCGTTTTTTAGGCCGTCAGGTGTGCAAGTGTATGGACACTGAACACTCCAACATAATTATGGGACATGATTGGGTCACGAGCACCGTTCGCACTGTGTATCGGTAGAATCAACGTATACATAATTGTAACCCCCCATTTAACTAGTTTGTGCTTGCAAAGGCCTACTTGGGTCCGCAATCAGCGGTAAAACCAAACGGCTTTGTTCAGACCCATGACCAAAGGCCTTTCTTAGGGGCAAATAAGGGCAATCACCACCGGTTGGAGTTCATGATCGGCTACGTGATCTAGTCAGATCAACAGATTCTATCATAGTCCACTACTCGACAGTCCACGCTATATTTACCGATTCATGGACTCCGGTCTCAAGTCATGGGCTCGGTTGTTCCTACGACATTCGGGAGACAATTTAGCTGTGTAACTATGGAAGCCAGGAGGATTATTTTGAGTCAAATTTCTCCAAATACTATGTTCATAGCTCGTCATTAATATTTAAACAAATAAATCCCACCGTTGGCAACCCTACAAATTCCATCATCAGGGCTGTCAGGGTGTTTACGGCCGGTTTATTACAAGACGGATGTGTCAAATGGAGGGCGCTCAGTTCACACGATTATGAAGACCCTGCCGATGGTCAGTATATAAACGATTTTTATGTAACACTGGAATTGGTCACCCCTACGGAACGAATGATATTAATTACGTCTCGTTTGTGATTTGTGCTTAGGAAACTTAAGGAAGTTATTGCTGTGGAGATCTTTTAGTAGACAGTTTTTTTATTTTTATTAGATTCAATTGTATTGACGGTTGTAGTTTAGCACTTATTGTTTAAACAATGTTTGTATGTCACCGTAACTATGATTGTGAATTGTGAACACCATTAGTTTATAATCTATATCGCGAGATTGTAAACTGTAGATAAATTGTGAACTGTACCATACTGCTCACAATATAACGTATTCATTTTCTATAGTTTATAATCTATCCAAGAGAAACCGTCAAATTGTGAACGAACCTGCACTTACCGACAGAGTTCACAATCTGTCCGATTTTATCACTCGTAAAATTGTGAACCGTCCCTGATTGGTAGGTCTTGTCGGTAGCCGAATTGGTCGTAGTAACTAAGCCAGGGCACTCCGACCAAATAGGTTAGGTTAGGTTATAACTGTGAAAAACCGCGCACGAGTCGAGCGAGCAATTCTTCCAACTAGCACAATGTGCGTTCTTCGCATGCAAGTTTGATTCCAGTTCACAATTTGTCGGTTTGCCATGGATAGATATATAGAACTATCGAAAAATAATGCGTTAAATTGTAAACGGTTTGTTGCAATTTTCCGATAGTTTTTAATCTCGCGAGATAGATTATAAACTAGCGAATTTCATAATCATACATATACGGTGACACACTCCCGGGCCTCCAAATCGAGCCACCCTGCACTTTGTATAGAAGTCTATTACTTTTTAAATAGTCGTGAATTAAAATTTGGAACAATGACGACACCAAAACGAGGCCAGTATGATAGCATCAAAACTGAATAAAAACTTTTTCTTTGCTTCATCATTATTTTGATGTTTTAGTTTAGGCCTTCGTGCCTCGATTTAGGAGTCCAAGAGTATATTTGGCACAATTTTTTCAATCGTATCCCTGTAGGCAATAATATATCCAACATATATCAATATTTCTTAGATAACTTAGGTACAAAATAATTACTTTAGCTCTAACAGAATATTTCTGTCTCACCAACGTATGGATACGAACGCGACTTTCTTCTGTTAAACGTTCCCGTAGGCAATAACAGCTTCCTAATGATGATTCTACCACATTACCTTTGAATAAATGTTTATATTTTCATTAAAACCGTATCGAATCAGGCGTGCTTATCTGCTTTGCACCATAACGCATTCCTACTCAGTTTACATACAGCGTCCAAAATGTCTTGACATTTCGGGGTGGCGCTGCTGGTTTAAGTGATGTGTCAGATTCAGTACATTTAAACTTAGTTCGTTTTTCCGCCGTATATCAAGAAATACTGGCCACTGTAAATAAACCCGTATCACTCAGCAACTGTGTTGTTCGTAATTGATGCCTTTATAAACTATTTCGCTTCCTTACTAACACTTTAAACACTCCAACGAAAATCGAACTCTATTTTCTTTGGGTAAAGTTTAGAATTGATGGTAGTTAATTGATTTTTTTGAGAACTTTTACTGTTGAATTTCTATGGGATCCTAGTACCCCATAGTTTAATGTTCTAGTAAGTTAATAGCGTTATTCTCTTTACGTGGTTGTATGGAATGGATATGGGAATACTTACTTATAAATATAAACTTTCCTAAAAGGCTTACGCAGCCTGAACATAGCCAATAGATATACTTTTTATGATCCAAAAAAAATTGAGTGAGTTTTTAAGGCTGGTGGAGATTGAGACATTGAGGAGCTCGTGGCTAAGTAATAACAGCCGCACGGTTCGATCCGTCAGGTTAAGCAACGCTTGCCGGGGTTGGTCCGTGGATGGGTGACCATCTTTACATACCGAGACTCCTCCGTGCCTCGGAAAGCACGTTAAATCGTTAGTCCCGGCTGTCATCCGTGGATCTTTGACAGACGTTACGAAGTCTGACAACCCAGTCTTACCGAGGGCTATCGTATAACCCAGTTACTGGGTTGTGGAGGTCAGATAGGCAGTCGCTTCATATAAAATACTGGTATTCAGCTGCATCTGTTTAGATTGGAAGCCGACTCAACATAGTTGGGAAAAGCCTTGGCAGATTGACTGGAGATTGAGACATTGATGTAGTTACAGAAAGCTTACAAATCCGTCTAGTGGTCGTAAGCGTTACGGCTGAGCACGAGGTCCTCGTTTCGATTGTCAGGTCGGGCAAAGTGTTATTGGTTTTTACCGTCAGGAATTTCTCAGTAACAGTCCGAAGTGGATTTGTGCCTGATTGATGACTATAAGTAGGCTCGGCCCCGATTACATGAAGAAAAAAATTTCTTACTGCATCATTTGATTAAGACTTACTGACTTTATACAGTAATGTTTTTAAAACATTAAAAGACAAAACAGTAACGTACTATTTACTGAAAAAAAAAGCAAAACTACAATTACTGTAATATAAATAAATTTCAATGGTTTAAACGATGTCTCAGAATGAATAAAACAGTTACTTACCTAAGTAGTTTGACAGATACACAAACTGATTGATCATGATTCCTCAAAGTATCCGTGCTGTAGCAGTAAAATTGTGATGGAGTTTAAAACGTTAAAGTTTACTGTCAAGACGATAATACTTTGCCTCAAACTTTAACTGTTTTCTGATCAGTAAAAAATACTGTTTTGAACGTTAGGCTCATATAGAACTGTTTAAAGCAGTTCAGATCAATGTTTTTTTTTCATTTTTATTTTGGAACGAAGTTCCTTATCGCGCGTTGTGAAAGGGGGCTAGGCGGAAAAAATTCTCACGAAAAGTTGTAACGACACTTTTTGCTATAGTAAGCTATTGTAAGCTGTGCGACGTGCGCATGTTTCTCTGTCTGTCTCTCTCTCTCTCTCTCTCTCTCTTATAGAAAGATTAAGTTTATATTACATTATATTTGTTAATAATAAAAAAAATATTACTATAACTTAAAAAAAAAAATTATTAGAATTCCTTCACTAATTAATCGAAAGGAACTTCGTTCCATCCGGGTGTCCCTTGACACCTCTCAACTTTTTTTTTTTCAGTATGGGACTTAAATACATAACTGGCGAAGTGTGGGTGTGTTAAAGGTACACGTCTGCCCAAGCCTTCGGGAATATAGGCGTGATGTTATGTTCATACAGATCGACTAGACATTATTGGTCATCCGATACGGTCGACTCACTAATCGCATGAATTGATCGATGCTGTAGTATCATTATGTCAATGGCCGAACCATTATTATTGTGAGCATAACAACACCATAGTTGAATTAAACATGTGACGCAAACCGCAACGATATTACGAGCATCATTGATCAAGAATGACGTTGACAGGGGGCGCTGTTGGTAAACATTTTGTGGCAATTGTTTTGTTTTGTGAAAAAAAAACCCGACTGCGTAAAAAGTGAACTTTAAAAAAATTTGATACAAGATGACCTATTTTGTCTCCAAACAATCTCAAACAGTCGGAGGCAAGTCGTTATTTCGACTGCATGAGATTGTTTGGAGGCAAAATAGGTCATTTTGTATCCATCTTTTTTTTAAAGTACACTTTTTACGCAGTCGGGTTTTTCGATTTTTAAAATTACTTTTTTTTATTTTACACTTTTTAGCGTACAATATTATACCCACTTAAAATCAGGTGATAACGGCCTCTTACCCACTCACTCCAACAGTTCGGGATTGTTTTTTTGTTCATTTCTCATTCCAAATTACATTTAAATATATTATTTGTAATCACCTTTTAAAACCCTTCATTTTGATACCCCCACTTGTTAGGTTTTGGATTTTTTTTAAAACATATATTTTGGCGCCAAAAATCCGCCATTTTGATGTTTTATAATTTAAATGTACCGACATGTCAGTCTTCAAATTCGGTCAAGCCTTTTAGGCTACAGGAGGTCACAATGGAACGGACATACTTACATACACGCGTAAAACATTACCTTCCTGGGTCAGTCGGGTAAAAACAGGACGGCGGCGGCGGCGTTAGTTCCTATTTTGTCCACGCGCCGAAAGATCCTTGTACAGCTCCTACTTAAATATTCATGGCACAAATATACAATATCGATGAATATTTGCAAATAACAATAGCCCATTACAGCCTTTGTAAAATAAAGTCTCCGGTGTTTAGGCTATAAATCCGTCAATATTATCGTATATCTTATTTACAATATTATAATTATGTTAAAAATCGTCTTTTCTCCCTTGTCTCATAAAAAATTGGTTTCTGTCATGATTCAATGGTTAGTTAGTATTTCATAAAGACAATGCACAGAAGGAAATGGTTACCTACTGCTCATCTGTAAACGTGCCTTTTTAACTTTAGAAGTAGGAAAACTATTGAGCGGGTTTGTACTAAAAAGTTAAAAACTGTTTCACGAGAAAATTAAAGTAAACTTAAATTAAGTCAATCAAATCATTCTGCCTAGCCTTTTCCCAACTATGTTGGGGTCGGCTGTCAGTGTAACTGGATTTAGCTGAATACCAGTACTTTACATGGAGCGACTGCCTATCTGACGTCCACAACCCAGTTACTGGGTAATACGATCTTGGCGAGACTGAAGACAAAGTTAAAATAAGTTGTCTTTTATTCTAAAAATCTTAAGGTAGTAAGTAGTTACTATAAGCGCGACGGACGCTTACAATACCGGGTTGAATAAATAAAAAGCTCAATTATTCCTATCTTTCAATCTAGGTACATATTTTTACTTCATGCGCGCTCTGTCAGCTCTTCAGGCTATCTCAATTCTTTTAGAATCTTCTAAATATGAAATAGTGTTTATTTCATCAAAAATGCCATCAACTTATAAAATACTAGTTTCTGCCCGCGACTTCGTCCACGTGAAATTTCTTGGTCCTCCGGACCCATCGCATCGCCTGCCCGCGCTATTATTATTGCCTATTTTACTATTATTATTATTATTGCCCGCGTTTTCGCTTAGCGTTCTTTTTGACTTTTTTCTTTTTGCTCGGCTGTATATAGCCTATAGCCTTTCTAAAGGACTGGGCTATCAAATGCAAAAAGATTTATTCAAATCCGACTGGTAGTTCCAGACTTTCAGAGATTAGCGCACTCAAACATACAAACAAACAAAAGTGCGTGTCGGACCACACACAATGAAGAGTTCCGTAGTTGAAAAGAATGTATCCCAAAAACAAACTTAACATTGTAATCTTAAAAAAAATAATTAAGTAATAAAATTCCAAATTAACAATTTTCCGACTTCTTCCTTTACTTGTGCTGTAAGGCCTTGTTTCTTGCCAAATTTCATGATTCTAGGACAACGGGAAGTACCATATAGGTTTTGATTTACTTGCGAGTATCAAAATATGGCTATATAAGTGGCTTAGAGGTCCAGAGCAGATTGGAGGTGTGGTGGAAAAGACTGGAGACCGTTGGCCTGAGAGTAAGTCGGACCAAAACAGAGTATTTGTTTTGTGATTTTGGCGGTCTCTCAGGTTCTGTGCCCATATCTCTTGCCGGAACGCCCTTACCCACCTGCTCCGACTTTCGGTACCTCGGGTCGCTTGTCCAAGGGGATGGCGAAGTAGACCGAGACATAACTCACCGGATCAACTCAGGATGGATAAAATGGCGACAGGTTACAGGAACAACTTGCGACCCACGGATGCCCCTCAAGTTAAAGGGGAAAATTTACAAGTCCGTGTAAGGCCTGTCGTACTTTATGGATCGGAATGCTGGGCAGTGAAGAAGACAGATGAAAAAAAATTGCATGCAGCGGAGATGAGAATGTTGAGATGGGTATGTGGAGTGACGAGAATGGATAAAGTAAGAAATGAGTATATAAGAGGAAGTTTGAAAGTGGCGCCAGTGACAGAAAAGTTGAAAGGAACTCGTTTGTCTTGGTATGGGCATGTAATGAGGAGAGACGAAGCGCATGTGACTAAAAGAGTGATGAATATACATGTTGATGGATAGAGAGGCAGAGGAAGGCCAAAGAAAAGATGGATGGATTGTGTGAGGAATGATATGAAAGAGAAGAAAGTGAATGATAGCGTGACGGTTGAACTCCAAGGGACGATAGACCTACGTATAAATTTGATATTAATTTCAACTTGATATCTCCACGCATTCGTGAGTAAAAGGATCTTGACAGACTGACAGACAGACAGACGGACAACGAAGTGGTCCTATAAGGGTTCCGTTTTTTTTTGAGGTACGGATCCCTATAAACAAACAAACTCTTCAACTTTATTATTAGTATAGATTCTGGAAGGTTGTATGGTAAAGCCATGTAGGCTAAAACCTCTACAGTACCTACATTCGCAGATTTTAAGAAAATATTGCTCCAACAGTTCCACCGTCAATATTAATACCACAATAAGAAAAGATTTATTAAATGCGTACGTAAATTAATTTATCATGCAAATGCGACTCCATTCCTTCCATTCTTCTTGCATTACACATAATATTATCGCAAATACGAGGTCGTTATCATACGTTGTTTATTATCATTGTATTTAATACAATGTATGTTGTTTATACTTCACATAATAGGGATTTGCATATTACATTAAAACTGTAACAAGATTTCACTGGGTAATGCATCTAGAAAAAATAAGACAGCGGTTTGTTCTGTCTTCGGATTACGACGTAAAGTACAACCTATATTAAATTACATTGTAATAGTTATTTATGATGTGCGTTAAGTTGGTTTTTACAAAAGTCGAGATTGACCATAAAAATATAAAATAAAATATTGAGGACGGCTTATACTTCACACGAAAAGCCAATTCATTCAAATAAGCAATCAAAACATTTTCAGGGAATGATTGAGTATTTCTTCGAGTCTTTCATGCTATAAAATTATTGTAAATCACTAAATAGCGCTCTCGCGATTTTGGCGGCAAGAGACCGTTTTCTGCAATTTGCGCCTCATTCAGAATATCAGGTGGAGTAGATTCCATATTAATTGTCAGATTCCTCGCTTGAACTATTAATATTATTTTGTTTATAAATATCAGTCGGAAAGTCGCAACAATCTTTGACGTTTCTATATGAAAATGGCGCGAATTTGCAAATGGCGCCACGTGTGCGTGGTGAAAATTAGAAGTACATCTTTCGTGTCATTTACTCTTTAGTATTAAAGTGAGACAAACGTATTGAGCAAAAGCGCTTCCAAGGAGGTTCGATCAGTCACCTTATTTATTCTCGTAATGTGAAACTCCTTAGTGGAATTCTTATAGGTAAGTACACTCCTACCAACTTAGGTATCTGTGAAATGGCGAAAATTGGAACTACGGCCGTCATGTTGAAATTTCATTCGATTGTGCCGACGCATTATGTCATTCGATTGTGTCGACGCATCGACGGTGCCGCCTCTTTCAGTTCACAGATAAGTTGGTAGGACTGTACCTAATATGTTTCATGGAAATTAACAAAAAAAAAAAAACCGTAAAGAATACGCACAGCGCTATACAACGGAGTATGCAGTAAAATAGGTACTTAGGTGAGAGTAGATACCTATTTTACCGCACGGTCCGTTGTATGGTGCGTAATTTTTAACTTCGAACAATGTATACAGGCATCGTAAATGCATTTTTTGAGCAAATGTGTTGAAAAATATTGAACTGCTTCATTAGTCCAGTGGTCGGAAGAGCTACTGCTGGGCATGAGGTCCTGGGTTCGATTCTCGGGTTGGGCAAAGTGTTATTGGGTTTTTTTTTCATCGGGAATTTCTCAATAGCAGCCCAGAGTCTGGATTTGTGCCCGGTTGATGGCAATAGGCTCGCCCCCTATTACAGGGGACTTAAACATGACTGGGACTGGTGAAATCTGGGTGTACTATAAGCACACCTCTGTCTAAGTTAACAAACAAACACTTAATTTTATCCAGCCCCATGGTCACGCCATAATAGCAAAACAAGACTAAATCCAATTGGAAATACAAGAAAACAAGAAAGTCAAACGTCTCCACAGATCTTTGAAACGGACTTAAAAATTTATACAAGTTCATACCCCGGACGTGCTTGCTCGCAGTCCTCCACAAATGGACGCTGACAGACTTCCTATTCCGTAATACATTTATATCATCTTTTCCCCTCTAACATACCATAGAATTGAGTGTGTAAAAGGGATAGTGTACACCAGCAGAGATGCTTGCTATTTGTAATGCAAGTGTCGTTAGTTGCAAGTTTGTGTTTCTTTGTTGGTAACAATTACTTATGGTAGGTACGATGATGGTCGTATTTAATATACCTACTTCATCTAATCCAGTCTGTTCTAATGCGAAATTAATTGGAGAAGACGAAGGAAGATGTGCATTTGTTCCTCAAACCTGTAGGATAAAAAATCCAAAAAAAGAAAAAAAAAAGATCCTGAAGAGGGAATATATCCTGAATCGTGGTTGAGAGCAACGTGTTACGTAAAAAAAAAAAAAAAAAATAACATGCCCAATAGGTCAAAAGTGAAGATTCTTTTACAAAAACTTTAACCGTGAAAAGCCGAAATCTCGAAAAAGTCGTTAACAAAAAAAATATCAATATTATCAAAGATTAATATCACCACAGCCCTTACTAAATTCAATGACGAAAACAATACTACGTACAGTAGATCACCAAAGTGTTAACTGTAATACACTCGGCTGTGTGTCAGTGAAACGAATGTCGTGACCTCACGAGCTGTCATTCACACTCAGTGCACCAAGATAGTGTAACGATATTATTTTTAGTGCAGGTTTTAGTTTAAAAGGCAGGAGCGAGCGAGTTGATATTTTTGTGCTTGCCTGTACCTACTTTCGTTATACGCGTACGTACTGATGGTTCGACATTATGACATCCATCTTTACATCGAAAATCTTCGAAACTCCAGAGATCATAGAAATATAAGACAGAAGAAATTTCTTGTTCCCCCGACCCAACCCGCGTCGCATCGCATTGCCTGCCCGCGCTATTACTTTGTTTTTTCTTTAGCGTTCTTTCTTTACTTTTTAGGGTTCCGTACCTCAAAAGGAAAAAACGGAACCCTTATAGGATCACTCGTGTGTCTGTCTGTCCGTCTGTCACAGCCAATTTGCTCCGAATCTAATAGACCGATTAAGTTGAAATTTGGTACACATATGAATTTCTGTGACCCAAACACGGACGAGTAAAGTAAATAAATGAATTTTGAATATGGGGGTCACTTTTGGGGGGCAAATAAGAAAATTTAAAAAAAAAGTTTTGCAAACTACACCGTGTGACATGTCAAATGAAAGGGCTTACTATGAGGGTGTCAAATATATTTTTTTATAATTTTAAAATAAATTGTTTTAAAGTTATTTAAGAAAATAGGCGAAAATTGACCATTCCCTCCCCTTATCTCCGAAACTACAGAGCCTAAAATTTAAAAAAAAATACAGAAAATAAAAACCAATAAAAAGTCTGTGGTCTTAAAATAACATGGTAAATCTATCAATATTGTGAGTACAAAGATACATTTACAGTTGGAACGTATAGGAAAACATGTTATTCAACTATAATGTTAAGTTTGTCCTTAAGATAAATTCATCCCAACTACGGAACCCTTCATTGTGCGTGGTCCGACACGCACTTGGCCGGTTTTTTCTTATTGCTCGGCTCTTAAGGGTTCTAGCTTGATATTAAATAGCCTATAGGTAGCCTTCTTCAAGAATTGGGCTATCAAATGCAAAAATAATTTTTCAAATCCGATTCTACCAGTCGGATTTGAAAAATTCTTTTTGCATTCCAGAGATTAAGTAGCGTGTTCAAACAAACAACAACAAAACAAACTCTTCAGCTTTATTATTAGTATAGATATAGATGTGCCAAAGTTGGTGCAACACATACCGTCATACCCTTCCTTACCCTTCCTTTCTTCCTTATTTACCCTTCCTTCTCTTGATTTTATAAAAATCATGCTTCTTTATTAAGTATGTTGTATGTTTTGATATTGGTGAGCACATTAAAATTCTACTATGAATGAGTGATCATCACAGAAATTATCAATATATGATCAATACTGCAGAAGAGCTCGTGGCTAAGTAATAACAGCCACACGGGTCGATCTGTTAAGTTAAGCTACGCTTGCCGGGGTTGATCCGTGGATGGGTGACCATCTTTACATACCGAGACTCCTCTACACCTCAGAAAGCACGTTAAGCCGTTGTTGGTCCCGGCTGTTATTTGTGGATCTTTAACAGGCGTTACGGGTCGTCAGACGCCCGAAAGTCTGACAATCAGTCTTACCAAGGGGTATCGTATTACCCAGTTACTGGGTTGTGGAGGTCAGATAGGCAGTCACTCTATGTAAAATACTGGTATTCAGCTGCATCCGGTTAGACTGGAAACCGACCCCAACATAGTTGGGAAAAGGCTAGGCAGATTGATTGATGATCAATACTGCAAATACTACACCATGGAGGGTAAGTGAGCTTGAAGTTACCTATCACTAGTGTCAATCACAGCATCAGATGCTTTGTTCTAAGTTTGATTTCGGAAATCATGACATTTTGGAACAAATCTAACTTAGATAGTTATATTGATGATTCTTATGGTTAAAATTATGTAAATACATATTTGATATAAGTAGCCAGGTATCAATCATAATTTTTGCAAATTGCAAAAAAAAAAAACGGAAGAAAATTTTAATTTCGTGGGCTACTACTGCACCACCTCCATCTTCGAACGGCGCGGCGCGGCGGCTTCGGAACGGCAGTTTTACAAATTGAAGAAACCGAAACCGGGGCTAACTCACAATTCAAATGACATTGATTCTTCACTAACTCTCCAATAACCCACTTTAATTCCTCTGATTCCGCTGTATCTCCGAAATTGCACCACAATTTATGCCAGACGGGAGTACCATGGATAATTTGCGATTTGCGTCGCGCACTTCTTGCCACTTTCTCGTAGAGACCGTGATACAATTCTACATGATACGTGAAAAGAACAGCACAGTACACGATGTGATAGAAGTGAATCTTCTTAAAAAATGAGGCAGAGAGAGTTATATATCTTTCTTCTCTCTCTTGTAACGAAATGTGCCTAAACGTGTCCTTGAAATTTCACACTCAATTCTCGTCTAATTATCGAATCGCGTCCTAAGAAGTTTCTTCAAAACATATTATGTTCTGTGTTGAATGAGACCACCTGAACGTGCCTATAACAAAGGTACGTACGTCATACATACGTGTCCCTTTCTTTCATACGGATTCATCAAACTATATGAGATGTTGGCTCCATCCGTGCTCATATTGTTCCGTATTTAGATCAAGGCAGGCTAGGTTTCTATTGCTTTTGTGTTGCCTGTAATGAAAAAGTGAGGTAGAGAAAAAAATAAATGAAGAGCGGGAAATATTTTTTGAAATTAGAATTATCACGAGAAAAAAATTGAGAGACGCTGATATTTTGTTGAAGTAAAGTGACGAATAAAGTTGCAAAAGCATGACCCATATTTTTTACGAAGATGTGGGAAAGACGACCGTTTCTCTCTGGATTATTTTAACCCTTTCCCTGCCCATGAATCACATAGGGTTCAGGTTGATTATTCAACCATTGTGTCTACTTTGTGGACAGCCGTTGGTCATCATCTGCCTAGCCTTTACCCAACTATGTTGGAGTCCGCTTCCAGTCTAACCGGATGCAGCTGAATACCGGTATTTTACATGGAGCGATTGCCTATCTGACCTCCACAACCCAGTTACTGGGTAATACGATATCCCTTGGTAAAACTGGTTGACAGACTTTCGGTTTTCTGACGACCCTTAACGACTGTCAGTGAGGTCTTGGTATGTAAATAAGGTCACTCATCCACGATTCAACAGCGGCAAGCGTAGCGACTCGTGGGGCTGTTATTACTTAGCCACGAGCCCGTCAAGTAGAAAATAAAAAGCAAAGTTTAAAATCCTTCCAATATCAGCACAGTGTATTTAGCGCTCCACACCTAAAGGAAACCTGGTACATATCCGTCCATAATCAGATCACAGCATAAATAAAATGTATTAATATTCGATGCAAAATACATGTCCATAACAGCATAAAACTGGGTAGCTCGGTGACTTTCCCTATACGAACCGTGTCCGCACAATTGGTCTCGCTCCTGAACCAACCAGCTTTCCTATCTACCGTAAACTGTAGCGAAATAACCTAAGTACGTCATAAATTATACCTACAGTACCTACTGCCGTATTTATTTTCATTTAAATGAAGTTAACTTTCCATTCAGAGCAGGATAATAATGAAAAATGTAGACCATTGGTTGCTTGTCAACGCGCGAATTGTGAAAGTCAACAGGGAAAAGGATTAGTATTAATTTCGTACTTGATAAACTTTCGGACGTTCATTAATTACGAGAGGCGATTTTGGTATTTTTCCACCCCCCCCCTTGGTGAGATGTCGTGAGATTTGGCTCGACCCTAAACTCATGTGAGAAGTAGTTTCAAAATGCGTATTTTTAGTGTAAATCCGTTAATCTGTTCTTGATTGCGTTGGATTTATTTAAATTTCGTAATTGACTCTGATGAGATCATCGGGGGTACCCCGATGAGCCACAGTACGACTGTAGAGCCACATGACAAACGATACCTCACCTCTTCTCGTGCTCTCTGTGTACAAACAACTACACTATGGAAGACCTCTGGAGAATTCTGGTCGAAGCTTATCTAAAACTAGCTTTAGCCCACGGCTTCGCCCGCTTGGATGTACGGAAAATATCCCACGGGAAAGTCCTACCGGCAAATCCTTCCTTATTCCTTGTCTACATTGTAAAGGGAACCTCTGTCACACACACACCACTCGTAACACCACATAACACTAATCTCACTTATCATTCATCACACTGACTCACATTTTGACAATACTACACTCCACAGGTAGTTGTAGAACTTAATTTTGTTATACCTACCTACTTTTTTATTTTTTTGGTTATTTTTCTGTTGGTATTTTAATTTTTTTTTTTTTTTTTTTTTGTTTGCTGCATGCATCCCTTACTTTTATTGTATTAATTAAGCATATATTTAATGAGAGAGTGCCTTGACTTCCATAATACAAGTCCTACTTAGTTTGGAAGTCAAGAGTTCATTTCCGTGTACGTTTTTTAATATGCAATAAACTTTTTTATTTTTTTTTTTCTGTGCAAAATTTCAGCTTTCTAGGTTCAAGGGTTTACGATTATTCCCGATGTCCACCACTTGTCTGGCCACCACTGGGGGACAGCGAGACAACTTTAAAACATTATTCTCGTTGTCCACCACTGGGGGACAGCGTCACAATTTTGTAAAGTATTTCCATTCGCCACCACTTTTGGACAGCGACACGGATTTTTTAATATTCCCTATGGCCGCCGTTGGGGGACAATGGCACAACTCTTTTGATCCAATTCCCACTGGCCATCAATTTAAATTATTTTAGAGACCATTTGGTTTTATGCTGAAATTACTTTTATCCAATTCTAATGCTTACGTAATAATAATGACATAATATTTCTTTCCTTGTATAATATAGTTAATTTAATTAATTATAGGTACTTAATTCATTAAAATTAAATTTTATTTTCTTGCTAATGCTTATTATTATTAGCTATACTTATTATTATTACAAACGAAAAAAAAAAGTATGTTTACAGCGATCAGTTTATTCAAGAAACCCAAATGGAACTTGTAAACGGCCAAATATCTGTAGGCCAATTTCTAGAAATTATGAGAAACTAATCAGTACTTATTGTTTTTTGTTTAACTATGTGGTGTTTAAGACTTTTGAGTAGTACCTACATTATGTTTAATTCAAGAAACCCAAATAGAACTTGTAAAGGCCAATTTCTAGATATTGTGATAAATTATTATTGTCTTTTTGTTTAACTACATATGTGATTTTTAAAACTGTTGATTAGTTTATAATATTTAATTTTTATTCCTCCGTCGAGGAATAAGATAATAAAACTGTGATTATGATTGTAATGTTCTAGTCGATTTTAAAAATTGTAACCTATCAACCAGCTGTGGAAATTATGTCGGTTAATTACCCACTTCAATAAAAAATAAGCAATCAAAGCTATACTACGAGTAAGTAGTAGGATCATTTTTTAATACTTGAGTGAAACATTTAATAAAAGTTGATTCAAGAATATGACTATTATTTACCTACCATATAATTTAGAAATATTTAAATTAGTCTCACCCTTAGCCCTGCTAAAAATCAAATCTAGATTAAAAAATTTAAATTGATGGCCAGTGGGAATTGGATCAAAAGAGTTGTGCCATTGTCCCCCAACGGCGGCCATAGGGAATGTTAAAAAATCCGTGTTGCTGTCCACCAGTGGTGGCGAATGGAAATACTTTACAAAATTGTGACGCTGTCCCCCAGTGGTGGACAACGAGAATAATGTTTTAAAGTTGTCTCGCTGTCCCCCAGTGGTGGCCAGACAAGTGGTGGACATCGGGAATAATCGAAGGGTTTATGTGGGGCGTTGATGAATCAGTCAATCAGTCAGTCAGTCAGGACTTCTCTTTTTGTTTATCACACTCATCATTATAAAGGCGAAAGATTGTGAGTGTGTGTGTGTGTTTGTATGTTTGTTACATTTTCACGCTCAAACGGCTGGACTGATTTGGTTGAAATTTGGTTTGTTGATAGCTTATACCCTGGATTAACACATAGGCTACTTTTATCCCGGTTATAAGTTCCCGTGGGATAATTTCCGACTTTCACGCGGGCGAAGCCGCGGGGAAAAGCTAGTATAGATAATAAAAGAGAATCATCGATAAGACTAAGAAGAAGAAGAATGACTTCTTAAGCAATCTCTTCGGCTATTACTGAAGCTGTATTAATTACTAAGTTTATTTCATGGATTAGTAAAGAAAAAGTTATAAATGAATGGAGGGAGTAATGGCCTTTCAATGGATAAGTTATTTTGTTTACAGATTTATTCAATGGTGTTTACGTTCGATTCAAAGGGACTCTTAAAAAACGAAAAGCAGAATAAACTATTGCGGGCCACGGCTGCCTTTAAAGTGGCTGAAGTTTTTTTTTTAAATTATTTCTTTAAATAATTCATTAGGAAACTCTACTGAATTCCGATTCTCAGCACCTGATTTTCTGTAAGAGATTTTAAGATTTTACAACTGAAATTAATCTTGCTGTAAATTCCATTAACAAAGGCGAATTGAATTCACTATTATCCGAGGGTTACCCTGATGGATTACTGCGATTAATACTCAGCGACTGTAGCCCACAATAACATTCAGTCGACATAAATCACTAATGTATTCAATAAACATAGTGTTACCGTGTAAACCACTCGACTTAGTAACACAGTAAGTTGTGACTACTTACGGTGCCGCCTCGCTAAGCCGAATTTGATCTCCGCTGCTCGCATGGGGCATAGTTTTTGCAGGACCTACAATCGGTAATTTTTAGGGTTCTGTACCTCAAAAGGAAAAAACGGAACCCTTACAGGACCACTCGTGTGTCGTCTGTCTGTCACAGCCAATTTGCCCCGAATCTAATAGACCGATTAAGTTGAAATTTGGTACGCATATGAATTTCTGTGATCCAAACACGGACGGGTAAAGTAAATAAATGAATTTTGAATATAGAGGTCACTTTTGGGGGGCAAATAAGAAAATTAAAAAAAAAAGTTTTGCAAACTACACCATGTGGCATGTCAAATGAAAGGGCTTACTATGAGGGTCTCAAATATTTTTTTTTTATAATTTTAAAATAAATTGTTTTAAAGTAATTAAAGAAAATAGACGAAAATTGATCATTCCCCCCCTTATCTCCGAAACTACTGAGCCTAAAATTTTGAAAAAAATACAGAAAATAGATCTTTACCTGTAGATTACTGGAAAACCTATAAAAAGTCTGTAGTCTTAAAATAACATGGCAAATCTATCAATATTGTGAGTACAAAATTACATTTACAGTTGGAATGTATGGGAGAACATGTTTTGCAACTACAATGTTAAGTTTGTTCTTAAGACAAATTCATCCCAACTACGGAACCGTTCATTGTGCGTGGTCCGACACGCACTTGGCCGTTTTTTCATTTTGTACGACCTACGTTTTGTAGGTCGTGTGCGTTGATATATTTTTTGATCTCTACTGTTTCATTTGGCTCCTACAAAAAATTGGCCACCATTGTATGTCGTCTGCGAAAGCTCTTAAGTAAATAATTTTGTCTCATTAATACGTTCCGGCGCGGTATACGGCTACTTATATCCGTTATAACAATAAAACTGCTATTGCGTCTCGTTTACCGCGCGTGAACCTGTTAAGTTGTTAAACTATAGAATATTATCGTGTTCATTCAGGTTACTTTGTTGTAGAAATAATGGGTAGTAATCGGATACTATCGTGGCCTAAGCTAAGACATGTTTATGTTGTGTTAAAAAGCTTCACAAAATCTTATTGCATTTGGTTTATCTGAGACGTACATAAACTCGTAAGTTTATTTAAAGTGTACTGAAAATCTGCCCTCATTATGTCGCTACAAGGATCTTTCGGCGCGTGGCCAAAATTGGAACTAACTCCGCCATCTTGTTTTATCAATACATTTCACAAAACAATTGCACAAATGTTTACCGACAGCGCCACTCTGTCAACATCATTCAAGCGACAAAAGATCCTTGTAGCGGAGTACAATACGATCGATATATCTTGGCGAGGGGTCTACCCTTTACAGCAGAACTTTTTATGTCATAATATTATTTTGCATATCAGCTGATAGCATACCTAAACTTCATTTCGCAGAAAATCGTTTGGCATACACTCATTTATCATACATTCAAAACTCATAATTTTGTAAGTCAGAATATCCATAATAATTAAAAAGTAGAACCATCATATCACTGAAAATTTACACTTAGAATCATCTTTTGGCCTAAATTTCATATCCATAATAATTGAAAGACTCATCTATCACATTACAGAATATTCATAGTTAGAACACTGATTTGTTTTCGCTACGCACATACAGCAAACACGCAGCATGCAAACGAAAATACAAGCATGCAGCAAGCATGCAGCATGCAAACAAGCGTACACCATGCATGCAGCATGCAAACAAGCATACACCGGGTCTCCCTTGTTTGACCGAAAGGAATTTGACAAATTTTCACTTCCCAAAATATTTTTCGCATAATTTCATTTGCCAAATTATTACTTAGCAAAAAATCTATTCACAAATAATTGTAACGCAAACCTAATGTTTGGCAAGTGAGCGTTTAAACAATAACTTGTTTACCATCTAGTACTTTTACCAATTTTTAGGTAGTCAAATATTTCAGTTGGAATAACACATGTTACGCAAAATAAAACAAGCCAAATATTTTTTTTTCCATATTTTTTTTTCTATATACCTAATCTAGTCGTTTCTGGCACTCGCCGGCCGCTACCGCGACACCGCTCGCTTCGCTCGCTCGGCTCGTGCGTAGGAGGTCACAGTTTTAACATAACCTAACCTAACCTAACCATTTTTTAAAAATAATTAACATCGTCTAACTAGTTCGGTTCTTGATAACCTGTTAAAAATAATCTCTTTTACCACATTTTTTCCTATAAAATCTAGTCGTTTCTGGCACTCGCCGGCCGCTGCCGCGGCACCGCTCGCTTCGCTCGCTCGGCTCGTGCTATATGTGTATATTTTTGTCATAACAAATCATTTGACCAAAAGACCAAACGCTTATTGTCTAAAGATTGTTTGCTGTAATAAATCATTTGATTAAAGACCAAATGCCTTAATGCCTTTATCCTTGGTAATATTCTGCCAAGTAAAAATTTCACTGCATTGGTATAAAAAAAGGTTGCTAAAATTTGTTTGGGTAGTGAAATTTTCTCAAAATGTTTTCGGCAAAACGGCAGGATCCCATTTTGTAGAAATGGCAATATGCCTAATAAAATTATTCCAAATGAAATTCTGTCATCTTAATAGTATTCCATGTGAAATTGTACCAAACAATCATCGCTCTAAATAAACGTTATGTTAAAAGAAATTATGCGGAATTTTAACTTTGCCAAATGTAATTAATTATGCCAAATAAAATTCTTCCATCTTAAAAGTATGCCATTGTAAATTCGGACATATAAACATTCGGCTAAACAATAATTATATTAAATAATTTTTATCCTTTAAAAACATTCGTTGAAAGAAGATTATGCCAAGTGTGTTATGCCAAATAAATTTCAGAGCATCAAGATTCTGCCAGATAGAGGGAACCCCTTGGCGAGTCCGAACTTCGCGCAGAAGGCTGCGCAGTAACATTTTTTTAAGAACCAAAAGGTGACATGAGACGAGTGTGAGTGAGAGAACATGCGCAAAAGTTCGGAGAGCCTATGTTCAGACTCACCAAGATACGTCGGCCGTAGTGCATTTGAAAGAAGTCGGAAAAGCAAGAGCAGAGGGACATACGCCACAGATAAAATAAAACATGTACATTTCGCGATAACACAGTAACAAGACCGGAAATTACATACAAACGCGAGCAAAGCAGTTCAGTATGTATTTGATTTACTATCCGCATTGTAGACAGGAACCAATGAATATGTATTGATAATGAAACGGTTCCGTTATTAAGTGTTGATTTTCATTCAATATCTACGTGAAAACCTTTTGTAAACTATGAATCTGGATACTTACCTACACGTAAAGACGGCTCTGTGAGTGACTGTCACGACTGATATAACTAGTGAATGTAGAGGTGCCCAACTCCATAGAGGAAACGGGAATGTCCTAGAACCAAGAATTCGAAGTCATGTGGCATCCACCAACCCGCAATGGGCCCGCGTAATGGATTATTACTTACTCCCTCTCTTCGAGAGGTGACATGTGTCCCAGCAACGTTATAGGCTGATTATGCAACTCCATGGAAGGTAGAACAGGAGTTAGTATGCAAGCAAAGTTGCGGACAACAGCTACCCTTGAATAATTTGCCGGTTTTACGATATACCGAATAATTGCATCATAAACAATTATATAGTATACTGTAAACAAAACTTTTACTACCTTTACATAATGAACATTCGTCAATCATAGTCCGCAACCGTTATCAGCTGCTGTAGTCCACAGGTCAACTAATTAGCAATCTTATGGGCCTGTAATTAAGTTATTATTTCCTTGGCCCCTGTGTCCGAGCTTTCCTTCAAATGACCTGTTATGATATATTGTTCCTGAATGCTGGTGCGCAATAAATTTAATAATATTGTTGCGCACGGTTGCGCGGTCGCTGACTGTGTGACCTTGCCCTTTGCGTAATTTATGGAAATGGGAAAGGCAGAGTTCGTTCCGAGTTTTTTTTTTATTGTTTACGTCGTGTTCGCTATTGTACGTGGAGCTCATGTTTGAAGAACTTCTCTTTTTAACCGACTGCGCGACAGCAAAGACAGGGTTATGTTTTTCACGCGTATCTAAGTATGTGGGATTCTTTATATCCTTGAGGCATCCTAACCGCTGGATGGATTTTAATACATGAAGAGTCTATCAAATTGTCTAGGTCATGCCTATCGGCTGGATTTTGTTTTTATAAAAATAAATAATACGTATAGTACTATGAACTTGTGAGTTTTAGGGTATCAAAATAAAGGGGCTTGAAGAGGCAGTTCCAAAACTGGAATATACTAAATTGGCAAAAAAAATGAGTAAATCAGCTGTAACTTAAGAAAATGGGATTTCTGAATTTCTGATGTTTTAAGCGAATCAAGGAATATAATTGAAATACAAATAAATAGTGCTCCAAATATACTTGTCATCGTAAAGTACAACCAAAACGGGTCCAATTCATTAATTAATTAATTTACCTAACCATAACGACAATTATTTTATTGACAGCACTGCAATAATTATTAATAGTGAAACTATAATTGATATACGCCTTGTAAGGGAAATTGCCCTCATAAAGTATATGACGTCATCTTGAATACAACCGGAACCGAATACAATCATTGTTTTGTAACAAAAGTAATCGGTTAAACTTCTTATCGATGTTAAAGAATGCATTATCTTCAACAAAATATCTTTATCAATTTATGATTCACTAGCGGGCCGCCCCCGCTTCGCACGGTTTTTACGACTTGGCAAAATATGAAGATTTCTTTATTATGTCTAAGTTAAATATGAAGACTTCTTTATTAGGGTGCATTGAGGCAATTACGATAATGGGTATATTCCAGTTGATGATAATTCCTACCAAACGCTGCGGCATTTTTATGTTGGCAACTTATGTAATGTTTCGACGCCATTTTGTCGCCCGCCGGCACCGTTACGTTTGGTAGAAATTATCATCACACTGTACGCACTGTAATTGCCCCAATAAACTGTTTAGCTAAGTTAACCTTTCCGAATAAATTATCTAATTTGATATTGAAAACCGCACCAAAATCTATTTTTAACCGACTTCAAAAAGGAGGAGGTTCTCAAATCGTCGGAACCTTTTTTTTTTTTTTTTTTTTTTATGTATGTTCCCCGATTACTCAAAGATGGCTGCACCGATTTGGATTTTTTTTTGTTTTATTCGAGAGGTCACAGACAAACAGTCAGTTTATCAGAGTTGGTCCCATATAAAATTGATTAATTTTGCTTTGGCAGTTTTTGAGTTAGCTTCAAATAATACGTATTTTTCCCCGACTTTTATATGGATGATGTTCTAGTTTGTTTTGCAGATAGTGGTAAGTATTAGAATTTGTGTGGGGTAGGTACACAACTAAAAAGTGAAAAATAATTTTTTTTTTACAAAAAAATACAACCGACTTCCAAAAACAACACTACAAAGTGAAAAATAAGGGTGCCTGCCGTTTTGCCAAAAAGATTTTGACAAAATTTCATTACCCAAACAAATTTTAGCAACCTTTTTTTATACCATTGCAATATTTCGAATGATTTTAGTACGCATATTTTCATTTGGTCAAATTTTTACTTGGCAAAATATTACTAAGTATAATGTCATTATGGAATTTGGTCTTTAATCAAATGATTTATTACAGCAAACAATCTTCAGACAATAAACGTTTGGTGAAATGATTTGTTAAGACAAAAAATATTAAGGCAAAAATAAGATTTTTAGACATTTGACTTGCTGGTTAAATTTGATGTCTTTTGCGTACTTCTTTGTAAGTTTTTGTGCTTGAATTTGTCTGAAACAAGTCAAATTTATGGTTACTTGATATTAGTTTATTTATGGAAGTAGTTAGAGTAGATTAATTATTTAAAAAAAAAATGGTTAGGTTAGGTTAGGTTAAAACTGTGACCTCCTACGCACGAGCCGAGCGAGCGAAGCGAGCGGTGCCGCGGTAGCGGCCGGCGAGTGCCTGACACGACTTGCATTAATAGAAAAAAATATATTGTTTTTAGTAGGTTATCCGGAACTCAAGAATTTAGATTAGGTTAATTTCTTCTTTAAAAAAAATGGGTACGTTAGGTTAGGTTAAAACTGTGACCTCCTACGCACGAGCCGAGCGAGCGAAGCGAGCGGTGCCGCGGCAGCGGCCGGCGAGTGCCAGAAACGACTTGTATTAATAGAAAAAAGAGATTGTTTTTAGTAGTTTACCCGGAACTGAATTATTTAGATTAGGTTAATTACTTATTTAAAAAAAATGGTTAGGTTAGGTTAAAACTGTGACCTACTACCTACTGTGCCAGGAACGACTACATTATATAGAAAAAGAAGAGCACACATTGAGCGCCATTTATGATGTACCTCCTACCCACTTAGTAGTTCACATTTTTGTCATTGAAGTTTGACTGAATAGGAAAGGGTGAATTGAAAACTGACGATACTAAATAAGTATTTGGCTTATTTGATTTTGCATAAAAACTGTTATTCCAAATGAAATATTTGACTAAATAAAAAATGTTAGAAGTACTAGTTGGTAAACAAGTTATAGTTTAAACGTTCATTTGCCAAACATTAGGTTTGCGTTACAACTTTTTGTGAGTTGATTTTTTGCTAAGTAATAATTTGGCAAATGAAATTATGCGAAAAATTTTTTGGGAAGTGAAAATTTGTCAAATTCCTTTTGGTCAAACAAGGGAGACCCGAAAAATAACTTTAATTTCGGAAGTCGGTGGCAAAAAACGAAAATACATTTAAGTAAACACCGACTTCCGAAATTAAAGTTATTTTTCACTTTGTAGTCGTAGTTGTTTTTGGAAGTCGGTTGTATTTTTTTGTAAAAAAAATTTTTTGTAGTTAAGAAGAACAACGCGGTCACACAAACAGACGAAAAAAGGAATGGATGATTAGGTTTTGATGCTTAGGAATGCATTATCGGTATCAATGATACTTAATCAATTTATCATTCATAGCCGACTACAACAAGGAGTGTCGTTGTTGATCTCAAAAACATCGCTAAAATGTTTCGGGTCACTTACGTGATAGATCTCACGTACGCAGGAAATATTTGGCGGGAGACTTCATGGAGCCGAGGATGACGTCATCACTGTCGGCCGTTTAGACATCTAGATAAGCGCTAACCTTGTAAGGCCGAACTAGGCGATATCTGTGCCTACAAATGTATTTTCTGTGAAATGAATTGAATGAAGTTTGTTGCGCCACTTCTTCTTCCCAGCTAAAGCACTAGGAAGTGGTGAAGGGCGGGCGTTTTGGGGGACTGTCTTATGTACTTAGCTTATGTAATTTTGCCGTACAAAAAGTCCTCATTGTCTGCGTAATTTGAATAAATGACTTGATTTTGTTATTTTATGTTCTTGAAGTACTTATTAATAAAATAAAGTCGCTTTTCGTGTCTGTCTGTGTGGCCGCGTTGTTCTTCTAAACTACGCAACGGATTTTGATGCGGTTTTCACTATCATTTAGAGAATTTATTCCAGAAGGTTTATAATGTTTAACTTATATATGATATAGAAACCTTTATGTTTTGTTGAAGTCGTAAAAACCGTGCGAAGCAGGGCCGGGTCTAGCGACCCGGCCCGTTAAATAAACGCCCGCTGCAGAATTGACTGTCCACATTATCACATTGCTGGGCAAGGGTCCCCCTCCATATTCTTTTACTCAATCAATCTGCATCTGTAGGGTCAGCAACAGAAGTCGGTTATCACTGCTACTTTTTAACATCATCTAAATTAACACAACATGATACGATAACCTGCTTTTTAGCATTTTATTTATTATATAAGAGTTAATTTTATTTAAAATTTACATTATGTTCCGATTTTAATGAAGTATTTTTCTCAATAGACTTAGAAAACTCGAATGTTAATCGACTTTTGTTGCTGACTGTACCTATTGCTTTTTGTTTTTTTGTCATTCAATAAAAGGATACTTAGCAACAGCATTTTTATTAAAGATTTCTCATGACGAGTCCTTATTCGCCCTGAAAACCTGAAATGCTTCGGACTTGCCCGGGTACTTAATATCGATTTATTCCAACTTTTCAGTGGTCAAAACTATTTATAATATTCGTTGATATTATAAATCCGAAAGTAACTCAGTCTGTCCTCTTCGGCTTAACGAATCAAAATCGGTCGACAAGGGACGAAAATATCGATGAACATCATAAAAAATACATACAGACGTATTAACATAATAACCTCCTCCCTTTTTGAAGTCGGTTAACAACAAGATGGCGGCGTTAGTTTCGATTTTGGCTACGCGACAAACGAACCTTGTAGCGTTGTACCGATTTCACACGATCGCATAAACTGATGGATTTTGCAAACTGAGCACCGATGTCATATATTTGAAGAATGTTCCAGACTTCTAGGTGCATGTGATATAGAAACAAAGGGTAATTAATGTTTCATGTAACCATCAGTAACTTGCACGTACGCAAACATGAGGTTGATGACATACATACATCCTTGTTTTCATTTAGTTGTTGATGGGCAGAGCTCCTCATAATAATGGTTTTGTTGCCATGGCTGCAGCTCAAAACTCAACTCAAACCATTTACTATACTACTACACTACTTACACACACACACACACACTTTTTTAATTTTTTTTTTTTTATTGGGCGACTGGTAATTAGTGACCGATACGAGTACACACATGATTGTACTCATGACAACAAATAACTTTTACTATGGGACCAAACCTGAAATCACGAAAACAAAATCTGCTGCTCCCAATATTAATGTTCGCATAACACGTCAAAATGTAGGGAACAGCTGTTTTTTTTTCGCGATTTCATATCGTCACTAATTACCAGTCACCCTATATAAATAAACTCACGCATAGCATATCACCCATAGCACTCACTGCTGGGACACAGGCCTCCTCTCGGTGAGAGAGAGTGGGCCGTGCCCGTAATCCACCACTCGGGCCCAGTGCGGGTTGGTAGATGTCACATGTCTTCGATGTTTTCCTTCACCGTTTTGAGAGCAGTGGTGATGAAATAATTTACACAAAGTAAAGCGCCTGTCTGGGTTCAAATCTATACGACTCGTAGGTCGTGGTAGTTACCACTGCAACTGGGCCACCACTGCTGCTCTTTAAACTCGTCGTATGGAGAAGCACGGGCTAGAAACTCCATGGACACAGCATTTTTACAAGGGATGATTTTTTAGATCATTTGGCGACTAAATATCTATCTCTCGCAAAGACTCGATAATGGCTCTACCGATTTGATTTTTTTTGTTGTTGATTTGTTCGCCTTATTACTTGGGTGGTTTAGGAAAAAAGAAAATTAGGAAAAACCCAAAGGAACAGCCGAAAAATCGAAATTGAAATTTTGACAGAACAACGTCTGACAGGTCAGCTATACGTAAAACAGGAAGTCTGCAAGACTTTGTTAACTAGAAAACTGAGTTATAGAATGACGCAATGACTATTTAAGTATTTGCGTAATTCTTCGTCTTTTGATGACTAATATTCGTAATACTCGTACTAATAACAAAAAATGCACTAATTTCCTCTAATTAATTAATTAAGGTCATGTCTCTTGATCTAATTGATAAAATTGCAATCAAGCAGGTATTTATTATGCTTGTAATGTTATCATGTAGATAAAAATATGTGACAGATAATGTTTCATTAATGACTAGTTGCATAATCAACATAACATGAACCTGTTGTTTGATAAGTAGGTATACTTAATAATTATTAGGGTTCCGTACCAAAAGGGTAAAAAGGAACACGTAGGGTGCGACTCAGTCTGTTTATGTGTCACAGCTGAATATCTCAATAACTACTGATGCTATTAACTTGAAATTTGGAACAGTTTTAGATGACGTTTGCCCAACTATTTTGCAAATAAGAAAGAACTAAAAATTTATATATTTTTTTGCAACAGTGTCTGTGTTTTAAAAATTCGAAGTGGGGCTACTAAGGCATGTGGAGTATCATATGAAAGAGCGCTGCTTACACATTCTCAAACATTTTTTTCTTTTTTTTAGGCCGCACAGTTTTCGACTTTTGATGAAAAATGTAAAAAAAAATACTGTTCCCCCCCCCCTTTATCTCCGAAGTTTGCATAGAGAAAAATCTGAAATTATCCTATGTGATAGAAGTTTTAAGTTATAAAAAAATGTCTCTAATTAGCACACTTTTTCAGAAATCGGAACGGAACCCTCGGTGCGCGAGTCCAACTCGCTCTTGACTGGTTTTTTTTTGGATGATGTAGGTCCAGGTATATTAGGTCCTTAAAACATGCCCCGGATAATCTCCGATGTATAAAACCATTAGTGTTCAATAAATCTGCCTAGTCTTTTCCCAACTATGTTGGGGTCGGCTCCTAGTCTGACCGGATGCATCTCAATACCAGTATTTTACACGGAGCGACTGCCTGACCTCCAAAACCCAGTTACTGGGAAACACTATACCCCTTGGTAAGACTGACTGTCGGACTTTTGGGCTTCTGACTACCCGTAACGACTGTCAAAAATGTAGGTACCCGGGATGACAGCTGGGACACTTTCCGAGGCATTATTATTCACTGGAAAACAAACCGCTATTCTAAAAGTTGTCGTGGTTTCGTAACTATAGTAAGTAAGTATCAAAGGACCAGCCTTTCTTCCAATTTACTCAATTCCACGGCTCAAAGCAGTGGCATGCGAACATCACACTATCACACTAATATTATATAGGCGAAAGTTTGTGTGTGTTTGTTACTTCTTCACGCTCAAACGGCTGGACCGATTTGGATGAAATTCGGTACATAAATAGCTTATACCCTGAATTAACAGTTATGATACTTTTTATACCCGCTTATGCGGGTGAAATCGCGGGGCGCAGCTAGTTATGAGATAAAGGAGAAGTAAACAACTGCAGTTGCAGTAAACGACTGCCTCGTTGGTCTAGTGGTCGCAAGCGCTACCGCTGAGCATGAGGTCCTGGGTTCGATTCCCGCGTCGGGCAAAGTTTTATTGGGTTTTTCCATCAGGGATTTCTTAGTAGCAGCCCGGACTCTGAATTTGTGGGCGGCCCTCCCCCTATTACTTGGGACTTGACCATAATTCGCAAAATGTGGGTGTACTAGAGGCATACGTCTGTCTAACCCTTCGGGTACTTCAGGCATGATGTCATGTTATGAGAAGTAAACAAATAACTTAGATACCACAGCCTGTTGCAACAGAAAACATTCATGACGACACCCTAGAAGAAATAACTAGGCTGATGTAAAGACACACACCAGGTTATACCAAACTGTCAAATTTCTCCAAATGATTTTAAACCTTAACATGTTGAAGGTTAAGTTCAAAATCGAATGAGAAAATTTGACAGTTCGTAGTAACTTGACCTGCTGCTGTGTGTACTGCATCATCGAAAAACAGCTTGAATAAATAGTGATCTTTAGCTAGACTATTACAATGGATCGCCGCATTGCAAATGTCCCCCGGAGCGAAGCAATTTGCACAAAAAGCAAAGTTCTGTGCGATTGCCACACTTGACTTGACTCTGATCCATGAGATGTACTTGTAGATCTTGCTCAGTTATTGCTTACTTTGTAATTTTATTGCTCTTAATTCTGAAAGGGTGGAAATAGCGTGAATAGCACGCCAAACAAGTCAAGAGCCGATATATTCTGCAAATGTCACCGTGAAAACCAATAGAGTCAATCCCTAGCACTGACTTATAAACCTATGGACTTGCCATACCTACAAAATTAGCGTGCATACCTACAAAAATCGGGCACCTAACATGGCCGCCTTTGGTAGGGTTGTTACTGCGAGTGCAAGAGAGAGCAAGCAACCGTTTGACAGCACATCTAACACACCACAAAACTCGGCACTCAATATGGCGACCGATCACGTATAGACATGATTTTGACGCCACACAGAAGTTTTGCCAAATTTAGTCCTTCACAAACATTTCGATATCAAGCAGCGCTTGATTAAGTAGTAAAAAAAAAGAAATAAAACGGTTTTTGACACGTGTGTGTCGATATGATAGATATTTGTATTAGATTTTTTTATTCCTATGGTAGAATATGCCATCTCTATAAGTTCTCGACGATCTCTAGTATCATAGCAATATGACAGTTCACTTAATAATACAAACTTACATTTTTACAGAATAGACCGGCTGTTATTCTCTTTCTAACCTCTAAGCTTAATATCCCGAGCGAGGGAAGCGTCTCTGCTTCAGATCTGGCAAAATTTGCTTTCGTCTGTCAGTTTGTTGGTACTCCTCTACAGGTCGTATTTTACAACGAATCTGGACGAATCTTGGTATACAGGTTTTACGACTTTATAGATTTTTTTTGTCGTCGAGGATTTTTGATTGGAGGGGTAATTCCTCCAAAAAGGGGCAAAAATTGGGCTAAGTACTGGATATCTCCGCGTTGTGAGATCCGATTTCGATGGTTCTTTTTTATTTGAAAGATTACTTTAAGTAGGTCTCGAAAAAATTTGATGAAGATTTGATGAGGATCTTCGTCATGATGAGCAGAATAGCTCATCAAAATGCAATAAATTGCTCCATTTTAGATTTCTACAAGTGGAATCGGCCCTTTAACTACTAGGTGGGATTGAGGGAGCACCTGGGACCACTTTCTCACCACAAAACTAGAGAGTTCTGAAAATAATTATCAGAATAAAATTTTCTAAAACGAGGCTCTAAAGCTAATTGTTAGTTTTACAATAAGATCCTAGAAGCCGGTACTGTGCACCGCTAGATCGCGCTGTGTTGCAAAAAAGTTTTAGCTCGCGGGTTCTACTGTTCGCAGAACTACTGGTGATAAAATTGATTGACGCCGATAGTGTTTAAAGGCTATACGATACCATAGACAAACCTAGATCCCACAATCACACGCGGAAACTCTGATAAACCTTGTAAGTTAAGAAAATTTTCGGCTGAAAACTATAACCACAGATCTTGGTAAGAAACTTCAACTGGCTATGTGTGGTCTTGTCTATGGACAGACCATAGACCACCCATCACTTCCCGTTAGTGTCGTAAGTGATGGCACTATACCAGGAAGGCAGAGCATCTCTACCTGCGTACTAATCAGATGTTAGTGCAGGCGCAAATCCGCTTGCCAACTTGTGATTATGGCAATGCTTGGGATATTCATCGTCCTGTTTAATGGTTATCTCTCCATCTATGGGGAGTCCCATGCTTTGTACGTTTATGGGTTTTGGTATAAAGTAAGCAAAACTCACTTGCGTTTATAACGTGATCTTTAGGTACTTTTGGCGGTGGTTTTATATAAACAGCCAATGCACCGTAGACGATGTTATTTTTCAGGCCAAACAGTCATTAACATTAAAACCAGTGTCTGTGTCTCTTGTTGAAGCTGTACCCTCCATGATAATGTTGTCAAGCATTTACCTCTCATTTCAAGGGCGTTTATTCACAGCCTGTTTATTACCTACTTTAGTTAGCCCTATTCTTAAAAAATAACCCTCAAATAAACGTGTCATATTTCGTCCTGTGAACCAAATTAGTCTTCAAGAATACGTTCACTTCAGTTTTAAAACTAATTGCATTGCATATTTAAATCGTACACCGCCCGGGGTGAATCTATTTGTAGCTGTCACATTTAAATCTCCGTTTTAATTGCCTCGTACCAGCAATAAGTTTTAATAAATAGTTCAATTTCTAGGATGTTAAATGAAAAGTTTTAACACAAGATTCTATCTTGTGTTTCACAAGTATATAGAGTGATCATCAAATCCTTCAAATTGCTAACTTACTTAGCGATGACCATAAATCTAATTTAGGGATGATTTTAATTTTCAGTCATTAAATTCCTTTTAATATAAGTATATTCTCATTTATTGCGGATCACACATACAAACACGAGAGACACAAAAACGCGAGCATCGCTTTTTCAAATCTTCTCACGCTATATTCAGAAAATATTTAACTTGCTAATAGAAGTATAAATAGTTTTCTCGACCCCAATAACTATAAGTACACCCCTCCCTTTCAAATTAATAAAACATTGCAGACCAATCTTGGCTGGCCGTAAGTTTGTCCATAGCGGACAAATCGCCCCCTAATGGTCGCGTCGTGATAGAGCAGTGTTACGTCACACCAATCGACTGATAATACAGCCGGTTTATCGATTCATTTGCAACATAATCGAGTATAAACGTTTTGCCGATCGACCACTAATTTTGTTATCGTTGGCGAACGTTGTGACATCTTTCAAATTGTTTGAAATGCACGTTTATTTCAATTATGTCTTGTTCTGTGTATTGCATAGCATTCAATAGAGTTTTTTAATCTTGGGTTATTTTCTATGATTTTATCTTCAGTGTCATAAAACAATATCTAGAATTGATGATAAATACGTTAAGAAATAGGTACGCTCATTCGAAACGGAATATTGAAACATGAACTTTACGACCCTCGCAGAACGCAATTCTAATTCTTATTCAAATCGCTTCTTAAACACGGCAAATAAATTCCGTCCCCAAACAAATCTGTAACAATAAAGCATCCGAAATAAATTACTTGCTACATTAGATCAAATTATAAACATAACTTAAATCGCACCTGAACTCGAGGACCGAGATTAAATCCGTGGGGCAGAAGAAAGTTCCCCATCTCTGTTTCTGGTCCTTCGGGACGCGGCCACCATGCGTCCCACACCGCCATGCTGATCAAAGCTAACAAGATTTATAACCAAGACGATATACATATAAACCAAATGTACGGAAGAGCTGGCTGGACTAAAACCGTGAAATTCAGAACGAGTTAAAATTGGGCTTCAAATGAAACGCTTTGAAATTTGTAGACATGGTAATAAAATTATTTGTTGAACATTAGTCTGGTGGGATGTTACAATTTGTTGGTTTCCTATGTTTTGTGTGAGATTAACGGCCGTGTCATTGGTGCTAAGGTTGGCAGGGAATTATTTCAATACTATATTTTTTGTTCGTAGCGTCAAATTTAAATTTGTACTTTGTTGGTCTATATCTATAGATATTCTGTTTACCTCATTCAAGTTTTACACTCAATCGCTCATTATACTAGCAAGATTCCTTATTAATATAAAGTTAGTTAACATGTCGGCAGTCAGGGATCCGCAATTCTCTAAGGTCTTCACCCTTTCAGCAAAGATTTTAAGATTCCCTTCGTGTTAATTTGTTGCTTTATAGTATCTATCCCTTGTGATCTTACTCGAAGGTTAAGAGTAAATATGTGCCTCTTGTTGCTCTCAATTCAAAGACATTCTATAAAATTGTTCTCCTATAACACTTCACAAGCGCCACATTCTCAAGCATTTTTATTAAAAATTCTTCAAATTTCCAACGGAACAAAATCTGGTGCAAAATGCGAAATTATTTTAGATGTACATAGGATTAAAACTGGTTTTTCACATTATAATAATTTACCAAAGTAATGCCATTATGGGTAGAAGTGGAATAGAAAGTGCTCACGAAGACGCAATAAATAATTTTCGAGGCGACTTCACAAACCCCATAGTATTTATTAAACTATGGCCAAGTTCGAGTGGAGTCGATGAAAGGAGGTTTAAAACAAAACCCCTTGTGAAAGGAAACTTATGCTGTGATCCCAATATACCCTTCCCGAGCTTCTATTATATTTTCAAGAGCGTTTTCTCACCGCCTTTGTTATAAATTTTGTGGGTCAGAATATTTTTTGTCCATTGGTATTTTGTGCTTTTTCCTTTCATGCATAAAATATATAATTTACTGTACACGGATGAGAAGATATTATGTATATGGCAAGAGAAAATAATTGTTTCTAGTTTTATTATCGATCGTCTAGAGATTTATTATATGTATTGATTGACTTGGCGTAGTTGTTCGATGAGGCTTATTCCTTAATTGATTGCTTGATTGATTTTGCGACTTGACAAAACATGAAGATTTCTTTATTATATCTAAGTTTAATATTAATGTTAACACATAAACCTTCGGGAATAAATTCTCCAAGTTTAGAAGAACAACACGGTTACACAGACAGACACTAAAAGCGACTTCAATATAAAATACCTATGTAGGGAAGAAGAAGAATATGTATATGTACATATATGTCGCAGTAAGATGGTTAAAGCCGTGATAGACGCTTTCATATAACTATATGACGGTATATGTATAGCTATATCCGTAGATATCCCTACGGATATAACTATGTATAGTATATGACGTCTTCAACCATCTTACTGCGACATATATGTATACTCAATTTCATAACGTTTCCGTTTCAATGGTTATTTAATGTGTACTGTAATATTCAATAATAATATCATGTATAAAATCACAGCCCACAGTTGTTTTCAAAACATCGGGTGGCGCTTGCAATGAGATTAGCATAACAGTTGATACTCGGAAGCAGAGTTTTGACTCGGTAACAATCATAACTTAATTTGTAGGCCATGTCAACTGCATGGTCAGTGCATAATTAGCAATTGTAATTTAGTAGATAGTAACATGATTGATTCATGTCGCGACTTGTTTCTAGATTCCCATTCCCGTAGCTATAACTGCACATTGGGAATTCAATGTAATGAATAGCTATCTCGCATAGTTTACAGACATCTAGTTTTCTTTTAACATTATCATGAATATGAATATTTCTTATACCTACAGACTTGTTTGCTCAGATAGATTTGTTTTTCTTTTTCAAATATTTCAGTTTAGCAAGCAGATTGTTTCCAAATAGAAGAAATGAACTTCATTAGAAAAACATCATTAGAAAAAAACATTAAAAAAACAACATTAGAAAAAAATTTTCTACCTACCGCCACGGCAAGTTTGTGCTCCATATTATTAAATGTTTAAAAATATTAAAACCGCATAATCTGTCATAAAATTAGTACAATAACAAACTAAACGGTGTTGTGTTTATGTGGAAGTGTTATAAAAACTTAAATACTGCAGTGAACATCATTATAAAGTACCTAAATATTATCTCTCATAAACTCGATCCTATAAACTTATCAAGTGCTACAATCTTTATTAATCTGTTCAATGTGCAATTTCAATAATAACTCAACTTATACACGCTAAAAGTGTTAAAGAAGTGATAAAAACAAACAATAAAGTAAAACACAGTGTTTAAATCAAACAAAGAAAATGACCTTTGGACTTCGTTATGATGACATTTAAATTCAATGAGTCACAGTAACTTATAAGTATACCATAATTTCGTCGACAAAGTTAATTACTCAGTGGCTGAGTGTACACAAGAACCGGAATACAAGCGTTCGGAACGAGGTGCCGCAAGTTCGATCCTCACCTATGGATTGTCTTTTTGTATGATTTCTAAATTTATAACAATTATAAAAGAATATAGCACTCGCAGGTAGTATCCTTGCAGAGTTATTAGCAGAACTTAACAGAGGGCGCTACGGTGACGGTACATATATATAAAAATGGATCAAGAAAGAGACAACATCACCTTTCGAAAAATCTGTCGAACAAGTTCGTTAAATAATCTTACCAGCATGTCCAGCATGACAAGTAGCAGTAACAAAAACATATTCGACGCTACAATAATGAGTGTACCAGATAGCTTGCATGACAATAGTGGGGAAATAAATGACTTGTGTGAACAAGTTAATTTACTCACGTCGCAACTACAGAGCGCTCATCTAGAAATAGAGAACCTAAGTGGTGAAAACTTTCGTCTCAAATCTGATCTTCAAAAATCGATAAAAACGAACAATATATATAAACAAATGTGCTTATCACCTGAGAGAAAAAGCTGGACACCGAAATCGGTTCGTAGAACCAAAATACTGGTTCATAACAAAACTGAGACGAGTTTTCCAAACGATAATCTAAACAATGATACACCTAAACCATCTGGTGATTGCCCCAAAAACTCGAAGATCCTGCTTGACAAAGATACTCAAACCTCTTGCCACGCCCATACGCAGACAGCAAACAATTTAAAAGATGCACACTTATCTATATCCGTCAGTAGTAAGAAACCTCAACACAGTAAAAAAGAGCTGGCTGATATCTTTGCAAAGAGTAAACATAAGAATAAATTATGCATTCTAAGCAGTGGCACTAAACCCTCAGGGCACTTATCCTTGATTGAAGACGTCTTCTCCGATTATTTCGATTTTTGCCATTATTTTATACCAAATGGAACTATAAAGGAACATCTGTACAGCATAGAACATAAATTGAAAGACTTCACCGATAATGATTACTGTATCATTTTCATTGGCGAAAATGACATAAAAGCTGAGACAAATTACATAAATATGATAAATATGATAAGAGAATCGTTACAAAAGGTGTCCCACACCAATAATGTTATCTGTTTACCGACGTTTATAACAGGAGCACCTATTTACAATTTTAAAGTGGACATGTTCAATAATCTGCTTTGTCTTGACCTACAAAATAATGACTACGCCTACCTATTTGACAGCAACAGCGAGCTATCATTTGACATGTTCTCCAATACAACAGGAAAAATCAAAATACAGGGAATGAAATGTATATACGACGGCATCATGAATAACATTGTAGTTGATTTGTGCTCATTTGGTCAGCTTGACATAATAGTGAATAATAGTAAAATACATTCTGAACCTTACATTATCATAAAATCTCCTGTAATCAATGAAAAAGAAACTGCTAACCAGTTTTTTCTCTGAGAAATATATGCATATCTTACATCAGAATATTGCAGGTTTAATTAACAAATCTGATGCATTATGTGTTAACATAGAAGAACTTGCAGACAGTAACAAAATTGTGGACGTCATATGTATTACTGAGCACTTTATGTTAGTAGGATTTGAGTCAAATTTATATCTACCAAATTACAGTTTAGCTTCATTTTACAGTAGAACAAATAGTAAAAGAGGAGGAACATGTATTTTACTAAGAAAAGAACATAAATTCAGGGTAATTCCAGAAATTCACAAATTTTGTCTTGACTGTGTACTAGAAGCTTGTGCTGTTGAACTTCTTGACTATAAAATTATTGTTGTTTGTATATATAGGGTACCTAAACAAAATAACTTGTATACGTTCTTCCATAAACTGGAAAACCTTCTGACATATATTGTTAAATTGAATTGTAAAAATATTATAATTACTGGTGATTTTAATATAGATATTCTAAAACCCAATAATGTAACATTAGATTTTGAATGTTTACTGTTAAATTATAATTTAAAATTAGCTTTTCATGAACCGACCAGATTCGCCAGTCAAACTTGTATTGATAATTTTGCACATAACTTTAATAAAAAGGGTTGTAAATCTGAAATTTTAGAACTAGGTCTGTCGGACCATACCGCACAATTAATTAGAGTTCCTGTAAAAAAAAATCTGACATTGCATTATTGGCGTACATTAAAACGCGACTATAGCATAGAAAATATTGAGAAATTTAAATTGTGTATTAAGAGCTTATCTTTCTCAGATGTTTACCTCACTGATGACCCAAACACGGCTTATCAACACTTTATAGCTGATTTTAAACTTTTTTATGACCTGTGTTTTCCACAAACACAATTTTTAATAAAAGTCATTCAAAAACCAAAGTGGGTATCACATGGTGTAAAAATTTGCAGTCGAAAAAAAAAGGATTTGCTATGGAAATTTAGATTAAACTCAACAAAAGACAACAAACTAAGGTACTTAAATTATAATCAGTTATTTAAAAAAATTATAAAACTAACAAAACGTGCGCAAAATAACCATAAAATAATAACGTCTCATAATAAGACTAAAACAGCGTGGGGGATTATTAACAAAACTAGACTTAACACCCCAAAAGAATTCATTGATAGCATAAAAATTGATGAAAACAACGTCCTTAATAATCCAACAGAAATAGCGAACGCATTTAATAATTATTTTATTGAAAAAGTTAACCCCCTTCCGGGTGCCGGGAAAAATGTAACGTCTTTAATTAATCACCAATTAAATTCAATGTTTCTTGCACCAAGTTCGCCCTACCAGATTAATAAAATTATAAACAACCTTAAAAATACCAACAGTGTAGGATACGATGGTTTCTCTACTAAAATTATTAAAGCAGTAAATGAGGATATTTGCCATCACCTGAGTCACATTATGAACTTGTCGATAACAACTGGAATATTTCCACAAGATCTTAAACTATCAGTTATAAAACCTTTATTCAAAGAAGGCAGTAAACAGTTAATGGTGAATTATAGGCCAATTGCACTATTATCAATATTTTCAAAAATTTTTGAAAAATATCTTTATGGCGAACTTAATTCATATCTCGAAAAAAATAAAATTTTGTGCAATGAACAGAAGGGATTTCGACAAAATAAAACCATAAATATGGCCATATATGAATTCATACAAAATGTTATCTGCCACGTTGACAAAACAGTTCCAGTTTGTGCTGTTTACTGCGATATGTCACAGGCATTTGATTATGTAGATCATAATATACTAATCAGTAAACTTGACGCATACGGCATAAGAGGCAATGTTTTAGATTTAATTCGATCCTATTTAACGAATCGACAACAGATAACAGTAATAACTAGAGTGAATCCTAAAACAAAAAAAGAAGAAATATTCAGCTCCGTGAGGAAATATGTCACATACGGTGTTCCTCAAGGCAGTGTGCTAGGGCCGCCGTTGTTTACTATTTACATCAACGACCTGCCAAAGGCAACGATTCAACCTATGACATTATTTGCTGATGACAGTACAATCTCAATTGCATGTAAGGACATTAATAATTATAAATCTGACATAAATAATTCACTGACATCTATAATTTCATGGCTTGATAATAATAATTTAAAAATAAATTTATCAAAAACAAATATAATGCACTTTGGACAAAGATTACATAATCCATTAAATGTAAATTTGATTCATGACAATTACACTATAAATGAAGTGACTAATGTCCGTTTTCTCGGTTTAATTATAGACAGTAAACTAAATTGGAAAGAACACATTGACAAACTATGTAAAAAAATCAGTAGTCAATCATATGCTTTGTACCAACTAGCTCCATGCATCAACACTGATGTGTTACTCTCGGCTTATTATGGACTGGTTGAATCGGTCCTCAGATATGGCATTATCTTCTGGGGCAACTCATCAAATAAAGATATGGCATTTATAATGCAAAAGCGTTGCCTACGTGCCATGTTCGGTTTTCGAAGTACGGAGAGCTGTAAGCCATTTTTTACAAAGCATAAAATACTCACACTTCCGTCACTTTATATTTTGGAAATAGCCCTATTTGTCAGAAATAACCCCCATTTCTTTCCTCGAATATCGGACATTATAATACGTAATCGCCGGGATAACAGTAAAATTCGTGTTCAGCCAGCAAAGACAGCGCTACTGTATAAAAGCGTTGTATGCAGAGCGCCAATAATTTATAATAATATCCCTAACTGGGTTAAAAAACTAAATACAGAACAGTTTAAGAAAAAATTAAAAAAAATACTGACAGAAAAAGCCTATTATAATGTTAATGAATTTTTAAATGATAAATCGCTCTGAAGCTACTGACTGAATCAATTCTATATTTTATTTTTAATGGTATGACTATTGACCTAATTTAATTATTGTTTTGTTTAATATTAATGCTAATTGTTGATTTATTTATATTATTATTCTTTGTATTTTTATTTTGAAATGTAATGTAGTGAAATGTTATTGTCTTTTGACCTAATTTGTACACCAGCCATGGTCAAACATGTTGAGCCAAAAAATACCCTGTAACACCTATAATAAGCATCATGCCATGTATATTATCTACACATGTTTTTGCAAATAAATTAATCTGAATCTGAATCTGAATCTGAATCTGAATCTGAATTCATAGCATTGTCGGAAAATGTGAGACCCCCGAGGGAAATCAGAATAACCGCATAACAACGAGCGGCTATCGGTCTGTCGTAAATCACGAAACCTAAACGTAGATTTGAAATGGAGTCGAAAAACATTGGCGTCATCATATGAGTGAAACTTCAATAGAAAGGATAATAGAAAACAATAAATTGCAAACATGGTGCATATCCGAAACCGTTTAGCACGTAATATGTAGAGCAGAACCCCCTGATCGCTGACGCATCGGAAAAGGTGTTTGGAACAATCAATAACACGACCACTGTCGCAGACCCCTCCTTGAAACTCCACTTTTAATAATAAATTCAGCACTTGAGTGGATCGTGAGGAGTATCGGAGACCTCCTTGGTCTGGTCCTCAGCCAGTTCTCGCACGTCACTCGCTATAATCCGGTCAATAACATAAATTTCTTGGAGGCACGCTTCTTTATTGGATTTGTCGTTGGCGGCGAGACGTTGAGCCCCGCTCATAACCTATTCGTGTAAGGAACTATCGAAAATAAAATTTGTGGAAAGCAGGGAAATCTGTATGCGAAATTGGGGAGACTTATTGAGGCTTGGGAAGGTTAAAACGTACTGTAGGCTCGATAACATTTTTATTTAGTAGACCATATTTTCATTATTTCATGAACAACGTAGTTATTGTTAATAGATCAATAGTCGCTTCTCAATTGTCGTCACATTATAGTTAGGCAAATCTTTCACGTGGACAGAGCATGTGACCGTTAATAGAACCAATGTGTCTAGTTTATGTTTATGCCGTTGTTGTTGTTATGTGTGGGCCATCGATTTATTGAACGATTGTTCGTAATTACTATTGATAGTGATTTAAATAATTACACGGTTAGACATGAACAGGTTCCTTGTTACAGGTTCCATTTAAAATTGTTTCAAAGAATCACGCCGAGCAAGGTGCATGTTTTACAAACACATTTGTCAAAGTTCCACCAAGTTTTCCCATTCAAGGTTTTGACAAATTGTATGCACTGGAGAAATGTACAAGGAACATTTCAACACATGTCTCAGGAACTCATGCAAAGCACCTCACTCGCTGTGAGCGTTTTGTCTAAACGAATTTTCAACATGAATGTTAGATATTTTGTTCCTGCACTGAGCAAACTTGCCTCCTCTCCTCGGAGTCTTGCCTTTCAGTACAAAACTTCGCAGACCGCCATGACAAATTTCCAATTAAATGTTTCTTTGCAATTAAATCTAAAGAGGTTTTAAGAGAAGTTTATCGCGCAGGTTCGCATTCTCCGAAGCAATATCTGTTTCTTCCACTCGTACAAGCGAATTGTTATAGCTTCCTTGACATCTGCCGTTAACGGCACATGTGTGGCTTAATTACGTCCATATATCAATACGCATATTTAGTAAGACAGTGTACGAGATCGGCGTCCCATCCAACGCCCGGTCGCCATAAAAGGATCGTCAACATTTTTCTTCGACGAGAGAAAGTTTTTGTATGCGCGCCGGCGACTCGGTCATCCCTGGCCTTTTAAAATATTTGCATTTCTTTTGCATACACCGTGCAGATAGGTTTTGAAGATTCTTTACCCAGGTGGGTATAGTTTGAGCATTGTCTGGCATACTAATATGAAGATCGATAGCAAAGCTTTTATTAGTTCAGTGAGAATTCTTAGAGAAAAATTCTTTCGAATAAGCGCTTTGGATGCCAGCCAAAGATCATAGTCAGATTAATGGACAGAAAAGACATACGCCACATTGTTTTTACAAGGTGGTTTTTTTTTATTCCTCTTTAAGGGGATACATCGATAATTTTGTGTTTAATTTTGGCACCACGGTGCACCACCGCCACATTAAGCACCGTCTATTTTCTGTTTTATAGATTATAAGTAAACAGTTCCTTATTAAGCAGTAAAATTTGGTTTAAATCGAAATTATTTTAATATGTTATGTTATGTTGTTGTTGTTGTTTGTTGTTATTGTTGTTTGTTTATGTTGTTGTTTTTGTTGTTACTTACTAAGCAAAAAATTGATTTAAATATAGCATTTTGTCATTAATCTATATACAGGGTGTCCCGTAAATAAAGGATAACCTTTTAAGGGGTTGTTGTACTCATCATTATAAACAACTTTTACTTTAGGACAAACCTGAAATCACGAAAAAAAATTCAGCAGTTCCCTACATTTTGACGAGTTATGCGAAAATAAATGTAGGGAACAACTGATTTTTTTTCGTGATTTCAGGTTTGGTCCCATAGTAAAAGTTGTTCATAATGATGAGTACAATGACTCTTTAAGAGGTTATCCATTATTTACGGGACACCCTGTATAAACGAAGCGCATTTAAATTTCGGTGCGCGTGAGTTTTCTATCTCGCGCGTCGAAGTAAACAGCCATAACGCCATTTCACTTACACCGAGCTAAAACACGCTTCGATATATCCTCTTAATGCCCTACAGAGTTTACTTTTTAGACATTTTGTTTTCTCAATTTTATATTTGTTTAAACCGCATACTTATACATATCTTCTGAAATGGTATGACCGTTTTACCAGTGAACAAATAAAACGAATCCCAAAAAAATACTATAAAATATTTTTGTAAGCCTTCAGGCACAATGTGTCTCAAAAGCTTATTTAAGATCAACCCTACGTCACACGGGCTTTTTATCTTACCCACATTTCAGGTGTCTTCGCAGGGATCGGCTCGGTGTACATGACAGTACTTACCTACTATTATAATATCACATCGTCTACAAACTGAAGATCCGCCACCCGTTACCCGTGGCCCGTGACACGTCACTACCTGCGAACGGGGACAATTAAAATTCAGCTATTGTGGTCCGACACGTATTGTCTCCTCCCTTTCTATCCATGACGTCATAACATAACCCTACACTCACTACAGTACGGTATAATTAAACCCTCTTTAATATAACCGGCGTTGCGTCAGTCGGCGTTGATTGGATTTTAAGGTGTTAAGGAAAAGGCGATTAAAATTGAATGGCTTCTAGAAAATATAGGCCTTGAAAAGATAAGGATTTTCAGGATAATTAATTCGGGGTCCACGTTTAGTGAATCGGGAATTAATTTCAGGGAGTACTCAGATTGGTTGTTTTATTCTTTTATTCAGTCCGAGCCTCTTCTCTAGTAATTTTCAAACTTAAGGCGACGATAAGAGACTTTTTAAACTGAAAATCACGTCTAAACGAGTAGTGTTAATGATTTGGAAAACGATATAATTATGTTAAATTAGAGAAAGAAAGAAAGAAAATTAATTTTATTTGTCACAATTGCAAACAAAAACATAATTACTTAACTTGATTAATAAACAGAAAAATAAAACGAAATAGATCTACATATATCACGAGCACAAAACTAAAATGAAATAGCCGGCAGCTGCACATTGCATAGAGCATTTTCTTAATAACTTAATCTGTGAATATTTTAGATTATGTTCATATTACATAGTGTAATTAATTTGTAAAGGCATTTCTAACGCACGTAAAAAACTGAGAATCATGAAAAATTTACAAGCATATTTTTATGACCTCTTAGTATTTAAGTACCTCTTAGTATACGTGTTTTAATATAATACCTTTTGTTTTATGTGTAATAATAAAAATTAAGAATGCGTCTAATTTGGGACCTTGATGGGCGAGTCCTATTACTAGGTGGACATACGACGCGTTGCGTGAGCTCAGCACAGAACACGGAAGCTCTCTCAAGGCCGCTGGCACTTATCTGCATCTTAACTGGATTTCTCGAGAGCAACTTTCCAGATTGTCACAAACGAGTTAAATGTTATTTAGCCGTTCAGTTGCCATCCCATCACAAGCTACATAACATTTAAACTTAACAATTCAATAAACTCAAGATAACTGACAAAGTCAATGTCCTTTGTAAAAGCAAGTTTTATAGCGTTTCCCGTAAACGAAGTAAAAGTGGACTGTCAGTAATTGCTGTCATGTTTATCATGCAGTGTAATAGCTAGATAATTGCTCTATACCCGTATGTAGGTCGGTTGCTGTTTTATTGTTGTTTAACGAGCTATCGACTGTTTCGTCAGGAAGAACTGAATGAGACGTTCCGTCGATTGCATTCTGTTAACTATCATAGTTATATGGTTTCAGATAGCAAAAGCGCACTCCATCATATCGCTCGATGCGCCTCTGGTTATAGCAGAGGTACATCGATAGCATATGATATTTTAAAACTTATAATTATACTTAAAAACAATAATACAGAATGTAGATTGCAATGGGTTCCAGCACATATTGGACTAAGCGGTAACGAGGAGGCTGACCGTATTTCCAAATCAGCGGTAGTGGACGGTTGTATAATTAATTATATACCAGATTATTGGGAATATACAACTAAATTTAAATCTGTATGCTTTAACTCCTGGAAACAACATTTTTTCAAAATGTCTCTAGATAAAGGCATTTGGTACAAAAGCATTCAAGGTCAGCCATCTCGTGTTCCATGGTTCGAGGATACTAAATTAGATAGAAATTATGTTAAATTGATATTAAGACTCCGTTCTGGGCACTATCCATCGGCAAAGTTTGCATTTCTTATGAAAAAGGCTGATTCTCCTAATTGCACAGTTTGCAATCAAATCGAGGACGTGCAACATTTGCTGATGGAGTGTGCTCGAAACGGAGTAGAACGCGAGTTGTTCGTGAAGGATTTTAAAATAAATAAATTAGATGTAGGCATAATCCAATCCATCTTATCTGTACCATCTTCAGAGATTATTAAAAAGTTGTGCCATTTAATTACGGTCCTCCACGAATAACTCTAATTCATTAGCGATTAATAATATTATAAATTAATACTGTTTTGTAAGCCAAATAATATAAAAGGGTACGATGGGGCTGACATATCTTTGATAAAAGCCCCTAAACAAAATTAGATTAAAAAAAAAAAAAAAAAATAGTTATATGGTTCTTAATTTATGTTCGTGATGGTTTTAGAAGGTGATCGCTACACTACAGTGAAAGGAATTTCCTTAAGCGAAAACTGACAATCTGAAGAGTACCAAAAATTTTTTCTTATCTAGTACACTAGCGGCTCGCCCCTTTTTTTTTTTTTTTTTTTTTTGTGGATGGGAAATCATCAAATGACTTCTCCCGCTCGGGGCAGAGCGGGAGGGCGTGTCAGACTTTTACTGACTAAAACCCACCCGTATTCCTTCAGTTGCCCGTGACAGGGCCACGGTATCTCTTTCGAACTACCCGCGACCCCGGCGGCATCGGTCCAATTGACCCCGTCACTGCTGACATCTCTTTGAGGCGCGCGTGAAACACAACGCGCCGTCGACCCGGGCCTGGTCCTTACTGGACGGCGAGCTGCCCATTACTCGTCGTCCGCAAGCCCGCGCCTACGGTGGCCGGGAATTGGCGATACATTTCCGCCGCCCAGGGCGTCTCCTATGGCGGCTAGGGACGCGAGGGCGCGGCTGTTGCCTCTCCCTCATGCGTTCCGCTTCCTCCTTCGCGAGCATTACTGCTTCGCAGAAGGAGGTGACGGCCATGCACTCTCGCTCCGCACCATGGCCTGGACCAGGTTTGGACGCGAGAGATCGAGCGGCTCGCCCCTGCTTCGCTATTTTTCTCAAACCACTAAGAGTTGAGAAATATTAAGAAAAAGGGGAAAAAAGCAAATGAGACTACAATTTTGTCATCAACATGTCGTTTTGTATCCTCGTTAAATTTCAGGGTGTGGTACAGAACATCAAACAGAATAACTTTCTTCAAGGGGTCAACATCGTAATCGCGAAAAAATTTTCAACTGTTCCATAGAAAACTTCAATACCTACTCGACGCAAATGTGTGGGACGGCTGATTATTTTTCGCGATTACGATGTTGGTGCCATGGAAAAAGTTGTTCGGCTTCATGGTCCTGTTTTTATTCTGAAATGTCCTGGTATTTTTACCTTCTAATCCTGTTTTGAAATTTTGGTATGGCAACCCTCTTGAAAAACACATTCGATATTAAACGAACCGATAAGTTTATTACAATGTTACCATACCAATAAATGATAGAAACAGCCTGAATTACCACCTAATAAATTCCAAATGATACATTAATACCGAGCTAGATTCATTGAGAACCCCGAGGCAAAGCCGATAAATTTCAATAAGTTCAATGACTGCTGTAGAATTCTAAGCCACATTAGATTAAGTTAGTTTTAAAACAGGCTGCTGCACTAATTGTCGGTATAGTGAGTGATCGGTAACTCGTCGCCTGCAGCGGCTATCAGTTATTCCCAGGCGATTTACTACTTCCTGAAGTTAAGGTATCGATAACCGACTTTTAATGATTTTAAACTGATGATCACATCTAAACGAGTACTTACATTAATAATTTAGGAATAAATATATGTTAAATTACAGCATTTTCTTAATAACTATGTGAATATTTTAGATTATGTTTATATTACATGTTGTAATTAATTTGTAAAGTTATGTCTAACACGGATGAAAAACTGAGAATCACGCAAAAACTATCAAGCGTATTTTTATGAAACGTTTTTAAAGATAATTTAATTATTTATCTTTTAGTATAGGTACGTGTTTTATTAAAATACCGTTTGTTCTATGTATGAATTCATAATGCATCTAATTTGGGACAGCGCTCCTTGATGGGCGAGTTCTATTACCGGGTGGACGTACGACGCGATGCGTTGCATTCAACACAGAACACACAAGATAACCACTCAAGGTCGTTGGCATTTATCCGCGCCTTAAATGTCGATGGTAGCTCTGAAGGTGTTCGGTACAGAGTTAGTGCTTGTGTTTTACTGGTGGATAGGTTTTTAGACACCATATTTTTTTAGGTATCAGCAATGATAATCTGTGCTGCGTTACATAAGTCTGACACAACACGACACGAAGTTGTTTGTGGGTTCAAATCCGGGCAAGCACCAATGTGACTTTTGCAATTCAATTACAAAACAAGGTTCATCTTCAAACCCGGGTTTAAACCATGGACCCTTTTTTGAATTTCGAACTTTATCCCGACACATTAAGTTGTCAGTTTTACAAAACTGACAGCTTAGTACCGAACTAAGTTGTCAGTTTTGTATAAATAACTGTATTTCTATCACAGCTAGGTTCTTAATACAAAAACTGGCTCGATGGTTTAAACCATGACAGAAGAAAAACCTCGTTTTGTAATAAGACCGTCTGAGTTTATCTTGGACATTACTGACATTCGTGAAGGAAAAGATCGTGAGGAAACCTGGAGTTACAGTTAATATAAGTCTGAAATTCCGTCTTGAGCAAGCGTGGTGATCAGTGCTTGTGCCTTCTCTGTATGAGAAGAAGCTTTTGCCCTGCAGTGAGACAATAATAGGCTGGTGGTATGTATCACGGCTTTCATGTAGTACCTACTAACTAGATACGTGCACTTTGGTTGTAATTCTCTTCTGGGACACAGTAGGCCTCCTCTCTACGAGAAGGAGTGGGCTGCCCGGCTGTATTAGGGTCCAGTGCGGGTTGGTAGATGTCACATGTCTTCGAATTTTTGATTCTAGGACATGCCGGTTTCCTCACGATGTTTTCCTTCTCCGTTTTAGGAGCAGTGGTGATGAAATAATTTACACAAAGTAATGCACCCGCTTGGGTGGGGAACCCACGACCTTAGTGTTCTTGATCATACCAAATCTAATTAATTCAATCGGTATTATGCTCAACGATAATAAAACACAGCAAAGTTATACCAGCTATTTTCAGTTAACGCAAACATTTCCGAAAGCAGACGATCTAAAACAAAGCAACACAAACAAAATTGTTTGTGTATTCCGTATCATTACATTATTTATTTATTTATTTATTTATTTATTTATTTTAAGGAGAACCAACAGCTTTAACAGATAGATAACAATTGAAAATAAAACATAAAGCCAATTACAGGTTCTCACGGGTAAAAACAGAAAAAGTATTACAAATCTTAAGATCACTAACAAGCACGATAGAAAGAAAAAAAAAACCACAAAAACAATATTACATACCTACAAACATAAAATATAAAAGGTACAAAAAATCTATGCAGTTTTGAAGAAGTCAGCGTTCAGCCGACTGCGTGCAGTATAGGTTTTGGTGGTAAATGGATCAAATGAGAACTCTTTACAAAGAACATTAAAATCCTTACTCGCCCGCACCATATATGAGTTTTGCCTGTAGTTGGAAGAGGTAAAGGGAATGAAGATAGGCGGATTAAATCTAACTGATCTCTGGGGGACATTAAAACGCAATTTATGCAGGAGATCCGGACAGTCAATCTCGTTAGATAAAATTTTTAAGAGAAAAGTGCAATCAGCCAGTCGACGACGATTTATTAGTGGCTGAAGGTGAAATTTCTTGCAGAGACTTATATAATTATCAGAATGGTATGGTATACGAAGCCGAAAACAAAGAAAACGAACAAATCTTTTTTGAATATTTTCAATACGGTCAATATATTTGCCATAACACGGGTTCCAGATTTGTGACGCATATTCAAGATGACTTCTCACAAAAGAGCAATAAAGAATCTTAAGGGTTTTGGCCTTCTTGAAACACCCTGCGAGTCTCATAACAAAACCCAGAGACTTCGAAGCTTTGGCAACTATTTGCTCAATGTGCACACTAAATAAAAGTTTGGAATCATGAAAAACGCCAAGGTCACGAACACCGTCACATCTCTGTAATGGCTGCCCTTTAAGTTTGTAGGTTGTAGGGAGAGGGACACGTTTTCTGCTAAAGGTGATTACTGAACATTTAACAGGGTTCAAATCAAGCCTATTGATCAAGCAATAATCATCCAATCGCACCAGGTCAGATTGCAGAGCATTCATGTCATCATTTGACGAAATTGCAGAAAATATCTTCATATCATCGGCAAAACAAAGCAAATTTGAGTTGCGAAAACAGGAGTCGATATCGTTCACATAAATTATAAAAAGTAACGGGCCCATCAAGGAACCCTGAGGAACACCACTAGGTGCTGAAACCCAGCTTGACATGTAGTTACTGATAACGACAGCCTGAGATCTGTTTTCTAGGTATGAAGTAAACCAACGAAGTAGATCTCCTCTAATACCAATGTTAAAAAGCTTGGTTATCAGAATATTGTGGTCAATTCTATCAAATGCCTTACTATAATCCGTGTAAATGACATCCACCTGTGCCCCACTATCCATTTTGTCAGTTAGAAAGTCATTGACCAAAGCCAGGTTAGACACAGTTGAACGACCCCTAAGAAAACCGTGCTGAGAAGGGCTAAAACACTGACTGAGTGCTGCGTAAACCTGGTTATAGACCACTCTCTCAAAAACTTTTGCTAATATGCACAGTTTGGAAATAGGCCTGTAGTTAACTATTTCGTTTTTGTGCCCTTTTTTATGCACCGGAGTTATAAAGGCAGATTTCCAGATTTGGGGAACAGAACATGAAGAGAGCGATTTTTTAAACAAAAGAGATACTGGTAAGGCAATGGTTTTAGCACACCCAATCAGAAACTTAGGTGATAAGTGGTCCGGACCAGCAGATTTAAATGGATCAATTTTACTAATTAGCTCGGCTACAACATTTAGGTTAATCTCAATTGAGTGAATATCCGAGGGTATATTGGAATTTATGGCCGTTTGGGGAGAACAATAATTAGCAGGCACATCATTGGTACGATCAAGAAAAGTTGAATGAAAGTGGGAAGAAAATGCATTACAAATAGACTCAGGGGAAGAAATCGTCACATCACCATACTTAAGGAAACTGGGTATTGCATTGGATTTAGATCGTTGTTTCACAAAGCTCCAAAATCGTTTAGGATTCCTTTCGATGGAGGCTTCTGTATCAGCTAAATAGTTGGTGTAACAATCTGCTTCAAGTTTATTAACCCGCTCACGTAAATATTTAAAGGTCGCCTCGTCTGAAAGTCTGCCATAGGTCTTAAATTTGCGGAGATATTTAGCCTTCTCTTTAATCAAGCGTTTAAGTGCCGGGGAGTACCAAATAGGGTATGAGCTGTGAAAGACTTTCATAGCAGGAACAAACTTCTTTTGAATTTTCGCTATAGTAGTATAAAAGTAATTTACGGCATCATTAAGCGACATGTCAGAAAATAACTTCGTCCAGTCAATAGCTGCTATTTCCCTGTTAATGGCCGCAAAGTCAGCTTTACCGTAAAGGTAACGAGTAAAAGGAGCGGGAGTTAAATAGGTGTACTCAGCAAAGTCCACGTCGATGCAGAGGGCCGGATGATATTTGTCAACGGGTGATAAAGGTACTGAACATTCACAAACTGAAACAATTTCATTACATAAAACTAAATCAAGAATCTTACCATATTCATTCAATATTCCATTATATTGATTGAACCCTAAAACACGCAATTCATCTGTTAGCATGTATTCATCACATGTACAAACATTCTCAGGTGATAAAGTGTTATCACATAATTGCCACAAAATTCCACTCAGGTTGAAATCACCAATAACTAAATAATTATCGGACGGATTGTTAAGCACTATACTGTTCAAACTATGGAGAAAATTCGATAATTGGTCAGAAAAAGAATAACCCAGGTTTTGTTTACATAAATAGATGACGCAAAGATTCAATTTGAGGTAATTTCTTGTGTTAGGCTGACGTACACTCAAAGTTACCCACAAGTCTTCAGCCGAGGAGTGAAATAATGGTTGGGAAACAGCAGAAATACACTTACGGACTGCTATCAACACACCACCTCCACGAGATTGACCTGTGAGACAGTAATCCCGGTCGCGACGCCACACAATATACTTATCACCGAATAACTCCGAATTAGATATGCCGTCAACTAACCAAGTTTCCGTTAGAACAATAACATCATAAGAACATAGGCATAGTTGGCGAAAGAAGGATTCAGTCTTGGTACGGAGCCCACGAACATTCTGATAATAGACATGCAGTTTTTTACTATTGTTCAAAGCCATTGATAATTTACACAAGATGTAACAACCAAGTTATTAACACGATAATAACAACCACACAAGTAAAAAAACGATAAAAGACTAGCGATTGTAATGACTGTGTTAGTGTTTGCGAATAATAAATACTCATAGTAATTGTAATATAACAAAATAAAAACGAATAGTAAACTAGTAAGTAGGGTAATTAGGAATAAGCTATTGATAAACGGCACAAAAAACTCAGCAATATCACAGGTAACTGTATGAAGAAGCAGGCAGTAATTAGATGCAATAATAAGTGCGAGCGAGATAAGCATAGATTGGGATGTTCTAATGAATAGAACAGCGCGATAAGAGAAACAAAAGGCCCATTTGCACATACAATAGCGAGGTGACGAAGCTTCGAGCACGTCAGCGATGCTAAACCTTTTACATAAAATTAAGTGAGAAACAGTTGCAGTTAAAACTACATAATTAAAAATGAATTTACTTCTAGACATAAGTTTTAAAATATTTTGACAAAATAATGATAACCGAAAGACGCACCACACTAATTTAACTTGTTTAAATCTTTTTCTTTAGATATTACAAACACAGCCGAACCTTCCTGCCTGCGGACATGAATCTTTCCGTGTTTGACCCATACGTGCTTATACTCTTTCTCCTTCGCTATTGTGCGGGTTTTGTTCAGCAACTTTTTGGAATCAGAGTTGAGGTGATCATTCACATAAACCCGGTTCGTATGGCCCATGAAACCAAGGTCTTGGGCGGATAATGTTCTGAAAGAACGTGCAGCTGCAACAAAGTCCTCCTTGACATATCTGTTCAAAAAGCTGACCACAATTGACTTGTCCTTTGTGTTGAACAATGGGATCCTGGATATGTAATTGATCTGAGTTTTAGGAAATGTAAAATTAACCTTTTGGCTAATCTTATCAATGATAGCAAATAGATTTTCGTCCTTTTTCAGTGGTACGCCCTTAATTTCCACATTGTTCAGCCTTGATCTCTGGTCGCTAGCGGACAGCTCAGACTTAATCAAGTCAATATCAGACTGAAGAGAGCGGACAGAATCCTGAAGATGCTCAAGACCAGCAACCCTAGTCTCAATGCCCGCAAGTTTAACAGAGAAATCATCCAGCCGTTTACCCTCGAATTCACAACTGACCTTGAGTTCCTTGAGTTCCTCTTTTATATATTTGACATCATCAGAGAGCGTCGGCAGACCGGCCAGCTGAACCTTGAGCTCACGAATCTCATTCAGGATCGTTTCCAGAGACGCAGGTTCAGGTGTTGGCAATGGAGACAGGGAAGAGGTTGGTGACGGAGAGGAAATTCGGCACTGAGGACACTTCCATGCAGCCCTCCGGTCAACTCCTAGTTTCCTCCACCCTCCCTCCGTGATGCTAGCGCAGCCAAAATCGAGGTGCCGCTTGCATGAGGTACACCGAACACCATCATTAAAATCAGAATTGCAGATGGCACATTTCATCATAGTTGACGTTGAAGTTCGAAGATGAGTAAAATGTTTAGAACCACTGAACGGTCGAGCGAGGTGCTTAGGTACTCGCGCAGCACGAACAATATCCTTAAACTGTAACCTAACGTTGTTTGAAAACTGTACGGTACAGAAATTAGGCAGACGCCTCGTGTGCGGCTAAAAACCGCAACTCTCGATACGGAAGCGTACGCTTAAATGATGGAGGTGTCTCGACGGGGTCGTCGATCTCATATGTCATATCTAAGGTGTGATCCACACGGGGCGACGTGCGATCATACTCGCGGGTAAACGAATTTTGCGTTTATCGGGGTCGATGAGGCGCGATATGTTTCCGTTGTGACGTCAAAGAAGGTGAAGTGTAAGATAATATATAAACTAACTATATTCAATGTTGTGGATAGAAGAATCCTGACTGATGAAGAGAATTGTTGATGTGAGAAGTTAGAATCTGTTGGTATTTTCATCCGTAAATTCATTTATCATAATCATTTCAGTCGAATGACGTCCACTACTGGATATAGGCCTCCCCAAAGCACCGCCACTTCAACCGGTTCTGTGGTTCACGATTTCAGCGGATTCCTGCGGCCTTCTCAAGGTCATCGGTCCACCTTGTGGGTGATCTTCCAGCGCTACGTGTTCCGCCATCTGCTCTGCGAGCAATGTAGCCCACTGCCACTTAAGTTTGGCAATTTTTCGGGCTATGTCGGTTACTTTGGTTCTCCTGCGGATCTCTCCATTTCTGATTCGAAATTCATTACGGTGAGGGTTTTATTAGCTCCCTCTTTTTTGGGATTGGGTATCAGTTAAAGTTTTTAAATGTTTACTTATGTATGAATCAGTGATTACCATTATTCTCATTTCAATTTATTTGGGGTCAGCACCACATTGTCTTCTTTTTCCACACTTCTCTATTAGTCGTCATCTCTGTAGTCACCCCCTTTCCAGCCAATCACACGGTCCATCCATCGTTTGATTGGTCATACCCTACTCCTATAGCGTAGATGAAGAATGAATTACGTATGTATCAACAAGTTATTTAAATAGAGCGCATCGTCAAACATGTCTGATCGGCCAAAATAATCAAACGAGACCGCAATTCAATCGTTTCGCGAAAAACCCTTCAAAATCGCTTGTAGCTGAATATGTAAACAGCCTAACGCACACGGACACGGCTGGTGCAAGATGATAAATAGAACCCGCGTGTATACATACCCACGTGTTTACTGCATATTGATAGCTACTGAATAATTTTAGGCAGCCGACTAATAGTCGCGGCAGTACCAAATAATGCATGCTATGAATTAATTTCTTGTCTTTGATTACATAACAAGAAGTTGTTACTAGGGCGTGCGATCGGAAATTAGATACTGGAGTAGAATTTTAAGTAGTTAAAAACAATGTTTGGGGAGCTAATTATAACAGTTACTTAATTATGTTTGGAAGGGTACATGTCAGATAACATTGTCTTTTACTTATTTTGTAATTACTGTCCTAATAGGCACAGATGTGACAGTAAAGCTGTCCTTAACATTTAGCTCCAGGATAAAAATTCCTAAGAAGTTGCACGTTATCTTGACATCAAGAACCTAGCGAACAACTTCCTAAGAAAACAATATTAATATTCTGCTATCTCAACTTCCACCACACAATGAATATTCAAATATCTATCCGAACTATTCTATAGGAAAGCTTAATAAATCATAGACAACATTTTTTTCTGATCAGCCAGTCGTAGTTGTAAGTACAATTTGTTCTCGTCCTGCGTCAAAGTGCCATCGATTTTCTCCTTCCTGGCTTCACTCCAATCTCTTTCCTTTGCCTAATATATTTGTGAATAAAACTGCGGGGTATTGCGTAACAAGATGGTCGCGGCCATGGGATGTGCCAGCCATAAATTTTTTGGCTAAATTAATATAATGTTTTAGGGAAATAGTGATTGATGCTCTGAAATGTAGGCTGTTTATCGGAAGTAATTTTTCGCAAGTGAAAAATGAGGACGTGAGGAGGTCTCTTTTAATTTAACTTAAGACATTTTCTCAAATGGCGACGGATTAACAAGCTTTTAAATATACCCAACACGCTTGTCCTACAAAATGGAACACATTATCAACCGGCTTTTGCCTCGTTTTACACGCAATAAAAAACTAGATAAATGAAGGTGCTATGTGCTAATAAAAACGTAGGATTTATTCCATACAAACGTGCGGAGGAGTAAGAAAGAAAGCGGAAAGTTTGGGAGACTGCGGTCAAATCATAGCCCTCTTGGGACAATGGTTTCCTGGAAGTTTCCGATCGCATCGAACTTACCTTATGGTTAGGTCGGGATGGTAGCGGACAGCGACGGAATCTGTCGAGTGTGATTCAGGTTTCTTGTGATTTTCACCTAGATCATCATCATAATTTCAGCCGAAAGACGTCCACTGCTGGACAAAGGGCTCCATCCCCCAAGCACCGCCACTTTGACTGGTTCTGCGCTTCTCGCATCCAGCGGATTCCTGCGGCCTTTACAAAGTCATCGGTCCACCTTGTGGGAGGCCTTCCAATGTTACGTCTTCCGGTACGCGGTCGCCACTCCAAAACCTTTCGACCCCATCGGCCATCTGTTCTGCGAGCAATGTGCCCTGCCTACTGCCACTTAAGTTTGGCAGTTCTTCGGGCTATGTCGGTTACCTTGGTTCTCCTGCGGATCTCTTTATTTCTGATTCGATCACGTAAGGAAACTCCAAGCATAGCCCTCTTCACTTCTCACTCAGATACCAGGACTATAATTAAAATTCGGTAGCAAAGGATATATTTAGTCACGTTTTCATACAAGTCTTACGCACTTACCGAATCGTATCAGTGGATGGTCACAAAACTGACAATAATTATGGAAAATGGGTCCTTTATTACTTAATAGAAACTCGCTACCGCCTCCGCTACCTTTCCATACAACCGAAGGCCTAGATCGGCGATTCGATACGACCCTGATGTAGCTTCGCAATAAAAGTCTGAAATATGTTGGAGTAGTACGTCCAGCCCGGCTACGATACACATTTATTTTGTTTGAATATTTCACCGCCACCGCCGTTTAAATTTATTTAGTCTGGCAACTTCATTTACTAAATTATAAAGGTTGTAATTTTGTTTCTATATTTGAATTTTACTGTGAAAGTCTTCGTTGGGTAGAGCTTGAACTTGTAATGTTGTGAAGGCACACACAGAATTTGTAGCTTTGAGACAGTCTTGTCAAAAAGAAAATATCGTTGACTGTTCTAGTACTTAACTAAAACTAGTAATTAATTTTTAATCTAAATTACTGTTTAAACTTTACATAAGTATTGTTGTAAACGGCTGTAAATCAAATCGCATATGTAATGTACTCGTAAGTACCAAAATTAAAATTGTGCCTTGAAATCAAACATCCCTCAAATCTTCCAACGAACTCTGAACTCCAAATCCCCCAAATCCTTGTAATAATATCCAATATAACTTACGTATCAGCATACCATTACTCGGTGTCCCCAGAGACTTGGGGGAAACTCGGCAAGAGACTGTTGGTTTTTAATTTTCAAGTCCCATCTTGAACTCGAGGAAGTGTCTCCGCAATAAACTCGTCGACATGTCTGGAGACGCTCAAAGGAAGAATTTGGAGGTATTAAATACTGGATGACTTTTATTATCGTCTTGAAAAAAATGAACGAATGATGATGATGAGGTGAACGGAGTTCTACGGAGTAGAAGCCTAGTTTTTTTTTTAAATTTACAAAAAAAAAATCGAAATTCAAATCATATGCAGGGTGCATATCATTTCGATATTTTTTTACAATTTATTAAGTTTTTTCTAAATTTGTGTTTTTATTTTTCTAGCATGAAAAGTTTACTTCGAATTAAAAGTAGTATTTATTGATACTTAGATAAATTTCTGTCTAAGCTATTAAAACAACTCACTCCGTTCTACTAATAGACACTATTTTTTCCAAGTCGGTAAAAACAGCCATCCGGTTATAACATATTGTAAACTCAAAGGATACATTGCAAATCAGATGATGTTAATAACCGTTGTGAGTTTTGCAAAAATATAAAATTAAATAGCTGGGTACTACTCGCATCAACTCACCCTGAAAAACTTTGGAATAGTGGTAGAGTAGTCGGTCCTGCATATGCCGCTGGTATATACAGGACCGTGGGGAATTGGCACAAGAAAAAACTTTTTTACAAAAAAATACAACCGACTTCCAAAAACAACACTACAAAGTGAAAAATAACTTTAATTTCGGAAGTCGGTGTCTAGTTAAATGTATTTTGGTTTTTTTCCACTGACTTCCGAAATTAAAGTTATTTTTCACTTTGTAGTGTTGTTTTTGGAAGTCTGTTGTATTTTTTTGTAAAAAGTTTTTATTTTTCACTTTTTAGTTGTGGTTCCAACCCCACACAAATTCTAATACCACTACCTGCAAAACACACTAGAACATCATCCATATAAAAGTGGGGAAAAAATACGTATTATTGAAGCTACCTCAAAAACTACCCAAGCAAAGTTAATCAATTTTATATGGGACCAACTGTGATGTATACCCTCACGAATAAAATAAAAAAAATCCAAATCGGTCTAGCCATTTTCGAGTAATCGGGGAACATACATAAAAAAAAATTTTCCGACGAATTGAGAACCTCCTCCTCTTTGAAGTCGGTTAAAAAGAGAAGCCTATGCCCAGCAGTGGGTTAGGTCGGACTGTGGATGATGATGATGAGACGTGAAAACAATCGTAATAGCCTACTTCTTAATAATCTTACTTCTTACTAATACGAGTATTATAAATGCGAAAGTTTGGATGGATGGATATTTGTTATTCAATCACGCCAGAACGGTTGAACGGATCTGGATAAAATTTGGCACAGAGATAGATTATAATCTGGAATAGCACATAGTAATTTTCGACATCCACCGGGCGAAGCCGCTGGCAAAAGCTAGTAATATTATAAATGCAAAAGTTTGGATGGATGGATATTTGTTATTCAATCACGCCAGAACGGTTGAACCGATCTGGATAAAATTTGGCACAGAGATAGATTATAATCTGGAATAGCACATAGTAATTTTCGACATCCACCGGGCGAAGCCGCTGGCAAAAGCTAGTAATATTATAAATGCAAAAGTTTGGATGGATGGATGTTGGTTACTCAATCACGCCGGAAAGGCTGAACGGATCTCGATGAAATTTGGTACAGAGATAGGTTATAGTCTGGAATAGCACATGGGCTACTTTTTATCCGGATTTACGCGGGTGAAACCGCGGGGCGATGCTAGTATGACATAATGTTGTGACTTGATATTTATTATCATTTTCCTTAATTAATCATCTAAAGAAATCAATACATCAATAGTTTAATTTAGATCTTTAACGTGTTGCATGATTGTGGGTGGCCATAGTCAGCGGGCCACTAAAAATATTCATAAGTATTGAATAACACAGACGCGCGTCACAAAAACGCGCGTTTTAGTTTAATCATCTGAACTCAGCCTTATTTAGTACAATGGCAACATATTGTTTTCCTTTTAAGTGTCGCCACATAAATCAGATTTCCTTTAAAATGTTTTAATTAAAATTATTCTTATTTGCAGGTAATTTATTCTTTCATTACTTGGCGGCGAAAGCTGGTAAGCGAGATTTGGAGCGGACATCTTAACTAATTTATTTGTAAGTGTTAAACGCAAAATACATAATATAGGTCTTGAATTGAATCAGCTATAAAAATGGTTCAAACTCCGATAAAGTAAATTACTTTTGGCGCATAAAACAGATTAGTAAAGCTCTGAAGGAAGTATTCTCACTTTGAAGGGTATTTTACAATTATATTGGTAGTTACGAGTATGTCTTCGCTAAGTAATAACAGCCGCACGTTTGCCGGGGTTGGTCCGTGGATGGGTGACCATCTTTACATAGACAGACTCCCCCGTGCCTTGGAAAGCACGTTCAGGCGTTGGTCCCGGCTGTCATTCGTGGATCTTTGACAGTTGTTACGGGTCGTGAGAAGTCTGACAACCGTCTTACCAAGCGATTCGTATTACCCAGTTACTGGGTTGTGGAGGTCAGATAGGCAGTCGCTTCATGTTCAATACTGGTATTCAGCTGCCGACCCAACATAGTTGGGAAAAGGCTACGCAGATTGATTGAGTTACGACTATGTCTTACATATTATTCACAGAGAGATTTTTCTTCACATCTTTCTTTCGTGGTTCTTTGGACACTCTTGAAGACTAGCCACTAGTGTCCGTTCCAAAAGTATCTCATGAAACTGTACTCATCACTCACTAAAGGGAATTAGTAACTCATTCATTTGTAATATATTTTGATGATTTCTACTTTAATCTCGCCACTTTTCCCAATAATTATTTTTTGAAAAACATTATTAAATTGTAATTGAAACGAAAATTAAGGTTATAAAATTAATCTCAATTGTCAAATGAAAACATACTTTAAAAAGTTTTAAAATCAGAATCCGAGCCGATCCAGAGATCCGAAGATCTCTCCACAATTCCATTACTTACTTTAGGATGCATATCCGGGACGGACGGCTCTAATAATCCTTCTATATCTTAAGTAAGGACACATCTTCCCTACCATTATCGCACCTCCCGGTCTACTCCTTGACATGTAATGGTTTCTGTAGCACCATGAAACATGAGGCAACAGGGGCTAGTGTGAATCTTTGGGTTCATTCGAGTCTTTAGTCAAACCACGCTGGGGTCGGTACATTTCGTTCATTAACCGACTTCAAAAAGGAGGAGGTTCTCAATTCGTCGGAATCTTTTTTTTTTTTTTTTTTTTTTTTATGTATGTTCCCCGATTACTCGAAGATGGCTAGACCGATTTGGATTTTTTTTGTTTTATTCGAGAGGGTATACATCACAGTTGGTCCCATATAAAATTGATTAACTTTGCTTTTGTAGTTTTTGAGTTAGCTTCAATAATACGTATTTTTCCCCCACTTTTATATGGACGATGTTCTAGTTTGTTTTGCAGGTAGTGGTATTAGAATTTGTGTGGGGTAGGTACACAACTAAAAAGTGAAAAATAAAAACTTTTTTACAAAAAAATACAACCGACTTCCAAAAACAACACTACAAAGTGAAAAATAACATTAATTTCGGAAGTCGGTGGCAAAAAACGAAAATACATTTAACTAGACACCGACTTCCGAAATTAATGTTATTTTTCACTTTGTAGTGTTGTTTTTGGAAGTCGGTTGTATTTTTTTGTAAAAAAGTTTTTTTATGTATTGAAATAAACAAATCAAAGCACTCAGTTTTTGAGTGGCACTACAAATTGGCATTCTCAGGTACGTTTTCTGATCCATTTGTTTTCATTTCATCACATAATTTTGGAACAGACTATAAATATAGGTACCTCATTAGCCTCTCTGGCCTGCCTTCCTAGGACCCATCACTTTGTCACATTATCATAATCTGCGTCATTAGTGCCAAACTGCCAACTTACCCGCACTAATCCAAGGCGACAACCGTCCGTAAAGTTTACCGTAACAACATTAGCAGTAGCTAACTGTTACAGTTGACTTGTTAGAGCCTTGGCATATTGATTTTATCTTAAAATACGAGAGCTTGTAACGTCTTCCCGGCCGGTGACTGTCAGTGAGTTGTCGCGAATCGCCAACTTATGTAACTTGACAATAAACTGAGATGAGGGCACCGAGAGATCTGTTTTCTGTTTTGATGAGTTATACCTAATGTTTTAGTGATAAGATTAATTTTGGAATAATTGGCAGTAGTAGCATGAGTCCTGGGGTAGGTTGACTAATGCCCGTTTTCACCAACCTTTAAGTGAACAACTTAAATGAATCCCTAAGTATTATTGCACATTTTCAACTCTCGGCGCTGTTAAGCCTAGCGTTGAAAATCCAACAATGCATTTTTATTTAGGGATTCATTTAAGTGTCACTTAGGGTGTGTGAAAACGGGAAAGATTTCTTGTTCTGCAAAAACCCGTTAATTACAATAACTATTAAAATGTGATATAGAGTAAATAATGTTATTAGGCTAATAGGTATAATAGTGTCACTATCAAGTAAAGTAATTTTTATTATACATTTAAATATTAAAACACAAGAAGAAAAAAAACAAATATGTGAAAAGTTAATCAACCAGCCCGATCTCCAATAACTTACTTTTTGCCTTGTTTTAAAAAATATGATTTCGTCTTACCAGCAGCTTGAGATTATACAGGGTGTCTGGTGGCAGATTTATGTTTTTAAATACGATTACTTCAAAAAGTAATAAACGGTGCGGGGAGGGAGTGGTGTCATTGGAATCAGTGATCGTGCGGATTTCTCAGTCACGATGTCGCACTGGTCGAGTGAGCATCGCGCGTTCGCCATCGAGGCATTTTTCAAGAGTAACGATTCGTACGTAATTGCGCGTCGACAGTTTTGTTCACACTTCGGTATACGACGAATAAGTGATGGGCCGAGTGTGAATTTAATTCGTTCCTGGGTGCAAAGGTTCCGCGCAACTGCTTCGGCTATGAACACTCCACGGCCAGGGCCCAGTCGATCTTCAAGGACTCCCGAAAACATTGAAGTGGTTGAAGAGAGTTTACGTGAAAATCCACAACTTTCGATACGGAAAAGGGCAGCCTCACTAGGACTTCCAAGAGCGATTATTCATGAAATTTTAAAAAAGGATTTAAAGTTCCATCCATTCAAAATTCAAATCGTTCAAGAACTCAAAGAAAGTGATTTTGTTTCACGCAAAAAATTTTGTGAGACGATGTTGGAGCGTTTTCGTACTGTGAATCCCATTTTTTGGAGTGACGAGGCTCATTTTTATTTAAACGGGCACGTTAATAAACAAAACTGCCGTTACTGGGCTCCAAGAACTCAAAACCCTCGACTGAAACACCAAAAGCCATTGCATTGCCCCAGGGTAACTGTTTGGTGCGCCTTATCCACGCATGGAATAATTGGACCATTTTTTTTCGAAGATGCTCGGGGCCAGGCGACAAATGTCAATAGTGACAATTACCGACGCATGATAACGGACTTCTTTTTACCAAACCTGCGAGCTCATCCATCGTTTTCATCGCACACGTGGTTCCAACAGGATGGTGCGACTGCACACACGGCTAGAGATTCGATGAATTTGCTTCGGGAAGCTTTCCCTCAAAAACTTATCAGTCGCTTTGGGGACATCCCGTGGCCACCCAGGTCCCCTGACTTAACCCCAATGGATTTTTTTTTATGGGGCTACCTCAAAGAGAGAGTCTACAGCAACAATCCCCGAACTGTAGTGAACTTAAAAGAAAACATCCGTCGAGAAATCAGCGCAATTGAATCAAGTTTACTGCAGCGTGTGGCGCGTAACACGAGGCTCCGCTTTGAACAATGCGTGCAACTTGACGGAAGACATTTGGATGACATAGTGTTCAAAAAATAAAATCCGCATTATTAGTCTGTCGATTAATTTTTCAAATAAAACAATATATCAAATAGATTTTTTTTTTATTTAATTTTGAAAATATAAATCTGCCGCCAGACACCCTGTACAAGCTGGCCCATCATGGACCACCCTGTATATCAGTGAATATTGCATGTAACATTGCAATTGTTTTGTCTACCAATATCAGCTATAATTAGTAAGTACTAGCTGCGCCACGCTGTCTCACTTGCGTAGACCGGGATAAAAAGTAGCCTATGTGCTAATTCAGGGTATAAGCTATCTACATAACAAATTTCATCAAAATCGGTCCAGCCGTTTGAGCGTGAAGAAGTAACAAACACAAACACACACTCGCAAACTTTCGCCTTTATAATATTAGTGTGATTAGCAGCCCATAATTTGCAAACTTATGTTAAAGGATATGCCTGAAAGACCCAAGAGCAGTGGTGGGTCAAGGGCCTTGTGGCCCTGTGTAACGGCTATGACTTACGAGTTGTAGGTCGTGAGTTCGAATCCAAGCAGGCTTTACTTTGTGTAAATTATTTCATCACCACCATTGCTCTCAAAACGCTGAAGAAAAACATCATGAGGAAGCCGGCACGTCCTAGAACCAAAAATTTGAAGACGTGACATCTACCAACCCGCACTGGGCCCGCGTGGTGGGTTATGGGCATGGTCCACACTCTCACAGAAAGAGGAGGCCTGAGTCCCAGCAGTGGGAACATGCTATTACGCTATGCCTGAAATTGGAATAAACTCAAACTCAAACTCAAAGCATTTATTTCAAATAAACCAATTACAGGCACTTTTGAATTGTCAATGGGTCGGTCAGTCAGAAAGATGAAGCTAGTTGCCCATTCCAAAGCGTAGTAGATCCCTATGGAGAAGAACGGGCAAGAAACTCCACGGACACTCTTTTAAATCATAATATTTTTACAAAATATTGGTGACATCGTTCAAGTTGAAAATATACATGTGAGAACAATGTAGAAAGACGTAATAAACTTGCTTGCCTTTCTACATGGAGTTACAGTACAGATATCAGTCGTTTATTTGCATTCACTGGTCGTAACCGTAAGACACATGCATGACTGACACAGAGACTAAAGCTGTTTATCTTGACATTGACACAGTTTACAATAATACACCATTGCCATGTGCCGTCATCCAACTCAGTCTATCCGTTACAGACATTGTAGCTATGTTTACTAGTTTACGGCTACTTTTACAGTTGGCACGTGTAAAAGTAATGTTGTTTTGTAAACTTATACGATAATGATGATGATGTACAGTCAGGTAAATTGATTCTTTAGCTAATTGACTGAGTTTATCTTGGACATTACAGACATCGGTAAAGGAAAACATCGTGAGGAAACCAGGATTATACAGAGTGGATACGACAATACGACAATAAATGAAAATACGAGCAGAACTAATGTATAGCAGTTTATAGGAATTATCAAATAAATCCTAACATTGAAATTAAAACGTGACTTTTTCTAACAAACTAAATAGCTTAAAAATGTAAACAAAATAGAACACCATTTTTAAATATTTTAACACAGCTGGCGACTGGGGCACTGACCGACCCAACACACCATTGTTTGTGACGATTTTTTGCAAGTTTGGGTTGTTATTGTTTCGGCGAGAAAGCGACGTGGAAATAAAGGAACTATCGTCTACATACGTATCTCTTTCGCACATTCAACATTTTCGATTGACAAGAGTAGATGTAACTTCCGTATGCATTATTTTCTTATCTAATTCTGATGACACGCTTGATGGCTCTTATGCCTCTGGTATAAGGTACAACATGCATTAATTCCCATATTAAAGAAGCTGGCAACATGTGTGTGAAGAATATTGCAATGTCTTTAACCTTTATTTTTTTAGGCGAGGCTGGTCTAATTAATATCTGTATCATCAGATACATCATGTTGAAAATCTTGAAAATGAAAAATATTGTCCGGTGACTAAACTATCAGTTAAATTGAATTGAATTTTTGTACGAAGATTGGGTACGTGATTAGGTATACGAATTATAATTAATTGTTGTATTGTCGTATCCACTCTGTATGTATAGTTTAATATAAGTCTGAAATCGCCAACCTGTCTTGAGCAAGCGTGCGGTGGTCAATGCCACGAGCATTGCAATGCCTTCTCTGTATGAGAAGAGTCCTTTGCCCTGCAGTGGGACAGTAAAGCTTGTATTATTGTTATTATAAATTAACTTTATCAACTTAAATCGTCCGTATATTAAAAAACAACATACCTACTGTCATTCGTTGACAGTAGCATAACAAGGCAAATTGACGTAAGTGAATTTGATACATAATTAATTTCCCTAACTGTGCAATGTTAATTTTGTAAGTGCTCCATTCAAGTCACTGCAGAATGAAAATGATAAATTATAAAAATTTAGCCATCAATGGTCATCAATCGTTAGCACAATGCTCAGACCGCACTTATTGCCCTACTGCCCTTCTAGCATAATCAGTTTTATTTATTTTGTTTTATTTTATTTTATTCTGGATATTTTTGTTGGAGTATAGCAAAAACAAACGACCCTACTTCAACACTATTAGTCTTTCTGTTTCTAACTCATAAATATAAGTTTTTATATCCGAGCCCGCCCTCAGCACTTGACTGAAATCCTGACTTTCTCATAGCGTCTGTACTCTTCTATAAGCCTTGCATGAGACCACACGTCTCACGTAATATTAGTAAATCACACCTTCCAATATATAAAGTAAAGGATAATAAACACACTATTGAAATCCTTAGAACGGTCTTTCCTTTGGCTTTCCCCTTTAACCCTAACAGGTTATGGGCCCAGAGCGCTAAGCCAAAGTGAGATTAAATAACGTAAAGTGAAATTAAATAGACACTAAATAATAAAAACTTTCTGTGAATTTAGTCAGATAAATAAAAAGTTATTTTAGTGCAAGTGTTTAAAATTGGGTTTAAGGTCTAAAAGGAACATTAGACAATTTGGTGGAGATAAGTATAGTGTGTGGAAAATACTGGTATTCAGCTGCATCCAGTTAGCTGGAAGCCGACCCCAACATGGTTGGGAAAAGGCTAGGCAGATTGATTGAAGTATAGTGTGTGGAAAATACTAGTATTCAGCTGCATCCAGTTAGCTGGAAGCCGACCCCAACATGGTTGGGAAAAGGCTAGGCAAATTGATTGAAGTATAGTGTGTGAAATTTCGAATTCGAAATTCGAATTAAGTGAACTCGATCTTTGAAAGGAAAAGCGTAACAACGCAGTTGTCTCTTAAAAGAGTTGTCTCTTAGAAAAAGGTTGCTGAACTTAAAATTGGATAGTGACACCAAATTAATTAAACACTTCCAAAATTTGATTAGATATTTACAAGGCAGATGTGAGTGGAAACGCCGGGAAGAGACACCCTAGGAAGACATACATATTGGTGATGTTCTTCAGAAAGGTCAGGTGCGAAGTACTCGCAACCGGCCGGCGGCCACCGCGTGCGCTTGTGACCAGATGATTGTATGAACGTGAACGAGTTAAAAGAAATATGTAAACACCGTAGCAGGTGGCGTTCTGTAAGTTCTGCCTATCCCCATGGGAAGAAGGCGTGAGTTTATGTATGTATGTGTGTTGTTACCGAACTTATAGAGGAATCCGATAAAGAGACCCATCTTTTCATGACTGGGACAGTAATACAAATAACCAGTAAGATGGGCGTAGGTACTTACATACCAGGCATACTACAGGTTTATTTTTTTTCTGTTCCGATATCCCCTACAACCTATTATAGGTAAAGCAAATGGGAATGTCTGTTGTTTTTGATAGAAACGGCAGTGTAAGTACTTGTGTACAATGATGGTAAGCCGGTAATAAAAGGGTGAGTTTTTGAACAATCTAATCGGAGTTAACTTACTGCTTTTTAAACATGCTTTAAATAGCGAATGCTCATTAAATAGAGTCGTAAATAATAATTATAAATTGTGGCATCAAAGGTTGGGACATACCATACCTATTGGCAAATCATGGCAATTTATGAAAATAAAAAGAAAGAAACTATTTTCTGATATTGATAAAATTTATGTTATTATGCCATATTATGATAAATTGTGTGAAACTTGTATTTATGGAAAACAAGCATGTTTGCCATTTAACAAATCGAACACAAAAGATTTGAAACGACCTCTATTTAAAGTGCACACAGATGTTTGAGGTCCTGTACGGATACCTCGTTAATCTATTGATGAAACAAATTATTTTGTGATTTTTGTGGACGAATACACTGTGACCTAGTTGTTAACTTGTAAATCACATGTAAGTTACGTTTTGTGGTTAATGTCGCAAAGCTAATAATGAAGCTCGTTTTTGTCTGAGAATTGTAAGCTTATGGTATGATGTAAGTACCATAGTGCACCTCTGCCTAACCTTTCGGGGAATACAGGCGTGAAGTTATGTTATGTTGTTAACATGGACTTAACTTAATTGTTTGTCTAATAAGTCCAAGGTTGTTAACTTATATTGTGATAATGGAGGGGAATTTGTATCCAATGAAATTAAAGAGTTCTGTGCGCATAAAGGTATTGGCTACCACTTAACAGTGCCACCACATAAGTACTGAGGATTTTGAATGGTATTTTAGAACGGAATCGTACAATGGTACAAGGATCTAAAATAGATCAATCGTTCTGGGGTGAGGCTGTGTTAATTGCTACTTAGTTAGTAAATATCAGTCTCACGAAAGCATTGAGGTTGGACAACACACCTTATGAGTTATGGCATAATACTAAGCCACAACTAAAGCATTTAAAGGTTTTTGGTTCTACTGTTTATTTTGGAAATAAAAGTAATAAATAAAACGAAATTTGACAAAAAATGGTCAAAGGAAATTTTCGTTGGTTACGAACCAAATGGTTATAAGGTGTATGGGATGTGGTAGACAAAAAGTTTGTGGGAATCAGAGATGTGGTAATGCAATGAGATAACATCATTGTGGTAATGGATAGATTAAATTCTTATCCAATAGGCCAGTGAAAACTGAGCCTGAACGGATTATGGCTAGAAATAGCAATAAATCTGTTGATAACTCTGACTTTGTACACCCTTGTGAAAAGAGGTGTGAATCTGATAAGAATCAATCAGATTGTTTATTTATAACAAGCGGACGCAATACCTGAAAAAATAAATAGTTTGTGGGAGTCAGAGATGTGATAATGGGTGAGATTAAGTTCTTATAAAATAGACCAGTAACATCTGAGTCTGCACAGATTATGGCTAGAAATAGCAATAAATCTGTTGATAACTCTGACTTTGTTCACCCTTGTGAAAAGAGGTGTGAATCTGATTGGTATCAATCAGATTGTTGATGTATAACACAAACGGATGTAATACCAGCTAATAACTCTGTATCTGATACAAGGGAGCGCTTGAACTGGTTCTAATCACAATGACAATGAGTTAACTTTATCTCAAGACAGTGTAATTTAAGACGAAGTAGTAGGATCCAAAAACATGCTTCTTGTGAGGAAAGCATTTAAGACAACTACTTGTTGTGTGCTGAAGTTTTAATATTTCAAATTCCTCAATCATAAATACAGAAATGAAATCTAGGAATGATGAGCATTTAAGGGAAAATGCGATCAAAGAGGAAGTTAATTCCCTTGTTGAAATAGATACCTAAACTCGATTACCAAAAACCAGATAATAAGAATTATTAGCGATTGTAAGTGGGAATTTACAGTTAAAAAATTATGAGTTTGGAAAACCCTTGCAGTATAAAGCGAGATTAGTGGCTCGTAGTTTAAGTCAGAAATATCTGATAGTTTATAATGAAACGTTTGCACTTGTTGCAAGGATCGCAAGCTTTAGCGAATCACTTTAATTTGTTTGTTAACCATATGTATATAAAAACAGCATTTTTGAAGGGAAATTGAACAAGGAAATCTATATGAAAATTCCTGAGGGTATCCCAGCTGCAAATAATATGGTTTGCAAATTATGTCATTAGGTATTTGGATTAAAACAGTGTGCACGCTGTTGGATCCAAATGTTTGAGCAAGCTTTGATAAAAGGGGTTTTCAATACTCATCAGAGGATCGGTGCATTTGTATTTTTAATGCTGATCATGTTTTAAAGAATATAAATGTTTTACTTTATGTTGAACTGATGTGGATGATTTTGTGATATCAACCGCAGATATAAATACAATGAATAATTTTGAAACATAAATAATTAACACTTTTAAGATGGTAGACTTAAAAGAGATCAAATGTTTTCTTGGAATCAAAATTACCAAGTCAGAAAACAGTTAGAATTGGATCAGTAAATGAACATAAAAACAATAATTCTTGAGAAGTTTAACATGAGTGACTGTAATTCTGTCACTAGACCCCTAGAAAGTAAACCAGATTACAAAGAATTAAATTCGTGTGAAATAACAAGTGCCCCTTGTAGAAATCTTATCGGGTGTGCCAGCGTGTATTCGACCCGACCTAAGTTTTTCTGTTAACATCTTGGGTTGAGATGCAAACAAAAACAACCATTCATTATGGTTACACTTAAAAAGGGTTTTGTGTTATTTAAAGGGATTTATAGATCTCAAGTTTGAAGTTTGAAGAACTTTCACACGAAAATATTACAAAAATATTCTAAGTGGCTTTATTGATTCACACTGTGGTAGTAATGCAATAGATAGAAATAATACTACAGGTTACTTGTTTTAATTATTTGATCAATACACAAATGCTGGCATACAAGGAGACAGCAAACAGTGGCAACATCAGCTACTAAAACAGAGTACATGGCTCTATATGAAGCAGTAAAAGAAACTGTGGTGAGAGTCATTAGTCTCGTGCATATTAGCATTACGATGCCAGATTCTATTTGTATTTATGAGGATAATAATGGATGCAACATAAGCATCGCGAACAATCCTGCTAGTCACAAAAGATCTAAAGATTGATATATTGATTTTTATTGATTGATTGATTATTGTTGATTGATATTAAGTATCAATAATTTTTGTAGAGAACAGGTTGAGAAAAATGTGATTAAAATGGTTTATGTTTCTACAGATAACCAGCTGGCTGATATCCTGACAATATCATTACCCGCGGTGTGTTTCACCGAGATGAGAATGAAATGAAACTCGGGGTGACGTTGTAATTATACAACGTAGATAAGGATATGATAATTATAAGAGCTTGGTTATAATAAATAGATGAATAACATTAAAAGTAAGTATCCAATTATAATGGATGAATTGATTGATAATGGTCTGATTAGGTTTTACTGGGTTTCCCTAATCCTGCGCAACGAATGTTGGACCATGATGATTGTATCCCCAGATAGAGAAAAATAGGAAGGTGTGTGATTTTGTAATTGTATACAGAGTTTGATATAATATTATATCATAATTAAAAAGAAAGGGATTTATTTTTGAGGGGGCGTGTTGGAGTATAGCAAAAACAAACGACCCTACTTCAACACTATTAGTCTTTCTGTTTCTAACTCATAAATATAAGTTTTTATATCCGAGCCCGCCCTCAGCACTTGACTGAAATCCTGACTTTCTCATAGCGTCTGTACTCTTCTATAAGCCTTGCATGAGACCACACGTCTCACGTAATATTAGTAAATCACACCTTCCAATATATAAAGTAAAGGATAATAAACACACTATTGAAATCCTTAGAACGGTCTTTCCTTTGGCTTTCCCCTTTAACCCTAACAATTTTACAGCTAACTCAGACAATATGAAATAAAATTGAAGGACATTTACAAGTTTCCGCTGATAAACGCTGAAAATAAAAATTTAAATAAAAAAGGTCGGTACAAAACTTCTTTTTGTTTTTTTTAGTTCTACTTAATGTGTTTTTGTAATAATTGTTATACTAATAAACTCATTTTTCATTTTTTTTTATTACAAAAATATCATCAAAGCTCATTAAACAAACAGCATAATACAAGTGCACCTGTAACGGTATCGCCTGCCGTACTTCAAAATGACTGCCGCAGTCAATAATTCCGTTCACAACATTTATTGTAAAATGTAAGGTATGTGACCACAGAGCACAAAGGACCGCACGCACTTCGCCAGGCCTGGTTGACAATGAAGAGGAAATATATATTGAGTCAGCATGAAGTGTTTGTTGTGTTAGTACTCCAGTCAATTAGAGATGCGTTTTAACTGAGTAAATACTCGTAATTTGGGCATACTCGTACTTAATATTCGGTTCGGTTTAAAGAAACTTTATTCCCAATAAAAACATATGTCACTTACCTACTTGAGAACAATATTAAAAAAATAGATTACAAAGGTTCGTCATCAGTCGGCTCGGTCGGCTTCCAGTCTAACCGGATGCAGCTGAATACCAGTAGGTATTTTACATGGAGCGACTGCCTCTGACCTCCACAACCCAGTAACTGGGTAATACGATACCCCTTAGTAAGACTGGTCAGTCTTTCGGGCTTCTGACAACCCCTAACGATTGTCAAAGATTCACGAATGACAGCCGGGACCAACGGCTTACGTGCTTTCCGAGGCATGGAGGAGTATTGGTATGTAAAGATGGTCACCCACGGACAACCAAGTTAATAGTTACCCATCCAATAATAATCAGTGGAATAATGCAGAATTCGGAACACCAAGCTGCGTTCCAAAACAGGCTGGATGTAGCAAAGAAGGCTGCCAGGCTGAAATGGAATTGGGCGTGACATATCAACGGCATGCACGAAGTCTCCACACAATGGTACTATGGTGATAGTACTTATTATGTGCTCCAATGACGTCCCCATTTCATGTCCAGACAAGTCACTGTCCATTCCAAGGTTGCGTGGAAGAGATCGCAGAAAGCGATAAGGACGCCCATTGTATATTTTGTAGTGTTTGATATAATTTTTGTTATGTATTTTTGTGGTGTACAATAAAGTATAAGAGGGGCTCGTGGCTAAGTAATAACAGCCGCACAGGTCGATCAATCAGATTTATCTACACTTGCCGGGGTTGGTCCGTGGATGGGTGCCCATCTTTACATACCGTCGACTCCCTCGTACCTCGGAAAGCACGTTAAACCGTTGGTTCTGGCTGTCATTCGTGGATCTTTGACAGTCGTAACGGATCGTCAGAAGCCCGAAAGTTTGACAACCAGTCTTGCCAAGGGGTATTGTATTACCCAGTTACTGGGTTGTGGAGGTCAGATAGGCAGTCGCTCCATGTAAAATACTGGTATTCAGCTGCATTCGGTTAGACTGGCAGCCGATCCCAACATAGTTGGGAAAAGGCTAGGCAGATTGATTGACAATAAAGTATAAGTATATATAAATAAATAAATGGGTGCATGAAGATGGCCGGCCCGGGAATAGAGTTCCTGGAAGGACTTGGGGGAGGTCTAAAAAAAAATGTTCAAGACTTGACCACAAAAAAAAATTACATAAATGCAGCACAATAAGGGTTGATGAAAAGTGATGGAGCTAGCAGATGGCCCACTTCATGTTGAGTGCTGTAAATCATTACTCACTTCCAATGACTGAGACGCAAAAGAAAAATTTTATATGTCCGTTATTTCACCGCTGAAAATGATACGAGAAGGCCTAAAAGGACTGTTTGAAAAACCCGTAGAGCTTTCTTAAGCTACAGACTCGAGTAATCAAGAACCTTAAATAAATCATTACCAAAACATTTTTAAATATTCGAGGCCCAATTGAACCCAAATTCACATGTCTACGTCCTTAACCCGTGTACGCACGAACGAACAAAAACATGGTGAATACGAACATCGAACACTTTAAATGTTCAAAAGGGTCCCGAGTTTCTTGAATGTTCGTGTTCACCATGTTTTGTTTGTTCGTGCGTACACGGCTTTATGTTCATTATCAAATTGTTTTAAAAAGAAAAGTCCTAACCAGTCGGTCACTTACAGGACTAAGATGGACGTAAGTGAAATGCTAGTCCCTTAGTCCCCAATTTATCTCGCAGATACATCCTATCTGAATTCTAGAATAGGCCGTACATAAATCTAAAGTGCCCTTATACATAAGTAGCTCTTTTTATTCGGGTCAAGCACCATTTTAGGCAGGATTTCTTTTTATGATATGCTCTTTCAACGCATATTATGGGCGAAACAGTTTCGCTGAATATTTTTGATAGTGGTTTTATTTCTTATTGATGTCTTTTAAGAAACTAGCTGCTGTCCGCGGTTTCACCCGCGTCGTAGGGGAGAATATACATGCTACCTACTGAAGAAGTCCTGACTGACTGACTAACTGATTGACTGACTCATCAACGCCCAGCCCGAACCCTTGGACCTAAAAAGCTGAAATTTTGCACAGAGGTTCCCTTTATAATGTAGCCAAGGAATTCACGGTAGTACGTTCCCGTGGGATATTTTCCGACATCCACGCGGGCGAAGCCGGCGGCACAGGCTAGTCCATGATAATTACGGTCCATTTGTGTACAGTCAGTCTCTAAAAGATGTATCTCTCGCAGCCAAGTAGCTTAATTAGACGTTTAGTTAACTAGGCGTTTAGCCTTTGGAAGTAGAGCTCGCCAGCCACTGCCGCGGCACCGCTCGCTTAGCTCACTCGGCTCGCACGCGGTTGGTTACAATTCTAACCATTTTTTTTTTGTCGGGGTGGAAATCCTCATGGATGTCCTCCCCCCTGGGGTGGGCAGAGGGGTCTGCCGGTGTTCCCTCGTACACCTGCGTCAGGGGCTGCGGATGTGACTTCCGCTGCCCCGGACAGGTGATGGCCCGCTCCATGCGGGCCATGTCCCATAGGGGGAAGTGAGGTGTTGAACTCCCCCGTTACGTCTTAGAGAGGCGCGCGTGGAACATTACGCGCCACCATCTCGGCTCCTGTGGAATAGGGGACGATGGATGTGTCCGACCCATTGCCCCATGACCCATTTAGGGGGGCTGGAAGAGGGCATTCCGCCCTCCGCCGACGCCCAGCGCACCTGCTGCGGGACGGGAGAGTACTCGTGATCTCCTTTTCCCTTTTTGCAGTTTCCTTCTGCAAGTTGAGTGTTTCATAGAAGGATACCACTAACTTCGAAACTAGGAGGTTTAATGTTAATTTTTTTAATAAAAAAAATTCTACCTCATCTGACTAAAAATGTGTGCAAAATATTCCATACCTCCAGACTTATTAATTTTTCAATAGTGGCGCTGCCTGTTAGCAGTATCGGTAGCTAAGTCACTAATTACCAGTCACCCTTTATAACTATCACACTTCACACTAATATTATAAAGGCGAAAGTTTGTGAGTGTGTGTGTGTATGTTTGTTACTTCTTCACGCTCAAACGGCGGGAGCTTTTACTCTGGATTAACACATAGGCCTAGTTTTTATCCCAGTCTACGCGGGTGAAATCGCGCGGCGCAGCTAGTAAGTCCTAAGTTATAAAAAATTCGAAGGTATAAAATATTACATAGCAAACCGGCGGAGCGTGAAAAACATCAAAGTTTCCAGAGACGGTATTGAGTGTATTGACACACTCTGAAGATTTGAACATCAAAAGGATTCAGAACTCAATAATCCCACTAATCCATTGTTGGGAAGTATTGATTGCTGAATATCGGCACTCCACACCACTAGCGCGTGAATCAAAATAGCTCTTTAGAAAGTAAAAAGATTTGGAGAAAACGGAGCGAATACGAAGTGGTATATTTATGTAGTCAGCCGGTCTATTCTGTAAAAATGTCACCGTGAAAACTTGGGTGAAGTGAGTTTGAAGTGAGCTGTCATTCGATTCGACTTATTCTGTAAAAACCTCATCGTAAAACGTAGGTGAAGTGAGTTTGGAGTGAGCTGCGATTTCACCTGATGCCAGAGATTGACACTATTGAAAACTCACTTCAAAATTACTTCATCTAAGTTTTCACGGTGACATTTTTACAGAATAGACTACATCTATCATTTGCTCTTCTACCGACTTACAGCAATTTAGCCTTAATGATACATAATGACATCTTCTACATATCTAAACTACACTGAAAAAGAACAAGAATAGAAGTCAGGAATGTCACCGTTGATTGTGAGAACCATAAATTTGTAATCTATCGGTATTATTTCAGTTAGATTATAAACAGTCGAACAATTGTGAACTGGGTGAATGAGTTAGGTTACGCTAGAACTTGTGACCTTCCGCGCGCTAGCCGAGCAAGCGAAGCGAGCGGTGCCGCGGGAGCTACCGGCGAGCGCTACTTCCAAGTTGCTCGCAGCTTATAATAATAATAATAATAACTTAGCTCGCGAGGTTGTTGATATGTGGAATGTGAGCTCGGCTGTCATTGTGCCGATTGTCGTAACGGCCAATGGCCTGATGGCCGAAAGCCTCGAACAACATCTCTCGAGGCTATCATTAGGCGGTTGGATCAAGGGCCTGATTCAGAAGGCAGTACTCCTTGATACGGCTCGCATTGTGAGAAGGTTCCTGTCTCTGCAGCCCTAACCACCGGTAGCTTGGACCCTGCTCCCGACACCGGCGGACCTCTATTTTTTTATATTTTTAAATGTTTTTTTATATCCTTTTTTTAAGAAATATTTAAAAATGTAAATAGATAAGAAATTAAATAAATAAACGAAATAATAATAATAATACATTTATTTCAGACCATAAGTCCATAAACAACACCCAATACAATTTTATACACAAAAAACATACATAAATACATGAACACACATAACTACACTAAAAATACACTAAAACAATTTACTTAAAATATTGGAATGACGCACGATGAGTGGTCATCCATTGCCACATCAATGGACTGTCTGTCCTGTCGGCTAGTGTAGCCACCAAGCTGTTGGAGCTGTCGCGCACTCGCCGCATCAGGGATGCTATCCGAGTCCGCATCAGTGCGTAAAAATCTGGCACGCCATTTTCCGCGAACATCCCCGATGCACTGCAAAAGCGCGGCAGCCCCAACATAACTCTAAAGGCGTTATTGTACTGGACTCGCAGAGCATTGTACGAGCTTTTTGTATAGCTGACCCATAGGGCACACGTGTACATAGATTGGCAATACGCTCTAAAGAGTGTAATTTTCACCTCCCTAGTACAACGTGCAAACCTACGAGCCAGCATGTTACATCGAACTGCCAATGCTCTGCGTTCCCTCTCTATGTCCACATCGTCGGATAGACTATCGGTGACCCAATGCCCCAGGTACTTGAACTTCGTGACCCTGGAAAGCTGAGTGCCCCCCAAGGTGACTGGTGGGACAATATCATAATATTTGTTACCCGCTTTGAAAACCAGTAACTCGCTCTTGGTCGCATTGTACCTGAGGCCGTGAGCCACCGCATAGTCCTCACAGATGCGAAGAAGCCTCCTAAGTGCACTGATCGATGGGCTCAGCAATACCATATCATCCGCGTAGCTGATGTTATTGAAGCAGTGCCCGTTAATGGAGCACCCGATATTGGTATTGCTGAGCTCACAGACCAGCTCGTCTACATACAGGTTGAATAGCTTGGGTGAGCTGATTCCCCCCTGCCTCACACCGCACTCCAACCCGTATGCATCCGACAAGACACCCGCCCACCTAACATAATTGTATTGGTTTTTATACCAATACTTTAGCATCCCAATGATATCGCTTGGGAGGTTCTTAACATTTGACAATTTCCTCCATAGGCAGTCATAAGATACGAGGTCGAAGGCCCTGGAGAGGTCCAGAAAACATGCATACACAGGTGTTTTCCTACTTGCATAGTATTGAACAGTCTGTTTGAGGCATAGTATAGCTGTTTCCGTGGATAAACGTGGCTTAAACCCAAACTGGGCGTCGTTGAGTGTTAAGTGTTTATCCAGCTGCTGATCAATCAGACTGTCCAACACCTTTGCAATTATGGTAGCCAGGGATATAGGCCTGTAGTTGCTCTTGTCACTCGCATCTCCAGTCTTATTTTTAACAATGGGCACAACAATAGTTTTAAGTAAATCAGCTGGAAGATACGAGTGACTCAGACACAAGCTAAAAAACATTGCTAGCACTCGCGGTAAGTGCTTACCAGCATATAGTAAATGCTCTATACTTAGGCTGTCATGACCCGGCGACTTGCCTCTCTTTAAGTTGCGTATGACAGTAGCTACCTCCCTGGCCGTAAACCTAATAGGCATGTCTTCGGACCCCCCCACCACCTCCGGCCCGCCAGACGACGTACCTAGGGGAGCCCCAACCTTAAAGGCTCTGCTGAAAAGGTTGGCGACATAGATATATGAAAGAAGGAGATATGCCCGGTAGTTGAAAATGTATCAGAACCCGATGTCGCTAGGTTGGCCCCACCACCGCGCCACTACTACACATGTAGTTCAATAAAAGCAATAGATACAAAGTCGCGCACACACTTGCAAATCATAAATCAGAACATACTACACAATCAATTATAAACCTTAACTCGTCACACACAGCGTGCATTTACCATGCACCGTACAACTTACTCACACAAAAACATCTGTCGCTATTATTGTGTTGTGCAAAAAGCAATTTATTTTACATATACGCTAGTGATTGACTAAAACGGAAAGTTATCGATACTTCCATTTATTACTGTACAAGAAAAATTTGGGGTCCTGAAAATAAAATAAAAAATGATATGTCCAGAAAGTATTATACATTTTAAATAAAAAAAAAATGTATATTAAAAAAAAAACACGAATCAATAAATTAAAACAATCCGGTTAAGTTGGTTTAGGCTGTGAAACCATAGGAATTGTTGAACCCTGTTATGATGTGTTTACTCACTGACCTGTAAAGTGGAGGTATTTGTTCAGTACTTGACGTACTCTTAATTTTGGGATTGCCCATTCAAAAAGCCTGCGAGTTTTCTTTAGAGGCTGGAACATTTCTGCCTTAAAGTGAATTGAGCATATGGTGCTATATTTTGTTGGGAACCAGTTAGGTGGCCTTACTGTGGCATCAATCCATTCTTATTTTGTATTTGTATCTTTTGGGAAGCTAAAAAGGTACTATAAGAACTTATTTATCATTTACATAATAAGTATCTTAAGCTATAGTCTATAGTCTAGGAACTAGTTGGCCGCTGAGACAGGGGTGAGGCGGCGGTTCGCAACGCACGTACTGAGTAATGCGCCCCTACTCCTCCATCCCACCGCTCACATACCTAAGGCGTGGTCTATACTTCTTAACCTCACGATGAGTAAGCAGGTAGCAGGCAACAGGCGAATAGGCTTTTGTTGTTAACAAAAAACCCTTAGTTAAGAAATAGTTAAATATATGAAAACAAACACATACCATACTCATGCATAACAAATAAATAGCATGAATATGTTGACTTATTTTAAGCTAAAATCACTAATATTTTATCTGAACCATACCGATTACTACAACGCATTTGAATCTTGTGGTGCATAGTTAAAGACTTTAGCGGAAGTAAAATACCAAAACCAAAAAAACGTAAGGAAATAGCACGAAGATGCGATAATTTAAACCCAAAAACACTCCACCTAAACATTAATAAACTTACTTTACGACCGTTGGTTATGCATTTCTCTACTAGGTACGCTGTAAAGTAATCAAAAACAGTAAAAAAGATTATTTTACATTCTCAAAGGTTTCCCAACCGTACTTAAACGTCATCTTTTCAAGTGTTCCAACCGGACTAAAACGGTTGACAAATTGAAAAATAAACTATAATAGCAATATAATATTCGTTGGGCAATCGACATTATTATCGATAGCCTACTTTAGTGGATCTTAACCTCATCACTATCTCGCCGCAAGACACAGCGGCTGTACTATGCGACGCTCCGCGTAAATAAAGTATCGTTTTGTTATTTTTATATTGCTTGTCCAGTCGCTTAGCGACATACTTAAGGTAGTGGTTAAGGAGCAATGAATTTGCTGCAAAAATAGTACAGCCGCTGCGATATTTGAAAACAAAAATAACGTAGTAAAAGCAAGAAATATTTTACGATTTGTTGTTTTTTATGATTTTAAAGATAAATACAGTAAAATACTTTTACTTACATATGGTAAGTGATCCCGTGAGATACGAAGTTTTTAATATCACTTCGGTTTTTGCAGGAAACCACTGAACAAAACGGCATTTTTATAATTTATCGTGACCACGGTCGAAAGCGTACTAGTTCGCGGAGACGGCCATTTGGCGAGTAAAGGCACAGCGTGCGCATAACGCGTGGACACAGGCACGCCCCCATGCCACTTCTCCTGTTTTTTATATTTCTATGGTTGGCGATATCATTAGGATCACTAAGGCCCTCAACATTCACAGGGAGACCCGACCTGGGATTCAACCTGTTCGTGGCTTTCCAAAAACTACCAAAATTCTTCGCGTCATGATGACTTGCAATGATGTTCATTTTTATTTGGTCCTTATTATTTTGACACCATTTTAATTTATTTTTAAAAACCCTTCTACTTTCCACCATTTTTTCATACAAATCACCATTTTTCGGCCTACCAAACAACGTCCAGGTTAGAAAATCAAGCCGAGCCTGTCCGTGTGCGTCCTTCACATGCTTATTCCAGCCCGTTATGTAACGCTTTTTGAGCTGTATTCCGTTCTTACAGTTACTGGTGATTGTACCTTCACAGAGAATACGCACAATTTCCGCATACATATTTTCTAAAATGGTTTCATGTTCCTTATTTCTACACCTACTTTTAGTACATTCAGTAAATTCCAACGGAAAGTCTAAATGTTTCAAGAGATCATTACAATATTTGCTGTATAACTCAGTCTGTTGCAAGTCTCTGTCACCCCATGTCACTTTGTTACATTTAGGTAGTTCAGGTGCAACTTTTGGTTTTAATAAATTAAGATCACACATTACAATTAGAGGTAAATGGTCCGACCAAGACACGTCATAGAGCACACTAGCGTCTCTAATAGTGTTCCACGCTGCATCCGTCACTACGCAGTGGTCTAACCAACTAGTAGAACCATGTGCATCACTTACGTAGGTATACGTGTCCGACTCACCACCAAGCAGGCAAACGTCAGCGCACCGCCACTGTACTTCAGCCGAAAAACTCAATAGTTCCTTGCCGAATAGACTATTCGGTTGAGCATTAAAATCCCCCAGAATATAGACCGCGTCTACACCACTACTTTCTATCACTGCGTGAATCTCACTTAAACACTCGACAAATTCAACAAGATTATCCATCGACTCTGTCGGCATGTAAACCGAGAATACTAAAAGAGATTTACCGCCTACCGTTATTTTAATAGCCACAAGACGCACACTTTTGCACTGCACGAAAGACACATTTTCATAGGCGCTCTTGCGCCACATTATAGCAACTCCGCCATAGGGTCGCCCTCGTAGGATGCCCGACGACGTATCTACCGCCGATTTTCCCACGAAGTCGAACTGAGCATCTATGCTGCTCAGAAAAGGAATGTCGTGAGGCAGCAACCAGGTTTCTTGCAATGCTATTATATCAGATGTTTGACATAATAGTCTGACATAATCCACCGATCTAGTAATTGATTTACAATTAAAACTTACAAGTGTACTTGTTTTTGAATTAATATCGTTATTGATGCGATCCATTGTTGATATTTATGTGAGATCCTTCGGCTCGTTCTTTAAAGTCTATGTATCTACGAAAAGAAATTCCTTCTGGCCATAAATTGTCGTCTAAAAATAAATGCAATTTATGCCTTTGTACAAAAATTTTATAAGCATCGTAGTTTTTCTGTTTTCTCATATTTATTTTTTCAATTTGCACACTAGTTTTTGTTTTTTCCATTATGTACGTATGTATGTCGTTAGCAGACGCATTCTGATCAACGTTATTGATGAACAACGGTATTTTGATGTCAGCTGCTTTAAATTTTACAATATTATCTATGTTCGCACGACCTTGTTTTCCTATAAACCTGTCCCTCAGCCTCTTTTTCTTTTGCGCTAAGATCCACCCTTCATTTCTATCATCATCCTTCTTTGTTTCTAACTTAGATAATGTATTTATTGTTCGCGGTGATGATATTGCTAGCCGCGCCGCGGCGGCATAAGAAGTAGGTGTCCCTATCCCTTCCAAGATCTCGCTACATGCGCCGCTGAAACCCACCGCAGCCCGCGCACGCACCTTGCGCTCCCCACCTGATTCCGCGTTTGAAACCGCGGTGCCGGCCTCCACGCGCGGCATCGAGGCGCACGCGTCGACGAAGTACTCGAACGAGATGTTGTTACACGCGTCAGCTTCGTGGGAGGGAGATGGACATAGCTCCGCGTTTTTAACGGAAGCTTTTTCTACGACGATGTGAGGTAGAACCGGTGACTTGCTCCGATAATGCATATTGTTGATGTATAATTTATTTTTGCTGTGATCTATGTCGTTAGAACTGGTATGACTACTGGTGTATGAACTTTTAAGTTTTTCTAAGTCCTCTTTAACTGCATCAAACTGCTCTTTGGTGACATATGTTTCTCTATAAATCTTAAGTTCATTTTGAATTAACAGAATATCTTTTAACAGCCGGGTAGCGTCTACATGGTCAAAAGTGATCGGAGGGAGTTTCTGTAATTCGCGTGCCACAAAAATCGGTACAACTTCGGGATCTGTTTCTTTTAGCAATGTTATTATGTCATATAAATCTCTTTCATTTTTTCCTGTTCCTCTCCTCGTAACTTTACGTTTCGATGACGGCGCCGACTCAAACAGTAATTTCTTGGCTTTTGAAACCTCTTCTGTACTAAAAGAAGTTGCACAAATACGGACTAGGCTCTCCTCGTCCATCACATCAATCTTGTTTTGCACAAAGGCAAGCACTTCACTTATCACTACATTACACGCATTACATTTGACCGTAGTCGATGTCATTGTTACTCGCAAACTCTCGCGCTCGCGACGAGTACGTCCACGAGGTTAATTATTGAGATTCAATGAATTATTTAAATAAATACATTTAAATTGAAAATAAACGAAAAATTTTGATGTGTCATCCTGCCTGACAGATGACACAGCTTAGGCAGGCTATTTAGTATTAGCGCAAGGTGCGTTACGTCGCAAGCAACTTTGATACCAGTTCATAATTTATCGGTCTCCCATGGAAATATTATAAACTATCGAATTGTATTTGGTTTGTTAACGATTTTTCGAGAGTATAATCTAATGGAAATAATACCGATAGATTATAATCTAACGAAGTTCATAATTACACGGTGACAGATACATGAGATACAGGCTGATTGGTATAGTGAAAGGAGATGCAAGATCAAGAGAACACAATTTATCCGAGAAAACCCAGACGAAGCCTATTTTTGCCTCTTCCACTTTAAATAAACGGTAATAATTTAACTTCGGAAATTACATTAGAGAGAATTCGTCATGAGTTCCGAACAATTGAAGCCATTAGTGAACGGATTTCGGAAACCTTATTAGCAACTTCGGTTGAAACTTCAATTTCTCACAGAAGCTGGTATTGGTAAATCCAAGATAACTAAAAGATTTATTCCTTTTTCAAAACAGATCACTCTGCAGCCTCTACAGAGTATAAAACAAAGTCGCTTTTCGTGTCTGTGTGACGCTTTGATCTTCTAAACTACACAATCCATTTTGATGCGGTTTTCATCATGGTTTAGACTCTGACTAAATAAAAAAGCAAGACATAGCGCTGCGAACAATACAGTGACGCATGTACAAAACTACACCTCGCTCCGTGCATACACGCTCACACGCACAAACTAGTGTACACATGTTTATGAAACCGACCTCACGTCACTGTCGACAGCGCTATGTCTTGGTTTTTTATTTAGTCTCGAGGATTTAGAGTTAATTATTTGAATCCAAATTCTAGAGCATTTATTCCGTATGTCTTTGTGTGTAGCACAGAAATCTCGGTGTTTTGATGACGTGTCGGTAGTCGTCAGTAAAAAATTGCGTTAGCTAGCAATAAATAAGAAGTAAATCGATGCTTATTCACGAATTGTAGCAAGATGCAATAGATATTTTTTCTGCAATATTTACTATGCTTCTGTTCCACATAGTCCCACATTATTATTCCCTAAAAACTCATTTCAAACTCACTTTTGCTTTCACAACGAAACGAAAACCGAACACTGACAGCTAATGTGCGGATACAGAAATGATTCCGATGTTAAGTTTAAAGAAAGGTACCTACTGCAGAGTAGAATATAATAAGATCATTATATGTATATTCTACTCTGCAGTATCTTTCTATTGCCTAAAGAATGCCTAAAAGAGGCTAGTTATCTAGAAACCCAAAAGTCTGACTGTAAGTTAACTGGGTTGTGGAGGTCAGATAGGCAGTCGCTCCCTGCAAAATACTGGTAAGGATTCAGCTGCAACCGGTTAGACTGGAAGCCGACCTCTATACCCGCGGCTTCGCCCGCGTGGGTGTCGCAATATAATCCTTCCTCTTAAATCACTCTTATCTGTTGCTGAAAACTGCATTAAAATCCGTTGAGCAGTTTAAAAGATCTAAGCGAACAGACAGCGGAAGCGACTTCATTTTATACTATGTAAAGAAGAGTCTCAAACTTAGCGGAATCTTAACAAAAGCTTATCATAACTAAGTCATACCATAACTTCTTGATACACAGTTCCCGTAAAAAACATGCTGCTGTGTAATTTAATTTTCTGCAAATTCAGCATCCCTCGTAAAGGGGCTGTAAACCTTGAACAGTTTTTATGGCAACCTAGACGAGTAGGTATTAGTGTATGCGAATTATCGTAAAAAAGTTACTAAACGACCTCAGACTCAGTTAATTTTACCACTTATTACAAGAAAACGTTGTAACAGGCATGAGACATAATATTTTGTTAGAACGTGAGATTTGCGAACATTGTGTAAATCTATAAGTACTAATATTATAAAGAGGTGTATGTAGGGAGTAATCTCCGGAACTAATAATCCAATTCTAAAATTATTTTCACTGGTAGAAAGCTACATTATTCCTGAGTGCTACAACAGGTTAAAAATTATATTTATATCGTGCATATTAGCCGAACTATGACAATTTTTGTCTAGCAAGTCGGAAAGTAATATAGAATTATTTGCATTACGCTGCCTAAACAGTTGTTTAAAATTGAAAACAATGTTTGGCAACTGGTCCGTCTTAAATAATTCTACAAAAAAGTCCGCGACACTATATTTCTATCTTTTATATTTTATCTACTATACTTCTTTTATTCATTTAAAAAAGTATTGTTTCGACATACTGACGTTTGGATGATTATTTAAACAACAAAATATTAATCCTTATCAAAATAAATTATTTTATGATCCACACATCATAGAGATAAGCTTTGGCCTTTAAAGTATGTCAATTGGTCATATAGTTTCGGAGATAATATAAAATTACTAAAACGCAAAATAACTTTCATTAGAACAAGCTTATTGCGAATGTTTTATCCATTTCCCCATAGATGGCGTTGTGAAAATACCTAATTTTTCTGAATTGCGAGATTTTCCGCGGATTAATGATCCTTCTCAATTTATAGTCACCGACAATTTGTCCGCGCCGGCCGCAACGCACGCACGGCACGCAACGGATTTTGGTTTGTTTGTACGAGTATGAAGAAATGAAAATGCGGGTGGTACCGGTAGTGGATGCAGTGCTATATGAATTCATACAAAACAAACCGAAATTCGTTGAGTGCCGTGCGTGCGTTGCGGCCGGCGCGGAGCAGTGGTCGCTCACCTCGGAAGAGATTGTTTGTAGGGATCCGTACCTCAAAAGAAAAAATCGGAACCCTTATAGGATCACTTCGTTGTCCGTCTGTCGGTTTGCCAGTCTGTCAAAACCTTTTTTCTCAGGAACGCGTGGAGTTATCAAACTGGATGCAGCTGAATACCAGTATTTTACATGGAACGACTGCTTATCCGAACTCCACAAATCATTTTCTGGGTAATACGATACCTCTTGGCCAGACTGGTTGTCAGACTTTCGGGCTTCTGACGACCCGTAACGACTGTCAAAGATCCACGAATGACAGCCGGGACCAACGGCTGTCCACAAAGTGGATGCAATAGATAAATAACCAACCTGAACCATATGTGTTTCATGGGCAGGGAAAGGGTTAAAATTCAGAAAGAAGTGATTATCTTTTCCACATAAATGTGTACAAAATATGGTTCATGCTTTTGCAACTTTATTTGTAACTTTATTTCATCAGAATTACAACGTAATATACAGTTTAACGTTCCGCAAGATCTCTCTCAGGTCGTAAACTCGCTTACATCAGTAAGGACGTGGGCTCATAAGCGGCTAACAGTTAGAATTATGACATTTCTCTCCGTTACCTTACCACCACAAAAGCATTGTCAAGCACACAGCTAAATAACGTGGCGGTATAACTTACAGCTTGAGTGCACCTCGACGTTGTAACTGACGGTGTATTGGACACAAAACAACTCAATATTCTCAATAAACGTCAGTGATCCATCCAGCCAGGTGTGCTGACACGGAAATGTATGGTTTCGACATTTGAACTCAACGTGGGTTTTCATTACTAATTAAACTCGAACGTGCTTGTATGTTCACAGATCACAATTCACCTAGTTACGATGGGTTACATGGAAAGCTTAATTCAATTGTACCATTTTATCGTAACTATAAAACTGTCGGGTTCAACGTTGTCAGTTGTCACTGACAGCCTCGTCAGACGTTTAGGGCTGATTCATATATCGTACTTGGTGACTATAAATGACACACTGAGTGATATATGGAGGAGATAGCTTGGTTTGATTAACAAGGTTGACGCTTTCAAATAGTATTAGATAAGGTTTTGAAGGCGACGAACGGTGGGAGCGAACAGCATTATAACCACTGATTCACCGACTAGCGCAATGACTAAGTATTTAATGCCTTTCTTCAGTAATTGGCTTTTGTTCAGCTGTAAAACACAAGTTTTCTTCCTCCTTCCTTTCATTAGCTAAGCAATGTAAATATTTGTTCTTGTGTCAATCATTGTGATGAACACTTACTTATGTTTACTAGTTTAAATCAATTTTATTGCCACGGAAAAGACAATGGACGATCTACTTTAATTCTACCTTCACATTTTGAAAATGCACTCACTATGTGTCTGTTTACGTAACAAACAGATGGTGATTCATCAGAAATGAGAAGCTTTATGAAGCAGGACGTTACTTTTAAAACGTTCAGTTTCATAATGTTTATATTAATTGTGTCATTATGTAGATCGAATACATTAACTTAATGCTTGAAAAAGCACTGGTCAGAATGTTGGGCCACAAAAGGGATGAATGAAAAGCAATCGCATGCAGCTGAGATGAGAATGCTAAGAGGGATGTGTGGTGTTACACGAATGGATAGAATAAGAAATGAGTAATTATGAGGAAGTTTGAAAGTGGCACCGGTGACTGAAAAGCTGTGCGGAAATCGGTTGTCATGGTATAGGCATGTGAAGCGGAGGAATGAGGAAAATGTTGTGAGGAAAGTTTTGAGTATGAATGTCGATGGATATAAGAGTAGGGGAAGACTAAAGAAACGATGAATAGACTGTGTGAAAGATGACATAGCTAGAAAAGCGGTGACTACCAAGATGACGACCCCAAATAGATTGGGATAAGGGCAGGAGAATGATGATGCTTGAGCACCATCAAGTACTTATCAGCTTTGTGTTCATCATCATCACTCGCAGCCCTGTTCCACCCACTTCTGAGTATACGCCTCCTCCCTTTTGTGCCATGTTTCCCTGGTCCGTGCGAGTCTCATCCAGGTCTTCCCCAAAATCTTCTGTAGGTTATCCAGTAAACCCACCTGACCATTGGTCTGCCAACGCTCTTTCTACTGTTTCTCAGCAACCATTATGTTAGGGCTCTGTGTCACAATAGTATAATCACGTTCTAAAGAAAGGTAACCGTTCGAATTGAATAAAGATGGCATCAATTCACTACTTTCTTGCGAGTATCCAGTCTTTTACTGGAAAGTCGTGAAACCGTTTTATCACAGAATTAAAATGTAATCTTTTGTCAGACGGAGTTTCATTTGATCTGCACCTTTTATTGTATTCTCGGATTTTATGGGATAAACTGACAGTTTGTTGCGCCTTACAATAAAGTAGGACAATGCAATGAGGTAGTAAGAAATGGAGCATTTATTTGCGTATATCCGAGTTGTTCGATGTTGTAAGGTGACTTCAGCAAGATGGGCAACGACGTTGTCATTGTTACTGAGTATGTGTTTCTTGTCTATGGTGAAGGAGCATCATGTCCAGCTAGCTGCATCTTTATATTATCCTCCGAATCTGCTCCAACGACCATCAATCGCGTCTTTCGGCAGATATGGCCAGTTCGCTGCCACTTTAGCTGACTAACTGTAACAATATTTATAAGTACTAAATACTAATTAATGTGAAGACTACGTGGGTCATTGTTTTTTTTCCTTTTCTCAGTTAGTTTAAATCATATTCTGGCAGTTTGAGTAATTTATGCGACCTACCCAAATGTCCTTTCTTTGGTATTGTTAGTTGAATAGTTGAGCTCCTTAAGTTCTGAGTTGAGCTGCATGATTACTGACAAATGCGTGCACTGACTGGATAGGTCCACTCAATCTGTGTGGTTCTTTTCTCAAAAGACCATTTCATACACCAATCTACATGATCTGTCCACGATTATGTCTGGACTTTAATAGAGACTGTGACCTCTGAGTTTGTTTCGGCCTTTCTTCTCAGAGTAGTCAGATAGGAAACCTCATCGACCTCATCTAGTTTTTAAAAAAATATGAGTAACGTGTAAAAGTGTTTGTACAAACAAACCTACTTACACAAATAAAATAATTTATCTTTTACTTTGATTAGGTACATTTGAAAAGACACCTAGATATATATCCTACACTTATGCAACGACCATTTAGTGGAAGATGTTTCGATCGTATTTTCCTTGCATGCGTCTACTGAGATAGTGCGTACGTGGGACCAGTGTCTCTCTCTACATTTATGCGATTATTGGGAAAACTAAGCTTACTGCTCGGTACTCCATTTTTATCATACTCCGTGGTTGTCGTACAGTTGTCTGAATTTGATGTCAAAGTGGGCGTCGTTTTATAGTTTACTTATGTATGATTGTATGAAGTGTGGTGAATTTGTGACTGTTTTTATGACTACGCTAGTTTTGGTATTAGCTGTCGATATAGGAATTCGAAAGGCTAGCGGTATTTTTATGTTTAACTAGGTGTTGCTCGTATTTGAATCGGATTTTGTTCACAATTTCATGGGCTTTAACTTTTTTGCGCGGAACCCTAATTCTTTTTCTAAAATAAAAGCAGCCGATTCCTTATAACATCAGCTATCTACTAGTGAAAGTCCCGTCAAAATTCGTCCAGCCGTTTCGCAGATTTTCCGGAACAAACAGACAGACAAAAAACTTAAAAATAGTTTTTTTTTTGTTATAAACTGTACCGTATTAAATTTCACATGCATTTAGTAAAAGTTGTTATTTTGACATTGCGAGCAGACACTTTATTTTTATTTATTTGTATGTTGTATGTATGTCTTTCAGAATGTCTACGCTACGCTTTCCACATATTTGCTAGAGAACAAAGTTTTTAAAGTTGACAGCATTTTCCTTGATCATGATCATTCACTATACTAATGCATCGGATGGATTCCAATCAGTATTACCTTAGAGATGACTATCCACTTACACCACCAAGAATTTCATCTAGAAATATCTCAATCGATTTGTCATCCCCTTTCAAAAAGTCTGTTAATGTAAAAGCATCAGTTTATCCATCGATACCCTCATAAATCCACGTTTGACGGGAGCAATCTTACAATAAATTGAATACTGTCCGGCACATAAGCCCAGTATCCTGTAATATCTACCCGCTGTGCAAATAGCCAATTTATACATCGCCAGTTACACCTTAGTGGTGGGGCTCATGAGTCGCGAGTTCGCGGGCGAATGTCGCTGTTATCGAATAAAGTCGAAGTTATCGAATAAAGTCGATTGGTATTGCTGCGTTATCGTCTTCCTATCGGTCGGTAGTGTGCTCAAGACAGTTTGATAAGAATTGAGCTGAATTCTGTTTGAAGTTTCACTTGTTCGTTGTTATGAAGTAAGAACTTGTAATACCAATCTTTGTTGGTTTATACGGCTTTTGTTTTATCGACTGGATCAAAAATGATATTTGATGCACTCGAACGAGTAGCGGTAACTAACCACAACACAGTGACACTGCAATGGATAATTAGACATAGCGGATCACTTGGTAACGACGCAGCGGACGAACTTGCTAGGAGAGCATTCAGCACGTCTGTCTGTGGATCTGAGCCAATCGTATCCATTCCCTTCAACCAGTTACGCAGGTGGCTACAGGAGTTCACCCATACACAAGCGGAGAGTTGGTGGTCCTCGACATCAGGTTGCAGGCAGTCCAGGGAGGCCATCCCGTCCCTGGATGGTACGCTTACCAGGCGATTATTACGTCTGGACAGGAACGGGCTGCGCCTGGTGACGGGGACCATCACAGGACACTGCTCATTAAACAAACACTTCCCCACAATAGGAATAACGGACAGTCCTCTGTGCAGGGCCTGCATGGAGGCTGAGGAAACCGTTGCGCATGTGCTTTTTGAATGCACAGGCGTCACCCAGATTAGAACAGAAACTCTCGGAATACCCCGATCTTTCACAGATGTTCTTAACAAACCCGGAGATTTGATTAACTTCTGGAGGGAGGTGGGCTGGTTGGAATAAACCCCCGACGGCCGCCATGGCCCACGCACAATGGTCCACATGAAGGACTAAGTGCGAAAACCAAATCCTTTAACATAGAACATACCTATCTTTGTTGGTTCATACGGTTTTTGTTTTATCGACTGGATCAAAAATGATATTGAATAGGATATAGAAATTAATTTTGCGTCATAAAAAAAAATTGCTAGGTGTAGTCGACATTTTCTAAATGACTAGGTACCCCTAAGAAGAAATGGCGAAACAAATTCAGACAGTTTAAAGTTCAAAGTTTCTTTTAAAGTCCAGACATAATCTTTGTCAGATAAAATTTGTAAATCAGTACTACTAATAATAAAGCTGTAGAGTTTCGTTTTTTGTTTGTTTGGAAGCGCTAATCTCTGGAACTACCAATTGGATTTAAAAAAATATTTTTGCATTAGAGAGCCCAATTCTTGAGAAAGGCTATATAGGGTGACTGGTAATTAATGACCGATACTTAAACACATGATTGCGCTCATAATATCAAACCTATGGGACCAAACCTGAAATCGCGAAAAAAAAAACAGCTGCTCCCTACATTTTGACGAGTTAAGCGAACATGAATGTATGGGACAGCTGATTTTTTTTTCGCCATTTCAGGTTTGATCTCATAGTAAAAGTTGTTTGTTATCATGAGTATAATCATGTGTTTAAGTATCGGTTACTAATTACCAGTCAGTCACCCTATATATTTCATGCTAGGACCCTTAGAAGCCGAGCAAAAATAAAAAAAAGTCAGAAAGGACACTAAGTGAAAACGAAGTAATATTAGCGCAAGCAGGCGATGCTATACGACGGAGTGGGTCGGGGGAACAAGTAATTACACACGGACGAAATCGCGGGCAGAAGCTAGTATGTAAATAAATCGCAGAAATACACATCGCACAAAAAAAGTGGAATTGAATACAGTCTTGTAAGGGAAAAATAATTTGCAATAAAATGTGAAGGTGCGAAGTCTTCAGCTATTAACGTAGATTGCAGCATTTAGTTCCGCGATCGCACCTTCGGTCGTCGAAGGAGACCCTAATGTTTTATTTTAATTATTTAATTTAAAGCTGCAATTGTCTCGTAAGTGTTTGAATGAATTTATGATGCTACTGTTTGTGTCTTAAAAACTAGTTTTTACACAGTAAAAAGTAATATATTAATTAATTTAAATAGGTATTTGGTAAGTGAAATTATTATTTAAATAAATTATATTTTATGTACAAAATTTAAATATGTCTATTTATTTAAACTTAATGTATTTCTCATAATAATTGTCCTACGTTTCCGATAACCTTATATGTAACGATATCTTCAATCATCATTTTAGTTGTCTCAAAAATTTTTTTACCAGCAACAACTGTTTGATTTTGTCTTTACCCTACGGAGTCTGCTAGTCCCCGTCTATTACCCCACTAAGAGCTAATTGGTATGCATGCAAGTAATTAAACCACTTCGGTGCGGCAACACTCTCTAGATTCATAAGAGTAAAAAGTTATGCTACTTAGGTAGCAAATCCTGGGCCTTGGGAAGTGGGAAGCACGCCTGTGTGCCTTGCGATACTTTGATGGCGCCAAAGGTAGAAGAGGTAGATGGCAGTGTCTTTTGTATTATATAAAATTCAAGTCATAGGATTCATAAGTCTTCTTTTCACTTTCACTGTGTCTTGTGCTGTTTAAACTATTACCCATTTGACCCATTTCTATCCATACTGATTTTTAACCGACTTCAAAAAGGAGGAGGTTCTCAATTCGTCGGAACCTTTTTTTTTTTTTATGTACGTTCCCCGATTACTCGAAGATGGCTAGACCGATTTGGTTTTTTTTGTTTTATTCGAGAGGGTATACATCACAAATGGTCCCATATAAAATTGATTAACTTTGCTTTGGTAGTTAATGAGTTAGCTTCAATAATACGTATTTTTTCCCCACTTTTATATGGATGATGTTCTAGTTTGTTTTGCAGGTAGTGGTATTAGAATTTGTGTGGGGTAGGTACCACAACTAAAAAGTGAAAAATAAAAACTTTTTTACAAAAAAATACAACCGACTTCCAAAAACAACACTACAACGTGAAAAATAACTTTAATTTCGGAAGTCGGTGGAAAAAAACCAAAATACATTTAACTAGACACCGACTTCCGAAAATTAAAGTTATTTTTCACTTTGTAGTGTTGTTTTTGGAAGTCGGTTGTATTTTTTTGTAAAAAAGTTTTGTAGTTTAAACTGATGAGTTTTCCTATAATAATAACATCATGTTTTACATTCAAATTCAGAATCCTTTCTATGTCCAGATCCATAGAGTCTTCTGGTTCATAATCCATCTTAAGAACCTCATTCTCACACAAATAACACATCCAGCCAGACAACAGTAGTGCCTCATTGTTATAACAAGATTGACTGGCCATTACCTGTAAATACTAGGTCAATCTGCGAACACTCGAATGGGTAACAAATAAGATTCGCAGCTCAGTTTATAGCTTTGCATTATTTAAACAGCATCGGCGTTTGTGAAGATTATAAGTGGGAGATAAATCTTCGATTTAAGCTCTCGAGTCACAATAGATTTCTAGGCAATAAAAATGGAGTTGGTAATGAGAAATGCGGACTTGACTCTTGTACTGATTTTAATTGGATGGAGTAAATGATATCTTCTATTTAACCCCTAGGAGATGAATTTTCAAAAATCCTTATGTACTTAGTGCTCATCTTCGTTAATATAAGGAACTCTTGCGCATAATTTCATGCTTCTAGAGCCAGCGGTGCGGTGTGTGCTGTCTGTTGAATGAATAATTTAAGGTTTCCTAATTTTAGAAAACCTTATGAATATATCCCTAACCTACCCACCTACCTACCTATCCTTCTTATTTTCATTTCGATTGAAAAATATTTGTACCTAATCTTTGAAAAGCTTGTTTCATATATTAAAGAATTCAGTTTTCGCACAATATATTTTGATGACAAAAAATCTGAAAAATTGAACGATGTATTGGACAAAGACAGGGATAGAAAGAGAGAGAGAGATAAAAAACAACAAAAATAATTTATCCTCTCATAAATTCTCTATCCTCCAAATAAAATTTCAAATCCCAACACATTACTCCAAATAAATCAGATGAAACGAGTCCCGATTCTGATATCAATATCGTGTAGGCAACAGTTAGAGGACAGCTTTATAGAAAGCAGTTAGCTATACAAAATGGGTCCGATAGTGCAGCGGGTGCAAGAATCCAGTCACAGTCGGTGTTGCCAGCATCCGCTCACAAATCACTCGCCGCTTAATTGAACACCGACCGGTCTGGTCACGCGACTCTATTGTCAATGGTGACGATTATGAAGGTTTGAAGATTCTGTTACACGTCATTTTAGATGTAAAATATGTAAGTAAAAAGAATGACTGTACAGAACAGGTAACAAAGATGTAAAAGATGGAGGAGGGAATGGTAAACAAGCAATGTAAGTTATAAATTAAAGGCCATCTGTGTCTAATGTAAATTTATTCAAATTAATGGCAAATATCAATACATTTAATATCCAAGATGAGCCATTAATCCGAAGGAATTTCTCTGAACCATCACTGAATTCAAACCTAACGTCAACGTAAAGGAATATACTATAATATGTCATTCCGTACGTGAAGTGTTATTGTCCCGACTACTTATGGGCTTTGTAGCTCGTTTCACTTCTCTGTGGCCAATTTATTGCTCCTACATCGAATAACATCGTCTGTTTATGTAAATGAGGACCATCTACAGTGTTTAGAATCTCCACCGTCGTATTAGAATTAGGTTCCCTATTAACAGTAAAACTTGCTAGTTTCCCTCAATCAAGATAGAAGTTCTGTTTGGGAATGTCTTTGAAGAAAGCTGTTTAGTAAGATTGTGGGTAGTTTAGCTATTTATTGGTCGCTTCAATTGGTTTCGGAGAATTTGCCCGGCTATCAGGTATAAGAGTGCAATTTGCACCGTTAAAATGGCTGAGGCAGTAGTTTAATTGGTTTTTAAAAGTGACACCAGATAAATTGCCTTCGTTTTTCTTTCTTCCTTATTAAGCATACCGATCTGAAGATGTAAGAAAAATGCAAGTTGGCTTGTAGAACTTCCATATTTTTGATAACCGGTTGGTATGAAAAAAAGTCCAATGAGATAAGAATTCCGCGCGGCCTAGAGTCTTGTAATAAGTTTTATTTGTTTCTAAACAAATGCTACGTATTTTACTCGTCATTTGACACGGTTACTATTTTACTATATTCAGGTGAAGTGGTTCCGTGGTGGGTGAGACAAGAGTTTCACCGCGTGGGCTGCCACTTTACGTACGTCTCAGAGTCTCGGACGCATTAACGATTTGTGAGTGAACTATGTCACTGTTACAAACACGTCCCGACATCTAAATCTTGGAAAACGTTTAGTAGACCAGAAATGGAGCACGTCCTTGATTGGCTGTCGTTTTGCGGCTCACTTCGACTTCAAATTGTTTAGCAAAGTATGTCGAGTTATTTTGGAATGCAATGCTGTGGGGGAAATGTTTTTCGTAAGCTCTTTGTAGGGTAGGAATTAAGGGTTAACTCATTTAAATCGCAAAGGTCTTTACATATAATATATATTTTTAGGCTGCGTTGGCAGGCGGTAGATGATGTTTTAGAAAAATATAACATTGTTATGAACAGATTTGTAAATAATTAAACGCCAACATGACGCAATGTTCTAAAATTCAGTCTTACTATTAGGAACTTAGGTATAGTTGTTCTTCAGTGGTTAAACAATCGAACTAATGAATGGAAGTTATAAACCGTGTAACAAAGAGGCAATATCGTTTTGACTCACAAGATCGCTTCACCAAGAAAAATGTGCAAATTTCACGTAACATCGGTGGTATTCGACGCAAACTGAACCTGATTTTTCGTACAATCGGTTCTAGAGGAAGATTTTATCTTTATAGGGCAATGAATGATAAAATCACTTTATTTCATAAGCTCACCTAGAGCGTTTAATAATTTTATCCATTGTGGTGGCGATAACCCGGCAAGTTGGCCCGTTGGCGCAGATACCTCCATGCTCCCGTGATATACGAGGCACTCTGCGACAGTTCCGACCAGGGTTACCGAGTTTTGTTATTAAGGGTTACCGTAGTAAAGGTTGCCAAGATTGCGATAGTTTATCAAGTTATTAACCGACTTCAAAAAGGAGGAGGTTCTCAATTCGTCGGCACCTTTTTTTTATGTATGTTCCCCGATTACTCGAAGATGGCTGGACCGATAAGGATTTTTTTTTTTTTGTTTGAAAGGGTATACTTCCCAGGTGGTCCCATGATCATCAAGTCAGGATCTGATGATGGGATCCTGGCGAAATAGAGAGAACTCTTCCAATTTTATAAGCACACTTGAAGCGATTTGGATAGTTTTTGGAATAGTACTTTCTTGGAGTGGTCCCATTTCAATTTGGTGAAGATCTGATGAAGAACTTCTGAGATAGGCAACGGAACTTCTCAATAAATGATAGCAAATGGACTGGGATTGCTGAAATCTTATGTCTGTTTGTTGTTTACACCAGTTCATAACATAACATCACGCCAGTACGCTGTGAAGGGGTAAGCACATGTGAACCACTAAAAAGTGAAAAATAAAAACTTTTTTACAAAAAAATACAACCGACTTCCAAAAACAACACTACAAAGTGAAAAATAACTTTAATTTCGGAAGTCGGTGGCAAAAAATGAAACTAAAAAGAAACCAAAGACACCGACTTCCGAAATTAAAGTTATTTTTCACTTTGTTGTGTTGTTTTTGGAAGTCGGTTGTATTTTTTTGTAAAAAAGTTTTTTTACTTTTAAATTCTGGAAAATCCCGAAGGTTGCTTGCTGTAAATAATCAGTTGTTTTGAACTGCATTTCATGTCATGTGCTCGTGTTCAACGATAAGTATTGGCACGTTTTTTTATTTAAATACCTAATAACTGTCGACCTCTGATGATAATAAGCATTGTAGAAGTTATCTCTACAGTTTCATAGGCATTCTAGAATCAATGACGTCAATACATGTTTATTTTTTGTGTAGAATTTTACGTTTCATGACTTTGTTACCAATCGAGCTTCTTTTTTTTTTGATACTGACCTATTGGAGTTAGCTCCGGAAAGCTTTGGCGGGGCCTGAAGGGCCTCTCGCCGTGTTAATGTTAATAGGACTCGAACCTAGGCTTAGGACGGTGCTGGTTACTGAGCAAGTGAGGACTTGTAGCATCTGTTTATAATTGGTTGCACCGCGCGGGCGGGTGGGGACAAGGGTCGAGGGGTATCAATTAACAAAAGTAATATTAGAGCAGTTTCTTATACTAAAATAGAACGTGCAAACGCACCTTAAACACTAATCCCTAATTGCAGTCCCATCATCAAAGGCATGTGTTACATGAAAATGACGTAACACTTTAAAGGCAACTTTAGTCCCCCCCTTCCCCCCTCGCGTCTGTGACACTCCTATCCTATGTCTCGGCACTTGATTTTATGAACTAGCACTCTCTTTTGTAATTTGAATATATCTCTGATGGAGGGAAGTGCTTTAAACACTTAGCCTGCGAAACTTTGCATCATTAATTTGGTAGACTGATGACATTTAGCGTTATAGGCGAGTCTTTTATTATTGAGAAACTGGTATTGTTTGAAGATAATGCAATGATAGACGACTTGATGATGGGTTTAATCCGATTACTACTAATTTCCCATTATATTGCCTAAATAATAATGGATATTTCTCTGAAAGGAAATGAACGTAAACGAAGCAAAAGACGTTACCTATGTAAGGATCGTAGCATGTGGCGTTGTAGTTTCTGCTGTAATCCCACCCTCCCCTCCCCATGGGAAAAAGGCGTGAGTTCTTGTATCTTATGTGCATGAAAAGGCTTGAAATTACGGGTAAAGTAAAGAAAAAGACCTTATTTTCATAAGTATAGTGCAGAACTTCAGGCTTGGCCTTAAGGCCAAGCTGTGGCCAGAACTGACTGGCCAGACTGGCTGTGGTGTGTGGTGAAAGCCATGTGAAATAAAATGAGGAAATGTACTTACTTACATTGAGCGGAATTCGAAAATATTACTCGTAGCTCGGCGTAATTTCGAAATAAGTATAAGGCCATCATTGTTTTAATGGAAATTAAAATGTCATTGAAATGGATGTTGTACGAATCGGTTTATTGGTAAGTTATTAAAATAAAATACAATCTGAAAATCAGAATCGTTTGAAAATATCACGTTTTCTCTAGGTAATCAAATTGCTAATTGACTGGCGGAGTTACTAGAAATTCAAGTTCTTACTTTATATAATTATTTCATGGAAATAAGAAATCATTCAAGTTCGAATGTACTTTTAAAATGCTTGTTTCTATCGTCGCTATGTCAACGTCAACTGCAAGTGACAAGTGACAGCTGTCATATTTCCCGCGCAAATGTAAACAACTAAACATGACCGCTTATCTATGTCATTACGTTTTCCAACGTGCCTAAATATTGGTTTATACTTATTTATAATCTAATCCTATGAGGGCAAGCCACGTGGTTTATCAAAATATTTGAAGTAAGTTCTGTAAACAACGCAAGTAGGTACGTATCTACTAACTTTTCACTTATTTACACCAGTGATGTTACTAAGTAATTACAATGAATAATTGAGTAGATACATTTTTGACCTACTTATTTTTTTAAACTGATGGCGACCCCAATCCTACCTATCACTCGTATTAAAAATGTGAACGGATTTGGATGAAATTTGGCACATAGGTAGACCATGACCTGGATTAGGACATGGATACTTTTATCCCGGTAGTACGTCCCCGTGGGATAATTTATGACCACCACGCGGACGAAGCCGCGGGCAAAAGCTTGTAATCTATAATTTGAACAACTGACGTATATGGTACCTAATGTATATATGATCCCTATTTCCCTCGGTCACGCCATGAACGGCTTGACCGATTTGATTTTATTTTTAACCGACTTCAAAAAGGAGGAGGTTCTCGATTCGTCGGAACCTTTTTTTTTTTTTAATTTTTTTTTTATGTATGTTCCCCGATTACTCGAAGATGGCTGGACCGATTTGGATTTTTTTTGTTTTGTTCGAGAGTGTATACATCACAGTTGGTCCCATATAAAATTGATTAACTTTGCTTCGGTAGTTTTTGAGTTAGCTTCAATAATACGTATTTTTTCCCCACTTTTATATGGATGATGTTCTAGTTTGTTTTGCAGGTAGTGGGTATTTGAATTTGTGTGGGGTAGGTACACAACTAAAAAGTGAAAAATAAAAACTTTTTTACAAAAAAATACAACCGACTTCCAAAAACAACACTACAAAGTGAAAAATAACTTTAATTTCGGAAGTCGGTGGCAAAAAACGAAAATACATTTAACTAGACACCGACTTCCGAAATTAAAGTTATTTTTCACTTTGTAGTGTTGTTTTTGGAAGTCGGTTGTATTTTTTTGTAAAAAAGTTTTTGTTTTATTCGTTTTTAATGGGGTGGTTTAAAAGAAAAAAAAAAATTGACAGGACAACGCGTCTGGCGGGTCAGCTTAGTTACCAATAAAACTTTTATGTCCACCATAAATCCCATATAAGTATTATCTTATAGCTTAGCTTCCTTAATAAATATTGCTTAGCTTCCTTAATAAATAGTACAGCTAGACAGCAATCAGTCAGTGTAAGTTTCAATATTTAAACAGAAATTTTCCCTTGATCAACTGTTTATACTCGGCTCAAAGCCACATAATTGATATAAAGTGTGATAAATTTCTCCACTGCAATAACCACAAATTATGATTAAAGTGATCTGAGAAAATGATTTCACTTTCATGTTGATATCCGCGTCAATAGCAGATGTTATAAGGCTCAGAGACTCGAGACTAAATAAAAAACCAAGACATATTAGTAAGTAGCGCTGTCAACAGTGACGTGAGGCCGGTTTCGTAAACATGTGTGCACTGCGAGGTATAGTTTTTTTAGTTGTAGTTAGGTTTGAATGCACAGGTTAAGTAATAACAGCCGTACGGGTTGATCCATCAGGTTAAGCTACGCTTGCCGGGGTTGGTCCGTGGATGGGTGTCCATCTTTACATACCGAGACTCCTCCGTGCCTCGGAAAGCACGTTAAGCCGTTGGTCCCGGCTGTCATTCGTGGATCTTTGACAGTCGTTACGGGTCGTCAGAAGCCCGAAAGTCTGACAACCAGTTACCGAGGGGTATCGAATTACCCAGTTACTGGGTTGTGGAGGTCAGATAGGCAGTCGCTCCTACATAGTCGATAAAATACTGGTATTCAGTTGCATCTGGTTAGACTGGAAGCCGACCCCAACAAAGTTGGGAAAAGGCTAGGCAGATTGATTGTGTATGAACAGAGCGAGGTGTAGTTTTGAGCATGGTTCAATGTATTGTTAGCAGCGCTATGTCTTGATTTTTTATTTAGTCCGAGTTCTATAGATAATTAAGATTATATCTTCTTCTTCTTCTTTCTCGGCTTATTTCCCAGTTTACTTGGGGTCAGCATTCGATCTGCGCCACACCGTACGGTTGCGGGTTGTCTCTACAGTTGTGTTACACTTATCATGTCATTTTTAGGGTTCCTACCCAAAGGGTAAAACGGGACCCTATTACTAAAACTCTGCCGTCCGTCCGACTGTCTGTCCGTCTGTCACCAGGCTGTATCTCATGAACCGTGATAGTTAGACAGTTGAAATTTTCACAGATGATGTGTTTACTAAAAAACGGAATAAAATAAATATTTAAGGTGGCTCCCATACAACAAACGTGATTTTTTTACCGTTTTTATAGATAATACGTACGGAACCCTTCGTGAGCGAGTCCGACTCGCACTTGGCCGGTTTTTTTATTGTTCGTAGCCAAGTCATTGATGGTCGTCCACGGCCTCTTTTTCCTTCTTCTATATTCTTGACTCTTTTGGTCATTTGGCCATCATCTCGCCTCATCACATGTCCGTACCAGCGCATGCGATTTCGGGTTTAGCAATATAGCCAGATCTATAATTTATGACTAAAATGATTTTGCCATATAATATATTAAGATTGACCTTGCTTTACTTAACCTCCCTGTATAACAAAAAATCACAAAAAAACAATAAACAAAACAACAACAAACAATAAACAATCACACTTCACATACACACCTCCCTACACACACACTACACTCATAAACACATCCCTATTTACACAAACACAATCTTTCACTCCATCTGCTGTGTTAACAACCACTGTAAACTAACAGTAAAGTCACGGTTGTATTTTATAAATTGAAACTGTAAAATCTCCGACTCCTAAGATACAGGTCTGCGTACCTAGTTTAGGAGCACGGAAAGCTGACTATAATTTTAAACTTGGTAGTACAACCTACTGTTTCCATATGCCATGTACTGTGTTGTTGTTTAAAAAATATATCATTGATTCATTCAGGAATATATCATTGATTCATTCATTCAGGAACATGAGCAAAATTACCCTAGTTAAAAAATCATCAGTTAAACGGTTTAAACCCCAAAATTCTTCGTAAAAAAATCCAAAATTCCCGAGTCCGTTACATGATGCAAGTACTTTAGGTCCTCTGATAAGGGATAGGTACCTACGCTGAAGTGTAGTCACACGCCCGTCAAAGCGATAACTGCTCTCGTGATGTATTTTGTACCTGCCTGATAACAGGGCATTGAACTATTGCCGATAAACTTTTAACGCTTTCGGTAAACGGAATTCTTGATACATTTTAGTGGCGAAGTCTCGAGAATTAGAAAATAAAAATACTATTTCTGAAATAGAAATCCCCGCTTAAATCTAGTTTCACCATACCATGTTAGTTAGTTTAATCTTCTGTTAAATTGTTAACGGGGCAGCGCTAATCCATGATTAAATGACTGGTGTAACGTAAATACTATTAACATCCATGTTTATTTTAATGAATGATTTAATAAAAAAATATTATTTATTATTATTTTTATTTTATTTTTTTTTTATTTTTGATTATTTTTAATTTTTTTTTTTAAATTTTGTTATACCTACCTACTTTTTTATTTTCTTTGTTATTTTACTTTTGGTATTTTAATATTTTTTTGTTTGCTGCATGCATCCCTTACTTTTATTGTATTAATTAAGCATATATGTATAATGAGAAAGCGCCTTGACTTCCATAATACAAGTCCTACTTAGTTTGGAAGTCAAGAGTTCATTTCCGTGTACGTTTTTTAATATGCAATAAACTTCTTTTTTTTTTTATTAGATTACTATTGTCCGATTATGAACAGTTTGGTGAAATTGGCCCTTAAGTCCTAGACAATTTTAACGCTGCCGACGTGGATGAGTTCTGCGGGGTAATTGCGCAACACACTTAAAGCAGCTCATTTTGACAGTACAACAACATTCATTGCGTTACTTACGTTGTTGAGAAGACACATTTTCCGAACATATGAAGCAATGGATTACCAATATCCTTCAAAATCATTCAGATTAAAGTGTGTTATGTAATTAGGGTGCTACCACAGATTAATTAGTGGTGCTACTCGAAACATAAAAGATATGTGGAGTCGTCGATATGATGATGAAGAAGTGCTGGACACAATAATGATGCTCCGTTTTCCATATCCAGTGTACGAAAGGTCGATCTTCAGGTCCTCTATATGAATATTAATCCTATACCATTAAATGAGCAATATTTGTTTATATTTATACTAGCTGCGTCCCGCGGTTTCACCCGCGTAGACCGGGATAAAAAAGTAGCCTATGTGTTAATCCAGAGTATAAGCTATCTACATACCAAATTTCATCCAAATCGGTCCAGCCGTTTGAGCGTGAAGAAGTAACAAACATACACACACACACACACACACACTCTCACAAACTTTCGCCTTTATAATATTAGTGTGATATACAGTGTCAATCTGCCTAGCCTTTTCCCAACTATGTTGGGGTCGTCTTCCAGTCTAACTGGATGCAGCTGACTGAATACCATTATTTTACATGGAGCGACTGCCTACTGCCTGCGATACCCCTTGGTAAGACTGATTGTCAGACTTTCAGGCTTCTGACGACCCGTTACGACTGTCAAAGATCCACGAATAACAGCCGGGACCAACGGCTTAACGTGCTTTCCGAGGCACGGAGGAGTCTCGGTATGTAAAGATGGTCACCCATCCACGGACCAACCCCGGCAAGCGTAGCTTAACCTGATGGATCGACCCGTGCGGCTGTTATTACTTAGCCACGAGCTCCTCCTGTGATATACAGTGTGTCCCGTAATTAATGGGTAACCGTAATTAATAGTGTACTATAGGTACACCTCTGCCTAACCTTTACAGGCGTGATGCTAGCTATGTTATGTAAGTATCTAAAATTGAAGAGAGAACTACAAACATGTTTTGCATTGATTCTTTGATTTATACTAATATCATAATGAAAATAAAAAAAAAAAAACATAATAGTGATATAAATAATTTCAAATGTTTGCATGCCGATTGGTAAAATGAGCTAAATGTAATCTTAATAACTATTATGTAACCATATTTGCGAAATAAAATTATATTCTATTCTAATGACTAAATTAACATAATCCAATCAAATCAAATGATTTAAGTACAGTAATATTTTCATCATAATTATAAGAAAGCACATTGACCAATTTACCTCTGCTACAGCGATTTTAATTCTGTTTGCCCAATTACTTAGCTTAAAAGCTTTATTTAATATCTTTTTAATAGACCACCTTGGAAATAATGATAAATGAGTTTGGTTTAAAAAGTCACAAATAAACGATTAAATTACTGTATGTGCTTGATAACCCGGACCAAATTATTATTTAGACACATAACATAACATCATGTCTTGTTTCCACAAAGGGTTGGGCAGAGGTGTACCTAAAACCGTGTCTCCTGCGCGTATTTTTGCGAAACATTACACAAAAACATCGAAACAAAGAGGCGTGGCCATACACATTTGTGTATGCAAACACGATGTTTTTGTTTTCCGAGCTGCATGGAAAACATTCCCCGCGCGGTGGAAGAGGGGAAGGGTTTGTGTAATTTTCAACTGCCACGCTCACCGCGCAAATCTTTTGTCAAACTAACAGGACGTTTTCCTCGTCGGAACTAACATCTACATAAAATGTAATTTACTGACATCTACAGAAAATGTGTAACTAAGAATATTTGAAGACGCAGGAGACCGCTTGTGTATGAAAATAAATATTTATTTGTAAGGTTTTTTGTGTAATGTTTCGCAAAACGACGTGCAGGAGACACGGCTTTAAGTAGATAAACCCACATTTCGCCTGCCTGTTATGTTAAGTCACATGTAATTGGGGGCGAGCCTGTTGCCATCAACCGGGCACAAATCCAGACTCCGGGCTGCTACTGAGAAATTTCAGATGGGAAAACCTTATAACAGTTTGTTCGACCTGGAAATCGAACCCAGGACCTTATGCTCAGCAGTAGCGCTCACGACCACTAGACCAAGGAGACATTATGTTTAGACACTTCTGCTTTAAAATTACTGCTATGTATCTCTGTGATAATTTTGGGTTAGAAGTTTTGAAACTATTAGTAATATTGTAAAGCAGGTTTACAGCAGGTGATAGTAAAAGGTACTGCTTGTTCATATTTATGGGATAGTTATGGGAGTTTACGGGAATAAAGATAACTGTTATAAGTTGGTCAAATTTTTTTAATGTCAATTTTAGTTAATTTCCGTTGAATTTTGTGTAGAAGTAAACAAATTATTTAACAGGTCTTTACGGTGTAGTCGGAAGCACAAGTCTGACAACCAGTCTTACCAAAGGGTATCGTGTTACCCAGTAACTGGGTTGTGGAGGTCAAATGGCAGTCCATCCATCTAAAATACTTACTGGTATTCAGCTGCATCCGGTTAGACTGGAAGCCGCCCCCAATAACAAAAGGCTAAAAAACAGATTGATTTTTGGGTAATAATTATTACAGTAAATGGACCAATTTCATTTTTATTTGACATTCTCTAAAAGGCCTGGGGTACACAAAGGCCTCAAAATAACAAACTACCGCGCTTCTTGCTAACGAAAGTCAATAAATCTGAGATGCTTCTCAATAAATAAAACATCAGCAAATACTAGTTTCTGCTACCGGTTCGATACGAAATTAATCATATGAACGGCAGATGTGTCCGCCTCTAAACTCTGATTATAATTACACTAGTTGGTAACACCGCAATTACACAATCGTGTATTGATCATCGAAACTAGGGGCTGTTGATAGCGTATTAATTTGTTGCTTTCGTTATTAATTATAGCTTGTCGGTTACTGATATTTGTGGATTAATTTAGCGGTTTGAAAATTAAGGCGCCGACTGACTACGATTTTAAACGACACACACCCGCATAATCTATTGTCACCATTAGCTGGCTTGAATAATATAATAAGGTTGAAAATTGAAAATAATATTTATGTTGCCGAGATGTGACTAAGCTGCGAATGTGCATTTATTTTCCGGGTTTTCTTTAGATTATACAGAACATATGGGTCTCCCTTGAATTATTACTTAGCAAAAAATCTCTTCACAAATAATTGTAACGCAAACCTAATGTTTAGCAAGTGAACGTTTAAACAATAACTTGTTTACCAACTAGTACTTTTACCAATTTTTATGTAGTCAAATATTTCAGTTGGAATAACACATTTTACGCAAAATAATTAACCTAATCTAAATAATTCAGTTCCGGGTAACCTACTAAAAACAATCTCTTTTTTCTATTAATGCAAGTCGTTTCTGGCACTCGCCGGCCGCTCCCGCGGCAGCGCTCGCTTCGCTCGCTCGGCTCGTGCGTAGGAGGTCATAGTTCTATACTTGGTAATATTTTGCCAAGTAAAAATTTGACCAAAAGAAAATATGCGTACTAAAATCATTCGAAACATTGCAATGGTATAAAAAAAGGTTGCTAAAATTTGTTTGGGTAATGAAATTTTGTCAAAATCTTTTCGGCAAAACGGCAGGCACCCAGAATATATACAATAAATTGTATAATTGTCAGGTTAAAGTTTAAAAAAAAATGCTAATTCTATTATCGCTGAAAATACAGAGATGTCCGACGCCAAAGTTTATTTTTGTGGAGCAACTTTCAAATTTTTCATTGGGAATATAAAACTATTTTTTACTATTCTATTTGGTTAAATTTTTTCTTTAAACCCTTCTTCTGTCCACTGTATTTTTTGCCTCGGATAGTTTCATTGCGTTACGTCATACTCGACAATCCAAGAAACCAATTTTTGTGAATATTGAGCAAATACCGCGCCTAAAGTAATTTTTTTGTTCCGTTTGAAATTAAAATGTACTGTTTGTTTTTATTGGAATGAGGGTTTTCTGAAATGACATTCACTAGGTGGCAGCACTGAGACGTCACCTCCGGGCACCTGTCAAAAGTGTCAAAGCGCCTATAATTTCTTTAGTCGTGACTGAATGATGAACGAATGAATGAAACGAATGATGAACTTCACCATATTATTATGTTTTATAGTCATTGTCGGAATAGAAGACCTTTTGTCAAACTGATGGCGTGTATTTTCCTGAAAACCTCTATTGGTTCTTCTATTTTGGGTTATTGTATGGTTGACTGCACTTAATACAACAGTAATTAATATTCTGAAACGCTCCGTAGTTCATATTTTTCTTGTGTAAGGAAAAACATTCCAACTTTCCCAGCTTCAAGCGACCACAATACTTTAGTACCAGTAGAGAGAATAAATTACTTTCAGAACATCGTTTCCCCAGATCCAAAGAGAATAGAAAATTCTCGCTTACAAATTAATCTTCCGCAAAAACTCGGCTAGGAAGAATGCGTCCACCCTAACCTAACCCTATAAAACGCAGGCGGGTCATATCTACCCGGGGCACGCGACGATAAATCAGAATTTAATAACGCGTTACGCTGCACTAATACCCAATGCAACTTATTTATACATGTAACACTATTTATTTTTACGCATGTGTGAATGTAAATAAGCTTGGTTTATTAAGGGTGAATTTCACCAATGAAGCTAAACGCGATCGCCTAAACCTCGTTCAAGAGCTGTCAGTATCACTCTTCAGTTGTATTGGTGAAACTCAACCTAAGTCTTGGTATAACGGACCACCATTTTACTTGGCTTTTAATGAATTTGAAATCTGAACCGCAACCGAGTACCTACTAATAATTAAGTTTCTACTTTCTTTTGTTGGATAGTTCATAAATCATTCATCGTTAAGATACTCGATATTGCTGTAACTCTCGTCAAACTTTATTGGTGATGTTAAATCCATTTGTTAGCTTACTATATTATAATGTTGAAGTCCCTTATATCAAAGGCTTTTCAGCCTTTCTCACGATTGTTAAAGTTAATGTACGAATCTTATTTCATAGAAACGTTCAAAGGTACTGCATACAAGGCAATTTGTAAAATGAAAATTAGCATGAACAAGACTGCGAAGGTGCTTCAGACAAATAGTTGTTCCCGCGTTCTCGAGACGATGCCCGTTTCAAGTGCACCGGTGGGTACGTATTTATTATGCTAATGAACGTCTGACTTCAGTGCTTTTGCCAGATTCTCTCAATTGTTACTCGATGTTTTGTATTTTCTTTTGTCATTCGCTGAATTGATTAAGATTTTAATTTTGATGGCATTAACAACCAACCCAATTAACAAATCTCATTGTTTTCTCCCAAATCTCGTTTGTGTAGGTAGGTTGTTGCGAAGAAAACCGAAATGTTTTCTCCACTTAACAAATGATGATGTCGATACACGTAAAATAGTGAAGCACTTATAGCGACATCATTATTCTTCAAAAGAAATGACCCCTGAAGCGTTTACACATGAAAGAAAAATTTACCCTACACACACACACACACACACAAGTATATTATGGCCTCCGTAAGACGTAACAACTCCATTCGAATTTGTCTGAGAAGAAAAATTGTAAGCACCTGCAACTAAATGCATTCGAGGAGGGTTGTTGGGGCTCCGTTTGAAGTGCGCTCATTTCACACGCGTCTGGGGGGTTGACATGTCGTATCATTACGGACATGTGTCGAGGGTGGCAAGTTTGTGCGGATAATTCGGATGTTTTGAGTGCCTCGCGGATCTTTGTGCCGCAGCGCGCACTGTGAGGGTTAAATTGCTCGCAGCTGTGGAAAACCATTGTCAGTATTATTATGTTCAATTTAATTGACTCGGGTTTATGTTTTTGTCCATTATTTTTAGACATGACCTTGTACTAATTGATGTCATGCATGATGCAAGTCATTTATACTACACCAAGTTCAGGAGTACATTCATTTTTATTATTAACCGACTTTAAAAAGGAGGAGGTTCTCAATTCGTCGGAACCTGTTTTTTTTTTATGTATGTTCCCCGATTACTCGATGATGGCTGGACCGATTTGGATTTTTTTTTGTTTTATTCGAGAGGGTCATCACAGTTGGTCCCATATAAAATTGATTAACTTTGCTTTGGTAGTTTTTGAGTTAGCTTCAATAATACGTATTTTTTCCCCACTTTTATATGGATGATGTTTGTTTGTTATGTTTGATAGTTTGTTTTGCAGATAGATTAGAATTTGTGTGGGGTAGGTTCCACAACTAAAAAGTGAAAAATAAAAACTTTTTTACAAAAAAATACAACCGACTTCCAACAACTACAAAGTGAAAAATAACTTTAATTTCGGAAGTCGGTGGCAAAAAACGAAAATACATTTAACTAGACACCGACTTCCGAAATTAAAGTTATTTTTCACTTTGTAGTTGTTTTTGGAAGTCGGTTGTATTTTTTTTTTGTCATAACAAGTTATTATAAAAGTCCGATATTTTACTAACAAATTGACAGGTCTTCTCTAACGCCCGGTTTTTAAAGAATCCTTAAACGGAGTTTAAACTCTTAATAGCTATTGATTCGAAAAATTATCTATTGAAACGAATTCCTTCCTTATGCTCGGTTTTTGAGGTCAAACCCTCAAAAGTAATTCACTCGACTTTAAGCTAAATTCTTCCTCAACGAAGTGTTCAGAATCACGTTATCGAACCAACAAACACGATCGAATGGATAAACTCCGTTTAAATCTCAGAAATTGGGCATAAAACGAACGTTCTATGTTCTGATTAAGTAACGAATTATAATATTATAGTAACTATTAAACCAATCAAAGCCAGTGTCACTGATGACAGACTGATGACTGATGATGTGAGTCTGAACTCACAACACAAAATTCTACTCACGATTAACGATAATCAAGTGATTGAACAACATTATCTTCAGCGCGCTAAAATAATTAAACTCGCTAATATCTTTAGACAAAGAGTTTATCCAACGAATTAATATGACATTAAGCTAAAAGTTGGCTCGGTTGTTTGTTACGGTAATGACGGTGCAAGTTAGCAGGAAACTCAATGCCGCAGTTTTCCCCAGGCAGTGTTCTGTCGGTGTTGTCGACCAGACGGGCCCGACTAAATTGTTTCCAACATTCAAACGATCAACTTTTGCATACGTTCTTATCCTACACATGTTTACTGCGGATTCCTTTTGTCTGCAACAGCGAAGCTCGGAATTCAAGTTCCTGTTTTTATTTTTCGTTTGATCGAAGTTCATAAAATTTCGTCTTTATAGCTTAGCAGGATGCAGTGTACGAATATTTTTGCAGCGACCGAAAATGAGAATGAAGTTCAATTGAAGACAATTGGGGACAAACATTATTTTTATCAATCATTTTATATATTATGTTCCACACTATAAGTGACAAATGATCTTGTTTTGTGAAGTGTGTCATCATTTATATCAGACACTATACATAAAGAAATCTACTAACAATAAAAATATCTTCAATAAAATCAATTCCCGCTAAAAGCAAAATAAATAAAAATTGTATTACATAAATAAAAACGTATCACAATACCATACAAACAAAAGAATTTTATCTGAAACACCTGAAACAGTAACACTCGTCAAGAGCCAATAAAAAAACTACAAAATCAAAACATCAATATTAAATTTCACAGTTCCACTAAGAGTTCTATTACTGCGATCCCTTTTTTCGTAACACACACGGATCCCGAATCCTTTTTTATCTCCCTCGAATAACGGACAATGGACTGCACAAATACGAGCGAACAGCCATCCTACCGTCAGTGCACATGTGACGAATGACTAGGGTGCTGTGTGCTCGAAAGTCCTGGGCTGGGGTCCTCACGCACCCCACACTAAGTAGTCTCTTCTTATTGTTATTTACTTTTCCCCACTCGAAACACGTCACTAAAGTGTTTGTTTTTCCCGTTTGTTTTGATTTAAAGTATTGCGAGATGTGTATTATTTCGAGAACATGCGGAAATACGGTAGAAATCATGTAAATAACTGTAATATAATAACTGTCGGGTTAACTACGCTTGCCGAGGTTGGTCCGTGGACGGGTGACCATCTTTATATACCGAGGCTCCTCCGTGCCTCGAAAAGCACGTTAAGCCGTTGGTCTCGGCTGTCAATCGTGAATCTTTGACAGTCGTTACGGGTCGTCAGAAGCCCGAAAGTCTGACAACCAGTCTTACCAAGGGGTATCGTATTACTAAGTCACTGGGTTGTGGAGGTCAGATAGGAAACGCTACATGTAAAATAATGGTACTCAGCTGCATCCGGTTAGACTGGAAGCTGACCCCAATATAGTTGCGAAAATGCTAGGCAGATTGATTTGAACAATGTAGTGTACTTCACATTTGGCTTGCTACACGCATCTACAGGTACCTACTTAGGAAATTCAGACAGAGAAAGAGACACAAGAGCTTTCAACTACATTTTGTATGTTGAACGATATAACCACTAAGCACATTATACAGTAGGTACATTATACAGGATCTCCCGTAATTAATGGATAACCTCTTAAGGGGTCATTGTACTCATCATTATGAACAACTTTACTATGGGGCCAAACCTAAAAAAAAAAAAAAAAAATTATTTAATTCATAAAACTTGACATGGACATTATCATAACAATAGCGCTCACTCTTGGATATAACAATAAGGTTATGTGCACTATTAACTTATTTTAGAGTTTGCTCACTTATAGTTAAAGGCTAAAAACCTACACGCAGACCTCCACTCCAAACTTCCCCACGGTACGCTTTTAAGATATTTTTAATTTGTTGACTATTTTTGTTTTTTAATTTTTTGACAATTTCCTTTGGCAGCTTATTTAGAATGTTAGGAAAGGCGTACGTCCAGGCTCTCTTACCATACACATTATTAACCTGAAATCGCGAAAAAAAAACAGCTGTTCCCTACATTTATGTTCGCATAACTCGTCAAAATATAGGAAATAGCAGATTTTTTTTTTGCGATTTCAGGTTTGTTCCCATAGTAAAAGTTGTTCATAATGACGGGTACCATGACACCATAAGAGGTGATCCATTAATTACAGGACACCCTGTATTGAGGCAGTAATTCATTGCAGAAGAACGAACTCAGGAGTCTATAACAGCAATAAATAATTTTGCTGACGAGACACGGAAACCAACTTTTATACAGGTTCCCGAAACTTTAGATTTATAGAGGGAGTTACAAAGATTTATAGATATTTTAAAATGTACCAAAAAAACCTCGGAATTTCATATTCCATATCGATTTTAATATTAGTCGTGAAGCAACTCGAACACTTAACGTTTCCGTCGGCTTTGCTCACAATAATCTTCTTTAAAGGAATAATTTTGCTCGTTTCATTTCGGTTATTGGATTTTCCGGAGTGAGCCCGAATTCAGTTCAGAGTTGATATTTGTAATAAATTTTTATATTCCTTTTAACGCGGTCTTCAGTTTTTATTATTTGCTTCATTTGCATTTATTTTATAAAGATTTGACCTCTTTTGTGTTTGGTTTTAAGATTTTGATGATTACATAAAATGCTAATCATCAAGCTATTGTACTCTCTAAAGTTGCAGAGGAGCTCGTGGCTAAGTAATAACAGCCGCACGGGTCGATCCGTCACGTTAAGCTACGCTTGCCGAGGTTGGTCCGTGGATGTGTGACCATCTTTACATACCGAGACTCCTCCGTGCCTCGGAAAGCCGTTGGTCCCAGCTATCATTCGTGGATCTTTGACAGTCATTACGGGTCGTCAGAAGCCCGAAAGTCTGACAACCAGTCTTACCAAGGGGTATCGTATTACCCAGTTACTGGGTTGTGGAGATCAGATAGGCAGTCGTTCCATGTAAAATACTGGTTTTCAGCTGCATCCGGTTAGACTGGAAGCCAACACAGTTGGGAAAAAGCTAGGCAGGTGGAGTCTCTAAAGTTGTTTCAGTAATAATTTAGTCCATAGTCTAAAAGCTCGTAGGTATTTTATGAGCCTCTAAATGTCAGCCATTTATAGTAAGACATCAGAATATGTCAGCATTAAATCGAAGATCGATTCAACGTCGTTTTAGATTGCTGAAAATAACAAAAAACTTGATATTAAAAACTCAGAAAAGTGTAGGCAAGCTTGTTAAAGCTTTTAAAATTTTATAATCCAAACCACATTTATTTTAAATAGTCGCTTATCACCTATTACTTACTTGATAACCCCTGTGTCGCTCTCAGCTTATTTTTAATCAAACTGCGTAATATTATTAACATATTTTTTGTTTTCTAACGTAATAATCTTCACGCATTTGATCCCAGAAAGGTCATGGTGAGGTATTTATTAAAACACACTGGCTACAATTTGTAATAAAATCATCGTTATTGCTGATAAAGAAAAATCCTAGTAGCTAGGGTTTTTTTTTTCTAATGTTCTCTCTGTACCCTAGTCAGGAATGCAACTGAATAAGGCGATGAGGCTGTGAGGCCAGAGTCTGCAGTGCTGGGGAGATTCTTTCAGCTTCATGTGACGAGATGACGTTGTGAATTAGTGATAATTATTTTTGACATGAGTGATTTTATTATTTGTAGTTTGAATTATTTATTTTTATTTTACTTCACCACGTTTCATGCAATACTAACATAGTTTTTAAGACTTTTGTAACTAACATAACATATGGACATTAATTTAGTCTGAAATAAATTAATTTCATTTAATTTAATTATGATGTGGTCGTCTCCAACCAAAAGGATTGTCCCAAAAAGTCTTCATTCTGGCGAAGAATTTTTTCCAAACGCAGGTGTGAATCTGGTTTTGTTCTGTTAGATGACAGTCTGTGCATTAATTATCAATTTTTGGATATCAACACATGGGGAAATGGCATTAGGTGCAGTTTTTTGCTTCATACATCCAGTCACTGAAGAGCTGACGTCAGAATCAGAACTTTTAAAGACACGAGCAATATTAGGTCTTTACCTATGAAATTGCCGTTCTGCAGTACTGGCCATTTCAAATCAAAATAATTTTTGTTTGGCTAAGAATTCTAATTTCAAATTAATTTTATTTTAAAAACATGGATTTTTTTTTTCAAAAGTAGTCATTTGTTTATTGATTGGTGTTACATTTTCATCGCATTTCAACCTTTTTCGTCATCATGGATACGTTAAAAATTCGAGTAATTATGGAATATGAGTACCGTTGTGGCAGCAACGCGGCACAAGCGGCACGCAACATCAACGACGTTTACGGAGCTGACACTACAAACCAACGCACTACTTGTTATTGGTTTGCTCGCTTCCGTTCTGGAAATTTCGACCTGAAAAATGAACCTCGCGGTCGTCCGAAGACTTTGGTCGACAATGACGAATTAAAGGCGATTGTGGAAGCTGATGATACACAGTCTACGGCTGAATTAGCAGCAGCTTTCGACGTTAGCGTCAAAACAATATTGGTCCATTTGCGTCAAATTGGCAAGGTAAAAAAGCTTGACAAATGGGTGCCCCACGAACTCAATGATCGCCAGCGCGAAGTACGCGTCGAGACGTGCCTTGCACTGCTCAACAGACACACAATTGAAGGAATTTTGAACCGCATTGTTACCTGCGATGAAAAATGGATTCTGTTTGATAACCGCAAGCGCTCAGCAAGTTGGTTGGATCCTGGTTCAGCACCTAAACAATGCCCTAAACGAAAACTTACCCCTAGAAAAGTGATGGTCACTGTTTGGTGGTCTAGCGCCGGTGTGATTCATCACAGCTTCTTACTAAACGGGGTGAGCATTACTTCAGATGTGTACTGTGAAGAACTGAACACAATGATGGAGAAGCTGGCACATCTCCAACCAGCATTGGTCAATCGCTCGTCTCCGCTGCTCCTGCACGACAACGCGCGACCTCATACTGCACAGCAGACGGTCTCCAAGTTGCAAGAACTGGGGTTGGAAGCTCTCCGTCATCCGCCCTACTCACCAGACCTTGCGCCTACAGACTACTACTTTTTCCAGAATTTGGATAACTTCTGGGCGGGAAAAAAATTCAATACCCGAGAGGCAGTACAAAATGCCTTTGAAGAATTTGTTGCCTCCCGTCCAGCTGATTTATTTAAGAAGGGCATCAATAAACTGCCACTGCGTTGGCAAAGATGCATTGATTGCATGGGTGATTACTTACTTCGATTAATACAAATAAAAAATGCATGAAAAAAATTCGTTTAAATTTTTTCATACAAAACGGCAATTTCATAGGTAAAGACCTATTATTTAATCAAATCTACTAACAGAACACTAACTTAATTTCTCCACGGTCAGTCGATATTCCATAAACTAAATATAGCGAGCAGGAACACGTTTCCTAGTTCATAAACCAACTCATTAGGGTGCTAACCTCGGTCAGCGGCGACTTTCCCTGCTGATCTAATATCAATTAATTCTGACTCTTACTTTATGCTTATCGAACGTGTAATTGAGCTCAAGTAATTATCGTCTACTGTAATACGCGCCACGCCTGTACACTTGCGTGCATAGTTATTAGCTAGTTAGTTTAATTTGACAATTAATTGGGGATTTGTTTGTTTTGGGTGTAAACGAGGTTTCGCAATTTTTTTTTCATTTGTTTTTTTTTTGTCTTTATAATTTGCTAGACATGCAACTAAGTGGTTTTTTCTTAAACTGTTTGCATTGTTTTTTTATTTCTGTTTTTGTAGTTCGTTTCGTGGCTCGCAGCAATGGAATACTTAAAAGCATGCATTAAATACAGATAGGTAACTTAGAAAAAAGTATAAAATAATTTCACGCGTTCTTACGTTTTATCAACTGATAATGATTGCCGACAAAGTAAAATATAAGGGCCATCAATTAACCATAAACGCTTCTAATTATGTGTAGGTAGTTAATTATCAAGAACTTCTGAAGTGAGAGAATTTGAATAACATGAGATCGGTAATTATATGAAATCACTTTATGTTATCAGAAACTCATCCACTGTCGAGCAATAAAAATCGTGAATGCATTTTAATAAATTATTATTTAACGATTATTATACAAGTAGTCTATAAATGACATCAAAAATGTTAACGCAATGATTTTTTGTACGATTTATGGAAATTGAAAAAGTTATTTTTAAAAACGGTTTTTATGATTGGTATGTAATTTTATTGTAATTTTCTATTACCACTGCATTGATTATGATAAAATACAAAGATAGTAACTGTAATTGCAATCATTTTGTCATTCAAAATGATTATTAATTCGTCACTATATTGAATTTGAACTTGTTTATGTGCCATTTATTTTAATAAAAAATAACCATGCATTCGTAGTGGGAGGAAGGTTTTTACCAAACGTTCCGTTCGTTCATAAAGAATGAAACACACGCCAACTTAAATTTCGTTCCGTTAACCTCAATTATGTTTCACATTGCAGTGTTGCGGTATTTTCACTGTACAGGAGAGCTTTGTCTACCCACTCCTACTAATTTATAGGTAGTGGCTCTCGTTGCATTCACTGTACTGTACTTCTCTTTGGGGATTATTATGTCCACAATGGAAACTCGATACAGGTTTTGAGTACGGTTTTTATACTCCATTGCTTCTCTTATGTCTTCATTTATTTTTCGCGTGTGAATAAAACTGCAGATCGTATCCAATTAAGGAGGATGTGCTAAGGTAGCCCGCGAAATTCAAATTTTCTTACGTTTTTTGCAATTTGCAGCTCAGTGTCAGGTTATATGTTGATTAAAATATGATTCGCGGCCGTAACTCATATTTTAATCAACATACAATCAACACTCACCTGCAAATTGCAAAAAACGTAACAAAATTTGAATTTCGCGGGCAACCTTAGCGCATCCCCCTTAAGGCCTCTGCCTCGAATTTTGCGGGCAGCGACGGCGGCGCGGGAGCGGCCGCATTTTATGCGTAAAAACAAATGGACCGGACCTCGAAAACAGCGGCGCGGAAGCGGGGCGGGACAATGCGAGACGCGCCGCCGCCGCTGCCGTCCCGCTGCCCGCAAAATTCGAGGCAGAGGCCTAACATTCGGCACCAAGAATCAATTCAATTTTTTTCTTGTAAATTTGGACGTTCAAATGTGCCTTGGCTCACTTGAAATAAACTATTTGACTTTTGAATTATTTCACTGGTTAATAAATTCAAGACAGTCCGAAAATGTTACACTAAAAGACAACAAAAATGGCATTCATTTATTTTTGCACACGGAAATTAGTATTAAAAAGCAATTAGTATTAAAGAGCAGAAGTTTAATCTAATGTAATCATGAAAACTCACCTCAAAAGCATAAATAAGTAATCATTGACTGCAGAACCAATAACCAACCAATGATTTATTCGTAAAATCATCTCATTATTAACTTCCACAAGAAAGGACTGAGCCCATCACTCTGCAAAATATCTCAGCGAATGGAAAAATGTGATTCGCTTATAACTCTTTTAGGTCGGGACTACTCGGGACCCGTCGGATTTATGTTTGGGGAAATCGGTTGCTTTTCCCTCTTCGACTACGTAAATCATTTTCACATCGCAAGTCTGGGCGCGGTGCTATTCGCTACACATATTTTGTACACTTTCTGCCTTGAGAAAGTGTACAGTACAGGCACTGGCGGATAAAGGGCCGACGGATTAAATTAATACCGGTCTAGGTTCGTTATCTTAAGGTAGTTAGTAGATTCAATTAGATGTTTTTGGGCTGAAGATAGTTTTTTTGTTTTGTGATATTTTTATGGTTCCGTGCCTCAACAGAAAAAAACGGAACCCTTATAGGATCACTTTGTTGTCCGTCGGTCTATCAAGACCCTTTTTCTCAGGAACGCGTAGAGATATCAAGTTAAAATAAATGTAATTATTGAGCTGTTAGAATCTGTAATCGTCTCAAATTATTTCTTTTCTTGAATAAAATACTCGATGCTTGAAATGCGGTCCATTTTTCGCCCCGGACTTGTACATGCACACGTCCTCGGAACTTATTTGCCAATTCAACGTCTGTTTCGCTAGAAAAATCTAGGAGATTTGCTTTGCTGCCTGCAAAAGGTCGTGCATCAAGTACCTACATGAATTACGTTACTCTGATTTTATTTCGTAGTAAACGGGTTCTCGTATGGGTCGTTAGCAGCAGCTTTCTGCGATTTGCGATTCGTAAATACTGAACTTTGTGGTCTGGGTATACTTGGCCGGATTTGTACCTACATATTTTCTTTTGGGCCTGGTTATGATTAATCAGTTAGTATTAATGATGTAGAAGTTATACAAACAGTACCGAAATAATTATTTTGCAAAAAAAAACATCTGGAAAATATGTTACTGTAAGTTTCTGATAAAATAGTTATTAAAAATTATGCAAAGATAACTTTTCATTTTAAAAATATTTGGTAAGTAATCCATTTTGTTCAATACCTAATGTAATTTTTTATTTCAAGGCAGAACTAATCCCAGCTTTGTTATTAATTTGAAGTCTTGAATTTCAATTTTATTAAACTTTTTAGTGAAGAAACGGGCTGAAACTTAGGATTTATTAGAACGTTTTAATATTAAATATCTATTGACAAAGTGAAAAGAAATCATTCGGCTGGATTAAACCCGAAATAAATTGATAACTCCTACAAAAAATGGATTTTGAGTCGCTTTCTTGCCCTTTTTTTTTTTTTTTTTTTTTTTTTGTGGATGGGAAATCATCAAATGACTTCTCCCGCTCTGGGCAGAGGCGGGAGGGCGTGTCAGACTTTTACTGACTAAAACCCACCCATGTTCCTTCAGCTGCCCGTGCCAGGGCCACGGTATCTCTTTCGAACTACCCGCGACCCCGGCGGCATCGGCCCAATTGACCCCGTCACTGCTGACATCTCTTTGAGGCGCGCGTGGAACACAACGCGCCGTCGACCCGGGCCTGGTCCTTACCGGACGGCGAGCTGCCCATTACTCGTCTTCCGCAAGCCCGCGCCTACGGTGGCCGGGAATCGGCAATCGATTCCCGCCGCCCAGGGCGTCTCCTACGGCGGCTAGGGGCGCGAGGGCGCGGCTGTTGCCTCTCCCTCACGCGTTCCGCTTCCTCCTTCGCGAGCATTACTGCTTCGCAGAAGGAGGTGACGGCTTCCCATGCACTCTCGCTCCGCACCATGGCCTGGACCAGGTTTGGACGCGAGAGATCGCCTCCGCCGATCGCCTCCGTGAGAACACGGCGGTGCTCCGCCCAAGCCGGGCAGACCTCCACTGTATCGCTTTCTTGCCCTGATATTAAAATAAAATGAAGCCAAGTAGAACGAGTTCAACAATTAATTTTATTCGTATTGTTATTTGGATAACGTTTTATAAAAAAAAAAACAATCGACTTCCAAAAAAAGTGATATAATAACTTTACGAAGTCGGTGTCTTTGAATGTCTATTTTAGTTTATGCCACCGACTTCCGGAATTGATAAAGATACACTTTGTAGTGTTTTTTTTTGGAAGTCAGTTGTTTTTTTTTTTTTTAAAAGGGTTTTATTTTTTACTCTTAAATTATGGTAAGTACATACCCCACACCAATTACGGCCTGTTTCACCACCTATGATAAGTTCCTATTAACTTACTTCGCAAATAATTTCAAATAAATTCTGTTCCATAGTTGAATTTATTACCTTAGCTCTATTAGGACATCATGAAATGGCCCTTAATATATTATAATGGTACTTGTTTTAAACAACAGTGGCAGGAAGTATTATAACGTCATCCAGATACACAAAATGGTTTAAATACGTAGTCGATACTACGTATTTCGAGCTTCGATAAGCTCGAACTCAAAAACTACCCAAGCAAAGTTAGTAAAATTTATACTGGACCACCGCCACCGCGAAAGCTTCCTTAACTAAATGAAAAAATAATTTTCACCAAAATTTTCGAAAATATCGATGAATATACATACTTAAAAAAAACATACAGACGAACATTATAACCTCCTCCTTTTTTGAAGTCGGTTAATAATAATACAATGGGACAAAACCGAAATATTTGTTTAAAACATGAAAATAAAAACCTTAAGACAAATGGCAGACCAGTATCTATTGGAGATCCGCAATTTCAGCAAACCTGATCTCTCTAGAGTCGTTAATACCTAAAAATACTATTATTTTAAAAGTCCTTTGTCGCTAATTGATCCAAGGATACATTCGTACAATTCAAAAAGAGAAAAGAATCGTTCAAAGTGGTACAGAGGGACTAATTAAGATAAAACGAATAAAGCGATTAAAGATAACAACTGTTAAACTAGTCGTGACATTCGGAATTGGATAAATGGCAAAATGGATAATACTGACTGGTTATGACAGCTCTATATAGATAAGATAATGTTTTGTTTCATCAATCCCAATCAAATTGATCCTTCACTTCTATCGCAATATGTACGATTGGTTTTCATGATTTATCTTTATTCAGTTTCAGTTAGCAATAAAGATAGTGGGTACAGTAATTTTGGCTTTGATATGTAGACTGAAATGTTAAATTTGGTTCTGCAATGAGCTTTGATAAAAGTTATGTTAAGGTAGTTACAGCGAAGAGTAAAGCCGGTTGCAGACCAAGAGCTAAGTTAAACTAACTTAGCTTAGCCTTTGGTTTGGACCGGCTTCAAGTTTTCAGCTTGAATGTTCAACAACAATGCATTTTTTTTTTTTGCTTATGGCTTACTATTTGTAAAGTTTGGCATTTATCTCAAATGTTCCAATTCCATTATTCCCATTTTTACGATGTTTTTAGGGTTTCGTACCTCAAAAGGTAAAAACGGAACCCTTATAGGATCACTTCCCAACTAACAAATTAATGTTTTATAATAGTCAAGATAACGTTTTACATTTTCATTTACGTTTTTAAGATTGGTCGCAAAAACGTACATATAAACGTCTAAAAAACGCGAAAAGGGCCCAATTTATACGACATTAATATCGTTTGGTCAGCCAATGACCGTTGAACGTTACATAAAAGTTAAATAAAAGTACAAAGACCGACTTTTTGGTCCAATACTTGTTGTGATGAGACCCTTATGTGACCGCGTATGTCACATTGCAGTTGTAATGACGTTGTACAGTGTCAAACAATACGAATCAACGACAACCGTTTTGATTCGCGTGTTTAATATTGTGCGTGTATGAAAGAATAAGAGAAAAAGTAAATGAAGTTAATTTCCATGATTTCAAAATACTATTATTGTATCTACATTATTTAAGTTAGTGTGATATAATACTAATTGTGATAGGTATTTCTTCAGGGAACTTTAGTTTTATGATAATGTATATATGTGTTGTTGTCAAGTTTTTAATGCCCTCCTCTATTTCTTTGTAATTCAAGGGTTTTAGTTAATTATTCAAGATATGTTTTCATAATAAAACTCCAACCATCTTGTCTAAGTTATATGGCGACCTCTATAATACACTAATATAACAAAAAGGTCGCATATACTTTTCCTTGAGACCATGACGCCCCGGCCATTTTCAGCTGACTTTAGATTTCTCTCATCATTACTTACTTTTTAATTTGAATGACAAAATGAAATAGAAATGGTTTAATTAAAGTGTGCGTTTGACCTATAGATGATTTAAAAGTCTACTTAAAGTTATGTACTACCGTTGAAATTCAACATTTTAGTCTCATGCAAGTCTTAATTAGTCTTCCATATGACTAATACAGTTTTGTAATATATAAAGGTCCTGCACAAACTTTTAAGCGGTGTTTTAGTTATATAAAAGTTAAACGGCTGACACCATTATATGACGTCGTATAAGTTAGTCTTGAAAACGTTTACTCAACATATGTACTGACACCATTGTACGACGTCGTATAAGTTAGTCCTGAAAACGTTTACTGAACATATACACTGCTTCCATTATACGACGTCGTATAAGTTAGTCCTGAAAACGTTTACTCAACTTTATAATAAGACATTAAAGTCAGGTGACTGAAACATCGTAAGATAAACGTCTATTTAACGTAATAGTTAACTAAATACCGATATATAACCGTTTTATAACATGAAGTCATATAAGACTGGAATTATACGACGTTTTTGCTAGTTGGGTTCGTTGTCCGTCTGTCTGTCTGACAGTCTGTTAAGACCCTTTATCTCAGGAATGCGTGGAGGTATCAGGTTGAAATTAATATTAAATACGGAGATCTATGCTCCCTTGGAGCTCTAAAAAAATGAAACTTCTAAGACAACGCAGTAAAAAATATGGCCATTTATGCGACATATTTTGATACTCCTAAAACGTTAAACGTCCGTTGACCTAAAATCATGAAATTTGGCAAGAAGCAAGGTTTCACAGCACAAGTAAAGCAAAAAGACCGAAAAATTTTATCGCTTAAAAAATATTTTTTTGGGATATCTACTTTTTCAACTACAACGTTAAGTTTGTTTTTGGGATAAAATATTCTCAACCACGGAACCCTTAACACGCACTTATCCGGTTTTTCTTTCACTGTCTTTGTGATGATGACTTACTTTTAAAAAAATAGGCAGTTATCCAATTCTGCCTGAACTGTGTCAGCTTCTCAATATGCCCTCTAAATTATAACTTGATAATTTGTCCAATATAATCTGTATAATAAAGCAGAGTGCAGGATGTGCGGTCCCATGATTTACGACTTATAATTTTTATTTTTATGGCGCGTGCGCACGCCGTTACTTCTGCATAATATATCGACGATAAGAATTTATTATTATAAGCTTTATTAAATTAAGCTCTGGTGGTTTATTAAGGGGATACAACGATAATTTTGTGTTTTTAAAATTCCTATAAAATCAAATTTCTATGGTTAAACTATTTGGATTTTCTATATGTTATTTGACTATAATTTGTCTACTGTTGTACTAAAATCGAAATATGATTACTTGAAATTTTTACAATACAAAAAAAAAAAATCCAAAGTAGCACCGTCTATTTTCAATTTTATACGTAAACTAAACAGTTTCTTATTTTGCAGTAAAATTTGCTTTAAATCGAAAGTATTTAAATATGTTAAGAACTTACTAAGCTAAAAATTGATTTAAGTGTAGCATTTTTTCATAAATCTACATTTAAACGAATCGTGTTTAGTTCCGGTGCGCGTGAGAGTCTTCTATCTCTCTCGTGTTAAACTTGACAGCCATAACGTCATTTCACTTACACACCAAGCGAAACCACGCTTTCAATACATCCTCTTAAGGACACTGTTACAAATGGGTAGTCAAATCATTACTTTTTTACACAAAAGTATGGTTATTAAATAAAATGCTTTGCATTCTTAAAATGTTTTTTGCCCGAATTGTTGATAGTTGTGCATGGTACGATTTTGAACTATAAATATAATTTTAGGTAGGTATAGTTTCTCAATAAAGGTACCGAAGTAATTATTTTCATTTCGGTACCTTTTTTGACAAGCTGTACCTACCTACCTAAAATTATATTTATAGTTCAGAATCGTACCATGCACATCTATCAACATTTCGGCCATAAAACATTTTAAGAATGCAAAGCATTTTATTTAATTTTTTTTTTTTAATTTATTTACTGAAATAACAATACAGCGATGTTTCTTAAACATAAACTCGCCAAACTTTTACGTTTGATGGCGAGAACCATACTTTTAACCATACTTTTGAGTAAAAAAGTAATGATTTGACTACCCATTTGTAACAGCGTCCTTAAGATGAGTATTTCAATTTAGGTCATCGGGTGCGTGAGGTCCTGCACAAGTAATATACAGGTACAAAGTTTTTTCAGTAACACGTTTATATCTGTAATTTTTATGGTGTACATAATAAAGAGTATTTTATATATAATAATATATCGATCTATATCAGCCTTGAATGATTAATGTCCCACTGAAAAACAAAATTGCTCTTCTGCAGAGAAGGATCACGTTTAATAACCAATCAATCTGCTTAGCCTTTTCCTAACCATGTTGGGGTCGGCTTCCAGTCTAACCGGATGCAGACGAATACCAGTATTTTATATGGAGCGACTGCCTATCTGACCTCCACAACCCAGTGACTGGGTAATACGATACCCCTTGGTAAGACTGGTTGGCAGACTTTCGGGCTTCTGACGACCCGTAACGACTGTCAAAGATCCACGAATGACAGCCGGGACCAACGGCTTAACGTGCTTTCCGAAACACAGAGGAGTCTCGGTATGTAAAGATGGTCACCCATACACGGATCAACCCCGGTAAGCGTAGCTTAAGCAGATGGATCGACCCGTGCAGCTGTTATTACTTAGGCACATTTAATAACCACCGTAATTAATAAACGGTACTAATAGATCGGTACGAGTGGCTGAAGAATTGGCTATCGCAACAAGGTGGAATAATATATGTTTATGAAACTGAATAGACCGAAGAAAACCAGTCGCCTTTTACCATAACCTGAAGGTTCATTTTCCCAGTCAAAAACAACACAAACATTTTATCTTTAATCTCAATGTTCTTTAAATAAAACATCCCTGTACATAGGAGGTCTAGGATTCAACTTGATTACGTCATTTTTCAAAGCTCCCACCTAGGCTAGCCTCTTGTAAAATGCTCGCAGGCTACAAATGGTTATAAGCTAGAAATATGTTAGCCTCTTGTGAGGCTATTATGCTCATAAGCTTTTATTACTAAAGGGCTAAAGTGGGGATCTACCTTTATAAATTATACTAATTGTTATATAAGAGTTAGTCTGCTAGTTGTTTGCGAAAATGTTTGTGTAATAATTTTATCGTCGTTTTAAATATTTATTTGACTATTAAATGTAAGAGAATGTTGATAATTACAGCATTAAGTAACCAGAAAAGATTTAATAAAGAACTTACTAAAACACATATGTGTACCTAAATAAATAAATGATTCAACTTTATATCTCATCACTATTTCCAACAAATTATTGTTGAGTACTCGTAACATTATTAGTAGTTGAAAAATCATGGACGAAAGTTGAGGTTACAAAATTAACCTCAATTGCCAAATGAAAAACATATAAGTATAAGGTGATTTAATAGAATAGAAGAATTTCGGGTACCTATTCAATTAATCAAATTAAAACCCTCAAAATAGTAAGCGGCACTACAAAATGGCATGCACAGGTACATTTTCTGATCAATTTGTTTACATTTTAATCATATACTTTTGGAACATAGGTACTACCTAATTCTCACATCACATAAAGCAAGTTTTTAATCATCGAAATCCATAAATGAAACATATTAATAAGAGTATTTACTCAAGTATTTTGGTTACTTATTAAAACATGTAAATTATCCGTTAATAACAATGAATAATACACTTCTGGACACATCTTTTGGCCCACCTTGTATTTTCAGTTTCGTTTGGTCCTAGCTAAAATTTTATATTAGGTCGAGCAAAAAGTTTTTATGCAGTTTTGAACCTGGCACATTCACAATTTCATTCAATAGTCTTTTTTTGAATTTCGAACACAGAATTTAAAGAAACAGAAGACAATTTGGAGCCTGTTTGTTGATATAAAACAATCGAATACTAAGAAAACTTGGTTTTATGGGTTTACTTGGATTTAATTCTTGAAAAAGTGATTGATATCTTTGGTTTTGCAACAAACATTACTTATTCTTAACATTAAGGTGAGGTTCTATCAATAATCTATGGATACTTCACCTGAAGTCGCCGCCCAAGCTGTGGCACTTATTCAGGCCGGACACAGCCAAAGAAACGTGAGTGCTCAACTTAATTTAAGTCGATCTGCGGTCCGAAATGTTTATCGGAGGTACCTAGAGACTGGCGGCTTTGTTCGTCGCCAAGGAAGGCCACGATCTCGGGTCACAACTGAAAGGCAGGATCGATTCATCGTGACGACCAGCTTGAGAAATCGTCACCTTACCTCCATTGAGATACAAAACCAACTTCGCGACTTCCACGGAGTATCTGTGAGCGCTCGAACTGTTCGGAGAAGGTTAAAAGAACGCGATACGGTACCACACAAGCCAGCTAATGGCCCCAAACTAACGCGAGCCCACCGAACAGCGCGCCTTCATTTCGCACGCAGTCATTTAAATTGGACACACCAAGATTGGAGTACTAGTACTCGTGTACTCTTTTCTGATGAGTCTAAAATTGTGTTACATGGCAATGATGGAAGGAAGAAGGTCTACCGACGTAAGGGAGAGCGTTTCGCACAATGCTGCTTTGAAGAGAGGGTTGCTTATGGCGGTGGCTCATGGACTGTCTGGGGCGGTATATCCGCGAGCGGCAAAACTCAACTTGAGGTTGTTACAGGACCACGGCTGCCAACATTAAATGCTGAAAGCTACATTCGTGAGTACTTAGAACCTCACGTGATACCATACGCGGACTATGTGGGCCCAAATTTCCTTTTTATGCATGATAATGCAAGAGCCCATGCGGCCGGCATCGTCAGGGAATATCTTCGGGATGTGAACATCACAGTTATGGACTGGCCAGCCAGAAGCCCAGACATGAACCCCATTGAGCACATGTGGGACGAGCTAAAAAGACGTGTTAGGGCTCGTCAGCCAGTTGCCTAGACGATGCAGGAGTTGAAAACTGCCATAGAAGAGGAATGGGAGATGATCCCTCAAAATTTCATAGAGCGGTTGATAAACTCTATGCCTAATCGTATGAGAGCTGTGGTGGATGCCCACGGAGGCAACACGCGTTATTAAATTAAACCTTTATTTGATAAAACATGTTTTTTATTCAAAAATCAATTGCCTTTAACAAGGCGCATATCCGACTTGTTAGGCGTAGCTCCATGTCGTATGGTATTCTGAATTCAAATTTAAAACAATACGATCGGAAAAGATGGTAAAATGTATTAGGTTTAAAACTGCATCAACAGTTTTTGTTCAATCTAGCAATAATATTTCGGTAGGGGCCATCGAAACCTAAACTCTAAGGTGGGCCAGTAGATGTGTCCAGAAGTGTATTTGTAAATTAAGTAATAAACCCTTTCATAATGTCTTCAAATTATTACGCCTGTAAAAATGTCTTTATTATTACGCCTCTAAATTTTCTCCCGAATTATTACGCTTATACTTAATAACTGCAAAACTTATTATTATTGTTCTGTTGCAGGTAAGGCATTCGCTGAATAAATCTCGTCGTGTTTGTGAGTACAATATTCATAAATTGAGCCCTACGTGAAGCCCCATCGCTGACATCAACCTAACAACGTAATTATAATACTTATTAAAAAATAAACGCTTGAAAACAACGCTGTTTGTTGTTTGCATAAAACTGTTTCATATTGAAATTATTGCGTTTTATTTGTCAACTTCGTATGAAGTATTTTCTATAATTTTAGAAATTCAACGCACCACGTGCGTTAATACACACACACACTACACACACGTAAACTATACAAAATTTTTTTTTAATAATTTACTATTGTTAATAGATTAAATTCGGGGTGAGAGCCTGGTGATCTGTCACACAGGGTATCCTAGTATGGACGCCAGTCTCTCACAAAGGATCATATTTTAGGTTTTGTAACAAACTTATTATTCTTGTCTCTATTTATAAAATAAAACTACCTTTGTGATGAGAGAAATAAAATAAAGATTTATTTATTTATTTATTTAATATTTATTTTAAAAAAAAATGCTTTTCTTTGGTTCTTGTTATCACACTTATATTAAATCTTCCTTACCTAGGAACTTGATGACATCGTTTTTGTGTCACGAAATCGCGTTTAGGTACAACATCAAAATTTTGTTATTGGCCAATTATTACAATGCAATGATATAAAACTTTTAATCCAGTAGTCTTTTTAATATTTTTTTATCAGTTACAATCGATTCGATTGCCGTACTTATCGCAACCTGATCGAAAGTCTGAATTAACTGCTCAACGCCGATTACTTCGTCAATATATTGGCCTCACAACTCTTGTAATTAGTCCCCGATCAATTAAGAAAGATTACTTAAGTAACGTGAGGATATCGTCTCATAATAGGGCTGACAAGACAAGACAGGTATATTATAGTCGAACTCGTACACTGCTACAAGGATATTTTGGCGCTTGAATGACGTTGAATGCTGTTGGAAACCATTTGTACAATTGTTTTGTGAAATGTATTGAAAAAATAAGATGGCGGTGATTTTGGCCACGCGTCGAAAGATCCTTGTACCTACTCTGTAGGTACAGCTATAAAGGCTTTTCGACTTTTGACAAAAACTTCCAGTAAATTGAAACTTCACTAAAGTGTAATTTATTCAACTGTCACTGTCACATTAAAATTAGAACATGACGTTTTATGACGTGCCATCATCATCATCACCCACTGCTGGGCCTCTCTTTTCATGTGCCAATCCCCACGCCCCTGTTCGTCCGCCCATCTCGCCGCCGGACGACCGACATCTCGTCTTCCAGTCCTTGGACGCCACTCTGTCACAGCCCTACTCTACCTGTCATCACTGCGCCTTGCCAGGTGTCCTGCGCAACTCCATTTGAGTTCCATGATACGCTTTCCGATATCGAAGACCTTGATACGACGTGCCAGTGACATTCAACTTCAGCTTGGTAAAGCAAATACGAGGTCGACTAAGTATATAATCAAGGAAATGCATTGCTTACGACAACAATCTATAGAGATAAGAGGAACATGGTGTAAAGTTCACTCATCCTCCATAGAAAAGGGAGGATCCTCCGACCACACGGGTGTTGTGTCTGGTGGGCAACTGCCCGACGGTTGATGTCGGGATGTTGTATTATGCCAGTTGCAGTCGCGCGGTTAACTCTGCTTGCGCGATGCAAGATTTGTGTGACGTCAGGTTTTTGATGCGTAGTTTGCATGTGGCGTTGTAGATGCCGCCACAAATCAATTAAAATCAAATTGGAAACGTAGGCTTATTCCTACTAATATTGTCAATGGAGAAATAAGTACCTATATCTGTCTGTTTGTATGATAAGTAAGAACGTTTTTATGGAACCTTAAGCAATATTATAAGGTGCCATCAGTTTTCAATTAAAATTATTTTAAGGGACACGTGTTCAATTATTTTACAACTACGATGTTAACTAGTCTTGATTAGTTATGCAGTAAAACTGTAAAACCCAAGTTTGTTCAATTTATAGACGGTAGTTTATGTTGACACTGGCGATTAAATGAGAAATATTGCAGACATTTTAATGTTTCTATCCTAATTCTGAACTTTACACCCTGCAGCCCAGGTTAAGAAAAATAACGGGGCATTATCAACTATAGGAAAAAGGGTGACTAACTAAATACTTAATTATGGAAATGATTGTGTTATGATATCACTGCTCCATATTCCCAACATGGCATGGGTTTAGAAGGAAAACCAGTAAACTATCCAGGAGTAGTTTCTCACCCACCTAAAAATGTCACATCTTAAAGCAGTATGCAGGCAATATAGTCTTGACATCTAAAAACAAAACATAACTGTACAAATACCACTTTGAACTTAGACACAGCCCTAGATGGTCAACAATTGAAGGGAAACGAGCATATGGCAGCCCTGTGCCGCGCCAATATAATATATTGCGAAATAAAACCTGCCACGACCATATTCGCTAGCGAAAGTTGACTCTCTCGCGATGCAAAATTTTCGCTATATTTGTATTAAGAATTGCCATGTCATAAACTTTATATCGACAAAGTGTTCATAAAACATGCACCCGTTGATAAAGATAAAATTTTCGATGCAGTTCATTCAATTGTTATGCACTCCCTTTTGGTTGCAACTGGACCGAAGTGATGAAATGTCGACTACATTCATATCTTTGCGGGAATAAAGTTTATTCTCTTGAAGACGCCTTTTAAACTCGCAAATTGTATTAGCATTATGTTCTCGAGTACTCTGTTTGTTCCCCTTTGACTGAAGTAACGACTATTATTATACATGAGGTCAATCATAATCGTGTTAACCTTTGTATCTTGTGATAGATAAACTTTCATGAACTTGCTACCATAAGCGGTGAGCTGAACGGGTACGGCGTTGACTGGCGACCGAGTGTCGTGAGTTTAATCCCTGCTCCATTAAACTATTATGGCGATCCTGCAAGCATATTCATCTTAGTTGGAGAGGTTGATAGGAATATTAATAATGGGCTCCACGGCTAGCTTGTGAGAGATTGGAACTGTGCCCAGTGGCCCCGTATGTCATATCCATCAACAATTTGTAGGCACATGAAAGTGCATCTTTAACCTCACATTTGGAATTATAGGCCAGAAGGTTTATTATCTTTACTAATAATTATTAACCAATAAGATTTCCCTCAATCAAAATAACGCTATTAAAAGTTTTATTACATTTGTTGCTATTGTCGGATTGCAATTTATTTTATAATTACAGTAATAAACTTACTTCAATTAATCGAAGTTTAGTCTGTGGCAAAGGGAAAATTCGTGCCACCTTCGATGAACTTTCCCGCCATTTCGACCTCAGCTGTATGCTTGCTTTTCTATGCCGCGTATTTTTCAATTGAGCAGATTTTTTATGAAGATTTCGTTCGGATACAAGTTTTTGAATGGTTTTTGTGCAGCCCAAGTTGGCACGGGGATGAATAATGATTTTGTCGCTGCTGTATTGGTCCCAGGTGTGGGCTGCATGTGTGTGCGGTGAGTAGGACCGCCAACTTTTGTTAATATGAATGCGGGACGCGGACCTTTTGAAATATTAACAGAGAAAGCTCTGCAACAATTACATACGGCTTACTGCATTGGCATTGAAATGGGGATTTGTGGAAATAAGTATGGCTTCATTTTTGTTTTTTTTTTTTTTCAAATAGACGACGCATCAACACTCAACACCACTATGATGCCACGTGCAGTCACAGTTGTATCAATTTCGTTTCAGCAATAGGTTTCAATAATCTGACTTTATGATCAATGGTAAGATTGTCCTGTCCATCTCTTGTCGCCTGGGGTCCCCACTGAGTATATTCGTGGACATGGACGTAAGCTTTAGGTTTTTTATCGAGTCTAAATAAATAAGGCACGGAGCAGCCGCGCCGATGAGAGCCCTTTTTGATTTATTTATACTTTTGCTTGGAGGGGAACGATTTCCTGATTCAATTATTATAATTGTGCCGAGTCGGTGGCTCGGCTCAGTCGAGATGTCGACGACTGCTGCTGCTTAACGATTATTATCGATTATTGGCGTTTTCATCCGCTTGTTCGCACGGTGAGAGTTGGCTGAGCCACTCAACCTCACAAATACTCTTACGTCACGAGAACGGGATTATTTATTATCCACATAACCTTGTTTCTTAAGGTTGCGAATTTATTACGTTTGAGGATCAACGTACTCTCTTTATTTCGACTTCATTCGAGTTCATTTATTTTAAATTACGTCTGGGATCCACTCGTATACAAGGTGCATCAGCGCAGTAGTAGTGGAAAAGATGGATTTAATATATTACTCAGTAGAGGTGGAATCTTTTCTGTAAATATTACACTGTTCAAAAAAGTAATGCGCCACTTAGGTACGAATATGAATAGCATACCTAGTATTCAGATTAATTTGATTAAATCTGTCCTCTAGGTTATTCACTTTCTGACACCTGTCAGTTTCATACTGACGAATATGTGTTTTGCGAATTTGATCCTTATTACAACTAGAAATTGTCCAATTGACAGGTGTCAAAAAGTGAATAACCTCTGTGGACAGAGTATAATCAAGGACCACTGAAGGGAGTAATAAGCCATGAAATAAATGAATGAGTTTGCTTAAGACGCATATATATAAGACAGCGGCCTTGAGTGGTTAGCTTGCGTGTTCTGTGCTGAGCTCACGCAACGCGTCGTACGTCCACCCAGTAATAGGACTCGCCTTCGATCGCCCATCAAGGAACGCCGTCTCATTTGGACGCATTATTAATTTATTAACGGTATTTTAATAAAACACGTATACTAAAAGTTAAATAATTAAATTATCTTTAAAATGGTGAAGCTTTCATAAAAATACGCTTGATAGTTTTTGCGTGATTTTCAATGTTATATTCGCGTTAGACATAACTTTACAAATTAATTAATTAATTAATTTATTTATTTAGGCTAGCCAACAATTGTTTACACTAAACATTTAAAAATGTTTGCTAACAATACTTACATTTATAAGTGCAACAATCACTTATAGGCTAGCACAACATGCACCATTTATGGTTTTACATAATAAAGAAAACGCGAAAAAGGATATAAATTACAATTATTAAAGCTACCTATCAATTTTGTTCGGTAATTATTTAATTACGCTATGTAATATAAACAATCTAAAATATTCACATATTAAGTTATTAAGAAAATGCTCTGATTTAACTTTTTTTTTCCAAATCATTAACACTACTTTTAGACGTGATCTTTATTTTCAAATCATTATAATAGTCTGTTATCGTCGCCTTCCTTTTACAAGCTCGAAGCAAGAAGAGTTATTACGAGTACAAGCTATGCTCAAGAATTTTTATTGAACGAGTCCACAAGACAAGAAACAAAAGTCAAATTAACCATTAATTACCAAAAAGTATTCCATCAAAAAACTGCAATTAACGACTACAATTACGTCCCTAAAGAATGATGCACCCGTTTTAACAAAAACGCATCTGGGACCCAACAAAACATCGGAATAGCTCTGAACACGGTCCATTGGCAATTTGTTAGCACAATGAACATCTAATTCAAGTATTTTGTGTGCAGACTGAGCCCGCTGACAGCTGAATGGTATCAAATGAAAATAGCCAACAGTTTAGGCTCGTTCGACACAGAAAACGGGAAATGAGTATTGCACTGAAGTTCTGGAGTGATACTCATCTATAATGTTGGGTGTTGAGATATCGTGTGGCTAGGTTTGTTTCATATGTTCAAGTTTTATTTGTGTGGCACCTTTTGTTGGATAGTTGCATTTATTGTTTAGAATATCTCTCCCACTTCTGATATTTTTGACCAATATATGGAGTTAGTAAGTAAATAAATAAGAGGAACTCGTGGCTAAGTAATAACAGCTGCACGGGTCGACTTGCCGGGGTTGGTCCGTGGATGGTGACCATCTTTACATACCGAGACTCCTTCGTGCCTCGGAAAGCATGTTAAGCCGTTGGTCCCGGCTGTCATTCGAGGATCTTTGACAGTCGTTACGGATCGTCAGAAGCCCGAAAGTCTGACAACCAGTCTTACCAAGGGGTATCGAGGAGGTACCCAGGAGGGGAGGGAGACCCAGTCACTGGGTTGTGGAGGTCAGATAGGCAGTCGCTCCATGTAAAATACTGATATTCAGCTGCATCCGGTTAGACTGGATGCCGACCCCAACACAGTTGGGAAATGGCTAGGCAGCTTGATATGGAGTTAGTGTATTTTGTTAGTAACTTTTTGATCTTTGTTGTCTACTATACGCCACTAACGTTTTTTTTTTTTTTTTTTTTTAACTATGGTAATAAGAACAGTGACCTGATATGTAATAGACTTAATTGCGTATTTCCCGAAAATATTCCCCATAGTTGCAATGCTTTGGCAATGAATATTGGGGCCAGGCAGGGACTTCTTCGATGGGTATTTATTTTTTTGTTTTTTTTTTATAATAAATACGGTTATTTTACTGTACAATTACATATAACGTTACGATACTTGTAATTTTTTAACAATGGCATGGCAATTTACGAAGCTGTTGTGAATAGGATGTTTCTTTTTAGGGTCCCGTACATGAAAAGGAAAAAACGGAACCCTTATAGGATCACTTCGTTGTCCATCTGTCTGTCAGTCTGTCAAGGCCCTTTTTCACAGGAACGCGTAGAGGTATCAAGTTGAAATTAGTATCAAATACGTAAAACTATGGTCCCTTAAAATTCTAAAAAAATCAAGCTTCTAAGTTAACGCAATAAAAAAATAGGCCATTTATGCGACATATTTTGATAATCGCAAGTAAATCAAAACCTACCTACCTGGGTTGACCTAGAATCATGAAATTTGGCAAAAAGAAAGGTCTCACAGTACAAATAAAGAAAACAGTCCAATAATTGTTAATTTGTAATTTCATCACTTATTTTTTTTTTATTTTTAGGATTAGAATGTTAAGTTGGTTTTTGGGATAAATTCTTTTCACCTACGGAACCCTTAATTGTGCGTGGCCCGACACGCACTTGGCTTGTTTTTTTTTCTGTTGGATTCCTCACCTGCTACTTACCGCATCATAGGACTATTATTTCACTTACACCTTGTTTATTTTACCAGTCGTCCGTTACTCTTACCCACTGCTAGTAACAACCATATTTATTGACGCGGCACTCAATGCATATTATATGTCGTCTACAAAGTTTACTAGCTCGTCTAGACTTGGGTCCTTCGGCCTTTGTGCTGCTGACTGTAGCTTACGGCAAACTGTGCTATGAATCTTAGAACATTGCCGTTCGGTCTTACGGTAATGTTTGTGTGAACTGGTGAAACAAAAACTAGCGTACCTGTGAAGGAAGCTTATTTATGCGGTTTTTGGGGAATGAACCTTCCGTTTCCTTTGTGTGTAAAAGTGGCTGCCCTACGGCCAAAGTTTGAACTTTTAAGAATCTTTCTAGGATCAACGGATTTCATTGTATTTACTTATACAATGTGTAAAAAAAAACCTGTTCGATCCATAAGATAAGATAAGAGATCATTGTACTCCATCTTTATGAACAACTTTTACTATGGGAAAAAACTTGAAATCGGGAAAAAAAATTCATCTATTCCCTAATATTCGCATAACTGGTCAAACTGTAGGGAATAGCTGATTTTTTTCGCGGTTTTAGGTTTGGTCCTATAGTAAAAGTTGTTCATAATGATGAATACAATGACCCCTTATCGGATCGAACAGGGTTTATGTTACACATTGTATACGCCAATATTGCATGCCTTAGCTATTCTATGTACCATAACATAACATCACACCTATAATCCTCGAAAGGTTGGGCAGAGGTGTACCTATAGTACCCCTACATTTAGCCACTTATGTTTTGTTCTGCTCAGTAGCAGTGCGGAGCCTGATTTGTGCCCCGTTGATGGCAATAGGCTCGCCTTCTATTACATGGGATGCTATTCTGTATGTAAGTTTGTCTATGAAAAGCCCCATGTCCTGCAGTGATCGCTGATTGCTTGTAACTTATAGGTTGACATAATGATGTTGGGTCACTACCTACGTTCAAAAGTGCAAACGGAACTTAAGACCACAGAAGACTTTGGATGTTAGGTTACTACAACCAAACGGATCTTAGGACCAAAATAATGTATCCGCAGTCGTCCTCTCTACTATTTAAATTTAGATTCGAATTTACCAAGTCACAAACTGAACAATAACACAATGCATTTTGTACTGGACGGGCGTGATCGTTGGACACGGTGTGTTGAAGGAGTGTGTAATGCCTATCCAGGTGTATCCCTATTTGAGGTTAGGCCTCCTAGTCCAGACGGCGCTGACGTCCTGTACCTATAGGCTCAGGATAACTGCAGACTGGCGACCAGTAGCTATGTGTGAAGTCTTGACGGGGAAGGGTTTCTTGATGATGAAATAATAACAGCGATTTTGATAAGTCTTCAGGAGATTTCAGGAGACGATTTGCGTAACTCTTCAGGAACAGAACGATGTATAGGTGCCATGCCGATGGCTACGATTCTATGTTTTCGCTTGCGCGCTAAGGTACCTCGAAACTTTACCTTAACGAGAACCGCGAACCGTCTCCTGATTTCGAGTTTATTTTTATTTCAAAAATTTTACAAAAGTGCTTATTAGCAGCTGAAAAATGGCTATAATAACATCAAATTATACACCGTTACAATCGTCATTAGATTGTCCAGCGATTGAGACACCTGCATTTCCTGTAACTATATTCGCTGAAAAGATTTCAGCGTGTAAATACAAAAATGTTAATTGTTTTGATTTTAAATTATTTTTCAAACTATTTTATTCGATAACCAAAGAAGATATTTCAACGGGGTAAGCAGGTATCTCAAGCTGGTCTAATGACCTAAAAAACTATGAAAAATTCATGATTACATCTATATTTTTCAGGGCGTGACAGGCCCTGAAAACCTAAATTGCTAGAACGAGTCACCAAAAAACAGCAAATTAAAGTTTCCGACCCCTATAAATCCAATCAAGTAGGCTTTTCAGGACTATAATGGTACGTCCAGGGCTAGGTCTCGGTCTAGGGTACCTGGACGCACCAATTAAACTATAATTTCGGCTATGTAGCCCACCTAATTGGAGTTTATAGGGGTGGTACTCACGTTTTCCTTAGGAAACACTATTTTTCACTGTTTTTTAACTATAAAACACTATTTAAACTGATTTTACTGTTATTTTCACTAAATTAAGCTATAAACAACTGTTTGGTGACGCATCGTAGCGAACAAAAACGTGGCTCATTCGCGACTCGGTACGTTATACGATGGCGGTCCCTCCGCTACTTGCGCTAGCGTGCGCCAGATAGGGTCTCGCAGCTGACACTATGGAAACGCCTAACTTTTCATGTTTTTGATGATGCGTCGTCGCGAACATCTCTCCCGCCGTGCAGCGCTGTGACGACTCGTAGCGGCGTCGGCGCGGCGCTGCATCTTCTCCGGTGAGCGACGACTGTAGCCACGGCGCTCGCTGCTGCGACGCCCGCCGCCACGACGCTCTGCCGTCGCGACGCTCGCCGCCACGACGCTCGCCGCCACGACGCTCGCCGCCACGACGCTCTGCCGTCGCGACGCTCGCCGCTGCGACGCTCGCCGCCACGACGCTATGCCGTCGCGACGCTCGCCGCCACGACGCTCGCCGCCACGACGCTCTGCCGTCGCGACGCTCGCCGCTACGACGCTCGCCGTCGCGGCGCTATGCCGTCGCGACGCTATGCTGCTACTTCGGTAATGGGACGAGTTTCTTCACCGGACGCTTCAAGGTGCCGCCGGCAGTGCGCACCTCAGCGATCCGGACTTCTCCGTCGGCCCCGGGGAATATGGTGACTATGCGGCCTCGCGGCCACGTGTTACGAGGCAGCTGGCCGTCTGCGATGAGCACGGGGTCGCCCACCTGTAGTCCGGGTCCGCGGCTATGCGGCTCCCGCCGGTTTTGAAGCTCCGGCAGGTATTCTCTGACCCAGCGACGCCAGAACATGTCGGCGAGTATCTGTGTTCGACGCCATAGCCTCTTACTGTTTGCGTCTTCCTCGGAGAACACGCCGGGTGATGGTAATCGCGCCGACCCACCAAGTAGAAAGTGGTTCGGTGTGATTGACTCGTCGTCTTCGCTGTCCACGGATACGTGCGTCAGCGGTCGGCTGTTTACTGTGTACTCTGCCTCACACAACAGTATGGACAGCACCTCTTCGTGTGGGTGCTTTTCTGTGAGCACAGTATATAGTGCGGACTTCACACAGCGCACTAGACGCTCCCAGGCGCCTCCCATGAATGGCGCCGATGGCGTTATAAAGCGCCACACGATGCCTCGACGACTGGCCTCCTCTCGGAAGGCGTCTCGGAGCTCCTTTTCTATGACGCCTTTTGGTAGGCGGGCGAGTGTCAGGTTGAAGCCTAACGTGTCTTCTCTCGGTCGCCAAATCAGGCCGAGTATCTTCTCTGTATCTATATTTCCGATGCTGACGACTTCAGTTCGGATCTGTGTGGAATCTATATTTTCTATAAGTTGCGTGCTGTTTGATACCCATTTTCTTAGTTCAAACTTCGCCTGTTGGTGAATTTTCTTCACCGCTGTTGCGATACGTGTCGCTTCTTCTACTGACTTGTAGCTATCGAGGTTGTCATCGTTATAATGACTCTGTATATTGGCTTCCTGTGCTTCTGGATGCTCTTCTGTATGCCTTCTCGCGTTCCTTTTATTCGCGAAAAAGGCCGTGCACGGCGAGCTTGCCGCGCCGAATATTTTGGACGTCATGCGGTACTCTTCGGGTGCCTTCTCATCGTATCCCTTTTGGATGAGTGAGTCCATCTGTTCTGTGTATCTGTCTCGAAGAGCCGGTTTGCTATCGAGCTTCTTTTCTATTGAGACGAGCCTTTTGTGTGCTGTCCCGTAACTATTTGGCATTTCTATGTTTTCATTTTTCCACAGCGTGGCTGTTTCTATGTGTCCATCTTCTATTTGTCGAGTGTGACGAGTCAAGATATCTTCTGCTTTCTTCTCGGGATCGGAGTCTGGTCGTCTCGGATTGATAACCAGCGATTCTATAGCGAAGAATTCACGAAGCTGTTCATTGAGATCTTCATCGCTAGCTGTAAGTCGGTTGACGTAATGCACCTGCTGACCCGATATTCTGGTGTGCGCGCCGTGAAGTGTCCAGCCCAGTGTGGTTAGCGACGCAACAGGCTGGTGATTCGGTCCTCTTCGAATCTCACTGGCCAATAATAAGTGCCAGTTATCTTGACCAATGATTATCTTCGGTGCGCCTGTGTCGTAAATCAGCTGTTGCCTCAGGTCATCAAAATGTTTGCAATGTGCAACGTCCTCTTCGCTGACTGTCTGCGGTGCGAGGTTGAGCTTCGGTATGGTGCGCGCTCTGAATGGCACCCTATTCTTCAGCTGGCTTGCGAGAGTTACGGTGATTCTTCGAGAACAAGGAGTGTCGATTGTGGTGTTTCCGATCGCACCTATCGTCAGAGGGTCGATATGGCCCTCCGCTCCGACTTGCTTCGATATTTCTTCGTCGATCAAGGAAACGGTAGATCCATCATCGAGAAGTGCGAATGTAGAAGCTTCTCCCGCCGGTCCTATGACTCGAACCGGTACTATTTTGAGGTAGGCGTGACTTGATGTTGATCTTGAGCTGGCCACCGTTTCCTGAGCTTCCTTCTTCTGTTCTGAAGCGTCGGGCTTCTCGAGGTCCATCGCTGCTGGCTTCTTGTTGAAGTGAAGAAGCCGATGATGCGTGGCTATACATCCCTTGACGTCACACTTCTTCGCTTTGCATGTGTGACCATTGCGACGGCTTCGCAGGCATCGGAAACAGAGATTGAGTTTCTTCGCGAGTTCCCATCTCTCGTCACTGGATCCCTCTTTGAACTTCTTGCAATCAGAAGCATAGTGTCCCTCCTTATCGCAGATACGGCATTTATTGGCTGTGTTGTCTGTAGCTGCGTGAGTTCTCTGTATGACACGCTTGGAGGATGTCGCTTCAACAGGGCTGATGTTCTCTGGCGGGGCGAAGGCGCTGCAGAAACGAGCTTGCTCGGTGATGAAGTCGCTGAAGAGTGAGAGATCTGGAAGCGACTGATACTTCTCGGTATATGTTCGGTACCACTGTACACGCAGGGAGTTCGGCATCTTCTCTGTCAGTAATCGCATCAACTCAGCATTGATCAAGTAATGTTCTTTCTTCAGTGCGCGCAGAGTGACTACGCCGCTTCTGACTCGACTTGCGAAGTTGCAGATATCTTTTGGTGATTCGCTGCAGCGCGGCAACCCACGTAGCCTGTCTGTTTCAGCTTGAGCGATTGAGTCTGGACGGCCGAATTGCAGCTCGAGTTCCCTCATGATGTCATCAGGTCTGGCATTTCCAATGAGTTCTGAGCTCACTGTTTCCAACGCACGTCCACGCAGGCTTCTTCGGAGTCTTGCTGTGTTCTCAACATCATTGAAGTATGTTCTTGTTGTTTCATAGATGGCACGAAATGAAAGCCATTCTGTATGTGCTCCACTGAAGTTCGGTAAGGTCATGATGGCCTTTGACGCCGAGGGCTGGTTCGATGTCCACTGTTCTGTTTTCCTGTCGGCGAGCGACGCTATAGCGGACGTCAACTCCGTTATGAAAGGACGGAGTGAGTCTTTCCCCTTGGTGTCTTCTATTGCTTCTTTGGAGGGCACTGTGTTGTTTCTCACTTCATTTACTGTAGGATTCGATTGCGTCTGGAGGCCCACTATAATATCGGCAACCACAGGGGGGGGCTGTTGCACACGGCTTCTATTTCTATAGTCCCCCTCGGCGGCGTTGTCCCCTTTCGGCGGCGCTGGTTCTGGTGCCTCTTCAAGCCAGGAACGCACGTACTCATTGTTTGAGCTTCTATCATCCATATATTCGCCGTCGGAGTCTTCTTCCTCGGCTTTTTGAAGTGCTATTTGAGCAAGTTCCAACTTAATCTTCAATAAGTCTTCACGCGCTCTTGAAATTTTTCTGTTTGACCGCGTCGTTCTATTCGTAGTCGACGGCGGCTTGTTCTGTTCGGTACGGGCGTCACCCCGGGTAGTCATCGGCATGGTTCGGCGGTGTTCCTGTTCTGATTCTTTTTCTATTCTCGGCTGTACTGTTCTGTTTACTGTTTCATCTGAAGTTCCCTCCGACTGGGTTCCCTCTCCTGAAATATACGGCTGCTCTTCAGACTGTGCTCGTACAGGCAGATCTTCTCCCTCCCGGGGGGCGGGGCGCTGCTCGGTTCCTTCGACGGTGGACGGTGATCGCGGTGGTTGCTCATGACGGATGCCCGTAGTACTGCGTTCTCTGCCCACCTCCATCGTCGAGGATTCCGGTGCTCTGCCTTGTGATCTTGTAAACCTCATTATGGATCTTCAGTCTTCGCAACGAATCTTCAAACTTGAATTGTGTGATAAGGTTTCAGTGATAAATCTTCAGTCTTCGAGCTTGACTCTTCAATCTTGAATCTTCTATAATAAATCTTCAGAGCATATCTTCAGTCTTGAATCTTCTATAATAAATCTTCAGAGATCTATCTTCATTCTTCAGTCTTGAATCTTCTATAATAAATCTTCAGGACATATCTTCAGTCTTGAATCTTCTATAATAAATCTTCAGAAATCTTCAGAGATCTATCTTCATTCTTCACAGGAACAGATGATCCCAGCCGCAGCGATCCGGCTCGCAAGGACCAGAAAATGTACTGGACGGGCCGGTTCGCTGCTGGTCCCAGTTTCTATCCGGCTCGAAGGACCAGAAAATATATTGGACGGGCGTGGGTCGCTGCTGGTCCCAGTTTCTATCCGGCTCGTAAGGACCAGAAAATGTGCGGAGCGGGCCGGGTTCGGAGGACACGGTGTGTTGAAGGAGTGTGTAATGCCTATCCAGGTGTATCCCTATTTGAGGTTAGGCCTCCTAGTCCAGACGGCGCTGACGTCCTGTACCTATAGGCTCAGGATAACTGCAGACTGGCGACCAGTAGCTATGTGTGAAGTCTTGACGGGGAAGGGTTTCTTGATGATGAAATAATAACAGCGATTTTGATAAGTCTTCAGGAGATTTCAGGAGACGATTTGCGTAACTCTTCAGGAACAGAACGATGTATAGGTGCCATGCCGATGGCTACGATTCTATGTTTTCGCTTGCGCGCTAAGGTACCTCGAAACTTTACCTTAACGAGAACCGCGAACCGTCTCCTGATTTCGAGTTTATTTTTATTTCAAAAATTTTACAAAAGTGCTTATTAGCAGCTGAAAAATGGCTATAATAACATCATATTATACACCGTTACAATCGTCATTAGATTGTCCAGCGATTGAGACACCTGCATTTCCTGTAACTATATTCGCTGAAAAGATTTCAGCGTGTAAATACAAAAATGTTAATTGTTTTGATTTTAAATTATTTTTCAAACTATTTTATTCGATAACCAAAGAAGATATTTCAACGGGGTAAGCAGGTATCTCAAGCTGGTCTAATGACCTAAAAAACTATGAAAAATTCATGATTACATCTATATTTTTCAGGGCGTGACAGGCCCTGAAAACCTAAATTGCTAGAACGAGTCACCAAAAAACAGCAAATTAAAGTTTCCGACCCCTATAAATCCAATCAAGTAGGCTTTTCAGGACTATAATGGTACGTCCAGGGCTAGGTCTCGGTCTAGGGTACCTGGACGCACCAATTAAACTATAATTTCGGCTATGTAGCCCACCTAATTGGAGTTTATAGGGGTGGTACTCACGTTTTCCTTAGGAAACACTATTTTTCACTGTTTTTTAACTATAAAACACTATTTAAACTGATTTTACTGTTATTTTCACTAAATTAAGCTATAAACAACTGTTTGGTGACGCATCGTAGCGAACAAAAACGTAGCTCATTCGCGACTCGGTACGTTATACGATGGCGGTCCCTCCGCTACTTGCGCTAGCGTGCGCCAGATAGGGTCTCGCAGCTGACACTATGGAAACGCCTAACTTTTCATGTTTTTGATGATGCGTCGTCGCGAACACATTTCATATTTAATATCCACACACATCCACAGAAAGCGTTTCTACATGTAATTTCCTCTGCTATAAACTAGGTTTTCTATTTCATATCCAGCTTACCACTATTTTCAATGGGAGAGGACGTTACAAATTGCATCTGGCGCGAATTCCGGAAGCGGGCGGAGGCGGGCGGACGCAGCGGCGCCGGTGCGCTCTGACCGCGTCGTGTGCGCGCGCCCTAATGTTCTAAACCATTGTCGTGTGGACTAAAATAGCTGCATTCATTAATGTGTTTAGTTTAAATGTGGTTTATTAAATTAAAACGTGTTATTTAGGGTTCCGTAGCTCAAAAGGAAAAACGGAACCCTTATAGGATCACTTCGTTATCCATCTGTCTGTCTGTCAAGACCCTTTTCTCAGGAACGCGTGGAGGTATCAATTTGAAATAAATGTCAAATACGTAGATCTATTATCCCTTGGAGACCTAAAACAATCAAGCTTCAACAACGCAACAAAAAAATATGCCCATTTATGCGAGATATTTTAATACTCGCAAGTAAATCAAAACCTTCCCGTTGGCAAGAAGCAAGGCCTCACAGCAAAAGTAAAGGCAAAATTCCGAAAATTGTTAATTTTATCACATACTTATTTTTTTTTTTTCTTAGGATTAGAATGTTAAGTTTGTTTTTGGGATTCATTCTTTTCAACTACAGAACCCTTCATTGTGCGTGGTCCAACACGCACTTAGCCGGTTTTTTTGTTGAGAAGATGAATGAAAGGCGACTAATAAAAGGTATTTACAAGACAGATATGAGTAGTCCTCAGGAGGACATAAACTGCATAAGCATAATCAGCCTATAACTCCCACTGCTGGGACACAGGCTTCCTCTCTGTGAGAGGGAGTGAGTCGTAACGTAGTTTACAACGCGGGCCCAGTGGATGTCACATGTTTTCGAATGTTTGGATCTAGAACATGCCGGTTTCCTCGCGATATTTTACACATAAACTGACTTTATCCTTGTTGGTGATGTTCTTCAGAAAGATCAGGTGCGTAGTAATCGCATCCGGCGCGTGTGTATGACCAGATATATGAGCGTAAACGAAGCAAAAGGAGTATGTAAGGATCGTAGCAGGTGGTGTTCTGTAGTTTCTGCCTACCCCCATGGGAAGAAGTCGTGAGTTTATGTGTATTTTCTAGCAATTGTATTTGCAGCATAATTAATTTCTCCGTGCAATATTTAATTAACTGAATAGATTCGTAATTAGTTCAATAATGTTGTGAGTGAGTGATGCCTACTTTCTCATTGTTCTTGTCTTTCTTTTGTATAACATTATCTAGCAGCGGTCTGGAATAAGATTGATTGCTCGTCTGACAATGATTCGTATGCGTTCGCATTTTATGAGTGACGTATGGGCTCGCTTCCTCTGGGGCGAACGAAGTGTGCCAAGTCTGCCAGCTGGCTAATCTTCCTTATTTTTAGGCTAATAGTTCGAAAAAAGAAGCTTGGAATTTAATTGGGTAAAACAAAAGAAAATCAGTACTTAGCACAAATAAAACTTGAAATTAGAAGTTTCTGTTTATTTTTTTTTTTTATTTATGTGGGGTGTTAAATACTATAGGTATTAGTCTATTTCCATCGTATGCAACAACATAATATATATAAGTGTTTTTTTAAGAACGCTAAGTTGATAGTCATTTCAATCTTGTGTTGATGTACCGATGTAGGAAGGTAAGTATCTAATACTAAAAATCTCTAGTTGATGACAGTCATCTTGAAATTCTTTTAAAAATATCTCAAAGCTCCTAACGACGTAACAACATCATTATAATCTTCTTAGGTTCTGTCACTTTTTGCGTCATGGCGTCTGAATACAACTAATTTTCCCTTACTCCAGTAATCACGCCAAAAAGCTGAGTTGTGTTAAATTAGCTCATAAAACCTTTGTAGAGTTTCGTGACAAACGCTAATATACCCTTGTCCTAAAGGTTGTATGCTTTATCCTTAATTGGACGGCGATGTCCACTTTAAAAAGAAAAAATCGTTTTGAAAAAAGAACTTTTGATTAAAATTCTCACTCAATGTTTGATCGTCTGCCGCATAGGACGTGCAAAAAGTCGCTACTCTTTTAGCATAAAATGTTTATCATTACATTATTGGTTCATTAAGGCAGCACAGGAATAAACTGCAATTAAAAACTAATGTAAGTATGCGTGTAAGTTCCCAGTAGTTTGGTATCGAGTAATTTTATACTACATATTATAGCTGCCACACTGCAGACACAGTGTAATTAAAATCGACGCTCATATTAACTCATTTCCGTTCGCAATTGCATTCCATACCTACAATAAAACACTGTAGTGTGGATATTTTTAATCTTTGAACTAAGTGTAAAGCTGCACCGAGAAACACCTCTGCCTGTAAGTTATTAATCATTATCAGTCAAAATGAACTGACGAGGAGCTCGTGGCTAAGTAATAACAGCCGCACGGGTCGATCCATCAGGTTAAGCTACGCTTGCCGGGGTTGGTCCGTGGATGGGTGACCATCTTTACATACCGAGACTCCTCCGTGCCTCGGAAAGCACGTTAAGCCGTTGGTCCCGGCTGTCATTCGTGGATCTTTGACAGTCGTTACGGGTCGTTAGAAGCCCGAAAGTCTGACAACTAGCCTTACCAAGGGGTATCGTATTACCCAGTTAATGGGTTGTGGAGGTCAGATAGGCAGTCGCTCCATGTAAAATACTGGTATTCAGCTGCATCTGGTTAGACTGGAAGCCGACCCCAACATAATTGGGAAAAGGCTAGGCAGATTGAGTCAAAATGAAGTGACTCTGTATACCGCTAGCTACACGAAGTCTTTGGTCTGACGGGTGAATTCGTAACTGATGTGTATTTGTGTATTTCAGGTACAGTGAGAACTTTCAATCAGAAACAAAATATTTCACCTGAATTTATTAAAAGGGCTGTCGCAGTTTGTCACCTCTCTCGCTCACATGGGACCAAATTTAAAAAAAAAAATGTTAAATGAAAAGATGATTTTTTGAATAATGTAACCAATTAGCAAACTAGTAAATAATATTAATGTAATAGGTACCTAATTTTAAAAACACTTATATTATGTTATCTAATAAACTCAGCTCAAAAAGTATTATCTGTTTTTGAGATGAGTTAAATAAATTCCATAATAAAAATGTGTTCGTTAATTGATTACATTTTACAAAAAAGCATCTTTTCATTTAACAATCTTAAAAATTTGGTCCCGTGTGAGCCAGTGACAAATGCGACAGTAACCTCTTAACGTCTCCAAAACTGAGATAATGATTACTACTAACGATATAACAAAGGGATCAAACTAACATGATTTTTTATTTAAAAAAAAAAAAAAACTGGTCTCTTAAATTGGAACCTAACCTAACCTAACCTACCCTAAACAGGCATAATATTTGGTCCTCTTCATATTAAAACTGTACAAAGATCGAAACCTTGTACCAGACTAGTATTTCAATTTCAACCTGCGGGGCAATTGCGTAACACACTATCAATCGGAATCGGTTTCATTTTGACAGTTCAACAACATTCATTGCGTTATGCACGTTGTTGAGCAGACAAATTTTTCGAACATAATGAAGCAATGGATTAGCAATTTGCTTCAAAATGATTCAGATTCTGATTTATAAAGGGTTACGCGATTAGGGTGCTGATGTGTATCGAATGAGTTTAGCATTATATTATCTATGGTTGAGCTTAGTCGCTTCATCTCCTCTCCTTCTAAGCGTAATTAATCCTAAATAAATCTCTTGTTCTGCATCTCTACTTCCCCACTCACTCTCATGTTTTTGTTCTAATAAAACTGCTTCTAATTTGTCTCGTGTCAAGACTCCAATATGCACGCGTTTGTGTCACAAACGTAGGCACATTAGCATCACAAAGTCGGCGCGACGAAATTAACTATACGCATCGAGCCTTTGGCGTACCTTCGCGGATAAAAGTGTTCGAGTCTTATGGTGTGCAAATTTAATGAATATTTAATTAGAAATGGGTAATCTTGCCTTGTTTATCCATTTAATACTGTAAACGGCTAATGCGCTGTAATAATTTTCTGCTGTGTGGCAATCGAAACAAATAGCGTGGATTATACTGAAATTATTGTAACAATTTCGAGCGTTTAAGCCGATTAGTAGCGATACCGATCGCATTAGCCGAATTTAATATCGTAACACCAAACAAAATTAGTATAAACTCGTCAAAAGGAGATTGTTATTTTATCCAAATAAGACAATTCCACAGTTAACATCGCCTGAAACCAATTTTCTTGACATAAAAATCCAATTTAGGCGTTTTGAAAAAAGCGAGTTAGACGTAGTGACATAACGAAGTCATCTTTACTGTTTAGAAGTCAATTTATTATTTAATAGGCTACGAAGGGCACCTATGTACTTAGAAGGGTGTCACTTAGTTATCTCAGACGGATTACATTATAGAGATGAAAGCTGTTTTTACAGGCGAGAATTTTAAATTGCGTTTACGTAATGCGGTGTACCTTGACAACGCCGCCATTTTGGTTTTGTAAACAACGTTGTTTGTAAAATGTTTGGCGAGGCGGAGCGGTGAAATTAATTAAAGAAAATAATTTATTGTTACTTGATGGCTGAAATTAAAATAGTCCAGCACGCTTAGAATGACCGCTATTGAAACGGATTTTGTCGACGAAAGAATAGACAAAATGGCAGATAGTAGAAATATTTGTACGCATTCTACGCGTCTAAGCATGGCAACGTGTAATTTTGTCTATTCTTCCGGCGACAAAAGCTCGTCATGCTACGCGTGCTGCACAGTTTTGCATGAAGAATTATTTGGACTGCCTCGTTGGTCTAGTGGTCGTAAGCGCTACTGCTGAGCATGAGGTCCTGGGTTCGATTCTCAGGTCGGGCAAAGTGTTATTGGGTTTTTCCATCTGGAATTTCTCAGTAGCAGTCCAGAGTCTGGATTTATGCCCGGTTGATGGCAATAGGCTCGCCCCCTATTACACGGGACTTATCTCTACCTCTGCCCAACCCTTCGGGGAAACAATGCGTGATGTTATGTTATGTTACGTAATTATTTGGACTGGGGTTATTTGAATATTGCCGTTAACTAATGTTATGTTACATAATTATTTGGACTGGGGCATACTTAGTTATTTGAATATTGCTGTTAACTAATGTTATGTTACGTAATTATTTGGACTGGGGCATAGTTATTTAAATATTGCTGTTAACTAATGTTATGTTACGTAATTATTTGGACTGGGGAATAGTTATTTGAATATTGCTGTTAACTAATGTTACGTTACGTAATTACTTGGACTGGGGAATAGTTATTGGAATATTGCTGTTAACTAATGTTATGTTACGTAATTATTTGGACTGGGGCGTAGTTATTTGAATTTTGCTAGTAACTAATATTATTTCACGTAATTATTTGGACTGGGGAATAGTTATTTGAATATTGCTGTTAACTAATGCTACGTTACGTAATTATTTGGACTGGGGAATAGTTATTTGAATATTGCTGTTAACTAATGTTATGTTACGTAATTATTTGGACTGGGGAATAGTTATTTGAATATTGCTGTTAACTAATGTTATGTTACGTAATTATTTGGACTGGGGAATAGTTATTTGAATATTGCTGTTAACTAATGTTATGTTACGTAATTATTTGGACTGGGGAATAGTTATTTGAATATTGCTGTTAACTAATGTTATGTTACGTAATTATTTGGACTGGGGAATAGTTATTTGAATTTTGCTGTTAACTAATGTTATGTTACGTAATTATTTGGACTGGGGAATAGTTATTTGAATATTGCTGTTAACTAATGTTATGTTACGTAATTATTTGGACTGGGGAATAGTTATTTGAATATTGCTGTTAACTTATGTTATGTTACGTAATTATTTGGACTGGGGAATAGTTATTTGAATATTGCTGTTAACTAATGTTATGTTACGTAATTATTTGGACTGGGGCGTAGTTACTTGAATTTTGCTGTTAACTAATATTATTTTACGTAATTATTTGGATTGGGGAATAGTTATTTGAATTTTGTTTGTAACTAATGTTATGTTACGTAATTATTCGGACTGGGGCATAGTTACTTGAATATTGCTGTTAACTAGAAGCGTTTTGCACTTGTCATCAGTTTATCAAAAGATGCTTACCAAGAATGATAAAGTAAGAATTGTATTATTTTTACTTATTCACTCATGTTAAAAATACAACAATTTTTTATTGCTTTATAAAGATGTTCAGTATTTAATGTAGAACCTACGTCTCGCATATGTACTAAAGGTATGTATGTAGTCATTTAAGAGATTAATTTGACTGTTAAATGACAATGTTTTAACACAATGAGAACTTGAATCGCAAGGTTATATGGTAAACAAAACAACTTCAGCAGTTGTGTAGGAAAAGTAAACATTATTATGCTAATTTTATAGTCTTCAAATTCCCAGGAACCAGAACAAGGCTTTTGTACTATTATGTTATTTAATTGTATATAAATGTAACCTACAGCACTGCAAATGAACATAAGCAAGGCACGAAACTTACTGTAAAATATAGTAATAGGTGAATATTTTGCGCACTGAATTTGTGAATTAAACAGAATATTTCGCTTTACTTAGATAGATAAGTAGTCGTATTTTTTTTTATACTTAAATTTTTGCGGAACAAAATCATTCAATGATTTTGTTTCAGCTTTGGTTTGCCATTTTTACTTTTCATGCGTTCACTATACTCTTTTTAACCGACGATAAAAATCCTTTTTTATCGTTCTCAATTCGACACGTATATTATTATTATTATTATTTTTGTTTTTTATGTATGACCATGCATAACTTTTTACAGAGTCGTCCGATTTGATTTTTTTTTTGTTTTATTCGAGAGAGTATACCACAAACTTGGTCCCATATAAAATTTATTAACTTTACTTGGTTTGTTTTTGAGTTAGCTTCAATAATACGTATTTTTTCTCCACTTTTTGTGTGGATGATGTTCTAGTTTCTTTTGCAGGTAGTGGTATTAGAATTTCTGTGGGGTACCTACCACAATTAAAAAGTGAAAAGTAAAAACTTTTTTACAAAGAAATACAACCGACTTTCAAAAACAACACTACTATGTGAAAAATAACTTTAATTTCGGAAATCGGTTCCAAAAAACGAAAATAAATTTAACCAGACACCGACTATAAAGTTCGAAATTAAAGTTATTTTTCACTTAGTAGTATTGTTATTTGGAAGTCGGTTATATTTTTTCGTAAAAAGTTTACTAAGCTCTTTATTAGACTCTCATATTTAGAATATCTTCTATATAAGTATACCTTATATGTAAAATATCTTCTAGAGGAGCTCGTGGCTAAGTAATAACAGCCGCACGGGTCGATCCATCAGGTTAAGCTACGCTTGCCGGGCTTGATCATTGGATGGGTGACCATTTTTTACCGAGACTCCTCCGTGCCTTGGAAAGCACGTTAAGCCGTTGGTCCCGGCTGTCATTCGTGGATCTTTGACAGTCGTTACGGGTCGTCAGAAGTCCGAAAGTCTGACAACCAGTCTTACCAAGGGTATCGTATTACCCAGTTACTGGGTTGTGGAGGTCAGATAGGCAGTCGCTCCATGTAAAATACTGGTATTCAGCTGCATCCGGTTAGACTGGAAGCCGACCCCAACATAGTTGGGAAAAGGCTAGGCAGATTGATTGATTTAGAATATCGTCGTAAAGTTTTATTCTTCCTCACTATAGACAGGATTATGTTTGTGACACACTCAACCACTGTTAATCTAGTAACACAATACTATCAGGTAGACTGTGGAGCAACTGAACTTAACTGGGATTATCCCGATGCTCCTAATTCGCCTGTTCCCAAATCTGGCCGAAAGCCAAGGTCAATAAACCCTTTTGTTTATCCGTGCATACCTTAAACTTACACAGCCTCTACAGCAGCATATGAGAACAGCTTCCAATCGATTTTGAAACGTATGCCTCAACAATTAAAGGACATTTTGCGGTGTTTGAATGGATATGTAAATAAAGAGGGATGTATCCTAAGCAAATATACAGGGTGTCACGCGGTAGCTATCTGCGACTGCGATTGTGAGCTAACCAATTTAAATTGATCCCTGTAACCCCTTTCCTGCTTTACTTAAACCCTGCATTTCGTGTTCTCCTAGTTCTAATTAAACTGGTTACAAACAAAGGTTATGATTTTTTAAACAGAGCGTTCGGATTAAATGACGGTGTAAGTAAGTACCTGAATATCTATGTTTGTTATTAGTCTGTGTGTGAACAGCCTGATAGCTGAAATTAGCTGTTGCTTTTCATTCATACCGAGCTTCCAATTATTTTTAATCTGAGCACTTCCTTTTTTAAACATCGAGGAATATTCGAAGCGATATTTTTGGTTTGAAGACTTTGAAGTGAAGCAAATATCGCTTTACATCGAAACTTAGTAGTACCCAACGGGCTATGTACAGAAGGCTATTAAATACGGTTTTCAGATAATGGCGTAGTAACATAGCTTCTTGTAATTTAGGTTTCATAGAGGACTCTGCTCTTGGGAGTCAGTTTGTGTTAAGCTCTGTATGTAGTTTCCAAAATTTGCCCCAGTTAAGCTTTCAAGTATAACTAAGTTTGGAGTATTCGATTACGTACGGTCAGCAACAGAAGTCGGTTAATACTGCTACTTTTTGACATCATCTAAATTAACACAAAATGATTCGATAAATTCCTTTTTTTTCGTTTAACTGTTAAGAGTTAACATTCTTAAAATATAAGTACTTCTGTTCCGATTTGAATTAAATATTTCGCTTAACAATTAAGATTTAAAAACTGCAAGTGTTAATCGACTTTTGTTGCTGACTGTACGTAAACGATTAGGAGATTGGGGGAAAATAGAAATGTAACATTTTTAATAGCACTTAATGCCCTTGATTTACAATGTCATGTAGAATTAAGTGTATGTTTTAGAATTACACCAATTAACTACTTACATCGAATTGAATTAAATTCCAATTAGTTAAGCGTGTCAAAAACGACCTTCGTAAACAATAAAGATTAAATCGATAAGTCACACCATACGCAACCATATGCATGAATTCGATATTTATAGACCTGTTTAGACATTTTGGGGTGAACATCACTTAACACAACACACAAAAGTAGTACACGCGAAAAACACCCTTATCCTCAAGCGATAGGAGCCAATATAGCCTCTAATTTATCGGTGTAGTTGTACGCAAGTGAAGCATAAAGAGGACTATTCACAGGCCGTGAAAGCCTGTCGCATAGACAAGGGAGGCATAGACGCCGTAAAAATGATTTATGCTCGTCTACACGGCTTATCGTGTGTTGTCGAACTTTAAAAATGGGTTGTTCGTACCTAAACATACTTAAAAGCTCTTTATCTTTTCTGTGCTTAAAAGGCAGTGGTGTTAGTTTTTAGATGCATATATAGGTAAATTGGGCATTGAAAAGAGATCTTGCAGCATCTACTATATTCATATTAAAATGGTTTCGTGAATGACAGCCAAAAGCACTAGATGACATCTGCCTTTTACCGAAACTTCAATTTCGTAAATCGCTTCGTCTTTGTTACTTAAGAGGCCCCCGGAGCATGCGTAGTTCATGCAAACGAAATAACAAAATAATTTGTAAGTAAATCAAACATATCTAGGTTCCCAAATATATATTTTGAAAGGATACTGATTTAACCCATCACGCGTCAATTAGCAGACACAATAGAAATTTTATTGTTATCCGCAAACATGGTGTCCCGCAGTCCACATAACCATGTTTTTTTTTTTATGTTAAGTAAAAGTTTATAAATTAACTTTTGAAAAAGGAACAGAATTCCGACATAGTATTAAAAATAACGGTAACTATTGATCGTTCTAAAACCTCCACAGACAACATGAGATTTTACGGAAGAAGAAAAAAAAGAGTCATTTGCCCTTACTATCACATTGGTGTGAATTGACCCTAATAACCCTACAAACGAAAGAATGTACTCAGTTTTTTGTCGATTGTCAATACAATTTTTAGTTATTGCGTACAGCCTCCATTCTTATTTTATCATAAGAATGTGGGATAAAATATAATGTAAATCTTATCCCAATAATAAGAAGAAACAACTTTTATTAATCTTATATTATCTTATCTATGTAATTTATTTAATGTGTATAGTAGGGTGTAAGAATTTCCGAAGAAATTTCCATAAATCATAAATGAACATTACAAATGATCATGTATTAAATTAACAATGGAAGAATAATGTTATAAACAACTTTATCTTAGTGTCAATCTATCGGTTGTTTTTATTTGTTTTTTACACGTTTGAGAACCAGGGAAGATAAAGTAAGTACCTAATACAAATATGTACCTACCACACAAAAAAATATTCTCAATCTTTAGACATATGGTTTTTAGAAATTCTTAAAATTAAAACCACAATAAAATTTACAAACGAACATGAATCTACTTATACGTGTGTTGTGTCCTGAAAGAATTTTTTTTCCCCTCATAAAGGCTCCCGCAGAAGGGCACGACGCGATGCCGCGACTCGACTCCGGTAGAACAATTTTAACCCGTCGCGCGCTAATTAGCAGACACAATTGAAATTCTATTGTTATCTGTACACATGGTGTGCAATCGACATTTTAAGAGTTAATGAAGTTTTCATAGAAATTGTTCCACCCGAGTCGCGTCGCGCCTGTCTGCGGGGGCCTTTAAACAATGTCGCTTTTGCTTAGCTTTTACGACGTCAATCTGCCTAGCCTTTTCCCAACTATGTTGGGGTCGGCTTCCAGTCTAACCGGATGCAGCTGAATACCATTATTTTACATGGAGCGACTGCCTCTGACCTCCACAACCCATTAACTGGGTAATATGATACCCCTTGGTAAGACTGATTGTCAGACTTTCGGGCTTAGCTTTTACGAAAACTGCGGGAAAATAAAGCTTTATACATTCCCTGAAATTCCACTCACTTTGCTGCCATATTTGGCCATTTGAGTAATTTTGAGTCACCCGGTACTGGTAGTAGTCTGAAAAGATAACAGGAACAACTAATAGGTCCCTAAACTACTCGCTGTATCTACCGACAGATTTGTTAAAGTAATCACAAGGGAATGTCGATCACAGATACGCGTGCTCGGCTGGGGACACACAGACAAGATATTCAGCCAACTTATTGGGATAAGCTTAAATAGAGCAAGTAATGTTATGTTGGTGATGTAGACAACTAAGTATAGTTTGTTCCAATAGTATCTAATGAAAGTGTAAGCAAACCTTGTTCAGGTTAAATTCTTACACAATCACTCGGTAAAGGCTATTATTATAGTGTGCGCGTAAGTGCTAGTCACCGCCTGAGGTATGTGAGCATAAGGGGGAGGTAGACAAAGGCCAAGGCTAACTCAGTTTGCCAATCATGTCAATCTCTCCCGTCTCATCGCACACATACTCAGGCGATGACTAACACTTGCGCGCTTGCTATAACACATTCATCTATATTTAAAGGTTTTAACTCTATACTTCATCACTTTTCCAACAACTAGGTATTGTTTGAATTACATTATTAAACACTTAACTTATAAGTGGTACAAATTGACTTCCACAGGTAGGTTTTCTGATTCATTTGTTTACATTTTCATCTCATACTTTGGGAACAGACAATAGTAACAGTAACTGACTGGCTAATAATCTACTGCTTCCCATTGCCTCGCTTTTTTAACCGACTTCAAAAAGGAGGAGGTTCTCAATTCGTCGGAACCTTTTTTGTTCCCCGCTTACTCGAAGATGGCTGGACCGATTTGGATTTTTTTTTGTTTTATTCGAGAGTGTATACATCACAGTTGGTCCCTTATAAAATTGATTAACTTTGCTTCGGTAGTTTTTGAGTTAGCTTCAATAATACGTATTTTTTCCCCACTTTTATATGGATGATGTTCTAGTTTGTTTTGCAGATAGTGGTATTAGAATTTGTGTGGGGTAGGTACACAACTAAAAAGTGAAAAATAAAAACTTTTTTACAAAAAAATACAACCGACTTCCAAAAACAACACTACAAAGTGAAAAATAACTTTAATTTCGGAAGTCGGTGGCAAAAAACGAAAATACATTTAACACCGACACCGACACCGACTTCCGAAATTAAAGTTATTTTTCACTTTGTAGTGTTGTTTTTGGAAGTCGGTTGTATTTTTTTGTAAAAAAGTTTTTATTTATATCGTACTACGATATGGTTACAATGGAAGATATTTTTAATACTAAACTTTGCACTTACCTAGAAACTAGTTTCACTAGCTGCCAGTCCCAGTCAGAAAGTAAACATGAAATCAGCTTTTTAATATCTCCTCAAAACAATGTTTTCCTACCTTTGCTTTAATTACTGAAAAGGTCATCTCTTTGAGTGAATAGCCATTTTCTATCAAACTCAAACTCAAAGCATATTTCAAATAAACCAATTACAGGCACTTTTGAATTGTCAAGGGGTCGGTCAGTCAGAAAGATAAAGCTAGTTGCCCATTCCAAAGCCTAGTAGGTCCATATGGAGAAGAACGGGCAAAAAACTCCACGGATACTCTTTTAAATCAAAATATTGGTTACATCGTTCATATTGAAAATATACATGTGAGAACAATGTACAAAGACGTACACGTTAAAAGCGTCCGTAATAAAAAGATAAAAAGTAAAACTACCTTCTGTCATGTTCCATATTATTGCAACCCAACAATTAGCGCGTCGGCCATGTTTGCGCAAGCCCGCACCGACGGCTTCCATGCACTTATACGCAAGAAAACAGCGTCACTACTGAGGACAGTGAGGGGCAGTCGGAACAGCATCCTGAAAACTGTAGCCGAGAGCATCGGCTCTCCGATTGTGCAGCAGTTTGTGAGGAGGCTGATTTTTACTAACACTAGGCAATAAGTTATTTTTGTATGTTACTAACACTATATGGATATTGTGTGTCCGAAATAAAATTATTCTATTCTATTCTATTCTAATTAGTTACCTACGAGTAACCAACTTGCTCGCCAACCTATCAGTCCGTATGTCTTCAATGGGCGGTTGAACAGTACCGATGTGATTAATGACGGTGACCCCACGGCATCGCCAGATATCGTATCTACGTGAGCCTCGATCACTCTTGATTGCCCCGTATTGTTTGAGCTTATATTTACTAGTCTAGCTACTGTATCTATAGGAATGTTGGATGAAATTTATGGATGGATAGGTGGTACAATGTGTTTGAAAGGATGTCTCTTTGTCATAGGTCACGGAAACAAGCAAGACAATCGTTTTAAATGTAAGGCTATGATAACATTGTGAAGAGGCAGATATTGACAAAATAAAATACCTACCTACCTATACTTGACAAGATATATGAACGTAAATGAAGCAAAAGGAGTATGTAAAGATCGTAGCAGGTGGCGTTCTGAAGTTTCTGCCTACGCCCATTGGGAGCCGTGCGTTTATTTATGGTATGTAATTATGTATGTATTACTGGATGACTTTTTACCGTCTTGTAAAAAATAGGTGAATGGAGTAGAAACCTATGGCATAGGAATCTAGTTTTTTTTTTCAAAAATAAAAAAAAATCGAAATTCAAATAATATGCAGGGTGCATATGATTTGAATATCAATATTTTTTAAAGATTTATTTATGTTTTTCAAAATTTCTGTTTTTATTGATAAAGTATGAAAAGATACTATACTTGATAATTTTTTTTATATAAGCTATTAAAAAAAAAACTAGGTAGGTATGCAATAGGCTTCTACTCCATTCACCTAATATACCCTATTTTTTTCAAGACGGTAAAAACAGTCATCCGGTATAATACACCTACACATCACTTTTGTGAAGGAAAGCAGAAAAAAAAGAAAAAGTATAGATTATAGATTACTCGCTTCTGTAGTCGCATTTAAATGTTATGGGTAGATACAATTTGTTTATTCTTCAACACAAAAAAAGACACAAGCAGAAATTACCGAGCAAAATAATTTGGAAGATTTTACTAAATATTTAAATACAAAGGACGAGGTGTCTAGCTCCCATTTAGAAATTAAATGAGCCAGATACAAACACACTATTAGCTGCAACCACGAGTAAAATTACCCCAAAGCGGGTAACGTAGACAAATGCAAAGCCAATTAGGTACGAATTAGATGTAGCAAAATTACCACAAGTTCTTTGTGAACTCTTCTTTGTGTCGTAATAGTGGCAACACTGGTATAAGGTAATGTGATAACGTATTCCCGTATGAAATTGCACTGAGATGAGATTTTATACCGAAATTGTGTTGCATGTTAGATGTGATTTGTTTTGAAATGTTGTTTGGTATGAAATGGCGAAATAAACAAGGTAATTTACATGAAATTAGATCCTGCTAAATTTTGAAATGACTACTAAGGTATAAAAACTTGAATGCAAAAAAAATACAAAAACAAATGCAAATATGAATATAAATTATGTTAGAAATAAACTAACTATTTTTAATGTTTTTTTATATGCTTATAACGTGATCAACTGATCACACTTGTCAAATTAATAACTCCGTTTTACCTTTAAACCTAACCATAAATAAATATTTTACGTTATAAAATAAATTAAAAAATATTTAAATGTCAACAAACCACATTCACTAATCACACGCATAATTATTTTTCTATTTTTGCAACACTCGAGCTGGCATGTCAACCTTGGCAGAATGGCGTTGGGGTGTGCTAATGATTTTTTAACGTCATAAAATGGCGTCGCTTTTGTTAGCATTGTGAATGAAGATGAGCACGACGAGACGTAATGTGGAGAAAACGTAGTGTGAAAAATGTTTTCAGGGTTTTTCGTAGCCGCGACCAAGTTAGACATAATATATTATTTCATTATGTGCCTAAATGGTTTGTTAGTTTTGCGAGCAGAATAAGTTCTGTAGTGAAATGTTTTCGTTAGGAGCCTTTGGAGTTAATCTCTTTTGTTTTAAAGCAAATGACTGCCTGAAAATCGGGAATGACACTACACATTGTGTCTAAATTACGTCGTCATGTTTGTATCGCTTTCTCTTTCACTCTGTTCAATGCTCGAGGGCTAAGAACGATACTTCCACTAATGTAGTTACCACAAAACATAGAAGCGAAGTTCGTCAGGTCAGAATAGGGCGTGGTGCCCCCTATTAGGGCAGCCGCACCTAAATCCGTACTTATTTTAATCAGTTGTACCCCGCTGGCTTTTATCATGCGTGTTGTTGATGGCCTATTCTAACCACAACCAATAAACAACCCTAACATTACACAGTACAGGGTTGATTTTACACTGAAAGAACCACCCTAGCTACAGTTGGAGGAGGAAAATAAGGATATAATGTGGATAGCAAGTAAAGCTGCATCATAAGGTGAATTGTTCTTGTAGAATTTCGCGAAGAAATTGGCTAACCGCTGTTTTCCGCTCTGCTTTTTTTATTTTTTATGAAAATATTTAACGCTGTTGTGGAAAACTTATTAAACTTTGTATATAAATGTAAACTTAAAGCTATGTGTTTGTAGAATAGAGTAGAAAGTTTAGGTAAACCTTTCTTTTCCCACCTTCTTTCTTCTTTACCTAGGTTTCTTTTACTTACCTTTCTTTCGAAGCTTCTGAGCAATCTGCCCTGTTATGCTGCGGTCCCACGGCCTACTTTCTCACAGGCCAGTTCGCATCAGGCCAGGCCAACAGATCATGGGAACCGTCCATCCAATGAGGCCTGTGGTGGAAATGCACGGCACGGGCAGCGACAGGCCTTGGGACCGCGACTTTACCAGCCTTGTTGACCGGCTAATCTTTTTGCCTTTTTGTTAATCTTTTTCTGTTTGAGTTATATTATCGCACACCCTCACCCAGTTCCTAAATCTGAGAGAAACTTAATGGGTAATTAATGTAGATACCTAATTAAATTTGCCAAAGTCTTCATCTTCATATTTTCAAGTAGGCACCCAGTTATGATCCCACAAATCTCATCACAAACTTTTTCAAACCCAACGGAAATATTCGTCAAACTGACACCCTTACAAAGAGCAAATAGACAAACGGGAAGTGAATATTATAGGGGGCAATATATTGCAAGGGGTGCCTTTACTGCTCAACTAAATGACTTATTGTGAAAGTTAGTAGCCGATATGACTCAGGCAGCATCAACATCATTATAGAACAGAGAAGATGGAGAAGTTCCACTGACGCTCATTGAAATTAAACTGTCGTTTTTGTGGTGCAACGCAGGTTATGTTTTTTACCTAGTCATCTAAATTTCCTAAATCAAACCTCAGCGAGCAATGGTGGCCCAGTGGTATACTGTGTCTAATCTTTCGTGCCACATATTGTAACGGGTGATGATACGAGTGGTCGTGGTTTAGGTTAAAACCCAGGCAGATGCTTTAGTTTGTGTAAATAATTTCATCACCACTGCTCTCAAAATGGTGAAGGAAAATATCGTGAGAAAACCGGCATGTCCTAAAATTAAAAAATTGAAAACATGTGACATCTATCAACCCGCACTGGGCCCGCGTGGTAGATTACAGTCTACTCCCTCATCGGAACATTGCCTGAGTATGCTTAAACTCAACGGGGTAATTGCACACACTAACAATTGCAATGGCTTTCATTTCGACAATTCCACAATATTCGTTGTTCACAACATTCACGTTGACGAGCAAACGAATTTTTCAAACATATGAAGCTAGGAATTTCCTACATAAACCATTGGATCCAAAGAACGTATATTTGACGTGTATTCGATAGTTTGTAATCTATCCATGTCAAACCGTCAAACTGTAAACGAATCCGACAGGGTTCACAATCTGTCCGATTTTAACACTGAAAATTATGAACCGTCCCTGACTGGTCGGTGATAAAAAACATAGGGAGTGAAATAAAGGAAACGCACATTTAATTGTTTGAGATCAAGTATGTCAAACAACATATTTTTTAATAAACAATATTAATAATTAATAACTAGGTACACATACATTCGTTACGAATAGTTATTTATAACAGAAACTTCACTTGTTTGTTTAATCGTAGTTTAATTGTAACTTAACTTAGTTATTTTCATCACGAAAACTATTAAAAACCACAAAAAAATCTGTTTGTTTATGTTCGGCGAAACGAACAAATGACAGATGAAAGTTGAAGATTGCGGCGCGGGGCACATGACGTTCAACCAATCAGCGCGCAAGATGCGTTCCGTCGCATTGTATGATGCTAGTTCACAATTTGATGGTTTGACATGGACAGATTATAAACTATCGAAAATGAATACGTTATAATATTGTAAGCAGTATGATATGGTCACAATTTATCGACAGTTTACAATCTCACGAGTTAGATAATAAACTAACAGTGACAGATATACACTTTCAACTTCTCACTGCAGTTTCAGAAAAATGTTGGTACAATTGATTTCAGGATTGTGAAAGTATTTGTTTTCGCGCGTTATGTGAATTGGTCTTTCTGTTCCACTTTACTGTGACATGATCATCTGCTTAATGCAGTGATTTGCGTAAGACATGGTGTGTGTTTAGGCGTTAATATCATTTCAGATAATTGGGTGTCATTATCCACGTTATCCGCCCAGTTTTTGCTTGATCAATCATGATATCTTGTGCATAACATGTGTTGCTTAAAGGCTACTTTACTTAGGACAAGATTAACTATGTGAAAATAATGTCTGAAATTGATTGAAGCCAGCCACTTGAAAAGGTAGCCCCGAGACCTTTTTTTGCTAAGTTATTAGAGAATGTAAAAGTGGGTGGTTTCGCAGCTATCCACAGGCATCTTGGAGATAGCTATGCTTAGCTAGAGTATCCTTTATTAGATAACACAATCATTACTAATCACACTAATATTATAAAGGCGAAAGTTTGTGAGTGTGTGTGCGTGTGTATGTTTGTTACTTCTTCACGCTCAAACGGCTAGGCCGATTTGGATGAAATTTGGTATGTAGATAGCTTATACCCTGGATTAACACATAGGCTACTTTTTATACCGGTCTACGCGGGTGAAACCGCGGGGCGCAGCTAGTATTATAAATGCGAAAGTGAGTTTGTTTGTTTTTTACGCTTTCACGCTAAAACGGTAGATCGGATTTGGATGAAATTTGGCACATGGGTAGATCATGACCTGGAAAATTACATAGGCTACTTTTTATCCTGGGTCGCAGACGAAGTCGTGGGCAACAGCTAGTATATAATAATTATGACAAAGTTTAACTATGAGCTCAAAACTTTGCAATTCTTTAGTGTAGTTAGTTTACATAGTGGCACTGCAGAGGTCGCTTGGTTTTCAATTGTTTGGGCACTAAACGTGGGTAAGTAGTAACAGCCGCACGGGTCGATCCATCAGGTTAAGCTACGCTTGCCGGGGTTGGTCCGTGGATGGGTGACCATCTTTACATACCGAGACTCCTCCGTGCCTCGGAAAGCACGTTAAGCCGTTCGTCCCGGCTGTCAATCGTGGATCTTTGACAGTCGTTACGGGTTGTCAGAAGCCCGAAAGTCTGACAACCAGCCTTACCAAGGGATATCGTTTTACCCAATAACTGGGTTGTGGAGGACAGATAGGCAGTCGCTCCATGTAAAATACTGGTATTCAGCTGCGTCAGTTTAGCTGGGAAAAGGCAAATTGATTGGGGCTTAAATACAGGACAGAAAGTGAGACATTTTCTGTGAATCAGTTCAAAATCCACACCTTCTTCTTTCATCTGTTTGGCCGATATATTCGGGATTACCCATATTGGAATTGCTTCTCGGCTTCTCCTACTTATTTGGGTTAAAAGTCGGTTGAGTTATATCCAAATGTAATTTCGAACCTAAAACTTGTCGAACATAACAGGTTCAATTAAAACCATTTCACCCATCACAGACAAATTCACCGAATCATCGGACAGATCACAAAACAATCGCTGAACAAATCCTTCGCCCGGCTAGTTTATAAGCCGGTGGTTAGCGCGGATTATCGCGCGTTCCAAAACGCACCCTTTCGGGGCGTCGACCCTCGTTACTACCTCCGAGCCGTTAGACATGTGATGAATCCTTCCTCCGAAAGATATCGTCGGCATTCGTCGGTACTAGCGGAATGACGAGAGGTTTTCTCTTGTAATTGTGTGTAGGTTTTCTTCGTACGACGTAATTTGGGATTACAATAAGAATAATGGAATATGTTTGTATTGTTTGTCTGATGGAATGTTTTGTTTGGGCATTGAGTTCCTGGACAATTAGGGAATATCGGAAAAGATACACATTTCCAAGAAACTATACTTTTGCCAGAAGCCCTGTGAATCTGAGATGCCAACGGCCTTGAGTGGTTAGCTTGCGTGTTCCGTGCTGAGCACACGCAACGCGTCGTACGTCCACCCAGTAATAGGACTCGCCCATCAAGGAGCGCTATCCCAAATTAGACGCATTATTAATTTATTATGTATACATAAAACAAAAGGTATTTTAAGCAAACACGTATACTAAAATATAAATATTTTTTTTTTTTAAATGGTTCGTAAAATACGCTTGATACTTTTTATCCGCGTTAGACAAAACTTTACAAATCAATCAATCAATCAATCAATAGTTTATTTGTGAAACATAGGTATTTACATGCATAGGTGTTTGCATAAATAGGGGGTGCGCTATGTATTGTCATAATTAGGACATACAAAAAAAAAAAAATAAAAAAAAAATAATTACACTATGTATTAAAAACATAATCTAAAATATTCATAGATCAAGTTATTAAGAAAATGCTCTAATTCAACATATATTTTTTCTAAATCATTAACACTGTCGTATAGACGTGATCTTCAGTTTAAAATCATTAAAAGTCGCTTATCGTCGCCTTAAGTAATAATCTCACCATTTTTAGCCTTCATATCGAAAGAATAGCCAAAACCCCGCCTAGAATAATTCTAATTTCCGTCACCACAATATTTCAGACAGAAGACACGTCTTTTTACAAACCTCTTAACTAAAAAGTCATGATGTTCATAGCTCGTAGAAACTGCATTAACTAAACAAATGGGCACCACGGGAGGCAAATTTTTTTACGAGCAGCTTTGGGCTGTCACAAAAATTCGCCCCCGCTGTTCCTCAGTAATTCGCGTATCTCGGTCAAATCCACACCGAGGAATTCATCGTATTTAAATATCTAACACACCGATATATTATCGATTTTATAGTAATTTTCCGTTACTTGGTTTTCGATAATGCAGTTAATAGGCATGAAATAGACGACCAACACATTAATGACGAATAAATTCGATCGGAATGCTATCAGAACTGCATTTTTGAGTCAAAATAAACATTGTGACAATATTTTATGTACAGCCTATCAAATATTTGATTGCCTAAATTAAAACATAAATAAAAAACAGCTAAACATTTGTGGCGTTAAGTATAATAACGGAACGTAAAACTAAACACTTTAACATTTTAATATCAACATTATGAATACGATGTTAACTTCTCCAATATTAAAAATAATAAATTCTTCGGATTGGACATTTCAAGATGGTGGATTGTAGCAAAGTTATAGTGTTATAAACTTCTATGATCAACAAAATGAATAATAAAATCTCAGCATTTTGGTGCGAATGAATACTTTGACTATATTCTTTATAAGTATATTTCTTGGATTTGGCATTTAATATCCTTCGACAAGACGACTTTAGTGTAATCAATTTTTCCGAGTTCATTCAACTGTCTGCGATTTTCCAAATAGGACATTTTCCCAGACTTCTAACAAACTTCCTTAACAGGTACTTCTTCGTTTTTTGCGTGCATGCCGTTACTCACAACGCATTCAGCACTAATTTACCTTTAATTTAATATATTACTTTTCCTTTCCTTTTATTTCCGAATTAATCAAGGTACACTATAAATCACACCGTTTATTATTATATACATCAATATTTTATTAATTGAAACCAATCGAAAACAATTCACGAAACATGATTTAAGTCAGGGCGTCGTTAAATATGTTCAAAATGGTATCCCTTAAATAAGTTTGATGATATTGCATGTTTACAGTGTCGTAAATCTGCTGACATTCGAGATTTATTGTTATACGATGCTGGGGCCACAAATTATGTTCGACACAATTCAGCCTTTGTCTGAACGGAACGATTTTTGTGATTGCTTTCCGAGGCTCGCGTTATAAGTAAATCTAAGTGTATTGTTCGAAGAAATTCTCCTTGTAGACGTTTCACTCTCGATTGATTATACCTACGAAGTCTTACAATAATCTCGAGATGATTTGGAGTGTTTTCGTAATATTCAATCTGAGTAGCTGCTTGAGTTCGAATGCTTAATCAAACTTCTTTTAGATACTTATTCGATAACGTCGTCGATACGTCTCAATGATCAATTGAAATGAAGGTTGTTTTTATTTCAGTTGAAGACTTAATTCAAAGACAATGGCAATGTTACATTATCACTGAATATTTAAGCGACCTATAACGGATTTGAATATTAATAGAGTAATTAATATCATGTTACTCGCAGTCGAAACCTCTAGAATAATTAATTACAATTCACCTGATTCTAAGCTAACATGTTTGCTTGATCTATCATCGCTAAACAACGCAAGTGTATGCCTAAATACTTAATCACAATCATAAATAACGAACGATCCATACTTCAGATCCTGATGGGCGTACGTAGGAAGAAGAATCTAGGAGCTTCCAAGCGTTACTAAATGGCACTGACTCATCATACAATAATTAAGGTTTACGATTATTCCCCAGACAAAGATGAAAATGATAAATAATAATGTTCAATATACGAACAAGTGAGGCAGTAATTTAGCGGAAAAGAAACTAATACAATCGAACAGGATATCGATTCCATACTCAATACAAATGAAGTATAGTCAATCTTTAATAACAGACATAAAAAATATACAACTCATGAATATCCCTGGTGTACCAACCACATAAGTTCGTAGGCGTACCCTGACTAGGGCCAAGTTATTATCGCGCATAAATCCATAATGATTGGCCGTCTTGCGAGCAGATAAGTGCCTATTACAAGTGATCGGTGTAAATGAGGTGCGTCACTCGGAATTAGATCTTGTTCTGGGTCTAATGCGTTGGCAATAATGAGAGTGCTGAACTTGCTGGCAAATTAAGGTTTTAAAATCTGTCAGGAGCTATAATTGCTTCCGTAGTAACTCTGGAAATGGATGGAAAATATAGTGTGTGAAGAGATATTGCCGATACTATCAATTGACTCCAATCAATTGGTAGTATTTGCAGGTTGATTGCTAGTGGTTGTTTATTATTGTGGTTGTCAACGGTGGGAACCGGGTTAGTATGGTACGCCACGGCTATGGGCTAGTGGTCTTGCTAACTGAACTTTATTACAGCAATACAATCTACTCTGAGTCCACGTGCAACGTTTCTTGTAGTACCAACTGCATGATCTGTATGAGATATCGTGTCTTCATTGTTTTATAGTATCCTGAAGATTTTCTGATTTTAAATGAACGTGCATCCTGTGATGCGTTATGTTATGACTTTTATAAGGAGCTCTCCTAAAATTCTTATCGGTTAATTTCCGATGACTAAACACCGAATATATCCATTTGCATCCATTGTATTTATTTTTCCTTTTTATCATGTTCTAGCTTACTGATGATGTGGTGAAGTGTGATGTCTCCTGTATTTTCATACGATTCCAAAAAAAAGGAGGAGGTTCTCAATTCGGCAGTTTTTTTTTTTAATGTTTGTTAAGTACCACATTAGTCCGTCATTTATAGACCGATTTGGATTTTTTATCATTTTATTTCAAAGGATATACTTCCAGATTGGTCCCGTTTTTATAAAAATCTAGTTCTGATGATGGGATGCATGAGGAATTGAGGGAAAGTCCTCAAATATTATAGGCATACATGTAGCGATTTTGGTATTTTTATTAACAAATGAAGCATTTTCATTCATAGTATTTCACGGGACATCTCGATTAAGATAGTTAGCGATTATGACGAAGCAAATTTAAATGATGGTTCTGATGAAAATGGTTCCATCGAATCGATCTGATGATGAAGCCGTAAGGTAGGCACTGGAACTCAGTAATAATGTATCCTAGCCGTGTTTGGGCTTATTGGAATTTGTCATGAGATGCACTCTGGTTAAAAATGAATTTAATAGTAATTTGGCGCTTCAAATTACGCTACTTCAGCCTTATGTTATGTGAGGTCTTGATTGTCAGAAGACAGATTTCGTAGTCTCGTTATCTCTGTCGAGTCAACGATCTGTCGTCGTGTGGTCGATTTAATAATTTGTTGGCGTTCAAATCTGATAAAACTATGCCTTCCAAACTTCTGACACGACTTAGCGCGATTTTATTTGTATTTTTGCAAAGTTAGAAAGGCAAGGTGAGGTTACAAGTATGGTCGCATATAAATTTTTTCAAGTTCTGACGATTTTTGAGTTTTTTGAGTTAGCTTCATTAATTAATATTTTTTTTTCTCATTTAGTGTATGTTGATGATGTTATATTATTTTTCTGTCACTGTAATTTACTTAGCAAGTAGTGGTAGGTATAGGAATTTGGTTGGGGTAGCAACCACAACTAAAAAGTGGAAAATAAAAACTTATTTAAAAAAAAAAAAACCGACTTCCAAAAAAAAACACTACAAAGTGAAAAATAATTTTAAGTCAGTGAAAAAAACGAAAATACAAAACCAAAGACACCGACTTCCGAAATTAAAATTAATTTTCACAAGTCGTTTTTTTTATTTATGTTAAAAAGTTTTTAACAACTTGTTCTTGTTTCTAGGTATAAGTTGGCCTTGGGAACCACCCGCTAATTTCATCGTTACACAATGTAGGCAGCGTGGCCGAGTGGTCTAAGGCGCTGGTTTTAGGCACCAGTCCGAAAGGGCGTGGGTTCGAATCCCACCGCTGTCAAAACTTTTTGCAACTTTTTAATAATATTTTGTCAAATTAATATTGTTGTGTGGATTTATTAATTTGTGTTGTGTGGATATTTCTCAAATTATATATATTTTTTTAATTTGCTTATTTTAGTATGATTTAGATATATTGTTTTTACTTATCAGCATTTTTCTTTTTGTTACAGGTATGGTGTCATTTTCAAATTAAGACGAATAAGGATAAATATTTTAAGTGGTAAAGTAAAATAAATCATTAGAACATTTAAATTCTCTGGCAGCCCACAGGACAATAAAAGAAAAAGAAAAAAAAATGTGCGGTCACTGAAGGGAATTTCACAAATACCATAGATAAGTCCTGCCATCTTGCGACTACATTTCAGGCGAACGAAAATGTGTTTTAATGCGTAAGTTTTAAGGTGTGTATTGATGGTATAATTAAGTTTGCAGGAACGACAAAAACGGGGCTGGAAATCTGTCATTGCATTTGTCAGTGGCATGCCACGGACAGGGTGAATCGATGGGGTTTCGCCTGTTCGTAATGGTTTATTTTTTGCGTTGTTTCAATATTTATCTTGTTTTCTGTAGCCCTCATTATTACCTCCATTGTTATGTTACGACATATTTCTTCAATGTCTACTAAAATTTATTGTGAATTTGTGATATTCTTTTGTTTAAATTCAGTTACACTAGCTACTAGGGACTTAATAATTTTATGTTCGTCACCTCTGTGACATTGAGGTTATCAACTTTTACTTATAGACGATAAACAAAACCCGTAACTTCGTTAATTAACATTATTTTACTTTAATCATTATTCTTCATATTAAACATGAGGTAGGTATACTTACGTAGATATTTTCCATCAGGTTTTATGACGAGAAAACGCATGCGACATGATGAATATCAATTATATATTTATTACGTCATCCTAGTGATTTCTAGTTTCATGATGAGTCCAGCTATAACTGGCAGCGATAATTCTAGCTCTCCGAGCGATCATACTGAGAAATTATAACTTTTAGTACCTAATACATATTTCTATTATTATGTAATAAGCTGGGCTGGGCTTCCAGATCATAATCATATGCTTAGTTAATGAAACAACGGTAACGGTTTTCTATTTAAGTACACGAAACAATATTTACGTGATTTTTTGTGATTATTTTTATTTTTACTTTTTTTACTGCTCAGAAGAAGCTGTTTGTTACTCGTTTCCCTCTATCATCTCAATCACTGCTGAATATAGGCCTCTCCCAGGCTGTGCCACAATACCTGTCTTCTACTTTCCGCATCCAGTCTGTCCCAGCCACCTTTTTAAGGTCGTCGGACCATTTTGTAGCATGGGACCATCTGCTACACCTTAACCAGAAATCCTGATTATTTCTCCAACTCCACGTTTAAACACATAAATTTAATAACGCCACTCAAGTGGCTTACGTCATTAATTCTCACTACATCTTCAAGAGGGTCTATCATTCAGCAGTGCTCGCGTTTTTCAAGGGCTTGAATCATAAGGGCCGTTGTTTCATGCCTGTTGGCCACACAAGTGTTGACTTTGACGGCCTTGTTCATATGAAATTTAGATTCCTTAAATACTCGGAGGGTAAGGTTCTATAACGTCGTATGTGGCTTGGGTCGTACGTAAATGTCACTCACTTAATAAAATTGGTTAGGTTAGTGAAATGAAATGAAATGATTATTGGGAATTAATTAAGAGAATTTTGGGTACCTAGTTACCGACCTTAATTTCTTTAAGAATTAGTGTGTGTTGTGTGTTTTATGGTACCACACGTATGGCTACATGAGTGCCAGCTTATAACACAGCTGAAGGTCTCAATGTTGAGGCACTGATCAACTGATTATGAACTAAAACTGAATATGTATATCTATAAAATAAACCATTCAATATTTGTAGCAAGTGTTTTATATTGTGGCAGTATTCGATGTCAACATTCACAAATAAGCACCCTTATTGCGTAACACACATTCAATCACAATCAGAATGATTTTGAAGGATATTGCTAATCCCTTACTTCTTATGTTCGAAAAATTTATCTGCTCAACAACGTAAATAACACAATGAATATTGTTGAACTGTCAAAATGAAAGCCATTCCTACTGAAAGTGTGTTACGCAATTATCCCGCTGGTGCCCCATTGGCTATATCATGTTAGAATACGATACGAATAGTAGTTTGGTTGTAATATAGTCAGTATTATAAAAATGGAAAATAAAAGCAATCAAGACCATAAAGAAGAAAAATAAAGAAGTAAATGGTTAGCCGCAGCCTGAGAAAAAATACAAACATAAAAATACAATTCCTACGTCAAACCACGGATTAACAACAACAGAAATCCATCTGTCTGTCACGCCGACGCGGATCGCTCTCACGGTGAGAATGTCAGCCATTGATTTGCGCCGATAATTTGTATGCGAACAGCACCGCGGCGCTTCATCAGTCAGATGCAGCCGAATACCAGGGATTCATAGTGCGTACTGTTCTGTGCTGAGGAAATACAACTCATTATACTTACGCGGACATACGGACGGGACTGAAGACGAACTGAGAAAAAGAAACGTTGATTGAATATTATGTACACTAGGATTATCTGAGTTGGTTATTTTGATTGGATCAATAGGTGCGGCTATGGTCAACACAACACAATCAATAATTTCATAGTTTTCAATGACGCTACGGTATTCGTTTCGAGATTGTAATTATTTACGAAATGGAACCAATAATATCCAGGAAAGACGTAGATGATGTCAAGAAAGGAGAAGGGGTTTCATTGGTTTCATTAGTCGGTTTATACATTCAGGCTGAGGATGATCATGAAAGGAAAGCCTGTAAGAATTAGAGAATAGAAATACTTTTCAAAAGCATCTCCCGAAAAGAAAGCGGTAAGTATAACGCTAGTCCATGCGCTAGCTTTCACGCTTTGCCTGTTGTTGGCACAAATATCTAAACACTCGTAGATCTTTGTTCAAATCCATTTGATAATCCACTTGCAAACAACATGCTTGTTGATACCCAATACAGTGTGCAGCCTGCTAAGCCAAGGAAATACAAGCCATTACGAGGCCTCTATATATAGAGACGACGTTCGTCCGACGGTCACGTTCATACCCCATTAATACTTGTAACTAAGAACGCGCAAACACTGAACTTGCGTCTTGTTCAACATTGTGAAACGTTAAAATTAATATGTGTGCTTGCGAACAAATGACGTTGAAATTGCAAACAGTTGTGGAGTTTCAATATTAAATAGAGCTTTGGGAAAACATGGTCGTAACAACATGTCGTAGTGTGTATTAGGTCTTCATAGAGTAATATATTATTAGTTCCAAGGTCATATCCATGCGTTTCATTACCGTTATGGTTTTCTATGATAGTAATGACAACCTAACCTTTCTAGCGTGATGCACATTCACAGTAAGCATCTGCTAGACAGAACTTACTTAACATTTCCTAGTCATTTCTCACTCTAATTTCACGTGAGTTATTTCACCCTACAAATAAGTATCGCTTATTAACCCCAAACCAACCATAAGGATCACCATTAAACGCTTCAAATAACTTAACTATACCTTATTAGGATTCGTTATCTCGTCACTCAAGAGACTGTCGTCATTTATAATAATAAAACGAAGCTGTCGGCTGTAAAACTGAATCGTGTGAACAGCAATCAGTGCTTCATGTAAACATGAGATCCTTGCCACATGTGTTGATAAATTGTCAGTTATACGCTGTCGATGACCTAAAATAGATGGCGTATGTATGCTCTGAATTCGCGGACTCTGGCTGTACAAAAAATTTGACATTACTGCTAGGTAAATTGCTTTCTGACATTGGCCGAAGAAAGATTGAAAGACTTGAACACAGTTTTAACCTAAAATTTTGCAGGGCCACATACGAGTATAATATAAGTACATATAAGTTTTTACAATAAAAATGTGATCCAAGACAGAATTTTAGTCAAATTTTTACTTGTCTACTAAACGTATGGGTACACTAGCTTATAGAAGATGAAAATAATGTGTAAACAACTAGGTACTTCTTTAATTTCGTTAACAATAAGCTTCTTGTCCATTTCAATCATAAATCCAATAACAGCTAACGGTTTTTAAAGGCATTCACTATTTCCTGACGCCCAGAGTGTACAAGGAAAATTCTCCAACAAATCCTAAGGTTTATTACTTGAAGGCATGTTCTCTATTTGTAGCAATGTCGTGTAGAGCCTCAGTTAATATTAACACGTAGCCAGAGACAATTCAAGGGGAGGACATGCTGTCAAACTATTGGCACTGTGTGATGGATTGACACGACACTATGCCAAGAATTTGAATTGTTGAACTTGAGTTGCTTTTGTTTGTCAATAACAACTGAAGAGCCCTTGTGTTTTATATATTTGTAATGGGCTTGTACATTGAACTGGCAGTAATGATAAAAAACACAGAAAAGATAAAAGAGGTCCTCTTTTATCTGTTCTGTAAAAGAAAACAATAAATTAAAACAAATTGTACAAGCAAAACATGTTTACTTATACTCATTTAATTTTGAACAGCTGGGTTAGAATATATATTTGCTTGGCCTACTCTTCACTAAACTTACTTGACATACTTCGTAATTATTAAATTTAGCCCATAGATATTAAGAAATTGAGACAGTCCACCAAACAAACCAAATCAAACAAAAATTGTGAGTTTTCAAAATCAGCAAAGCGCACAAAACCATCCATCTTTCGCAAATCCACAATTAAACTGTGCATTCTTTAGTGAATAAACAACGGTTTTTCGAAGTCCTTAATTTTGCAAACGAGTTCCCACTGAATTAATGTTTTGGGCAATTAAAATTTTAACTCCGTCGACCTTCAGGTGAGTGTATAAAAAAAGCAACAATTATAGAAGGCCGTACGTTCGCGGCCCACAGACTGTATCTCGACGATGCATAGCGTTGTAACAGCAACGAATTTTGTGTTTTTATCTTTGATCACTTTGTAATTACTCTTTTTGTCTGTCCGTGTCGTCTTTGTGTTGTTAGATACGGCATTTGTAATTGCTGTTTTAAAAATACTGATGATATTTTTGCCGTGTTCGCCATGACAGATTGAATTTTCACAGGCATTCACTTACGTAAGATATTTGTTTCTTATTTGAAGAAATACTTGTGTGTTAAACACGTATGAAATTCAATATTACTTTGAGAAAGGAAAACAAAAAATGCATTAGCTTGACGTCAAGTCAAATTAAGGGAAAGGTGTAATTTAATGAGGTACATCGATGACGCACTGGTGACTGTAGCACCTGCTTCTACATAATGCATTGTCGCCTTAAAATTCAATGGGACTTTGCCACTTGTGGCTTCAACCACAAAACATATGCTATGTGTAAAAGGGGTGATACGTGCAGCACCCCAATTGAGTTCCGCACTTTTAATCATTCACAATCCATTTTGAAACATATTGCTAATCCATTGCTTCATATGTCTGAAAAATTCATCTGTTCGACAACATAAATGCAGCAGTGAAGATAAGATAAGATAAGATAATATTTATTTGCTTAAACATGTGTCATACATACAAGAAAATACATGCATGCAAGATGGTAACAACATTATTAGGTACAGACATGTTTGCCACATGATGTGACGTGCAAATATCAAGAAACATTATTAATTAAAACATTCTCCTATAATAACAATAAATTAATGAAGCAATAATACCTACAATTAATAATATTTTAATAAAATTAGATCCAAAAAAAAAAAATTATTAGACTATTCCATTGTCAATTAACAAACACAAAAATTAAATAATCAAATAAAATAAGCTACTATGTCAATACAAATCTTTCCTCTAAGAACTCGTTGATGTTATAGTAGGCTTTATTTAATAAATATGTCTTCAGTTTTTTTTTCAAGAGTATATTATTAAGCTCCTTCCAACTTTTAGGCAACTTATTATAAATAATTGGAGCCATAAGAAAAACACTTTTACGCATAAGTGCAGTCCTACAGGGAGGTACACATAGTTGGGTTTGGTCACGCCTGTTCCTCGGAAATTGATCTGATATGCGCGGAAATAATTTAGGATTGTTCCTGACAAACATAACGGTTTCAACAATATATATGGATGGCAATGTTAAAATTTTATGCATTATAAAATAGGGCTTGCAGCTGTCCATGGTCTGTAAATGAAACATTGCTCTAAGGCATCTCTTCTGTGCTTTAAATGCTACTTCTCTGTTAGTCGAGTTACCCCAAAAGATAACACCATATCTGAGCACGGATTCAGCCAGACCGTAGTAAGCTGTTAATAACGCCTCCCTATTTACATTTCGTGACAACAAGTACAATGCATAGGCACTACTACTAATTCTCTTACTAAGACAATCTATGTGATCCTTCCAATTTAAATGTCGGTCAATGATTAGTCCCAGAAACTTAGTTGAATTAACCGCGTCAATTGTTACATCATTATACGTTATGTCAAGATTGGAAAATGTCAATAAACGCTGGCTAAAATGCATAATTACTGTCTTACTTAAATTAATTTTTAAATTATTATTGTCTAACCATTCTATAATATTGATCAATGTATTATTAATGTCATATTTATATAGGTATTTATTATTACAGGGTATAGATATAGTACTGTCGTCCGCGAATAGTGTTACAGGATGGTCAATTGATTTAGGAAAGTCATTTATGTACAGTGTAAAAAGTGGAGGTCCTAAAACACTTCCTTGCGGAACTCCGTTGGTAACGGTTCGTTCCTTCGATAGAATGTGTTCTTCATGTTTGGTTTTAGTGTTCAGTCTACTTATTTCAGTTATTTGTTTTCTGTCGTGCAAATATGATTTTAAAAGTTCAAGAACATTCCCTCTAACACCGTATGCATCAAGTTTTTTTAGTAAAATATCATGTTGGACATAATCAAATGCCTGAGTCATGTCACAAAATATAGCACAGACTGGAGTATTTTTATCCATATTTAACATAATCGAGTGCAGAAAGTCATAAACTGCCATATTTACTGCCATATTTATTGTTGAATGTTGTTGAATGGTCAAAATGAAAGAGCATTGGCATGTATGTGAGCTACGCAATTACCCTGCTGTTCCTAACCCTGCTTTTAATCTTAAAAATCCACCCTAAACTGCATTAAACGCAGCTTTTACACCAGCCAGGCTTTGCGCACTCAGCATTTTAGGTATGAAGCTACAAGTACGCAGCGAGCTCGACTTGTCGAGCTAATTCAGCGTGCGATGCCGCGCGCCGGCCGGCTCGCACGTTAGTTCGATACTCACTCACTCGCCGCGTCGTAAAAGAAGACAACCCTGACGAGTCAGAAGGTAAAAGTCTGTTTATTGTGTCGTAGCCAGAGTCGCTATTTATTTAAATGATTTTGCGGAGTGAATCTTCTGTACATGTACTATTAAGTATTCTGAGCACCAGCACCCCAATTGCGTAACACACTATCAATCACAATATGAATGATTTTGAAGCATATTGCTAATCCATTGCTTCATTTGTTCGAAAAATTTGTCTTTTTAACAACGTAAATAACGCAATGAATGTTGTTGAACTGTCAAAATAAAACAAATTCCTACTGTTAGTGTATTACGTAATTACCCCGCTGTACGTCTGTATCAACAACTCCAATTTTATTTAGACCGCGGTTGTAATAAATAATATAAAACTGTACACGGACTAAGCTTTTATCCCCGTTTCATTCAGCACGTAACATTTATTTTGTCTTTCGTTTACCGGTGTTTTATTTCTATTTCCTTCGTAGGAAACGGGAATGTTCGTTTGTGTCGTAAAAATAATATCCATTATTATAATTGGGCCGGCGCGGCGCATGGCAGTGCGCCCACGTGCCGCGAGTTTGCTTCTATAGTTTTTATGTTTTCTGCCGGATTCCTTCATGTAATGGTTTTGTTCTGTAAGGGCTTAATTAAGAGGGTTTTTGGGATTTTATTAGTTCCTTCTTTGATTGTTTTTACTTTCTATTTTGTTGTATTTCTTTTGTTTCTTTGTTTGAAGCCAATGCATTTTTTCTTTTCCTTTAGTGTCATGTCAAAGGTTCTTCGTTCATTTGCCAAAGGGTTTTTGCTTTGTTAAAGTGGTTTCCGCAGTGGTAGCCCGCGAAATTAATTTTCTTGAGTTTTTTGCAATTTGCAGGTAGATGCAGTCTGACACTGACCTGCAAATTGCAAAAAAACGCATGAAAATTTGAATTTCGCGGGCGAACACTGCGGATACAACTTAAATAGACACAATTTAAGGCCCTTGTAATGTTGTTTTTCAAACATGAAGAAATTATATCCATACCGACTTAGTCTCTTAACTACTGGAGCCACTTTCTCCATTTTCTAATTAGAAAATGTTTAGTTATTTCATGTTGTTTTACGCCTCTTAAGACCTCTTCTTACATATTGTTTATTCCTTTCTTACAGTTTATTAGTTAAGCGGGCATTGTATCTTATTTCTTCACAGAAATGCAATTTTCTTTCCTCTCAAGTCCAATAAAAAAGTTGCAACAATGTATTAGAAAATTAACCCACATTTTAGAGGGCTTTAATAAGTTCAAAATCTTTCAAGTTATTTGATGAGTCTTCTGTTGCCGACCCATTTGACCAAATTAATCATTTAATTTTGTAGTTTTTACTTTAGTAATCGTGCAACAATTAAATCACATAATAAGGCAGGTTATTAGCAATTAAGACGACTACGTCTTAAGCACTAGCTTTAAAGCTTTATTTTTACACTTCCTTTGTTCGAAAAATACTGTAGGAATCACGTGAGAGTTTTCAAATAAGAGACATAAGTACCTACTTTTAGAGTAATCGCAAACAATAACTTCCTATTTATTATACACCTTTTTTTTTTTTTTTTTTGTGGATGGGAAATCATCAAATGACTTCTCCCGCTCTGGGCAGAAGCGGGAGGGCGTGTCAGACTTTTACTGACTAAAACCCACCCATGTTCCTTCAGCTGCCCGTGCCAGGGCCACGGTATCTCTTTCGAACTACCCGCGACCCCGGCGGCATCGGCCCAATTGACCCCGTCACTGCTGACATCTCTTTGAGGCGCGCGTGGAACACAACGCGCCGTCGACTCGGGCCTGGTCCTTACCGGACGGCGAGCTGCCCATTACTCGTCGTTCGCAAGCCCGCGCCTACGGTGGCCGGGAATCGGCAATCGATTCCCGCGCCCAGGGCGTCTCCTACGGCGGCTAGGGGCGCGAGGGCGAGGCTGTTGCCTCTCCCTCACGCGTTCCGCTTCCTCCTTCGCGAGCATTACTACTTCGCAAAAGGAGGTGACGGCTTCCAGGGGGTGACGGGGACCAGGTTTGGACGCGAGAGATCGCCGCCGCCGATCGCCTCCGTGAGAACACGGCGGTGCTCCGCCCAAGCCGGGCAGACCTCCACTGTATGCTCCACCGTGTCCTCCGATTTATTATACACCTAATGATCGTCATGATGATTGAATTGACAATTTTGTTTCATATATGAATGTTTTGTTTGATATGAACATCAGTTTGATATCCGCTACATTGAATTGACAATTTTGTTTCACAAACAGAATGAAGATAAGTACTTACTTATTCTGATATGAACATCAGAAAGAACTGGTATACAACGTGTTTTCTTTAATATCCTATAACTCTAGGGAATTAACGAGACCATCATTTTGAACAACTTTTACTATGGGACCGAACCTGAAATCGTCGGAAAAAAAATCAGCTGCTGCATTTTGGCGAGTTAGTTATGTGAACGTAAATGTAGGGATCAGTAGATGTTTTTTTTCACGATTTCAGGTTCGGTCCCGTAGTAAAAGTGGTTCAAAATGATGATCTCATTAGCTATGAGATATTAAAAATAAAAAACCGGCCAAGTGCGTGTCAGACCACGCACAATGAAGGGTTCCGTAGTTGGGATGAATTTATCTTAAGTACAAACTTAACATTGTAGTTGAAAAACATGTTCTCCCATACATTCCAACTGTAAATGTAAGTTTGTACTCACAATATTGATAGATTTACCATGTATTTTAAGACCACAGACTTCTTATAGGTTTTCCTGTAATCTACAGGTAAAGATCTATTTTCTGTATTTTTTTCAAAATTTTAGGCTCAGTAGTTCTCAGTAGTTCGGAGATAAGGGGGGGGGGCGGAGAATGGTCATTTTCATAAATTTTCGTCAATTTTCTTAAATAACTTCAAAACAATTTATTTTAAAATTACAAAAAAAAAATTATTTGAGACCCTCATAGTAAGCCCTTTCATTTGACATGCCACATGGTGTAGTTTGCAAAACTTTTTTTTTTAATTTTCTTATTTGCCCCCCAAAAATGACCTCTATATTCAAAATTAATTTATTTACTTTACCCGTCCGTGTTTGGGTCACAGAAATTCATATGTGTACCAAATTTCAACTTAATCGGTATTCGGAGAAAATTGGCTGTGACAGACGGACAGACAGACAGACAGACGGACAGACAGACAGACAGACAGACACACGAGTGATCCTATAAGGGTTCCGTTCTCTCCTTATGAGTTACGGAACCCTAAAAACACATTGTATTTTATGATACAAAGAAATCACTTCACGGCTATGACAGCTGTCAGTCCCAAGTGCAATAGATAGTAAAATCAGTAAACAATTCTATGGAAATACTTAACTAACTCATGTAATAAACGTTTTTCCAGGAAAGTGTAAAGTATGGAACAGTGGAAAATGCGCAGTTGTCGTAGCTTTGTCAGTAGTGCACTCAAATTGGCACAGTCAATGACAAAACAGTATTTTAAATCTCAAGGGTCGGCACTAGGAAATTGTGTTATGGGTTTTGGATAAGTTTATACACTTCTGGACACATCTATTGGCCCACCTTAGAGTTTAGGTTTAGATGGCCCCTACCGAAATATGATTGCTAGATTGAACAAAAACTGTTGATGCAGTTTTAAACATGATACATTTTACCATCTTTTTCGATCGTATTGTTTTAAATTTGAATTCAGAATACCATACGACATGGAGCTACGCCTAACAAGTCGGATATGCGCCTTGTTAAAGGCAATTGATTTTTGAATAAAAAACATGTTTTATCAAATAAAGGTTTAATTTAATAACGCGTGTTGCCTCCATGGGCATCTACCACAGCTCTCATACGATTAGGCATAGAGTTTATCAACCGCTCTATGAAATTTTGAGGGATCTACTCCCATTCCTCTTCTATGGCAGTTTTCAACTCCTGCATCGTCTGGGCAACTGGCTGACGAGCCCTAACACGTCTTTTTAGCTCGTCCCACATGTGCTCAATGGGGTTCATGTCTGGGCTTCTGGCTGGCCAGTCCATAACTGTGATGTTCACATCCCGAAGATATTCCCTGACGATGCCGGCCGCATGGGCTCTTGCATTATCATGCATAAAAAGGAAATTTGGGCCCACATAGTCCGCGTATGGTATCACGTGAGGTTCTAAGCACTCACGAATGTACCTTTCAGCATTTAATGTTGGCAGCCGTGGTCCTGTAACAACCTCAAGTTGAGTTTTGCCACTCGCGGATATACCGCCTCAGACAGTCCATGAGCCACCGCCATAAGCAACCCTCTCTTCAAAGCAGCATTGTCCGAAACGCTCTCCCTTACGTCGGTAGACCTTCTTCCTTCCATCATTGCCATGTAACACAATTTTAGACTCATCAGAAAAGAGTACACGGCTCCAATCTTGCTGTGTCCAATTTAAATGACTGCGTGCGAAATGAAAGCGCGCTGTTCGGTGGGCTCGCGTTAGTTTGGGGCCATTAGCTGGCTTGTGTGGTACCATATCGCGTTCTTTTAACCTTCTCCGAACAGTTCGAGCGCTCAGAGATACTCCGTGGAAGTCGCGAAGTTGGTTTTGTATCTCAATGGAGGTAAGGTGACGATTTCTCAAGCTGGTCGTCACGATGAATCGATCCTGCCTTTCAGTTGTGACCCGAGATCGTGGCCTTCCTTGGCGACAAACAAAGCCGCCAGTCTCTAGATACCTCCGATAAACATTTCGGACCGCAGATCGACTTAAATTAAGTTGAGCACTCACGTTTCTTTGGCTGTGTCCGGCCTGAATAAGTGCCACAGCTTGGGCGGCGACTTCAGGTGAAGTATCCATAGATTATTGATAGAACCTCACCTTAATGTTAAGAATAAGTAATGTTTGTTGCAAAACCAAAGATATCAATCACTTTTTCAAGAATTAAATCCAAGTAAACCAATAAAACCAAGTTTTCTTAGTATTCGATTGTTTGATATCAACAAACAGGCTCCAAATTGTCTTTTGTTTCTTTAAATTCTGTGTTCGAAATTCAAAAAAAGACTATTGAATGAAATTGTGAATGTGCCAGGTTCAAAACTGCATAAAAACTTTTTGCTCGACCTAATATAAAATTTTAGCTAGGACCAAACGAAACTGAAAATACAAGGTGGGCCAAAAGATGTGTCCAGAAGTGTATATAGGTATGTATAAAACTTTAAGTAGAGGGTGTCTCAGTAAGAAGTTGAATTTTAAAGACGTATACACTTTGATTAATTAAATGTTTTATTTACATTTTTTTTTAAACAAAACAACAAAATATTGGTTAAATGTTGCTGTGTTGGCAGGGATGCACTCTATTGACGAAATTTTGCAGTACATTTTGCAGTAATGGCTGCTGGTTTGCACGAATTTGGCGTGCAATTTCTTCTTTGACTTTCAGACTTTTTTTTTGGTAAGAAATTGGACGGAGTGGACTTAAATGAGATATGGTTTCAACAAGATGGCGCCACCTGTCACACTGAACATGAAACATGTAAACAAAGTTTCCAAGTTGTGTCATCTCTCGTTTTAAAGACCAAAACTGCAGCCTAACTGTGTAATATATTATCAATCGGAGTTGGTTTAATTTTGAAACAAATTGCTCCTTTGCTTCATATGTTCGAAAAATTTGTCTGCTCGACAACGTAAATAACGCAATGAATGTGGTTGAACTGTCAAAATGAAACCAACTCCGATTGATAATGTGTTACGCAATTAGGGTGCTGGCTGCTAAGAAGTTGCGATTTAACTTATTTGGATAATTTTTTATTTCGATTATATTTTTTTCATGTGTAAATGTCATTACTTCCTCTGTGCATATTAAGATAAAAACGTGAGTAAAACATTCAATCAATATATATTTTTAAGTTTATAAAGTTCAATTTCTTACTGAGACACCCTTTAGTAGCCACGAAAAAAAACGTCTGGTTAGAGTTTCACCAATCAGTGACAAAATCAGATTGAGGACAAACCTTGTAGATGATTGTTAAAACAAACGTGCATAAAACGCTGCCGTATTTTGATAACTTTGGCGTAAATAAGAAGTCACCTAATTAATATTAATTATACTCAAATAAACAGAACAAAGAACAGTGAACCCACTGATTTTTTCTGTCCATAACGGTAGGTACTTCTGTTTTGCGTAAAAAGTTGGGAAAATTTCTGAATTTTCTATAAGAAAAGAATAAGAAGTAATTTATGTGGAGATTTCGGGCGTGAAAATTCGGAAAATTTCCGAACTTTTTACGCAAAACAGAAGTAGGAAATGTTATGGAATACAAAAAATATTATAGTTGGTTAGAAAAAGTGAGTGGTGGAAAAAACAGGAAATTAGGTGACTTCAAGTTTTTAGGTGATTTATACGTAGGTACCTACGCCAATGTTATCAAAATTCGGCAGTGCTTATTGCCCATTTTTAGTGATATTAATTTTTTTTTAACTCAATCCGATTTTTTCACTGGCTGGTGAAACTCTCATGATGAGCGATGAGCTTAATGGAACACAGAAGTAACATTATAAAAATATTAACTCTTTGCAATTTAATTAAATTCTAAAATACAATGTATCGAAAATTTTTGTGCCAATTTATATGATGTTTATGAGTGTTAATATACTTTTGTCGCTGATCGCACATACTCCAGGTTATCACGTAATAGTCTCGAATGATATTAAATACTTTACGGGACTTTACACGTTGTAGGAAAGGAGACATCTATCTTTAGATAGGTGATTATATTGTGAGGTTTAGATACTATCCTCTAGGTTCGATTGAACGCTAAATTTATAAAACTCAAACTCACTCCCATTACAAAACGTAGATCTCTGTGGAGACGAACGGGCAAGTTACAAAATGAGGCTGGCCCAGGAACGTGGAATGGAATGGCACATGAAAAGAGAAGTCTATCCCAGCAGTGGGTAAAGTCAGGCTGCCGATGATGATGATGATTACAATATCCTAGGTAATTACATAGTTCTTATTGCTTCTATATGAAAACAATATAAAAAAACCGGTCAAGAGCGTGTCGGACCACGCACAATGACGGGTCATCCCGTAGTTGAAAATAATTTATCCCAAAAACAAAAACAATGTTGTTAAAAAACAAATTCTCCCATACATTGATATACGTTATGGTCAATTCTCCAACTGCAAATTTAAATGAGTAATACCAAAAAAAATTTTTTTTGTTTAGATGACCAGTCTCAAGTGACGGGGCAACCCTTCACCAACATGACGCGTGGATCAACACCATCCAGCTCAACCATTTTGTAGGCAACTGAGTGATAACTCATACGTTCATAATATAACATTATGACTTTAACTCATAACTCATTTTTAAAAACTCAAACGCGTAAATTACGTATAAGTACAAACTTTAACTTCCTTTCCATTACGCCTACCCAAACCCCGAATAATTGCTGTTATTTTTATCACAAAACAGTCATAAATAATTCATTCAACATGTGCCATATGCCACGAAAACATTAATTATAAATTTAGATTCGACATTACTCGGTTTGGTTGTATGCGGACCAGCCAAACGTGAAATTATGGGTTGTCGGGGCAGGCGCGACTTTTGTCTTTTATCTTTATCACTAGCTTCAGCCCGCAACTTCGTCCGCGTGAAATTTCTTGTCCCAACGTCGCATGCCTGCGCAATTACTTCGATTTCAATTAGCGTCGTTTCTGACTCTGTCTCGGACATTCAAAACATCATCACCGTCATATTGAAACCGCCATTTTGATATTAGGTAGTAGGTAACATGTATAACAGCTGTTATACGTAGGTATAACCTACTACTACTTTACTTACCTTATTAAAAAATCAACCTGCTGAAATTAGTGCACCCCTAGATCCTCCAAGGAATAGAATTAATATTTCCCTTATGTTAATATCTTTGTGCATTAACTTGTCAGTGAATCACGGAAGTGTTGAATATGGTATTTCCGATGTTCATAAAAGAAAGATAGGTACATAGATTCTCAATCAAACGATACTCAATCTATTTATTAGATTTACATTATGATTTTACGAAAGTATTTAAATACAGACTTATCTTTTGATGGCAACTGTCGATAGCTACTTGATAAATAATTTACATAATTACAATAATTAAATAAAACTATCAATAATTGGAATCAGTCTGATCATATTTAAAATAAAATTCTAGAAACGTTATCTTTAAGTCCATTAACTTAACAAGTTAGATTCAATTTGATATATCGAGTATATTTCGAATAAATCCTACCCTGATCTAATAGTTTGATAAAAGCTATTAATCTTAGCTGCCATGTCTTTTTTTTATCGTTTACTATGGAGATGGACCTACTTACACCGTTCGCACATGTATAATTTCAACCAATATTTTGATAAAGAGTTCCATGGAGATTCTTGCCCGTTCTTCTCCATTTCCCGTTCTGCTTTGGAATGGGCAACTCAACTAGCTTCATCTTTCTGACTGACGTCAAACGTGCCGTTTCAATTATTAAGGGGTCGGTCAGTCAAGTAATTGGTTCAATTTAAATGAATAATAATAAATAAATTCTTTATTGTCATAAAAAATGTGTACAAACAAAGTGAGCCTTGACTCCTGCGGTGGGTAAAAACATCTATGTTACAGGAGCCAATGCCTCCTGAATGCTTTGCGTTTGAGTTTTGAGTTTGAGTTTCAATTAATTCAATACAATTTCGATACATTTATCAATTTACTGGAGGTATCACAGGGCTATCCTAATATCCCTTCGTAGAATATAAATATATTACGGTAGCTTGGATCCTACCCTACCCTAAATTAATAGGCCCCTATCAATTGAGCGTTAAAATATGCAAATAAAATTGTCGAAAATAGCCCCACGCTGACGGTATGACATGCTGTAGGAACACCACGATTTATGATGATTTAATTATTTTTATATGACAGTCAATTTATTTTCGGAAGTTTTATAGAAGATATTTAACCAAGGATATAATTTTACAGCTATACCTACACTAAAAATGGGCAAACCTAATCACCTGATTAGATACATATTAAAGGAATGCAGTCAGCATTTAATAAGACAAAGTTACTTATTTGTTTTAAACTGCATAATATTGTTGAAATTAATAAATATTTTTATTTTTCAAATAAGATGATATTTAATTTTAACATGATAAAAATAATGGTCTTAAAATAATATGTATAAAAAGGGGAAAGAATCATATTATGGTATCAAAAAATTCGTCCGCATCGCTGTCAACAGGAAAGCTGCCCAAAAGGCTGGCAGCGTGGCAATCCACGTTGTAATGCTGATTTTTTGGCCGACGAATAGGCCTGTCCTCTGGTCACGTGAAGACTCTACCAACCGCTGGGCGACTTATTTAAAAAAAAACTCCCTCACTTTTACACGTTTCATGTTTTCCCATAAATTTTCAAATCACGCAATCTTAAAGCCATAAGCAATTTACCTGAACACAAACAGCGAACATTACACAATTTACTCTCACATAACGGCCCTCAAGTTTCACAGTAGCTAATCTTAACACAATTTGTCGCAAAATTGTCGAAAACTCATTGTCGTCCTACTTCGTAATCCTATACTGAAGCGCTCGGCCAATTAGCGCGCGGGAAACTTGCTATCCAGTTACTGAGTTTTTGTGTCAAATGAGATGGAACGCTGCCGTAGAATAAGAATTTACAGAAGCGGAGCTGCATAAGTAGCTGTTCACAACAATTTGATAGGCTTCCAAATCGAAAATTAAAATTTTCGGTTATGGTGACCGATACCGCTGTACCGCGCCATAGGAATGCGCGGCGAGGTGGGGGCCGGCGGGACGCCGCCGTGAGCGGCGTTGACGAATGAGCGGCCTGCACTGCCTCCCGTCTCGCCGTGCACATACCTAAGGTGTGGTACAGCGGTATCGGTCAAACTATACCTGACTTACCTAGTCCCCGAGTGCAAGTAGCTATCGGAAGAATAGCGGTCGCCTCTTTGGTTTAAAACTTTAAAGTGTTTATACATTCAAAATTTTCGGGTTTCGGATTCGTGAACAGCGTTTACAGGACTCCTTCGATATCATGGATTGATGTTCGATTCGGCACGGAAGCGTATCGTATGTTAGCGAATAGCTATGTGTTTTATACGTTCAACGCAGCCGCAGCAGCATGGTGTCAGGATTGTGTTGACGCTAGCGGGAAAAGTTACGCGCTTGGCGTCATCAAACGACCCTGTTTTTGTTTGGGCGAACGCCGATCCAATGGCATAACACAATCAGCCTATAATGTTCACACTGCTAAGACACAGGCCTCCTCACTATGAGAGGGAAAGGCCGTAATCCAACACGCGGGCCCAGTGCGGGTTGATAGATGTCACATGTTTTTGAATTTTTGGTTCTAGGATATGCCGGTTTCCTCATGATGTTTTCCTTCACCGTTTTGAAAGCAACGATGATGAATTAATTTACACAAAGTAAAGCGCCTGTGTGACTTCGAACCTACGACCTACCACTCATAAATCGCGGCCGTTACCACTCACTGGGCCCCCACTGCTTTGATCCTATGGCCTATGGCACTGGTGATTATTTCGGCAGTTAGGTGACACACAACGGAAAGTGGATAGGTTTCCCTTCTGTAAGGTTTTCTTATTCTGTGACGCTATAAACCTATAGCTTTATACTCCAACAGTATTGGGTAACGTTGAGGAAATTTACATTAAAATACATTGTTATTTGTTAGCGGACGTTCAGGATACTTTCCTCTGTGTATCTCTTTGACTATTGTGTTATAGTTTAGGAGGCTTTGATCGAATGGCCGGAGGTGGAAGTTGGATGACGTAACTTCCGAAAGCCTCTACGTGAATGTAATGTTTGGCTTTTACGTTAAAATTTCTTGCCCAATACAAACTCACAAATATTAACCTCTTTGTAATATTAGAAGTATATAGATTGATTTCGTAACTACGTAGGTGCCTCAAGTTACTATTGCTCTCGAGTATTACAAACTGTACCTATAGTAATTATGTTCCTTCGTCTTTGACCCTTTGGACGACGTAGACATTACGTTAAGAGGATATATTGAAGCGTGGTTTAGCTCGGTGTGTAAGTGAAATGGCGTTATGGCTGTCTAGTTTGACGCGAGGGAGATAAAAGACTCTCACGCGCACCGGAATTAAACACGGTTCGTTTAAATGAAGATTTATGAAAAAATGCTATACTTAAATAATTTTTTAGCCTAGTAAGTTTTTAACATATAAACCATCGATTTAAAGCAAATTTTACGGCACAATAAGGAACTGTTTACGTATAATCGTATAAAACAGAAAATAGACGGTGCTAGATTGGATTTTTTTTATCGAAAAAATTTCAAGTAAGTAATCATGTTTCGGTACTAGCACAATTACAGTAGACAATATAGTCAAATAACACATATGGAAAATCTAAATGATTTAACCATATACATTTGGTTTTATAGGATTATTTAAAACACAAAATTATCGTTGTATCCCCTTAAGTATATAGGTTAGTGACCGCAATATAGTATCAATGATAAGCGAATGTAAACATATTTATGACGTAAACTGGACACATATTCTCGTAATGAAGTCACCTTTAACTTAACAACGGCTACAAAGGATTACATATTTAATGTACTTATCATCGACTGCAGTAAAATTGTAAATAACAACGCCGCAAAGAATTCCAATAAATTATATCGATAGTATTATCAGAACAATGATAAGGATATACTTACTTAGGTATCGATCAATCATGGAGTATCGATTGTTGCTCAGTGCAAACAATCGATTGTTTGCAGACGGGACGGCACCGGCTTATCGCTGTCCTACTGTTATGAAATGTTTTGTTTTTATTAAATGCGCTATGTCTGGAGGTAGACAAAGTCCATGGAACTGGAATAAAGGCTCCTACAAACAGGCGCGACACGCGACGCCAATCACGCGCGCGCGAGTCACTGTGACTTTGTTTCGAGCGCGGTTCGCATCTCGTTTCGCGCCTGTTTGCCTTAATATGTCAGAATATGATCTAGGTAGAGAGATTAGGAGAGAGATTAGGTAGGTAGATTTATGGGTTATTTCTTTACAAAATAATAAGGAATGACTTCATGTCGTTACTTTTTATTCCAATCTATATTTTTTTTTTGTAAATAAATAATTGATTCATATTTTGCAATAAATTACCAGCGTTGTGTCATCGCGCTTCTCTGTCTTTTCTATGCGTGTGACTGCGCTTTTTACGGAGAATAAGCCTTAGGCTGCCTGTCCACCGGAGCGGAGCGAGGCTGCGGAATAGAATCTCAACTCCACTCCAGAGTTTAGCAGAGTTGAGATTCTATTGGTTAATATTTCCCCGTTTCTCCGCTCCGGTGGTCAGGCCGCCTTAAGGACCACAAAAACAGTAAAACCTGCGCTACTTATAACTCTCACTTATCTCCGTTTTCCGCGGACCCAAGCACAAATAATTGGATGTTGGCAGGAAGAACACATTTACATATGAAATACCGCCCGGTAGGGAGGTAGGTATGTATTCGTACTATAGGTATGTTTCATGAATTAACATCACAGGCCAACGACACGTAATTACTTGCGCAAGCGTTTCGTACAACTTAATGAATGGACGAGTTTGTATTTATTTTCGAAGCAGTTAGACTTTTTGATTGCCTAAATATATTCATTGCCCGTTTTACGTTTGACATTTATTTCCTACACTACAACTTTATTTTACACAATAAATTTTCCAACTTCCGAGATCAGGTTAAGCTACGCTTGCCGCGGTCAGTCCGTGGATGAGTGACCATCTTAACATACCGAGACCCCTCCGTGCCTCGGAAAGCACGTTAAGCCGCTGATCCCGGCTGTTATTCTTGGATCAATGACAGTCGTTACGGGTCGTCAGAAGCCCGAAAGTATGACAGCCAATCTTACCTAGAGGTATCGTGTTATCCAGTAACTAGGTTATGGAGGTCAGATAGGTAGATGCTCCTTGTAAAATACTGGTATTCAGTTGTATCCGGTAAGACTGGAAGCCGACCCCAACATAGTTGGGAAAAGGCTAGGCTGATTGATGATTAATTTATTGAACTTTTCTAACTTTGCGGAAGCTTATAACTGTTTTGATTCTGCTGCATCGGTTAGACTGGAAGCCGACCCCAACATATGTAGTTGGGAAAAGGCTAGGCAGACGATGATGATTGATAACTGTTTTAATTCCTCCTCCAGTTCTTATTTCTTGATGAAAACAAATCATTTCGTTATAAATGTTGATTGGCTGACACAAGTAGGATATATTGACCTGGATTTCTTCATATAAGGTCCCACTCACGTCATAAGGAGTTTTAAAACGAGCATCCAATCGCGCAATGTTAAGTCATTTTCGTTCAAAAACATGACAGTTGGCACGTTGAGATTTCCGCAAAAAAGGAGAAACTAGGATTATAAGGAATAAGATCGTATAATGGTTTATTATAGACTAAATTGGACAGAACTAGGTTCAGATTTAGACAGATTTAGGAACACTTTATCTGCGATAAACCAGAGCATAGTTCCATAGACAGAACCAAAAGGTATTTATAATCTGTGGAATACTAAAAAATATCCAAAAGACATCTTCGCAACTAAGGAAAAAGTTTGAAATACTCATGTCCCAAGCAAATACCACCTCTATTGGTTGAGCTATAAGGATTCATTTAAATAAGATGCATATGCAGCACGAGTTCGGTTTCTGAGTCATTATTTCTTTGAAGTTGTTAACTGTTTTCTTACCGTTTTGCAAGACAGTAAAGAAATAATTAAAGACTAGAAACGAATGAAAAACATTTAAAAAACTGGCTGCAAGTTAATTTTAGCTGAGTTAATTATTATTTAAGCTAACTGAAACTATAAACTGCTAACTGCAGATTATTATAAAGCTCTTAACTGCACTTTGACTGTAGGGTGACTGGTAATTAGTGACCGATACTTAAACACATGATTGTACTCATGATAACAAACAACTTTCTCTATGGGAACAAACTTGAAATCGGGAAAAAAATTCCCTGTTCCCTACATTTATATTCGCAACTCGTCACAATGTTGGAAACAGCTGATTTTTTTTCGCGCCGCTAAAGAATAGACGATCCTGCTTTTACCCACAGATGACGCAATAGGGATGATGACTAAAAATATTTTTTTGTCCGTTTTTCAGAAATATTGGATACGTATTTTTTCTTTTTTTACGTAATCAAAAGATTACGGCGAAACATTGAGTTAAAATATGGTATGGGAAGCAATAAGTTAAAGAATTATTCACCAATTTGCGAAATCATCCACCAAGTCTTGGTGATTTTAAATACCACAGAATAACAGTGGAATAACATTATCATGATTGCTAATTTGTGTTTATTTTGATAAATTAAATAAAAAAGTTTATAAGTGTATCTTTCAAGATATAATTCAGCGGTAATCGACTCTCACGAAGACACCGCTAACCGAAACAGATAGGAGTCTTCAAGTAGGCAGGAGCTCACGAGCCTACTAAGAATAATTTTCTCGTCTTTCTACAAACCTCGTCTTCGCTTACCTATTATTACCTAATTAAATGCAAATGGAATGCCAATCAACGCACGACCTTGTCAGATATAAAAATAAACACGATTTAATATTCCGACAGAGCATCCGACCAACAAAGTACAAACGTGATTAGTTACATGGGTAACGAACAGATTATAAACATATCAGTAGATAAAATAACGCTTATGTATGATATAAAACATGATTGCGTTTTGTATGAAATCGTGTTTAATAATAAAGATGATGGGCTGAAACTTAAAGCTCAACTAGTCCTCCAATAAGTTCAAATTAGTCCTAACCTGCGAATTCATTTTTGACATCTGACAGTTTATATTTATTCATTTATTTATCTACGATTACTTACCTTACCTTACCTACCATCTTAATTTTCAAACATTCAAAATGTATTCGCTGGATACAACTTTCCTTGATATGTACACTATCAGGTCGAAATTTGCCCTAAGATGGCCTATATGCACGTTGAATCAGTACCATTAGTAACAATTTGAAAAAGACAAATCTTTTAATGTATTTTGTAATTGACATTATTAATGTTTGCCATGCTGGTAAATAAAGCAAATAAACCGTAGAAGTCTTGTGTGTGCATTAGAGATATGCAGCTGCTGGAATTAAAAAACCAACGTCTCATTCGTTCACAAAAGGATCAAAAAAACTTGGTCCTTCCATCCGCCCTACAAAAATCTTGGCGATGATGTCACCTCTTAAATCACTGCAACATCCTTGACGCTTCTAGAACGCACCTATTTACCAATTTAAATGCACCCGTAATTAATTAAATGAGATTGTAAGTAAATCCATTACAGACAATCAGTTGAATGAAAGATCAATGAAAAAAACCGACAAAAAACGTCGAAAAAGTCTTGTTAATGAACATGCCACGTCGTACATTACGGACGAACGGTTTGACGCTTTAATTATTATTTTATTTATATCTGTACCTACTCGAGCTACACATAGTGATGCTGAAAGGGACATTTTATTGCCAGATTGCGTCTTTCGTTTATTTGTATCGCTCGTGCCCTTTTAATAGTCGTTCATTGGTTTAATTTGCAGTTAATAACTTCACTATCCTATTTCGTTTTTCTTTTAGTTGTTAAAACACGTTGTGATTGATGTCTTCAAGAAGATTTATTGCACTTTGTAAAACTCTCGTGCTTCAATTTGTATAAATCATCAGTATTAATCAATGTTCTTGAAGAAGCCAAGCATTAAAATATTAAATTCATGGAAACTAATTGGAGATTACATCTGATTCATTCGTAATAAATATTGGTTTTGCATTCTAAGTGGTCGATTACAATTCAAATGTTTAAATAACGAATCCAGAAAATTGCGCCGGCGCCATATATTGGTCTTTTATTTGCACCATATCAAGAATAAAAATGTTTACGCTAAAGAATTTTCGGATAGGGACAAATGACATCGATTATTCGCGATATCTTTTTTTAAGCACTGATGCTGATCTGATTCTTTGTTACCCGTTAAAAGTTCTAAAGAAGCTCTGCAAGTCAACAAAATCAAGTAGGTTCTGATGGTTGGTTAGGTAAGTTTTAGTTCTTCTTAAAACGACGCCAAGATAAATGTTTTAAAAAATATGAAGAAATTACTCATTTTCCCGTTCTGCATGTAAATAATATAAATACGCCTGAACGGATTGTAATAAAAAGAATGTGGCTTTAGGTCATCGTAATTTTTTATACAATAAGTATAAGAATTTTACATAAACTATTAATTATGAGATTATCGATAAGCCACAGGCAGAAGATACGGTACCTGTTTTGGAACACGTTACCTCATATTGCCATAATAATTAAATTAATAAACCATAACCGATTGCTGCCAGAAAAAAAAAATAATGATCGATGATGAATCTCCAATTTTAATAGTATGGGTAATAATAATTATTTCTATTTTGGTCTTAATAGTTTATTTAAAAAATAGATTAGCTGCGACTAGTAAAACATGTGGTATCCGAGCGATTGTTTGTAAATAAGACCACATACCATTTGAAAGTGGAACAGAAATAAAATTGTATACGATACGATATGTCAACAAAGGGAAGCGGTGAAGACAAAATGCGTGGCCACATGACAAGTAGGGCTCCCAAGAGCGTAGGTAGACGCGATTATGAACTCAACCGATGAAATATTGTAGCAGGAGATTGAATATTGCAAAAGGGAAAGTCTGAAGAGAAAATACGAAGCTTTTTTCAATTTGTACTTTATTTTGAACATATAAAAGACTCTAAGGACCAAAGCGATGTAAAAAAGTTGCAGAATGGATATTTGAATTCTCAGATTTTTCAATAATGCTATGATTGCTGGATTCTCAACAGACATGAATGAAAGAGACGAAGCAAACACCAAAGCTTTTGAAGGAGTATTATTCTCGGAATTAAATATGAATTGTAAACATGAGAAAACATATCATTTGACTGTAACATGTTATGATATACGACTCTCATTAATTCATTAATATGTTTTGCAAGTTTACGAAGCAAAGTTAGATTGGTATCTGAAAGGAGCGGAAATTAAATGTCACACGTGTATTTACCTTAGATCAATATGTTTTAAGATAATATTTTACAATGCTCTATTTAATAAAGTTTAATTAAAGGTTTTACTGGCGAAAACAAACTTGGTTTGAAAGTACAGATTACAAAATACCATATCATTTTCAATACAAGAACGCAATTAAGGAACTCATTAAATCATTCCTCCAAGTGTATAAATGGAGAAATTGCGAAAATGTTACAATTATTTCCAAGTTTTTTACCATTCGCCATCGCAATATGTAGTTTGAAAGTAGCCTCAAGTTGCAAAAATGTTCGATCCAATCTTAATTTTCTCGAAACGCGTATCTCGTCCCTTTCGACTGCGTGAGTGCAATGACCAACAACACCGGTTTTATTAGCTAATTATCAGTTTTCGGAAAGATCCTAATTATCAGACTCGACACTTAAATCTGAGGCTTCACTTTCCATTCGCCCTGATTTTCAACCAGAGTATTGACCCTTAATTCAATATTGACACGGACATCAAGTTTAATAAGATAAATTGCAAAAGTTGAATTTTAGCAGCACAAGTTGCTAAACTAATTAGAACTCGTTTCTGTTAATCCCACACAAAACGCGAAGTTTTAATATCAACGTCTAGCTCCCATCAAATAATATTAATAATAACTGGCGAAGTGGAATCGTGACCCGTCAGACGTCCTTGAGGTCCGACCTTCCCAGAACTTATTCAGAAAATAAAACTAAAAGTAGAGAGCCCCAAGCTGATAGACGGGCTCTGATGCCTGCCTCTGATCCCAAACTAGTTCAACAATTTATCGCTTCTGTACGATCTGTGTGCCGGGATGGGATTGTGTATCTAATTACTTGAGTGGAAGACTCCTTTTTAGCATGAGAGGTAAAATTTTGGGTCAGGAGGAACCTCTCCAAAAATTAAATTTGAAATCTGAACACAGGTTTATATGGTTCGAAAAGAAAGCCTTATGATGGATGAGCGAGTGAGGATATAATAACTGTCTGTGCGAAAACTGACGGCTCGTGTAGTAAAATAATGGGTGGAATTGAAATATTGCCCGTAGGGACTTCGCAAAATAACTCTTCATCAGATGAAATTAGCTCAGTAATCTTAGACTTCAATATTGAAAGCAAATAATTATACGTGTATCACATCATTTTTTGATATTTTAGAAGTCATCGTCAGCTGTCTTTCTATCTAAAATGATTAATCGATTGCACCTTTCAACTTTTATATGTAATCGAGCTTCATTCATCTTTACAGCATTCATTTTTACGAGTTCATGTCTTCCTTCATGCTGACATGTTGTTTCATATTCACATCTGGAAAAATATTATCATCATTCGTGCGAGTGGGGTACATTGTATCTATGAGATCATCTTTCACGGGTTATGGTGGAGTGTGATTGTGTCGCATCGTAATCGATGCGCTCGACACTGCCGCTGCAACCGAGTGCCACACGCCAGATAACGGTCTCGTATCGTAGCGTAAATAAATTGTACAATTTCGGTTTATTATATTACCGCACAGGCTTTGCAAGGGCCATGCGCCCACACGAGCGTATCGCGCGTCCGTCAAATCACGACCTAAAATGAAATCCCGCGTAAAAACGAGAAGAAATTTCATACAAAGGTGGGTTTCAAGTCACGATAGTTCCATCGAGCTATCGTCGGATTTGTTGGGTGCAGTGTTCGGGACCGCCGCGCGGGAAGGGGGAGGGAGCTACCGCGCGGCAACACCGGGCCGCACCGCGCCGGCCGCACCGCGTGCGTCGCTGTCGCCTGGCCAGCGCCAGTCTACCAATCGCTCAGCGCAAGGACAGACGCGCGTTTCGGTGGTGCGACTCTCAGACGAGTGTTTAATAACTTGTGACAAAACTTAGTGCACTCCGATTACGAGTGGATCGGATTATCTGCAGTGCTTGTGACGTTCAACTACGATGAATGTGTGTTTCTAGTGACGAAACTTTTTACTAAAAAAGTTGTGTAAACCGCGCCGATGGTCCTCTTGAATAGTAACATGAAAATTAATGGTAAATAAAGTCTTCCAATAAGTTTTTGCATGTTCTTATGGATATGTTCACTGTTACTGTTGGTATGCTGTTATTCACCTGGATGATCTGATGATCTTGGCTTGCACGACGCACGACCCATTCGTACACATATTACGTGGTGGCAGCACACGGGAGATCTGGCACGGGATAAAGGATTCGGAGAGGAGCTAGGGTTTATTTATTAAAATATTCAAATGAGCGCGGCGATATTCCATCCGGACCACCAAAACGGCCAAAACAATGGCGGACCTTGTGTCTGTCAGGCGACATTGACTCTCCGAATGTAAATTTGAGTTAGCGCGAACAATCGAACCTAGTGAGTTGGATTTAGAAGTCGATATATGAATAAAAGCTAGTGTGTGTGACCGTGGTGCGCCTACGGGACCAGCCGCTGTGGGTGGACGGCATAGTTCCGAACCGCCTAGAACGACAGTGGGTGTTTGAATGGAGCCAGTTTATAATAATGGTGAGATTTAATCACCGCCATAGAGGTTACACAACAAAGCTATAAGCATGCCCATGGCTCGATTTGTAGATGAAAAGTCCTTTATAACATGTTCTAAATAGTCACTAACAAAGCTTCGACAGAGTAGAAAATTTTGGCTTGTAGTTTACATAGGTACTAATCATTAATCCAAATATATGTTTTTACTTCATATAATGTACATTGATCAATATCATATACATCTGTAATAGTCTGTTTGCGAGATGCAAACAATAAATTAATTCATCCTTGTGACACGTAGCATTAATAAAGCTATAAAAACGTCAGACGTTGAATAGATCATGAATCCTTACAATCTCCAACATCCTGTTGCTGATGGCGAGGGACACGAATTTTGCACATGTTACGGAATAGACCTCAGATGTCGACTGACAAAAAACAGACTCCGTTCCGCACATGTGTGCGGCCAAATTCAGGCCAAAGAGACTTACACGACAACCAAACGTACTCCTTAATGGAATGGAAGCTTCAATAATAAAAACAATTCTAATGGTAAACAAACCGAACGCCTACGCAGCGGAATCAAAACAAAGGGGAGAAAGAAATTTAATTAAAGAATGAATTACTCAAGGTAACATGTTATTACCGTATGCATCTGTCCGTAAATGATGAATGCGTTCGTTGAGAAAATAACAAAAAAGCTAAAGAGAAACCTGCGCGGGCGAGGGTGGCACGTGGGCAGGCAGATGTGCAAGCGCATCCCGAGGCCGCTTTGCTATACATACGGCTCTTTATCGCACAATCTCGCCGAGTTTGCTTACAGCTGCTGCGATTTAAGATCCATTATTCTGCAATTAATACTTTTAAGGGCCCAGATATAATCTCACAAAAGAAACTGTCATGGGTCACCTTTCTCCAGCTAAGAAAAACTTGACACTAAAAAATACGATAAGTATCTTCAAAAAGAATATTGTTGGTACAGAAGCTTTACGTGAAGTAATATGGGTGTCTAAGATCCAAAGAGGTCAAGTCCGGCTCGTAGGACCGAGTTTTTCCGTCGATTATGATCGCCTGTATCTCGTAGACGGTCCTCGCCTTTTACGGCAACCTGCGCTCGCACCGACTTAGTACTGACAACTGTGGGATAGTCGACATCAGTATCTGAGATAACTATCAACTCTCTAGGTGTTTTCATAATTTCTCTATCCTTACTCGAGGTGCGGCTATTGAGAATATCGACTGTGACCGCTTGACGAAGATAGCCTTTGATATTGTAGTGCAAGAATGGAAAGCTTGTAATTCACGGTGTCACGTAGTGCATCATCATGATTCATCATCATCCACAGCCTGACTTAAGCCACTGCTGGGCATAGGCCTCTCTTTTCTTGTGCCAATCCCCACGCTCCTGTGCCAGCCTAATCCAGGTTTTAATCACGATGACAACAATGTCGTCCGCTCATCTTGCCGCCGGACGACCGGCATCTCGTCTTCCAGTCCTAGGACGCCACTCTGTCACAGCTTTACTAAACCTGTCATCACTGCTCCTTGCCAGGTGTCCTGCCCAACTCCATTTGAGTTCCATAACTCGTTTTGCGATATCAGAAATCTTCGTACGTCTTCGGATCTCGACGTTTGGAACTCGGTCTATTAGCCTGATGCCAAGCATGGAACGCTTCATGGCTCTCTGTGCAACTCTCAGCCTGTACACAGCCTCTTTTTTTTTTAGTGGATGGGAATTCATCAAATGACTTCTCCCGCTCTGGGCGGAGCAGGAGGGCGTGTTAGACTTTTACTAATTAAAACCCACCCGTGTTCCTTCAGTTGCCTGTGCAACTCTCAACCTGTACACAGCCTCCTGCGTGAGCGTCCACGTCTCAGCACCATACGTCATGGTGGGCAGAACACACTGGTTATAGAGGCGGGACTTCAGACATAGTGGAATTTTAGCTGATCTCAGAATGTCGTCCTGTTTTCTAAATGTGGCCCACCCAAGCTGTATTCTTCTCGATGTCTGTTTGTTGATGCTCTTCGCCAAAACAAAGAATATTACCAAGATAGACATACCGGTCAACCATATCCAACACTTCATTTCCGACTGTAGCAGAAGGATTTGAATTGCTGGAGATGTTTGCCATAATCTTGGTCTTCGCCATATTCATCTAAGTCCTACCTTGAAAGAAGCATCGTAAAGGTTTTGAAGCTTTTTCTGGAGAGCATCAAAATTTTCAGCAAAAAGCACTAGGTCGTCTGAAAATCGTAAGTGAGACAGGTAGGCAACTAGGCACCATTGATGTTAATACCGATCACATTGAATTGATGTTAATATCGAGACATCGTGAAAAGTTTAGATTGGGACTATTGAGTCCCAATCTAAACTTTTCACGATGTCTTCACGTAGTGCATACTGGTGATTATAGAAATTGCGCTGGTCATTAAAGTTTTTTTGTTTTACACAGAGAAAATCTAAGTCGTGTTTTGTTTTGTTACAAACTTACAACTCTTTCTAAAGAAGTGTCAGTAAGTCGTTATGGTAGTGTTAAGCAAAAAAGTGAGAACAAAAGTCGATAGACGAAAGCAATATTACTGTTGCTCATAATAACACGTTTCTCGAAAAAGAAAACAAGCAAAGCAATAAAGTATAACAATTTAACGCATCAGTGGAACATAGCAACGAGCTTAAACATAGTTTGTAAGTGGTAAAATGTAATACAATACTTCCATTTGTTACTGTATTGGCTGTTACTTGGTACGGCAAACACATTGTTAACTTAAACAGTTCTTAGGTAAAACGTATCGAGTCAACTCAACTCAGAATAATGGCTGAGAACGTTTTAGGAATATTAATATGACGCAAAATGTGTAAGCAGAAAATTATAACAGATGCCATCTGTCTTAGAACATATTTTGGCTTGAAGAAATAATATGTTACTCTTAAAACAAGCTTCGTAAGTAATAATTATGTTGGGCATGTTACTGAAGATAGTACCTGCTTTAAATAAATTACTATGCGAAAACATACATACATATATTTTTCGGTACATCATGTTTTAACCAGGGTACTATAGATGCGAATTAAATATACCTCATGAATTAAATATGCAATCAAGTCTAACATTGTGCACATCCAACGGAATCATTCAACGACATTTAGAGGACTGATTAAAGTACCAGACATTGACAAAAAAGTGGCTGGAGCTATCTATGCACAAGATGAAGAATCTGTAGTTCATATAAAACAAAACTTAAAACACAGCTAAATCAACAACTGTAACAAATGCATTCGTTAATCAAAACAACATAATAAAGATGTGATCCTTCAATAGCAAGCACGTTCCCGCCACCTGCCCCGACAGCTGTACGAATTTACATCTGACGGTGAAAAATGACTCCCCCGACTACACCCCGCAAGTAAACAGATATTTTAAAATCATGGTGTGCAAACCACACGGACAAATTGGGAATTTCACTAGAATTAAACACTTGTGAATGTAGACTGAAGCGGGAAACGTGTTTTTATAATTGCAATAATTGACGGTAGTTGGAGAATTGATCGCGGTATTGGTATTAGAGATGAAGTAGAAAGTGCAGAAAGTTGATATGAATGAATGGTATCAAATTGTTATGATGAAATTATAATAACTGTTGAAAGCAGGTCGGAGGATAAAAATACCAAACATTTTTTCTTCGTATAAAATACTTAAGAAATTGTATTAAAGTTTCATCTTGTAAGTATCAAAGAAAGAACATTAAAACATCACAGAAGTAAAATTGGAAATAAGCTTTCAAGAGTTGCGAACAAGAAAAAAGTATCGTAAAACTTGATAAGAAAATAAAAATTAATAAATTCTGACCTCAGAAAGGCCTCTGACAACGTTAAGCTCCTTCATTACAGGATCTAACAGAGTTTTAATTCCAACTTAATTTACTTCAAGAATCTTGACGGATTCATTTATAAAATTAATTCCTTGAAACGCATCCAAAGAAGGGACCTCTTAACTGAAAGTGCCAAAGACGAGCCGAGTCTAATATAATTAATCTCATCCCACCTTTAATCCCCTATTTCGTGTCTGATATTATTGAGACAAGGTTGCTTTCATGTTCCTCAAAGACCGTTTGTATAGTAACCTTGCGTACCCAAATTAAGATCGTCCATGTGACTGCCACTTTTGTTTTCATTTGCATGTATGTTACTCAATTCAATGAACATGTTTTTGCCTATGATACACAGAACACAAACATACTATATTCGGCCTACGTAAAACACCCACATTAACGCAACTAAACGACGTATCTATTCAGTGGAAGTGGTATCACATCTCCGCCGGTGCGTCTGGAAAGGAAATTGAGCTGAAAATAAATCGCCCTTACAACGAACTTATACTAAAATAGTCGAACATTCGACGGCTTTCATTTCTCTGCCACCATTACCATATCCTGTGCAGCGATGTGTTTGGCTGAGTGCGCATGCCCATAACACTAAGTTTTGAATATTTTTATATCCAAGAAAAGTGCTTTTATATTTGAATTCTTAAAAATATACAAATGGTACCCCAAAACATTTCATGCTTTTGTCATCATGGTTTCAGTCGAACTTAACTTGAAGCGTCTTTACAAAATGTACCTTGTGGAAACTCTGCATAGGGTTTTGGTCGGGTATAGTTAGCTTTCAACATTTCTAACTACTAAATATACCCGAATTGGAGTATCTCAATCGGGTATATTTAGGACTTGGTATTGCGTGACTACATACTACTAAATATAATGGCCAGCAAAAGCGTCTGTAATGAATTATGAAGGTATGGTACCTTTTTAAATAGTAAGGCGTAGGGTGTAGTCTAGTAAGGCATAGTCGAGGAATAAGGGGGAATGATTTAAAAAATAATAAACACGAACCTTCGAACCTAACCTGTTCGAGTCAGGGTTGCCAAAGTCCCGAGCTCGTTTCGCTCGCTCTTGTATTCTAAGTGTGTATTGTCAAAGTAGGGTATTAGTAATTATTTATTTTTAACCGACGAAAAAAAAGGAGGAGGTTCTCAATTCGACACGTATGTATTTTATTTTTATTTCTTTTTTTTTTTTATATGAATGACCACGCATAACTTTTTACAGAGTCGTACGATTTAAAAAATTTTTGTTTTATTCGAGAGGGCATCATAGTTGGTCCCATATAAAATAGATTAATTTTGCTTGGGTAGTTTTTAAGTTAGCTTCAATAATACGTATTTTTTCCCCACTTTTATATGGATGATGTTCTAGTTTGTTTTGCAGGTAGTGGTATTAGAATTTGTGTGGGGTAGGTACACAACTAAAATGTGAAAAATAAAAACTTTTTTACAAAAAAATACAACCGACTTCCAAAAACAACACTACAAAGTGAAAAATAACTTTAATTCGGTAAAGTCGGTGGCAAAAAACGAAAATACATTTAACCAGACACCGACTTCCGCAATTAAAGTTATTTTTCACTTTGTAGTGTTGTTTTTGGAAGTCGGTTGTATTTTTTTGTAAAAAACTTTTTCCCAAAAAAATACAACCGACTTCCAAAAGTTATTTTTCACTTTGTAGTGTTGTTTTTGGAAGTAGGTTGTATTTTTTTGTAAAAAAGTTTTTTAAACTGTTGCTACTAAATATATTAGTAGCGGTGACTTAGTAAGGCACATTTAGCGGTGGTCATTTAACTGTACCCGATGTCGCTCAGGGTTCGTGACGTCACTGGCGTCCCCACCAGGTCCCCACATTTAACTGTACCCGATGTCGCTCAGGGTTCGTGACGTCACTGGCGTCCCCACCAGGTCCCCACATTTAACTGTACCCGATGTCGCTCAGGGTTCGTGACGTCACTGGCGTCCCCACCAGGTCCCCACATTTAACTGTACCCGATGTCGCTCAGGGTTCGTGACGTCACTGGCGTCCCCACCAGGTCCCCACATTTAACTGTACCCGATGTCGCTCAGGGTTCGTGACGTCACTGGCGTCCCCACCAGGTCCCCACATTTAACTGTACCCGATGTCGCTCAGGGTTCGTGACGTCACTGGCGTCCCCACCAGGTCCCCACATTTAACTGTACCCGATGTCGCTCAGGGTTCGTGACGTCACTGGCGTCCCCACCAGGTCCCCACATTTAACTGTACCCGATGTCGCTCAGGGTTCGTGACGTCACTGGCGTCCCCACCAGGTCCCCACATTTAACTGTACCCGATGTCGCTCAGGGTTCGTGACGTCACTGGCGTCCCCACCAGGTCCCCACATTTAACTGTACCCGATGTCGCTCAGGGTTCGTGACGTCACTGGCGTCCCCACCAGGTCCCCACATTTAACTGTACCCGATGTCGCTCAGGGTTCGTGACGTCACTGGCGTCCCCACCAGGTAGGTCCCCACATTTAGTAAAGAAGCTAACCTGAAATTGGACCATATTGACTTTGACATATATTATATGCTGCCTGCTGGTTTGAACTTACGACTCCTCCGTTCCATAACTAAAGTATTATGTAATAACGGTTAATTATGGTGCGGAAGGTAATTTACTTCACGCCAAAGCATTATAATATTGCTATTATGTAGCATGACTTGAACATTGTGGCTTGACGAGGGGCGGTCCCGGTGACATTACATCGTTAATCACTCTCATTCTTCATAAAGAAAATTTTGATTTTCAATTTGAATGGCCCACAGTGATTACCAAATCCAATACTTGTTGATAAATGACATTGGTTGATTAAAATTTTCGATACCTTTGACGTGACGGGCTTTCTTTTACTGGAAAAAGTTTGTTAATAAGATAGATTTAATGTGAAGAGAGAAATTGATTAGCAGAACTCCACTTAATAATATTTTGTGATGTCTTTCATAATATGCCTACATCTGCATTTTCATCGATATCGATGCATGTCTTGTTTATTCAATAAACCGTCTATTTGTGGAAACATAATTATTGACATTTGCATCCTTGGGAATCCCAACCATCTGAGAAAACTCATTATTTCATAGCTTATTCTTGCTTCCATCTCCTTTGCCCTTTAAATTGAAATATGGTTAAAGGTCCGGATGCGAGTTTTTTGTAACTTTCCCATAGGGTTGTGCTTTTTATCATCCTGTTTGAATAGAATTAGGTTGGATTTGGTATTAGCTACAGATGTTCGTTTTTTAATTTCCTCTGTTTTTGTTTTGACTCTGGGGTGACTTCTTGTTTGCTTGTCATTTGTACTTTTTTTTGTACACTTAGTTTAATATAAACATGTTAACTTTTTACTCTAAAGCTAAACAAATGTTGATTTACTACGAAATATTTATAAGGTTTGCCTTCGTTTTTGCACTGTTTTCAGCAAATTTTAAGTGAGCATCTTGTTGTCACCTCAAACTATTTATCTTTAATGTTGAAATACCAAACAATATTAACTTCTTTAAATTATCTGAAAGAAATAATATCAACTTTCAACTTGTCTAATAAACCTTATTCCGAAATACATTGTGTGTTTTCTTTTTCATCTTTATTTACAAGCTCATTTGAATGAGTAACATAAAAACATTTTTGTGAAACAAGACACATTTACATCTGCGTACATTTTTTTTAATTTTTAAATTATGCGACTACTTCTTTTCAGCTTTTGGCTGCAGAATGACTTCATTTTACAATTCCACGGACTATTGTATCATCATGATTCAATTGTTTTAGTTGAGCCAGATTGAAATGAGGACAATTATACAATATTGTTTGTTCTAGTATTATTGACAGTAACTCTACTAGCAATTCTTATTAAATTAAAATAGATTGTTAAGCCAGACTTGCTGCAAACAAGTTTATGTCACGACACAACTAAAAAGGATATTATTGAGAAAAACGGATGTGTTAATATTATCTTGCAGTAAGATAAAGTTAGTAATCTTTAAGCTACAGTTACGTCACAATCTGACATTTAGTTAAAACAAATAAATAAAATACTTTACACGTGCTACCTTGTAATGTTTAAATGGTGGAACAGATTTTATGTTAAAAAGCAATTTTATGAAGCTACAAGCTCTTCGTTTTACTGACATTTAAAAGAGCTGAAATTATCAAATTATGGCCACGTTTGAACCCGAAACTAGTCTACCATTCCCATAACCAACAACTGTTTAAATCGGTAATCCATGGTAGAAAAAATTCTGATCAAACAATTCCCCACATACACTTCTAAAAGGCTCTAAAAAAAGTTAAGTTATTTTCTCTTCTATTTCAAGAAAGCACTACCCCTTACTAGCAAGCTCTAGTCTTCACAAATCTCGTCTAATATTCCTTTCAGTGTCATCTCGCACAGTGCTCGTTGAGTATCTCGCACCTGACGGGATGAGTGTGAATTGCAGGTGCCTCACTCTGATTAATGTCCTCTGGCACTCTGCCAGCCGAGCTTGCAACAAGTCTGCCTTAGTTTGCGCCGTCTCCAATGGATTTTTACTCGGAAACGATCATGTATTGTAAACAATCTTTAGTGGTATTGAAATATAAGAGACTTTGGACTTGGACATACATATAAATTGAGATCAAGAAAACAATTCGGAGAATAAGCTAGTTGTATGTTTGAGAAGTATAGTGTTGAAGCTTTGAATGACTGGTGCTTGTTCGGTTTGGCTATCGAAATTAATATTAACTAAAAAGGTGCAATTAATCATTTGTACAATGATTTCAGGTGCACACCTGTTATCTGTTCCTTCTTGCAACTCGTTATCGTCATTGTTAATAACAGAACCACTTGAAACATCACTACAAGTTCTGCTATCACTAATATATTGCCTTCACTAAGTAGAGCTACATTCTAACCATTGTTATACCGAAAATAAATATCATCACAAAGCTTTCTAATGTCTAAACACACAGACACTAATAGTATACTTGTACCATCAGTCAGACATTTTATCTCCCCGCCAAATCCGAAGACGTTTCTTAAGATTAAATCTCAGATAAAAACCTTGTCCATTTGCATAGCACCTAAATTAAAAAAGAAAAATGAGGTGTTTGATGGCTGATTATTATCTGTGGCACGAATTTTATTGCATTAAAATAAAATTGTTCTGTTTATTTTTATCCTGTTTGTCGTTAAAATGCGGTAATTTTGTTAAATCATCATTTGCCGCTGTTTCCCTTTGTTCTTCTCTATACTTTATCACGGTTTATTTCCTTGGAGCTGGCAGCTTGCCGAAAGACATTGAAAATGATGCTATTGCCATAATATTAAACCAAAATTATTATACAACTGCTGGCAATTTCGGTAATAATTATATTTTACAGTAATTTTATTGAAGTGGCAAAAGTGTCATATAAAATAAGTGGATGTCATCACTCGATAAACGTTACACGAATTCACGTCCATGTCACAGGTGGCATGTAAAACGTTTTCGACGATATTTAAAATATGCTTTTTACTTTTTTTATGCTCTTGTAAAGGCAGAGTAAACGCATGTTAAGTTCCTTCGCTGTCTCACGTATTATATTTTTTAACAAAAGTGCATCTGTCTCAAGAACTTCGACCCATTTTGTTCGGTCGTGTCGCGATTAGTCAAGGTGTCCATTCCGGGCGGTGTCATATCAAGCAAAGACACTTGGTGTAATCTGTGTACCATATTTGGCACTACAATTAGCTGTCATTTCGTTTTCCTTTGTGCACGTTTTGTCTGTGTTATTGTATGACTGATGCTTGGGATTTCTTTTATGTATGAAATTGTTGCTGTGTGATTGTATGTTTCATTAATGGGTAGTTCCGTGTTCGTTTTTTGTTTACGATCGTAAATTCATTACCATGAGAAATACCTTAATCAGAGTATTTCTTCTCAATTAAGATTATCAAATTCTCACTATCTTAAATACTTACTTGATATATTGTACCAGTTGCCTTCTCTTTCCCATGGGAATTGACGGCACCATAAATCCTATTATCACCTTACTCCTTTGAAGCGAATAGAAAAAGAAACAAAAATAATCGATTAATTCAACCCACGATTACTTATTTGAACCTTTCGAAATATAAGACAAGATCTCCAAACGATTTGTCAATAGTAAAATAATAAATCAAGTGCATTCGTCGAATTTAAATGAGCGTCGATTAAACTGCTTCATCTGTACGATATTTATCTTTTATATGTAAATATGTTGTTTGGTCTGTGTATGATAACTTCTTAAATTAGATATTATATTACCGTTCGTTATGATGCAAATAAGCCGGCCAATCTTGTAAATAAATCGTGATTGATCAAACAACCAATAATTTTCTGTGATAACTTTTCTGCGTTATTCATATTATAATTATTTTCTTCTATGTCTTTGGAGACATTGACATTCCTCAAACAAAATTAACATGTATGCGAATCGAAATGATCAAAACCTCAAAAACAAAAGAGGTACGAGATGACGCCTGTCCGATCCTTGACGCCCCCAGGGTTACTGGCAACTTAAGACTGTCATAAAAACTAATTAAAGTGTTAAGAACAAAGGATACGGTACCAGAACATATTATTATAGAGTTATCAGCCGAACAAAGGACCAATGTGTCTAAGAAAGCCGTTTTAATGACTCCATAAGCTCTACGAAGCGTAAACAATGACAACGGGAAGGTAGAAACATACTTAGATGATACTACTCTTTTTAATTTTATGGGATAAGTCATTAGATCTACATGGTGGTAGGTAAGGTGGGGCTATAGATGCTTCAAAAGAACGATGCTTATGAGCTTATCTTTGAATTCCCATGCATGATTTCAGTAATATCCTCAATCAATTTAATAGTAAAAGTCTTTCTTTATCGGATTTTGAAAGGGGTCACCCAAATAAGCAGATCTAAGGTTCCTTTCTAGGGAAAAATTATGTGGAGAAATCATTCCCTTTGTTAAACATAATAAAATATTGTGATTCCACACAAATATGACTTTATTTTTGCTGAAATCACTTTTGTTTGCCCTCATTGTACTAGGCTAAGTAACAGCTGACAACATCAAAAGTGGTCAATTTTCGATTTTGTAACCTGTAATGTGTCAGCGTAAGTTAAGCATGTCGTAGCTATCACCGTGTGTGTTGTCAACGATTTATATTCATCAGGTGACGGCATGAATACTCAATTTATTTCCTCCGATAATGTCAACCGCTAACCAATGATTATCATCAGTCCTATCAGTAACCTCATGGTAACGCGATACAACTATATGTCATCGACAATACAATTGAGTTTGGTTTGTTCAACTTTGGGCACCACTGCATTTGTCATTTGGTGGAATTCCTTACGCATTTCCATGTTCTCACGGAGCTGTAGATGCATTTGTCAAGTTTTCTTGCCTTGTTAAGATGGAATTTGTCTTAGAATTTAGTGTAGGTATTTGTTTATTGCTTTAACAATATTGATAACTTTAAAGTTAGCAATAATATTTAGTTTAGTAAAGTGCTTATTATCGTAATCAGCTTTTGCTGTTTCCATATTTTACCACAGCTATTAAGTTTAATTTTAAATCTCATTACTTAAATAAGTACTTCAATATTTTGTTACGTCATGTTATGACTTCTATCAATTCCCAATAATGAATTTCCGATCGCTCGCATAACCAAACATATGATTAATAATTGAAACCCATAATAAATATTAACTTTTAGAAATTGGATGACTATACAATAGAATCGGAGGTTCCTACGCTTGACAGGCCAATCTATCATACGACGCTTGTACTATGGGTACAGTTAAACCCAGTTAAACCACCTCTGGTCCAATCAGGGTTTTTATTTGATGTCAACGGCCGCTCAATAACGAGAACAGAATCACGCCGTAGACACACACAATCAAAGCAAATAAAAATTATATTAATCACTATCATGTACAATGGAGGTTGTGAAGCGAAAACGTTTTTTTTTTCGCAAGTGGAACTCGTTCGTTTTTGCATGATACGCCATTACGACTAACGACTCTAATATGAGTTCAATACGTTTTCGCCATGTCTCTATTGAACGCATTTTAACGGTGTTAAGAATTCAGCTTTCTAATGCGAGCTTTGTCGTGAGGCTCATTCGGCTTAACAGTCGATGTGTTTATCAGATTTATCGCTACAATAATTATGAGCATGTCATGACGCTTCAGAATTTTCGAAACTGCATAATCATCTCTGACCTAAAGTGCGTTCGTGGAAATACAAATCAATAATGTCTCGGCCGCTTATGGTCGGTGTTCCGTTACGTATTGATGATCGTGTAGCATCACCGCGTTAACAACTGCTAACAAGGCTCACATCGCACATATGGCGGAAATTTGCACCTCCGTGTTATTATGGCGTCCCCGTGAAATTCCACGTAACACGCTAAAAATACAACTGACAATTCGAATAAATCTTCAGGTTTTTAAGAGATCCTGCCGTGACCTCACGTATGTCCCCCTCGCCTAAAAAAACTGAATACAAAGAACAAGAGAATGCTTAAATAACTGTCAGAGCTATCGTGTTTTTGTCAGGTAAATCTCGTTAAAAATTGAGAGGAATGCACAAAAACTGGCTTTCATTTAAACAGCTGTTCTGTAAAAAGATAAAATAGAGGCCCTCACAACGTCCGTGCACTCGAAATGCAAACGAGCCGACAGAGATTGGCAAAATTCTGCCACTACGTGCGGTGCGCCTGACATTCCCAATTTACGTCCTCCTCCATTTTGTATTCCAAAAGTAAACTTAAACACTTTTGACATTTGATATCCTTTTCTATTTAGTTCCTTGGCATTACGTCATCGTGTAATAAGTTGGATGCAAGCGGCGGCCCATCAATCTCGTTAGCTGCAGTACCCTGTATCTACGTCAATGTCAAAGGCTCGACAAGGTGAGGTCGTTTGCTATCCATTGACGAATGATTTGCAATTTCGTCGGCGGTTCCTACATTTTGTCGAGTCTTTATAGCGGGCCGGGTAACGATGGCCTTACTCGTGGCCCGGGGTAATTTAGGACTATCAGTTGGCCCCGCTTTCACTACTGATGAATGACCCGGGTCTCGCGTCCCTTCACACTTCATGACGTGCTATTGAGCGGCACAAATCGCTTCCCTTTCATCGCTCTCGCTGTCTTGTTTACAAGAAATTTCATTTTAAAGGCTCTCGTTAAGGTGTCAACAGTGGTGGCGTCTGCTAGGAGGTTCCAATATGAATTTTCGCTTGGTAGTATCAATTTCGCAACCGGCAATTGCTCTGTCAGTTGCGAATTATCAATGCAACAATTACGGCTTCGATGTTGATCTGTTATTACCATACGTCTGGTATACGATGCCCGGGGGACTCGACAGATTAATCGATTGGATAGTCACTTTCTCTCGTGAGGTCAGGTATTGTTGGCGCTAATGTGACTGGCGATCGTCGATGGTCGCCATGCGAAAGTGGTTGTTGTTTAGTGTTATCAGTTGTGGGTTTCTCTGTAGCATAATACATGATCGGGAAACGTAATCGTTATTTCCCTTTCTCGCTGGCCAATTAAATTTTACAATAGAACTAATAAAATATGTTTAGTGTATGAGTTTGACGCTTACATAATCGAATGCTAAGAAGTACAGAATAATAAAGCTGCAGTAGTTTATCTGGGCAGTGACCTTGAATTAATTACCTACGGCCGCGCGCTCGAACTGTTGCTTACTTTTCTATACTAAGATTTCGAATCGCGTCGTTTCGGCCGTTTCCTATGAAGATGTAATACTGCTTACTTTATTATACTGTGTAAGATGCTATTTAGAGTACCCATATCCGCAACTCACGCGATATTTTAGCGAACAGACTATAACTGTTTAGTCCAACATGACTGTTTATTTAATCAATCATTATGAAGCTTATTTTATCACTCGCCCGCTGTCGACGCCAACGTTTAGTTTGCTCCGTTGATGTAATACAAATTTGGTTTGTAAGCATTGAAACAGGTGTTGATAAATACTTTAGTAATTAGAATGATTAATACCGAGTGCAAAATACATCATGTAAATCGATTTTCCAGAAAAACAGACGTGTTAATGAAAAAAGTTACATGGAAAATGTCGGTATTGATCTGAGGAATCTATGTGGAAACCATATTAGCTCGTGGCTAAGTAAGAACAGCCGCACGGGTCGATCCATCAGGTTAAGCTACGCTTGCCGGGGTTGGTCCGTGGATGGGTGACCATCTTTACATACCGAGACTCCTCCGTGCCTCGGAAAGCACGTTAAGCCGTTGGTCCCGGCTGTCATTCGTGGATCTTTGACAGTCGTTACGGGTCGTCAGAAGCCCGAAAGTCTGACAATCAGTCTTAGCAAGGGGTATCGTATTACCCAGTTAATGGGTTGTGGAGGTCAGATAGGCAGTCGCTCCATGTAAAATAATGGTATTCAGCTGCATCCGGTTAGACTGGAAGCCGACCCCAACATAGTTGGGAAAAGGCTAGGCAGATTGATTTTTTGATTGATTAGCACAGAATAATAAAGCTACAGTAGTTTATCTGGACAGTGACCTTGAATTAATTACCTACGGCCGCTCGGTAGATAAATACGCGTCCGTCCGTGCGTAATTGCCGCGCACTCGGACTGTTGTCTACTGGTATAATAATATACTGAGATTTCGAAGCGCCTCGTTTCGGCCGTTTTCTATGAAGATAAAACTACTGTAACATTATTATTCTGTGGTATTATGTAGTGTCTAGTATAGGAAATAAGACTAGTTATGAAACTAGGTAATCTCTAAAAGGTAGTAAAGAAAAAGCAACATCCTACTTAGTGGTTTAATGCCTTTATGCTTAATTGCTCCTATTTTCTTCTAATCAGAGTTGGTAATTAGACGGCTATTGTAGGGTAAGCTTTCCAAGTGCTTTCTCTAGTTTAATTAGCGCTATCAATTGTACGCAGATTGGTTCTTCTTGTCAATTTAAGGTACAATATACACTAAACTAATGTTTAATAGAATTTAGATTCTTGTGGAATGGATCCGTTGATACTTCTAGGTATTTTGTTTACAGCCTAAGTCTATGAACTTTGAATGAATACCTATGATATAGTCATCATCAGCTTATAGCACTTCACGGCTGGACATAGCCCTCTCCAATTGTTCGCCATTCAGCTCGACTCTTGGCAACTCTCATCCAGCTGATGCTACCAGCCACGCTGCTAAGATCGTCGCTCCACTACACTGATTGTCCACCGCCACCGTCAACGGCACGTCAATGAGAAACGAGATTATTCGAATCGAACGACGGATGTGCAGTAGACACGCGGCCATAGTAAATATATGTATCGCTAGCTACTTCGACGCCGTCATCTCATTCTCGTTGTCGTCCCTTTGACGTCCTGTTGACGTGGTGGTGGACAAACGCCCTGAGGGCGTCCCACCTTACGTTTGCCGATTCGCGGTCTCCACTCGAGAACACGTCTATGTATGTAGTAGTAGTTTTCTGAGTACATAATATTTCCTCACTCTTCGATCAAAAGCAGAAACCTTATTACCAAAGCGTGTCTCCGAAATAAACCTCGTGGTAATTGACGTATTACGTAAACTGATGGCAACCGCTACCGACCGCTTGCCATCCCGCGAATTCATTCACAATTACAAACAGACTTTATCGAAACAAGCCTTGGTATTTACATTTAGTTCCAATCTTAATGGATATCAAGTAGGTTAAAAGCTGCCATAAGGTACGATGATATTACAGTAAGATGGATCAAGAAAGCTACGATACTCGCCCGAAATTCTGACCTTGAAGGCTTTAGTATTCATTTAAATTAAATGTCGATCGAATATCGACCTGTCAGATATTTTAATTATTCTTATGGACACATTTATTTAGAGGCAAAACTAAAGATTCAAATCTTATTATTAGGACAGATTTATTCCATTTTATTAGCAAAAACGAGGCCATTTCTATTTTAGGATACTTCGATTTGGTTTCCGAAAGAAATTCTATTTGCAATTCAAATAAGTAGTGACGGCTTTCCTCGTCAGTTTCCTTTGTACTCATACCGACTTCTGATAACTCAGTTTACGAACAATAAGTACCATATTAATTATTTAATAAATAGTTTAACGATAAATACTTGTCAACACTGTTCTTTGTATTTGATATAATTTACGTTCAAGTGTGCTAATTATCAGATTCTTACACCTACATATAGAATGTCGCCTTCAATAGTTTACTGAAGGTCATTGACCAATGATAATTGAATTCTACGGCTGTTTGATATCAAATAGTGGGAAGTTAAACCGTTTTCCTCCTTTTTATTTTCTTCCGGCTTAATGGTGTTTTCTTGGGCGGAAGCGGTTATTCAAAAAAATAGAAGGAAGAAAAAATAACGTTTTCAATACACTTCTTCGAAAACTCGTTCATATCGCACTACGATATAGGTTCATAATGCAAGATATTTCACACGCGTGCGATTTTTCATTTTCCAATACGTGTGCGGGAATAAAAATTGCTACAGATAACTTATACCTATACTTAATCCAAATTGGTTCAATGCAGAATTCACATCGTCTCTATTCGGAGGTCAATCTCGGCAAAGAGTTACACTAAGCTTCTTTACGGCGTTAATATTTTTTGCATATTTAAATAATGTTTATAAATAGAATATCATCAAAAATCAACAATTAAATAAACAACACAATAAAATAAACGTTTCTGAAAAAAATTAACATTTATTTGTGTTCTAAACTCAAAAATATTTGTATTTTCTATTTTTCATATTAGGCTGTTTATCGGATTTATACCTTTGCTTCTCCTTCAACCTGGCGAAAGCAAAGCGCGGAAAAAAAAGAAAATTTAAATCATAGTTTCCTAATAATTCATGAAAAAAATATTTTTCGTTATTTTATTTTATTTCTTCAAAAGTGTATTGAAAAACGTCGTTTGATACACGTGGACATTTGTTATTGCAGTTCTCAGCTCTAAAACAACCTCGCCTACGGCTCGGGTGTTAATTCCGCCTCGAATGCAATAACAAAAATTCTCCACTTGTATGAAAATGGAAAAAAATCTTTTTATATTGGCAATCGGTAAAAGTACGTGTTAAATAAAGAAAAACAAAATTAATTTGGAGACATCAGGGGCCGTACTATGACGTGAAAAAAGATCATGGATCCATCATGGTTCCGTTGAGAAAAACGGATGGATGGTCGTATAAGCTCCGTCTCTCTCACACTGGAACCATGATGGGTCCATGATCTTTTTTAACGGCCCCAGTAGTGCTATTCTGTAAAAATTTCACCGTAAAAACTTAGGTGGAGTGAGCTGTCAATTATGTGTCAATCCCTAGCGATCCCTAGCAGAAGATGGAATGACGGCTCACTTTAACCAGGCCAGGCGCACTCGCATTTTAGGTATGAAGCTACAAGTACGCGGCGGGCTCGACTTGTCGGGCTAATTCAGTATGGGCTGCCGCGCGCCGGCCGGCTCGCACGTTAGTCACGCGCCGCCGCGTCGTAAAAGAACACAACCCTAACGAGTCAGAAGGTATAAGAGTTACGCGATAGAAAGAGAGGCAACTTCTAGGTGTAATAAATGTTGGTAATTAACGCTGTGCGAACTGAATTGCACTTTATTATGTCGTTGCAAGAGTCGCTATTTATTTAAATGATTTTGCGGTATGAATCTTCTGTACTTGTACTATAAGTATTTTTCGGTGAGATTTTTACAGAATAGATCGAGTGTTTTACAACGATAAAGGCTCCCGCAGACAGGCGCGACGCGACGATGCGATGCGATTCTGGTAGAACAATTTCCATGAAGTTTTCGTAGAAATTGTTCTACTAGAGTTACGTCGCGCCTTTCTGCGGGAACCTTAAGGTTTCAACAAATAGGTTACAGTATTAGCTAACCTAGGACAATAAACAGTGTTCAAGTAACGCCTGGCTTCAGATATTATACAGGAGGCACACTGTGTTATATTATACAGCTATAAGCTGTAAGCCGCAGATGCCAATTAGCAATTCTAATAGATGCTGAGTCGAGCTATCGCAAGCAGTCGATGCTAAGCTGCAACGGGGATCGATCTTTCCTAGTGTACGACTAGTATCTAACTTATGAAAACACTAGCTTCCGCCCGCGGCTTCGCCCGGTGGTATGTCGGTAAAGGGTTCAAAGTATCCCCATAACTTTCGTCAAAATCGGTCTAGCCGTTTAAACGTGAAAGCGTGACAAACAAACAAACTCACATTGGCATTATTGTTAATAGTTAGGATGTCGCAGTCGTTAAGAGTAGTCGGTAGCCCAAAAGTCTGACAACTGATCTTACCAAGGGTATCGTGTAAAAAAAATCAGCTGCTCCCTACATTTTAACGGGTTTGATGTAGCTAAATGTACTGGACAGCTGATTTTTTTTTCGCGATTTCGGGTTTTGTCCAATAGTAAAAGTTGTTCATAATGATGAGTACAGTGACCCCTTAAGAGGATATTAGTTAATAACCAGTAACCCTGTATAAAGGTTTCTCCATACGCACCCCATCTGTGCGTCTGAAAAAGATCCAGTAATTTTTATACAGTATGGATTTTTGAGAAGAGGTAGTATGGGCAGGTACCTTAACCGCTGAAGCTACAGGAAAGCGTTCTCCTTAACTTTTTGAGTTATTGCTAATATTGCATTCACAATTTTTTGAGAAATGGTGCAGTCAGCTAGAATAAAATGTTTGTGGTAGTAGAGAAGTACTCGTACCTAAAAGATTCGGCGATCAATATGTCAAAAATAACGTAAATACTGACTTAGTTGACAATGACAGTGTAATATCTGATATCTTATGGAAAATAAACGGTTATCTATTCTCAGACTGGGTGTGGCTGCTTAGGTATGTTATTGCATGATGCATAAATATTATCATACAAATTGGTCAATGATTATTTGCTGTTTTTGTAAATTACCTAAACCCATCAGAAAACACAAAAGAAACTGACGAAATCAATCTGCCTAGTCTTTTCCCGACTATTTTGAGGTTGGCTTCCAGTCTAACCGGATACAGCTGAATAGAATTGATGAAATATGCGTTTATCGTGTAATTTTTGTGCACGTGTTTGATGATTATTGTGATTATAATTATGTAAATACATATTTGTTATTATTGAAAACATATTTTCGAGACTACCATTTCAATTCGGCAGCATTGTATTTCTCGCAGGGACCACGGGCACAAAAATTCCCCGTGGTCCCTTCCAGGGACTACGGCAGGGACCACGGGTAATAAACGGAAATATGTAGCTAAAAACTTTTTACAAAAAAAGAACAACCGATTTCCAAAAAAAAAACTCTACAAAGTAAAAAATAACTTTAATTTCGGAATTTGGTGTCTTTGGTTAAAGTATTTTCGTTATTTGCTACCGACTTCCGAAATTAAAGTAAATTAGAAGTCGGTTGTTTTTTTTTTTTTTTTGTAAAATTGTTTTGATTTTTTTTTAGTTGTGATTCTACCCCGCGCAAATTCAAATACCACTCACTACCTACAAAACAAACTAGAACATCATCCACATAAAAAGTGGGAAAAAAATACGTACACTTCTGGACACATCTTTTGGCCCACCTTGTATTTTCAGTTTCGTTTGGTCCTAGCTAAAATTTTATATTAGGTCGAGCAAAAAGTTTTTATGCAGTTTTGAACCTGGCACATTCACAATTTCATTCAATAGTCTTTTTTTGAATTTCGAACACAGAATTTAAAGAAACAAAAGACAATTTGGAGCCTGTTTGTTGATATCAAACAATCGAATACTAAGAAAACTTGGTTTTATTGGTTTACTTGGATTTAATTCTTGAAAAAGTGATTGATATCTTTGGTTTTGCAACAAACATTACTTATTCTTAACATTAAGGTGAGGTTCTATCAATAATCTATGGATACTTCACCTGAAGTCGCCGCCCAAGCTGTGGCAATAATTCAGGCCGGACACAGCCAAAGAAACGTGTGTGCTCAACTTAATTTAAGTCGATCTGCGGTCCGAAATGTTTATCGGAGGTACCTAGAGACTGGCGGCTTTGTTCGTCGCCAAGGAAGGCCACGATCTCGGGTCACAACTGAAAGGCAGGATCGATTCATCGTGACGACCAGCTCGAGAAATCGTCACCTTACCTCCATTGAGATACAAAACCAACTTCGCGACTTCCACGGAGTATCTGTGAGCGCTCGAACTGTTCGGAGAAGGTTAAAAGAACGCGATATGGTACCACACAAGCCAGCTAATGGCCCCAAACTAACGCGAGCCCACCGAACAGCGCGCCTTCATTTCGCACGCAGTCATTTAAATTGGACACAGCAAGATTGGAGCCGTGTACTCTTTTCTGATGAGTCTAAAATTGTGTTACATGGCAATGATGGAAGGAAGAAGGTCTACCGACGTAAGGGAGAGCGTTTCGCACAATGCTGCTTTGGAGAGAGGGTTGCTTATGGCGGTGGCTCATGGACTGTCTGGGGCGGTATATCCGCGAGCGGCAAAACTCAACTTGAGGTTGTTACAGGACCACGGCTGCCAACATTAAATGCTGAAAGGTACATTCGTAAGTGCTTAGAACCTCACGTGATACCATACGCGGACTATGTGGGCCCAAATTTCCTTTTTATGCATGATAATGCAAGAGCCCATGCGGCCGGCATCGTCAGGGAATATCTTCGGGATGTGAACATCACAGTTATGGACTGGCCAGCCAGAAGCCCAGACATGAACCCCATTGAGCACATGTGGGACGAGCTAAAAAGACGTGTTAGGGCTCGTCAGCCAGTTGCCCAGACGATGCAGGAGTTGAAAACTGCCATAGAAGAGGAATGGGAGATGATCCCTCAAAATTTCATAGAGCGGTTGATAAACTCTATGCCTAATCGTATGAGAGCTGTGGTAGATGCCCATGGAGGCAACACGCGTTATTAAATTAAACCTTTATTTGATAAAACATGTTTTTTATTCAAAAATCAATTGCCTTTAACAAGGCGCATATCCGACTTGTTAGGCGTAGCTCCATGTCGTATGGTATTCTGAATTCAAATTTAAAACAATACGATCGAAAAAGATGGTAAAATGTATCAGGTTCAAAACTGCATCAACAGTTTTTGTTCAATCTAGCAATCATATTTCGGTAGGGGCCATCGAAACCTAAACTCTAAGGTGGGCCAATAGATGTGTCCAGAAGTGTATTATTGAAGCTAACTTAAAAACTACCCATGCAAAGTTAGTAAATTTTACATGGGACCAATTTCGAGGTATACCCTCGCGAATAAAATAAGAATCTTTCAAATCGGACAGTTCTATAAAAAGTTATGCGTGGTCTGGTCATACATAAAAAAAAAATATACGTGTCGACTTGAGGACCTCCTCCGTTTTTTTTGTCGGTTAAAAACAGGTACTTTACCGATTTAGTTTTCTACAACATAAAGAGAAACACAGTTACGTAATAAATCAGATCTGTCCTTAAAAGGAACATTACTTTAACCTTTAAATTAAGTGCACATAATCTCTTCATGCTATCAGTCATACATATTTATAAACAATTTATAAACATACGTACATTATGTGCATGTAAAGCCACGCTAATTCCACACATCATGGAACGGCTTGGTAAATAGAAATAAGCAGTACATACATTGAGTCATTTTGTTGGCATAATGTTGCAAACTCTTTTGCGCTGCATATCAGATGTCATTCATTTAAAGTTTAATTTGAATTCCTTTTTCTAGGAATCAAGAAAGTTTGTGAGAATGGATGGATGGATGTTTGTTACTCTTTCACGCAAAAACTACTGAATGGATTTTGATGAATTTTGGCACACAGATAGTTTATAACCTAGATTAACACATGGGATACTTTTTATACCCATATTCCTACGGGTTCGAGACTTACGCGGGTAAATCCGCGGAGCGCAAGACAGTGTCGGCGCAAAAGTTGATTTACTATAGGGGATTTTTGAATCGAAAACTTCTTCATACTCATTCCAATCATGTATTCTACTATTAACATAAGCACACCTATGAAGTTTCTTATTTATTGACAGGCAACCATAGACGACAAAATGCAATACTTCATGGACGTTAAAGTAAAATGAATGACTGGAAAGATTATAGGCGCACTTTGCGCTCTTTCAGTGAACAGTGAACGAAGCTAAACCGTCACGTTCGGGTCGGTGACGTTGAATCACAACATACTCGGCTCCAGTCGGTCGCTGTCGCTGAATCGCGTATATTCGGCTTCAGTCGTAAGTTTTTGATTCTATTGTGTGGTCATAAGCACACATCTGCCTAGCCTTTTCCCAACTATGATAGGGTCGGCTTCCATTCTAACCGGATGCAGCTGAATATCAGTATTTTACATGGAGCGACTGCCTATCTGACCTCCACGACCCAGAAACTGGGTAATACTGGTTGTCAGACTTTCGGGCTTCTGACGACCCGTAACTACTGTCTAAGATCCACGAAAGACAAACAGGGCCGGAGGAGTTTCGATATGTAAAGATGGTCCACGGACCAACTCCGGCAAGCGTAGCTTTTAACCTGATGGATCAACTCGTGCGGCTGTTACTAAGTACTTAGCATTATTTTATTCCATGCTATTATACCTACGGTTCAGCTACTCGTCACCTGTCGCATATTATCTTATGAACCCCATAGGTTCCTATCAATGTGTGCTCGAATGTCAACCGAACCCCATAGGTTCACAACTACTGTAAGCCCGCGGTCGCCATCGGATGATGGTATTTTGCGTTTATATATATATAAGATATAAAGGTTTCTCCTTGGCTTCTCCTTACGCACCCCATGTGTGCATCTGACATTTAAGGGGTAAAGGAAAACTTTCTTAACAAAGCAACAAATCTTCCTACTTTTTCCCACTGAACTAAGACGCAGTAATATCTAAAATTCAAACGAAAGTTCAGGGAAGTGTCGGTTTCTGTTGTTTAGTGCCATATTTGGATCACCACCTGAATGCATGCATCATAAATTCGTAATACTACATTAATGTTTTGTTATGTGTCCGTGTGTCGTAATCGCATGGCGTGACTCCCTCCATTAACCCACTATCCACCATTTACGTACAGATAATTAAGAATGTTTAAATTGTTTTCATCGCTTAATAATAGTTTTTATTCGCTTATTGAAAAGGCAATTGTTCTGATGTTGATTCTCTTATATGGGTATTGATGTTTAATTGACACTTAAGATGTATTGATAACTGCTGAAGAGCAGACGGTATCTTAACTTCAGTTAATGCGTTCTTTTTTTCGAGGAGTTTTAACTTAAAAGAGAAAGACCGGATCCAGAAATGTAACTCTTCGTAATACGATTAAATTATGTCTTGTGGTTAATAAATTATGAAAATACGTCAGTTTACTCTCCAGAGATATTCTTAAATCTGATATTTAAGACAGCAAAGACCCTTATCATGTACTCGTAATAATATTCTTCTTAAAGGCTCCTACAAAAAGGCGCGACACGCGACGCAAATCGCACGTGGCATAAAGGTCCACCGCGTGTCGCGCGACGAGCGTTGCCTTTGTGTCTCGTGCGATTCTCGTCGCGTATCGCGCCTGTTTGTAGGAGCTTTTAAACAGCTACGGTACTCCGAACTGCTTGCACTCAATTACAAAATAAAACGAAAATATCAACATCCGTGTAAACTGAACAATACAGTATTAGCAGCAAAAACATGGATCCCATTACTCTTCACACTGTTGTAAACACAATTAAAATTACAAAAGAGCATTATAGTACTTAGTACCTTTAAAATCAATGGGTTTCGTAACTGACGCGACGGTTTCCGGCGCCCAAATCTTTGTTTAAAACTATTTAATACCTCCTTCATTTAAAATAGTCGGGTAAGTGCCACTCGCACTTAAAAAAAACTATTTTTAACGCCAGGCGATTTCGAGTGGTACTCTAAAATGTTGGTAGCTACCAAGTCTTTTGGTTCAAGAACTGATTAAATATCCGATAATGAAACTTTTAAAACAACGCGATTACTTGACTTTCTAAAAGTTTGGATGCTTATTAATATAGCAGTAAAAATATTCATAATACTTGCGAAAAGTAGATGTTTGAAAAAAGTGGGTTAAACAGTTTTTGTATGTATGTACTCGTAGGTACTTCAAGAATCGTATATTTTTTTTAGCGCTACATCCGCTAAGAGTTGACTGAACCAGATCTAATTTAAAGTCAACGACTCTTTAACAAGATAAGCAAAAATGGATTGAAACAAGTTTTTTTATCACAAGTTGTTTATTATATTTAGACATTCTTCCTTAAAATGTTCTTCGAATAATCTCGATTCTTACTCATTCGTCAGCGTCATCAAACATGAACGTGCTTAGTATTCCCTCGCATAAATGGTCATGGTTGTCAGAGGGGGAAAGGTTACTGGGTTAAAGACTACTGATGTCACATCAATTAGATCTCTAACAGAGCTAGACTTTTTGGTGCCGTTTAAAAAATATTTACATTATGTTCATCAGCACAATTCGCCTGAGTTTGAATATAATCTGTCTGGTCTTTTGTTTGACTGCCTGTATGATCAATGATGGCTTTAAATATTCTTCAACCAACAACAATCGAATAGTGTTGCTTGTGTATCTAATATTGTGTATTAATAGAATTCCTCAGTACACAGCACATGTGTGAGCACTATGTAGCTACTATTAAGCTACCTTTTACTGGGTACGTCTTTCACTGACTTGAGTGTGCCCTGGCGGTTGAGAGTATGTCATGCTCACTCAAATGTCTCGCTGGTGGTGGCGTGTGTGTTGGATCATTAAGTTCCCTTCAAAATGGTTGAGCTAATTGGTGCTGATCCATGCGTCATGTTCGTGAACGGGCGCCGTCAGTTGGGACTGGTCGTCTCTTAGCTGCCATGGCTTATTTTTAATTTTAATATTTAATTTAGTTGTTTTAGTTTTTATCTTTTTATTACGGACGCTTTTTAACGTGCACGTCTTTCTACATTGTTCTCACATGTATATTTTCAACATGAACGATGTAACCAATATTTTGAAAAATATTATGATATAAAAGTGTGTCCGTGGAGTTTCTTGTCCGTTCTTCTCCATAGGGATTTACTACGCTTTGGAATGGGCAACTAGCTTCATCTTTCTGACTGACCGACCCATTGACAATTCAAAAGTGCCTGTAAGTAATTGGTTTATTTGAAATAAATGCTTTCGGTCTTATTACAAAACGAGGTTTTTCTTCGTCATGGTTTAAACCATCGAGCCAGTTTTTGTAATATGAACCTAGCTTTGATAGAAATACAGTTCTTTATACAAAACTGACAACTTAGTCCGGTGCTAAGTTGTCAGTTTTGTAAAACTGACATCTTAACGTGTCAGAATAAAGCTCGAAATTCAAAAAAGGGTCCATGGTTTAAACCTGGGTTTGAAGATGAACCTTGTTTTGTAATAAGACGGTTTGAGTTTGAGTTTGAGTTCAGTCACTTAAAAAATTTTACAAAGACTGAGAGGCTTTCAGTTTCCATACCATCAACCATCAAAAAGCATTTCCAATATTTTTTTTTCATTAATACTATCAAAGTGTTTTGCGTAACAACGTTGTTGTTTTCATTACAAGACCTCACGGCTCATTTCACGCACAAGCGGCTTCTGTAGTTAGTTATAAAATATCTCTGGGCGATGATAGCGGAAGCTGTAACAAGACGTGTTAGGTGAAAGATGTTGCTTTCATAAATGGTGAGATTATTTATTAAATTCTGTCGCAACGGGGGCTAAGACTTCCTAAATTATTTGAAGCCCCTAAGGCTTTACGCATGTATAATGTCGATTATAATTTTATAAAAAATTCAAGTGTGACAAAGCATGAGACCAACCAAACAAAGACAATATTGAGTTTTCACTAAAAATATAAATTACTTTTACCCGGCTTCGCCTGCGTGGAGGTCGGAAATTATCCCACGGGAACGTACAACCGGTATTTTCTGTTATAATTTATATACATATAATAGAAAACAAATACATAATTTAAAAACATTCGTAAATAAAAGAGGAAAACAAGACCATTTCTGCAACTTGTATTTATTTACTGCTGTTATCATTGTTTATATGCTATGAAGCGAATAAAGATCCAAGCGATAGAAACAACGCAACGGGTGACCGCCCCAAGGCGCACGAGTATTTAGCATTGACTTATTGAAATATCGAACATTAATATTCAAAATGTTGTTCCAAAGGCAATTTCTAATTGCTTTGAATATTAGCAAAAGTGGATTAAATTAATAGCTTTGCCCGCAGCGGTACACGCGTGATTTTCGCCATTGAACAATCTTTTAATTGCTTCTTTATCGTTCTACAATATAATGTCCCTATACAATTATCTAGTAGCAATTTCAAAAGTGAAAGTCGCATTTTCTAATTCTGCGATAAAGGTTCTGATACTTTCCATTAATTCGAACTTAAAATTAAGTTTTCCACATCCAATTTTGATTCAGAATAGATAAAGTCATTTCATGCTATCGATATAATTTTCAACAAAGATACATTGAATGCAGAAACATCCAATTGTGTTGTTTACGTAACAGAACCATTGTATTATTCGGTCAATCATAAATTAAATAAGACGAATGAAGAATGAATGTTGAAAAAACTGGTATTATTCAGTTAAAGTAAGATTTAAAATTGTATGAGGAAGAGAACGTGGGCGATGATGCATTCTTTTAATTTTTATCTATTCCAAGCCTTAATAATGATAAATGCATTCAAGTTCTTGTAATGATATGTGTCACTAATGATTTGATGTAAGTATCTGGTTTAAAAATTTACGCAACTGAAGCTGTAGAGAGTGCTATTCAACTGTTCGATAATTCAAAAATGCATATGCCGTAAACAAACCCCATAGAAACAATTTTGTACAATCAAATACAAAAATAACTTCATTACTAAATGAAGCTGGAATATCTCCGTTCTTAAATGTCGTCAGAATATATCTCTTTAGAAGAAAATCACCACCTTTCAACCAATCAACTTCTTCATCAACCCTTATTCATTTCGTAACGCAATCATCATCATTATTTATCTCGCCTCCTCTTTCTCTTCAATTACAAAGTCCTTTTCAAATTGAAAAGAGACGGCAATATCGTTAAGAATTCATTAATGAGTCTAATTGACATCACTTCATTCAGTAGCTTAATTGCCTCGTTGAGTCCGCTAATTGGTATCAAGGCTACAATTTATCTATCATTTACTTACATAATCATCAGGCACACTTTAATGAAGATATCAACTCTTGTAGGAGATGCAAATAATGGGATTATTAGAAAAATATTCTGAAAATTGAATGTTTCCGTCGTTAGGTGTTCATGCTCACTGACTTGCTTTTGAAGTTTATAAGAGTTTACTGCTTTATCTAAATTTTCATAAAGCAGTAAACTTTCTTTACATCTATTTGCTCCTATGATATCTTTAAAACTCATAAAAATTCGGGACACGCTTCTTAAATAAGGATCTCATTGACGTCGAGTGTCCTAACAAGCAGGAAACGGTACCTAATTCGATAATTGTTCGAATTCCGTCTCACTAATCGGATAGTTTCCGAGGACAGTAGTGGACGCCAGTAGGCAGGCTAGTGCAATTGTTGGTAATTACGTGTCGGTCATTAGCCACTTGAATTGGCGGTCGAGTTCCACTGGCTCCCAGTGTGTTTATCACTTGAGATACTCGACGTATGTTTACGTTACTAGGCGACACTAAACAAGTATTTAAATGTTAGGATTAATGTAGAACGAATGTGATTTTATTGACAATCTCTTGTGTCGCGTGTTTGTTCTGAGAAGTGCTGTTTGGAGGTCAAAGCCAATGCTTTTTGTTTGACAATTTATTTAACAGAGCTACTATTTGTAAAGGCAGAAGTTTTTACAGTAATACCAAGTTTAACCAAAAAAATAAAAGAAGCACGAAAAAGATTAGGTAGGTGATACGGAAAACACAAAAATAAAATCTACAAATTATTACCCGTTACAAACGTAATAAGTCAGTAAAAAACTTTTTTCCACGAAAATGAGGTCTGTTAAAGCTGCCAGCGTATAAACGTTCCGTGATGGTATCAATAGATTTGAGTTCACCGCGGCGTCGGGGATGGTAAACAAATTTTACGGGCATATAACCCACAAGGTGCACTAGTCACGGCATTGTTGTTCTACTGCTGCCATACACGCACTTAACACTATGAGTCCGATATAAATACACCCACGGAACATGAAACATGAAATAAAAGAAAAACTCAAAAATAATAAAAATTAATAACATTCAAAGATACAAAGAAAAGCTCATGAATATATGGGTTTGATCAAAGTTAGTTTATTTGCATTGATTTAGTTATAATTCAGGTTATAAAGCAGTCTTCCAAAATTGGGTTTCCAAGGCTACAAGAAGAGTTCTTTAACCTATACCAAACTATATTTACATCAAAAACCTCTTAATGACTACTCGTGTTAATTTTATTACCACAATATAAATAAACTATTAAACAGACTTATAATGAGGTTCCCAATTAATTTACAGCCTGTATAACTTCTGACACTACATGTGAATCATTAACATAGTCGTGATGAGTTGCTTACACGTTGTCTGTCAGTGTGACTGTCACCTCACTGTTGTCGCTTGTGTTAACGTGTGCTGCACCAGTGTTCACTTCTCCGAAATCATCATCACATGTGTGAAAAGCTTCGTCGTGCAAACCAGGATCAGTCTCTCTACAAATTTTCAATCTGACCGTTTCTTCGTCAGGTCACTGACTGGATCATCAGCTAAAAATGACGATTGACAGAGCCGGCCGGCCACCAGCCCCAAGGCGTGCCTCCTCCACTTATAAAAGCTACGATGAGCTCGGAGTCATTGATCGCGCGAATCCCTTGAAGTACAGACATGGAGGCATTGAAGACCTCACTGGCATAGAACAGAACAGAACTTACAGGACATACGAACCACAAGATATGGATGATATCACTGTTATTAGTTCTGAGGAAGTTCCGAAGCCGAAAAAGAAAATAGCTGAGGGTCTTGCTAATGGTTTTAGAAGAACGTTTTCTGTGAGAAGCAGAAGAAACACAGAACCAGAAGGAATACCTTTAGATACTTTCAATGTGACTTGTGAGGAGAATTTTGCGACTGTGAGAGGAGCGCCTTTCGGGAGGCGCCGGTCTTTGTCAAGGGATAGAGGGTCGTCGCTGCTAGGCAGAAGTTCTTCAGAAGGAGATGTGAGGATGGTTCCCCCTCGCGCCCCGCCCGCCGCTCCCGCGCCGCGTCTCCACCGCTGCCTGCGAGCTCTTGGCGGCAGCTGGAAGAATCTTTTACTATGTGAGTCCTCGAGATATGTGGTGTAACTGCTTTCATGATTAATTCTGTACCTATGTTACTGGCGACGGACTTGTCCAGGTTTAACAGCTAAGCAGCCACAGACCACTGTAATTAACATCATCTATTAACCGTGTCTAAAAACGTAACCAATGCGTAAACATAACTCTTAACCTTTACAAATCCGGTTCCTTCTTTCATTATTCTGTTATTTAAATGGTAGTTAACCGTTTACTGCTCTCGGCTTGTCTGGGTTAATTATTGGTGTGACGGGTACAAATGACCACTAGGAGCTTAGTTAGTTTGAACCTGTGATTAACCGCGTAGCTTAACCGAATTAAAAGCTTTCTTTTATGTAAATTAACTGATTGTTTGTACTGCCAAGTAGGGTGGTAATTAATCTCGGATTAGGCATTGTGCCTGTATTTTATTAGTAAATGATACTGCTTAATTAAGTTTGACATAATAGCTGGATGATATCGATGGTTCATTAAAGTTTATTGTGATTTATCGCCCCCATGGCGCCTGCCTTGCCTAATTGACCATAAAGTTTACTACTGAAAAGAACAAATTAGGTGATTAATCTTACTTTTGGTAAACAAACATTATTATGTCAGCTATTTCGAGCCTTATTTATTTAAACTTTTCGCACTAAAAAATGTACAAAGTCGGACTAAATGCCTTAGGCATTCTCTACCAGTCAACCAAGGGTGGTGAAGAGATTGACGGCAGGTGCTCAGTTTGAGAGGAATATTTATAAAAAGAACACTAAAAATAACTAAAAATATATATCTCAATTAATTATAAATAGACTATGTATACAAGTACATAAATAGATTATAAACTTATAATAAATATACATATACAAATTCAAGAGAGATCTTTCTAGACATAAACTCAGGCGCAAAACGCCGAACATCTTGCATATTCGTCCACATAATCGTTATCGCGACTCCACGATGTTTTAGTAAGTAACTTCCTCTAGCCTTGACACTTAGCGTGCTCTCGAAAATGTTTACTTAGCTTTATCGCGAACATTTTACTTACAAAGTATTCGTTATATTCCATGTAGGTGGCATCCGTCTTTTAAACCTAATTAAAAATGCTTAAACCTTGATTTTAAGTTTACACAAACATTTATAGTGACGTTATCACATAAATGTACAAATATCCTGACCATGTTTTGTATTAAGATTGAGGTTTACGCCCCCAACATCGCCTACATAAAGTGTAGGAGGCGTATATCACATACGAAATTGTTTATTAATGCATTTAAATATGGTAAATTATTGTTTTTAAGCCCTAATGGTTGTGTAAATGATCATTTTATCTCTGTTTTGACATTTTGTGGCTACCCATTCACTGTTTCATATGAATTTCTGCTTATACTGAATTCCGGCTATTTAAGAACAGTATGATGACAAACTATATGAGACAAAACAGTATGCAAATCACGTCTAAAAAAAGATGTGAGGTGGATTTAGTTCAACCCGAAAAAAATACTGTCTGTCACTGATTGCTTCCCGTACAAAAATAGCTGAAATTGGAGCCTACAAACAAGGCCACTGAAAAAACCATAGCCAACGTAAGCTCCCCATGAATTAATGAACACATACCCTTCATGTATGTAAGCTGTTATCTTGTGTTGTGTCGCGTAAGCCGTGCTAACCCCCCGCTGCGAGTGGGCTCATTAAGAAAATTGCCTTTTTAATTTTCCGTTACACTAGCCTTACAGACCCTTGTCGAACAATGCACGGTTAAGTGGAACTGAACGCTTTATGAAAACATACCGGAACATGTGTTTAACATTGATAGGTATGTAGGACATGTTCAGTCTACCTACCAAGTGAAATGAAAAAAACATATATTGTTTCAGCTATCCTTGTTGAAGTTTATCGGATACTAAAGTTTCTCGCAGACAGATTAACGCCAATAGCAATACTCAATGCAATAATACCATAACTGCAATATCAATAGTTTTATTGCGGCTTTAAAAGTGACTTGATGTCTCAAGTTTCATTTGAATTTCTGCGATCAAGAGAAATATTAGATGTCGTTATAAATTCTATGTTTTGGTCTTGAAATATCAGCTCATAGATACATCATCAAGTAATAAATATGTAATAATTTGCTAGTCCTACATAATGCCTTATATCAGGGACATTTGGCAACAGCAAACACTATCAGATTGTCAACCCCATACGAATATAAAAAAATAAAAGTCGTCTACATAATCTGGCAGAGTTACAAATGTACGATATATGTTTACTTCAATATTTTTCACAATATTTTACGTAAGATTTGATTTTCTGTATCTTGCTTGACGTTAAAAATAAATTACATTTGAGAGTCGCTTTGATAAAAACAGTTGCAAAGTAATTAATCTTCCCGTCCACATTTGGCAACAATGCGATTAGCGGGCGGAATATCCCCTAATATCACGGATTCTAAATATCCCTTTCCGCAATATCACGGGTCGCTTTTGAGGGTTGTCTCTCCCGTCGACGACTATCTCCGGATGGACACCGACAGACGGCGGCTTGTGGGGCATTTTAGCCAAATTACTTTTGTTTGTACATCTGTCGTTGTTGCTATTCCTTGTTAATTCATTATTTAATTCCTATTAGAAATGGGGATTCGTATGACACAAGAGGGGAGACCCAGATTCCTGTAAATATTTTCATGTCAACAATTCTCTTGTGTTACCTATATTTTCTCCACACGTTTCCCCTATCTTTTGAGATTGTATTTAGACCTTCAACAACTGAAGTCTTGAAGAGCTATTTATTAAATAGTCTTCGGAATAATGACGCTGATTCATTTGTAAGGAATCTTTACAATTGTTTACACACACGACATAACTGCACGAGTATGAATGAGCACTTTATCATTTATCCTGTTTACAAACGCACACATTTTAAAAATATATACAGGATAAGTTTTTAAGCAATGCGCAAATTTTCACAGAATGTTCTACCCACAGAACAGATATTTATTTGTTCTGTGGTTCTACCCATGAATATGAACAACTTTTACTATGGGACCAAACCTGAAATCCAAAAAAAAAAATCAGCTGCTCCTTACATTTTCACGATTTTGGTGTAGATAAATGTACTGAACAGCTAATTTGTGTTTCGTGATTTCAAAGTTAGTCCCATAGTGAAAGCAGTTCTTAATCATGGGTAGAATAAATACCCTGTGAAAATTTGCGCAATGCTTAAAAAAATATTCTGTATAATCAAACTGTTGAGTAAATGAAAATTAATAAACATTAAAGATATTGGCGGTCATAACAGTGGTAATCTATTTTTATTTTACAGTGGGCCTTTCTTGCCACCTCACATACTGGCAAGGTCATCGCAGCCACGTCGATATTGTGTGTTGAGCATGATATCTGCACATTCCGTACGCACGGACCAAGTTCCCAGCCATTCCGCGCCATTTTAGAATTCTTGCTAAAAATTCAATTTTAGAATTCTAGAATGTTTTTTTAAACTTTCGAAATTGTACACGGATAGGTCGTTGATCGAATTAGTTTTCTATTTTTAGAAAGTCTGTTTTTTTCTCGTAACTTTTGTAACACGTTGTTGTTGACTCTTTTGAATGTCGTTTTTGCTACTAATACGTACACACTAGCTCACATAAAGCTATCCTTAACATAACACATGTTGTAGTAGATATCTACCAAGAAATAAACAGCTAACTTAACACGCTAACACGTAATGCCTTGTACCACAACATAACTGGAGTATAAAGATTACCCTCAGATTATTAGGTCAGAGCAAACGACACTGAGATTGCACCACGGCGCGTATGGCCGGTAATAAGGCCATAAGCGGTGCCAATAACCGTCAATGGCCGCCAGGGTACGTGTTTCAATGATCACGGACGACATGTTATGATGGATTTTATTAAGTTCGCCGTTGGATCTAAAGGACATATTATGTAACAATTTTTAGCTGATCCAAAATTGACTCTAGATTTAACAGGAATTTAATACAAGCAGAAAATCATAAATGAAGACGTTCAAATTAGCTTCTTGTTTGATTTCTACAATAAAAAAAATACCTATGTAAGTACTAGAATACTAGATCATGTTCCCTGTGACTTCGGTCACTGAAGACGTCACTTTAGGTGTCCTTAGGGTTCCTCTTCCGATTTACCGAGTTCTAAAGTATCCCATATTATAATATGCTGATTTTCACGTCATACATTTTTTTCCAGCATGCCCCTACAATAAGCAATACATATTCTGAAAATTCTAAACTCACAAACAAGCAAGCAGCAGGCAGAAAATCTTAAAGTTTAGGCTAGATCGAAGCTTAAAAATTTTCTTTTGTACAACAAAAGTAAGCTGTGAGGAAGGATTTCGTCAGACTATGTTGTTAACCTGCCAAGTAAAGCTGGCTATATATGTATTGGTTTTCCTAATTTTCCTAAAATGTGTGTATTATACACTACTATTTTTTAAATTAGTACAAAAGAAATGGGGCACTATCCGTGCCCGTTACTGATCATATTTGTGTAGTCAAAAGTAAAAAAAATTCAATCCCAAAATTGACCACGAAAATTTGTCGTAATTTGTAAATTCATAATTGAATCAATCATTCTTAACAATTGCTACTAAAAAATACTACGTGCAGTGCTTTTCCATGGTTAATTAATACTACTATATAGCTTGTACAATATTTCCATAAACTAAGTGACATTTTGGGATATAATAACTGCTATATAAGAATATTATTTATTGAGACTTTACGTATATAATAACAAGACCTTCCCTAATAAGCCCATTAAGTATTTGTACTAATTAAAAATTAGTGGTATATATGCTATTAGTTATGCTTTTAAAATATCAAGAAAACTTATGAGCGATAAAATATGTTAATGAGTTTTTTCTTCGTCCTGTAAACTATCGGAAAATGAACTTGGCAGTTTAACAAAGTAGACTAATCATTTTTGAAAATTCCTCCCCTAAAGGGGTTAAATAGGGGATGAAAGTTTGTATGGAAATTCGTCATTTTTGCCGATAGAAAACCCCATTGGGCACACGGCTTGTATTTATTAAAATTAATCAACATCATCATCTCATATAACAGTATAAACCCCACCATTCCTCTTATCAACTTCCCAACTGCGATTACAGAGGTCTAAATTCATTACGATCCCAATATAGTTTGACTTCCAACCCTCGCAATTAATAATAATAACTAAGGCAGGCCTGTTCCTAATTTCCGTCTTATGAATAATATGAATTTCATCCTTCTCGCTTACAATTCATCAATTTGTGGAAGGCTAAGGTTGAAGACAAGCTTGAAATTCATTAAGGTTGGTGGGTAGTTGACAGATGGTGTTGAATAGCAGTCCCTTCGTATCAAAGAGGTTTTGACATTCAGACCCACCTGAAACAAATGACGATCGAAATTGACAGTTCTATAACGTTCATTGCGCCAAATGTTTCAAGAATTTAACTTCTTCATGTTGTTGGTATGTCAAAAGGAAAGATGTTGAGATTAGGTGCTGTTCTAAGTGCTGAAAACTTACCACAATGTGCTTGCCCGGATAAACCTATGAATAGCCTATGAAGATCTCATTCCGGTCATATTAGTGTGTACTTAAGAGTCTATTTCACGATGCCCGAATAGCCACTACCTACTCACCGAATAAATTCAAAAATGGAACAGAATTTGTATGAAATTATCTGCCAAGTAAGTTAATAGGAACTTAATCGTAGTGAAACAGGCCCTAATACAAAGCTTTTGCCAGCGGCTTTGCCCGCGTGGAAGTCGAAAATTATCCCACGGGAACGTACTACCGGGATAAAATGTATCCTATGTCATAATCCAGGTCATGGTCTACCCATATGCCAAATTTCATCCAAATCAGTTAAGCCGTTTTAGCGTGAAAGCGTAACAAACAAACAAAAACTAACTTTCGCATTCATAATGTTAGTTAGGATTATACTCGTAGGAACAATAGAAGAAAGTGACAATTTATGGTACAAGCTTTCAGAGAGTCTAGTGCGAGTTTCTATTCGATATTTACCGTGTAGTTCCCATTACTGTCACCAGACGTCGCTTCTTCAGTTTCAGTACAAATTGAAGTTTACTTTAAGCCCGATGCGCTGTGGTAGCCCGCGAAATTCATATTTTTTTGGTTTTTTTATAATTTGCAGGTCCGTGTCAGGTTGTATCTTGATCAAAATATGATACGCGGCAATAAAACATAAGTTACATTTCGTGCAGATTCGACGAACGAGCGAAATCTAACGACTCTGCACGAAATCTAACTTAGACAGATGTATTGATGATTTTTATGGTTAAAATTATGTAAATACATATGTTTTATTGTCGCGTATCATATTTTGATCAAGATACAACCTGACACAGACCTGCAAATTGCATAAAACGCAAGAAAATTTGAATTTTTCTGCTTACCACAGCGCATCCTCCTTAACGCGATCGACTAGGTATTCTAGGCAATAATAACTCGCACTAGACCCACAGATAAGTGTAGATGCTTAGAAGAAGAAGCATTTAATTATTCTAAGGTTAGACATTAATTTAGAATACTAATTAGCTCCTGCTCTGAGGTATTTAGTTAGTGGTTTCACAACTTAGTTATAAGCTTTCATGTGTATTCCTTTAATCTACTCTAACCTTCTGTGAATAGGTTGATCATTAACCTTGGATTAATAATGTATTATTTGAAGTTTCCCATACAATTAGTTAAACTGTTAATTGTGTTTAGATTACAGATGAAGAATTCGTTGTAGATGGTTATCAATGATTGGTCGCCTTAAAATAAAATAGTACTTGCATGAAAATCAAAAAGCAAAATTCTTCTACAACTTGAAAGCACCGCCACGATTTGATGAAAATTTGTTCTGAAAATAAAGGCACCGGCAGACAGGCGCGACGCAACTCTGATGGAACAATTTCTATCTAAACTTGCCAGATCAAATCTAACGAGAATTGTGAAGAATTTCTAACATCTTTTACAAAAAGCCTGGGGCCTATTTAATAAAACCAACAGGCGACAAGTGACAGGCGAATACTGACAATTTCACAAGTTTCTTTCATACATTTACTGCGTCGTAGGTTCACATATTATGTCAATTTTGTAATTTATTTACAAAATATATAAGTACGTCGCTTTGTTAGTTACATTCTTCGACTTCTACTAATACACTCACGCTCATTCAGTCTAAGCGGACGTCCGCAAGGACGTAAAAATATCCCGGCGGGATTTTATCGCGCACTGTGATTTTCAACTCTCGCTGTTGAGCCGAGCGTTGAGAATCCAACCTAACAACAACAGAGTGCATTCTAGCGCGTCGAAAAAACACTGTTGGATTTTCAACTCTCGGCGCTATGCAGAGCGTTGAAAATCCAGTGCGCGAAACAAAATCGCCGCGATATTTTTACGTCCGTGCGAAACGTCGACTCCATATTAGCAAATAACCAAGAACATTGATTTCATCTTTGTATTCAGACGCATTTTAGGGCTTGTAGCTAAGTAATAACAGCTGCACGGGTCGATCGATCAGATTAAGCTACGCTTGCCGGGGTTGGTCCGTGGATGGGTGACCATCTTTACGTACCAAGAACCCTCTGTGCCTCGGAAAACTGTCATCGGTGCAATGGATCTTTAATAGTCGTTACGGGTCGTCAGAAGTCCGAAAGTCTGACAACCAGTCCTACCAAGGGGTATCATATTACCCGGTTGCTGGGTTGTGGAGGTTAGATAGGCAGTCGCTCCATGTAAAATACTGGTATTCAGCTGCATCCGGTTAGACTGGAAGCCGACCCCAACATAGTTGGGAAAAGGCTAGGCAGATGGAATTATTCGGGGCATTTCCGTGACCTACCACTAGGCGGGCCATATAAGGTCAATCATACTCGTATTCTTCTAACGCAAATCAATAACAACGAATAATTGCAGCAACAACATAATAAACAAACTCTGTATGCACTGCGCATACGCCCGCGCCGTGTAATAAGAAACAACACGATCAATTGCTCGCTGGTCGGCAAATGTCAATTACAAAGCAATCAGATATAAATAGCGTGTAATAACAGTATATCACTGGCTTGTTACTTTAATATACAAGGATTTATTTATATATTTATAGTATATATACAGGTTGCTTCATAATTTGTGTCAAATCTGCTACTGATGCATTCCTAGCATGAGAAATCAATAAAACACGCACGCTAATTGCCTTTTTTTTTCTTTTTTTTTTTTTGTGGATGAGAAATCATCAAATGACTTCTCCTGCTCTGAGCGGAGGGCGTGTCAGACTTTTACTGACTAAAACCCACCCATGTTCCTTCAGTTGCCCGTGCTAGGGCCACGGTATCTCTTTCGAACTACCCGCGACCCCGGCGGCATAGGCCCAATTGACCCCGTCACTGCTGACATCTCTGAGGCGCGCGTGGAACACAACGCGCCGTCGACCCGGGCCTGGTCCTTACCGGACGGCGAGCTGCCCATTACTCGTCGTCACGCTAATTGCCTAACACACTATAGATCAGAATCGGTTTCATTTTGACAGTTCAACAACAAGCATTGCGTTATTTACGGTGTTAGGGAGACAATTTTTTCGAACATATGATGCAATGGATTCGTTATTTGTTTCAAAATGATTCAGATTCCGATGGATAGTGTGTTACGCAATTAGGGTGCTGGACTACATAGTGGTTACAAGCGCTACTGCTGAGCATGAGGTCCTGGTTTCGATTCCCGGGTCGGGTAAAGTTTTATTGGGATTTTCCTTCTGGAATTTCTCAGTAGCAGCTTTGAGCCCGGTTGATGATAATAGGCTCGACACCTATTACATGGGGCTTAAACATAACTGGCGAAATATGGGTCTCTACCTACCCCGTCGGGCAATATAGGCTTGATGCTGCGTTATGGCTGCTAACCCGTGCTACGGCTCTATTGAGGACGGTCAGCTGACTTGCCAGGTTTTCAATGATAAAATTTATTCAACGTAACGAAATGTCTTGCCCTTTTTTAAATAATATTTTTAATATAATCTTGCTATAGTATCAATTTTGTCTTAGTTAGGGATCTGATAACAAACGTAGCAAATAATTAATTAAAAAGCAGTAGTAGTACGCACGGCTACAGATCAAGCTATACATTTCTGGTATAAGCTGATATCATATTGTATAGGATTTCCTTACAATGAGAGGTCAGTGTAAACTGGAAATGTATAGCTTGATGTGTAGCCGTGTGTACCTACTTACTTGAATTAAAAAAAACCTTGCTGAATTTACATTAATTTATATGGTATTTTTATTATACCTAATGTATGATGTAACACTCCGCCATTTTGTTTTGGACATTTCGACTAAGGGCCGGTGTTGAATGGGTGGTTCAGTGTTTATGCCGCACTGTGTGAATGAAGCCGTAAATTCTATTCCGTGGAAGTATTATCAGGTTTTGCCGTATATGGGCAAAAAGAGACTGTTAATCTAGTTATGGTGAGTTAGGGCTACATATATTGTGACTGTTTACGTATTATTTATAGGCACATTTGGCCGTTACAATTGGATTGAGTTGTGACGTAAACTAACATAAATATTAAGTTGCTCAAAAAGTTGCTTCAACAATTTTCACTCAAAGTCAAAACTGTCTTGAGTTCGAAACGTTTTCTCGAATTTTCCTTCAAGTTTACAAATTATACAGGTTGTGGCATAAGCCGCCAGGGTCGCGGGTTATTCGAAAGAGATACCGTGGCCCTGGCACAAGCAACTGAAGGACCACGGGTGGGTTTTACTCAGTAAAAGTTTGACACGCCCTCCCGCACCGCCCAGAGCGGGAGAAGTCATTTGATGATTTCCCATCCACAAAAAAAAAAGGGTGTGGCGTAAGTAAATAGTAGTCCAAAGTTAAATGGTCGATACACCGAATATTTAGCTATCACATACCATAATTTGAACCATTTTTCCCAGTCTTATAATAAAATATCTTTACATTATTATTTGAAAAATTGACACCTTGCTTTACTAATTTGGCTGTGTTTTCTATAAATGACATTATTTTTTAATTTTGTTTTTTTGTTTATAACTGTGAAATGCATGTGCTATCACATGCAAATGTAAAACAAATGTACTAACGCAAATTGTCAATTTAAAAAAAAAATGACCTAGGGAAAAAAATGGTTCAAATTGCGTTATGTGATAGCTGAATATACGGTGTATCGACCCCTTAACGTTGGACTATTATTTACGCTACACCCTGTAATATGTGATTGAACAAATTTTTTTGGAATTTTGGAAAATCTGGGAATTTTGACAAATTTTTTGTCACACAGTCATGGAATTCACTTCCAAATTGTCGACTTCACCGTATGTGTTCACCGTTGCATTGTCCCCAGATGTTTATCAGTGTGTCCCATTTTTAATTTCACGTGATTGCACACTGATCACAAGATTTCGAGTCTTATTGTTCTCACACTCATATAAACTTGCCTTTAATTGACAGTTTGTATGAAAGTATCGGTTGGAGTTACAAAGATTTACAATCGATATAATATTTCGGTAATTCAGTGTGTTATCGAATATCGAAATAAAGACGTTTCTTTTTTATCGATTTTTTTTGCAATAAAGTTCATGTTTCATACATACTGCTTCTGACGTAAATTGAACTAGTTTCGATACCAAGCGCATCATCAATGAACTTCAGTTTCAATCTTTTGAGCCTTTTAATTAAATGTCCACAGATAAACATATTTTTCGTGGGTTTGAGCGTTTCTTTCAGCAAAACTAATTTGATTTTCATAAAAGGTCTGAAACTAAAGAAACAAAAAAATTGTAACTTAAATAAAATAGTTCTGTCAATACAATTTCTGCGCCAATCGGTCTGTAACTTCAGAACAAGCTTCTGAATCACTGAATACAGATGTATTCAGTGATTCAGAAGTTTGTTCTGAAGTTGTCAACACTAATAATTTCATCAAAACGCCCGTCTATCACAATGGGACATCTCAAGCAACAAAAAGTTGACAACATTTTAATAAATATCCTCTTTTGTCCTAAAAAAATCTCCCTCTCGCTCCAGACATTGGACAAAGCATTCGTGCAAACATTTATAAAAAGTTAAGCATTTCGTTTTTCTCGGCACGATTGTTCCTCCCTTTTAGGGAGTAACAAGAGGACATTTGCATTTAATGGATAGCCTAGCAAGGATATTATTTCTGCACTGTTATAGGTTTAATAAGGGAATGCGCAAAGCCAAAGCGTGGAACCACAGTCTATACATCATATTATACTATGGTGGAACTCTCTACCAGCGTCTGTGTTCTTCCCTTCCACCATATAACCCGTCTGCCTTCAAAGCAAGAGTGAACAGGCATCTGGGCACGCTCGTTCCATCATAAACCTCATCCATCACTTTCCATCAGGTGTGATCGAGGTAAAGAGCAGGCCTAATCAGCTAAAAAAAAATTTACATTTTGTAACGTCTTTGTAACAATGTAGTAGAATCCTGTTCATCCCGTATTTAAGCTGATTATATCACTACACTGGCTCATCTCAACACCAAGCCTCTCGTGCAGGCGCCGCTTCACTTTCAACTGTTTCCCGTCATTCGAGGTGAACTGACAGTTGACATTAGTGACAGCTAATACCTCACTACTGATGTGCATGAGATAGTGTTTACATATCTATAAAATGTAAACACTACAAATGTTACTCGGGTAAAGAACGCAAGTGCAAACGGCTTATGCAAAGAAGACAATTATGGAAATTTACAGGGTGTCTCAAACGTAGTGGTCCAAAGACAAATGGGGTAAAGTGGAGGTGGCCACCTATCATTAAAAAAATTAAAAGTTGGGATATTCCAACAGTTCCGAAAATCATTCTGGATCTGGATCATTTTGGATTTTTTTACCCTGTGAACAAAATTTTCGACATAGCTAGTTCCAATCTGGCTGGAAGATGCCTTGATAGTGTAGGTACAAGATTATGTTCCTACTTACGTACAGTGAGGCTGCTACGTTTCAGATTTTATTATAACTTGTCTTTTATAACTTTTATTAAACTTTAGCGAAACTTTCTAAGCCCAGATTTTGTAAAAAGTAACTATCGAATGTGAACTTTTAAATTTTTAAATGATAGGTTCCGCTTTACCCCATTTGCCTTTAGATCACTACGTTTGAGACACCCTGTATAGCATGTATGGTGCAATGAATTCTTCCATATTTGTTTATTAAGTATTTACCATATTTTCTCTTTCTAATCAATGTAAAACAGTAAAAGCTGCGCGTGACCTTTTCTAAACAATAAGAAGAATAAATTAGAGACTAAACAGTTTAGATGGTTCTCGCTATATCACCATAAATAAATGATAATAATAATGCTTAACAAAATGATAAAAATAATAATAAAGTCGAGACTATAAAATGCTTGAATCGAAAAACTCACTTTTAATATCGTCTATTCAAAACGTCCACTTTACTCTTTTTATAAAAAAAATCAAACGGTTTGTTTCGCGAGACGACAAGTCACATAAAACTCGGGCCTCGGACCTCGTATAAATTCTTTGGGTACGTCGACTTGGATTCTCTGAGCTATTATTTGAAAGCATGTGCCCTTTGCAGACTGCCTTCAATACCTTTATTGTACGTCCCTATACGCTCTGGCCCTTTGTGTCTACCCTCCAAGAGAGAGGGCAAACGGCAAAAGTGCTTAACTCCGTTTTTTTTTTTTTTTGCGATAAATCGTTTATCGACAATATGACAAATTGTAGCATTGAAAGATTCACTTTCTTTTAACAATAAAAGCTCAGTAAATCTAGCATCAGATATCAATTTCAAATAACAACATAATGGAACGAATAGCTGTGTCAAACGCTTTACCCGCTATTACGATTTCTCTGATGAAATAACATTTTTTTCCAAGTAAACACTCTATAACAACTAGAGTATTCTGTACACACGGCTACACATCAAGCTATACAATTCCAGTTTACACGGACCTCTCATTGTAAGGAAATCCTATACAATGCGAGAGCAGCTTATACTGGAAATGTGTAGCTTGATTTGTAGCTCGTACATAATATTTTTCCTTAAAAAAATGTATTTTTCCTTAGAAAAACACTTAAGAAATAAGTAGATCCTTGTATGACTAACACTCCTAGAAACTCTCTAAATGGCAAATACCGATTTCACGTCAAACTAAGAAAATATAACAAAAAAGTTCTAAGAAAAAAATAATTGAAATATCTACTAAAGTTGACAAAATGACGATATTTGATTTACCTCCTTTTGACTCTCAACCGTGGCCTTGTGTGTGGGAGAAAAACTTGTTTTTAACTTTAACTTAGTAAGAATAGAGTTGATTTTCCATTGTGCTATTATGAATACGGTTATTAGGTGGAATTAGCCGAAGTTTCGCGACACACGTGCGACCGATTACAATGGATTAAGAATCTCTCCCTTTCTATACAAAATTTGATCTATTGAAGTGTGGAGTTGGGAACTTTGATAAATTTTGTCTATTAGAAGTAAATAATATAAAGTTTGGATAGTCGTTTATTTATTGTTGTTGTTTTTGTTTCAGGTAAGTACTTCGAGCAGTTAACCTCTTTCTACTGGAGCACGTAAGTGGAGTAGAGAGTGTTTGAGAATCATTTGTTTTCGACTTTTCAAGTAGTTCTAAATCGGATTTGCTCCTCTCGAAATTATGTGAAAGTAATTCACTTCAAAGTGGAAATACAATAGATACGAGAGAATTGCCAGCATTGTGATGATTTAATTACAAACAGCTGTAAGATAAGACGTGTCTACATCTACACGGTAGACTCACTACTTCAACTCTTGTCACAGTACTCTTACAAATTGGTGGTGAGGTAACAAATAACGTAATGATTATTCAATGCGATGCTCAAACAGATAGTTCGTAGAACGTTTTATAAGGGCAGAGAAAGCGCCCCTAGCCGCCGTAGGAGACGCCCTGGGCGGCGGGAATCGATTGCCGATTCCCGGCCACCGTAGGCGCGGGCTTGCGGACGACGAGTAATGGGCAGCTCGCCGTCCGGTAAGGACCAGGCCCGGGTCGACGGCGCGTTGTGTTCCACGCGCGCCTCAAAGAGATGTCAGCAGTGACGGGGTCCAATAGGGCCGAAGCCGCCGGGGTCGCGGGTAGTTCGAAAGAGATACCGTGGCCCTGGCACGGGCAACTGAAGGAACACGGGTGAGTTTTAGTCAGTAAAAGTCTGACACGCCCTCCCGCTCTGCCCGGAGCGGGAGAAGTCATTTGATGATTTCCCATCCACAAAAAAAAAAAAAAAAGGGCAGAGAAAGATGATTCTACCCTTATCCGCATAACAAAATGAAATGAGGTCTTAAGGCTCCCACTTTTTCTATTCCTACCTTTGATTACACCCTTTTTTTTTTTTTTTTTTTTTTTTTTTTTTGACGCTGAGAAATGCTTTATGCATCCCCGCTCGTGGGGGACGAGACGGGGTATGTGGGACTCCTGTCGGAATGACAGTATACCCACTAAAACTCAGCAGTGTTCCCACATCGCCGTGATGGGAGGGCCATGGGAAACCGGCTCAGCCTTCACGTCCACAACCCTCCCGGCGCATGCCCGCCTAACTGGCGGGCCCCGCGTGCCCACCCGGATGGGGGGCTACGGGAATGACCGGGAACACCTGGCCATTCCCGTCCGACACTGGTGGGGGCCTGTGCAATACAGGCAAGGATGCCCCCACACCCGTTGCCTGCTGGCCCCCACCTGGGAGGAGTCGTCTGCTCCGACCCCTCCTCCGCCCTCGGAGCGGCGCCGCGTGAGGGTCGTCCTCCCGCGCGCGCTCCGCCGCCATTTCGGCCGCAGAGGATAGGGAGAGCGGCCGACGTCATACCGACACTCCTCTTCCCCTGCGGCCCCACCGCGTCCGCCATCAAACGGTGGCGGCCCCGTCAAGGCCGCGGAAGGCAGGGAGAGCGGCGCACCGCAATACCGGCACTCCTCTCCCGCCGCGGCCTCCAATCCTCAGCCGCGATGCCTCCCATAAGACACCGCGGCCCGCCTCAGTTGCGGTGTCACCCATACGGCCACCGCAACCTACCCGCTGGCCGCTACGTCGTCGGCTTATCGGCAAAAGCCCTGACGAGCGGCCCCCGCCTCGGGTTCCTCTTCGCTTCACCGTGGGTGACCAAGCCACGGCTACTGAGCCCCCCCGCCTCGACAATGCGGGAACCCTTTGGGGGGGCTTTGATTACACCCTAGGCAAAGTATATGCAACATCCGCCAACCGGATGTATTACCCAGATAATGCTAACTAAACGAAAGTGATTCAGAAAACAATTACGTTAGATATCGGCCGAGATATCGACTCGGTATCGGTCGTCAATCGCTACCACCTGACCCACGATGTGATCGGCGTAATTACAATAAATATACATTGTATAGGAGATGTAGGCACCGGATATAATTGTAGGGGATGGTGTCAAGACATAAGCGGGGCTTGTGGCTAAGTATAACAGCCGCACGGGTCGATCGACGAGGTTAAGCTACGCATGCCGCGGTTGGTCCGTGGATGGGTGACCATCTACGTACCGAAACTCGTCCGTGCCACGGAAAGCACGCTAAGCCGTTGGTCCCGGCTGTCATTCGTGGATCTATGACAGTCGTTACGGGTCGTCACAAGCCCGAAAGTCTGACAACCAGTCTTACCAAGGGGTATCGTATTACCCAGTTACTGGGTTGTGGAGGTCAGATAGGCAGTCGCTCCATGTAAAATAATGGTATTCAGCTGCATCCGGTTAGACTGGAAGCCGACCCCAACATAGTTGGGAAAAGGCTAGACAGATTGATTGTATAAAGGCTCGTTAGTCACCCACAACGGGAACTAATTGTTATTTAATTAATTACAGTTAAACTAACACGCTAAGCCGTTGGTCCCGGCTGTCATTTGTGGATCTATGACAGTCGTCACAAGCCCGAAAGTCTGACAACCAGTCGTACCAAAGGAGAGACGTATTACCCAGTAACTGGGTTGTGGAGGTTAGATAGGCAGTCATTCCATGTAAAATATTTGTATTCAGCTGTATCCGGTTAGACTAGAAGCTGACCCCAACATAGTTGGGAAAAGGCTAGGCAGATGTGTCGCTTATGTCTATTATAACATCCATCTACGTCGTAGATTAAACAACAACAAACAAAACAAACAATGATGAGCAAACTGCTGTTGGAGCTATCGTGCATTTACTTAATGCAACGCAAGGAAGCAAATCAACAGATTTGATCAGAATTTACGAAATTGCTTTCCTTAAAACGGAATAAACCTCGTTGATAATTACTAAAATAACTTACTGCAATACTATTTCATGATAAAAAGCTCCACTAGAAAAATTGCTCCAAAATGTTTTGTCTCAAAAGTACAATCGTCGCTTGCAGCTCAAATCTTGATCCATACCCGAAATGCTTGCAGCGAGTGTTACACCCGCCCCTGACGAGCCCCGAAGATACAGCCAGCCAGATAAACATGTCCACTCTAAGAAAACTGTTTACGTTGACGCCATTGTGACGCTTTCGGCACCCATCGGCTATAATTCGTAGGTTCGGGACCGAATCGATCATCTAATGCACTTGGGTGTAATTTGGGACCTATTACGGACGTGTGGGATGCTATTGATTTGGTAATGGGACGTTATCACGGGGAAGTTGACGTTTTAAGAGTAGTGTTTGAGATTGTGATAGATAATACAAAAAGTCAACCTTACTGTTGCTCCATTCGTAAGCTAGAGGTTCATCGAAGTACCGTTGCTGGTGGGCAAACTTGTAGAGGCAGATTGGAATCTTGAACTTTTCTGAATTTAGTACCTACCTACTTACTGCAAAGTTTCTACCATTAAATATTAGTTCTAATTCTAAAAGGCACAGAAACATCGACCATAAATAATTGAAAATGATCATAACTTATATTGGAACATAAACTACTGATAACTATTTCTATCTGCGTCATACAGCTTACTGTCATCATACTAGACGACCTGGAACTTTGAAAAGCGCCGAAAGACAATAAGATATAATCTAGCCATTAGGAATGTATGTCAGAACAATACAGAATAAGCACAAGTAACTTTCCTTTGTTTGCTGCACCCTAATGACGGGTAATCCTGCCAATCTCTTATAAAAAAGGAACGTACCCTTAATTCCTCGCAACACAAGTAAGCCAGCAAGACTTGTTAGTAATGAATGGAGAAGCAGGAAAAATATATACGTTCAGCTTTTCTTAACATACGTGGGAGGGAGGAAAATGCCAGTAAAAATGTTTATGGGGATATAATGGGGTTAGAAGAAATGAAGTATTCATAATATCTTGTTGGTAATAATGGCCCGGCCTAATGAAATAATTAAGCTGTCGATAAGAAATACGTAATTTGTGATGAAAAGATGTATTAAGCTTGAGGTAAAATGATTATATTCAATGAAGAACTTCTAGATATTCGATTGAACGCTTTTGTCTCGATTTCAACTTATTTAAAGTATCTACCTAATACACTATAGAGAACTTGCTCGATAATATACATATTTGATTTAGACGGATCCTCCAGATGGCGAACAGGAAAACTTGTCAGTAAAATTAAAATCACGACCATATAGAAACGTTCGAAGCAAGTGCAAGAAATAATTAAGAGAAATCGCGACTGGAATAGAGATTCACATACAAATTTGTAGGAACCTACTGATAGATATAAGCTGAATGATTTTATGACCAATTAGCGCATTGGAAACCGCCGTAAGAGATTATGTTTGAAATTCAAAGTGGTAAAGTGGACTAGTTTTTAATCTTAGACTCCTTGGGACGTTATCGGCGCGTAATTCTATATCTCCTGCTTTGTAAATGTCAACGGTACGGTGTTAGCGTTTAGCTGGTCCTGTTATAGTTGTTGAGTCAGCTGTTTTTGGTTTAAGTTCATCATTTTCTTTATTTTTAACTGCTTCAATAGTGTTAAAGCTAGAAATGATAGACGAAATGGCTAACGTCTTACGCGATTGTAAAATTTATCTACTTTCTCCTAAATAGCATTAAAAATCTCACGATCTATGTCAACATTTACTTGTGCTAATATAAATTAAATATATATTTGCTTTCAACACCTTTTACCATAAAACGTCTTATCTTCCATCGGTACATGTTTGCTAACCCTAGAGAAGATACCGGTACATCGTGTGAACGTTAACTTTACGATCGAAAATTACTAATAAAAGTGCGCAAAATTACATTTTTACATTTCCGTTTATAATCGTAAAGTGATGTCTTACTCGATTTTATGTCTTTTTGCCTGCAAATATGGAAGTGTCGACAGATAATTTTTAGTTAAAGAACTAAAAACCCACCGTTATGGCTGTTTTGTTTACACGTAGTCCACTTCAGATCAGGAGTAAAATTTTATTGAAATTTTTGACAAGTATCTCATAAACTTTCGTAACTTATTGGAATTGGAATACAAAGTTAAAACAACAATATTCAACTTTTCTCAGTTTTTACTTTTTTAGTTTTCAGCTATGTTTTTGCCTTCGAACATTATCTCATTTGTAACCACTTGAGAAACACAAAGCCCAACTGAACAAACAGAATAACTATCTTGACAATGCGTATAACAAGTAAATTACATTTTAAGTTACACCTTCCTTTCGCTTTTACTTTAAGCCCTTTCATACATAGCCCTATACCCCTATAGCCCTTTTATACTTTTCCGATTACGCAACACCCAAACGCAGGATTCCGTTGGATTTCCATATTTATATATTTTTTTTAAACACATTAAGTAATGCGTTTTTTTTTTATAAAAACAATATACCTGTTACCTTAATTAAGAGAAACGAAAAGATCGCCTTTTAAAGAAAATCAGCTTCTATATGCAACAGTATATTGCGACATATAAATTACAGGCTGACGAATGTCCATCACGAGTTTGGCAGTTTTATCACTTAATTTAAAGTTTAATCCTGATTTCCGACGTTTTGGTGTAGTGTGAAAGTGTCACATATTCATTCGATTCAGACCAATAGCGGGATTTATAATATCGGGATTTATTTCTTTCCTTCCTCAAATTCATAATGGGATTTATACAACGTGTCGTTTTGCATCCTCGTCAAATTTAAGGATGTGGTATAGACAATCAAACCGAACAACTTTTTCCATGGCACCAACATCGTAATCGCGAAAAAATAATCAGCCGTCCCACACATTTGCGTCGAGTAGGTATTGAAGTTTTCTATGGGACAGTTGAAAATTTTTTCGCGTTTACGATGTTGGTCCCATGGAGAAAGTTGTTCGGTTTGATGTTCTGTATCACATCTCATTTGACGAGGATGTAAAACGACACGTTGTATATCGGGATTTATTTCCTTCTTTCTTCAAATTGTGTGAAAAAGCTACTTCCTAATTTTTAATTTTTCGACACTTCGTCTACTTCTTCCCCCTTAATTGTAATAAATCTGTCAACTCTACTGTCTTTTAAATACTTTATCAGTCAAAAGAAATTAAAAACACGTTTTACAATTATTGGAACTTTTATGTAAGTAAGTAAGTATGTATTAACTTAAAATTGGCGATTTATTTATTACTTTTTGCAAGTTGAAATCGATAAACTTAAAGCGAGAATCCAAGCTAAAGCAAACCAAATCATCAAAGATGGAAGAACTGGAATTTGAAAAAACTACAATCGTATAATGATTGAAAACATTCTGAGGGCATTATACGCGTCACTAAACAAAGTCAATTAAGATTAGACAGACGGGTAGTCAAAATGACAAATTATAGCAATAAATGAAAGAACACTAACGTTTACAAAGCTGAATGAACACTGTTCCACCTATATAAAGCTTTTCCAGATAAATCTGAATTGCTTTGATGGACGAATTAAGGATGATATGTGAAGTTTACTGGCTAGATTTTGCTACACGCTTCCTTAACAGCCCAGCCAGCAGCTTATTTAACCCTGATTCAGGCCAAAGTCGCATCCGCTACCGCTCTCGTCTCTGACTTGCACACAATCACGACGACAGTTACCCAGATTTCTCATCAAGTAATTACATAACGTGATTCAGTATTGAGTTATGACTCTGTAATTGCTATTTTATCGATATACTATCGAATCCATCAGGTTTTGACCCCACTGATAATTATAGCCCATGTCAGAAATTATGTTTTCTTTGTTTATTTTAAAGGTCTTAATTAAATTTTATTTAATATGTCTCATAAAGTTGTACTGTACCGTAATGGATAGTATCATCCGTATACAGTTACAGATGAAGAAACAGGTGTTTAATGGGGTTGTTATCATTTGGCTAGTGACAGGGATTAACATAGAGGTAATATAAATTACGAAATCTAGCCATAAAGTATCTATTCGATCTTAGCAAGCGCCTACGTGTTGGCATTAAGTGGCGCCATTATTTAATTGAACTACCGAACAAATTCTACTGAAAGCTCTTACGTCATCTTTAGGATTTACATTACTAACTGGTGAGGATTTGTTATCGGTTCCTTCGTTATGTCTTTCTTTTGTTATTTTGCAGACTTTATCCACTTTATCTCTTTGAAGCACTATTCGTCATGTCTAAGACAATTTTTTGATTCCCAATAAGCATCTGCTGTCCTATTTTTTTTGACTTCTATGTATAAACTTAAGTAAACACACATGTTTGGATAACCATGTGTACTTAAAGCCGCCTAGTTTTACACCTACATGCCAACAAATAATTACTGCATAATATCACGTCCAAATCTAAGCGCAGTTCACACCCAAATGATTGCTGGTTCAATCATAGTTTGACAGTTTAAAATAACTCTGTTTAATATCAGCTGCCAATATGTTATCGTGTAAGGCAACGTAGTATTAAAACCGTCGGTGGATACAGTAAAAGCCTTGTTGATATAATTAATCTGATTGATAAGGATGATACCGAATGAGCAATTTGCCTATCTGAAGATATAGTAAAGATTGGTGTTGTAAAATGCTTTGGATGTTTTAGAAATTGTTTATATACCCAGTTCAGAATAGATTGGTTCCTTCTCTGAGTACATTTTCAGTCGAACCTAGTTTCGTATTCTCACTTTTTTTTTTGTCAATAACCTGTTTTTCTGATATTACGTGAATACACATATGACATAATATAAACAAACCAATATTTTCCATGTCCCTCCCAACCCTTTCTCAAACATCAGTACTAGGCCAACTGATTTGTTTATCGTTCGTAAACCAGTAAGGAACATCGGTAGCTCCCTTATTGGCACAAATTGTGCTTCTACTAAACGACAAACACAATTTTGTGCCCCTCGCCTTACCAGCACACTTGTATCTACTTGTTTATATCAGACAGCCTTGTACACGTGCTTTATCTATATCTTCGAACGAAATGTGTACAAACAAAAGTTGTTTTTAATATTTCATGGGAAGTAGGCTGATATTATAGAATCGAAGGTCTTGAGAACAGAACCGAATTATATGGCAAGATCTAACAATAGGTACGTAGAGAAGAATATTCAAGGATGCAGAAAATTTTAGGAATATTGTTGTAGATATGAAATTAAAGGTCCTCATAAACTATTTGATTTCAATATATTTACTAACGTGTCTATGCTCTGCGTAACAAGTAGCTTTACCTAAATGTCATATGAACTGGACAACCATGGAAACCTGTGATATGACACACACATGAACAGGCAATGTTCATATAGCATCAAAGATCTTCACAGGCTCGCACCCACTCTAAAATCAAATAGGCAAATATTGATAAAATGCAAAGCCGATAAACTTGGCAGATGTCTCTGTGTTCAGGAGGCACCCTCCCATATAATTTAATGTCGTAGGGGGAATCACAATAGCTATCGATTCCTTTGTGCCCGCGGGAAATCGCTTCTTCATCCGCGTTTTTACAATGTCACCGCAAAACAAGCGAGCATCGCACAGTCGCCGGCTGGAGGTAAACTGTACATTATTATGCATTAAGAAGCTAGGGAGATAAATAACTGGAATATTTACTTACGCACATACATATTTATAGCGTTTGGTTTTACGATTTCTGTTTTTGCTGTGGTTTGCTCAGTTTTTATTCGCACTCTGTGATTGCTTGTATTGTTTTTGTTTTCTGTCGCCAAAGCTAGAAAAACACAACACATTTTTGGATTTCCTAAAGGATTTATGGCATGTGATAGAATAGTAAAAAATCTTTAATGTATTTAAAAATTCTTAATCTAAATCGAGCCTATTCTTCCAAAAGTACAATTCCCGTAATCAACATGCATTTCAGAATCCAATCCTCAATTCGAACATTAATCTCTCAGGTAAGGAACTGAAAGACCAAAGCAATAAATTAAAGTTGGTTACATCGAATCATCACGTTTCCAAACCACATTGTTTCCACCTTCATAATTCTAATTTAGGAAAGGAAACACTTGGCGTTGATTCACAGGGAATCGGTACTGAATAATTAATGGGGTTCTGGGGAGTAGAGGCGACTGAATGATCACTGCTGGCAGATCTATTGATGCTACTATTGAAGACAAACTCGATCGTCATTCGCAACAAGTGAAAGATTAATGACACGCTTATGATAATACGACATTTGAAATTAAAATCTGGTTTGCCTTCGTCCCGAAACAAAAAAACAATTTTAACCAAAGAGTACGGAAAAGAACTTTTCGATTACGAAGTCACTCAAAAGACGAAGTTAAACATGTCGGAGAAACGAAGTATGTATTATATGTCCTGAAAACGACCTTAAGGTCACAGTGATATGTGAAGTAATTGCCGATGAAATTATAGATTTTAAAACATCATTATAGGCAATTCTATAGAAAATAAAGTGGTTAAGCAAAATTATGTGTTGGTTCATTGATTTGGCTGGATTCGTTGCCTAGGGCGGTGTAGTTAATGCGGTGGGCTGAAGCATCAATATTATTGTTAGAACATAAACTGAATAACTTTGTACCTATTCTATAAATTTCTCATAATACTCTCCAACAAGCTTGAAAACAATGATTAGTTTCAAACTAATTCCCATTCAGAACAATATTACTGAAACATTCTGGGAAAGTACAAAAAATATACGCTAAACTCGCAAGTTCCAAAAAGAAAAGATGTTATCGTATTGCTCAAAAGTCAGGTAAATATCAGACCAATTTCGTTCATAGTAGAAAATAAACGGTTTCATCGCAAAGGCGGCTACGAAGGGGTTAAATTAGTATTTCCACCAACCTTTGTAGTACTCTACGCATGCGATCGGAATACTTAAGTTTTTCCACGTTTTATAGAGCCGATTGTGAAGCAAGATTTGGGTGAATTTCTTCTACACCTACAGTATATTTTCTCAGTCTGTCGGGTTCCTTACTGGGTTTATTTGTCGACCGACTCGCAAATCTTTGCATAATATAAAATGCAAAATCTTTAGAACTCTCATTTTGAACGTGAGAACTGGCGCAATCTGTTTTTTGTGTTTTCGTTGTTTAGCTGGGTTTTGCTTTTGTTTGGCTTTAAATTAGGGGCGTTGTATATCTTAGCTACAATAATAGACAAATAGACCTACATTTTCAAGGCTTCTTCTCATCTTTTACCTTCATCTGTTAACTTGAAATAAAACGCACAAGTTCACATAATTATACCTAATAATATTCAATCCAATAGACACTTTGACACATAGTAGGGGCGATAGCAGAATGGAAACATTGTTATCCACTAATTTAATCAGCACCCGTCTACAAAATCTCTCACTATGATTGATCTGCCTTCAATATGATTGCACCCAGGCCACTGTTTCGTTTTATATGTCCATCATCGTTTATCTTTGACATCCTATACGGGATGCCTTTAGAATGGAACACCATATATAGAGAAAGGACTACGTGACGGATTAAATTCTATCGCAAAAACAAAGACCAAAACGTTGGAATTCGCAAAAGTACCTAACAAAGTAATTTAAAACGCTTCATTTAAAATTACGAACAAATTTTTCCGAGGTGTCCCCACATATTTCGAATTTCCGACGAAGAATAATCTGAATATTTTTCCTTAATTTTTCATTCAGCTCAGTGGGGCACTGAATCCCTCGGGTTTGCTTTTACTTAACGGAAACCTTATTTAAAATAAACAGGCTGGTGTAAACGGCCTACGTGCCTAAAATTCTGAACGCGTCGATACCGGTGTATTATTTTCACTGGCAATAAAATGAACGCGACCTAAAATGTGTTTTTTATTTGTTTTAACTTCTTTTTATTTATTTTGCGGTGGTGATATAGAGGTGTGTCGATTGTATCTATTGTGTGCTGAGGTACGAGTGTTGACTTATCTTTTTGCTTGACATGATATCAAGATACTCGTACTTGTTGATACAGCTCATGTCACTTTCATTTTACGTCAGCCAAATGGTTGTATGCCAAATAATATTGAACATACAGAATTTCATTTCTTTTCCCCAAATATCAATATTGATTTCAGATTCAAACTTACAATTTAGTTAAAAGGCTACTTCGAAGCGTGTTTTAGCTCGGTGTGTAAGTGAAATGGTGTTATGGCTGTCTAGTTTGACGCGCGAGATAGAAGACTCTCACGCGCACCGGAACTAAACGCGCTTCGTTTATATGTAGATTTATGACAAAATTTTATACTTAACTCAATTTTTAGCTTAGTAAATTCGTAACATATTAAAAAACCTTCAATTTAAATCAAATTTCACTGCACAATAAGGAACTGTTTACGTATAATCATATAAAACAGAAAATAGACTGTACTACTATCTAAGTAATCTTGTTTTGGTTTTAATATTGCAGTAGACAATATAGTCAAATAACACATATAGAAAATCCTAATGATTTAACCACATTCATTTGGTTTTATAGGAACTTTAAAAACTCAAAATGTATTGATGTATCCCCTTAATACAGGCGTGTACTGCTGTTACGCAATACCTTGAAGTAACACCAGGTGCCACTCACTTATAATTCTACGACCAAGCTTAAGCAAATTACTCTAATTCAATAATTTCTTTACGAGGTTCCAGCCTTAATAAACTCGATCGATCTGTCGGTAACAACGCAACGTAAACGTTTGCAGTAAATGACGCCTACTGGCGATAATACCGACCAAATCCAGGTTTATGACAATGTTACAAACGAAATCTTTAATTTTACAACACAGTTTATGATAATAAAGACATTACGAAACTAATTTATAGGTAACATGTCGATAAAATTGGGAATAAATACAATTAGAACTCCGTATTGCTTCCTTGTTTTTTTTTAACTTACAGTTATTTCGACCACTGCCAAAAAATATGTAGTGCCACTTCACAAAAGTAATTTAGCTCAGCTCTGAATTTTGAAGAAACGCGACCTTCATTTCTTGGGAGGTCCATACTTGAAAAAATGTATATTAAGATCTAATTAAGATCAATATTCAAATTCTTTCAACAATTATACTGACAGCTGCTAACAATTTTATAATTAAACTATAGTTTCAAGAACAAATATTTATCAATCTCGACCATCAAGAACTTGGCATTTGCAGTGGCACTTACTGTAACAAGATTATTTAGATTGTATATCTAACAGTACCCAAAGGTGAGGTGTTTGCTAATAATAACTGAGGTTAGCAAAAAATTAAGGTTGAGTTTCAAATGTCCGTTCAATTTGGCTGAGAGCCCAGGTTGAGATATTTAATGTAGACTATCCCTAGTCCCTGCATCTGATGTTAGGCTCTTCATCTCTACACAATTCTCATCTGATGCAAAATTATTAAGCAAAATCTCGTACACAAACTGCTCAGGATGTTTGAGACATGATGCTGTAACAAATCATATACATACAATCGAACAGACTTACGGGGTCATATTCGAACGAACCTCTCAGAACCCATTAATCTCTATGTGTCAACCACTTAACTAAGTAGCTTATAGTTAAGAACAACTCGAGTGGGTAAACAAAACTAAGCCAGGAATGACTTCGCTGGCCACTTACAAGTTCTAAAGTAGCAACTCTTAAGAGTGAGCGAACAAATAGAGCTAAGCGAGAAATGACAGAACTGAGTTGCTGACCATTCGCATTATATGTAAAGTTATTCGTCGCGACCGCAGGTAGTTCATCCCACACGGCGTCGTAGCGGCGCCAGCGCATAGAACAAACCTTTACATTTGATCTAAAACCAATCTAAACGCTCATTAAAATTGATGAATTCTCTAAACTGTTGTTTTGAGGTTACCATATTTATGTTTAAACATAAATTTCTGGTTTATTTGTTGATAGAAGTTCTTCTTGGCGATTTTAATTCAATGTTTACAGCTTGTTCCTCGTTAAAGCATTTGTTTATGTCTAAATCATATAAAATATGATGTTAACGTTTATAGAACTTGTATGTTTTGAATTAGTATTGTTATATTGTATCGCTGCCATTGATCTATAATTTGTTATCTTCTACTACTACCATCTACTTCGTCTGACGTATCTTCATTAAAAAAAATTACATCAATGCCAATGTTATCATTCCGAACGCATTCAAGTCTTTTAAATTCCCAGACATCACATAAGATTCCAATCTTTATTTCCTCTTTAAATTAAAAAAAATCTAGTACCAATTTAGAATTCCTGAGCCGACTGCGTATGTCTCTTTGTTTTCAAAGTTCCAATATATTAGCGGCGCCTGCTGGCCTTTAGACAAGTGATTAAGTGGACAAGCAGTGTACCTCAGACTTCACTTTTACCTAGTTAGCAATCGACGTCGGCGGACAGACGCCATGCTCTGACACGTCTCGCCGTATCAATCATGTTACGTCGGTGTTGCCATCATTCTAACATTTTTTATGACGGTCTATAAGCAGATTATCTTTAGAGATATTTTTTTCTTGCGCGATCTTAGGAAAGTTATTAAGGTAATGGAGATTCATCATGTTATATTGACTAATAAATGCCTACTACAGAATGAGCAAGTCCTCGTACCTAATACATATTGACATGATCACCAGGCTTAGCAGACAGATTATAGCAACTAGTAAACCAATAGATAGTACTGTTCTTTCCGATTCTTCTTCATCACAACTTGAGATTTCCTAATCACTTCCTAAGACATTCACGAAAAGCCTAGACCTTAGTGCCTAGTCTAAAAGTTCACTACATAATATTTTAATATTTTTTCTGGCAACCCAGTACGCGTGCGCGGCCTCAATAGCGAGCCAAGAGCCAACGATAATTGAGTCGCCGGAGCCTTATAATTGGCGCCTTTTTATTTAATAACACACTGCGTAATTGTTGTGACCAGACTATGACGGTGACTACTAATGAAAAATGGGAATATAATTATACTGGCAACAGTTTCATTGACATTCTACATCTAGGTACAATTTACAGTAGCCTGACTGGCCATTGAACTATCAAAATGGCTAACATAGTTGTTAAATTGGATTAGAAATCAGTTGCAACTGCAATGAGCAATAACAGGTTGAATTGAGTTCGCCTAATGTATGTTGTTTACCTTAGTTGACGGTAATGATTTGCAGAACGGTATGAGATCATTAATGAACTTAAAATGTGGTAGCATTTACATGACAACTTGCGTATTGGAGATTCTAAAGAAGTTGGCTTTTGCAATTTGAATTACAAAGTGGAAGCATAACTTAGCAATCTCTTTAACCATTTCGCTGCAAGGAACGCTGGATAACCACAAATAAATTGCTGAAAAGAATCCAAAGCGCTGACATTTATCCCTCAAGGCTTAAGGTTCGGCCGCTTTTCAAGCTTGTGCCCTATAAAAAATCGACTTTTATAGTTCTTTATTCTTCTCAGACTAACCGTAGTCATTTCCGAGCAATAAATTGCTATTTATAGACATTTCATCCATTTTCTTGTCGACTCGCGTATTATTCTCAAATGGATTGATCGTAAATTCTGACAAATTACTTATTTGTCTCTAAAGTTTTGTACACTTGGAACTGTGATCTTTTGCTCTTGAAATGTTTTCAATGTTAGGTTTACATTGCCGTATATGTTCGAACAATTTGACAGCCACAAAGATTTCACAAACGTTGGATAAGAAATATAAACAAATGTCATTCCGTAACAGATAATTTCAGGGATGGTATGTATGGTAGTCATAAATATAACATGGATGTCGGGTACAATGCGTGAATTTTACAGCGTTTTTATTTTACGAGGCTCACTAAAACATTTCGGTCCCTATAATAAAATAGTCCGTGTTTTTTACGATACCTGAACGTGAATGCGCGTTTCAAAGTGATTTTGGACCAATAAGGTGTAGTGTGGGACGATAGTTGGTGTATTACTTACGAATCACCTCACGTAACTAGCCGCTGCAGTGTTAAAGGTTGCGGCAAGCGAGATCTGTTCTGTTTACAGCCATTAAAATTGGACTGACTTCTCTAAACGGGGCCATGATGTTAAAGATCGGCGTTTCGTCATATTGGACACTGTTTGGTTCAGCTGACTAGTCGCTTTCTGGGTTTTGTTGCTTGTGGGTGTTTACTACAGCCTGAATTATGGACAATTGTTCTTTCGACCATATATTTCACTAACATTACATTATACAAATATCGTATTCATAACCCAGCTCAAACAACCATAACGGTTAGTCCATGTTCCAACTACGCATCAATAAATAAGTTCCACAGTGTAATGTTATCATTATTTCATATAAACCTCACATTCACATCCTGTGGATCATTATTGCCACGTCCAATAAGTAAGCCTTCCTGTTTAGAAACAATTGACTGCGCGTTATGTTCCGTTTGAAATTATCCTCTTTGGTATCGTAACTCAACCAATCCAGGATACTGAAGCTACAGTACAGTTAACCTTATTTCTGATTTGAAGATCAACTGCCTTGTTCAGCAATAATTTGATGCCAAGTCAAGAAGCGTTCAAAGAAAACATGTTATCGTATTTGAAAACAGTAGCATCGGATCAAGACAACAAGCCTTTAAATTCACAGTAACTAGACCACAATATGTGCTGGTTATTCGAACATTCAGCTCCACTTCTCCACTTCATTCGATAACTTTAAGAGCCCGCATCATGCACTCAGGATATTACCCACCCGGAACGTTATAAACTAGTTAAACTACTGGACTGTTGTCAATATATTTGTCAACGGTATCACAGAAATAGCACAGAGGATTATGAAACTTGATGTTTTGTGTTCAAGTATTAGGATCAGAAGTCGGCGTAGGTAGCGCATTCCTGGCGGTGTGGGCCCAAATGGCATCTATTATATTGTCTCCACATTCCAAACTGAGGTTAGGCGCGAGATATTTATTGCCACATGTGTGTCCTTCGATGGATGTCGATGGCTATCAGAAAAGACTCGGTCCAAAGAAAACATGGATTTTGTGTAAGATGATGTAATGGTTTGGATGGAAGTGAACTCTGTGATGGCGGCTCATTGTAGAATATAATATATAAATTGTGATGAATATGTGTGTGTTCTTAGATTTGAACTTGGTTTTTCCTGCTTCCTGCGGTATCTTTGCCTGTAATCATTTACCGGAAGTTACTGTATTTCTGTGCCATTGAAACTGCCTATAAACCCCAAATGGCATCTATTATATTGTCTCCACCATAGAAATATACTTCTTTCTTATATCTATGGTTTCCAAATTCCAAACTGAAATGCATGAGATGTTTATTGTCACGTGTGTATCTTTCCATAGGGTATGGAATGCCATAAGAATAGAAGTAGAGCAATGAAAACATAGATTTTGTGGAAGATGATAATGACTTGGATGGAAGTGAACACTGTGACGACGGCTAATAGAAATTTACTTATTTATTTATTGAAAAATATTTAAAATGCAAACAAAATTATGGGTAACCAAAGCGTCGTATCTACATGGGTTGGTACTTATGGAACAAAAATGATATACTACGCTCGATACCAAATACATTTTAATGAGGGCAGGAGGTGATGATGATAATGATGACTATGATGATGTGTGTGTGTGTTCTTTCTACAATTTGAATGGTGATTTTCCTGCTTCCTACGACATCTTTACCTGTATGTTATTATTTAACGGCACACTGTTTTTATGTGCCATTGAAACTGTCTGTAATCTGCATGATAATGTGTTTGGAGTATAGGTTTGCTTGCACATTTGTTGCATGTATCAATTTTAAATGTATATACGAACTTTCCCTTCTATTAGAAGTAAGGTGTGTGGAAAGTGTTGGCACTTTTTCGATCTACATATAGTGATTGTTAGTCATTTTGTTGAATTCCTATGTCGTTGCGTTTCCATCACCATTGCTCTCAAAACGGTAAAGGAAAACATCGTGAGGAAACCGCCATGCCCTAGAACCAAAAATTTGAAGACATGTGGCATCTACGAACCCCCCCACTGGGCCCGCGGCCGCGTGGTGAATTATGATCCACTCCCTCTTCAAGAGAGGAGGCCTGTATCCCAGCAGTGGAAACATTACAGGCTGATGATGCTATGTCGTTGGCTTATACAAAAAGAGAATGAAGATCCGGCTTACTAGTTTTTGCTTTTCTTCCTTTGTTGAAGTTCTAAAGAAGTTGATTAAAACTGCTTTGTGAATGTTAATTTAATTTGTGGTTTCTATACTATCTAGCTTATATATCACCGATAAGCTATTCATGAAGCAGGAAAACGCCTGCAAATCTCGGAACTTTTACTTATGTACAAGACTTACAGTAAGTTACAGTTAGTGTTATTACTTTTTAATAGGTACTGTTGATTCATTTATAAATGACATCAGTATCAAAACAACAAAGATCAAAAAGTAATGAATAATGGCAAAAGCGGTTTCTTCTGTGAAAAACTTTCTCTTACAAAAACTGTTTTCAAACAAGTGCGTTGTTGTGACACAAGTCTCTTTTGTAGTTTATATTTATACGTCTCTATGACGTAGCTTTTAATAGGATTGAATAAAGCGGATTATTGTAGACTTCAACTAGGTGTTCAGTTTTCCATTACCACGTGTCAGTCCGCCATTATGGATATGTCTATTCTGACAAAATGCCTTCATCTGGAATTTATTTTATAAATGTCGCAAATCTGTTTTTGGTTTATTACCTACATGCTTTTATTTAGTTTCACCTGTCCCGGTGTCTATCTGTAACCTAATCTTGCAAGTTAAATTTGACCTACTTCCCAGTTTCCGATTGAGCTGAAATTTTACATGCATGAAAATCGGTTGACAATGCAAAATTATTATAACATGGAGCTGATCTGACGATGAAACCGGAAGGTGGCAATGGGAACTCGGCAATAACACGACGCAACCCTATGATTCGTCTTGACAAGGATTCAGGTCGTAGATAATTTTTTATCCAGACAGAAAGGCTTGCTTTAAAATTTTTTTTAAAAATAATACACTTGTTTCAATGCTGCAAGTTATGCCCGGTTCCCGAGGTATTTAAACCGAGTTTATCCATTCGATAGTGATTATTGGTTCGATATCGTGTTTCTGAACTATACGATAAGGAAGAATTTAGCTTAAAAGTCGAGTGAATTACTATCGAGGGTTCATCTGAGCACCTCGATGGAAGGAATTCGCTTAAATAGATAATTTTGTCGAGTCAATAGCTATTGAGATATAAACTCCGTTTAAGAATTCTTGAGAAACCGGGCATTAGTTGTACTTACAAGGACCGTTGGCGCGACACCAAAATCGGGGCTAATGTCGCCATCTCGTATTTTCTGTAAAAATTTCACAAATGTCTACCAACGACACACGCCCCCCTGTCAATGTCACTCAAATACTAAAAGATCCTTGTAACAGTCCTACAATATTTTAGACACAATTTTAGACATATGACAAAGAAACAAAAAATAAACGAATCGATTCTTTCAAATATCGAAAACAAAACAAAATCCACTCGATGATCTTCCGATACCAAACTTTTTTTAATCTGCCGCTCAAACATATTATGGACCTTCTCGGCTTTGAGTTGGAGTTGGAGTAGGAGTAGGAGTTGAAAAAAAAACCTGCAAGTCTTGCAACCTTTTGTTGAGCACATTGTTGGGAAGTGCCGTCGCCGCGATGTCGGCAGATAGTGGGTTCGAGTCCCGGCTGCAAATATTTCTGTCTAATTACCTACGCTTTGGTCTACCAGTATGGGATTGAGATAAGAGCCAGTGATTTTAGTTCCACTGTTTTATTTGTGTACTTGGAATTAACTGCTCTCTAGGAAAGCGGTGAGAGGAGTTTGTACCTACTTTTGTAGGCATGGAATGGATGAAAGATAAGGAGTTGACTGGTAGAAATCGTCACGTAACGAAAAAGCGTTATGCCAGAAAACGTCAGTTTCAAGGTCTCCAGTTCTCAAGTGTCAAAAGTTTTAGTTAACTAAAGAGCCATCTGTATCAGTTTTTAGATTCTAAAAAGTTACGCTGCTGTTGTGCTGTTAGTGGCGCTGTATTAATAATATAACATGCAGCGAAAGGAACATCGCTCCAACCGGGTTGGGACACCAGATTGGAGCGTCATCTCTTTGTTTTTCCTTCCTTTTGACTTTTTTTTATTGCTATCACGTATTAAGGGGGTGAGCACAATTCTACTTTGTGGTGATGGGAAATTATTTTAGACACTTTTTATTTAACTATCTTCAGAAAGTCAAAATCAGACCTGCCAATCACTACGATTAAAATCCTCCTATATTTAAATATAGACCTTGATCATTTTATGAGTTTAGTTTATTACTACAATAACTAATTAATGTTCTAACTTTCAGCCATTACAAATTTGTAATAACACTGTAACTAGTGCACGCTCATTATTCGCGCACGAATACCTAATATAATGTACTAGCCGCGACTTCGCCCGCGTGAAATTTCTTCTCCCCACGACCCACCCCGTCGCATCGCATTGCCTACCCGCGCTATTACTTCGTTTTCGCTTAGCGTACTTTCTGACTTTTTTCCTTTTCTCGGCTCCAAAAAAGTTAAATAGCCTATAGCCTTCCTCAAGAATTGGGCTATCAAATGCAAAAAGAATATTTCAAATCCGAATGTTAGTTTCAGAGATTAGCGCGTTCAAACAAACAAACAAACTCTTCAGCTTTATTATTAGTATAGATATAGAATATTACGTATTGGATTTAGGGCTAATTTTTTAATAGTCAGATAACTTTTATCTGAAGAATAAATATAACAGTTTGACATATTTTCGACACAAAAGCTGTCAAACCGCCATATTTATTACAACAATAAAAGTTATATGACGAGTGAAAAATTTGTCCTTATCAGTTTAACTTTTAGAAATAAATTCCTGGAAATTATAAAGAGAATGGGTAATTAACTAATTACGATTAGAATTTAATATGGTAGGGATTAGTTTAGTAGGGTCTTATTGTGGTGTCTAGCTTTAATTGGCTTTAATTACCATGATTTGTCATTTTCCTTTTTGACATTAGCACGAACAAAAAAGAAAGTTGCCATAACTTGGTAGAGATCTTTTATTATAAAACTCCACGCCCCTCCACTAAAATTTCTACAGGGTGTCCCGTAATTAATGGATAACCTCTTACGGGGTCATTGTACTCATAATTATGAACAACTTTTACTATGGGACCAAACCTGAAATCACGAAAAAAAAATCAACAGTTCCCTACATTTTGACGAGTTATGCGAAAATAAATGTAGGGAACAGTTGATATTTTTTTCACTATTTCATGTTTGGTCCTATAGTAAAAGATGTTCATAATGATGAGTACAATGACTCCTTAAGAGGTTATCTATTAATTACGGGACACCCTGTATACAAACATTTGAAAAGTGTATGCAACAAGCAGTGGACGGGCGTACAGTTTTAGAATGAAAGATCTCTAGATAAGGCAACTTATTATTTTTTGTTCGTATATTATAAATATTACAACTTCCGCAAAAAGAACATCGAAAATAAAACTTAACCGAAGTTTCATTTAACTGTGGTTACCTAAACCAAAAGCAAAAATGTCGTAAATAAAGCAATTGAATAATAAATAATAATAAAACGAGTTAACGCGACGTTGGCACGACATTCTCAACGAATCGTCGCGAATGTATTTTGTCATAGTCATAATCGTAACTGCTGTTTGGCGACCTTGGTGGTTTACTATAGTTTGCCAGGAAACCTTTTATATAGATAGATAAAGCATTTATTCAGTGCACACAAAATACATATCATAACACACAAAAGCACAATTTAAATTATAACAAATTACATGAATATTATATATTATGCCAATGTACAAAAACTTTTTTACAAAAAAATACAACCGACTTCCAAAAACAACACTACAAAGTGAAAAATAACTTTAATTTCGAAAGTCGGTGTCTAGTTAAATGTATTTTCGTTTTTTGCCACCGACTTCCGAAATTAAAGTTATTTTTCACTTTGTAGTGTTGTCTTTGGAAGTCGGTTGTATTTTTTTGTAAAAAAGTTTTTATTTTTCACTTTTTAGTTGTGTACCTACCCCACACAAATTGTAATACCACTACCTGCAAAACAAACTAGAACATCATCCATATAAAAGTGAGGAAAAAATACGTATTATTGAAGCTAACTCAAAAACTACCAAAGCAAAGTTAATCAATTTTATATGGGACCAACTGTGATGTACCCCAATGATGTAATCCAAATCGGTCCAGCAGGGAGTAATCGGGGAACATACATAAAAAACGAATTGAGAACCTCCTCCTTTTTGAAGTCGGTTAAAAAAGAAAAACATAAAATAGAAGAAAATAGTGCAGGGAAATATAACACCCATCGAAGATTATGAATCCTTGCCTTACCAAAATGTGATACTTTGGTAGGATTTAAAGATATGGACCTAACTATTTACGTGGTATTCCATGGAACATGGCTTCTTCATTTTGTGCAAAAGTTTCTTACCCATCCGGCAGTAGGTTCAATGTATTGTAACCATAACAACAATTTGGACTATTTTGAACAAAATTTCTTATTTTTCTTCTAAATTTATTTTTAAATTTAAATTAAATTCTTAAAATTAATTTAGTTTATTAGCGAGCTGTTTTGGCAACTTCTCCCAAGAATTTGATATAGCTAAACGCGAGGAAGCAAGCGAATAAGCTCATTAACCGCATAATTCTACATCTTCTTCTTCGTGTCACTGGCACGACTATATTAAGGCTCCAGCAGACAGGCTTGACTTTACTCTCTGACGTGACTCTAGTAGATTTTTTTAATAAAAACTTAATGTAAACTGTTTTACCAGAATCGCGTCGCACCGTGTCGCGGCGTCGACGTCGCGTCGCACCTGTCTGCAGGATCCTTTAAGATCAGGGGTGTCGTTTACAGTATACATTGTATATGTTATTATAACTTATAATATAAGCTTTTAATATTAAAATTGCAATTGACAAGTCTATCAACCCGTCAATCAAAGATACCATAGCCTTTGATAATAAACAGCTCAACTATTGAAAGTAGTCTTGTCTCCCTTATTATGGAAGTTAATGACTGTCGTTTGCTAAATTTGTTCTTTTTCTATCTTTTCAGGTAAGTTCCAAGTTTTTAAGAAATTTGTCATAAGTTGCCGCCTCATCTCATCCAATATTTTGGTAAGACAATTTATGGATCCCAGTAATAATAAATATATACTTGACTAGCTTTTTCCCGCGGCTTTGCCCGCGTGGATGTCGGGAATAATCCCACGGAAACGTGCTATCGTAAAGCGCTCCAGTAACGCTCCCAGTCGGCATGATCTTTTCCGACATCTTCAACAATCATCGTCATATTTCAGCCAATTTATAAAAAACCTTAATGAATACACCTAAACCTTCCTCATGAATCACTCCTTCCATTTGGTGAAAACCGTATGAAAATCCGTTCAGTAGTTTTTGAGATCATCACGAACATACATACATATAGACAGACAGAGGTGGCGGGGGATTTTGTTCTATAATATGTAGTGATGGTGTTAACACAAAATTATACAAAAAAAATCAGTTTCTGTAAAAATATCAACATTATTTGTTTACAACTATCCATTTACCACGATCAGTGCTTACGTCATCTTTAATTACAGAAAATTGTCGAGCACATTACAAGCTGACCAGACTGGCCTGTGACGTCATCAACCGTGATATCTTGACCTTGCCCACTCCCCCTTGATTGGAGTAATGTGGAACAAGATCAGGTGTTTGAACTGGGGATTAGAGATCTAGTGTAAATGGTTGATCAAGAGTGCAAGGTTTTTAGACGTTTTCGCTCAAGTAAACGTGATAAAGATTTACATTTTACAAAGTGGTCAAGTTTGTTTATATTAGGATTTTTGCACTGAGATAAAGTACTACGTATAGAGAGGACACCCAAAACAAAAACAGTGTCACATCAGTATGACAGCCGCGAGGGCGTGCGCTGCAGCGCTTAAACATTAGCCGTCTTATTACAAAACAAGGTTCATCTTCAAACCCAGATTTAAACCATGGATCCTTTTTTGAAATTCGAACTTTATTCCGACGCATTAAGATGTCAGTTTTACAAAACTGACAATTAGTACCGGAGTAAGTTGTCAGTTTTGTATAAAGAACTGTATTTCTATCACAGCTAGGTTCTTATTACAAAAACTGGCTCGATGGTTTAAACCATGTCAGAAGAAAAACCTCATTTTGTAATAAGACCGTAAGTGTCGTCTCACCAAACTATAAAACATGCTTCGCTAGACCTCTTAAAACGTATAGTGCGAGTGACTAAATGAGTTGCTGCCGGTCGGCATCAAAGCATGGCGCAAAAATCTGGTTTGCGGTGTCGGTTCTATACGCTAGTAATAATAGTTCTATGGATTTTTGTATTGTTTTGTCAGGTTGACTTAGCACAGACTAGATAGAAACAAAACACATCATTAATGAGATACATCAAAAAAGATTTACTTACTTATGCGAAATTAATGAGAGGAAATGAGGAAAGTATTGTATAAAACATAATAAGAAGAAATAAATTGTGACACCTCTGACGTCACAGATTGCAGTGACCTCACGATACGTAACTTTTTACTTTTGGAGTGTATATTACCTTTTTAATGTACCTTTTAATGGTAACACTCATTATAAAAGTGGGATAATGCAATGCAAGTAACACAAGACTTGTTTGTTTTTATTATTAAAAGAGAACTTGCTCCGTCGCAAGCTCAACTTTCTGTCTTTCGACAAATTGATCACATATTTCTTTAAGCTTCCTGATTTACAAGAAACATCCAAATATGTCGATATATTTGCGAAATATTGACAACAATTAATATGTAAAAATACTTCGGTGGAGTCAAATCGCCTCCATTATCCGGTTCCTTAGGCGTCACACCAACATTCCCAATTTGTCGCCTTTCGCGTTTCATCTCACGACTATCATTTTATTTTAAATCTTATCTCTTAGTATTAAAGCTTTAATTCGCGTGACTTGATGTTTCATAACATTGTAGGTAAGTATGAGAGTGTATAACGGTGCCGTGCCATGGCGGGAAACGCCAAATATGGCGTGTTCCTGACATTCGATTTGTTGCAGTTTTATCTCGCCCCTTCCTCGTCTTAATGTTCATACGCTGCTCGAATCTTCATTTTGATAAAATCTCATTCTTTTAAAGATGCTTTCTTTACTAAATTCTTTTTTTGTGGCAGATCTTTTGCAAGATTTTCGACAAAATTCGTAGTTCATTTACCCGACACTACAGTTAATAAAATACATTGATTTAGTATGCGCATTCATTCCATGGACTCGTCGAAATGTTAATATATAATTCGGCCTTTGCACCGAAAATAATCAACTCAAATGAGGTTCATTATATTCAATTGCATTTAATAATCTCATTGTCCAAACTAAATTAAAACGGTGTTGATAACACTCGGCTCGAATCCGTTTAATATCGAATTATCGATTTAATCCGCGTACCGATATCGAATAGTACCTACCTACGAGTATTCGATTCGTTTTATGGTCCCGTACAATATATTATAGAGCAGGTTTTATGACAGGCTGTAAGCAACTCTATCTACGTAATTGGCTTTGAAAAAGTAATCCATGTTAGCAGTATTTGATTATCTCTTAATTTAGTTTATCTTGGACCATCTCATTATATGATTAGATTTAATTTGGTGCTTGTTTCTTTTCCATCGAAAACTATTTCCTACGGCTAGGATGTGCAGCCAGACGAATAAATCTTAGCACTGATTAGGTTCCTACCTACTTATTTAAAATACTTCGTTGAAAACAGTAATTTCTCAATAATCGACAAAGAATATAAAAACTTTTTTACAAAAAAATATAACCGACTTCCAAACACAACACTACAAAGTGAAAAATAACTTTAATTTCGGAAGTCGGTGTCTAGTTAAATGTATTTTCGTTTTTTGCCACCGACTTCCGAAATTAAAGTTATTTTTCACTTTGTAGTGTTGTTTTTGGAAGTCGGTTGTATTTTTTTGGAAAAAAGTTTTTATTTTTCACTTTTTAGTTGTGTACCTACCCCACATAAATTCTAATACCACTATCTGCAAAACAAACTAGAACATCATCCATATAAAAGTGGGGAGAAAATACGTATGATTGAAGCTAACTCAAAAACTACCAAAGCAAAGTTAATCAATTTTATATGGGACCAACTGTGATGTATACCCTCTCGAATAAAACAAAAAAAAATCCAAATCGGCCCAGCCATCTACGAGTAATCGGGGAACATACATAAAAAAAAAACGTTCCGACGAATTGAGAACCTCCTTCTTTTTGAAGTCGGTTAGTAAAAATGGAATTCAGAATCTTTGAACATGTTATGACAGCTAGAGATAATATTGCGTAATTATAACCTGTCTTTCATTCGGATACATACAAGAATTGTTATGCAATACCTACCAATTGTTCCGTCTCAAGGCTATATCTTTTTAGGCCGGGATCTTTGCCAATTTAGATAAAAAACTAGAATTTATGAATGAACACAAACTGGTTTGGAGCGAGACTTGGAACATCCTGATGTACCTTTCAACCTTTTTTTTTTTTTATATATATATGTATGTTCCCCGATTAGGTACTCGAAGATGGCTGGACCGATTTGTATTTTTTTGGTTTTATTCGAGAGGGTTTATATCACAGTTGGTCCCATATAAAATTGATTAACTTTGCTTTGGTAGTTTTTGAGTTAGCTTCAATAATACGTATTTTTCCCCCACTTTTATATGGATGATGTTCTAGTTTGTTTTGCAGGTAGTGGTATTAGAATTTGTGTGGGGTAGGTACCACAACTAAAAAGTGGAAAAGAAAAACTTTTTTACAAAAAAATACAACCAACTTCCAAAAACAACACTACAAAGTGAAAAATAACTTTAATTTCGGAAGTCGGTGGCAAAAAACGAAAATACATTTAACCAGACACCGACTTCCGAAATTAAAGTTATTTTTCACTTTGTAGTGTTATTTTTGGACATCGGTTGTATTTTTTTGTAAAAAAGTTTTATGATTTAAAATTTGTTTAACGTTGCTATTAAAAGTTAACGAAGATGTTTGATTAAAGATCTTGGTAGCTAGTTTTTCTTCAGGATTTGAAAAAATAAGGTCTGAAATGTTATCTGTGGCTTTAGTTTTATTAATTACTGAATCTAATTTAACTGAAATCAATGAAATTGTTATATTATTCGATCTACACGTCCGTCTGTAAAAGTGGTGCTACTCCAATTTGAGTATTCCATGCATACGAAGTTGTCTGCTGTAATATGATACCACTAACTTAGAAAGTCCGTGCTGATTAAATCAAATTGCTTCATCAAGTTCCGAGATTACAACAATCATCAACGTTATTAACTTGCATGCCTGTCTACGGTGCACATCTCAAGTCTATAACATTCCTGATCCTGAGTTATCTTCAAACACTACTTTATTAATTTCTTTAAGATCTCATTCAGGAAGTTGAACGTTTAATCTACTTATATCTTGTCACTGAAAAAGGAGGTTTTCTTGCATATCGATTAAGTTTTCCAACTGTATTTTAAATACCATTGCTGCGTACAGATGCTTATACATATCTGACATACCAACTCATTCCAAATCTACATGAGAATTTACTTAAATTTTCCTGGAAACGAATACCTACTAGTTCCTTACAATCTCTTGTACCAATGGAAACAGTATTCTAAGCAGAATTGCTAAGCACGTCTCAGTTTTCTTGCCTGTCGCCGAACCCGATCTGTTCGTTCTTGGAACCATTCTTATGTCAGCCGACCGTTTTTGCACTATTATGGAGGGCTATGACTGCAATGTGTGATTGTGTTTGCATCTCTCGTCATATGTAAGGATATTTATAGGGTGACTGGTAATTAGTGACCGATACCTAAACACATGATTGTGCACATCATAACAAACAACTTTTACTATGGGACCAAACCTGAAATCGCGAAAAAAAAATCAGCTGCTCCCTACATTTTGACGAGTTATGCGAACTTGAATATATGGGGCAGCAGATTTTTTTTTCGCGATTTCAGGTTTGGTCCCATAGTAAAAGTTGTTTGTTATCATGAGTATAATCATGTGTTTAAGTAACGGTCACTAATTACCAGTCACCCTAGATAACACAGATCATCATTTGTTTTTTTTTTAAGCGAGTAAAGCAGGATCTTAAACGAAAGCTATATATGTCATAACATAGCTGAGTCTTTTAAACTGTCTTAGATATATGAATATAACAAAACAGTCTCGTTAAATTGTCTCAAATATACCTACTTAATGAAAACACTATGTTGACTGGAGACGAAATTTTGTCTGCGATCGACAAAACTGTTGTGTGTGCAGTCTTTAGCGTAAATCTTAAGGCTCGTGCATACAGGTGCGACGCGACACTAGTGGAATAATTTCTATGAAAACTTCATTAAAATTATTCTACCGGTACCGCATCGCGCTTGTCTGCGGGAGCCTTTAATCAGGTTTAATAAGTACTTCGAACTACACAGAGCCCGCAGTGGCTCGTAAAATTAAATATTGAAATATGCACTCACTAACTTTAGTACTCGTACAAGTCATAGGCAACAAAAGATGATATTTATTTACTAACCTCCATTTCTCCAGGTTGTGACCTAGGCAATAGACCGGAGAGGACGGAACGAATTAAGCAAACAAAGGATCACCATATATGATTATTCATGGTTTCCTAAACTTGTAGTTAAGAAGGCTGTCGCATTTGTCACCTCTCTAGCTCACGCGGGACCAAATTTTTAAGATTGTTAAATGTAATCAATTATAGCGAACTAGTAAATAGTATAGTGTAGTAGTAGTAGTAATAGTAGTATTAATTTAATAGGTAAGTATCTAATTATTTAAAACACATTTCTATTGTGTTATCTATTAAACTCAGCTCAAAAAGTATTATCTGTTTTTGAGATGAGTTAAATAAATTCCGCAATAAAACTGTGTTTTTAATAATTACCTATTAAATTAATATTATTTACTAGTTCGCTGATTGATTATTTTTTTCAAAAAAGCGTCTTTTCATTTAACATTTTTTAAATTTGATCCCGTGCGAGCGAGAGCCCTCTTAAATATACATATTATTTAGGATGATAAAGGATTTGTAGCGCAGCGCGGTTTTTACTGGCACAGGAAAATAAGACTAATACCCATATTCTAAGTCAAAACCTCATGATTTCCTCGACTCAACTCAACCTCACATAGGTCGTTTGATATTCATAGTTGCAATTTTACTCCTCATCTCAAACAGTTTCCTTAGTTGAGGTGAGTTTGAGTTGAGGAACCAACTGTCAAATATAAGGTACGTCGGCAACTATCACAGAAATTAAGTATTTATTTATTTATTTATTTATATATACTTTATTGTACACCACAAAAATACATAACAAAAAAAAAAGACACAAACTACAAAATATACAATGGGCGGCCTTATCGCTAATGTAATGTTTCTCCAAACGTTTTCGTTCTCATTCGACTGTGAATACTGATTTTGAGGATCTTTCGAGGCACGCCTTGAGGTCGCCTCGACCGAGTTGTGAGTCGAGGAGCTTTCGAGGCTACGACTTAGAATATGGGTGTAAGACTAAGAAATATACATACCCTGCTGGTAGACGCACTATGAAAAATTAAAAACAATGACGACGGGCAACAAAACAAAAACTGTGAAAAACAAAATTGATGGAAAATACTGAAAAAACGGTTTCGACATCAGACAAAACTGTTATATATCTTTGGCAGACCAAACTGTTATGTCTACGACAGACAACTGTTTTGTCTGTGGTGTACGCATTGTCTCAACCAACACAAACACTAACTTGAAACAATCCAAATCTCCGTACAAACTCCACAAACATCAAGCTTGAGTAGTAACAAGTCGATCATAACATTGTCTATTCAATTTGCAGTTTATCGTTCCCTTGCGCGTTTACATTGTCAATCGCTTTGAAATGATCGCTGCCGCCTGTCAATGTAACCGACACAATGCGTTACTGTCGCTTCCGTGTGTTGATCTTAAACTGTATGTGGTTTATACGTTTATGCAAAAAGGATTAGCTGCAAATTGTTAGATATGAAACTTTGCCAGTTAGGTATCATTCAATAACTTTATGTATGTAGGTCTTCATTGTCACCATTCTTGCTATTGTGTCCAAATCATATAATTATGTATATACAACCAGCTACACAATAAGTTACCGTTCCCTTTTTTTTTCTCACTGCCTGTTTGTGTCATGTATATACAGGGTTAGTTTTCAATGACCAGCCAAATTTTCACAGGGCGTTCTACCCGTGAATATGAACAACTTTTACTATGGGACCAACTATAAAATCACGAAAAAAAAAAAGCTGATTCATACAAAAGTTCAATACCTACTCGACCAAAATGTATGAAACAGCTGATTTTTTTTTTCGTGATTTCAAAGTTGGTCCCACAGCGAAAGTTGTTCATATTCATGGGTAGAACACCCTGTGAAAATTTGGCTGGTCATTGCAAACTAACCCTGTATATTTGGGTAAATGTTTCTTTCCCGAATAAAATAAATATCTAAATAAAAATAAATGTTTTATAGTGCAAGAAGATTGCTACTGCCCTTTGGTGTGCGTAGTTGCCGACGTCTACTTCAAATCAATTCAATTTTAATATTTTCCTCTATCAAACATTCCACAAATAAACCAGAATTTTCTTCGCTCAAACAATCACAATCAAACCTTCACTCAAATCAATCACCCTGACTTCCTCATCCTGACCCACATCGACCACATCGCTACAATGGTGGCTAACCAACCATCCTTAAAAGATGAACACGTTAATTTCCTGAGACATGGCTGCAACGCAATTACTCAAACATCAATATACGAATAAATCTTCGTCCGGGACACCTCCGCATTCAAGCATTGACATTGCAATTCTACGTGGCTTGTCTTTCAACAAGAGTTATGGTTCGTTTCTGCTATTGAAATCGAACACTTTATGTGTAGTGTTTTATGTATAAGCCAATGAACAAGTTGTTAGAAAGTTTGCCAAATTAAATTGTGGGGTTCTGTTTTTAGTAGCTGCTATAGTTTTAGAATTGGGTACTTGAAATCAGTCTTCAAGTCATAAATAACAAGACATTACTTCAACCCAATAATTACGTTGATTAACTAATACGGAATAATATACGGAAGTAATCAACATATAAAACTAAACAATTTAAAGTTAGACATGACCATACATAGATACAGAATGAGCGGACACTGATCTAGCTAATGATGTCCAAAAACAATTCCAATAAATCTGTTGTAAGTTGTAACAAACGGAATACTAAATTCATCGGAAATAAAACTAAATTGATATTGGTTTTATTACAGACACAAAACGTCTGGTTTTTATACACTAAAATAATTGAAAATCGATGACGTCACAGAAAAGCCATCAATCCATTTTGGCTATATTACGAACAATATGTGACAATTTCGAATATCACTTCGTTATACATCTCCATATCCATTGACCAGCCATCTTATCGCCTCACAAGTTCACAATGATACTCTCCACAACACCGCACTTAAGGCACCTGTCACCTCTCCCACGATATCTTGCACTACGAAACTATGTAATGACAATAATTTGACAGCTAACTACAATATCACTAAATCGTTGAAGTGGTCTCCTGTGGTCAGTACCGGTCACCGCCCGTGGTTTAACATAATGTCCTCACTCTAAATTGAGTAGTACCTGTTTATTGTCCATTTTGACACTTTCCATAATTATGCTGCGGCTTCGAAATGAGCGGGATAGAGGACCCATAGACAGCGGGTTGGATATAGTCCCTAATAATTTCATGGTCGTACGATCCCGTAGCTAGCTAGACAGCTAAATTAGTAGGGATATTATTTCTTTAAGGAGGATGCGCTAAGATAGCCCGCGAAATTCAAATTTTCTTACGTTTTTTCCAATCCAACTCCATAAGTTAGAATTGACCTCAAATCTAGCGATTTCATGAAATCATGAGGTTTGAGGTCAATTCAAACTTATGGAGCGGTATTGCTGATTCTAATGATTATAATTCTGTAAAGCCATGTTAGTTACGCCCGCGAATCATATTTTAATCAACATACAACCTGCCACTGACTTGCAAATTGCAAAAAACGTAAGAAAATTTGAATTTCACGGGCTACCTTAGCGCATCCCCTTTAATATAAGTACCATTCCCTACTGATTATGTTCTTTGACAATCGAATTTTCTTTAAATGGCTGCACACTATTGCGGTAGTTCAACTGTGACTCAGAAATTGTGTCATAACATAACATAACCACCATTTGTTGACACAGAAAAATATTCTCAAGATTTTTGTGTTATCTACACCGCCATTATTTTGGCTATCGCTGAGCGATCACAGCCGCTTTCTTCGCGGCCCACAACGTATTTGGAGCGCTATGTAATTCTACTTTTCCTTAATGTCTCAATATGGACACCAAATTCAAGATTATAAAGATTAAATTAAACTGGTGCCGTTACATGTAAGATTCTCATGTTTTGTCACTTCAAAATGTGAGAAAAAGAATATAAAATGTACTAAAGTAGCAAAATGACTGGTTTGTTGTGTAAAATATGATGTTAAATGTCCGTAATGTTGTATTAAGAAAAATATTCTTTATTTAATTCATAAGTGTTACATCAACGTGTAAATGAGATATTTTTAATAAAAAAATGTGATTCAAAATTTTGACAGTTCGGAAGTCCAGACATGAAAGTTTATAAAAACAATTACAGTCCGGCCGTCGAGATGAGTTCTTGACACCTGTCAGTTTCATACTAATGTGCTTTGCGAATTTGATCCTTATTACTACTAGACATTGTCCAATTCATAGGTTTCAGGAACGCATTCTCTGAAACGAAACGGCCGGACTGTAAAGCGAATATTTAAAAGGCTGTGAACAATTTGTTCTGAAAACAAGTCTGAATCTGCTTTGTAACGGTTAGTATAAAACGCCATTGCGTGTATCAGCAACATAAAATGCAGCTGTTATCAGCACAAAGTGGGTCGCCGTTCTCAATTTCCGCTTATCATTACGATTGAGATCTACTCGGTCAGTTATCGGTTCTCTCTTAATCTTATCAGTCAATGCCCTCGTAATAAATTGAGTCTTCGTTTTGCTTGCTTTACTTTGTTCTGATTTGCTGTGGCATAAAAATCTAGGGATATATATCCAATTTTATCATTATTACTATAGTAAGTTTTATAGGACAGAAAATATCATGAATTTCAGACCACAGAATTTTATTCCTCCTCTACCATAAATCGTTCTCTTCCTTTTTAATTCCATCTAATGAAATCATAGTTCCCAGCATCTTATGAAACAATCAGCCAGTTCCTCTCGCGGCGTGTCTAAAGGAACAAGAGTAAACATGCACGCATTTCCTCGAAGATAAACCACTCATAAACGGTATCATTAAGATAAGCTTTGTTAATTTCTTAAGAAACTATTAAGCGGTGTCTCTGATATTAAAACCTGACCTTTGTAGTTTATGGTTTGGTTAAGTTTTTTTTTTTAACGTCAACTGTTTTGAAGTGTCATGTGTCAAAGTAACCGTAGAGTTGCTACTCTGTAAGAAAAGTCGTAAAAGTAGTAATATTCTAGAGCTATTTTTGGTAGAGTAGTAATTCAAGTTAGAATCTCAATTTGACTTTGTTAAAATTGTAGGTAAGCAAAAATTAAATTATACAGTTCACAGATAACACAAAAAGAGAAGGAGCGACATTCTCGTTGTGCAACCGATCACTATCCTGTCATGTTACATCACTACGAACATGTTTGTATGGAAAATGTAAATTAAACAGATCCAACTGCCCTAATATGGCATTGGTAGGTTTACATGACCGTCAGTGGTAACAGGGTTGCGCCTCGATAGAAAAATCATACGTTTACAAAGTTTCCAATTTTATCTGACTTTTGATTCTAATTTCGAAAGCAGAAATTGCTTGAAAATTTTCATGAAATGAGGAAAAAACAGTCAGTAGGTATATTGCAAATTGACAACCCTGCTTTACTTTATGGTTGCACATTGCACACGTTATTGACACAAAACGTATGTGGAATAAATATTAAATCAGCAGTTTGATGCAATTTGTTACACGTCCAAAAGTAAACCACAGGTTGAATAATATGTAAAACATTTAACGGGAATTAATAACTCGACAATAAAGCTCGTGTCGTTATAGTAATGATCACAGAAAGTTTTATGACCGACTAATGAATATTCCCAATTCAATTAACACCTACATAAAATAATAACGTTTACAAACTGTTGAATAACAAATCTAAATATAATAAACTATGTTGGCGCCATTAGTTGTGGCATTCACCAGCCCCCGCTGTGAACAACCGACCGAAACCACTATCATATAAATTTTGTATAAATTAATTGACATTTATGATATTTTATATTTATCGTATTGAAAAAATATTCGGGTGATTCTGATTATGGCCATTGTCACGGAATTCAATTTAAATTTTATTCAGAACTATCATTTGGTCGTGGAAGCGCATGTTAAATGTCAAATTTTGGCGCCATTTCTTATGATACGGACAGATTTAGACAAAAGACAGGACAGATACATAATTAAAAGAAAATCTATGGTCTCGGCATTTTTTACGCTAGCAATATTTTAAAATACAAATTTCTTTCCATTCCACCGCGAGTGTTCTTATCAAATACGAATAATACGATTAAGTTTAACATTGTAAAACAAATAGGTACACCCCTAAATGAAGTGCCCATGCCTTCAATTACTTAATGGAGTATGCATGTTAAAGTTGAGTTTAGTGCATTTATTTTGTATCAAGAGCTCGCTCCGATATTGTTGACATTATAATCCAGATCCCACAGGCGTGCTCTCAAAATAAAACAGAACATTTATTGCACAACATAAAGCCAGGTGTGCATTATTAATGGCCATATTCATTTTATGAAATTTTCTTTACTTAGTAAAAGTCGCAAAATGTAAGTTTTATAGGCTATTTATTAAAGTCGTCTTTAAGTAAATCGTCCGAAACCGATTTACGCGGTGTATCACATAACAAGCCTATAAGATCAGTCTTTGGATATGGGAGTGCATAAACTAACCAATAAGTAATTATTTTTAGTAATTCATGTTCATATTCAATCTTAGAATATCCCACACTCATACCCTTTCACCTTCCGTGACAATATTTTATACTTTTCTTTTTTTTAATGCAAATATCCACTATTTTGAATTTTGAATTCTCATTATCTTTTATTTACTTATTTTATGATTTGATCACAAGTTTTTCTTTTAAGTGAATGTGTATACCTGTAAATAAATAGATAGGTAAGTACATTATTATGGAATGTTGATTTACAAAATAAACAGATACAACAATTTAAATAATTACTCTGTCTGTCAGTCTATTGTAGCGTGAAATATGATAATAAACATTGTTTTAACCTTCGCACATAAAGAGAATTGAGTCTAAGCCTGGGGCAACTCAATTGTCACCAGCTCCTTATACAGTGGACATAGGTGATATTAATTTTCCTGTTACAAGAATCATAGCCTGTCTGCGGAAGATTTTATCTTCAAAGCTTGCAACAACAAATACTACGCAGTTTTTAATAAAAATATATCTTCAATTTTAAAAAAGTATGCAACAGGCACAAAAGAAATCCAGAAAAGAAAGAAATCCTCATTTTGTTTTAGGAACACAATAAATCCTGTACTCACAATAAAGCCAGTTCTACACTGAACGTATACCACAATCAGTGTATTGAACTCGAGAGATGCTCTCACAACGCGTTATTAGCGAAACGAGAATTAAAAATAAATAAAAGAAGTGTAAAACCAGTCCACACGCCCACGCCAGCAGGTCGAACCAGACCTTTATATCTAGAATTGCTTATTTATTACCTGCTTACTTAGCTGCATCGGAATGGTTTTCAATCGTTCTGCTTTTCAAGGTTCTATCGGGCACACCGTTATTTTTAAGTTATATTATAAGATGCAATGGTTGTAACCGTTGTAACATTGTATACGTGCGCTTGTGTCACTTTTGAATAAAGAATTTCTTCTTTTCTTTGTCTCTGGTACTTTTTTAGGTAGTAAAGCACCGTTCTCGACAGTTCTCATCGATTTGGACGTAAATTCGATTCGACGCAGTCATCTCAACGTCGAACATAAATAAAATTGAATTGTTTCGTTCCATTTATCAAAGAAATTCACGTTTGATACGATTATTTAAATTTTATGTGTTTTAGATTTCTACAATAAAACACTTTTTTGACATCTAACCCCCAGCATGCATATAATCAAGAGATCTTTATTCAAATTATCAGTGACCATATAAATTCATGAGATCTTTCTCAGCTTCATATTAAATTTTTGCTTAATAACATCCTCAGTTTCACATCCTACCATTAAATAATTATCATTAACGTGTACTTCATTTATCTAATGGTACTTATTAAATGAAACTCGAAAGCAAATTATTTAATTCACTTTAACCGTAGGTAGGCACGAGTTTTCCATGGGACGTAAGATTATCGAATATCCGGCCATTAAAATTTAAATAAAACCTTGAACTTCGAACATACGGATTCTGAATGAATATTGATAGGAAATATCAAAATGTCTATGACATCAGTGCATAGAGACACCCAATTGTACAATGATTTAAAATACACTTCTGGACACATCTATTGGCCCACCTTAGAGTTTAGGTTTCGATGGCCCCTACCGAAATATGATTGCTAGATTGAACAAAAACTGTTGATGCAGTTTTAAACCTGATACATTTTACCATCTTTTTCGATCGTATTGTTTTAAATTTGAATTCAGAATACCATACGACATGGAGCTACGCCTAACAAGTCGGATATGCGCCTTGTTAAAGGCAATTGATTTTTGAATAAAAAACATGTTTTATCAAATAAAGGTTTAATTTAATAACGCGTGTTGCCTCCATGGGCATCTACCACAGCTCTCATACGATTAGGCATAGAGTTTATCAACCGCTCTATGAAATTTTGAGGGATCATCTCCCATTCCTCTTCTATGGCAGTTTTCAACTCCTGCATCGTCTGGGCAACTGGCTGACGAGCCCTAACACGTCTTTTTAGCTCGTCCCACATGTGCTCAATGGGGTTCATGTCTGGGCTTCTGGCTGGCCAGTCCATAACTGTGATGTTCACATCCCGAAGATATTCCCTGACGATGCCGGCCGCATGGGCTCTTGCATTATCATGCATAAAAAGGAAATTTGGGCCCACATAGTCCGCGTATGGTATCACGTGAGGTTCTAAGCACTCACGAATGTACCTTTCAGCATTTAATGTTGGCAGCCGTGGTCCTGTAACAACCTCAAGTTGAGTTTTGCCGCTCGCGGATATACCGCCCCAGACAGTCCATGAGCCACCGCCATAAGCAACCCTCTCTTCAAAGCAGCATTGTGCGAAACGCTCTCCCTTACATCGGTAGACCTTCTTCCTTCCATCATTGCCATGTAACACAATTTTAGACTCATCAGAAAAGAGTACACGGCTCCAATCTTGCTGTGTCCAATTTAAATGACTGCGTCCGAAATGAAGGCGCGCTGTTCGGTGGGCTCGCGTTAATTTGGGGCCATTAGCTGGCTTGTGTGGTACCATATCGCGTTCTTTTAACCTTCTCCGAACAGTTCGAGCGCTCACAGATACTCCGTGGAAGTGGCGAAGTTGGTTTTGTATCTCAATGGAGGTAAGGTGACGATTTCTCAAGCTGGTCGTCACGATGAATCGATCCTGCCTTTCAGTTGTGACCCGAGATCGTGGCCTTCCTTGGCGACGAACAAAGCCGCCAGTCTCTAGGTACCTCCGATAAACATTTCGGACCGCAGATCGACTTAAATTAAGTTGAGCACTCACGTTTCTTTGGCTGTGTCTGGCCTGAATAAGTGCCACAGCTTGGGCGGCGACTTCAGGTGAAGTATCCATAGATTATTGATAGAACTTCACCTTAATGTTAAGAATAAGTAATGTTTGTTGCAAAACCAAAGATATCAATCAGTTTTTCAAGAATTAAATCCAAGTAAACCAATAAAACCAAGTTTTCTTAGTATTCGATTGTTTGATATCAACAAACAGGCTCCAAATTGTCTTTTGTTTCTTTAAATTCTGTGTTCGAAATTCAAAAAAAGACTATTGAATGAAATTGTGAATGTGCCAGGTTCAAAACTGCATAAAAACTTTTTGCTCGACCTAATATAAAATTTTAGCTAGGACCAAACGAAACTGAAAATACAAGGTGGGCCAAAAGATGTGTCCAGAAGTGTATTAACGCAAAAAACTGTGGTCGGACTTTTAATTTGCTGCAGTAAAATGACACTTGTACTGTCATTTCACTATCAAATGGGAACATTTTATAGCGAAATGACGGTTAAGAAGTGTCATTTTACTGCAACTAATTATAAGTACGAGCATAAACATTAAGTTGGGTTAGAGTTGGAATATTTTAATTCAAGTTTCTTATTCCACTCAAAACGCATGATACAGGTAATTCACAGTTTACCATTGTAAAGGTTACATGAAAGCAAAAGATCGCTAGATTCTTAATAGGTTAGTAACAAGCTTTGGCAAAAGCTTCTAATTGCTTATTTATTGTGTTTGTAAAGTTGGCAATAAACTTTCTAGTTTTAAATAGAGAACCCCTTTTCTGTTGTTACTCTAAACAGTCTCTTAATTTACCAGTATTACCCAGAACCACGAAAAGCGGAAGGCTGACTCTTAAAGCTTTGTGCAGGCTTGAGTCGAAACTGTCATTACTTTATTAATTTACACTAACAAGATCACACTTAAAGAATTGCCCACGCATACAAATCTTTGCATCTCTCCAGGAAAATTCATTACAATCGCATAATCTACATTAAACCCCGTTTACACGAACCGTCTTTAAGTGTCTCCTTACAGGGCGATCTACATGCAGTCCTAAACAAAATAGGACCACTACAGCATCAAACTGTAAATCAGTGAACGATTCTTGCAAAATGCATACATTGATATCTTTGCTTAAAATACGAATTCCCTTACACCCTATACTTTTACTATACTTGACGGATAAACGTGGCTTTACATAAAGGTATAACTCATATTGTGTATCGTGGCGATAATGACCCCCTGCTGAGCGTCGCGGGGCCCCAAGTTATGAGCCCCAACCTGCTGGGAGCCAGCAGTCTTACTATTAAGACGGGGGCTAAGAACAGGTGAATAAGAGTAAGCTACTGAATATTTTGGGAGCCATGAAATATAATGATAATGTGTTATTAAGCTTTTGTAATTAAATAACTGGTTAATTTCATGACTAAAATCTTTGTTGTTGTGTTTAACCCCTCATACGGTTCGTCCGTGAGTAATTTGCCTAATATTGTGCGTGGTATGGGTTCTATACCGGGAAAATATTTTTTTATTATTAACGTTGTTCCATCACTATTAAGTAATAGTAAAAAAATTACTTAATAGTGATGGAACAACGTTAATAATAAAAAAATATTTAAAATCTCACGGACCCGATTCACACCGAAACCGTATGAGCGGTTAAAATGGTTTTCGAAAGCGCATCAGTGCTGAAGGTGAGCTTTCCGTCGATAGTATAAAAGGCCATGCAATTCTTTAAAAGAGAAGGGCAATCAACGTTAGATGAAACAAGGTTCTCAATGATGATGATGCTGAATCGTTTATCAAAGATCTATTCAATCACAATGATGGAAATACACAAATAGATGTACACAATAAACTCGAAGGTGACAAAACGACAACAAAAAGCAATGACAAACATTTTGATTACAAGTCTAAAGTACCTAGTCGTTTAAACAAATATACTATTGCACTAAGTGAATGTTAGCCATGTTTAAAAGAAACTAACAGGATTTGCCAGGGACAGGACTTCGCAATTTTTATTAACAATAATTTGCATGCGTGTCTATCAGGCGTAATCGAATGACTCGAGGTTTTCGTAACATGGGATTAGCATTCCGGAATGTTAGGTCCTTGGAGTACCTATTGGTTAGTTGTAGAGCGTGTACTGAAGATTTATTGTCGTCTCTGACTATAGATACTGCCCCCAACATAAAGGTGTAAGTTCCTCAAAGTCAATCTGCCTTTTCCTTTTCCCAACTTTGTTGGATTCATTTTCCAGACTAACCGGATGCAGCTGAATACCAGTATTTTACATGGAGGGACTGCCTATCTAACCTCCACAACCCATTTACACGAAACCCCTTGGTAAGACTGGTTGTCAAACTTTTGCGCTATTAAAAGCAATTCTACTACTAACATAGCAACAACTTCTGACTAGCATTGCAATTAAATTGTGTACTGTATTTGTTAACTTATCTCCAAATTGTAACAAGTTGGGGTGCCAAGAGATTCTTAAATTAATTCATAATACATAAAAAGTTATTTTGACAGGTAAGTAGGAAATGCAGCTAAAAACATACAGTCACAGACCCACCCATAAACTCAGAACTCATTCCCAGATGCCACAAAATCTTTGGTACTCGTAGCGATCCTTAACTTGCATTATTCATCCTAAAAGTTGACCAGTTTATTAATAGGCCCTTTGGTAACCCAGGGCCATGTCACATTATGCTCAGGTGGTGGTCGAGTGACAGACTGGTTGTAACCCGATAGGAACCCATTACAAGGAGCAGGACTCAATACAATTGTGACTTATGTGTAACCTTTACAGAACTATTGTTGGTTGCTTAAAACTTGATTTGTAACAATGGGGGACTGTCAGAAATTAATGATGTTGAATAATGCTGTCCCAATTAAGGTATCTTGGCTTTAAATTGGTCACCTACGCTTATTATGGTAACTCGAATATTGGTATGTGATTAAAATGCAGCTGAGATTCATCATCATAATTATTATATAAAGTAACCGTCAATCAAGTAATATAAGTCAATCCTCTTAATCAAGACCAACAAAGAAAAGAGACCATTGCCATTACTATAAGTTGAAATAGTCATTCATCATCATCATCATCCACAGCCCGCCTTCGCCCACTTGCTGGGCTTACGCCTCTCTTTTCTTATGCCAATCCCCACGCTTCTGTGCCGGCCTCATCCAGGTTTTGCCCGCGGTGGCAACAATGTCGTCCGCTCATCTCGCCGCCGAACGACCGATATCTCGTCTTCCAGTCCTTGGACGCCACTCTGTCACAGCCTTACTTCACCTGTCATCACTGCTCCTTTCCAGGAGTCCTGCCCAACTCCGTTTGAGTTCCATAACTCGTTTTCCGATATCGAAAACCTTCGTACGTCTTTGGATCTCGACGTTTGGAACTCAGCCTATTAGCCTGATGCCGAGCATGGAACGCTCCATAGTGGCTCCTTGTACAACTCTCAACCTGTACACATCTCAGCACCGTACGTAATGGTGAGCAGAACACACTGGTTATAAAGGCGGGACTTCAGACATAGTGGAATTTTAGCTTATCTCAGAATTTCGTCCAGTTTTCTAAATGCGGCCCACCCAAGCTGCATTCTTCTGGATGTCATGAAATAGTCATTACTAAACTAATGTTGAATTGATTAATCAATGACAAACTTGAAATTCTTTAATTAGGATGCATATTCGGTACGGCTCTAATAATCCTTCAATACGCTAAGGGCACATCTTCTATACCATTATCGCGCCCCCCGGTCTACTCACTGATATACAATGGTCTCTGTTGCACCATGTAACATGAGGCAACAGGGGCTAGTGTGAATCTTTGGGTTCATTCGAGTAATCGAGTCATTGCCACCACGCTGGGGTCCTTGCATTTCATTAATTCATACATTCAATGACAGAAATGATTTTTTTTCGTAGAGACTTCCTTCCTTTTCAAAGGCAACACTAGGTTAATAACTCTCGTAACATAATAACCATGTAGATAATTATCCACCTAAAGCCACAAACTCCAACGAACTACCTCGTTCATCCTGGCTAAACACCGATAATGTACGAGTAACTCCGTAGCAACCTCTAAAAACTAAAATTATCGACAAAAGCGTCCAAACTGTGACACGAGATAATTCTCGTGCCAGACCCGTGCCTGTCCCGTATACGGTCCGATTATGCAAATGACACGATATCAGTGAGCTAACTGGATGTGAGGCATAGGTAATATAAATACATAGGCACTACCGCATGTAAGGGTGTGTTTGTATTAGGTACGGGAAATATATTGGGAAGCTTTGATACGAGGCTTCAGATAAGGGCATCAAATAAATTGGCCAGTTACTGGTCAACAATGATAAAGGTTGTGGTGTGTCCTGGGTGTATTCACTCTATTTCGTATTACTTGTTCACGTTACCAGTTCACCGCCCTTACCAGGTGAGGTACATGTGAATGAAAAAAAAGATAATGATGATGTTTGTGATGATAAAGCTAAGAAATTAGAACAGCATCTACATAAAGATGAGGAAAAAATACGTATTATTGAAGCTAACTCGAAAACTACCAAAGCAATGTTAATCAATTTTATATGGGACCAATTTTGAGGTATACCCTCTAGAATAAATCAAAAAAAATCCAAATCGAATTTCTCTATAAAAAGTTATGCGTGGTCATAAATAAAAAAAAAACAAATATATACGTGTCGACTTGAGAATCTCCTCCTTCTTTTTGTCGGTTAAAAAAGAACGGTACCCTAGAGTCTTTTGTCACTATTCCTTATGCTTTGTGCTAGACATTGTATTTTCGGTGCTTAACTTGAGCAACAAAATGGAACTGGATATTGTTGGCAACTTGAAAGAGGCCTCTATAGGCTGATAGATTTAATTCACCGGCCTACCTTAATCAATGTAAACGCACCCTATGCTAATGTGACATGTAACATACCACGGGCTTAATCGGGAAATTATATATGAAATAGTCTGGTTCGTGGCTAGGAAGGTAATTGGCGCAGAAATGGACAAGTGATAGCCAAGTTAAGTGCGAACAAGCTTGCTGCTATGCCTACTTGAATTTTTAATAAGCATCATAATTTCAAAGGTTTTAGGTCCTGGGAACATTATTTTGTAATGTAGAAGTAGTAAAACTTAAACAGTATTAAAATAAACTCGTATCTTTGTTAATTAAGTAAATGCTTCTGTGAGCATCACAGGTGACGTGCAACATTGTACTAAACGGAACGGTCCGAAGAATTCATACAACATATTATTTTTATGTTGCTATCTTATGGATGCGTATAAACATAGTCGGTAGGTGATTGCAATGTTTACGTTTGATGATAATGTTCATTGTGAATTCCGTAACATTGTTGGAGCTCTTACTAAATAGACCAACTTCTCTCTACAAACATAAACCAGTATGTTTCTATTTACGTACTATCCATTCGTTTCATGTGTGACAAAGTGTGTGAAGTCCTTCCATCTACAGTCTTAATGTATTTTGCAATTTTATAAAATACCAGTATCCACTCAGTAGCTACATCATAGGAACCTACCTTTTTGTTATATTAGCCTACATTTTCCCACCCATAGATATAAGAAAGAAGTTTTGTATATTTGTTTTTTATATTTCTATGGTCTCACTACTGAGCAAAGGCCTCCTCCAACTCCTTCCAAGCATTATTTTCCAGGGCCACCTCGATCCAACCCTTGTGATACATCTACGTCGTTTCGCCACCTCTTCCTGGGCCGGCCTCGGCGGTGCTGTCCATCCTCAGGCACCCACCGTATGGAGACTGTTGCCCAGCGGTAACTATACATGTGGCTGACATAACACGCCCAATCCCATTTTACCTTGGCAGCCTTTTTGCCTATATCTAGGATCCCCGTTTTGGAGCGCAGCGTGGTGTTTCGTATTCTGTCATTTCGTTTTACGCCCAGCATGTTGCTCTTCATTACTCTTTAGGCAAACCCCAAGGTAATAATAAAATAATAATAAAAACGTTTATTGATCCAGGATACATAGACACATTTTGTATTCATGTTACATCCTAAGACTAAGTAAACTAACAGTGAACACAAGGGTGAAAAATAATTGTCTATTATACCAAAATTAAATCCTGTCTCCTAAACTAGGGATGGCCTGTATCTTAGGAGACAGTGATTCGACCGAGCTGAACTGCAAGGAAGGAACAAAAAAAAAAAGAAGGAAAAGGAAAGTGGAGTGGATTGGAGTGGAGGTGGTGGAGGGAAGTGGTGGTGGTGGTGGTGGGGAGTGGAGTGGTGGTGGTGAAGGTGGGGCTTTTACGACTCGATGAGCGACCAGCTCTGAGCACCGTAGGTTAGGATGGGCAGAATTCACATATCGATGGATGAGTTTTCGCTTCAGAGAGATCGGTAGATCGCCCTTCATGAACCTACCTAATGCATCCTAAAATGACTGGGGAAGGGTTTGTACATCCTTACTACATTAAAGTTCCCATGCTAGACAAGGTAATCAGGCTAAGTTATTGTTAAAATTGTGCCTCATACCACAGCTCATACGAAGCATATACGTAATACATGTGCTGTTAAAGCTTGGAACAGCTGCCGGTAACTTGCGGCAGCCACGGCTGTACGCTACGACCTCCCTGCTACTACACGTAGACTTAACGTGACGATACCCGTTATTACTACTAATAAAGAAGTAACTGTCCGTTGTTTAGACGAGGCGTTGAGAGTAACGGTGGCTGTTGTTAAACGACTTTAGTAACTGAAGTAATGGGTACTGGGTAGTAGGTAAGTCATAGGTCATTGTTCTTATGTCAATAAATAAAGAGCTCTCGTCTACATGAACTATACTGAACACCAATTTCACCAAGGAAATTGAACGCGATTAGCACATCTACAAACCGCGTTCAAGAGCACTGACAGCTCTTCAACGCGGTTTAATGTTTGAACATGTAAACATCGAATTTACTGTATATTTAATTTATTTTATATATTTTATTCATAAATCTTGATTACAGGATTCAGTATTCCTTCGCAAATTATTGTAACATATACCTATAATGTTACCACTCCAATGCTTTCCAGCGTCATCATTATTCTTCACCCCGATCCCGTATTCCGCCATTAATATTAAAAACATTTATTTCAATAACCCCCAATTAAAATCTTGCATCCCGTAAGTGCTCATTTTAATACAAAATTCTCTTTCCACATAACCGCTACGGTATTAAAATGGCTGGTCGCGTCGAGTGATTCGATAATACCAGTGTTACATGCAATAATGTTCTATTAAAAGGTTATAATGTAGCTGGCAACATCGACATGAGTGTTGCCACTTCTGATAATGATTCTGGTTTTAGCGTCCTGTTTGTTAGTGGGTAAAATAGTTCAATGAATCTACTGCATTTGTATGATCAGACTGATCATGCTAGCAAAGTAAACTGAGAGAGATTAGACAATCAAGAGGATGAATCACTCAAGTCTATATCCAAAATCCCCAATACAAGAAACGTAATATCCAAATTAAACAAAAGGAAAATAGCAATGAATACAAATTTCAAAATCCCTACACTAACCATTCATAATAATAAGTGTGTCATCTCGCAGAATCCATTCACATAACCCTTTCGGCATTAAAGTCTGGCGGCTGTCGCCTGTGATTGGTTAATTCGATCGTTATGGTGTAACGCGCGCCCGGCCTGCATACACACCGCCCGATTATGCAAATTGTGCGATAACCGGGGCTCCAGTCTTGACTAGAGCCTCCATGACGGTTGAGACAGGTGCAGAAAAATTAGCTGGACTATTAATTGGACTGGTAATTTTTAATTACTCGTTGAAATCCTGTTGCTCATTAGAGCAAAGTTTAATTTGCATGAACTCATTAAGAGGAATGTTATCTGCATTAACCTTCCCCAGTAACTGATCGGCTTTGCTCCTCTAAATTGTATCGATTTAATTCTCAAAGTTTCTCATACTGACGAAGAATCATCCATCATCATCATTGCAGCCGAAAGTCATCCACTGCTGGACATAGACCTCCCCCAATCACCGCCACTTTGATTGGTTCTGTGCTTCTCGTATCCCGCACAAGGTCATTGTTCCACCTTGTGGGAGAATCACCCGCATAATAAAAATCCATAAAGATAACCAGTATCCTAACAATGTCGGTTAAAGGTTCGCGCACATTTTGTCAGGCCGCAGCGGGTCGGGTCGCAGCGCAAAAATTTTATATGAACTATCGCCCGCTGCGCCCCGGCATAATGTGCGATAGTTCATATAAAATACATAAGAGCGATTTGACCGGATTTTTGCGCTGCGACCTGGCCCGCTGCGGCCCGGCAAAATGTGTGCGAACCTTAAAACGTGCTTACAATGTCAACACATCCGAGAAGCCATCAAAGAATCACTTCACACATCTAAAAATAACCGCCAAAGATTCCAATCTCCGAGATTATGCTCAGTCTTCAGGATCATATCTACAGTATTGCTAAGCACCTCGAAGACTCGGAACAGCGCTGTCTCATCGTATCGGGGGCCTTACAATTCGCACTTTACATTGAAAGCCCCCTGGCTTGTAGTTGCAGCCTGTAGCGGGATTAGGGCAGTATAAATAGCAGTAACAATAGCATTAACTTCGCCAGCCTCCGTGTTACTCCTAACCCTATTGTATTTTAAAGAGATAAAAGACTTGGATTGTAGTCATCGATTGGTTGGAATGGATTGTTTTATAGAGAATTTGTTTGTGGAATGCTTGTTTATGATTGGATGGAGGAAGATGGAATTATTATAGATAGGGAGAGGGACAAACTAAATAATGAGGGGATTTTATCAATCCATCTACCAGAATCGGCAAACGTAGCGTAGGTCGCCCACTCGCCCCCCAGCAACATAGTCCGTCAGAAGGCTGGGATCTGGACAAATTGGATAGGATGGGGAAGATGCATAAGCATCATTAGAGAAACGTCTCGAAACGTCCATTTGTCATACTTTTGAATGGAATGTAAAGTAATCCGTAGGCTAATTCCTTAGTCAGCAATTACTTGCAGTCAAAATCCAGCACATCTGTTACACTCACAGGCATAAATTCTTCCCACCAATAAAGTCAAACAAAAACATTCCTCGTTTGATCAGTAAAACAACATCGATGACCGTATGCTAATGAGGTTCTATTGAGCTCCAAATGGTAACATAATTATGCGGCACGTCTGCTTAAATGCGACGCATCCACCTGACTGCCGGCTATTCAAGTGACTGGACGTCGTAGGAAGACGGTGCAAGGAAGAAGTGGTAGCGGGGGATAAGAGGCATTGCTTTTGGGTTTTTAAAAAAGGCATACTGCTTTTGGGATACAGCTTTTGAATTTTAAAAAAGGAATACACGTTGGATTTTTGGGAATGTCCTTTCGAGATGATTTTTTATGTGTTGGGTTAGATGCAGATTTGCAGAAAGCTTCATTGACATGCACATTGTGATCTTCGGTTAAACTTTGATGAAAAGAAGTTGCACCGTTCCGTTCTATCTTTCCGGACCGCAATTGAGATATAGGTACCCACTATTTTGAAGGTTATTTACTTATCAGGGTGTCTTCTTCTTTGTATACTTGCTCATTTAGCGTCTCATCAAAATCTCCTCAACCTGAAAATGGAAACACGTATATTATACATAGTTACATTGGACTTTGACTCCTTTCTTAGCGATACTCTCCCAACTTGGGTCATCCGGGAAGATTTCAACGATTCCACGGTGGACAATGGAGGACAAACATTGAGCAATGTGTCACTTGTCAGTTTGTCACTCACAACCGGGAACTGAACGCTAAATTGTAATTCTAAACATACTCGCTTGATCTTACAAAGTGGAATATCTTGGAATGTTACGATCAATAAGAATAACTGTAGATTTAGTTATACTATGAGGTTTGTATTTTGGTGTTTTTCAAATAGGGCTTATTTGAATTGACGAGATTTATTTGAGGATAGATAGGTAGGCACTCTTGGAAAAAGCTGCTATTGGAATTATCTTTTCCTAGGTAAGCCAAGCAATTGAGTGATTGAAACTTATATTAGGTATGTTGTTTCGTGCGGGCAGTTTTTTTTTGGCTTTTCGAAACTGAACTCGACTAGCCTTTTTCCCAATTATATTAGGGTCAGCTTCCAGTCTAACCGGATGCAGCTGAATACCAGTATTTTACATGGAGCGATTGCCTTTCTGACCTCCACAGCCCAGTTACTGGGTAATACGATATTCCTTGGTAAGAGACTGGTTGACAGACTATTATCGGGTTGCTGACGACCCGTAAACTTGACTGAAAAGCTAAAATAATAATTATCCTTTTTGATGGATTTGTGGATTCCTATTTCCCGTAAAATTATTTATTCAACAATCTACTCGTGAGTGACAATACTAAGTCCAAAACTGTCTTGCCACACACTAGCACGTCTAACGCATATAAATCTAAGCTGCGCCGCTTTCACAGAGCATAACTCTTAATAATGAGTGTTATAACAAAAGCGATACAGTTCCACGTGACGTTCCCACAATGTTAGGATTAGGCCATGAAACAAGCGGTAACGAAAACTAAGCGAAGACGTTTGGGAAAACATTTTTGAAAAAAGTAATCATTTTGTTGCAAAAGTATATTAATCACACTAATATTATAAATGCGAAAATGTGTGTGTGTGTGTGTTTGTATGTTTGTTACTTCTTTAAGCTCAAACGGCTGGACTGATTTGGATGAAATTTGGTATGTAGCTTATACCCTGGATTAACACATCTACTTTTTATCCCGGTCTACGCGGGTGAAACCGCGGGGCGCAGCTAGTGTTTTTGCATAAAGTAAACAAACACCTTTGTTTTATATTAAAACATCTTGAGAGAATTTGTATTTATTGTGGTTAGCTCAAAAATAAGTCTATATTCGAGCCAAGCGAGAGAGTCTACATTCGAGCGAAGCGGAAAATCCTGCAACGAACACCGAAATCAATTCTAACTTAATAATTAAATGCGAAAGTGAGTTTGTTTGTTTGTTTGTTACGCTTTCACGCTAAAACGGCTGAACGGATTTGGATGAAATTTGGCACATGGGTAGACCATGAGCTGAATTAGGACATCGGATACTTTTTATCTCAGTAGTACGTTCCCGTGGGATAATTCCAGACCACCACGCGGGCAAAGTCGCGGCCAAAAGCTAGTAATCAATATTTGTGGTATTTTTCTCTATATTCCATAAAAACTGACATTGTAAATAACTGAGCTCTACTTGGTCCAATCAATAGTATGCACTCTTATTTAATCAACTTTCGAAGAATAAACACCTGTCATATAAACAATCCGATTACACGATTACAACGCTGTTTTTCACACAGTTTTTACAGCCGCATTCCATGAATAAAACTTACAAATCAACAATAAAACCGCATCAAAGATAACTTCAAACTATTAATTAAATATTTTGGCACATTCCGAAACTGTGATCACGTTCTGCTAAGCCATTAAACTCGGCTTCAAAGACTCCCCGCTGACTTCGGAACCCATCCTCATTCTGATGTAATCCACGGTGTTACTGAGTTAGCTATTAGAAACCACGCTAATCTGTTCAACAGATTATTCAGTTACACCATCCTACATTAATTATGTCAAATGTTTAACTAGTAATGGGGTGGAGTTCTGCGGTTTTTGGGATCTTTTGAAGCTTCACAACCCACTTTAACTGAGGTTAATTATGACTTAAAGGGATACAACGATAATTTTGTGATTTTTAAAATTGTATAAAACCAAATGTATATGGTTAAATCATTTGGATTTTCCTTACCAAAACCAAAATATGATTACTTGAATTTTTTTTTCGATAGAAAAAAATCCAAAGTAGCACAGTCTATTTTCTGTTTTATACGATTACTAGATTTTGCCCGGCTAGCTAGCTCGTGGCTAAGTAATAACAGCCGCACGGGTCGATCCATCAGGTTAAGCTACGCTTGCCGATGTTGTCCGTGGATGGGTGACCATCTTTACATATCGAGACTCCTCCGTGCCTCGGAAAGCACGTTAAGCCATTGGTCCCGGCTGTCATTCGTGGATCTTTGACAGTCGTTATGGGTCGTCAGAAGCCCGAAAGTCTGGCAACCAGTCTTACCAAGAGGTATCGTATTACCCAGTTAATGGGTTGTGGAGGTCAGATAGGCAGTCGCTCCATGTAAAATACTGGTATTCAGCTGCATCCGGTTAGACTGGAAGCCGATCCCAACATAGTTGGGAAAAGGCTAGGCAGATTGACTAGCTTTTGCCCGCGGCTTGGCCCACGTTTATTATACATATAAACCTTCCTCTTGAATCACTCTATTTATTTAAAAAAAACGCATCAAAATCCGTTGCGTAGTTTTAAAGATCTAAAGCATACATAGGGAACAGCAGACAGCGGGAAGCGACTTTGTTTTATACTATCTAGTGATACGTAAACAGTTCCTTATTGTGCAGTAAAATTTGCTTTAAATCGAAGGTATTTAAATATGTTAAGAACTTACTAAGCTAAAAATGTATTTAAGTAATAGCATTTTGTCATAAATCTACATTTAAGCGCGTTTAACTAGACAGCCATAACGCCATTTCACTTCCACACCGTGCTAAACCACGCTTTGATATATCCTCTTAAGTTTAAACCCCGTTTTCTTATGAAATTTGTTAAATAAAATGTTTTAACGAATGTAGGCGGAATCGAATTTGCATCTGAATTTAAAATTCGTAATTAATCGACTTGATTTCTTGGGCAAAAAGTAATGAAATAATACCGAATGATATACAACGAAGTTTCGTTTATCTTATATTAAGTTCATGGTGCTCATTATACGCCCACAGTGGGCAAATTCTACAATTTGCTAACTGTGGGCGTATAATGAGCACCATGAAATAAATAATATATATTCGCATAATCTGTGGAAATTCGGGCAAAAAAAATATACCTTATTCACTCAATCAAAAATCATTTATTCAAATTAGGCCGAGTATCAGTACTTATCGAACGTCAAAATTACATAGGATAGTCCCCCTAAACGCCCGCCCTTCACCACTTCCTAGTCCTTTAGCTGGGAAGAAGAAATGGCGCAACAAACTCTTTTCTATACTCTCTATTGGTGATGTACTTCAGAAAGGTCAGGTGCGTAGTACTCGCAACCGGCGTGCGAGTATGACCGTAAACGAAGCAAAAGGAGTATGTAAGGGGCATGTGGCGTTCTGTAGTTTCTGCCTACCCCCATGGGAAGAAGACGTGATTTTATATATGTCCACAGGCAAAGTTATAGCCGTCAAAAGATCTGTTACAGGTGTATATTTAGCCTGAATAAATTAATTTCGAACAAGACAATGTCTCCGTCATACCATACCAGGCATTACATGCAACCATTTACAGAAAATCAAATCAAACCGTACCGTCAAACGCTGCGCGCACGCATACATAATTCAAAGGACGTCGCAAACTAGTCCCGTATAATTACGACGTCGAATATATTACGGAGAGCACTTTAAGAGCATCTCGTTAAATATATTATGTATGTGCTATAACTATAAATAAGTACATACCAGTCGTTTGACAAATTGTGCAGGAAAGTTAGGAGGCGGGGCGTTTACCGTGTTAAGAATATGACAAGAACTTAAATTGAGGATAGATAGTTCTTCTAATACTTATTTCTTACCTAAGAAATTAACTAAATAGTAAAAATACTACTAATTTCTTAAGAAAATAAATAGAATATGAACAAACAAAAATCTTTATATAATTAGGTATAATACAAACTCTACACATTATACATATGTAGAGCTTGTTGCAACCTCCAACATAATAATATATTAATCTCCAAACAACGTTTATCAATTTCCGATGCCAAATGATCCGGCTAATAAAATTAATCACACTTGATCATAAAACAGATTAATTCCCATAATTGCTGCAAATGCTTTCTAAAATCAGATCGACGTCAAACTTATCATTGAAGTATTAATTACAGGTCTTATTAATCCAATTACCGTTAATTATCGTTAATTATTATAATTAGTTAACGGCGGGTCAGAATAAATATTCATAAAATGTTAATTATTGCTGAACCGACCGATATTGCGAATTGATATTACGAAATTATTAATAAAAAAAACGAGAAGTGTTGTGGGACACCCGGTTGGAATGAAGTTCCTTTCGCTGTATATTATGTATTAAATAACAGACACAATGAAATAAATTAACAAAGTTTGTATGTAAATAAACAAAAAAAAAGAGGTACCAGTATAAGCTGATCTCGCATTGTACAGAATTTCCGTGTAATGAGAGGTGAGCTTATACTGGATATGTATGGATTGATATGTAGCCGTGTATACCTTAGCAGTGTTGTAACTGTCAAAATGTTACACTTCGTACAAGGAAAAAGTGATCGTATACTTATCGTGTTTGAGTTGAAAACGTTTTAATGACGAAAAGGCTTATTAAAAGAAAAGGTTATTTCGATTAGAAATGTTGACCAACTGCTAAAACCTTCGTCGTGGTACTATTATGTATTCTGTGGTCGTGGGAAAAAATATCTCTTGCTGCTCTTTTATGGACGGGCACGTTCTATATCGATTCTTTCTTCAACAGTTATGTGAATAGTTTTTAACCGACTGCAAAAAGGAGGAGGTTCTCAATTCGTCGGAACCTTTTTTTTTTTTTTTTATGTATGTTGTTTTATTCGAGAGGGTTTTATTCGAGGAGAGTTTTATTCGATAACATCACAGTTGGTCCCATATAAAATTGATTAACTTTGCTTTGGTAGTTTTTGAGTTAGCTTCAATAATACGTATTTTTTCCCCACTTTTATATGGATGATATTCTAGTTTGTTTTGCAGGTAGTGGTATTAGAATTAGTGTGGGGTAGCTACTACAACTAAAAAGTGAAAAATAAAAACTTTTTTACAAAAAAATACAACGGACTTTCAAAAACAACACTACAAATTGAAAAATAACTTTAATTTCGGAAGTCGGTGGCAAAAAACGAAAATACATGTAACTAGACACGGACTTCCGAAATTAAAGTTATTTTTCACTTTGTAGTGTTGTTTTTGGAAGTCGGTTGTATTTTTTTGTAAAAAAGTTTTTTGAAGACCAAAACGTTTGGTTTTTTCATAATAATAAAGTCATTAATTTTTAGAAATTAAATCCATGTTGTTGTTAACTTGTTACTTAGTACTTAATAATCACTCTATTCAGGTATAGTTTCATAGAAACATAATTCTTATATCTATGGTTAGTTTTCAATGACCAGCCAAATGACAGGGTGTTCTACCCATGAATATGAACAACTTTCACTATGGGACCAACTTTAAAATCACGAAAAAAATATCAGCTGTTTCATACATTTTGGTCGAGTAGGTATTGAACTTTTGTATGAAACCGCTGTTTTTTTTTTTTGGTGATTTCAAAGTTGGTCCCATAGTGAAAGTTGTTCATATTCATCGGTAGAATGCCCTGTGCAAATTTGGCTGGTCATTGAAAACTAACCCTGAATAAGCATAAGTACTCATAGTTTTCATTGGTCATTGGTTTTCATTCAGCTGCATCCGGTTAGACTGGAAGCCGACCCCAACATAGGTAGTTGGGAAAAGGCTAGGCAGATTGAGTTTTCAATGGTCAGAAATATTGCCAAACATTTGGCCTTTTCCAACCATTTTGGTCTACGTGCAAATGAGTTTGATTACTTTAAATACTAGTCTAGTCTAGGTTAGTCCCCAAAACGAGTGGGCGAAATAGTCGTGAGAGCGATCCTTAGCCGCCCAGCGGTTATCACTGGCATTCTCACCTTATTACACACTTAAACGCCTACGCAGTAAGGGCTATATTCGCTTATCACGACAACAGAAATAAAATTGTAATAGATTAGGTAAATAACCTCACGTTTATCCGCTCCATATCTGTATATTTATCTATTTGATGTTTATTAGATGTGTAACATCCTTACATAGATTAACCAGCGTATCTTGATACGGCTAACGACCCGTTCGCTTCGTGAAACTTGTAAAAGGCAGTTAAAATTATGAGGTTATTAGGGGTCTCAGTAAAATTGCTGAGATTTACGTGTGGTCGTATCTTTCATAAACATTATGACGTTTTATTGGTTTCTGCGGTTGTTGTTTACTTGTAGGTAGTAAAGCTGTAGGTGTCGTTTTTAATTTACGAGAGGATCAAATTACCTGAATGTAACAATGTATTCAGGGCTATGTTTTTCGTCATGTTCGTATGAGTAATGGCTCCCAACATTTTGAAACAAATCTAACTTAGAGAGATGTATTGATGATTCTTATAGTTATAATATTATGTAAATACATATTCCTTATAGTCGAGGAGCTCGTGGCTAAATAATAACAGCTGCACGGGTCGATCCATCAGGTTAAGCTACGCTTGCCGGGGTTGGTCAGTGGATGGGTGACCATCATTACATATCGAGACACCTCCGTGCCTCGGAAAGCACGTTAAGCCGTTGGTCCCGGCTGTCATTCGTGGATCTTTGACAGTCGTTACGGGTCGTCAGAAGCCCGAAAGTCTGACAGCCAGTCTTACCAAGGGATATCGTATTACCCAGTTACTGGGTTGTGGAGGTCAGATAGGCAGTCGCTCCATGTAAAATACTGGTATTCAGCTGCATCCGGTTAGACTGGAAGCGGACCCCAACATAGTTGGGAAAAGGCTAGGAAGATTGACATATTCCTTATAGTCGCTAATCAGCATAGGTACAACCTGACACTGACCTGCAAATTGCAAAAAAAACATAAGACAATTTGATTTTCGCGGGCTACCATTTCTCGCATAAGCTGCTGTATTTTGAAAATATCAGTTGATGGGTGTCATGTTTAACCATCCAATAGGTACATAATATCGAGACCTCTCCGCACCTCTGAAAGCACGTTAAACCATTGGTCTTGGCTGTCATTTGTAGATCTTTAACAGTCGTTACGGGTAGTCAGAAACCTCAGTCTGACAACTAGTCTTACTAAGGGGTATCGTATTACCCGGTTATTGTGGAGGTTATGAAAACAAAAAATACACAACACAACGTTCTTGATGAAATTCTAAAACGAAAACCAAAATGTAATTAAGGAATTATCGAAATTATTTAACTGCTTTTAGTAATCTTAAACCGTTCATAAAACCTCAACATAACGACACTCTCTTCCAAATGACAATGAGTAAGGGCCGATTTCTTGATCCGTAGTTAACTCAACCAATGGTTAAACATAGTAGTAAGTAATGGTTGACTCTTGGCTAAATGTGTTTGCCAAAGTGCCATACTTAGTAACTATTTTTAACCGACTTCAAAAAGGAGGAGCTTCTCAATTCGTCGGAACCTTTTTTTTTTATGTATGTTCCCCGATTACTCGAAAATGGCTGGACCGATTTGGATTTTTATTTGTTTTATTCGAGAGGGTATACATCACAGTTGGTCCCATATAAAATTGATTAACTTTGCTTCGGTAGTTTTAGAGTTAGCTTCAATAATACGTATTTTTTCCACACTTTTATATGGATGATATTCTAGTTTGTTTTGCAGGTAGTGGTATTACAATTTGTGTGGGGTAGGTACACAACTAAAAAGTGAAAAATTAAAACTTTTTTACAAAAAAATACAACCGACTTCCAAAAAAAACACTACGAAGTGAAAAATAACTTTAATTTCGGAAGTCGGTGGCAAAAAACGAAAATACATTTAACTAGACACCGACTTCCGAAATTAAAGTTATTTTTTACTTTGTAGTGTTGTTTTTGGAAGTCGGTTGTATTTTTTTGTAAAAAAGTTTTTTTAACATGAAACATCCATGTTAACTCATTCATGTTTAGCCTTTCACATTTAGTCAAAATTCAACCATTATTTACTATGTTTAACCATTGTTTGAGTTAACTACGGATCAAGAAACCGGCCCGTAGGCAACTCAAAACTATCCTCTTTTACATAACCACAGAGCACCCAAATCAGCAGGTGAATTAGACACAGGTTTTTCTATAAATACCACTAGTCCACTGATTCCTTTCACTCTGTGTCGCCCACGTGTCCAGCCGGCGCCTAGGTCCGTGGGTGCGACAATCCCTACTACGATATGCTATGAATGTCGAATCCTAGATAAAGCTCGCCTCGTAATTAAAGTGGACGACGATTGTGATTTATAGTATTAAGGTGCGCTGCGCTCGTGATTTCGTGATGCGAACTTTGGAATATAGACGAGTTTAGCGGTAAGTGTGTCGTCGGCTTTATTTATTGCTAATTTATCGGCACTTTACTGTGCGTGCAATATTGTTTAGCTCTGTCTGTAGTAAGATAGGACAATAAAATTATCATCAATCTCGCTATTCAACTGCAAAGTAACTTCGCGATTTCCTGAAAACTAAATCTTACATACACATACATACATAAACTCACGGCTTCTTCCCAAATAAATAAAAAAATATAATATTATTTTCAAAATTCAACCTCATTCGTTCACCAGACAAAAACACATCACTTAGCATAGATTTACTTTTGTTGTTCCCTCAAGTTCATAAAGATTATTTTCTCTTTGAATCTGCCCCAATTTTTTTCAAACACATTCTAATAATTTATTTAAACAAGAATTGGGACCATCTCGTCAAAATAAATAGTTTTCGTACATAAAACATTTTACTGTGTTTATATTTTGTGTCATAATTTATATAAAAATAAACTTTGAACTGCTTTGAGCAAGCTGAAGGATAGATTTATTAGTTTCGCAAATTATGTGTTTGATAAATATTTTTGAATTAGGTATATTTGCAGTTGGTTGTATATATTTTGGAAATAGGTTTCAGAGCCTGTCTGCAGTAGGTCAGGGCTTCACAGGGCTTCGCCCACGTTACCACCGGCGCCCCGCCTAACTCAAATATTCCTCTGATTTACACAAATCAACATAAACCTGACATAAACGCATAAACCGGACCATAAAATAACTGAACCTCAGTTTTGTGGAGCCACTTGCCCATTCTTGGTGTTAAGAAAAAGTACTGTCGTGATTTTGGACGTTGAACTAAGATTAAGATCAAAATTAAATTAATCATGAGTGCGTAAAATTAGATTTTGTAAGTTGGTACATATTTATGAAATGAAAATCGCGCCTTTTATATAATATACATATAAGGTTTAAAAAGAGATGCTTTAGACCATCGAACTGAATAACTTTTACTATGCGACCAACTTTGAAATCGCAAAAAAAATCTGCTGTTCCATACTAAAGTTTAATACCTACTGTTTTAAATTGTGTGTCACAACTGTTTTTTTTAGCGATTTCTAAGTTGGTCCCATACTAAAAGTTCGATGGTATAGTTAATTTTTTAACCGACTTCAAAAAGGAGGAGGTTCTCAATTCGTCGGAATGTATGTTCCCCGATTACTCGAAGATGGCTGGACCGATTTGGATTTTTTTTTGTTTTATTCGAGAGGGATACGTATTTTTTCCTCACTTTTATATGGATGATGTTCTTGTTTGTTTTGCAGGTAGTGGTATTAGAATTTGTGTGGGGTAGGTACACAACTAAAAAGTGAAAAATAAAAACTTTTTTACAAAAAAAATACAACCGACTTCCAAAATCAACACTACAAAGTGAAAAATAACTTTAATTTCGAAAGTCGGTGTCTAGTTACACTTTGTAGTGTTGTTTTTGGAAGTCGGTTGTATTTTTTTTTGTAAAAAAGTTTTAACACCTTATATAGTAAAAGATGGGCAAAATCTCACTGCTGAGCAGTGTGCTAGGGAATTCGCAGAATTTTTTGAGTCGGTATACAGTCAGGAACCACCGCAACTAGACGTTCGGGCGGCGATGGCAGAGGTCAGCAGTGCTACCAGTGCACGGGTACATATAGAGACCTTGAGTCTCAAAGAGGTGCAGGATGCGCTGACGAACCTCAAGCCGAAACGACAATCTGGTCCTGACGGTATACCAGCGTTTCTCTTTAGAGATTGTGCTAGAGTTTTAGCAAGCCCGCTGCATTACATATATAACACGTGCTTAAAGCAATCGACGTTTCCGGATCAGTGGAAGACTACACGTGTCGTTCCAGTGCCCAAGGGTAAAGCAGGTCCAGATGTCAGCGGTTATAGACCAGTTGCAGTGTTGTCGACGCCGGCAAAAGTTTTTGAAGGCGCTATTCAACGCTGCATACAGGGGCAAGTCCGAGCGCAACTGTCGGACGCGCAGCACGGCTTTCGGCCCGGACGCAGCACTTCCACCAACCTGCTTAACTTCATGGCACAGGTTATGCCGGCAGTCGACGCTGGAGTACAGGTAGACGCGGCGTACTTTGATTTTAAAAAAGCCTTTGACACCGTGGACAATGATGTCTTATTAAGAAAGCTGGCAGATGTAGGATGTACGCCGCACTTACTGCAGGTCTTTGCCAGCTATATGAGAGACCGTCAACAGTACGTTGACTACAATGGGTACGAGTCGAAGCCGTACTTCACCAGGTCCGGAGTAAGCCAGGGCAGCAATTTGGGGCCTCTTGAATTTATTATAATGATAAACAGCTTGCCGGAGGTCGTCAGACATGGCTCATGTTTGTTGTTCGCAGATGACCTCAAGTTGCTACTCGAGGTAAGGGATGAGTCAGACTGTGAGCGACTCCAGGGTGACATTGATAGAGTGGTGAAATGGAGCCAGGACAATAAGCTATACTTCAACGTGTCCAAATGCTCGGTAATATCCTTTGGTCGTGCGCGCACCCCTATCCGCTATGAGTACAAAGCAGAGGCGATACTCATGCAGCAAGTAACGCGAGTGCGGGATCTAGGGGTATATCTCACTCCAGATCTTACGTTTCGCGAGCATATCATTAAGATATGTAAGAAAGCGTACAGAAACCTCGGCTTTGTACTTAGGCAGTCACAGGGGTTCACTAATATTACGACTATAAGGGTATTATACGACGCTCTAGTCAGGAGTCACTTGGAGTATGGTGCTGTCATATGGGCTCCACATGAAGCCAAGTACTCTGTCATGCTGGAGCGCGTACAGAATAAGTTCACGCGTCACTTGTACTTCAGACTGTACGGGGTTTATCCATTGTACCCGCTGATGTACCCCACCCTGTTTGTACTGGGCATGGTCGGGTACAATGAGTTAAGGGTGCGACGACAGTTTACTCTTGTCGTCTATTTAATTAAATTACTCCGAGGTAAGGAGCACAATCCGGGAGTGCTTCAGTGCTTGCGGTTTTCTGTTCCAGACCGCTACGTGTGGAGGCGGCGGCGCCCGCCACTGCTGGCTGTGCCAGCTGCCAGAACAAACCTGCTGGCCAAAGCACCTCTCACGCGAGCAATTCGTACTGTTAACGAAGTTCAGAATAGGTTGGACATTTTTTCGTGTAACTTCAGTGAACTTGCAAGAGTAAGTTTATATATAATATGTTACGAGAGCAACAATTAGTGTAATTTTAAGTTTATTGTTTCTTTTATTGTTTAATTTTTTTTTTTTTAAGTAAAACATAGTTAGTTATGTCAATTTTCTGTGAAGATTACATTGTTATAATTATAAGGTTGTATTGTTTTAGTTATAAGTAATTTGGTGTTGATGTATTGTGTAGTTATTTGTAATTGTTAGTAATAGGGTTATTTAAAATAGTTAATATTATAAGTAGGCTTAGCTATCGCATTAGGTTTCTAAACCTGTAATGATAGTTTAAGAGTTTTAAATAAATAAATAAACATACTTTCTCAGTGTGCTGTATGTATAACTGTATAAATACGACTCCAAACTCCGTTTTGCTTCGTCCACATTCATAGATAAATCTGGTCATAGTTATTACAAAGCAAAACCAATGAAAATCATTTTCATTACTACATTTTTCTCCATGAACGGAATCTTGAAGCACTTAGCAACACAACAGTTATCACTTTCTCCCACTAACACTTTCCTGAAAGCAACCAGTACTTACAGTTCAAAATTCACACAGTACAGTCTACAAAATTTCAAATATGGCCGTCCTACCAGCTTTTTACGAGCAATTAACTTTATTTTAGTGCATCGAAGCGTCTGCCTTTATAGACCTTATTAGCTGCCAACCTCCTTGCCTCTCTGCCTGTTTTATATTTCTTATATTTCCAGTTGCTTCCCTTTATATGGGCACTGGTAATATAAGCTATTGTAAAATTAAATCGTGAGTTACCGAACGCATATAAGGCAAACCTCTTAGGTAAGTATGGGAAAGCTGGAAAGCCATAATTTTATGTCTCAATTTTGACGCTTATGGGCAGATGCTGGCTGAACGGGCTGTTAAGTTTGGTAGAAACTACGTATTTAGATTTAGCTGCCAGTAATTGCTTCAATCAGTATTTGCTGAATCGAAATAATTATACAAACAAATCGAAGTTGCACGATTTTTGAGATAAAGAGCAAATTCGTAACCTGTCTTCAAGAATAAAGGGAGGTTAACAATCTAACTAAAACCATCACCCTAATTGTGTAACACACGATCAATCGGAATTTGAATCATTTTGAAGCAAATTGCTACATCATATTTTTGAAAAATGTGTCTCCTCGACAACGTAAAAAATGAACCCGATTCCGATTGATAGTGTTTCGTAATTAGGGTAGCTAGCTACCTGTTTAGCTTCTTAGCAAATAGCTGAAACCTAATGTTAAACAGCCGTAACGATATTTTAATTGATATAAATTACTTGTTAATCAATCGCGTACAATAAATAACTCACCGGCCCTTTTCCCCTGGCTTCCATGGCAGGGGAAATAGAAGCAATATAATAAGCCGGTTATCGGCTAAAGCAACCATCCGCAACCAATCAACTCAAGCACATATGACACATACACACTCTCCACTACATTCATCCATACATTACATTCACCCTTTTTTCTTTGTGGATGGGAAATCATCAAATGACTACTCCCGCTCTGGGCGGAGCGGGAGGGCGTGTCAGACTTTTACTGACTAAAACCCACCCGTGTTCCTTCAGTTGCCCGTGCCAGGGCCACGGTATCTCTTTCGAACTACCCGCGACCCCGGCGGCATCGGCCCTATTGGACCCCGTCACTGCTGACATCTCTTTGAGGCGCGCGTGGAACACAACGCGCCGTCGACCCGGGCCTGGTCCTTACCGGACGGCGAGCTGCCCATTACTCGTCGTCCGCAAGCCCGCGCCTGCGGTGGCCGGGAATCGGCGATAGATTCCCGCCGCCCAGGACGTCTCCTGCGGCGGCTAGGGGCGCGAGGGCGCGGCTGTTACCTCTCCCTCGCGCGTTCCGTCTCCTCCTTCGCGAGCATTACTGCTTCGCAGAAGGAGGTGACGGCCTCCCATGCACTCTCGCTCCGCACCATGGCCTGGACCAGGTTTGGACGCGATCGCCGCCGCCGATCGCCTCCGTGAGAACACGGCGGTGCTCCGCCCAAGCCGGGCAGACCTCCACTGTACGCTCCACCGTGTCCTCCGGATTACACTCACCCTTACACTACACTCACTTCTCCACACACACATAGTAGGTACCTACCTATCTACTTCAGACGCGCTTACAATGACAATGCTTTTCACATTGACAATTAACAACATTCATTGTGTCATTAGTTTGTTGTGCAGACGAATTTTTCAAACTTATGGAGCAAAGGATTAGCAATTTTCTTCAAAATCCTTCAGATGGTGATTAAAAGTGTGATATAATATTGGGGTGGAGGCCAGAAGATATAGCAGTAGCCGGTTGCAGATAGCTGGTGATTAGGCTCCCGCAGACAGGAGCGACACGACTCCGGTAGAACATGTTTTCATATAAATTGTTCCACCAGAATCGGGTCGCGCCAATCTGCACGAGCATTTACGCATGTTTTTCGCAGACGATTTCGGCAGTTGGTAGGTATGCCACCATCTTAAGGGCCTTGGCACATCTCCGCTGCGAAAACGTAGCAGCGAAACCGCAATAGTTCAATTGAACTGACTCGCTTGATGTTGCTTCTACTTAAATCGCGTTTAGAGTAGCAGAACATCTGCGGAACATAGCGTTGCCATCTCTAAAAATCAAAAATTTACCCGTTTTAAAAAAACTGGACTTTGTGTCCCAAGGCCAGACGCTAAGAAAAAAAAAAAGGATTTTGGACATAAATATCGAATAAAACACATATTTAAAAGCCGGACTTTTGAGTTGCAAGGCCGGCCGCAAAAAAAAAAGGGATTTTTGACAAAAAATTCCAATAAAACATATAAATTTGCGTGTCAGCGAGTCTCGTCTCGCTCGCTCGTTTCTGACTGAAGTGACTGAACCATAGATATAAAAAGCCTAACAAAAGCTGGACGGACCGGACGCAGTCAAATTTGGCCGGACAAGAGTTCAAAAAGCCTAACACTGTCCGGCTGTATCTGGACGGATGGCAACATTGGCAACGCTAGCGGAACATCATGCGGTTTCGCGATTTCGCGGCGGAGGTGTGCTAAAGCCCTTAAACATATGACACAATACCTTAAAACAAGTTATGTCCATCTTTTCATTTCGATGTTTAATCCAACATTAACGGCACATAAATGTATTCCCACATATTTTCTTAATTGAAATTCCGTCAACCCCTTTTAGGAAAAGAACTTGCAACTACATATAAATTAACACTTAATATTTAACGCACACATTTAATTACCTAATTCGAAGGTGTACGTGTGAGTATGGTGTTAGGTTGGTACTATTAGTAGTCAGTCAAGCAATCAACGGGTTGCTATCGGCTAATAGAGGCCGATTTATAGGCATGCCTCGCGAGGCAGTGAAGAGATCCCGTCTTACAGCGCTAAATAGGCACAGATTAGGAAAGTGGTAGATAGGCACTAAATAAATAACTAGTTTTCTTTCTTTCTTTAGAAGAAAGAGTACAATGAAATTTCTCAAGAAATAAGCCGGCCATCTTTGTACTCATATGTCGTATGTATTTTACTGTGTGCATAAATAACTAAAAAGCAGATTTAAATAATTAAATCTGCTTTTTAGTTATTTATGCACACATACAAACATTCAAACATTCTAATAATAGAATGTTTGTATTTTTGTAGGTAAAGTAAATAGTTACTAGAAAGTAAAAACAAATAGCAAAAATTGGAGACCTTGTAATGTTTCTTGAATTATGTTTTGTCAGAAACTTCTTTCTTATATATATGGTTACAAAACTTGGAAAACTGCAGTCATTAAATTGTATTGCTTCAGTTGCAGAATTGGATTCAGGGAGTAGGTACAGAGGCCAGCACATCAAGCTACCCGAATCTGTCAAATTTTCCCAATTGAATATGAACCTTATTCCTTTGCAGTAAAGTTGAAAATCTATCAAAGATATTTGACAGATTGTGGAAGCTTGATGTGCTGGCGTCTGTACTACACAGAAGTTGATGGCATACCGTGACATAAATTGTTCTTTAAATCTTTAATTATTATTTAGGAATACCGCTATCAGCTGACTATATCGTCCTTTAAAAATTAAAATACATAATTAATTCGTGTTTAATCCGGTGAACATAACAAGTGAGATTACGCGTATAAGATTAATAGCGTGTCATCAAAACGAGCCTTAACATATCAATGTCCGATTTAATTAGCATACGATCGTTATTTACAAAGTTATTATGATTCGCATATCAAAAAATATAATTTATTCAATAATTTGGTATTTTTGCAAATTCCTCTCGTATCTTAGAGATCTAATCTATGATCGAGTGCGAAGTCTGCGAGCGGCACTTGCGCAAGCGCGTCTCAGTGGCGCCGTCTACCGTGATCTATTGGCGCCGGCAACCGCCCGCCTCATTATACTCTTATCGCCTCAATGCAAATCCGACAACATTTTAATCTTAGAAAAGTCCGTTTTCGTGTAAATACTCCGCGTGTTTTAAAGGCTCGGGCGGAGTGTGGGCGGCCAGGATTGTGAAATTCTGTACGCTTTTTCCTTTGCGCGTGGGCAGCTAATTATATACGTCTGAATATAAATTTATGTTGGATAATATCGTCGAAATTAATGGCGTACTGTCTGTGTACTCTAGCTTGATAAGAGGGCGAAGTTCGTAGCGTAGTCGTAGATACGGTTACTTTACTTCACTTTATTTTGTACTTTTACCACGTTTTGAGAACATTAAGATTTTTATCGTGCTCTTTATTAAATCTGTATTTCTTTTTGTTTTCAGGTAAGTACGAGACTTTTCTTGGCAGTCCTCAGGTAACAGATAGTCATATTTGATATTTCAAGTGAACCCTGCAAAATACGATGTTAATATTCAGCTTGGTGATACCACCCGCAGTTCTATAAAACAGGGTGTTTAATCTCTCGGACATAAAATCTCATAACAAACTCCAATTTAATTCCCCTGCCTAAAATCTTATTATTAAATAAATAACAGCACAGTAAAACTATATCTCCACGACGCAATACGAGTGTATACAGTATTCAATTTAATAATTCAGACATAGGCAGGGGTACTTCGAATCCATAAAAGCAATTCTAAAACTCGTACTTGACTCGTAAAATCGGTACAGAACGAGGAAAAACGTTTACGTGCCGTTCTGGGAACCGTACATGCGTTTCAAAAGGTTAAATTAAGGAGAACTCGCATTGTGTGAGTGTACAATCGGAAAAATGAGACGCTTGTAAAGTTACAGGGGAATGATGAGACGACAGGGAAATGAGACAAGTGGTAGGGGTTGCAGATATTTATGTTTGGAGATTCCTGGTTTTAATGTGGAAGGAACAAAATCGTATAGTTAAACAATCTCACGAAGTCGTGTCTTGAAGCCTAGTCATAAGGTTTAAATTGCAATAACTAAGTAACACGCCTTCATGAAATAGTTTACTCGTGTAAAGAATGACCAGTTGCAAAATAAGAATAGTAAAAAAAGTAAAGTAAAAAGTTTATTTGTCACATATGAGAGCATTCACAAAGTTATCAGTATTGTAATACTTAACATACGTATACCTACAGGGTGTAAGTGTAAACACCGTTATCCTTTTAAGGGGTCATTGTAATCATCATTATAAACAACTTTTACCATGGGACCAAACCTGAAATCGCGAAAAAAAAATCTGCTGTTCCCTACATTTATGTTCGAATAACTGGTCAAAATGCATAGGGAACAGCTGATTATATTTTCGCGATTTCAGGTTTGGTCCCATGGTAAAAGTTGTTCATAATTATAGTACAATGACCTCTTCAAAGGATAACAGTGTATACACATACATCCTGTGTTGTTTTAAATCTACATAATTAGGTATGTAGTTTTAGTTCAAACCACTCTATTATGTTTGAGAGAAATAACACAATTCTATAATAAATAGGTATAATGCCAAACTTATGGACTTTCGCGTATATTTTACGAAAACCTACTCTAATAAATGTTTAATTCTTTTCCCTTTCACAGTACTTACAAGACGTACAGGTTCACCTTTAAAAAATATGATAATCCCCGCAACGAATGTGTAGGTGTTCTCTAATAAGGGCCGAGCCGCCCGCCTGATTGCCAACCTTGTCGTATTTTATTTTCTCTTTTATTATTTCATGCTGTATTTCATTTTGCAGCTAAACCCTTTAAACTTTACTTTTACATTTACTTGGAAAAGGAATACTCAGAATCTGAACATATTCATTAATTCTTTGTTGTCTTCGCTGCATTGTTACAAGAACGATGATCTCTGGTCTCTATACAACATTATCTTCAGTTCACTACAAAATCAGTTACCAAAATATGGTCTTCCTACATTTCTAAACTAGACGATCCTATCTGACAGACGTTTAGCATTAATCTACTAACAAACAATGGGCTGCTTCTTATGATCAATAACGATGTATGTACCCAACGTCAGCCAAGCATTCAGGCTTTGTTCGTTCCTAAAGCTTAAACTATTACTATAGGTACTAGGTAGGTGGGTTACTATTATGCGCACACGCAGATCGAGTTAAATTCGCCATTTCTGAGAGCCGTCTATACAGGGTGACTGGATCTGGACCCGCGATAGCGAATTCGCATATAGAGGAGGTCGTTTACTAATTATTGAACCTTACTTTCCCTAGCAAAAGTTTTATACTTAGTAATTTTTTTTACTTTATTGAAATATTTCCAAAATTTGACCTTCATGCAGTTAATTTTTTTTTTGCATTATTTTAGTAGTTTTTTTTAGTATTTGTTGGTAGTCATAAACATTCTCAAACGAACTTCTCTCACAAACTAGGGTTAAAAAATAAGATAGTGCGCTTTAAAAAAAAAATACTAAAAAAAAAGCTAGGGAAAGTAAGGTCTAATAATTAGGAAGTGACCTCCGCTATATGCGAGTTTGCTATGGTGGGTCCAGATCCAGTCACCCCGTATAAGTGCGCTGCGTAGGAGGCGTGTGGGTACATAGGTTTTGTATTTTCAATATTTACGACGTTTTTTACGCCTGTCAAATTAAGTTCTTGGAACATTTCCGTGACTAATATAAAATGTTCGTATATCAAGATTTTATGTCCAACTTGTGTAATTTGAACTAAACTAGGTGTTTAAAGTTCGCACTTTGGTGAAACTGATAGCGATCTATCCCTAAGGCTTTGTACATTAGTTAGATGAAGCCCGAATAGGTCACCGGTATTATAAATATTAACTTGAAACTTGTGTGTGTAATATAATGTGAATTTTGCTTAAACCCCTCAGGTAGCTTCGGTTTCAAAACTGTAATTTTCACTTAAACTAAAGGAGTACCTACGCGTGATTCGATCTCCCGATCGCAGCGTATCGTTCAATAATTTGTTTCCTTCCCTTGCGAACCATACTCTAAAATTCCATATTTAAATTATTTCCCAAGAAATATTGTCAGATACATAAACCTTCATTTAAATTTACATTCATTTCATTCCCCCGCGTCCATCTAAATGTTACTTCATTCCGCCCAAATTTCAAATCCTTTCAATCCAGCCTCGATACACAACAAATATTTCCTGTCCCGCTTATAATGCGTATGTAAGAGGGAGAGGTGTGTATTTCAGAGGCCTGTAGAAGCAATCCCCATGGAAAATCAACAAGAGAACGTAAACAGGGGTCTCACCATTCTTTTTCTCTGTATAAATTATTCAGGATCCCCCGACCGCTTGTTTGGACGACGATTTCATCAGCTGACTTACCCGCTTTGTATTCACGCTGCTACATAAAAAACGCTTGTTTTTGTATATCACGCGAAAGCGGGTTGAATGGTTTTTTTGTCTCGTTTTCAAATGGAAAATTAAGGGTTAACTTTCACGTCGCTTTATTTTCTGCTCAAGTGCTTCAGTTAAGGGCATGGCGTGTTAATTAGGTGCTTGATTTAAGGGACGCTTGAACGTAATTATCATTCATAAAACCGTTCCATAGTAAAAAAAATAATAGCATTTAAATGGGTAGGTTTTTTATTCACAACACTAATCTTCCTCAATCAGACCATCAAAGTGTAGAAGGAGCAAATAAGTTAAGGACGCTGTTACAAATGGGTAGTCAAATCATTACTTTTTTACACAAAAGCATGTTTATTAAATAAAATGCTTTACATTCTTAAAACGTTTTTTGCCCAAATTGTTGATAGATGTGCATGGTACGATACTAACTATAAATATAATTTTAAATAGGTATATTTTATCAATAAATGTACCGAAGTAAAAATTTTCAGTCCGGTACATTTATTGAAAAACTGTACCTGTCTAAAATTATATTTGTAGTTCAGAATCGTACCATGCACATCTGTCAACAATTTAGCCAAAAAACATTTTAAGAATGTAAAGCATTTTATTTAATAAACATGCTTTTGTGTAAAAAAGTATGTTTATTAAATAAAATGCTTTACATTATTAAAATATTTTTTTGCCCAAATTGGTGATAATTTGCATAGTAGTAATAATAATAATAATATATAGTACGATTCTGAACTACAAATATATATATATTTTTTATTTTTTATATATATCGTACCATGCACATAACAACAATTCGGGCAAAAAACATTTTAATAATGTAAAGCATTTTATTTAATAAACATACTTTTTTGTAAAAAAGTAATGATTTGACTACCCATTTGTAACAGCGTCCTTAAACCTCACATCCGCTCTTGTGTTTGCAAAAACCTTAACTTAGCCAACTTTCCCGCCAAATGAGATATGTGTTCAGTGATTCAAATAAATGTACGTCTCTTATCAACATTCGCACGGAAAGCAAAGCTGAATCAACTTAGCAACGGGTTTTTATCCAAGTTTGGTGATCGATGTTTAATGCTATCTTGGTATTTGCAAAAAATGCTGTTTGCCCTCTTGATAGAGTGCTGTTATTTATTTTACTCTGTGACGGAATTCGTGTCGCTGTGTTTTTATTTAAGGTCAACCTTCTGGTCTGCTTTTAAGTTATGTTCAGAACATTCGAAATAAATGTTTGGAAAAACAATTTGTATGTTGGTACTTTCGCACATTTTTCTGCGCTGAGAATGTTCAATGATTTACATAAAAGTATTTTGTGGAGTAATATTTATCTGTTTATTAAACCCATATATAATAATCTTCTTCATCATTATCATTCTCCTGCCCTTATCCCAATTTATTTGGGGTCGGCGCAACATGTCCCTTCTTCCATACTTCTCGGTAGTCACCGCCTTTCTAGCCATATCTTCGTCCACACAGTCCATCCATTGTTTCTTTGGTCTTCCCCTACTCTTATAGCCATCGACGTTTATACTCAAAACTTTCCTCAGGATATTTTTCTCATACCTCCGCATCACATACCATACCATGACAACCGATTTCTGAACAACTTTTCAATTACCGGTGCCACTTTCAAACTTCCTCTATCCATTCGCGTAACACCGCACATCACTCTTATCATTCTCATATCAGCTGCATGCAATTGCCTTAACCCTAATAATCTTCTACAGTAGGTAATAATAATAAATAACAATGCTAATATAATTAAATTACATACTTTTGTAATATCAGCAAAACACAATTTCAATTTAATTTGTGTAATGTTTTGCAACATATTGCGCAGTCATCACAATAATTAACAAACAAACGTTGTTTATCACATTTAATTAAAATGAACGAGTTGACAAACATAAATATCCGTGATGTCAATGTGACCGAGTTCATTTAGACAGAAATTCACATTTAAAACCTTATTACTACGTTTGCAACCGAGAGAGATCTATTCAAAATCTCATTCCCCTGCTATGTCTCTCAAATTACAGGGGAATGGCACCATCGCTTTGTAAATTATCCTTTCAGCAAATGAATTATTTAGTCAAATAAATTGGTGTTTCTAATAATGCTGAAGCATCTCTATTCTGCTTTATGAAGTGAAAATCTGAGAGATTGGAAAATTTTGTAGGAGTGTCATTTCCTCTGGTCCGCTTTTTTTTCAATTTAATTTTATTTGCGAAGAGAACATTCGGACAACGCTTCAAGGGAATCTCTTGAATCTGCTTCTAATACAAGAACTCACAAAGTTATCACTGCAGACAACGAATGTTAAAACAGTCCTTTCTATCCTAACCCGACTTGCAGGGAAGGGTTATGTTTTAAAATTAATTTCCGCTTCAAAACAGAATTTGTTTAACCGGACTATTAATGAAACAGAAACCATCAGAAACCAAAAAAAACTCACTTCCCGCTTTTAGACATCTAGTTTGCACAGTACCGTTACACAAGTGCAGAGCATCCAAAAGTTAATTTTGTCGAAATGAAACTGCGACTATACAAAGGCTGGCTCGTGTAATTTTTCTTTCATTACATGTCAAAACGGGACTCCCTCTATCTCTCAGTCCTCTGACGAAGTAATATTTCACGAAGCACTCTCCCTTTTCAACGCTTTTGTGCTCAGCGACAGTATTATAAATAAGGTTTAATTTTAAGAAAACTTTTTCTTTTAATTTAGAACAATACCCTTAAGTGATGAATACTTTTTTAAGTCCTGACTGCCAGTTTCAGATTAATTCTCTCTTGGTATTTTTAGTGTCACACGCTCATTTTCGCTTCGTGTGAATACTAAACCTCTTTAACCGACTTCTTCGAATCTAGGAATAGAACAATGCAGGTCTAAGCATTAATAATTTATATTTTAGCTCTAATAAATTTATTAGCAATGCACGCGTTGAATTAATGATCGTTTAAGCACTTCATAACTTAGAGTACTGCTATATAGGACGGCATTGAGTGATGTTATTACTCTTACAAACCGAATCAACTGAAGTTCAGACCAAAGAATGAATGAAAGTGAACTGAAGTTGTTTCTGGAAACAAAAGCGGTCAAGAGTACACGAGTCAAACGTTTCAATTTAGCGCCGTCCACGCTTCGCTCACCGTATTGTTTTTCAAAAATTTAATTTCCGAACACAGCTCGGATTAGGTCGGCGTCGTGTTCCATACATGTTACGCGAGCTTCGATTGGCTGGCAGCCAGGCGATCTGTCACCCCGATCCCTGTACGTAATGTTGTTGCTATACGTTTTGCTAAATGACATGACGTAACGATTAGGATCTCATCACGACGTTTAATTAATTCTTTATTATTTGATCATTGACGGTAGCGTCTTGTGTGGGCAGGATACTTAGACAGGGTAAATACTATTGCGTTATTAACATGTTTAAATTGCATACGTATGTAAATTGTGATGAGAATCATTCGTTCGTTCATTTCGAATGAATTTTACTTTGTGTTCAAGCTTTATCTCCTAAACGTTGATTTTTATTGCAATAACCTTTACTTGTCGCGTCAGTTTATTTTTTTTAACCGATCACGCTGTATATTTATTGAGAACAGCACAAATATAAACGCAATTTTATGAACTAAGTCAACTTTTTGCCTCAGCCGTTTATATTGCAGGATGTGGAATCGATTTCCACGTCAGTAGATATTTATCTTTTTATTTATGCAATATGGAGAATTATTGTCAAAGCACACTATAATTATTTCCATATATATCTGATTGACAATAAAGTGTGCGGTACTAAAGGTCAGTTGCTGTTAGATGTTCATACTGACAACGATACTGTTTTACTATTCGTTTATGGATGTGTGAACGATGGACGATCGCGATATTTGAATGAAAATTCCCGAATGGCACAAGATGAACTTATCTAAGATTAAAATCTTATATTCAATACTGTTGATAATAATAGGTAATGCCTAAGACGGTGGTAGATAGAGGTAAGTGGAACAAGAGATGGGAGGACTTTGCCTTGATTTGGGACACTAGAGGCCAGAGGCTAATCATTCCATAAATAAAAGAAACAAAGGAGGTATCGGAGGAAACTATAGGTTGCAGGTCATCAGCTGCTTTCTAGCAGAGACACTGAAACCCCTTTCATAATGCACTGATTATCGACATGTATTGATTATAATGGGTAGACGTTCAAATTGTCCTAGGACCGAAAGTATCCACGACAATTTCCAATAAATTCAGTTAGTTTCTCAAGTATTTACCTGTGTCTACATCTTATCATCCTGCAACTTACTGACTACACTAAGACTAAGGGAAACTAGTTATTGTTGTATACGTAGGCGATGGCAGCCAGCTTTCTCTAGTTATGCGCTGTTGCCCAACGTAACCTGATGTATTGTATAAAATTGTTCACTTTTCTCGACTCAAACGGTAATGGAACATCATTATGGAGAAATGTTGTTTCGAAATTCGAATCAAGAACAAGAGTAAACAGTCTTTTTAAGTCACTTATGTTTTCAATTCAAAGAAGACTGGCTGAAAATCAATTCCTTTTTTTAACTGTGTTGGCTTGGATACACAGTTTAAAAAAAAAAATTGATTTTAAACAAAAGAAGCTCAAGGCACGCTAACCATGATCTAATTCTGACATCATTGAGCCTAGTTTTTGATGAAAACTAATAAAATTTCTCATTGATCCACTTTTCAAAGCCACAAGGACACGCGAACCCGATTATTTTATACCATCGTCCTACATAATGTTCCATATTCTGTGCTAGTTTTGAAATAAATCGGTCGTTACGGCAATTAATTAAACCACGATACGTTAGCGGTGGGTCTAGCCGCAAAATGTTGCCATGAGCAAATAAGTTTCGTATATAATGTTACAACTAAACGGTTTTACTGCTTCCTGATTACGATAAGTTATGTTTTAAATAGATTGAACACATTTACTTAATCGGTATTCATTAGTTGACATAAGTGCTTAATAGGAAAAGTTAGATACGGCCAGGGAGATTGTTAATTTGTCAAGCAGTCTTCTCAGAATGCTATTTAATAACTCAGCCTTACTTATCTTTTATCAAAAAGCGATCTTCCGCTGTCCGGTTAATTGCCAATAATAATAATAATAATAATAATAAAGTTTATTTAACCAAAAATAGTTACAGAAATGTACACAAGTAGATATAACTAGTGGGTAGACGTATGCTAGGCATTACAGTGTGTTGCAAAAATTTCTGAACATAATTATAGTAACCCTGCCTCTTAAACTAGGCTAACCTGTATTTTAAGAGACAGTGACTGGCTTATAAATTCACCATTTTTAAACAACAGTGGACGGTGTCGATCTACCACTTAAACTTGACAGCAGTAATAGTTGTGCGTGTACGAGTAAAATGTGGAGGGGATGTGTAGTGGTGTGATGTGGTATGTGCTTGTTGTGGGTATGTGTGTGTGTGAATATAGGGCTGAGTGTGTGTGGATGAATGTGTGAGTATGTTTGTAAGTGTGCGTCATTTTAGTGTTTAGGCGATGTAAGTAAGTAAAGACTCCGTGTATGTGTAGTCTTTCTGTAGTAGCCACTCTGTTACTGTATGTTTTAATGTGTGTGAATTTAAATCTATAATTTTTAGATGTTTGTGAACTTTTTTGTAAATGTGCCCACTTAGGGTATAAAACTGGCGTTTAGCGAAAGATGTTCTGTGCTGAGTACCCGGGATAACACATGTTCGCTTGTTTGGGTCGGACTTAGGAAGGCTGGTGTGTTTTCTAAGAATCGATTTAAGCACAAAGAGTTGACGAACCGAAAGGACTTTGCAATCAGAGTAGAGTTTAGTAGTTGGGTATCTATAGGGCTTTTTCGTCATGACTTTTAGAATCGCTCTCTGTGCTCTCTCAACTCTCAGAAGTCAATGGTCAAACACTGGTGCCGATTCTGTTGTACACCGAACTAAACTAACTAAACTATCACTAAAATTCCTTACTTTTTGCTATGAGAATCTTAGAGCTATTCTGCAAAACAAAACCTCTAAATTGAATAACAATTTTGACACAACTAAAATCGAGTTTGACAATCGTGACTCCACGTGGTATAGTATCTGTAGTATATTTGACCCGGGGGCTTTAATTGGAACTAACGAAATCACTATGAAATGACAAGGCTTGTCATATTTTGTTCACCGACATCGCCGTCGTTACCGGGTCAAATATCTTTTAGAGCTGGAAGGGTTCAGGGAGGGGTGCAGCTTCAACGTGTTTTATATGGAATGTAGGTATCTTTTTTTTTTTGGTAGGTACCTTTTTTTTTGGTACCTACATGTTGAGTCATAGGGGTTTATGGCTTTTATAAAGGGGGGCCAAATTTTCATTATTTTTGCGATAAGACTCACCGTTTTCGAGATATTTGCAAAAGAAAAGAAAAAAATACACTACTGTTTTTGCATCCAAAGTCAAGGTCTCGGTGTGAATTTTAGTTCATGTCAACTAATTTTATTCTACACCTTTTTAATCGCGATTAAACATAGTCTGATTTAGTTTGACAATTAAAATTTTAGGTAAAAACAGTCAAATTCAGAATAGCAAAATTTCCATTTTCACTAAACTAATAACTCCGTACAATCTTAGTCCTGTCAAACTAAAATATAGTTAAGTTGTGTCACTTTAGTCAATTTCAGAATGGGAAATCGTCGTTTGACAGGAATAAACTAAATTTTAGTGATTTTTAGTCTAGTTTAGAGGCATTTGTGACAAGAGAATCGGCACCACTGTCTAATAATGTGACTTGGTTGCACATTGTACATTATAAGTACATAAGCAAAACATACTAAGCTCAGACTCGTTGGTGTAGTGGTAGCAAGCGCTACTGCTGAGCATGAGGTCCTGGGTTCGATTCCCGAGTCGTGTAAAATGTTAATGTTATTGGGTTTTTCTATCTGTAATTTCTCAGTAGCAGCCCGGAGTCTGGATTAGTGCCCGGTTGATGGCTACAGGCACGCCCCCTGTTGCATGGGTCTTAAACATAACTGGCGAAATGTGGGTGTACTATAAGTATACCACTGCCCAACTCTTCGAAGAAACAAGGCGTGATGTTATGTTATGTTTATTGAGAGACCCGTAGCACAGGTTATACTTAGTATGGGCTCCCGTCTTCCATATTCAAATTTTGTAATTTTATACTGTGTCCATTTTAATATTTGTGGGAGAAAATAAATACATTTTTTTTTTTTTTTTTTTTTTTTATTATTGAGCTCAGGTTAATCTTAGATTTCACAAATCCGACATCACAAAAGCATCGGATTTCTTGTTTTCTGCCTAGCCTTTTCCCAACTGTGTTGGGGTCGGCAGTCTAACCGGATGCAGCTGAATACCAGTATTTTACATAGAGCGACTGCCTATCTAACCTCCAGAACCCAGTAACTGGGTAATACGATACCCCTCGGGAAAACTGGTTGTCAGACTTTCGGGCTTCTGACGACCCGTAACGACTGTCAAAGATCCACGAATGACAGCCGGGACCAACGGCTTAACGTGCTTTCCGAGGCACGGAGGAGTCTCGGTATGTAAAGATGGTCACCCATCCACGGACCAACCCCGGCAAGCGTAGCTTAAACTGATGGATCGACCCGAGCGGCTGTTATTACTTAGCCACGAGCTCCTCGATCCTCCATCGATTACACATTATAGGTTAGTTGCAAATTATAATTACAAATTCCTATCAGTAACCTTATTACGAAACTATTACTAGCTATCAGTATGCACTCTCTGGTCTAATTAGAACTTATAAATCATATCGGGTATCTGACCTCCGCTGACCCCTGACGCCTCCGCGGTCTGAAACTGACTTTGTAAACGGTTCCGTCTTTCTATTTCTGTTAATGTCAATTTGTTACAATGGGCTTTTGAAATTGATTGGGTTTTGTAATTTCTAATTGTTTGCAAATCAATTGTTTCCTGAAAAGAAAACTTTTTTACAAAAAAATACAACCGACTTCCAAACACAACACTACAAAGTGAAAAATAACTTTAATTTCGGAAGTCGGTGTCTAGTTAAATGTATTTTCGTTTTTTGCCACCGACTTCCGAAATTAAAGTTATTTTTCACTTTGTAGTGTTGTTTTTGGAAGTCGGTTGTATTTTTTTGTAAAAAAGTTTTTATTATTCACTTTTTAGTTGTGTACCTACCCCACACAAATTCTAATACCACTATCTGCAAAACAAACTAGAACGTCGTCCATATAAAAGTGGGGGAAACATACGTATTATTGAAGCTAACTCAAAAACTACCGAAGCAAAGTTAATCAATTTTATATGGGACCAACTGTGATGATATACCCTCTCGAATATAACAAAAAAAAATCAAAATCGGTTCAGCCATCTTCGAGTAATCGGGGAACATACATAAAAAAAATTAAAGGTTCCGACGAATCGAGAACCTCCTCCTTTTTGAAGTCAGTTAAAAATAGACAAGGATAGGTTTGAAAAAGTTTTGTTTGAACTGGAAGTGGAATAAATGTTGTTCACGAAAACGGCTCTAAAGATTTCGATGAAAGTTGCAATATACTTAGGGGGCGAAAAATCGGTCTAGCCAGGTCTCATATCTAGAAAAAAAAAATCTCTATTTTCACACGAGCAGAGTTCAGTCGCAGTCGGTAAGTAATGATATCCCTCAGAAAAATATTCATAAAAAAGCTACGATAATTAATATTATGAAAGGCAATAATCAATCTATTAGATTTTATGTTACTGTACCGTTGCTGTTTTAATTACTAATGTGCGAACTACGTGGGTGTCTTACAGACTTTAATAATTAATTATTATTATATTATTATCAGTTGTTGTAAGCAATACGGTATCCACATAACTATCTGACATTTCTACGCCCATTGCCGTTACAAATGTGCCGACGTCAAACATTCATATTACAAATTGGTGTCGTGAACCGCAATTAAATAACAGAATTTATTTATTAATAAATTATGAATAATGCCTCCGCACGGTAGTCACTTCCATTTTATTCCTCGTTAATATGTAAAATTAACAAAAAGGACTAATAAAATGTCGGATTATTTCAAAATAGTGATGCTCTTGTCACTTTTACGATTGAATGTGACGTTTAATTTAATTTTCTAAATTATAAACGGTTTTTTTGTAAAATATAATCTAAACTACCTATTATATTAGAAGAAAGAAGAGTTAGAAGAAAGAAGTGAAGAAAGTTATGTATTATATATTACAAACGCACGTTGTACCTATGGCAACACTTATAAATTATTATAATATTCAAGGAGCTCGTGGCTAAGAAATAACAGCCGCACGTTAAGCTACACTTGCCGGGGTTGGTCCGTGGATGGGTGACCATCATTACATGCCCCCCTCCGTGCCTCAGAAAGCACGTTAAGCCGTTGGTCCCGGCTGTCATTCGTGGATCTTTGACAGTCGTTACGGGTCGTCAGAATCCCGAAAGTCTGACAATCAGTCTTACCAAGGGGTATCGTATTATCCAGTTAATGGGTTGTGGAGGTCAGATAGGCAGTCGCTCCATGTAAAATAATGGTATTCAGCTGCATCCGGTTAGACTGGAAGCCGACCCCAACATAGTTGGCAACATAGTTGGGAAAAGGCTAGGCAGATTGATTCAATGTCGTGAACTCGTGACTTATTTATTGAAATAAGACCTCAAATGCAATGGATGAGCACGTAGCATCAATAAGTTTAAACGCACCGATAGAAAAAAATAGGGACCTCCTTTTGATCTGATTTCCTCTTTACCGTGACTAATGTTTGGTCATTCTAAGAAGTCCAATTTGACATGAGGGTGTCCCTCTTTGTCCCGCTATGTTTGTCTCTCTTTGGCATATGAAACGATATGGGCTGTCAAAAGGGACCTATTATTTTGTAGCGAGTTTAATAAACTTGTCACCTGGCGTGTGGCGTTTATGAATCACCTCTAACAGTAGGAGAAAGTAGGGTGACATTAAATGTCAGTTACTCTAAAATAGGAATAAAAACAAACTCCTGTATGGTTACAATATATCTTTTCAGCCATAAAAATCGTAAAAGGAAGCGCGAATAAATCAAACGGTCCACGAATTCATAAATTTTTATGTCTCTATCAGCCCATATGGGGAAAATAGCCATTTTTACATTTTTATTTTTTCGTCGCTACGACAAACGATATCTGTCGCCAATCAGAGCAGAATCAATTTAATAGTTCCAAGTTTAATTTATGATGTCGTTAATTTTAAATTAGGCATAACAAGACATAAAAAATAAAATTTTCAATGAAGAAAATATTGCCTACATTAATATGAAATGATAATTCTATTTATGTGATCTAAGAATAATGGAATTGAAATAAGAATAGAATATTTAAAAAATACAATTGAAAAAACGTGTGGTTTTTTTTATGTAAGTAACGTGATAAATTACTTAAGAACCATTACTACTATAATTAAAACAGTTAGGATAATGAATATAAGTTATTTATATCACCCATTTAGTTGACTCCTAAACGTTGTAACAATTAATTCTTAATTTGGAACTCTAGATTCGGCCATAAATTATTCTGTTTTCAATAAAGATGCTCTCGTTTCGAAAATAACCGTTATTTCGGTAATTAGCGCTCTGCCTAATGAGTTACCGGTATTAAGGTAAAATAATAATACGTTGGAAATTAAGCCTTACAAATCTTCTTACTCACATTTTCATAACCAGACAGTTTTTTTGTCCGTTCTCTGTAAAAATGTCTGAAAAGAAATTAAGAAATTGAAATGAAGCTCAAAATTACTATCTGTAATTAACTGCTGCTACATTTTAATTAATTAAATGAACATTAGTTATTAAAATAATTAGTTTGTGTAGACTTCATTATAAACTTCTTGTTTTGAGTTTATAAGCTCCCATTCTCGTTGGATTAACGGCTGAATCATAAAATATAATTAGCGTTATACTTCTTAATTAGTTTTGTAAAGCAAACAAATTTATTTTAACTGAACAATCGGGGTTACCGTGCCAACTTGTGTTAGTTTTTATGATAGGTATCTTATTCACGTCTCTATGATGTGTACAGTCACGAGGATAAAATTCAAACGCGATTTTCTCGTGAAATAACGATGGTGACTTTGAGAAAAGACCTATTTCATAATATACGACACGGTTGGCGCAGTGGTTGAGCGATTGACTGCTGCGCAGCATGTCGCGGGTTCGATTCCCGCACGGAACAAATATTTGTACGACCTACAAGTATTTGTTCCGAGTCTGGGTGTTTTTCTATCTATAATATGTATGTATTTACAAAAAAAAAAAAAAAAAAAATATATTTAAGTAGTTTATCAGCCATCTCGTTACCATAACACAAGCATTAGGTTGCTTAGCTTGGGGCTAGATGGCGTTGTGTGATATGTCCAAAAAAAAAAAAAAAAAAAAAAAAAAAAAAAAAAAAAAAAAAAAAAAAAAAAAAAAAATATTATGGTTTCGAAAAGACATAAAATGACTATCAATACTTTAGGAGCAAATCGCTTTTGAATTTCGCTTAATTGTAAGGTATTTACTGCTATCAAAGTCAGTGTACGTGGAGGAGCTCGTGGCTAAGTAATAACAGCCGCACGGGTCGATCCAACAGGTTAAGCTACGCTTGCCGGGGTCGGTCCGTGGATGGGTGACCATCTTTACATACCGAGACTCCTCCGTGCCTCGGAAAGCACGTTAAGCCGTTGGTTCCGGCTGTCATTCGTGGATCTTTGACAGTCGTTACCGGTCGTCAGAAGCCCGAAAGTCTGACAACCAGTCTTACTAAGGGGTATCGTATTACCCAGTTAATGGGTTGTGGAGGTCAGATAGGCAGTCGCTCCATGTAAAATACTGATGGTATTCAGCTGCATCCGGTTAGACTGAAAGCCGACCCCAACATAGTTGGGAAAAGGCTAGGCAGATTGATTGCACGTGGGTTATATTCAAATTGCAAGCTCTTTTGCCCGGTAAAAAGTCTGAAGTTCTTCCACCACGACAAAATATGTATCAGTCAGGCAGAGTATCTATTGAAGTAGTGACCACGAAGATTCCGATTTCACCTGAGGTGTTTGGAATTTTTATCACTTAGCAACAAAGTGATCTAAAACCACCATCAGCGAGCACTAAACAGCGATTCCACTCCTACAAACCTTTGAAAATCACAATCGTGACCGAATACTAAAATTTAATAAATCATGCTTTCCTATTCCATATTTTAATAATCCAAGGTACAAGTTTCCTCACATAAAATCGTATGATGTCGGAGGCACGGCGCGACCTCTGCTATGGTGAATTACCATGGGGTCCCATACTGGCGTGCTAATGCCGTAATTTATATCCCATTGTCTAGCACCATGTGACAGAGGACGTGACGAGAACACCTAAACTCCGCACGGTTTTAAACATTTTGTATGGGGAGTTTTAAAAGTTTTGTAAATGTATTGGCTTCGCTGTTTGTGGTTGCATGTGAAAGAAAGAAAGGAAATACGTTTATATGCGGTAAACATGCCGCAAAGAAATAACACGTGGACTAAAATCGAGTAACAGGTGGATGTTGTGATGGTGTTTCTAGTTTGCAGGGGGACGTATTTTTTTACAAATTGTTTTGATACAAATTGGGCGAGCTCGTAAATGCTTTGCTCAATTTGATACCCGGCTATTTTAAGCTCTTTAACAGCCTCTACCTCAAATGGCTTAGCATGATCCTCCAATATGTCGAAAATACTGCAGCATTAATTTTGAAATAAATATATGGTAAAGTTGAGGATTAATGTCAAGTACTATGTTTGACGAAAACACGATTCCATAATATTTTCTCGATAGAAAAAAATTCCAAAGTTACCAACAATAAACCGCTGGCATTCAAAAAATACTTCCAATTAGATCATGAAACTTTGTATACTAACTGAACTAACTATAAATCAGGTCTTATGTTTTTTTTTTTTTTTTTTAAATTACCAACATCTACACCGCAATTACCTGAACTATCGCTGCCCAGCACCGCACTCAGTCTCGCTCTCACTCAGTCCGCGAGATAAAAAGCTGAGGTGGTATGGGCTCTTAAGGGAGCTGCCCTAAAGCCAGCGAAATTCCCGCGGCAGCCCGCAAAAAAAAAAGTTGTGTTGAGATTGTAATGATTATAATTCTGTAAATACATTCTTGTTACGGTCGCGAATAATATTTTGATCAACTTACAACCTAAATGACCTGACAAATGACTTAAAACGTAAGAAAATTTGAATTTCGCGGACTATCCAAGCGCTTTCGCCATAGGTATTCTTTACTGTGTAGGTAAGTATATAGGTAGCCGATCAAACGCCATATTGAAATTCTACATTATTGTTCACTGCGTTTGTGTTCCATAAACTTTATTTTAATTGTTATTAATAGCATGACTCATTATGTAGATAGGTCTAATTTCTTTCTGTTTAATTTCAATAAAAAGAACTTAATAATACAGATATATTACAATAAATTACATCCAGTTTAATAAAGCAAAGGAAATCATAAAAATATAATGACGATATCACAATGTCATGATTACTTATTTAGTTCATTAGTTGTCCATAAATATCGAAACATAAACTTAAGGACGCTGTTACAAATGGGTAGTCAAATCATTACTTTTTTTACAAAAAAGTATGTTTATTAAATAAAATGCTATGTATTCTTAAAATGTTATTTTGACCAAATTGTTGATAGATGTGCAAGGTATGATTCTGAACTGTAAATATAATTTTAGATAGGTACATTTTCTGAATAAATGTACCGAAGTAAAAATTTTCACTTCGGTACATTTATTGAGAAATTGTTTAATAAAAAAAATATATTTATAGTTCAGAATCGTACTTTGCACATTTATCAACAATTCGGCCAAAAAATATTTTAAGAATCCGAAGCATTTTATTTAACAAACATACTTTTTTGTTAAAAAAGTAATGATTTGACTACCCATTTGTAACAGCGTCCTTAAGTAACTGTTCTTTTTTTAAATAAACCATAGAGTAAAGACTAGACCAAAGTCAACGCTAAAGGCGGGATCAAAATCTCAACCGTTATTCTAAAATTTAGTGTTGTAATAATTAGGCGTTATAGCGTTAACGAGTGTTGCGCTATTAACTATTTATTAACTTAGTCACAACAGTTTTAACGATTAAGGGAAGTCATTTTAAAAGGCACGACAAGAAAGTTTTTATGACAACACTATTTATTTGACAAGTTTTTCCGCTTCTTTTGGACTTTGTTTTCGGTAATACGATGACATTTTAAGTGTACATTTACAAGCTGACGTAATTATGAATCATTTGGAGAACTACCTAAAAGGTGCTTTGATCTTTAGATAATAAAAATTCCAAGAATTATAGCCGACGACATCAAAAGTTTGTGCTACCGATTTAATCATAGAGGAATTAAATAACCTCTAAAAAATGCTTGATCAACGAATAACACGTGTAACTTCACAATTAACTCTCAAATCATCAGGTAGTCGCTAAGGACACAAACACGTTCTTCCCTTGGCTAAATCAAAACAGATAATTTTCATTTTTCATTTCCGGCTCCTAAAGACCGTCGTTGTATGTATATGGAGTTTTTATCTTGAACATGTTGGAAGCCGAAAGCCGAGGCCGAAAGCCGAAAAGGAAATGCTACTCACGATGTCAATACGTCACGGTTCCCGTTTTTATGTATATTCATAAGTTGATACTTCGTCTGCGGTAGGTAGGTTCCTATGATTGAGTTGGAATGAAAGGGATTTGCCTTTGGTACACCACTTACGTGATGAAATCAAAGAGTAATGTGTTTGTATTGCACTATTCAGCATTGTTCTGAACAATGCTGTTTTTATTTGATGTTTCCTACACTCTACAAGTCTACAGTGTCAATCAGGATGTTATGGAGGTAAATAAGTATCCATTACGATAAAAGATAATCATAGTTTATTTCTAAAAATTGGTTACTTTAAAGAAAATAATATCTAAATAAACAGAAAAATATATTTTACTGGGCACAAAATAATGAAATGATTTTATAACGCCGAAAATAAATAAAGCTTAAAAGTGATTTGTACGAAGCGATTGCGTTTCGAAACTAAAATGAAATCCAAACAAAATATTATTAGACGCAATAATATCACTAATGCTTCCTTATTTTCATAGCCTCTTCAAATATTATTGCTTGAATAATCAAACTGTCACAATAAAGTCTATTTATAAAAGTTTTAAGTCATTTAAAGTCTCGGCACATCACCGATGGAGGCGCTCCGTCATAAAATTCATGTTAGCATTATTCATAAATAAATATGACGTTATTTTCATATATATTGGGTTTATTTTTGCTCGTTTTTCTTAGAATTTTGAACCAAAATAATATACTGGAAATTATTCGGCCTTTTTTGCACATCACTACGTGTGAGCCATATTTACATAATTAATTTAATTAAATCGATAAATTCACTTGATGACGTGTAATTTAGCTGCCGTAAAACTTAATGATGACCATTAAACCAACATTTATTTTTCAATAGGAATACTGCAATAAGATTTTTTAAATATGAACATTCATATTTAATTTCAAAGTCCACTAAAAGTTGTCAAGTATCCATTCCACCATTTCAAAATTTCATTTTGTAAATCTGAAATACCTATTCAATTTTTTTTTAAAACATGGCGTGTATGACAATATGGTTAATGATTATTAATATTCGTCGAGTGGTCGCATTCGGGGATCGTGCCGTACGTTGGCATAAAGCTCACGACTAAATAAACACGATGACTTGAACGCCTTTTGTATGATAATGCAAACGATCTTTTGATATTTTAAAATACTTATTTCGGGTTTTATTATTACTGAGGTTCATTTTGAAGGAGCGGAAAAGACAATTTATTTTTATAAAGGTACCTAAGCAAATATTTTATTTATCAGACGGTTTGATTACAGATAGTCCTTTTTGAATTCAGTAGGTAGGATATTAGTATTAAAATGTTTCAAAGGTTTTCCTACAACAATAAGCCACTTAGTTTTCCCGCGTCACTGGAAGATGCTAACAAATATTATTATACCCAAAGTCTTAGTGATGATAGTGATTCTTGCAAACTTTTAGTTTGACCATTCCATAATTTCCATAAGTCTTTCACTTGAGCATGAACTCAAATGCCTGGATGTTCTGAATTCAAATAAAGCTGCAGTACACGCGTTGCAAATGACAAACGTACAATCTTCGAACAGTCTATTTAATTTTAAATAAAGAACACGTGAGTTGCCAATAATAAAGAAAATTTATGACAGTGCCAGTATTGCCACAAGCAAAATATTGAATTACCGCAAGGGTAAAATGCCTGTGACTCTTTTCCACGACATAAAAGTCTAATCGATGCATTATTAAGACCTCGGGTAAACACTGGTCGTTTGCGGCCACTTGTGCGGTCGAAATTTGGCCAAACGACGCATAAATATCGAATTTGCAAGCAGGCGAAGTAAAATATGCTGCAGACGTTTACTGCAGCCTAAATTTTGTACTTAGTACAACCGTACGCGGTACGATATTACAAATTGCTACTTTTGCAAACGTAAACTTAACATAAACTTCATTTTTACTGAAATACCTAACCTACGTTAATATTTATCCTGCTACCAACTTCTGATTTGGCATAATTCGACATTTAAAGCTCATCGCAAATAATTTTGCAAGTCCTAAAATTGGTCCGGGGCTCTTCCGAATCACAGTTTGTTGCTCCTAATTTTTTCTTTGTCACCGAGCCACTCCTCAAAACTGTATTTTTGCAACACGTTTGCATTTTATGGAGAAACAAGTAACGCATTATGCGCGATGAATATTATCATGCATATTGCGCACGCCGAGTGAGCACAGAGCACGTCTAAATTTCGGCGCGGCGCATAAATCCGAGACGCCCACCACACTACGGGTTGATAGGGCTGCTGACAGAATGATGCAATCATAATGCAAAAATATGGAAGGTAAATAACCACAGAAAGGCAATGGAATGAGAAGCTGAAAATAATGGGATAAGCAGAGACAAAAATAACTGCGACAAGGCAATGGCGGAACGGAAGAAAATGCAGAAGAAACTATATTGGAAATAGCTTCATCTGCTTTTTCTTGTCTTTCGTCCGTCTTATCAGCAGATTTATTTTTATGCGTCGTAAATCTTCTCTCCTGCTCTTGCTTCTAAAATTACTCGATCTCAATCGACTATGTCAAACACTTCCGTTGGCAGTCAACAAAAACCGACATGAAATTCATTTAACTTAGAGACCATAACAATTACATTGCAAAAACTCAAGAAGAACCACGGTATAATACAGAACCTGACTGGAAGTTCCAAGAAAACTTATAAAAAGTATAAAAACCAACTTTAATAAAACACGCAAGCATCCCTGCTGCATCTCGCCGAATAGGGCTGTGCCAACTCGTTTATTTACGACGAGCCGATTACAAATTCTGCGTGTGGGTCGACGCGTGTGCTGCATCCCTGTTGCACAATGATGCATAAAAGAATACGTGATGCTTTTGAGATGAGCCGATTTGTCGTCGTTTGCAGACGGTGTTGACGACACTGTTAGTTGTTAGGATGTGTGTATAGTGGGCAGTTCTGCGAAATTGGTTGTATTTAAACTGTGTTGGCGTTTTGGATTAGCCTGCTCTAATAAGTTGATGGCTAATTGTTTCAAGGTTTTCCTATTAAATTGTTTGGTACTGTATAGTTTAAGTTAACAGCCAAAGGAACTCAGATCGATAACTTGTGACATAACCTTCAATGTCATAGAACTGGCAAAATGTGTACGTGTATAGTCACATTTTTGCACATAACCTACAATTCTTCAGACTCTCAGACAAACTCGTATTTCATATTCTATTCCATCCCTATCATTTGCTTCCTCTGACTTTCCCTCATACGATCTCACAAACACTCGAAACTCGCCCAAATTACATACAATCAGCATTCCCTCGAAATAACCCTTTCAATATCGAAAAAATAATACGAAAAGTTACAAGAAGTTCGGAGCCCCGGGGCCTCAGATGACAGCATGATATATTCCACGACATGATTTGTTACACATTGTAACATGTTACGTTTTGATTTGTTACACATGTAACAAGCTGGATATTTTTAACGCGTATGCGAAACGAGATGTATGTTGCGTAATATTAGAGTTTCAAAGATCCCCTTGATTTGCTAAAGATATATTGCGAGGCGCGTAGCTGTCATTAATTGATGGGTTTTCATAATAAATGGATATACAACGGCTTAAATATGCAATGAAGACTGCTAGCAATTTTGTTAAACGGATACCGCGGACACGTAGAGAAAAAAAACCTCCGTAATTTTGAGGTTAAGTAAAATGAATTAACTGTACTTTTAACGCGTAATCAAGCCTTTTTAATGGTAAAATGTCACGAACTGGCACTGCATACGTTAAGACTTGAGATCATTTCGCCCTAAATATTAAAAATTTACGGAATGATTTTTCAAGAAAGTGGTGACATATCACCCAAATCAATTACAACCTCAATTATGATTTCTGCCAATGTAAGATTATTTAAAAAAAGGAAAATTACAAACAGTACGACTAAAAATTTACTTTCTTTCACGTCTCAAATCGATTTTTACTTCAGCGAAAGTGTCCTATTGACATTTTGGGAGAGTGATGAATGAATGAGTCCCGCACTAACAAGCGAGCTCTTTGACGAAATATCGACAACTTAATCAAATTACGCACGAATTATCACAAGACTAAGTATGGAAGCACGACACACAACATTAATGCATGACAACCCTAACTTAGGGTTGCCGCACTTCTAAGTTATAGAAGGTTTTTGGTTTGGAAGTTATTTTGAATTTGGAGAAGTGGTTTATTTTTAAACTGTGCCCGGTACGCGTCAGAGAATACGTTTGACATTGACACATGGCACCATTATTTTAAATTAGGTTTTCTGAAATGGTTTTTAATTGCCATTGAATACAAAAACAAATAAAAAGTTATAAAAGTGTATTTTAAGTCCCAAATGGGGCCTAACAACTATAAAACTTTCAAGGACACTTTGGTCCTTAAACATCCCAATCGAACAATATTAATAGCAGCCCTAAAGTATCCGAAAGTCAATGGTGTGTAATGGGCACGGTCCAATCAATTAAGATACGGCCCCGTGTCCAGACAACGCCACCCGCGCCGATGTAATCGCGGCTTTACGCCTCAATTACTTGCTGCAAGTGTGTGCCCGCCTTTATATGTTATGAATTTTGCTCGACGAGTTTGCACGCGATGTCTGATTATGTTTTACTGTGTAAATGTAACCACTGGATTAAAACCTGATCGAGTTCTTGACCAGTAAATCTGGTGCGTTAAATCTCAAGTAACAACAACCAATCATAGTAGTATATGGAACTAACTACACTTATTCAGCTCAAATCAGCTTTTGTCCATAGAAAAAAAAATTGTTTTGTGTGGAATGAAGCGGAAAGCTGAACGCATCCGTTCAGCTTTCCGAGCTGAACGGATGCGTACGCATCTCCACACAAAATGTTTTTTTTCTATGGACAAAAGCCGAATTGAGCTGAATTATAGTATAGTTAAAATCTCGCTGCAGACTCGGTCATAAATCATTCGAGTGTTTCGCTCTCTTTCCCTTTTTCTTTCCTAAAAAGTTAGTACTCATTAGTTACCCTGCATACTTAATGAATGCAGTATGTTTACGTGATAACCTTAATGATTCTGTTATCGTCGATAATGGCCTTGAGCGCGCGCAACTAGCGCACATCCCTACTCCGATTATGATGTATGACCAAGTCTGCAGCGAGATTTTAACTATACTTTAGTGTAGTTAGCCTTTTGGCGCGTGGTCAAAATCGGAACTAACGCCGCCATCATGTTTTTCTATACAATTTCACAAAACATTAACACTTATGTTTACCAACAGCGCCCTCCTGTCAATGTCATTCAAGCGCCAAAAGATCTTTGAAGCACTTTACTTATGTTGACATGCGTCTGTGTGTGTTCCGTTTCGTAAGTTTGTTCATAGTTTCCCTACTGTGCATATTTATACTGTGGTTATAGCTATAAAAGTTACACATTTTGAATGAAAATGGCTTTGAACCTACATAAACTGAGCACAATTACATACAATGTGGAAATTCTAAATGAAATGGGATCGAAAAACCCTTCAACGTGACTATAACAATTATTTTTTATGATCCATTACTTGTTTGCCGACATATTGGGTATATTATAGTAACATGCGACCGATGTCAATCGAAGAAACGGTATAATTGCTAACAACAAGCAGTCGATCAATAATTATGTAACTGCAATCAGCACACTAATTGCGTATTACTATCGATCGGAATCTGAATCATTCTGAAGCAAATAGTAATTGCTTCAATGTTCGAAAAATTTGTCTTCTCAACACCGTAATTAACGCAATGAATGTTGTTGAACTGTCAAAATGAAACCGATTCCGATTAATAGTGTGTTACGCAATTAGGCTGCACTTTGACTTTTTTCAATAGCCAAAAGAAATGGCAGTACTATTCTGTGAAAACCAATATCGAGTCAACTCACTATATTCGCACTACCTATTCGCATTTTCCTCGGAGTTGCGACAATGACAACTGACAGTGCTGATGCTGAAGTGAGTTTCTTCGATGTTTGTTTTACATAAAAACCTGGCTGCTTCAAATTCAAGTTTGCTACAATTTGCTAAGAACCCTATCACAATGCCTATTGCGTTTTGACAGATTAGTTATATCGAAGCATGGCGATGCATCGCAATAATTAGCAATTTGGCAGTTATAATTACGTTTATTTTGAGTCTTGTATTTTTTTTTTTTTTGTATAACAGCATGAAATTTTAATTTCTTATGAACTAACGTTTATTCTGGTATAAATTTTACGTAATAATATTAATGTAGTAAGGAGAAATTTACTGTTCATTCTGAACGGTTTAAATAGTTTTAACGTTATGAATATGATTTTTTTATTTATTTTTGTTTTATTTTTATTCCATATATATTTTCATTTCATTACATAATTTGTTGATTTAGGTACAGTAGTCAACCCACGAGCTCGAAAAATGCAGTCGCGCAATTTATGAAAAACTTGCTTTGGAATTTTGTCTTTATATAATTATATAAGAAAAAAATACGAAAAGCGAGGTGGCTTGGCTATGGACTAAGTATACTAATAACTATTCACCACCACTCAATAAGTCAAGTTGTCGAAGTCTTTCAGTTTCTCAGAATAAGAACGCCATAGTTGGTCGATTTACGCAAAAATCACGGTCGAAATGTAATATGCCTCTTAATTTTAAATCAAAGGACAATTTCCTCTCAAATTCTTAGATCGTTGGTATTTAAGTATGTACCTATTTTTTGACAATTATTTTGGTATAATTTACTCTTAGATCATATAAAATAATTGAGAATATGTAATTTTCTACGAATAAATACCAAAGTTCCTGTCAGAAAATAGCATACATACTTATAAATATCAGCGATCTAAGAATGTGAGAGAGGAAATTGTCCTTTGATTTAAAATTAAAATAATCACGAAAAACCTTTAGAAATGCAACGTTGCTAGCCCGCGCTCGATTAACGCTCTTAACAAGAAAAGATGAATAAACTATATTCGTAGTTATCGTAGAACAGGACTTTATTTAATGTCGTGTACTTAAATCACTCCTACTCTAAATAAACGATTAAATGCTGCATAATGCTATCATTGCATTGTCATTCATAATTTATCTTCTTGATATTAATGAGGTGAATAAACTTCTAACGACAAGCTTAACAGTTAGATTAATTTTACTTTTGACAGCAAATGTAGAGCCCTGAAGGATTCAGGTATTCAAGATGAATTTTAAAACGTTTTTTTTTTAATTAGCAGCTGTATTCATCGCATTAAACCATCATTTAACAAATATTGAAGAAGTAGACATTTAATAAAAACTTTTTTACAAAAAAATACAACCGACTTCCAAAAACAACACTACAAAGTCAAAAATAACTTTAATTTCGGAAGTCGGTGTCTAGTTAAATGTATTTTCGTTTTTTGCCACCGACGAATTTTTCACATTTTAGTTGTGGTACCTACCCCACACAAATTCTAATACCACTACCTGCAAAACAAACTAGAACATCATCCATATAAAACTGGGGAAAAAATACGTATTATTGAAGCTAACTCAAAAACTACCGAAGCAAAGTTAATCAATTTTATATGGGACCAACTGTGATGTATACCCTCTCGAATAAAACAAAAAAATTCCAAATCGGTCCAGCCATCTTCGAGAAATCGGGGAACATACATAAAAAAAAAATAAAAAAAAAAAAAAAAAAAAAGGTTCCGACGAATTGAGAACCTCCTCCTTTTTGAAGTCGGTTAAAAACAAATGCAATTAAAGACTTCCGTAGACAGGCGCTACGCGACAGCGCGATGCGACGCGACTAAGTAGTAGAACCATTTCTATGAAAACTTTATAGAAATTGTGGAAATTGTTCTACCAGAATCGCGTTGCCTTAACGCGTTTAGATCGCTGCAGGAAACCATAAACATAATTTCGTGTTTGGCTGCAGCTGGTCCATTTTCACACTTCTATTAACACTTTTCGGAAACTTCATAGACATTTTTCTTCTAACAACGTTCTATGAAGAAAATTCTGCAACTGTCATATTTTACTATGAAATATCACGCACCGACTCAAACTACGACTTGTAAGGGAAGTAACAGATGGACGAACATAACGAAATTGTAAGAATTTCCACTCCACAGATTTTTATATTAACTCCTTTGAACTCTAGATATGAGACTAGGTTTTATTACATTTATTTTTGCTCCCTTCCTTGTCGGGAGACCATAAAAGGCTGCTTCTTTTTGAATGGGAAGTAAGAACCCACTTCGAGGTTTCCGTGATCTCAGATGCAGTCTGTTTTCTTTTCAAAATGGCTGAGATATACCTACTTAAGAATCGTGCAAAAAGGTGCGACACGCGACGTGAATCGCGCCTGTTTGATGAAGCCTTTACATAGTGTTTTGTTCGTTTAAATCTGGTTATGTTTTCCAAGACAGCGCATTGCCTTTCATATGTAAAACAGTCGCAATAATTTTGTAACTAAACTAAACGATTACAAATGCTTTAATGTCGATACTAAAACACTAAATTATGTAAACATGGTAACAAAAGCAGACAAAATATAAAGGGACACAATTAACTGCTAACAGTGTCAGTATTTAGGGTTATTACAAACTAAGTATATTTATTTGTATTGCCGTAGTACACAACTGCTCAATTATAGCAGGAACTGCAGTGTTTCAGTCAACGATTTCTATCATAATGACGATTTACACAGCGCACAGTGGAACGAATGTATGGGAGCGGTTGGACGTAGACATGTCCGAAAAAAAAGAGTAAAATTATGCCAAACTAATGATGCCATCTTATTCGATTACTTAATGCCTTCATAACTTGTGGTGATGAATTTCTTCATAACTCCCATATTTCGGGAGTAATTTGAGAAAATGTGAAATTTTACTATGAAAATGAGTGTATCGAGCTCTCTCCCTCCTGATTCCGGGCTTGTTTCAAGTAGCGGTCTCTAATATCATAATGCTAATACTAAGAGCTATATTTAATACTAAGACACATAGTGCGCCAAATGTGCACTTTCTGGGATAAAGAGTGATGTTTATTTTATAACACAATTTTTTTATTTTTTGTTTATTTTGTTGATTAAAACCGTTTTTCTAAAGGTTTACCTTATTACAATAACATTTCTGAGCAGCCAATTAGAGAAGATATAAGCTAATTAGGATATATAATTAGGGACTTAAGGTTTACATATAAAACTGATGCACTAATGATTACTGATAAGAACATTGCTATTATTTAATTACTAAATGGCTCTTAATACACTAATTTAGCATGCATCATTTACTAATTATCACAATAACTAATTAACTTGCAATATTTAACAAAGGATACCTGGGATACCTGGATTTTATATAAATAGGTCACTATTAGTAACTTTAAAATCAGTGTTGATTTACACCTCGTTGTATCCAAGCTAATCTCGCAATGTATTTTCCAAATTTTAATACAAATCTTGATATTCACGTTGCTTTATGCGCACGCGCACATAAAGATTTACGCGACTTTAACTATTTGTTCAGTGTTTTAAAAGATAACAGTTGTGTTCAGTTATGTGAAAGTGCTGAAACAAGTTTAAAAGACTGGTGTCGTCGATTTTGCTACCGCATTTATGCAAAATGGACACAGTCTGGAAGAAACACAGATAAGTTTCGGAAGAAACATGAGATTTGGCTACAGGCTGCAATTCAATGGCCGGAATTACAGAATGAAAATATGGAACCTTCTACAGAAAATATAAGTGACGTCATCGAGCCCATAATTTCTCCTGCTAAATCTGATGCTTCAACTTGTACACATCCTAGTCCTCGTAAATCTTTTGAGGACCTTAGTAACCGGCAAAAAAGAAGACGCACTGAAGATAGTCTTTCATGCAGCAGTAGCAGCGCTGAAATTATGTTTTCGGCCGAAAGGGCGCTTCAAAAGGCAGGACAAAGCGATACAGCTTATGTTATGAAATACTTGACGGAGAATCCAGAAGAGGCCTCAAAAATCAAAGCCTTCATTGAAGGTAAATCAATTCAGGTACGGGAAATATCCCCTTTGAAGGCATTGGCTCTTTATGTATCGATGAACTTATCGAAATGGCGCTATAACACTCTTCGGGATTTCAACACTCAAGAAGGAGCTCTTCAATACCTGAGTTACTACATGTTGGTTAAAGAAAAAATTAAGTGCTATCCGGCCAAAGAAGATCTCACAGTTACAGAGAGCTCTGCAAAAATCAAATTACAAGCCTTGATGGATTTAACCTCAAGAAGACTTATTAGGTCGTTAGAAACCCCTGTTGATCCCAATCAACAGCTCGTATTGACCAGCAAATGGGGTTTTGACGGATCATCTAGCCAAAGCATTTATCATCAAAGGACGAGTGAAGATGAGCAAATCGATCTTGCTAGTAATTTTATGATTAGTCTTGTACCACTGCGGCTCGTCTCAAAAGGTGTAACAATTTGGGAAAACGAGCGACCATCTTCCACTTCATTTTGCCGGCCAATATTGTTTAAGTTTATAAAGGAAACCAAAGAAAATGTGCAGAGAGAGATGGCTGAAATCGAAGCAGAGATTGAAGCCTTAACTCCATCCACCATCACTGATGGAATTAGTGTCAAACACCAACTGCTGTTGACAATGATTGATGGTAAAATTCATTCCATTATATCCAATACAGCAGCTTCAGTGTGTGACATATGCAAGGCTTGTCCTAAAGAAATGAATAATTTAGAGTTAATCAAAGATAAACACGCAAACGAGGACATGTATAAATATAGCTTAAGCACCCTTCACGCTTGGATTCGCTCAATGGAATGCTTATTACACATTTCCTACAAATTAGACATAAAATCATGGCAAGTAAGGGGTGATATAGCAAAAAGGCAAGTTGATGACAGGAAGAAAAGAGTTCAAGAGGCTGTAAGAAGAGAAACGGGCTTACTTCTCGATGTTGTGAAACAAGGCAGTGGATCCACCAACAATGGCAACTCGGCAAGGAGATTTTTTGAAAACTACACTAAATCTGCTGAACTGACCGGAATAGATGCTATGCTTTTAAGAAAAATCTGTGTGATCTTGCAGTGTATTTCATCAGGAGAGAAGATCAACGTAACTAAATTCCGAGAGTTCTGCTTTGATACTGCTAAGCTTTACGTGGAGTTATACCCATGGTATTATATGCCTTCTTCACTTCATAAAATTTTAATGCATGGGCCAGACGTAGTTCAGAACATGTCAATTGTGCCCATTGGTTTTCTATCCGAAGAGGCATCTGAGGCTAGAAATAAAGATTTTAGAAAATATAGAGAGGGGCATTCTCGAAAGCATAGCAGTATCTCATGCAATGAAGATATTATGCACAATCTTTTACTGTCTTCTGATCCACTTGTTACAAGTATCCGTCCAAAAGGAAATAAGTTTGTAAAAAAATCTTCTTTTAAGGAATTTTATGAGCTTACGGATTCTGAGAAAAGTGATATCGAATTTGTTAACATAAATGATTTAGCGGACATCGATTCTGAATTTGAATTAATTGATGATGATGATGATGACGAAGATAATTAAATGATGTTATTGTTTTAAAATGTGTAACTTAGTAAATTAGAGCTTACATCTTAATTATTTATTGTACTTTTAATGAAACTAGGTAATTTATTATCAACTTACTTAAAAGTCATACTCTCATCAGTTCTTGTGAATATTTTTGTTAATATATATTTCTGTATATATATAATATATTTATAGACCTCTTAATAAGTCTGTCTGCGGTTTAAAGTAAATACAAATGGGGAAAAAACGTTTTTTTTTTTAAATTTTCATTTCCTTTTATCCCAGAAAGAGCACATTTGGCGCACTATGTGTCTTAGTATTAAATATAGCTCTTAGTAATAGCATTACGATATTAGAGACCGCTACTTGAAACAAGCCCGGAATCAGGAGGGAGAGAGCTCGATACACTCATTTTCATAGTAAAATTTCACATTTTCTCAAATTACTCCCGAAATATGGGAGTTATGAAGAAATTCATCACCACAATTTATGAAGGCATTAAGTAATCGAATAAGATGGCATCATTAGTTTGTCATAATTTTACTCTTATTTTTCGGACATGTCTACGTCCAACCGCTCCCATACATTCGTTCCACTGTGCAGCGGTGCAATAATTACCTACAGCCCATAGCCACTGCGGTGGATGGAGGGTTTTATTGGTTCTATTGCACATTATCACGTCAGAAATGACGGCTAAATGATTCAATTATTTTTTATTGGTAAAAATATACTTTAGTGTTTGTAGTTTTATTTTATTGTGTTAGAATTAATAGACATCACTTTCTACGTAGATATTAATTGGCAAATGCTTTATTTGAATCATGGGCTCATAAGATGCTGCAACTGGATTCTGGATTTCAATAGCGTTTTAGAAGTCAATTGGATCATTCTAAACTCTAAAGCTTTAAGACTGTAGGTACAACATTGAATAATAAACCAAATGCTTAGGTTAATCTGTGTCAAAAGTTGTAAATTTGATCCTTCAAACGGTAGGCGGTACAACCCTGAATATAGGCATTACGTACTTTTATTAATCTGTGTCAAAAGTCAACTCTCATTGCAAGTATCTCAATTCACAGCAAAAAAATTCAACAATGTTTAACATCCAACAAGATTGTTTAACATGACACACTCTTACTTTCCACTTTCCAACTAAACTTTTAGCTCCTTATTATCATATTAAAACAAATGACAGTAGTCATAAACAGCAAAGAATCTGTCAGGTACACTCAAATACGTCATTTCCGGTAGCACAATTTTCTCGGTTAGTCCAAATTGTTTGGCGCCTTGCGTAGTAAAGTTCTAATTATCGTTCATTTACATTTCAGTTCGTATCTTTGTCTTTCTTTAGCGCGTTATAAACTATTATGGGTTACGACATTTTGAGTCTTAGTCACTCAGAACTATAAAGGCCTTACCTATCTATACCTTTAAGGTAAGGGGGTACCTAGAAAAATGGAGGCATCCAAAATGTTTTAGACAGGTTGATATGTGCCAGTCATATTTATCAACACAGACGACATAAAAAGTTCCTAATTAAGAGTAGACATCTTAATAAAAAGAGCATACCTATTTCATTTACCACGAAAGAATACATTTACTTAATATTCTAATAAAATCAAACCAAAACAAAATTTACGCGAATCTCAATAATACAAATCACATATAATCTGTATCAACACCACACTAGGTGTCAGTAATTAATTCATTTACATACTGAACAGAAAAACGTTTTTCTACATACCCATATAAACTAGTAGAATCGCTTTCTAGGTCTCACCTCTAGCTGTTTTGCGTAAACCAATATGGTATAATTGACTGATGCCAGTCAGTTCTTGATTAACAAGTATATCCCGAGTACAAATATAATATAATCAAGACAAGCTAATCGTTAGTGAAGAAAATCGGTTACATTCATGTGTGTAGTGTACCAATCTACCAATAAGTCTTTCAGTTAAAAAAGTAGAACTCCCAAATGTGTCTCTAACCTACACAATATAATGTGGAACTAACTATGCGACAAGGATGTAGGTTAACGTTCACTACTTAGTCTTGGAAACTGAAAACAGTGTCAGGAAAGTAAGACAAGAAGAAAATAGCACTATATGACTGTGAAGAAGAACAGCCAACAGTCTATCTATCTATCTATATAAATAAAAAGAGAAGTCCTGACTGACTGACTGACTCATCAAAGCCCAGCCCAAACCCTTGGACCTAGAAAGCTGAAATTTTGCGAAGAGGTACCCTTTATAATGTAGAGAAGGAATAAGGAAGGAATTCCCGGTAGTACGTTCCCGTGGTTTATTTACCGACATCCTCGCGGGCGAAGCCGCGCGGGAAGTGCTAGTATATAATATCGTCAGACACCACAGTAATACTTGCAATTAATTTCATCTTATACTCACCTCACAGCAACCAGATGCAAAAGCAATTAATAAAGATTTATTTGAGAATCGTGTCCAACCATCAATACCTAATCTAATATTATGGCATAGTAAAATCATCACAATAAATCATAATATCTAAACAAACATACATATTCATTTACCGAACAAACACTTTAATAAAATTGTCATTTGAATAGTAAATCCTCGCTTTCTCTTTGTATAAACAAACCATGAATCATTGTAACGAAAACCCATTATATTGAAAGATGCTAACTTGAGATTGAACTACAAGTCGGAACTTAGATCGGTAGAACTACTTTATCAGAGAGATATGACGCCCACGAACGCTGCGACGATACTGGCAATAAATCACTTATGCACTCGCGTTTTATATGTCCCCCACCACTCGCAGCGGCTAAAGTTCAATACACTTATTTTTGCAAAGTTCAAGAAGATGATGTAGATGCCTACCTGTTCAGTAAAACATGACCAGCGACATAAATAGCTTTATCCTGAATTGCGGCAGTATATTAGATTTAGTGAATGTCTTTATATATCTTCATACCCTAAGAGTTAACCGGTCGCCTAATATCGTTGTTCAGTGTGGACACATTTACGACTTCTCCTAGGTAATACAGTTAGTAACGAGTTATTAACACTGTTCTGAGGAAAGTCAAACTCTCTAAATGTGCTCAGAGTCTTCTATTGAATTACAGCCGTCGAACTACCTATACTTAAGATAAATACTTCGTTTTATTACCAGCACTTTAGTATAGGAAAAGCTCAATTCAGAACTCCAGGTGTTTGCCAATTTAAACCGTTATAAATGACAATAAACCGTTGATCTATCGTATGATCACTTTTGTTTTCAAATAAAGGTACTTTGATATAGAGCACCGACAAACAACCGACAGATCATAACATAATTCAAACCGTTTAATGGCACGGCGGTGTAGACATAACTTATTTTTAATAAAGCATTCGATTAAATTTGTACGACTGTCGATTGACTGCAGAACTAATAAAATGGAGGCAGGCATCATAAATCGTTGGTATATCGGTTATCGAGTGGGTTGGCGCCAAGAGGTAACACACGCCCGCCATCTTTGTGAAAAATGCGCGCGAGCTGCCTGAACGCGCTAACAAGAGTAACAAGCTGCGTGCGCGGTGCGCCTGTGCACAACTCTGTGCAATGCACTCCGCCATATTGAAATGCGGCGCCTATACGACAATTTATCAAAATTAATACGGTTCCCGTCGTATGTTTACTTTGGTGACATAGTTATTTCCTGAACACATTACAAACCTGTTGTGTTGGCAAGACTTGTTATATAAATAAATCTCCAATAACTAAATTAACACCTTAAGGTGCGAATAAATGGTAATATTGTAACACCATTGACAGTAATTGCGTATAAGGTATTTAGAGGCAGGACATTATTGAAGGCATTATAATGAAACCTAGCCGTCTGACGACAACTTAATCAGATTTCACATGTATAAACATTAAGACGATTTAATAGACAGGCATCGGCAGCTCAGGAAGGAGTTAATTAAACTTGAATCTACTAGGTACTTCGGACATATAATAAGCGCACTCTATTTGAAAAGGAATTTGAGCGTAATGAAACAAATGAGTTTGACATTTTATAATTCTCAGATCCAACGATAAAAGAAATCAAAGAACCACAGAGTAAAAAAATATTGGAAGCCATCACCCACGCTCCAGATACACAAATGCCCTTGAGACGGCGGCACCGATTTAAATGTACACATTCAACACTTAATACCGAAGCTTATATAAGCGGGTCCAGTCAGCCAGGTCGTCCCACGTCGATTGAAACCTGTCCCTCTTTCATACCGGCTTGTGATAAAATTTTGCCGTAAATACCCTCAGATAGGGAGAGGAATGCTGATAGCAATCACGTGACACGTTTTATGGTCGCACCACATAAACGAACGATGGCATTCAATCTACCCTGGAAAAGAACGAAGAATTTATCTTTTTGCACACGATTTCTTGTGATGGCATTGAAAAGTTTTAATCTTTAATTGAATCATGGATAAGGAAGTCGTGGGCGCATCTTTTTGGACCGTTACCCTATTTTCTTGGAAGGAAGAAGTTGGAGCGTTTAAATAATTGCCAATTGTCTTAAACCTTAGTTGGTTTTACAGTTAAAATGTTCGCGTCATCTTAAACTTTCTCGTCAGTCAGTAAAACAACTGCGGTCTCACATTGCTGTCACGTAACCAAATCCCCGGACCACCCAACCACATAAAACTGGCGACAAAAACAATAATATCGCATGTACCGAATATTGTTAGATATTACCGGTGTAGATAGTGGTATCGTTAATAACGGCCATGTCAACTGCACGTCCAGTCGATAACATTTGTTAACATTGCCCAATACCGCGCTACAATGCGGCTAACATCGCCCGCTGGACGTTAAAATGTGCTCATGTCACTTCAATTGAGAAAAATCGGGTTGGCTTAATTTGGGAGTGTAATTTCAATTTGATCTAATGAACTTGTGTTTAGCATTGGTAATCATCAGCCGAAAAACGTCCTCTGCTGGACATAAGCCTCCCCCAAGCACCGCCACTTCGATTGGTTCTGTGCTTCCGAGAGATTGCAGTTATTATGTAGCTGGACCTAAATATTTTGAGAATATAAAAATGTTTAAGTTCAAACGTCTGTGCAGCCTTTTTATATGGATAGTAACAAGGTTCATCAGGATAGCCACCTATAAAATATTGAAAAAAAATGTAGGCGTGATCTTCCCCTTCAACGTCGTAAATGTCGTTTAATGAAAAAATATAGTTAGACACTGAACTAGCAACCTAACATCAAAATTAGAAACTCACTCACTTAACGTTGTTGTCACTTCTGAAGTAACACAACACCTCTATTTATTTCGCTAAGAAGTAAGGTCGGTCGCAAACTTAACAAGTACCTAAATATTCTCCCTGCGTAACTTACGCACCTAATATAGTGCGGGTACCTGGGAACATCCACTTAAGACTATCACAATTTAAATCGTACCACGCCGCAGGGAATAAAGTTTAAATGGAACAATCTTGTCCATGCTACATTTTAGGGCCCCGAAGACCGAGGTAGGATGCATACTGTTTTCGTAATGCAAAACTGCATCGCAGGCCACGCTTTGTTGGGATACAAGCGACGATCCGGTTTTACGATTGTCAGATAGCTTTTTGACCCCTGCTGTGTGCCATCTAGCGAACAAAACACTAATCCCTATACTTATGTAGTAACAACGATACTTTTGCTGTTCGCACGCAGAATATCTCTTTCACATAAATCTGACGACCCAATTCGCAGTAGCGGTGCACCTTTTGTGGTTAGGGTCATATATACTCACGGGCCCAATTCCTTCATTGTAGGAAGCCGAGCCTTTCAGATGGTTGTTTAAAGTCTGACATAGAACTGTAAATATGTACTTGTTTCTCTATTAGCGGCACTTCTAAATGCTACTTTAATGGCAATAGAAATCAATAATCCAGTCGTACCTTTATTTACCGACAAGGAAATTATATCAATTTCCTTAACCAATCTTTACAATTACGCATTTTTCTCCATGAAAGTATTTTCAACTCGTTTGGCTTTCATGGAAACGATAAAGACAGAAAATTCTCAGTATGCACTAATAGATAGCGAGAAACATGTATCATTCAATATCATAAATAAATAATATGGGTAATAAACGTAGTAAATCAGTGGGCAGTAGTTGCTAACTGATTGATTAAGGAACATGTGGAGATCTGTGTTTGAATATCTATCAACGGAAGAGTTATTTATTTTACTTATATTAGCCATCTCGCGTTTGATTTAATGTTTTTCGCTTAAGACTGGATTTGATTGATGCTAATCTTGTTTGTGTAAGTAATTTATGTTATGACTGTTATTTTTGTCGTTTTATGTATTTGCTTTTCTATTTCTCCGATCAAGAACTCTACTTTTTTTACTTACATACATTTTCAAGTAATCACTCTGATATCTCTCACAGAGATTACTTGAATGATGTTGATGATACAAAAGAATGCAATGATAAAGATAAAGTACCTACCCATGTTAAAAAAAAACTTGGTAATGAGAATACCTCACACATAGGTACAAAACAAAGAAAAGAAAAAGAGCTATCAACCTATGCAAATTAACCACAATACGCAGAATTTACAATACCTAGAATTAACTGAACCTTGGAACGATAGGCAGCCTAGTTCACTATCGCAGTCTTGCTTACGTGACTTCTACAGCGACAGTGGGAGAACAAGATGATGTCAGAACAAAACCTGTTAGTGTTGCCAGCAATGACTCAGAAGGTTGCAATTTTTAAAAAACACCAAACGGAAATTGGCGTTGCGCGATGCAAGAATCGCGTCATTCTACCGCGAAACCAATTTTAGGCTGTATCTTAAGTTTCCTGGGTGTGAAAAATGTTTATGATGTTCAAATTATGGATCCTTAATTCATAGATTTTTGTTTCAATAAAAAATTATTTATTTATAGATACATTTTGCTTGAAAACTCAAGGGTTCAAGTTTTAGAAAACGGTATTTTGGGTTTTCCAGTCTCAAAAAATGTCAGTTTCAAATTGATTTCCTCTTTCACATTGGATAACAGCTTTATTTAAGATTACACAAACATCACTTCCACTTTGCAACGCAATAGAAATATAACCCTTAGCATTATAATAATTTCACAGCAAGAAATCTATAATAACTCGATTATCTGAAAATTTACTGGCAGTGAACATGTTATGTACTCAGGTAATCCCGTGTCATAGGCTATCAGTAGTCATGTACCGGTAGCTTAACCTGCTACTAGGTAATGGTTATAGACATAACTTATAAAGGTATTTACGTGGTGAAACCACTCGTACGCATTTCCCGAAAGTCATCAAATAGAAGATTTTGAAATGACATGTAATTTTAATGGCTACTGTAGGTATACTGGAAGATGAAGTTGATATAAAGGTTACTGATCAGAGGTTTTGAAGTAGATTTAGATGAAATGGTGATGAAGAGGGATGGACAGGGATGTTCGGCATTGGGCCAGTATAGAATACCAAATACGAATGAAGCTACGAGTATATTTCACAGAGTAGGTACTACTACTGTATTCTCAGTGGAGCTTCCGTAAAGGTTCATTAGGTTAATCCCACTAAGTAAATACGACGAAGTTTATGCCATTTATCACGATAAGCACTTACTCAAAAGTATTAAATATGATAAAAAATTAAACAACTGACACGTGTATTGTGCATATTAATCAGTGAATTCGTAAGGAGGTTACATAAATATGGAACCTGTTTCATTGGCGCCATCATACCAGTTGTCATCAGACGAGACAAGTGTGTCACCGGAGTAAAAACAGCATATTGGCTTTGGTATCTTAATGTCGTCTTTTGTTTCACTTGTTTCTGTGCCAAATGGTGCTGCTTTTGCGGAGTCATCCTTCTCAGTATAAATGAAGACACGAAAACATATGAAGTCACGTATTTCGCAATGATTTTTCCTTTGCAAGCTCGTTGATTTATGTACCTAAATTGTATTTAATAATTATCGTATGAATTTCGTAACAGAAAATATAATTAGACCTAGAAATCAGATCCAAGAGGATCTCTTGGTTGACATCATGGCTAAATTAGACCAATAAGACGGTAAACAAACAGTACACAGTGGCCCAAGTGAAGATGCAAACAGTACTTACCTACATTTAAGATGCATCCAATTTCAAACATAGTTGTTGTTACGATTTTATTTTATTTGTCTTTTATTTTTATTTTGTCTTACGTTAAATTTTCAAAACAATATGTACCTAATAAATAAATTTAAAATTAAAATACAGTATCGACCCTGAATATTCAGATTGTCTAAAACTGTCTAGGACTCCACGAGACAGGCTTGACCTAGTGTGGAGTCCACAAGTTAATTTATTAAAATTATGTTTCCTCAATTCCTAACTTTATTTTAAGGAGTAGTTTATTTTTGTATTACTTTTAAGGAAATGTAAAACATTATTTGGTTAATAAACGATTATTATTATTATCCTAATTTCATTACAAACATAGCTCCTTCTACATTCTACACGAATCCAATCCCAGAAACGTAATTCGGAACACAGAATGTGTCTCGAAACTGTCACAAATCTCTGTTTCACAAACAAATAGCCACAATTTGCTTCAGCAATTGGCACTATTTATCCAGCGGCCGAATGCACAATGATACATTCATCTCAGATTATAATCTGCCACGGACAAATCGCTATGTTACTCGTATTTGCATTTTGATACAACTTCAATTTATTTTGGGTGGAACGACCTACTAATGTCTGTAGCTATGTTAGCTGGTGCTTGAACATGATCGTCTTCGCTGTTAATTTCTTATGTGTTTGAGGTTTTGTTATATACTTATTACCTAACCGAATTAACTTACTGGTCCGTTTCAGTCTTTGATTAAACTGATCATCTGTTCTCAAAATACGTGCGTTAATATAAACATAAAGTTTCAGACACACACACGGAGAAGTTCGTGGCTAAGTAATAACAGCCGCACGGGTCGATCAATCAGGTTAAGCTACGCTTGCCGGGGTCGGTCCGTGGATGGGTGACCATCTTTACATACCGAGACTCCTCCGTGCCTCGGAAAGCACGTTAAGCCGTTGGTCCCGGCTATCATTCGTGGATCTTTGACAGTCGTTACGGGTCGTCAGAATCCCGAAAGTCAGACAACCAGCTTTACCAAGGGGTATCGTATTACCCAGTTAATGGGTTGTGGAGGTCAGATAAGGCAGTCTTTCCATTAAAATACTGATATTCAGCTGCATCTAGTTAGACTGGAAGCCGACCCTAAAATAATTGGGAAAAGGCTAGGCAAATTGATTGAGTTGCGGACACCAGCCCGTATTACCTACACTAATCATCTTTTCTGTCACACATTTCCTCTATAATCTCTTCTAAGTTCTAATAGACATGTTTGCCTTTCACAAGCAATTACGATTGAAGAGAAAAAAAAATTGACATAACTGACAGCCAATAATCGGACGTCTTACCATGCTAGCATTTATACAGCATAACTTAAGTTTCAATTATTGTTAAACGACAAACTGTGCAATCCATCATCTTGAATGTAGGTAAATGAACTTTTAAGACGCAAATAGGACTTCAAAGAACAAACTTGAATGGGGATTAAAAATACAACTCCGCTAATGATGTTTTAATTAGGATTTATTAACGTTTAGAAGTTAAGAGTGGAAGACTTCACCAAATCGGGTTTTACCAACTTCCAAAGTAAGTTACGGTGGGCTGGCGATAAATTTGGGGTTATAGCTTGTGAAGAACTGGGACACAAGTTTCAAATATATTAATACCTAGTACTTATATATTACATACCGAGACTCCTCCGTGTCTGGCGTGCCTCGTTGGTCCCGGCTGTCATTCGTGGATCTTTGACAGTCGTTACAGATCGTCAGAAGCTCGAAAGCCTGACAACCAGTCTCACCAAGCGGTATAGTATTAGTATTACCCAGTTACTGGGTTGTGGAGGTCAGATAGGCAGTCGCTCCATGTAAAATACTGGTATTCAGCTGCATCCGGTTAGACTGGAAGCTGACCCCAACATAGTTGGGAAAAGGCTAGGCAGATTTGAAGACTTACATACCTACTCGTATTTCTTTATTAATCTGAATTCGCAGTTTCTAAGAATTAGTTCACGTCACGTTTCCTGATGTACTGAATATTGAGATAGCTATTTTCATTTGAGCGGAATAGTTTTCATCAAAGGAGTACTTAATAGGCAAAATAACAAAATTAATGTTACCACCTATCTTGACAATGACATTGAAAGCGTATTCACAAATCAAAACATTTTTTGTACCACTTCTCGAGCACTGACACCAATCTATTCTGCTTCTGCCTCAGGGTCGAGACGGCACGCTTTCTCCAGACGTTTGGCGCCAAAATTCCTAACCTAACATTTGACAATCACCTTCGAATTTGACGTTTACTCAATTTTATAACTTTTATTGTTTCGTCGGCTTTGAATTAAGAGAAACTGCAATAAAATAAAATAATATATTTTATGTTTCATAAACGGGTTATTGAAACTGTCATTTTAACACGATACGCTTTATAACATGTTCAGACAACCGTAGAATTAGCAGCTAACTGAAAGGCAAAATATCTGTTTAAGTATGGATTGCAATGGAGCGGGTTATTGCGTGCGACATGTTGACGTATTGCACGGTACGGAGATAAAATATAAACGTAATGAAAACTTATAACATAGCGTTCGTAAGTCCTCGCTTACACGCACGCTATGTTAGATTAGAATAAGTCTAAATATTAGTAGGTACCTAATAGGGATGAAATGTTACTCTCTGTTACTATGGAGACTTGCTGGCTTGACCTGTGTCTTCAAATTAAAGTCCTCAAAGTCATTAATTAAGATTTGACGTCTGATTTTCCAAATTTTTTACCTGAAAAATTGGAAAGAAATTCATAAAAAAAATTGTTTATTTTCTGACTACCTCAATCTGCCTAGCCTTTTCCCAACTATGTTGGGGTCGGCTTCCCTAACCGGATGCAGCTGAATACCATTATTTTACATGGAGCGACTGCCTATCTGACCTCCACAACCCATTAACTGGGTAATACGATACCCCTTGGTAAGACTGATTGTCAGACTTTCGGGCTTCTGACGACCCGTAACGACTGTCAAAGATCCACGAATGATAGCCGGGACCAACGGCTTAACGTGCTTTCCGAGGCACGGAGGAGTCTCGGTATGTAAAGATAGTCACCCATCCACGGACAACCCCGGCAAGCGTAGCTTAACCTGTTGGATCGACCCGTGCGGCTGTTATTACTTAGCCACGAGCTCCTCTATGATCCTCTATGGCTACCTAATAGTAGATAATGAAAGCGAGAATATTTGTCAACTAAATTGCGAACTACTACCAACATAAAGCCCATCTCTCACTAGCGTAAGTGGACTGTGGACGTCCCATTAAAGGCGACAGTCGTCTTCACCGGGCCCTCGACATATTTGATCTGTTGTTCCCCGAACGTTCGCAAGTACGTGCTTGTCGAACAGTAAACCATTACCATTTAATAGATCGACTTGACCCACTGGCTAGTCACGATCGTCTGACTCTGAACCCGCCGAAGCCGGCACACGTATGCAGATGCACGAGTCATTGTAATTCTTTTTTAATTGCGTTTTGTTGTTGCATGAACTTATGTTATGATGTCGGTACACACGGCTACACATCAAGCTATACATTTCCGGTTTACACTGACTTCTCATTGTAAGGAAAACCTATACAATGCGAGATCAGTTTATGCTGGAAATTTATAGCTTGATCTGTAGCCGTGCGTACGTGTGAGATGGATTTGGTTTAGTTATGGTTTTGATTGGTGAAAGAGTAAGCAGGTGTTATAGTGCAACATACTTACAGTAAACCTACCTTGGTGATTAAGAAATAATATCGCCCGACAATTGTAAATTAAAATTGTTTTTTTGTTTTACGGCTTCCTGATACAGTCTCTGACGTTTCACTAATTAAGTCGAAAAGTCACTTTATAATAGGTACTCTAGTCTGTTTTGTTTTATGTTATGCTTATTTAATATTTTTTCTAATGGCAACTTTCTTTTATTTGCAGGTAAGACCGCATTCAGGTGCACACACCCGACACACCAAAGCAACATGGCTAAGTTTATTACCAAATGAAACTTAACCTTACAGTTTACCTACAATTAATTATGCTCAATGCTCAGAAAGGCTTAATAAAAATAAATAGTTAAATTAAAATACATTATGTATTTAGATCAAATCGGACAGCTACATAAATTCAGCAATCACCGTAACGCTTTAGTCCAATTAATACATAAGTAAACGAACTCGCCAAAATCATTTCAATCTGTTAATTTGCACTAAAATGATTTCATTGAATCCAATAGGCAAGAATTGTTTAATCATTATTTATTGTAGAGTATAATTCATGCGATTGCCGCAAACGTAGACAATAAAATAATAATTTAGTGTTTCGTGTTAATTAGCTACAATAGATATGTTTCAATAGCGGGAATTATCTGTTGTGATACCTAATGACGTCAGCGACCACAGATAATAGAATAATCTGTTCATAATTAAATATTACTGCTGCATTTCGTATTATTGGTAAGTACCTATACCTACCTTAGGTATCTTATGTTTAAAACATCATCGCTGTATTTGCCGATACTTACATTCTTAATTGTATAAAAAAGCCTATTATAGAATGAAAGTGTCATAACAAAAATCCAAAATGAAAACTCAAGAGATTTTTTTTTTTTATACAGTAGCAACATTCTGCTGTCCTATTGTGCGACTAATAAAAAAAAATAAGGCATTCAAATTACGAACAACAAGGTACGTTCTGAAGAGGCGACTTTTTTACAGCCTCATTTAATTTACCCCCAGCAAAATAATGAATAAGACCATTTACAAAATTGCTAATTACCTGACCGTTTATGATGTCGGCCCGCCCCACGGCAAGTCGGCCATTTTAATTACATTTTAAATTTTGTCGTTATATTGTTACATGAATTTATTATCCAGTAGTTATGCGATGCGTAATTTGGGTAGGGAGTTCATAAAAATTATTGAAATTAAATTATAATTGATGGAAATTGTTACCGTTATGGGATTTTAATTGGAAAGGAATGTTGAATCGCAAGTATGAGGAGGACAGAGGAACACTCTTTTGTGGTTATTAGGTAAGTTACTTACTGATAAGTTAACTAATTTAATTATAAACACATACCTACATAAACTGCGTGCCTCGGAAAGCACGTTAAGCCGTTGGTCTCGGACTCTCGGCTGTCATTCGTGGATCTTTGACGGTCGTTACGGGTCGTCAGAAGCCCAAAAGTCTGACAACCAGGCTTACCAAGCGGTATCGTACCTTTAGGCTGCATCCGGTTAGACTGGAAGCTGACCCCAATATAGTTGGGAAAAGGCTAGGCAGATTGTAATATGTACGATATTGCAAAATCTTTCTAATGAAACTTGAATGAAACCAATTGAAGCAATCGGTGGTATTGCTTTCTGAACTGACTGAAAAGAGAATTATTTGTCAATCTACTTTATTTACTATAGATCTTATTCACAACTCGGTATCCAGCTGTTGTAGTCACGGTTTAACTTCAAACGAGATTCATTAAGTTTTTATTAATAACCATAGATTATAAATTTAATTTTACAACTAGGCTCAACTGTAATAATATTTACTAAGCTAAAAGTAAATGTAAGCTATTGCCAAAACATACATAAACTCACGCCTTCTTCCTATGGGGGTAGGTAGAAACTACAGAAAGCCATCTGATAAGTTCCTTACTATACTTATTTTGCTTCAATTACGTGCATCAATACATCAATCAATCTGCCTAGCCTTTTCCCAACTATGTTGGGCTCGGCTTCCAGTCTAACCGGAACCGGATGCAGCTGAATACCAGTATTTTACATGGAGCGACTGCCTATCTGACCTCCACAACCCAGTAACTAGGTAATACGATACCCCTTGTTATGACTGGTTATCAGACTTTCGGGCTTCTGACGACCCGTAACGACTACCAAAGATCTACGAATGACAGCCGGGACCAACGGCTTAACGTGCTTTCCGAGGCACGGAGGAGTCTCGATATGTAGGTAAAGATTGTCACCCATCCATGGACCAACCCCGGCAAGCGTAGCTTAACCTGATGGATCGACCCGTGCGGCTGTTATTACTTAGCCACGAGCTACATCAATTAATACATTTGCGGGGTAATTGCGTAATGGCGCCTGTTCACAATCGGCGGTCATAGACGATTACCTGAAAAACTAAACTAAACTACTGAACGGATTTCGATAAAATTCGGCATGGAGATAGATGGCATCCTGGGGAAGGACATAGGCTACTTTTTGTCTCAAAAATAATCCTAAAGGGGGTGATAAAGGGGTTGCAAGTTTATGATGACTAATTGTGAAGAGGCGCCATAACACTTACAGTAGGAATGGGTTTCATATTGACAGTTCAACCCATTGATTGCGTTATAAACACCGTTATCCTTTTAAGGGGTCATTGTACTCATAATTATGAACAACTTTTACTATGGGACCAAACCTGAAAACGCGAAAAAAAATCGACTGTTCCGTACATTTATGATCGCTCAACTCGTCAAAATGTAGGGAACAGCAGATTTTTTTGTCGCGTTTCAGTTTTGGTGCCATAGTAAAAGTTATTCATACTGATGAGTGCAATGACCCCTTAAAAGGATAACGGTGTTTACACTTACAACCTGTATACTTTGTTGATCGGACAAATTTTTTCGAAAATATGAAGGCATATGCTTCAAAATCATTCAGATTGTGCTTTATAGTGTTACACAATTAGGTTGCTGGTCATATACCTACCTATACGCATACCGATTGCGAGTTCTGAAGAACATCACCGACCAATAAAGGCACTATAATAATGTCCTAAATAAAAGTACTCGTACTGTTAAATAAAATACCCACTCAAATGTAGGTAAGGTATTAACATAATTTCACACAAAATTAATTTTCCAAATGTGTGTATTAAATTAAAATAATAGCAGTAGGAAGGTAAAACCTTCGTGTATCCATAAAATTTTCACGTATAGTTAGTTCGCAACCCATATTCGTGCTACAAGCCGCAAACTGAATTTTAACACGTAAAACTCCCTTTCCATCGGTGTATTGTAAAATGATATGAATAGATAGGTATGTCGGTTAGTTTGTAACTCTATATCAAGTCTGTATGTAACTTTAATTTCAGAGACGCTGAAGTAGGTAGTGTTGGTGTTGAAAAGATAATTTAATAGAAATGAATAGGAATTAAACTCAAAGCATATTTATATTAGGTCTTTACCTATGAAATTGCCATTCTGCAGTACTGGCCATTTCAAATCAAAATAATTTTTGTTTGGCTAAGAATTCTAATTTCAAATTAATTTTATTTTAAAAACATGGATTTTTTTTCCCAAAAGTAGTCATTTGTTTATTGATTAGTGTTACATTTTCATCGCATTTCAATCTTTTTCGTCATCATGGATACGTTAAAAATTCGAGTAATTATGGAATATGAGTACCGTCGTGGCAGCAACGTGGCACAAGCGGCACGCAACATCAACGACGTTTACGGAGCTAACACTACAAACCAACGCACCACTTGTTATTGGTTTGCTCGCTTCCGTTCTGGAAATTTCGACCTGAAAAATGAACCTCGCGGTCGTCCGAAGACTTTGGTCGACAATGACGAATTAAAGGCGATTGTGGAAGCTGATGATACACAATCTACGGCTGAATCAGCAGCAGCTTTCGACGTTAGCGTCAAAACAATATTGGTCCATTTGCGTCAAATTGGCAAGGTAAAAAAGCTTGACAAATGGGTGCCCCACGAACTCAATGATCGCCAGCGCGAAGTACGCGTCGAGACGTGCCTTGCTCTGCTCAACAGACACACAAATGAAGGAATTTTGAACCGCATTGTTACCTGCGATGAAAAATGGATTCTGTTTGATACCCGCAAGCGCTCAGCAAGTTGGTGGATCCTGGTTCAGCACCTAAACAATGCCCTAAACAAAAACTTACCCCTAGAAAAGTGATGGTCACTGTTTGGTGGTCTAGCGCCGTAGTGATTCATCACAGCTTCTTACCAAACAGGGTGAGCATTACTTCAGATGTGTACTGTGAAGAACTGAACACAATGATGGAGAAGCTGGCACATCTCCAACCAGCATTGGTCAATCGCTCGTCTCCGCTGCTCCTGCACGACAACGCGCGACCTCATACTGCACAGCAGACGGTCTCCAAGTTGCAAGAACTGGGGTTGGAAGCTCTCCGTCATCCGCCCTACTCACCAAGACCTTGCGCCTACAGACTACTACTTTTTCCAGAATTTGGATAACTTCTTGGCGGGAAAAAAATTCAATACCCGAGAGGCAGTACAAAATGCCTTTGAAGAATTTGTTGCCTCCCGTCCAGCTGATTTCTTTAAGAAGGGCATCAATAATCTGCCACTGCGTTGACAAAGATGCATTGATTGCATGGGTGATTACTTCGATTAATACAAATAAAAACTGCATGAAAAAAATTCGTTTAAATTTTTTCATACAAAACGGCAATTTCATAGGTAAAGACCTATTATATTTATTTATTCAGTAGTACACTTACATCTTATACATCTTTATGTTGGCGCAAACATAAACTCATTAGAATTAAACTCAAAGCATATTTATATATTTATTTATTCAGTAGTACACTTACATCTTATACATCTTTATGTTGGCGCAAACATAAACTCATTAGAGTTTTACCGTGCACCAAAATCATCGACCATATAATTTAGATAACTAAAACCAACTTATAATCATAGTTAAAATGAAACAAGAACTAAAATAAAAATGAGGGTATTAAGTGAAACATTTATCTAATGCTAACAAACGAGCGAACATCGGTGACCGATCTGACCGTCTTTAAAACAAAAAGTGGTGGAGGAATGTGATTTCGATTGATACAGGTTGTTCCTAAATGTATGTTTTTAGTAATGGTTAATTTTCCTATATTTTGGTTTGTTAAGATATTGTTAAGTATTATGCTTCTTTTTTTTTTACTATCTAACTTTTTGTATTCAGTTATAACATTTATTTTCATATAATACAATTAAATCACTTACAGGCACTTTTGAATTGTCAAAGCGTGGTCAGTTAGTCAGAAAGTTGAAGCAAGTAGTATGTATGTACTTATTTACCTAATATGTATCTAGTAAGTATGTCATTCAATAATCAGAAGCCCGAAAGTTTGACAACCAGCAGTCTTACCAAATCGTGTTACCCAGTAACTGGGTTGTGGTCGTTGTGGAGATTAGATAGGCAGTCGGTCCATGTAAAATACTGGTATTCAGCTGCATCCGGTTAGACTGGAAGCCAACCCCTACATAGTTGGGAAAATGCTAGGCGGATTTATTTATGTCATTTAATGGAAACACGTATAAATGAGGAGCTCGTGGCATCAGGTTAAGCTATTCTTGTCGGGGTTGGTCCGTGGATGGGTGACCATCTTTACATACCAAGACCCCACCCGTGCCGTTTCCGTGACTCGGAAAGCACGTTAAGCCGTTGGTCCCGGCTGTCACACGTGGATCTTTGACAGTCGTTACGGGTCGTCAGAAGCCCGAAAGTCTGACAAGCAGTCCTTACCAAGCCAGTTACTGTGTTGTGGAGGTCAGATAGGCAGTCGTTCCATGTAACATATTGGTATTCAGCTGCATCCGGTTGTACTGGAAGCCGACTCCAACAAAGTTGGGAGAAGGCTAGGCAGATTGAATGGAAAAACGTCTATCTCTTTTCCCAGTCCAGGGATGTAAAGGCAGTCTGATACTTAAAATCAAAATTCAAAAATATGAAAATTAAGGTGTTCTTCTTTTTATTGGATTTGTTTGATAAAGTTATAAAAGCGAGCAGCACCAGAGTTTTTAACTAGTTCGAACATGAAACTCGCCTGTTTTTCGGTTAGCCATCTTCCCTGGGGGTGAACAGGGAGCGGTTACGGTAAACAAAACCGTAACTTTTACCGATCATTTCACGTTTGTTGCTTTGGGCACGATTGTGAAATTGTTAAAAGGTAATTTTGGATAGAATTGTGCGTAGTAATATTTTAGTAAATTATCAACTTAATTAGCAGTGACTTAGTGGGTAGGTAGTGTAGAGTCCGCTGACTTTTATTGTACCACTTGTTTACAACACAGTTAGTAACATACTGACTGACCCAAGAGCTAACGCGCTGCGCTGGCAACCAACAACAGTGGGACCGGATACAGCGCGCCACCTCCTTTGGTAAAACAAAACAGTATAATTAATTAACATCTTAAATACAAACCAAAACAATTGTAAAATTACGTTACAGGAATTAATGAATGCATAACTTGAAATGTAAAATCAATTTTTAATTAACAAAATAAAAGGATCGTAGCCACACCAAAAGTAACGCCATCTAGTGGTATAAGATGACAGTCATATCCAAAGTAAACAATTACTGTATCATACCCGCACAACAATAACCAACAGATTAGTAACACTTCAAAAATCAATAGTCTAGCTATTTACACATTAAGTAGTATTCAAGGCTTGAAATTATCAATTACTTGCCGATCCATTTATTTCCGTAGGCAACAAAATAACTGTTCCCTGTATTAAAGAGCAATATCCCCCTAATTAAGCTCCCGTAAAACTAAAAGGTAATTAAATTATACAACAATCCCCTCTTACAGTTCCTTTACAAAGCGTACAATGGCCATCAGGTAGCTTAAGCCCTAAAAGAGCCGCGCCTCAGTGTTACCCCAGCAATAAATAAAATAAAGCAATATTTCAATATTACATGGCAACATAAAAACGCCGCAGATCGATGCGAGGATCCACAAATTTAATAACATCAGTTCCCCAGAAGCAATTAGAGATGAAACGAAGGGCTTCAATGGCCGTTTCTTCGAAATAATCCCGTTACTGAAGGCAACTGTTACCTACCTACTCATTTTTGAGACTATTTTCCTCTCAATTTTGTACCTTACTCCCCCGCAATACTGACTGTCATCAATTTACCTATGTTTTTGACACTTGTGATACTTCAACGATATTTATTTGATACAATGAAAGTGGTGAAATCGTGTGTAATGTCAGGACACCCAATTATTATGAGCTGTCTCCACAATCTCTTGACAACGGGCCTTGTTACCGAATAACACATGGACCGAACATATCTCAGAGAGAAGTGTCCATTGGACTGTGACAGTTCCGATAAAAATAACATTATGAAATAATATGTACCAAGTAATGTATAATATACGAAAGGTCTCCGACATTATGTCTCTTGTAATTGTAATCCCTTAATATATATATATTAAGGGATTACAATTACAAGAGACATCCACGTTGTACTGTAAGTAGATAACTAGAGAAAGTGGAAGAAAGATGTATAGAGGTATGAGGAACAGGGTGTAAAGTTCACTCAAGCTCTATTGAATAGGGAGATTCCTCCGACCAGATGGGTGTTGTCTGGGTGCCCACTGCAGGATTTGTGTGACGTCAGGTCTTTTGATGCATATTTCGCATGTGGCGATAGAGGTGCCGGCCACATACGTATTCGAGAAGGTTCGGTAACTAGAACTAAGGAAAAGTAGAAAACGTTGTAAAGACAACTGTAGCGTACTAGCTCATAATAAGTTAAAGAACTAGATTAGATGGAAATCAAACTCAATTTAAAACTGCTGATAGGTTTGTTCTGAAAAGAAACTTGGGGTCCTATTCTAGAAGTAGGCTCCTTAGTGAAATTCGATCTAAATAGACGTAAATATGAAATCAGATAGATAGTAATCGAGATTCAAAACTGAGAATTGTTGCAAAATACAGGCTTTTGTCACAAGTTTATAAACCTCACCAGCTTACAGTTTCTAATACACCTCCTCCCTCAAAATCTACCACAGTTAGGTGATACTTCGATCCAAAATAATATTTGAGTAGCAAAAACATGGCGATCACACGTGTCACTTCTTCTGACAGCCATTTCCCAGGGTCTACGGGCACCGGCAAGATGATAGATAATGTCGGGCAGATCTAATAACGCTTCGGTGCTGTTCGGCATCTTTCGGCTGTCTTGTCGTGTGATTGGCGGAACTATGACTGCTTGTGTTACGTGGGAAATATATTATACTAATACGAGAAACTTATTTATATACGGTGGTACGACTTTTTTGTTGTTATTAGATATTTGGTTATTGCAAAGGTATTGGGTTTCCTGTACCTATAGATCTGTCTGACCTGAACTCAATACTTATGGAGAACCGTCAATTAAACTCTGTAATTTAATTACCGCGTCGCCGTAGAAATGGGGCACCTAAATCCTAATACTCTGCTCAAATATGATAAATACCTACCTAAATTACAAGTCCGCTTTTACAGTTTCAAACTCTCAACACCGTTTATGGGTAAAATTGCTAAAGGAAATTATACAGGGTGTTAGTTTAAATGAGGGACATACTTTAACGGAGTGTAGTACTCATGAAAATAAACAACTTTTACCATGGAACTAAAAAATCTGCTGTCTCGTACATTTTGATCGCGTAGGTTTCCCACTCTGTATACATATAGAGTACAGCTGATTTTCTTTTTCATATTTCAGGATTAGTTCCGTGGTAAAAGTTGTCGTTAAAGTATGTCCTTCGTTTAGCCTAATACCCTGTATTTACCGTCTAACAACGTGGATATAATGGCGTAAACTCGGTACAATACAACAAGCATATCAAATATCAAACGACAACCAGCTGACGATCAATGGTTGCAGCTTACAATTTATTATGTATCTAACTAAATGACAGTTATCTCAGTCAGCTGCTTGTGCTAAAGCTTGTAATTAGAATCGAATAAAGAACATTATAAACCTATCATATAACTTACTTATTCTTGAACATCTACAATCTCCTCCGTAAAACATAACCCCATCTAACGTAACCCACCCTTCAAGCTAACAGCATGAAAATATAGATATTAACAGAGTCTGGGCACCACCTGGCGCGTTAGTTACCAGTTATTACTAATCATAACTGTGTTAGAGAGGGAAAGTGGATGCCATGGCTCATGAACAGCGGACGCAGCGTCCGGTCCTCGATTGGATTCTGTTTCACTTCCTCCACAGACCTCAAGACTGCGATATCCCACGGTTATCAATATATCGCGAAATTGCGACATTGTGTGACAGTGTCCAATACAACTTTCTGTATGTTCCCGTTTAAGGAGTTATGGTCACGGAATTCATTTAAATTGTGGAGAAACTAAGCTGCTTGTAGTGCTCGACGCCAAACGGATTTGTAAAAAAAGCTGATCATACCGATATTTGCATTCATTATGTAAGTAGGTACCTATTACGCATACAAAAGACTTTTAAAGTGCTGGTAATCGATTGCAGTCGTCATTATTCTACGGACACATTAGAAAAATTTATAAAGTTGCTTTTTTTATTGTAAAACTGTCAATAGATGGCGTTGTTTTCAGCTTGGTAGAAGGGGACCTAACTTTTGCGTTGCTACACGATACGCCGTGTGGCGTCGCGGTTATGAAGGCCGACTGACACACATTTGAGCGCGAGTTCGGAACTAAGATAACACTGTCTTTTTCACATTATTCCCACTGTTATTGTGGGGTCGTTACCCATGTAGCGATGCCTAGAATTGGTGGGATAGAAAAATGGGTGAAGAGCAACAAGCTGGTATTGTCCAATGAGGCACCGGCTTCTGTAGCAGCCCGAACATTTTTAGTTTATGCTAAAATTGCAAGTAAAAACGAGATAATACTTTTAATTAACCTTCTTTCAAAATTAGTAATGAATTGCCTAACTTCTTGAGTGAGATAAAGTTGTTTATGGTCTAAAATATCGTCTAAAAATATATAAAAACATTAAAATTCGGATGGCACAGTGTTTTCACATCACGAAATATTTATTTACTGTTGATTCCCATACATTAAAATAATTAATAATTCGGTTTAATTATCAATCAACAAACCATCGTTTGAATTTTATAGTTAAAACTGTAATTTCAACCGTAAAATACTGACAAATTATGGCTGAATGTTTTATAAATTCGAATTATGACAAATTAAACGCAAATAATTTTTATAAATGGAACTATAATGGAGCATGCAAGCATGACCTAATTGTCCATGAAAACTCGTTTGCATAATAAATATCATCGTAAGTTCGTAACAGCGTATATATCCACATTTTATAAAATATCTAACATGTTGATCTGTCTACGTAAATCATATTAATTACGTTTACGTTTAATTGAATATCTTGCACAAAAAGGTTGATAAATAGCACAGGCGCGCCATCTATCATATTGTTGTGTAAACTAACAATTAGGGTGCCTATTCTCAGAGCTTTTTGTTCTGTTTTTAATGAATCGTCTAGACCTGTAATATGCGTAGCTTAATTAATTTGACAAACAATTAGATTTTGTGCTTGTACAATTAATAAATACTATCTTAAAAGTCTTCTTTTCATTATTTGTGAAAACAAAAAGCCGAATCGTTCGACCTTGAATCAGTTCAACAACACTAATAAAAACAATTTACCAATTTTCGAGCCGAAACTAAATTGCTCTATAAAAAATTTGTACAGCACTGATTTAATTTACAGCAACGTTGCATAGAACAGAGAATTAGCGTGAAATGTGAATTAGCGCGTTCTTTCTGTATAGTCAGTCGGTCTCGTAAATATTTTATCACTTTCGACAAACAATTCCTAGTAAATTTGAACTCCATTAGGATTGAAATCTAACTGTCACATAGCCAAATAAATGGACCTTGTCGTTTTTTAACTAAATTTTATGACTAATGTAATTAGTGTTGTACCGTTGTAATTAACTATAAACTAAAAAACTTAAACTTTTAGGTAATTATATTTTTGAGCCGTTTGGGGTTGAAACCCTTGGGCCGTGGGGTCCGAGTGCACATAGTTTGTTCAACGAAATCTCCAAACGGCTGGTTGACACTTGCCGTGATCCAAGGGCTGGCTTTTACCTTGGCCAGCGGCTTAGCATTGCCATACAACGTGGCAATGCCGCCAGTCTCTTGGGTACTTTACCAGTCGACAGCGATGCGGAGGAATTTTTCGACGCCATATTTTAGTTTTTTAATAGTTTTAGTTATGTTACCTTTTAGTAAAATAATGTTTTTAGATATTATTTAATGTTGTAAATAAAATTTTTAGCACTATAAATAAATAAATGACGATCAAGTGACATTCAACCTTAGGGTGGTAAAGGAATGATGAGGCTAGTCGTACATTCAGTTCGGCGAATGTTGAGCAAGTGAAGCTAATTGGTGTCGGTTAAGTCATTACCGGACAATGCCCTCGCGGCCCTCATTGTAGCCCTAATGAGTGATAATAGTGCCCTTTGTTTTCACTTAACGTACGGAACCTACGCAAGTTTATTCGGTCATTTAGGAACTATTTTCGACTAACATTTTTCCGGTTATTAGTTTTGTAACGCTCGTCTTTTTTTAATAACGCCAGTCTAGTCTTAATAAATACATAAACTCACGCCTTCTTCCCTCGGAGGTAGGCAGAAATACAGAAAACCACCTGCTACGATCCTTTTACTTCTTTTACGTTCATTTCTCTGGTCATATATTAATATCTTGTAAGACATTCTAAATAATTCGTTACTCTTCATTATTTACGTAAACGATATTGACACGTGTTTCCATAACTCTAACCTTCTTTGTTTTGCTGATGATATGAAGATATATTCTTCTATATCATCATTTAGTGATATGGATGCTCTCCAATCTGACCTATCAAGACTTGATGAATACTGTCGCGTCAATAAATTAGACCTAAACCCTACTAAATGTTCAGTAATTTCGTTTAGCAGAAAACGCTTTCCACTTCATACCGCCTATAAGCTGAAAGGTCAGCTACTGCAGAGATGTGGCGGTGTTCGTGACCTGGGCGTATATCATGACTCTAAACTTCAGTTTAATGTTCACGTTGAGCAAATAGTGGCTAAAGCATCCAAAGCATTAGGTTTTGTTATGAGACTAGCTGCGTGTTTTAAGAAAGTAAAAACTATTAAGATTTTGTATTGCTCATTTGTGAGAAGTCATTTAGAATATGCTTCTCAAATTTGGAACCCGCGTTATGGCGTGCACATTGATCGCATAGAGGGTGTACAAAAAAGATTTGTTCGGTTTCTGTGCTATCGTTTGCGCATACCATACCACAGTTGTGAATATTTGGATCTCTGCAGGAAATTTCACCTACAACCACTTACTGACCGTCGTCGATTGGCAGATTGTACATTTTTGCTCAAAATTGTGTCAAATGAGGTGGACTGTCCGCAGCTTCTACGTAAGCTGTACTTTAATGTTCCCCAGCGAACTCTCAGATTTAATCCTCCTATAGCTATTCCGTTGTCTTCTTCCAACTACAGGCAAAACTCATATTTAGTGCGAGTGAGTAAAGACTTTAATGACCTATGCAAGCAGTTCTCTTTTGACTTGTTTTCAACCAAAGGCTCAAGCGTACGCAATAGGCTGAACCTGGAATTTTTCAAAATTAATTCTTAGTGTTAATAATAGTTCTGTTTCTTATTTTATTTAATTTTTTTGTAATCTATTCCTTATGTTTGGCGGTGCCGATTTGACGATTGGTGCTCATCTTTTCTTGATATCTTGTCGTGTGTAAGATCTCTTATTATAATTACTGTATTGCTAGCCGTGAAAACCTGTAATTGGCTTCATGTTTCTTATTTCAGTATATTTATTGTTTATAAGTTAAGCTGTTGGTTTTCCACATGTTAAATAAATAAATAAATAATAATTAGGTTATTGATAAAATAGTAAATAGTGTATCATAAATTGAATAAGAAGTTCACGATACATTGACTAATGGATGAGCGAACATACTTTACTATTGCGTCCTGTCGTTGTTTCACTAATATCAATATAATAAATACCAAACATTAATACACGCAAAGATCTAGATAGCGTCACTTAGCTAAAAATACATCAATCAATCGGTTGCCGTGATTGATTACCTAACGAAACAATTCTGATAGTAAAACACTTTCATAATTCCTTATGTCGAGATACCTAATAGCAATCATGCGAGTCTAACACACAATTACAAACGATTACTTTCGTTGATTGATCACAATAAAAGTCGAATCGAGATAGTGTACAAAAATGATTTACGTAATCGGACCCTAAAAAGTGAAAGCGGCCAGGAGATAACGACTAAAGAGTTTCCATTATGCTTTATTTAGGGAGGGTGTATTATGATTATGTATAGGTTATGTCAGGTCAGTGTGTTACTCGTATATTCTAGTAAGGGCTGATTTTTCAATAGTCAGATAACTCTTATCTGAAGAATAAATATGACAGTTTGACATATTTTCTATACAAAAGCTGCCAAATTGAAATATTTACTTTTCAGTTAAGAGTTAAGTATCTGACTATTGAAAAATTTGGCTTATTTTAAGTAGATACTTGCTAAGTGTTCATTATGGCCCATTGATTTATTTATTATTGTGACGATAACATGGATAAAGAGCGACAGTTAGAAAACAATTTTTTTTAATTTTTGTTCACCATGTACATAAATTTTTAAAATGAAATGGCGACAGGTTACAGGAACAACTTGCGACCCACTGATGCCCCTCAAGTTGAAGGGGAAAATTTCCAAGTCCGTGATAAGGCCTGTCGTACCTACTTTATGGATCGGAATGCTGGGCGGTGAAGAAGACAGATGAAAAAAAATTGCATGCAGCGGAGATGAGAATGTTGAGATGGATGTGTGGAGTGACGAGAATGGATAAAGTAAGAAAAAGAGGAAGTTTGAAAGTGGCGCCAGTGACAGAAAAGTTGAAAGGAAATCGTGGGCATGTAATGAGGAGACGAAAAGCATGTGACTAAAAGAGTGATGAATATACATGTTGATGGATGGAGAGGCAGAGGAAGGCCAAAGAAAAGATGGATGGATTGTGTGAGGAATGATATGAAAGAGAAGGGAGTGAATGATAGCGTGGCGGTTGACAGGGGGAATGGAAGTAGAAAACGTGTTGCCCCGACCCCAAGTAATATGGGATAAGGGCAGGAAGATGATGATGAACACAAATTTAAAAAAATATTTAACAATTATTAAATATTTTTTTGACAGTCCCAGTTGTCTGTTTTGAAATTTCAAAACAGACAACTAAAATAAAAAAAATAAAATCCTATGGTAGATACCTACTAATAATGACAATTCCTGAAATCCGCGTGCTGGCGTTCACGTTTTCAGCTTTTTTCCAAACACACCCTGAATAATTCTCCAAAGTTTGGTGAACTGTATTACAATTCCCGAATCAAAACAGAGCTTTCTCTTATTGCCTGAATATTTTAAACACTTATTGAAAGTGGCACCGGTGACTGAAAAGTTGTGTGGAAATCGGTTGTCATGGTATGTGATGCGGAGGAGTGAGGAAAATGTCGTGAGGAAAGTTTTGAGTAGGTATGAATTTCGATGGCTATAAGAGTAGGGGAAGACCAAAGAAACGATGGATGGATTGTGTGAAGGATGACATGTCTAGAAAGGGGGTGACTACCGAGATGACGAATAATAGAGAAGTATGGAAAAAAAGGACACGTTGCGCCGACCCCAAACAGATTGGGATAAGGGCAGGAGAATGATGATTTTAAACACTTATTGCCAGTTAAAACCTAAACACTAAACACACAACGCATTCGATAAAACACAAATTCCTCGAGCGATTATCATTAGTATTCGCAGGCCGCTGGCTTTGTAACTCGATCCTTCGAACAATAGTAGTAAGTTAAATCAATAGTAGCTGTGTCTGCGCCTAAAGCTTTATTGTTTCGCAAATAGTGACATTAAGATAACTTGAGAGTTACTGGAGTGGTCTAATTTTGTGACGTAAGCGATAAGTTGGAATTGTTATTGGAAATAAGTTAAATATCTAATATGGTGTGTGGAATGGAATTGTTTTAATCTGAAGCTATTTTGAGATCTACTCACACTAATATTATAAAGGCGAAAGTTTGTGAGTGTGTGTTTGTATGTTTGTTACTTCTTCACGCTCAAACGGCTGGACTGATTTGGATGAAATTGGGTCTGCAGATAGCTTATACCCTGGACTAACACATAGGCTATTTTTATATCCCGGTCTATGCGGGTGAAACCGCGGGGCGCAACTAGTATATCATAAAATTACGTCTGTAATACCCGAAGGGTTAATCAGAGGTGTACGCACGGCTTCAGATCAAGCTATAAATTTCCAGTATAAGCTGATCTCGCATTGTATAGGATTTCCTTACAATGAGAGGCCAGTGTAAACTGGAAATGTATAACTTGATGTGTAGCCGTGTATACCACATTACACTAGTTAGTTTTCAGTCCCATTTGAAAGAGGGCAAGCCTATTGCCATCAACCGGGGGCAAATCCAGACCCCGGCTGCTACTGCGAAATTCCAGATGGAAAAAAAAATAATTTTGGGAACTGGAAAACAAAATTTAAATAGCCTACGATTATGAATTTTAACAGAATACTACCTTGGATAAAGTTATGGATATAAATATCACACCTGCGGTCACCTACCACGTTCGTTTGCTCAAAGAAATCTTGATGGGTATTCAAAGTATACGAAAAATGTACGCTACCTAGTAACAATAGGTACCAAAATCCAGTATCACAAAAAGGGGATGTCAACATATCGCCAATTCGCTACCAAAACCACGCTTACAAGTCGCGTTTGTGACAGAAGTTAAAATCAAACTTTATATCTTAGCATAGGATTACTATTTATGACTCCGTTCAAGTGGTTAATCTCGAGTCCTTTCTAATCGTGCATCGTAAATTCAACAACTGAATATCGAGAAATACAAGACATCTTGTCTCGACTCAAATGTTTGATTATGTGGAGTTAGCCGCAGCACAATATGAGAATACAGGCTTAGATTTTGTTAAAGGATCCATCTGTAGTGTCTAACTTCTTATAAATAAAAAAAAATAAAATGTTGTTCGTTGATAAGCGCATTACGCTAATTTTTGTTTTAAAATGTTCGTAAAAGTCCGAATCAGGTTCTTACGGTTAGAAAAAATTGAAAAGTTTCCGGGAAAATTCGGGAAAACTGAAAGTGAAAAGTTCTATGGGAATTTTGTATGAATTATTGAAAACACAGGACAACGTCTAGGTCAGCTAGTATTTAATATAATAGTTAAGTAAACAGTATCTCATGCACATCAGTAGTGAGTAGCTGTCACTTATGTCAACTTACTCACCGCGAATGGCGGGAAAAAGTTGAAAGTGAAGTGGTGTCTGCACGAGAAGCCCGGGGAGGCATGGTGTGGGATGAGCCAGTGTAGTGATATATTCAGCTTAGATACGGGATCAACAGGATTCTACACCTTGGATTGTAGAAATGATTTTAGAATAATGGCCAAATCTGTAATATTTAAAAATAAGTATGAAGATTTTAGTATAAAAACTTAAAAGTTTTCCAACTCAATTTTTCATCGGTTGACAGTGAAGCACAAAAGTTCATGATTTCAACTTTGAATGTTGATGTTTGCGCGGATTTTTTCTAAGCTTTATTCCGTAGTTTCTTGCCTCACAGCGGATATAGCGTGAGTGTTTGAGCCATAATGAGTACCTATCAGTAGGAACGTGTAGTGCGATTGAGTAACTATCCTCGCAGCATCGGTAATTTATACCCAGTTTGAAAGACGAAGTCATGTATGTGGCATGCCTAGAGGCATAAATAGGTATAGGAATTTGTGTTCTTAATCGTTTATTTCTTAGTTAAATCGTTTTTGCATAATACGAATAAGGCTTACATATAGAAGTTACTCTATAAACGTATCAATATTATATTCACTACACTTGTCTGGTAGATCGGCGTAGTATCTTCGATTCATTCCGTAGTCACATACCCCGAACACCTCATCAGAAACGTGATAGGTAGTTGTTTGAAACCAATTAATAAATAAATGTAAACAATTTCTCATTCACACAATTAGTGACGTAGCTGCTCTACTGTCACTAATGTCATCTGTCAGTCACCACCATAGACACAGAATTGGAGTGACCGTTAGCTTCACAAAAGTGACTCTAGAAAGAGACAATGCGAATTTGCGGCCAATACCTGTATGTACCTGTAGTAAGTACCTACTATTAAAGAGACAACTGGCCGCAAATTCGCTGTCTCTCTTTCGTACTTTTCGGTCTGTAGTCACTGCACAACTGGATACGGAACGCTCTGTCCATTATCTATGTCTATGGTCACCAGTTCACCACAAATAGTGAGAAAAGGTAAGAATAAAATGTAAAACAAACCCCAAGCTGTTTCCACGTCTACAGGACGTTGTACCGCGTAACAGACGGGATATGACCATTCTTCGCGTCTATCCAGCAAAAACGGCACTTATGCGCAAAAGTATCGTCTGCATGGCGCCTACTATATTTAACGTATTGCCTAAACGTTGGAAGGAGCTAAATAGTAATGCATTCAAGCGTCAATTAAAAATGTTTCTTTCGCAAAAGGCTTACTATAGTATCTCCGAATTTCTAGGTGAAAAAGTTTTTGATTGAATAATTTTGTCTTTTTCTTGACATTAATATTATTATATAATTTTTATGAGATAATTTTGTTGTAATTTTGTTGTAAAGTTGTAATTTTTGACATAAATCGTGTAATTTTTGACATTAATCTTGTAATTTTGACATCAATCCAGTAAATTTAACATAAATATTTTAAATTTGACATATATATAGTAACTTTGACATTATTCTTGTATTTGATTGACATTATAGTTTTTTGATTTATTTTGAAGTTGACATTATAGTAAAAGTAAATTCTAATAGAAACAGTTTGCATGCTTTAATTTTAAAAGCAAAACATGTATGATCTCATATTATGTAATAACACCTATTTATACCATGTTTTACGCAAATAAAAAAATTACTTACTTACTTACTTAATAGTGGAAAGTGGGAAGTGTGGAAGGTGGGAATAGTGGGTGGTGGGAAGTCGTCCAGCACGAGCGGCTTGGTGTGGTAGTGAGCCAGTGTAGTGATAAAAACAACTTATATAGGGGATCAACAGGATTCTACAGTTTCCGAAATCATTAAATAGATATTACCGACAGCGATTTCCACTCCGATATTCTTTTATTTCATTCCTTTGTTGTTTTGGGAAAGCGTTACTGTACCAAAGATGTTTATTTCAGTTTTCAGAGGTATCACAACTGCATCAACTTGACTGCAACTTATGGTGTGTATCATGGGTGGTTACTATACGCGTCTCTGGTACATGCATCATTCGTGATATAATAACAAACAAAATTACAATTTATGTTGCCATGTGCATTTCCTCATGTATCTGTTTTACTTCATAATATTGTAATAAAGTTTTGTTTTTATTTTGTAAATATTTGGTATTTGGACAGTTAATAAAACCAAATATGAATAAATACCAAATAAATTCGAAAATCTCTGGTGAATGTCCAATGAATAATAATTATTAAAACTTACACTGACTGAATCTGCTGCAGAAACCGATGTATGCCTCGCCGTGACCAAAAAAAACGGAGAGATTGGTAAGAATGTCAGTCAGACTTCCTGGCTTCAAAGCTCTACGAACGACAGCGTGCTGTCGGAGGCACGGAAAGCACGTTACGCCGTTCTTCACCAAACTACTTATATTTGTATCATATATGTAATACTAAAAAATAAACATAGAGCAGGAAACTGATCAATCTGCCTAGCCTTTTCCCAACTGTGTTGGGGTCGGCTTCCAGTCTAACCGGATGCAGCTGAATACCAGTATTTCATATGGAGCGACTGCCTATCTGACCTCCACAACCCAAATACTAGGTAATACAATACCCCTTGGTAAGACTGCTTGTCAGACTTTTGGGCTTCTGACGACCCGTAACGACTGTCAAAGATCCACGAATGACAGCCGGGACCAACGGCTTAACGTGCTTTCCGAGGCAAGGAGGAGTCTCGGTATGTAAAGATGGTCATCCAACCCCGGCAAGCGTAGCTTAACCTGATGGATCGACCCGTACGGCTGTTATTACTTTAAAAATACTGATATCCCCTCAAAACGTTTACTAGCATTTTTACGCCAATTAAATACCCTTTGATATTGATACTCATTGTTACTCGGTCTAATTGATTCCTGATTGATAACAAACCGATCAAATTACGTAGAATAAACAAACTGAGAAATAGAATAGCTTCGGAAAACAATTCTTGCAAATTGCAGACGGGTTGCGTTGCAAACTTGTACCTACAAGAAATTCAGCTTCAATTCTGGAAATCCCTGGCGTTCAGAATTATTCTTTATAACCAACTTCAAAGAGAGACGGAGGTTATCTAGATAGATAGAATACGAATTGAGAACCTCCGTCTCCGTCAGTCAGTCAGCACTTCTCTTCTTAACCGACTTTAAAAAAGGTGGTTACTCAATTCGACCGTATATATATATTTTTATGTGTGTTCGCGGATAACTTCGTCGTTTATGAACCGATTTTTTTATTTATTTTTTTATTTAGATACTCGTAGATATCTAAATAAAAAGGGAAGTCCTGACTGACTGACTGATTGCCTGACTCATCAACACCCAGCCCAAACTCTTGGACCTAGAAAGCTGAAATTTTGCACTGAGGTTCCCTTTATAATGTAGACAAGGAAGGAATTCCCGGTGTAGTATGATCCCGTGGGATATTTTGCGACATCCACGCGGGCGAAGCCGCTGGCAAAAGCTAGTTTTAGTACACATAACATCACGCCTTTATTCTCTGAAGGGTTCTGCAGAGGTGTACCTAGAGTACCTACACCCTCATTTCGCCAGTTAGATTTAAGTCCCCTGTAACAGGGGGCGAGCCCATTGCCATCAACCGGGTACAATTCCAGACTCTGGGCTGCTACTGAGAAATTCCACAGATGGATAAACCCAATAACACTTTGCCCAACCCGGGAATCGAACCCAACAGTAGCGCTTACGACTACTAGACCAACGAGGCTGTCATTCGTCTTTTTTATACATGTTCATAAGCAGAACCACAGAAAAGATAAATCTCTTTATCTGTTCTGTGAGCAGAACTTACAATCCTACATAAAGTATTTTGTAAACGCGAAAATTTGTGAGGATGGACGGATGAACTCTCACGCAAAAACTACTGAACGGATTTTGATGAAATTAGGCACACAGATATTTTATAACCTGGATAAGTCCCTGGTAAGACTACGGCTACGGCTACGGGCTTACTACTGGTGAGACTTACGCGGGTGATACCGCGGGGCGCTGCTAGTTTTATATTTATTACATCTAAGATAAATAAAAAGCGGCCAAGTGCGTGTCGGGTCACGCGCAGTAATAGGGTTCCGTAGTTGCATAATAATGCGGACTAAGAAGAGGGCTTTTTGTTGTTTCATGAATATTTGACTATTACTCGTAAACTTGAAAAGCCTACTTAGCTGTGATAGTTTTCCTTTTAACTTCTAGCTGGACCAATTCGGCAATTTTTTTAATTCAAATATTCGTTACAAGTCCGAGGAAGGTTCTTTTGAAAAGAACAAATGGAAAAGTTGCCGGGAAAATTGAAAGTGCATTTTCTATGGGAATTTTGTATGAATTATTGAAATTTGGACAAGACAACGTCTGTCGATTCATCTAGTATTTAGAACTCACGCCTTCTTCCCATGGTGGTAGACAGAAACTACAGAACGCCACCTGCTTCGATCCTTACATACTCCTTTTGCCTTGTTTACGTTCATACATCTGGTCATACACGCACGCCGGTTGCGAGTACTACACACCTGACCTTTCTGATGAACGTCACCAATAAGGTCACTATATGTTTTTAAACATTTAAAAGACAGCAGCTTATCTATGACTAGTTTTAGACGGCAGGAGTGGCCAGCACTATCGATAAGTGAATTTAAAACGCGTTGGTAATTTTCTAAAACCATTTCGAGGCTGCCAGCAGTTAGGTAGAGAAAGTCTAAACATGTCCCGATATCTTTACACACTGGGCCATTGTTCGCCAGTCAATTAGTCAAACCGTTGATAACCAGCCGTGTAAGGCTGTATGCGTAAATTCCTTTGACACGAACAAGGGCGGGCTTACGATGGTTTTTGTTGGCGGGAATGTGAAAACGGTTTGAATTTCCTTTTAACTAGATTGGCTTTATATTAATACGTAGAAAATTATTCGTTTTTAGATTATGTGTGTGGATAAGTGCTGAAATTTAATTTCTATTTAACAAGGTACGAATTTCATGACCTTTCGGCCAGCCAGGGTTTTACAATTAATATGAATTATGCAATCGTTAAACTTTTTTTCGTACCACCTCTGGTTACGCTTGCATTGCAGTGTAGCTGTGCAGCGCCAAGTTCTTTTTTGCATGATCTTTTGTGCACCAAAATTAATATATTTAATGTGCAAGTTCCTGATACATTATATATATAAAAAAAAATAACACTTTTACATGTCAAAAATAAATTCGGTTTTAAAACTGGGTGAGTTCTGTGTTTCCTAAGTCTGAGAAGAAAGGCCGAAACAAACTCAGTGGTCACAGTCGCTTTTAAAGTCCAGACACAATCTTGGTCAGGCCATTATGAGGACCATGCAGATTAGTATCTGAGGTAGTCTTTTGAGGAAAGAACGACACAGATTTGAGTGGACCTGTCCAGTCAGTGCATGCATTTGTCAATAATCGTGTAACTCAGGACCATTTGGGTTGGCCGCATAAAGTACGTAACTCATCGATATTTGGCTAAATATTGATGAGTCAATTAAATGCCCGGGCACTGTAGAATGTTTCTCTGTAATATACTGGAACAATACACTTCCGAATATTATGACAGTTATTATGTCATAAATGTTTAGTACGAGCCTACGTGCTAACAAATATTAATCCCCTTAACTACTCTTGACGATAGAGTTATTATTTTACATGATTTAAGACTCTTTCGTATCCAATATGTTTGCTTGATATTTGTGCCTGCAATTCTCAAAAGATCATTGTTTTTAATTATAGAGAGTAAGAGGAAACAGTATTTCATTTCATGAACTAAGTGTTCATTACAACATTTGAACAAGATTTCAAAACCTAAATATAGCGCCTGAAAATCGATTTACCTACTCTTAATAGATACCTATTAATAATTACCAATTGATCCTATCAAGTCTTGCATTTTATTGCTACATTGAATACTATTAGTTTTAATTTCCCGTGAGAAATAGGCTACCGGTGGAAATTTTCTGTTTTATTCTGTTTATTGCATGACTAACTTACCGTGTTTACGACTGCCAGCTTATCAAACTCATCGGGTCTTTAAAATTATGCTTCATTTGGTAAGCATGCAGCCATGCATAATATAACTAATATGGGCTTCTAAAAATAAACAACGCATTGATGTCGGCGCCGCATAATTGTTAATAATGTCGGGTCGCTTGCCTATGCCAATAGATACCAACATTAGCTACTTGCTTGATTCTGCAGATACGTCTAATTAATTCTATGCGACGTTACTAGATGGCGTCAGTAGGGTAATAAGTAGTCTGTCACCAGCTCCTCGATACTTTAATACTTAATGTAACCGCATAAGGTGTACATCGAAGTGCAGTTCAATAAACCAATGAAAAAATAAGTTTGTGTCGGTTGGTAATAGTGGCTTAATCACAGGCTTAATCGTCGGGAATTAACAGATACGCACTTATTTATTATGCGCCAGAAGTGCTACCGTTTTGCTTATTGGCAATTATTGTAACTCCCAACCTGAGGAACTATTGGCTCTATACTTTGATAATCATAATTTATTGCCGCGCTTAGTTTGTACCTATGTCAATTATAAGATATCTATATTATACCTATATCTTAAGATTTGTACTACTTTTTCTGTTTTTACCCGTGAGAACCTGTAATTGGCTTTTTGTTTTATATTCAATTGTTATCTATCTGTTAAAGCTGTTGGTTCTCCTTAAAATAAATAAATAAATAAATAAATAAATAAATAAAACTAATAATCTTGTAGAAGTAATAATCAAATTTTATGGACTCGTACTTTATTAACTTGTACCTATAATATATAATAAAGATAAGAAAGTTTGCTGTCCATTTAATTTAACTTAATGAAAGGTTTCATTTAATGAGTACCTCGATATTTTACTTTTACTTTATAATTGACACATTTTAATATTCTGTAAGACGCTAAGCGCTTGAAAGTTTATTTTACGTCCACAAATTTATAATAGGTATTATGTCCATAAAAGACTTAAGCCTGCGGACTTTATTTCAATTTCGTTTGTAATTTATAAAGCTATTAAATTTGCTAGACTTTCGTCTATGATTTTATTACAATTATTATTTGAATACCTAGACAATCTCAATCTCACAATACGTTAGACATAAACTCAGCCTTTGGGCGAACAACTATTAAAAAGCATTTGTTTTACGCCGCGCCGTTTTTGATGACAGGGGGATAAAAAACGCGAACTTTTTTCGTGATTTGAGACAGTAACCACGTCTAAATGATCCATCAAAGCGTAAGCTGGCCAGGTGGGTAATCCGCCACGATAATGATAGGGTGATAAACGTAAAGTTTGTGGCAATGCTTACAGGATTACCAGCCAGTCACTTGGATCATTATCTGACATTCTTTACTTACGTTTTGAGTAGTTAAGCTCTGTAATTATACTTTTTTCAAATAGCAACCTGCTAAGGACATAAGAATCTATACATATAATAAAATTAAACCTTCTGAGTCTGTACATTCAAGATATTTAAAAAAAAAGTACTGGATGGAGCGAGAAAAAAGTTACAGAACGTAAAAAACATTTTTTGAAATTTTTGTCTGTTTGTCGGTTTGCTTGTTCGTTTGTGCACGCATCACTTGAAAAACGACTCATCTGATTCAAAATCGAATTACTGAAAGATAAGAAGCTTTATTGTGAGTAACATTTAGCGTTTATTTCATCAAAATCGATCTACAGAACCAAAAGATATATATATTTTTTAATTTAGTTATTAACCTCATAGCCCTCATAGACCAGTCTTTATAAAATTAGACTGGTATTTAGCCTGGAAAGAACGTAGGTTAATTATACTTACTTATTCGCTAACTGGGTGGATTACTTTTCAACCTGAATATTTGTATATAAAAAAGCGGACGAAGTCGCGGGCAACAGCTAGTTAAATAGTAAAATCACTAAAAGTGTCGCCCCCACACCGTTCGTAGTTTAGTTTGACCACAGTTTTTTTTTGCGAACTTTTTGAGATGCACTACCATGCACCCCAATTTTTTTTTTTTTTTTTATATATTTCGACGCGCATGCCGTTTAGAATAGGTAGTTTCACTAACTAATTAGCTAGATCCTATTTGAGAAAATCTGAAAAATCAAAAGGTTGAACTGTTGAACATTTCTGAAATTATTAAAATTAAAATTAGTCTTCGAGTTTGCCGGTTTTGTGGAGAAACAACGAAATAGTACAGTACGACACAACTTACATGAAGCATAGATTTGAAAATTTGCATTCATTAATTTCAATTTTACGAATGTATTCGGTATACAACCAAATAGACTTTACAAGGTAGTATTACGTATGCGTAAAGATGATTTTCGCCTAAAGCAATAAAGCAATAATAAAGATTGGTGATGTTGAAGGCGCACTCAGTTCGGATCGGTTTTACGAATTTTGCCGATGCTACATCTAAATTGTGTCGTAGACCTGTACCTACCCCCCCGGTGGGTTCCCGCATTGTCGAGGCGGGGGGCTCAGTAGCCGTGGCTTGGTCATCCACGGTGAAGCGAGGAGGAACCTGAGGAGAGGCCGCTCGTCAGGGCTTTTATTATTTATTTATATATGCTTTTCCCGGTAAACCGACGACGTAGCGGCCAATAAGTAGGTTGCGGTGCCGCTTGGGCGACATCGCAACTGATGCGGGCCGCGATGTCGTATGGGAGGCATCGCGGCTGAGTTTTGGAGGCCGCGGCGGGAGAGGAGTGCCGATATTGCGGAGCGCCGCTCTCCCTACCTTCCGCGGCCTTGACAGGGTCGCCACCGTCTGATGGCGGACGTGGTGGGGCCGCAGGGGAGGAGGAGTGTCGGTATGACGTTGGCCGCTCTCCCTAACCTCTGCGGGCGAAAATTGGCAGGCGGCGGGGCCAGTGACCTGACCCGTTGTAGACCAAGAGTGCCCCGACTCGGGTCATCTGACGCCCATGTGCTGGTTTGGTCCCTGGGGTGGTCACGGCGTGCAATATGTTCTGGTGCGCCGGTGATGGGGAGTACTCCCCAGAGGAGGGTCCGGTGACGGACAGCCGCGGCAGGTTCACGGATGAGTGCTAACGCGTGCCCGTGCTCCCGCCGTAAGCGGCAGAGGAGGACACCGTGGAGTTTTAGTGGGTTAGAGTCACAAATAACTGCACTATCTCCCCGTGGTAGTGCAGTATGTATGAGCATTTCTCCACGATAAATAGTAAAAAGGTACTGTACCTACTAATTCGTTGTTTTTCCACAGAACCCGAACGAACGAGAACGTTTCAATCTTCTACAATTTCGCACGCTGTTCAATTCACATAAATTCGCCGATATTTTATTTATTTTTTGATTGAACTTTTATATCCCAATATTGCGTGCTAGTAATTGAAGCCATAACTTTTAGCACCAAAGAATGCCGAGGGATATAAAATAATATTTTCGCTATTAAAAACTTTACATGTTCTGTTCTGAGAACCTTCCCTGTCTCTCACTCATCGTCTTCGTTTTAGTTTTATTCGACAAACGAAACTCGTTGAAATAATCTAATGAACAATTTCTCTGCCAATTAACAACGCTAGCTGTTTACAAAATAAAAAGGCTTTTTCAACAACACTATAACCTTATTATTCAAGCGAGAAATTGTTTTTAAAAACTCCATTCTCGCATAAATTCGCCAAGGTTTCCTATCAGGGGTTTGCATCGCAATTAGTTCGATGTCGATTTTTCCCGCCCATTAGTTAACGTTATCGATTCGACACAAGCAATTAGGCGGTCGATTCGATTCGGCCGTCCGACGCCGACGTCCGATCTCCGCGACGGGCCAAACATGATTGATGACGTTTTTACCTTATTACCGAAGTTATCCCCTCCACGGCTTATCAGCTTACAACGGGGCGGGGGTAGAGGGGAGGGGGAGCTTCTCATTACGAGATTGTGGTTACGTCGTGTTCGAGCCTTGATAACAGTGTTTGAACTCTTTGAGGGGTTTCATTTATTTCATTTACATCCCTTTGGTTTCCTTTGCGTATTCATTATATTGGGTTTTAAGGGTTTAAAGGCGTACCCTTTATTTGAGTGATGAGATTTCGTTCTGAGCAAATATTGTACGGAGTTTAGAGAACATGATGAGATGAGGTAGACGTAAAAATAATACTTGCAAGTAACTGATCTGCAACTGCTGCTGCAACTGCTGCTGCTGCTGCAACTGCTGTAGTAACTGAATGGCTACAACAAAAAAACTACACATTCTGAGTCTTTACTTACATTCATAGAATAATCCCTATTATCATTACACTACCCGACTCACACTCAATAATCGATCACTCATTCATCTACCTAGCCTTATATCTGCATACACATTCACTCTCGCTCGCACCCTTAGAGGTACACACTCACCAATCATACACTTACACATACTTGTTCTCTCTCTCACACACACACTCACATACATTACACACCGGCACATAAATGTATGACTTAACCTCCCTCGCGCTAAACACTCTGGTTGCAGCTATACCTTCTTGATAAACTGCCCTGTATGGCCTAATACTGTCTCCTAAGATACAGGATTACCTAGCTTAGGAGACAGGGTTACAAGATCTGTGTAGATTTATGTAGATATCCGTGTTTTTTTTTGTACATCTGATCTTGTACCTATCATGAATCTTGTGTGTGTAATAAATATTATTCTTATTCTTTATTCTTAAGTAAATAATGTTGACAACCTAAAGTTTCAGGAAAAACTGATCGCTTGATTAACACCATCTTTCATTATCACCTGGTACAAAAACCATAAATTCATGTTACTAACAAGCAAGTGCAAAGTAATCTATTCAATGCCATTAAAGGTTTTTCACCTTAGACGGCATGACGTGAAAATTAGCACGAACTTCTGAAAATTACAGTAATTTACTTACTTACCTAGTTACTAGGTTTTTTATTTGCGTAATATGCAACTAAACTATAGAACAAGCCACGTTAGATACTCATCATCATCTGCCGAGCCTTTTCTCAACTATGTTGAGGTCGGCTTCCAGTCAAACCGGTTGCAGCTGAAAACCGCATCCGGTTTGACTGGAAGCCGATATTACATAGAGCGACTGTTGTCTAACCTCCACAACCCAGTTATTGGGTAATAGGTGCGATACACCTTTGGTAAGACTGGTCGTCAAACTTTCGGGCTTCTGATGACCCGTAACGACTGTCAAAGATCCACGAATGACAGCCGGGACCAACGGCTTAACGTGCTTTCCGAGGCAAGGAGGAGTATGTAAAGATGGACCAACCGCGGCAAGCGTACTTAACCTTATCGATCAACCCTTGCGGCTGTTATTACTTAGCCACCGTCATACACTGATATACCTTATTTAAGAACAGCCTGGACATTCATCCTCCGACCAACCAACCTAACTGAATCTTTAGATATAGGTACCACTTCATAAAATCTCTCGTACCAATTCCTCGTGCCAACACAGTACAAAAAAACCTAGTAGCAACATCTTGAGTAACCTGATGCTTCTTTGCAGTGGGCGGGATGTCACGCGGCGGGAGCGGCGCCGGGAAGACGGCGACCGCCAAGCGCGTGCCCCCGCCGGCCGTCCCCGGGGACGCCTTCGGGACGCCGCAGCACCGCCACTCGGGCTCCAGCTTCGGGTCACAAGGGTACGCCTCCTGCGAGGAACAGCCGTACCCACAGCCGCCGGATACTCCTTCACATACCAGAGGTAAGCATATACTAATTAACAATTGGTCCTTCTTCATCATCACATGGCTATATTGTGCTCTTTCATAAACAAAAAAAAACTTCTTGCGACTTCTGGAATAATCTGATATAGCACAACACAAGCACACAGTTAAAGTATTAACAACAATAGGGTCAAGTCAACGAGGTCAATTTGTGACATCCAAATAAAATTTTCTTTAAATAGTTCAGTTTCTCAACATACTCACTACTTTGTAAAGTACATACTATGTTATTTTTATTTATAGTGAATGTGAAGTTTACGTGACTGTTTTTTTTCTCAGTTTTAATCATAGTCTGGCAGTTTGAGTTTATGCGGCCTACCCAAATGTCTTTTCTTTAGTATTGCTCGTCGAATCGTTGAGCTCCTTAAGTTCTAAGTTGAACTGCACGATTACTGACAAATGCGTACGCTGACTGGACAGGTCCACTCAATCTATGTGGTTCTTTCCTCAACAGATCATTTCAGACACCAATCGACATGATCTGACCAAGATGATGTGCTACACAATTAGTCGACGTTCGCACGGACGTAAAAATATCACGGCGATTTTTTTTCGCGCACTGGATTTTCAACGCTCTGCTTGACGCCGAGAGTGCACAATCCAACAGTGTGTTTTTTCGACGTGCTAGAATGTACTCTGTAATTGTTAAGTTGGATTCTCAACGCTTGGCTCAACAACGAGAGTTGAAAATCCAGTGCGCGATAAAATCCCGCCGCGATATTTTTGCGACCGTGCGAATGTCCGACTTAGGCTGCCGATTTCGAATCAGACTACAGAAGATAGGGACACAGCCCGTCTTAGAACATCAATGTACCAATTACCAAAATCTAACCTGACTTTTAAAACGTCCATTCCAGATGACCACTCGGACTACGGCAGTACAGTTTCGGGCGTCTCCGGCGTTTCGGGCGCGAGCGGCAGCCTCGGCAAGAGTCCGGCAGGGGGCGGCACGTTCACGTTCCCGCCGCCTGCGCAGCCTCTCACACACAAGGCGGCCGTGTACTACCACCATCAGCTAGCACTCAGCGATGATCAGGGGATCGATATGACACAGGTGAGATTGATTCAGCATTTTTGGACCCTATCTGAGACTAGTGTTTCTAAGATAACCTAAGTACTAAATATAGGTATGTTAATTAACCGACTTGCTATAAAAGATCGGCATCAAAGATCTGAAAGCACGAACCCAAGATGTAACTTAAATAACGCACAACCTCTTAAGGGGTCATTGTACTCATTATTATGAACAACTTTAACTATAAAATAAAATAAATAAATAAATAAATATGTTTGGACATATCACACAACGCCATCTAGCCCCAAGCTAAGCAACCTAATGCTTGTGTTATGGTAACGAGATGGCTGATAAACTACTTATATACATTTTTTTTTTTTGTAAATACATACATATTATAGATAGAAAAACACCCAGACTCGGAACAAATATTTGTAGGTCGTACAAATATTTGTTCCGTGCGGGAATCGAACCCGCGACATGCTGCGCAGCAGTCAATCGCTCAACCACTGCGCCAACCGTGTCGTCAAAACCTGAATAACTATGGGACCAAACCTGAATTCGCGAAAAAAATATTAGCTGTTCCCTACATTTACATTCGCATAACTCTTTAAAGTGTAGGGAACAGCAGATTTTTTTTCGCTATTTCAGGTTTGGTCTTATAGTAAAAGTTGTTCATAATGATGAGAACAATGACCCCTTAAGAGGTGGTTCGTTATTTAAATTATACCTTGTATAAACTAAATCATCTCATAGGAATTACTGTCTGCTGCAAAATATATAACCTTCACTACCTACCATTCAACACCTATTTCAACCCACCCATTACCCAATGTCAAGCACACACAAAAACTCCAAAAACCTGCGTTCACCTCTTTCGTCGTCATTTCCAGAGTCCTGGCCGCGACAGCCCCGGTTCCTCGTCAGGGTCCGCCGGGTCTGGTTCACGTCACTCCTCGGCATCCCTGGACAGTGGTCGCGCGTCAGGTCGCATGCCTCATCACCACCACGCTGCCTGTCACTGTGGGGACCTGGCTGATAGGGTGCGGGCGATGATCGCGCAGGGTCTGCCCGTGAGTATATGAAGTTGGCTGTAGGAAGATGATTTGGCTGCAACACGGGACAGAACAGGAATCGAATTATTTTATGTCTATATAGCTGGTTGTCCCCCTGCAGCGCAAAGGCTTCTCTTCTCTTCCCTTTCCAAACCATTACAAAAATTGACAAACAATACTAGCCGTTGAAATAGAAATAAACAAGATGTTTTGATATGCTGGCCACACTGTCCTCCCATAACATCACTGTAATTTGAAAACATTGTAAAAGCTAATTATTTTTAAAAGAGTAACCATGGAGTTTCTTGCCGGCTCTTCTCCATAGGAAACGACCAATTGGAACCGTGCACATAGCTTCTGACGTTTCATAAGTGCCCACGTAGGTATAGGTGAAATAAAATATTTTGATTTTGAGATCAAGCGTCGTGCCGCCAAGGCTGAGCCAAAAAGACTCGACGATCTTCTTAATAGGATTTTTTCCTGCTTTAGTAATGGAAAAACATTCGATACTATGCGCGCGCACAAATGCTAGACCTCAGTCGGTGACTAGCACTTGCGCGTGCATTTGGCCTCGTTCATCAAGTTTTAATCTACTTTCAATTTCTTATGAGACCTACTCTAGCTCTTTCTCTCTCTCTAGCATAATTTTCCTCTTTAACATTTCAGGACACAGACATTATCCACGCGTGTCTAGCAGACCTTCAAATGGAGGAGTATGCCCGACTCTTCATAGACGCTGGCTACGACCTGCCGACCGTCACACGAATGACGCCCGAAGACCTCACAGCAGTGGGCATCAAGAAACCTAATCATCGCAAGAGGTTAAAGGCAGAACTGGCCAATTTAAATGTGCCGGATAATCTGCCTGATTATATACCGGTATGTATATATTTCTGGACTAGATAAAGTGTAATGTTTGAATATGATTTTTTTTTTAAATCCATTCCATCATTTCATTACTTACCATATTCAGGATGTATCAGAAATATGTGGTCAAACATAAGGGTGTGGTAAAGACCATCAAGCTGAACAACTTCCTCCATGGGACCAACATCGTAATTGAGAAAAATTTATCAGCTGTTCCATACATTTGGGTCGAGTAGGTGTTGAAGTTTTGTATAGAACATTTGATATTTTTTTCGCGATTACGATGTTGGTCCCATGGAGAAAGTTGTTCAGTTTGATGGTCTGTACCACACCTTTAAGTTTGACCACACCTTTCTGATACACCGTGTATTTAATTAAAGTAACAGCCGATCTATTCTGTAAAAATGTCACCGTGAAAACGCTTAGCTGAAGAGAACTTTCTGTTTATTGCTTGATTCGCACTACGAATTTACTCGCCCGAAACGGGCGAATAGACACTTTTAAAAAATATTATTTTTTCAGTAGGCGATTCGCACGGAGTTAATTTATTAGTGTGCGAATCGACAACACCAGAATTCCATTAGGCAATTAGCTCATTTTCAATGTTACGCAATAAAGTAAAGAAAAAAGCAGGTACACAAGAAATTACATTTACCAATACAAAATGTGCCAATTGCCTAATACGTATTTGTAGTTGTTCGTGCGAATCGACAATAAGTCGAGCTGTCAATTGTAGCATCAGATGGAATGCTCGCTTCACATAAGTTTTCACGGAATCGACCGGCAGACTCCAGCATCAGAATGGAAAAAGCGTCGATTTAAATGTCTTCACTGTCTTAAAATTTTGATAAACCTTCATAATGGTTTAGTAACCAAGCGAATGCACTAAATCTCCACATGAATCGTAAAATTACGTACCTAAGTTTGCTTACTCTACATCAGCCTATTCCAAATTTTGTCCGTCTTCCAAATGTAAACCCACTAAAACGTTACCTCCTCTTATTCCAGGGTTCCCTAGAAGAATGGCTGCGACTACTTCGACTGGAAGAGTACGGACCCGCATTAGTAGCACAGGGTTACCGCACCGTTCATGACGTCACGCAACTCGCTTGGGAGGTGAGACATTTACTACTTACCTCCTTTACCCAACACGAACACACCAAAGCACATTATGCCATAAAAATAGTTTTATCACCGCCGTTAAATTTTTTAACAATATTCTAAAAGACATAAGGGACTCTGAAATAGGTAGGTTTAAATCTAAATCTATGTTACTTTTTATAATGTAAAGATTTTTTTGTAAAAAAAGTATTTTACTTAAATTTAAAACTGGTTTTGTAATAATGTCGTAAACATGGTTGTAATTGATCTTCTTCTTTTCGAGTGCAAGGCAAAGGTAAACAATATTGTAGATATTATGTTAGATGAGTTGGGCCCTGTAGGTGGACCCACGCCACTAGCGGCATCAAAGCCGTTATTTTAGTTGATTTTTTAATTGATGCACTTGTTTTCTTCAAAACATTTGTATGCCAGACCAAAGCGAAACATGTAGATCATAACCGTGTAATAAGATCGTTATTGTACCATATTTTAATGCAAATAAAAATATTCTATTCTATCCCATTCATCTGGCCTCTATTTATATTATTACTGGCTTTTGCCAGCGGCTTCGCCCGCGTGTATGTCGGAAATTATCCCACGGGAACCTTCTACCGGGATGAAAAGTATCCTATGTCTTAATCCAGGTTATAAACTATCTGTATACCAAATTTCATCCAAATCCGTTCAGCCGTTTTTGCGTGATTGAGTAACAAACATCCAAACATACAAACTTGCACATTTATAATATTAGTAGGATATAATGGCTTCTAGTATGATCAGCTTACAGTCTAACCGGATACAGCTATGAATACCAGTAGGTATTTTACATAGAAAATCTGCCTATCTGACCTCCGCAACCCAGTTACTGGTTTAAGACTGGTTGTCACACTTTCGGACTTCAGACTACCCGTAAAGACTGCCAAAGATCTACGAATGATAGCCAGGAGCTTTAGAAATATTTGTCATTCAATAACTCATAGATCTCAATTTACTTTACAGGATTTAGAAGACATGGGCATAGTCCGCTTGGGCCACCAAAAGAAAATACTTCTTGCCATCAAAAGAGTGAAAGACATTAGAGCAGGCAAGAGAAGCATTAGCAACCAAGGGTCGTTGGACTTTACAAGAATACAACAAGGCCAGGTCAGTACCATGCAGTAATACTTACTTAGTCCCAGTGTCATTGTGTTTGTAGTGATGTTTTAGAATTTAGACTCTTGATAGATTAGGGCTCCTTTTGTAGCAGATTGTGGAAGCATTTAAAGTCAGTCTTACAAAAATTTTAAAATAACATTGTTCGTTGTGATACGTATAAAAATGATAATAATCTGCATATGGCACCCCATAGTCTGATATAAGAACAGCCCTATTTATGACAGCGGATATAAAAAAAAAATATCTATGAAAATCCGCTTTCGTAATAAAATTCTAAATAGACCGTGCAATAGAGAGCAAATTAGATTACTATTCTGTCAATCAAAAGATTATTTTCGAAGCATCACTCCAAATCAATATTTTTATTTTATTTTGTCATAATTTTATGATTTGTTTATTTTCACATTACATCTCATTTCATTCATCGGCCATCTTGATTTTTACCGCCAAATCTTCTAACAGAAACGAAGCTATTTTAATAAAAAGTCTAATACTTACCTACATAATTATTTTTCTTTTTATACTAACAGCGATAATTTAACAATTTAAAGCGTTTTAATAGCTTCATTATTTTGACCCTTATTTTACTAATTAAATATTTCCGTTGAGCCAGTCGAGGCTTTTGTTGTTAGATCCATATTGTGTGACCCTTTAGCACAGAAATGGCTGGAAAGCTTTGTTTGCCGAGCCGAAAGCTGACACATTATGGGAAAACTAATGTAATTAACCGATTGGCGTAAAGTTTATAACAATATTCAATAATACATGAGTGTGTTTTTAAAATTTTGTGAACTTTCCCCGATGCGTTCAGAAACGTTATCATTTCGCTTAGACTAGGTGTCGTCCAACGCCATCGCCTTCGCTGGTCGGATGTCCAACAGTTCTGCGATATTATTTCCTCCACAGCCATTACATATTTGTATCACTTTTATTTCCGCATTTAACAAACGAAATTATTTAACCGTTACTGATGTAACCGTGAATTCATTTTGATATTTAATTCATAAATAAAGTGAGCAGTTTCGCAAGAAAATGTTTTCCTTATAAATTGTCTTCTAGCCGGACGGCATTTCTTCTTACAATTAACCTTAAAGAATCAGTGAGTACACCGGTCAGTTGAGTCAGAGTCGCAGGGTTGTGATCCGCCAGCACACACGTCCATCCGCTGCATCCACCTCATACCACTAGCCCGAAGCAGCATGTGAATGTTTTGTTTTCTTTTCTTTTTCCAAACACAAACCGCACCTTGGACATAATCGGCTAAAGGATTTATATCCGAGGGAGCTACATTACCAGCCTTGGGAGAGACAACGGAGTTACCATAAACCCCCCGACCTAAACTTTGATGCCATACCGACGCCCCTTTGTGGCACAGATTTGGTCCCTATCCAGGTATGAGACAACCTCCTTTGGCACAGGTCTTGTCAGTTTGTTCTCGATGCACCCGAGCACCCGGCTTTTATGTGCACACGATTTTATCGTTATAGTGAACGCAGTGTTTTCCATGTGTGTTTTATTTTTTACGATTTTAAGCCTTTTCTCCCCACAACCGTAGAAACCGCTGTGATTGATCTTTCCTGCACGGTAGTTAGATGTTTCACTTTAAATTTAATTATTATATGAATTAATACAATATTATACTAATTGCGCATGATTTTAATAACGCTAACATTATAAATATTTGGATTCATGATTGACAAAACAAAATCTTAAACAGACAGCATGATAAGAGGAGCGACAATAACATGAATTGTAAAAAAAGTCGATGCCGTTGTTTTGTAAATGTTTTTGAACAAACTTTCTCTGTAATATAATTTTCAAAATTTAATTCGACAACTTTAGAATTCGGGATGGATCTAAAATGTGTTATAAATGCCAACAGATACGTCACCCGCGCGGGAAATCACTAGAAAGTCTAGAGGATCCTTCAGAAAGAGCGTCGCATACCACGTTCTCACCCGAAGCTGGGTTTTATTACGGGGGAGGTCAGTGGCGACGCTCGTACGACGACGGCGACATCACTCCCACGAACGATAGTTCTTACGAGGGAGGCGGCACGCTGCCGCGTCCGCGGGGCCTCGTGCGGCCGCGGCCTGTGGCCAAAATCACAGCGACGCCGGCCTACCGGGACAAGTCTCCGGACTACACGTACGACGAGATCGCGTACTCGGCGCGTCTGCAGCGCGTGGCTTACGGCGCGAGTCCTCACGTGGCGCGGAAGCCGCCACCGGATCCTCCGAAGCGCCAGAGCTCGCAGTACGCGCCGTTCTCTCGCTTCGGGCAGACGACGGTGGAGATCCATCCTGAGAAGAGCCTCCCGTTGTCTCTACCCGCGTACCCGAGCTCGGACTCACTGTCCGTCTCGCTGGACAGCACGGGCCTGCTGCCGCCGCCACCCGCGCCCTCCAGCCCTCCCAGGAGGTACGACGATGACAAGCTGCGCACGGGATCCGATGCTAGTTTTAAAGTGAGTTCACCTGAACCTATTAACTTCAACGAAAAATAGTCATGTTTCATTTCCACCAGACGTGATTGAATCTAGAATCGTCAGAAAAAGTTTTTGGTTAATTCAGCAACATAGATCGACTAAAACCAAAATACAAAACCTATGCTTACGTACTCCTATTGTCTTTCTTACAGTCAAGCTCCAGCACAGAATCGGATAGCATTCCGTTCGCGAACGAAAACGCCGGAACCATAAAGCAGAACCGGGGCCAGATCGGAGGCCGGCCGCATACGGTAGACTACGGGCGCGCCGGCATGGGGCTGGCCGGCCTACCACCGCGCGCGCACGACGTCAAGCCTACCACACCTCACGCGCCGCACGCGCTCTCCGAACACAAGGACGAGAAGAGCACAGAACCAGTCGACGTACTCAACGACATCGGCAACATGCTTGCCAACCTAACGGACGAACTCGACGCCATGCTAGAAGAAGAAAAGCGCCAAGGACTCACAGATTCCTAAAACCCATAGACAATCTAGAATACATAAATTTGTACTCGAATACATTAAAACTTGTCAAAAATTCCAAAGAATTGGACATCGGCAAAGACTTCCACTAATTTAATGAAATGCTGACATTTTTATAACACAAGCAGCTATTTGATAAGCATCTACATTTTATTAGGAGTGTAGCAATATGAAAGCAATCTGTTTGTGTATTGCATCGTTATGACGATTGTGAATTCCGAATAACGCGATTATACTTTATTGGATTGAGTGTTTTATTGTGAAGCTATTCGACTCCGAAAATTAGGTTTTTATAAAATATACAATCAAAACCGAGCTGTGTACAGACGCCAGCAGGTCAAGCCACCCGTAACTGTCAAATTTTCCCAATCAAGCATGAACCTAATGCGTAAGCGATAAAGATGAAAATCTATTAAAGAAATTTGACAGATTATAGTAGCTTGATGTGCTGGCGTCTGTACCTAAGCATTCTTCCATTGCATAATAGGGATGTTTCCTGGGTAAAAAAAAAAAATCTATTTTGTCCGTCAGCCAGATAATAAAAAAATGTTAAACACGTATTTTTTGCTTTATCATATTAATAAAAAATTACTCAGATAAAACGCATTAATAAAGTTGGGGAGTGGGGGTTCGCTACGTCACAACTATAACAAACTACATGTAAAATCTGGCAAGGAGTGACGTCATGCCACATTTTAATTCAATGTATCGCCGTAATCTTTTGATTACGTAAAATAAGAAAAAATACATGTCCAACATTTTTTAATAACCTTTAAGACGGACATATTAGTCAACATCCCTATATATTTAAGTACCTCTTTGTCAAAGGACTGAGTAAAGTAGAATGTGATGTATATTCGACTTTCGAAACCTAGAGGGGGATTTAGTCCTCCAAATTATAATGTGACTAAAATTTAAAGTTTTACCAATGTTGCTTCAAAAATGTGTGACCATTCTATTACCGCGCTGAGCTACTAATGATAGTTGTCACTTGCCATCAAACTATTCCTACACGACAAAACGGATAATATACATACGTACTATATAATAGTTTTGTAGCATTTTGTACCGACGTAGTACATTTTATACATACTTGTAATTTAAACATAGTTTGCTAAATATCCTCTGTTATTTAAATTTAATGAGCTGTGTATTTTTGTTATTACAAATAATTAGTTCCTTGTAATATTAAAAATTGAGTGTTTTTATTGGGATAGTAAAGAAATTAGATGTTAGACGGATCCAAAAAACAGACAAAAATGGCTATTTTTGTAAATATTGTTTTACTTAAATTATGTCATAGATAAAATATATCCCAGTAGTTAGTTTTTCATGTACAATAATTGTAGAGTATTTGATTATGACGTAGAGATTAATGTAGCTAGAATTTATACAAAACATTAGTCTAGTGATAGTGTGAAAAACTAGGGTTTACATATTAATGTAATATAGACAATTATAAAGTTAGCCATAGACCTCATAGACCTTGTATGTTAACAATCTTGTAACGCATTAAGGACATGCCGTTTGCCCCATCATTGAAAACGACTACAAAGTTATGCTTCCACTTATAAATAGTCATATTCCTCCATCTAACTAAAGCTTAGCAACACCCTGCTTGCAATGGAATGCAGAATCGCCCTCGCTAAAAATGTTTATGGTGTTCCCGAATTACATTAAAAACACTTTTGATACTGATTAAATCTGAATAAAACTCACAAAACGTGATCACTAATTTGTTTTCCACTTTTCAACGCATGTCCACTTCAAACGTGATATCAAGTGGCCATAATAGTAAACTGTTAATATTTTGTGCTGGCAATGTTATGTAAAAATGAAACTTTCAATAGACAACTGCGAAAACTTGAAAACCGCCGTTCGTTATTTAAATATTTATGTAGAATGAATACCTAATGTTATTTACAATTCGTATCTAGTTGGCTAGGATAACCGTGATTGTTTTGTTCTAATAAATTTAACAATGTCATCTATGGCTTGATTTTATATTTTACCTAACATTGTACACAAAATAACGCCCACAATAATGAAACAATAATAACTAATACAATCCGAAACTAACACCGTGAATGTAATTAAAAATAACATCTTATTAAAACGTAGAACAGTATATTTAAGCTTAACTTTGTAAATATCTTGATAGAAATCAGTGTTTCTATACAGTCTTCTTTGATATTCACTCTCAAATGTAAACATTTTGTATACCTACATGTTAATGTTACAAACCAATATGGCCGTCGCTCATATTTTGTAAGGTGCTAGAAAAATAAAGCAAAATGATTTACGCAACATACTTTTAGTTGTAACGTTCTTTGAACTAGTCAAAATTTTATTTCTTTCGAGTGACGGCCAATGAAAGCAATTTATAATTATAAATCAGAATTGTTTAAAATGTAATTTAATATTATTGAGCAGCTTATGATCCTCATTTAATTCGTTTCTTATTTCAATAAATATATTTGTAATATCTAATCGGAGTCTTATTTCCCGGTGTAGAAATCTCGAACCTTATAGGCAGAGACTGAAAAATGTTTTACAACCTTTAATAAGGTACAAGTTTATTGTTCAAAGGCTAATGTAACTCAATTGAGTTAAGATTATAGATAATAATTAGACTTGTCTTTGCGATTTAATTGGATGCAGTAAAGTGCAAGTAATCGTGTATCGGACGGCCGAAATATCTAGATCGAAGTGTGAACTAAGTAATATATTTTTTTCAAAATTTAAATCTGTTTGTCTACGAATAAAACACAATAAAAAACGACATTTTTACGGCTATCCCAGTCTTAACAGTAGTCAGTGCAGCGAGCCGAGCCGCTCGATGCAAGCCGATCGGTGCGAGCATTACAAGCGCAAGTTTCCGCAATTCTGAATAAATATAGAGCACGCACGTCAAGTGCTCGAAGCGTGCGTTCGCCAAGTTTAGTGTATCACCGTTTTGTAACTAAGCTCGCCTAGAATAATACATTACAAACAAACGTTACAAATCAGTTTCTGCCTTTAGGTATAACACTATTGTATAAAGATGGCGACGAATAGTGGGGCTTCTCTACCGCAAGCGACCATTATTATTATTTTATTTTTTTGACATATCTCGGGACCCTGGGGTCCCGGACCTTTGGAAGGCGTACGAGGAGCCGAAGCCAACTCGCAGAGGCCCCTTAGACAATTTTAAATGAAAAGAAGGCACCAGCCGACGATTATCCCTGTAAGCACTATGCAATTGCACCCAAGGACAACCCCCGGTTTGTGCAGAACTATTGCAGAACATGGAAACAAAACACATTGGACCTATGGGTTAGTATGGTTATTATTATTTATTTTATTACAATGATTTACTTAGCTTATAAATATATTAAGCCCCACAAAACCATGTCAATAGTTTGACTGTGGGGGCACCATAAGGTTAAATGATTTATGGTTACGACAAACGTCCAAAAGACCGCAGTGTTCCATCATCACGAGCCTACAACAGTCCACTGCTGGACATATGCCTCTCCTATTGCACGTAATTCAACTCGATTTTCGGAAACTCTCATCCAGCTTCTCACCATACACCTACAAGAAGATCCAGCTAGCTTGAGGGCGCAGTGTCTCAATCCCAGTCCATTCTTAAATCAGATTCGAAGTTGAAACTCTCTTGTGCCTTTGTAGTTTATGGTAAATTCACTGAAAATTACAACTAAGTGTTCAATACGTTACAGTAAGATATTGTTTTGTAAGTAGATAACAAGCGTTTCCTTAAATATTGTCGCTAGCCTAAGGAAAATTACACTCTATAGCAAAAAAAAGAACATCCATAGGTAATCCCAGATAATCAATCAAGCTCTCAAACCAATTGGTCTAGGTGATCAATGTACAGAAGCCAGCACATCAAGCTACCCGAATCTGTCAAATTTTCCCAATTGAATATAAACTTGAAAATTTATCAAAGAAATTTGACAGATTTTGGTAGCTTGTTGCCTTCGTGTGAAGAAAGAGTTTTATTCTAGCACTACCTTGAGTAGGTAAATTAATCGTGATTAGCACGGAATTTTTTTGTATAAAAAGTACAATACCAATACCTGCCTACCTAATTCTACGAGTATCTATCTACCATATTCTAGAATAAAGTTAATTAAACATGGGTAGGTACTACTCTGGTTTTATTCATTCTTCTTTCTTTGTCCAGGCGGTATTTCTTTGGAATGCGCTCCTTCTGAACATCAGGATGGCAACCAGTCGGCTATCGTTCAAAGTGAAGGCACGTGAACATATTCGTATAAAGTTGGCAGAATCATCTCAGCGCTGATTTGCTGGATTCTTTTTCTCCTCTACCTATCGTTATTTCTCCTGACAAAGTTTATTCTGTTTATATGTATGTATCTATGTATTTATTTATTAGTATTTATTCTTTTTCGAGTTATCTATCCCTTATGCTGCACCTGCCATGTTTTCTCTCTGCATCACCCTAAGGTTGACTGGTAGAAAATGTCTCAGGCATTAAGTCCGCCTTTGTACAGTATTTTGTTACTTGTGCATAAAGTTTTAATAAATAAATACTAACCAGAAAAACTTTTTCAATTACATACAAATATTTCTATAGTATCTGTAGGTACTGTACTCAATCCTTATTTAATCTTATCAATGACCTACATAAATACAAATGCCGCGCTAAATTCACGAGTTCATTTCCGCTATCCGGAAAAACCGGAAGTAAATATGTGCCGCCACGCTGCACCATCTCTAACCTACTTTATCAAAACAAAAGCATTTTCTTGTTGTTACCTCATTCTTTTACTAAACACAAACGTTGTAATACTGAAACATCTGCAATATTTACATAATAAATAAAACTATAAACAACATTGCAAGTACCTACTGTTTTATATAAATACAGTCCATTATTATAGCTATTTAGTCGACAGTCCGTTTTCATTAGTCTATGGCATATTTTCCTGAAAACCGAATTTTCCGGATGCTTATTGGCAACCCTACTAGAGTCGTTTTATTTCGACCAATCAGCGCGCGCTACAGCAGATCGATGCCGTAACGCGGGCGTAGAGAACGCAGTAATGTCAGATTTTCCTGTTGTCATCTGTGAATTTCGTCTGCGCGATCGATAACACGAATTGGCTATTCGTGGTTACAGAGGTTGAATACTTATTGAGCCGTTTATGGACAGTTAGTTAACGTTGGTGCTGGGAGTAGCAAAATTCTCATTGTAAAGTGATAAAATGGATACAAGCGGGGCGTACGGTGGCGGCAAGGCCGGGGGCGCCTTCGATCCCCAGCAATTCATCCAGAGGCCTCCCGTGATCGTCAGGGCGGTCTGTTGGGTAAGATACTTTATATGCACTAAATGCGGACCTCATGTGAGGCGTAGAACCTGCTTTTATTAATTTTCCAGGTCAGAATGAACGAGTTACGTCAGTTAGCGTTTTTATTTCAAGGAAAACATGCCTACATACTTAATATCATTACGATCGTGGAATGTAAGAGGTTCCTTAATTCGATAAAAGATTTGCCTGTTTATAATGTATTATGGACGATATATACACATATAATTTAAATGATATCGAAGTAATTAAATAACAAAGTACATAATATGTCCTTACATCTCTCTCCAAATTGATTTATTTTTCAAATTAGGAACACTAGTTAGCTAAAACCACAAAGACCATAATATAAAAATGTATTTTTTTTAAACATAACAAGTAGGTTTTATGGCATGTGTGTGACTGGCCTTGTGTTAAGTAAAGAGTTAAGTAACCAAGAATAGACAATTATTCCACTATTGTACAAGTCTAAATTGATAGCCGTAATTGAATATTGTTACAGCCACACTTCACAGTGCATTGATTACAGCATGGAGATTGTTTTAAATTATACTAATAAAATATTTATAGATTGTATAACTGGGTCACATTGGAACATTATTTACACAGTGTAAAGATGTTCTATTTTGAAGATGGTTGCTATGCCTATTTTAGGTTCTTTAAACTAAAATAGGCAGAGCAACCTAGTAAATTTAATTACAGAACCTAGGTTCCGTAATTAATGTTCATAATTAAAGCCATTAATGAATAGAAAATGCAATAAATACATGCGTCATGCACAAACACACCCACAAATAGTAGATAGGTACATACACTTCATCAGTCATCCTAGTTCATACAATCTTGACCTAATTAAAAATCAATTGAAATAATCAGGACAATATTTCTAGAACATTTCTACATTATAAAAGACAATTGGCTCACATAACATCATAGCTTATTCATACTCTACTATAAATATATTTTATTAAACGATAATGCAGTTTTATGCTGTTTTATGTTTAATAGGAAGTCAATCACGCAAAAACGACTAAACCTATTTGAATGAAATTTGGCACACAGATAGTTTATAACCTGGATTAACATACTGAATACTTTTTATCCCGATATTCCCACGGGACCAAGACTTACGCGGGTGAAACCGCGGGGCACTGCTAGTAGTCTTTAAAATTGATATTTTAATCCATAAGGAAGTATGGCCTACATTCGAAGTCATTATCTAAGTATACACAGCTACACATCAAGCTATACTTTTCCAGTTTACACTGACCTCTCATTGTAAGGATATCCTATATAATGCGAGATCAGCTTATACTGGAAATGTATAGCTTGATCTGTAGCCGTGCGTACCTACCTAAAACCCATTATATTATTAGATAACTGAATGGTGATGGTTGTAGTAGATAATAGAATAGTAGGTATGTAATTAGGTAGGTAAAAGTTTATTTGAAATCAATAAAAGTATGTAAACATGGAACACACATTTTATCTGTCCATCTATCCACATGATTGTTGTTTTATGCGGTTGTAAGCTGAAAGTGAAAGAATTAGAAAGAAAGAAAGAAAGAAAAAAAACGTCCACTTAACTCAGATTGACAGTACTACAATGACAATATATAAAAAACCGAACAAGAGCGAGTTGGACTCGCGCACCGAGGGTTCCGTTCCGATTTCTGAAAGTGTGTCATTTTGAGACATCGTTTTATTTTTCCTGTAATCTTTACATAAACTTCTATAATAAAGAATAATTTCAGATTTTTCTCTATGCAAACTTCGGAGGTAAGGGGGGGGGGGGGGGGGGGGGTTACATTTTTCATCAAGTCGAAAGCTATGCGGCCTAAAAAAAAGAAAAAAAAATGTTTGAGAATGTGCAAAATAGCCCACATGCCCTAGTAACCCACTTCGATTTTTTAAGACCCCCTTTCAGTCCCAGTTGCAAAAATATATATATACTTATATATATTTCTTTCTTTCCTCCTAATTGGGACGGGAGGACGTTTTGTCTTTAGTCCGCGCGTCAAGGGCGACGAGCTAAACGCTGTGTCACGTGTCACGACCTTTTAAACGTCGGTTACTATGAAAGTAATATCTTAGTAAAAAAATAAAAGTTTACTGTCACAAATGAGAGCGCATTCACAAGAATTTGGTTACATAGGTACATTTTTTTTTTCTTTGAGTAGGTACTGAAACTGATACCCAAACTAAGCCAGGGCTTGTAGTTTAGGAATCAGTCTTCAAACGTGGAGCATTACAGGGAGATAGTGTCAACGTGAATGTCGTGACGTGTTTGTTACCTTGTGAGGAGAAGCTCGTGGCTAAGTAATAGCAGCCGCATGGGTCGATCCATTAGGTTAAGCTACGCTTGTCGGGGTTGGTCCGTGGAAGGATGACCATCTTTACATACCGAGACTCCTCCGTGCCTCGGAAAGCACGTTAAGCCGTTGGTCCCGGCTGTCATTCGTGGATCTTTGACAGTCGTTACGGGTCGTCAGAAGCCTGAAAGTCTGACAACCAGTTTTACCAAGGGGTATCGTATTACCCAGTTACTGGGTTGTGGAGTTCAGATAAGTAATCGCTCCATGTAAAATCCTGGTATTCAGCTGCGTCCGGTTACACTAGAAGCCGACACGAACATAGGAAAAGGCTAGGCAGATTGAGTTCGTTACTTGTGAGCGTGGGTGCGAAAAAAATTTAAAAAAAGAATCTCGTTTTATAACATAACTGCAGCTACTTACTACTAATTATTGGTCTGGTGATAAAGTGGGTCAGTAAACTGCTGAAGATTCAGCAGTTAAAAGAAGACGGAAGACGGCCCTTAGAACCAACTTGATCACTTGCGCCCTTTTTGGACGAGACAATTCTGCCCACCTGAGCCACGAACGAATTCTGAATCCACGGACTAGAAAAAAAAGCCCGTGTATGAATCCTTTCTATTTAGATTTTTTCTCAGTCCGTGTCTGAATCCTCATTTCATTTTTTTTTATAAAAAAAACCGGCCAAGTGCGTGTCGGACCACGCACAATGAAGGGTTCCGTAGTTGGGATGAATTTATCTTAAGAACAAACTTAACATTGTAGTTAAAAAACATGTTCTCCCATACATTCCAACTGTAAAAGTAAGTTTGTACTCAAAATATTGATAGATTTACCATGTTATTTTAAGACCACAGACTTCTTATAGGTTTTCCTGTAATCTACAGGTAAAGATCTATTTTCAGTATTTTTTTTTTTAATTTTAGGCTCAGTAGTTTCGGAGATAAGGGGGGGGAATTATCAATTTTCGTCTATTTTCTTAAATAACTTTAAAATAATTTATTTTAAAATTATAAAAAATATATATTTGAGACCCTCATAGTAAGCCCTTTCATTTGACATGTCACACGGTGTAGTTTGCAAAACTTTTTTTTTTATTTTTCTTATTTGTCCCCCAAAAGTGACCCCCATATTTAAATTTCATTTATTTACTTTACCCGTCCGTATTTGGGTCACGGAAATTCATATGTGTACCAAATTTCAACTTAATCGCTCCATTAGATTCGGAGCAAATTGGCTGTGACAGACGGACAGACAGACAGACAGACACACGAGTGATCCTATAAGGGTTCCGTTTTTTCGTTTTGAGGTACGGAACCCTAAAAAACTAACGTAACAATGTTTAGTATTTTAGGGTAGCTTTCTGGTAGCCTTTACATATTATGCCAAAATTCGAAAAAAAAAAAAACAGAAATAGGTACGAGTACCTACTCACACAGCCTACTTAATGGTAGGTACAGTAAGGTCTCGAACTTCGCAGGGGGATAGCTACGCTATAAATTAAAGAAGTAGACAGGTAAACCTGGGATATTATTATATTATACTAGCTGTGCCCCGCGGTGTTACCCGCGGTTTATGAGATACACTAAAACGTGTATTATTTAATCGGTGAGAAAAGTATTCACAAAAAAATTGCTCATCCCACGGGAACACTACATTTTTTCAGGATGTAAAGTAGTAGTAGTAGTAGATGTATGTGTGCTGTGTGTATACAGGATGTCTGCTATTTCCACACCAAATTATATCAAAATCGGTCGAGCCGGAGTTTGAAAGAGTAACAAATGTATTTGAATTTCTTGCTCATCCCACGAGAGCACTACATTTTTTCGGGATAAAAAGTAGCCTATGTGCTAATTCAAGGTATAAGCTGTCTACATACCGAATTTCATCCAAATCGGTCCAGCCGTTTGAGCATGAAGAAGAAACAAACATACACACACACACACACACTCTCAAACTTTCGCCTTTATAATATTAGTGTGATTAAGTACAGAACTTTTACCGTGAACTTTTTTTTTCCGTGGCCGCCTGACTTCCTTCCTGTCCCTTATTTTAAAATTCTAAGTTTGTCTCATAAACTATTTAAACATCCACGGAGGTTGCATACTAAAACGCATAAGGCTCGAAGCCTCTACAGTACTGTGAGGGCTCGAACCTCACAGTAGGAGATTTACTAAATAAATAATGAAACTAGAGGGACTCTATTTAAATGGGGCTGAAGCCCTCTATATTTTAAGCTTCATATAAATTCACACTCCTACTAAATTAGTTCTATGCCGATCCCTCGCCAGATTCAATATGTCATACTATCAAGAAAACGAGGATCGTTTTCTTTACAGAAGATATTCCATATTTGAATGGTTGAATGTCAGCCAGCATTATATTAACGAGGCTTGATCAAAGCATCAATCCTTTACAGTACCTCCCTATTCTAAAGCTATAGCAGTCGACAGTTTAACCAGCATTACAATAATAGGTAGGTATGTGCAGTGCAACGTACCCATGACCTACGTATTTCATGTAGGTAGTAAATAATAAATAAATAAAAATAAAAAAGCATTTAATTATTCCTTAATTACAATAAATGAAGTTAACTAACTAAAGTATTTAATAATTACAATAAATGAAGTTAACTAACTAAAGTATTTAATAATTATTAATTAAGGACCCCTCGACGGGTGTAGGCCTCCTCCAGTAATTTCCAGTTTTTTCTGGTTTTGCTTTCTCAAGCCATGATTTGCCAGCCAATTCCACTATCTCGTCATGCTAACGCTCTGCTGGTCTGCCTCTTCTTCTCTTGCCGTGTGGGCCTTTCCAAACGGTTGTTCGAGGATCCACCTGTCATCTTCTGATCGCGCCAGATGGCCCGCCAATCTCCATATTAGTGCTTGAGCGTGTTGAAGAGTATTTATGACTTGTGTCTTCTTTCTGATTGCTGTGTTTCGTTGTTTGTCTCTTAGTCTGATGTTTAAGATGCTCCGTTCCATGGCTCTTTGGCAAACTTGTATTTTATTTTTAACTATGCCATTAAATTTTTTTATGTAAGTAGTACCTAGCTGCTAAAAAGAATTCTCGTAGGTATAGACAAAAACAAATACTTCTGATGATTCTGATCTGACACCAATTTTAATGCTGTCCTTATAAGATCAAAGACCTTAAAGATCAAAGTCATCATCATTCTCCTGTCCTTATCTCAATTTATTTAGGGTCACTGCAACATGTCTTTTTCTTCCATAACCTTCTAACTGCAAGACGGACCACGATGGTCCGATGTCAAAATATCGGCTCCCGACGTTACTTTGACTGTTTTTGTATTCATAAACTGTATCAAGACTAATCCATTTTCATGTGGTAGCTTATTTCATAACGATTCCATCGACAGTTTTATATACAGCTCCCATCATAGATATAAGATTTTTTATATTTCTATGGCTCCCATACAAAATTTTAGAGATATCGTCTACCGCGCGAGACCACCCAGAAATACTCTCACACAAAAACCCACAAAAAGGCCGTCACATTGAATAGGTTAAGTAGATACTTCTCTATGTATTCGTCATCTTGGTAGTCACTCCCTTTCCAGCTTTATGTAATCATCTTTCACACAGTCCATCCATCGTTTCTTTGGTCTTCCTCTACTCGTATAGCCATCCACATTCATACTCAAAACTTTTCTCACATTTTCCTCATTCCTCCGCATACTACGACAAACGATTTCCACACAACTTTTCAGTCACCGGTGTCACTTTCAGACTTCCTCTAAAAAAAAAAGATTTAGTGTGGTCACATCAGCCCCATTTAGCAGGCACTAAGCCGACGTTCACACGGACGTAAAAATATCGCGCACTGGATTTTCAATTCTCGGTGTTGAGCCGAGCGTTAACAATCCAGCTTAACAACAGCAGAGTGCATCCCAGCGTGTCGAAAAAACACACTATTGGATTTTCAACTCTCGGCGCTAAGCAGAGAGTTGAATATCCAGTGCGCGAAAAAAAATCGCCACGATATTTTTACGTCCGTGCGTACGTCGGGCTTACACGACTTATTTTTAGGTAAACGACAGAAGCCGACCAGAGCTATAATGTAGGTAAACAAAACCTTCAGGTATTGCAATGTGATAATTCACAATGCATTGCACGACAAAGTGTAGGTAAACTTTATTTCATAACATAGGATTAGTTATGCTAAATATATTCATAAACTAGCTTTTGCCAGCGGCTTCGCCCGCGTGGATGTCTGAAAAAAAGTAGATACTTATCATGTTTGTGTTAATCCATGTTATAAACTACTAGCTGCGGCCCGCGGTTTCACCCGCGTAGACCGGGATAAAAAAATAGCCTGTGTTAATCCAGGGTATAAGCTATCTACATACTAAACTTGATACAAATCGGTTCAGCCGTTTGAGCGTGAAGAAGTAACAAACATACAAACTCACACACACACACACTTTCACAAAGTTAATATTAGTGTGATGTGTGCTAAATGTCATCCAAATCCTATTATAAGCTAATGAAACAAATATTACCGTTAATTCATGCAATCTTAGTACTTTTTGTTAGGTTGCAGAGGTTCTTTCCGACTTGCTAAGTGGTATTTTTATTATAGCATTTGTCTTCCATTTTTCCAAACTGACATTATTTTCTTATTTATGAACCGATTGATTAAAAATAACACTAAATGTTAAGTGAAGCTTACCACAATACATTAGTGAAAACGCACCGAAATCGGTTTAGCCGTTTCTGAGATTAGCGCGCACAAACGCACAGACAAACAGACATAAATTCTAAAAATCATTGTTTCGGGTTCTATCGCGTTACTAAAGACCCCCAATAATAGTTTTTCTCAAATATCTTCCATGTATAGACAGCGATCAATTATACTTTTATTTATTAGTCGCGGTGACGCCCTCGACCAAACTGCTATAGAAATTCCAGTAGCTTATTATTGTTATATAGCTTTAGTTTTTTTTTGTAGCTTATTATTTTTTATTATTTATTTATGCGCAAAAAAGTGGCATCAGTGATACGTAGATTGAGGGGAAGCAGCAATAGCATTCTGAAGGTGTTTGCAGAAAGGCCAGAAGGGCCTACAATGGATAGATTTATCAAACTGCATGTCAGACATGAGACTTGATGAATCTTCCTCCTCTTGTCTTGGCTGTATTTTTAGTGTGTATTTGTGTTTTTATTGTGTATTTGTGTTTTTATTGCTGTACTCATGTGTGTTTAAGTGTTACTACTAACATAGTTTTTTAATTTTATACTGATTCCTAACACGCTATGGGCCGTCGACGCCTGAAAATAAACGATTTTTTTATTTTTTTTTTTTTTATTAGAAGTTTGTAATCAAGGACAATTAACGGTTATAAATATTTTTTTTCCACAAACAAACAACAACGGTTATAAATCTATAAATAAAGTAGTTCCTTGGCTAAATGATTGACACTACCAGACAACGCGTTGCTGGCTCTATCCGTTAAAAATCATAATAGCAAGAGCATCTTGCCCTAATCATCTCTTTGGCTGACGGATTAGTGAGATCACTGCTATCAGAACAATGACGTATTGTAAATAGACGCGTCACACACGAACATTTATTAGTGTACTCAAAAAACAGCGTAAGCCATGAAGTAGCTACACACCAGTACATACAATCATACTGTGCGCGAAGAAAAGGAAAGAGATGAACATACATATTTAGTTACGTCACTAACTGCTGCATGTTTATTGACACGCGCGCACGCGTGGTTCGCAGCAGTCGACAGTCGGAGGAATTTGGGGCAAAGTGAACACTCGATTTTATTAGTGTTGACAAAATTTAAACTTCACCTCATTGTATCAGAAGGCACGAATTAACTCAGATTGTTATTACGTCATCCACGAGGAGCTCGTGGCTAAGTTATAACAGCCGCACGGGTCGATCCATCGGGTTAAGCTACGCTTGTCGGGGTTGGTCCGGGATGGGTGACCATCTTTACATACCGAGACTCCTCCGTGCCTCGGAAAGCACGTTAAGCCGTTGGTCCCGGCTGTCATTCGTGGATCTTTGACAGTCGTTACGGGTCGTCAGAAGCCCGAAAGTCTGACAACCAGTCTTACCAAGGGGTATCGTATTACCCAGTTACTGGGTTGTGGAGGTCAGATAGGCAGTCGCTCCATGTAAAATAATGGTATTCAGCTGCATCCGGTTAAACTGGAAGCCGACCCCAACATAGTTGGGAAAAGGCTACGCAGATTGATTGATTTGATTGTTATTACGTCATTTAGTTGCAATATAGGTATAGTATTTCTCCTAAGATGAACTTACAATGATGGATGAGCCAGCAGTCAGAAGTGTCTTGTCAATATCTATAACTATACAAATAAATAAAATTGAAGTGTCTGTTTGTAATGTCAAAATAACAGCTTATTACTGAATGCATATCAAAGAATCTAGATACCTATATGGTAGGTACTTATAACAAAAAAATCATTTTTTTTTTTAATTCTGTCTGTTTGTTCCGGCTAATCTCCGAAACGGCTGGACCGATATTGACGGGACTTTCACTGGCAGATAGCTGATTTTATAAGTATTAACTGAGGCTACTTTTATTTTAGAAAAAGAATTAGGATTCCGCGCAATAAAAATAAAACCCATGAAATTGTGACCAAATCCGATTCAAATAGGGAAGTAATTGACAGCTGCACGCGGGCCAAGCCGCGGGTGCGCCTTGAAATTGGCCCGCGTGGTGGTTCAAGGCCTGCTCTCCATCACAGAGACCCAGCATGGTAACATTGTAGGCCGATTATGTCATACTTATGTTATACTCCTATGTTTCCCAGCTTTTCAGCGTAATAGTTATGGGCTGCATATCAGCCAAGGGCTGGCGCACAGGAGAGGACGGCAAGGAGCGATGCGTCTACAACGATGACACGAATGCCTGCAACTATGGCGTCGGCATCTCAGTCATCGCCTTTATAGCAGCCATCGGTTTCATCGCTGGAGAGTACCTCTTTGAACAGATGTCCTCTGTGAAGACTAGGAAGCACTATGTACTGGCTGACATGGGATTCTCTGGTAAGTTGATGCCCTTTGTTTTTTTTTTTCGTTTTTTTTTAAACAAGGAACGTCTTCTGTAGCCTTTGAGTCTAAGGGCCTATTTCACGATGTCCGACTAACCGAATAAATTCAAAAATGGAACAGAATTTGTACGAAATTATCTGCCAAGGAAGTTAATAGGAACTTAATCGTAGGTGGTGAAACAGGCCCTGAGGCAGTCTAAAGTAATGCATCACCGTCATCATAAAAACTTTTTTAGAAAAAAATAGCCGACAAAACCGACTTCCAAAAACAACACTACTAAGTGTATTTTTATCTTTGCAGTGTTGTATTTCAGTTTTTTGCCACCGACTTTCTAAATTAATGGTATAATTATTTCATTTTGCAGTGTTGTTTTTGGAAGTCGGTTGTATCTTTATGTAAAAAAGTTTTTATCTATGAAACAGCTGATATTTTTTTTGATAACCGATAAAAAATTTCTACGCTTGGGGTGTCTCGAATCATGTGCTGAATACATGGTACAGTTTGCGCGTCGATGTCCCTGCCACCCTAACGGTAACTAAGGTTTCATATCTATAAAGCTATGAAACTTCGATATACTGTATGCTAATGCTGTGTATGCTAATGTTTACATTACAGTCTACAAAGACTGTAAATGTAGACATTATTAGCATACTACTTACTTGTCACGTTTTCCTAGAAGATACTAAGTGCAAATGCAACACATAACATGGATGTTAAGTGCTTTACGTATCATCACACATTTTACAGTTCATTTATTTTTTGAAGACGAAAAGAAGAAGAAAAGTTTAAGTATAGACGGACCTTCTGTCATGAAGAGATACTAACATGGTGATGCATTACTTTACACTGCCTAAGGACCTGTTTATTTTTAACCCCCGACGCAAAAACGACGGGGTGTAAATATGTATGTGTCTGTCTGTGGCATCGTAGCTCCCAAACGGATGACCCGATTTTAATGCGGTTTTTTTGTTGTTTGAAAGGTATATCAGTCGAGAGTGTTCTTAGCTATGTTTGGTGGAAATCGGTTCAGGTCTTCAAGGTCATCAGGTCGTTTGTTAGGTGTGATAGGAATGTTACACGCTCAGTTTGCTTGCAAGCAAATGTGGGATCTGATATTTGAAACACTAATGTCTTCTGGAACCACTGAGCTGGTCTGCTGTTAGGGCTCGAAGATAGGAGACGTAACCCTGGAATGCCTTTTAATAAACCCATCGAGTTTGGGCTCGTTGGATTTGTCTTAACTAGTTCTCTTTATGTTTCTAATTGACGAGGACCTGGGGGCCAACCACCACTTCTTAAAGCAGTATTATTTTAATGTTACTTCAGTGTGAGAAAGAGATGGAGCTATACAGGACGTCTAGCTCCATCTCTTTCCCACACACATGTAAGATTAAAGTAATACTGCTTTAAGAGGTGGTGGTCTAGCTCCTGATGCTGGAAATCTGGAACCTCTGAGCTGGTCTGATGATAGGGCTCGAAGGTAGGAGACGTAACCCTGGTCTACCTTTTAGTAAACCCATCTAGTTTGGGCTCGTTGAATTTGTCTTGACTGGTTCTCTTCATGTTTCTAATTGACGAGGACCTGATGCTGGAATTGGGATGTGGTTTTTTGCTTTTTATAGGGTTTAGCATTTTTAACCTTTTGTCATAATAATTGCGTACCTACTTTTTTTTGGTCGGGGGTTTTTTATAATTTTAAATTTAATTTTATTCACTTTTTGGTTGGGGTACCTAACCTACCCCACACTAATTCTAATACTTACCACTACCTGCAAAAGAAACTAGAACATCATCCACATAAAAAGTGGGAAAAAAATACGTATTATTGAAGCTAACTCAAAAACTACCCAAGCAAAGATAATAAATTTTATATGGGACCAACTTTGAGGTTTGTTTGACCCTCTCAAACAAAACAAAAGTTTTTCAAATCGGACGACTCTGTAAAAAGTTATGCGTGGTCATACATAAAAAAAAAACGTGTCGAATTGAGAACCTCCTTTTTTATCGTCGGTTAAAAAGTGCAAAACGCGGTCAAAATGTATGGAACAGCAAATTCAAAAACAATTACTCTTTAAACCATAATAAAGACAAACCCAAGGAGCGTGCTTGGTGCATGATGTAAGTGCCAAAATGTAAGCTAAACCGACCTCGTACAGGGTGTAAAATGACTTATCACAAATCCGTCATCTACGAATTTTCTACAATAAAACACTACACAAAAATAATTAACGGGAAACGACTTTTATTCTTGTTGTGAGAAATCGCTGTTTTCGTTAACTAGCAAAGTTTTTTTGACGTTTATGCACTCAAAACATGAAGCAAAAATCTCAAAAAATGTTGGAACTATGGCCTTCATCGGCTTCTTTAAGTCATCTTTACAACCTTTATAGCAAGTGCATGTTAATAAATAGAACTAATATTAAAGTAAAAAGTGTTAAAAGCCACGACAGAAATACTACTTCAAGCAGCTGCCTTGTTGTCTTGGGTTTAAATCTTGTACATATATATACACTTCTGGACACATCTATTGGCCCACCTTAGAGTTTAGGTTTCGATGGCCCCTACCGAAATATGATTGCTAGATTGAACAAAAACTGTTGATGCAGTTTTAAACCTGATACATTTTACCATCTTTTTCGATCGTATTGTTTTAAATTTGAATTCAGAATACCATACGACATGGAGCTACGCCTAACAAGTCGGATATGCGCCTTGTTAAAGGCAATTGATTTTTGAATAAAAAACATGTTTTATCAAATAAAGGTTTAATTTAATAACGCGTGTTGCCTCCATGGGCATCTACCACAGCTGTCATACGCTTAGGCATAGAGTTTATCAACCGCTCTATGAAATTTTGAGGGATCATCTCCCATTCCTCTTCTATGGCAGTTTTCAACTCCTGCATCGTCTGGGCAACTGGCTGACGAGCTCTAACACGTCTTTTTAGCTCGTCCCACATGTGCTCAATGGGGTTCATGTCTGGGCTTCTGGCTGGCCAGTCCATAACTGTGATGTTCACATCCCGAAGATATTCCCTGACGATGCCGGCCGCATGGGCTCTTGCATTATCATGCATAAAAAGGAAATTTGGGCCCACATAGTCCGCGTATGGTATCACGTGAGGTTCTAAGCACTCACGAATGTACCTTTCAGCATTTAATGTTGGCAGCCGTGGTCCTGTAACAACCTCAAGTTGAGTTTTGCCGCTCGCGGATATACCGCCCCCGATAGTCCATGAGCCACCGCCATAAGCAACCCTCTCTTCAAAGCAGCATTGTGCGAAACGCTCTCCCTTACGTCGATAGACCTTCTTCCTTCCATCATTGCCATGTAACACAATTTTAGACTCATCAGAAAAGAGTACACGGCTCCAATCTTGCTGTGTCCAATTTAAATGACTGCGTGCGAAATGAAGGCGCGCTGTTCGGTGGGCTCGCGTTAGTTTGGGGCCATTAGCTGGCTTGTGTGGTACCATATCGCGTTCTTTTAACCTTCTCCGAACAGTTTGAGCGCTCACAGATACTCCGTGGAAGTCGCGAAGTTGGTTTTGTATCTCAATGGAGGTAAGGTGACGATTTCTCAAGCTGGTCGTCACGATGAATCGATCCTGCCTTTCAGTTGTGACCCGAGATCGTGGCTTTCCTTGGCGACGAACAAAGCCGCCAGTCTCTAGGTACCTCCGATAAACATTTCGGACCGCAGATCAACTTAAATTAAGTTGAGCACTCACGTTTCTTTGGCTGTGTCCGGCCTGAATAAGTGCCACAGCTTGGGCGGCGACTTCAGGTGAAGTATCCATAGATTATTGATAGAACCTCACCTTAATGTTAAGAATAAGTAATGTTTGTTGCAAAACCAAAGATATCAATCACTTTTTCAAGAATTAAATCCAAGTAAACCAATAAAACCAAGTTTTCTTAGTATTCGATTGTTTGATATCAACAAACAGGCTCCAAATTGTCTTTTGTTTCTTTAAATTCTGTGTTCGAAATTCAAAAAAAGACTATTGAATGAAATTGTGAATGTGCCAGGTTCAAAACTGCATAAAAACTTTTTGCTCGACCTAATATAAAATTTTAGCTAGGACCAAACGAAACTGAAAATACAAGGTGGGCCAAAAGATGTGTCCAGAAGTGTAGTTGCACTGCTTAAAATGTTACAACAACGTGATATTAAAAGGTCGAGGCCACTTTTTAACCGACGAAAAAAAAAGGAGGAGGTTCTCAATTCGACACGTATATATATTTTTTTTTATGTATGACCACGCATAACTTTTTACAGAGTCGTCCGATTTGAAAAACTTTTGTTTTGTTTGAGAGGGTCAAACAAACCTCAAAGTTGGTCCCATATAAAATTTATTAACTTTGCTTGGGTAGTTTTTGAGTTAGCTTCAATAATACATATTTTGTCCCCACTTTTATATGGATGATGTTCTAGTTTGTTTTGCAGGTAGTGGTATTAGAATTTGCTGCATCCGGTTAGACTGGAAAACGACCCCAACATAGTTGGGAAAAGCCTAGGATATAGGTAGGATATAGGTTGGGGATAGCCTGGGATTGGTATTAGAATTTGTGTGGGGTAAGTACCACAACTAAAAAGTGAAAAATAAAAACTTTTTTACAAAAAATACAACCGACTTCCAAAAACCACACTACAAAGTGAAAAATAACTTTAATTTTGGAAGTCGGTGGCAAAAAACGAAAATACGTTTAACCAGACACTGACTTCCAAAATTAAAGTTATTTTTCACTTTGTAGTTTGTTTTTGGAAGTCGGTTGTATTTTTTGTAAAAAAGTTATTTACAGAATTGTTCGATTAACTTTGCATGAGTACTTTATGAGTTAGCTTCAAATATATATATTTCTACTACTTTTTATGTCGATGATATTCTCATTTCTTGTTGGATTTCTTAGGTAGTGGTGTTCGAATTTGTGTGGCGTAGTACCATAACTAAAAAGTGAAAAATAAAACCTTTTTTACAAAAAAACAACCGACTTCCAAAAAAAGACCACTACAAACTGAAAAATAAATTTAATTGCGGAAGTCGGTGGCAAAAAACGAAAATACGAAACCAAAGACACCGACTTCCGATATTAAATTTATTTTTCACCTTGTAGTGTTTTTTTTGAAGTCATAATAAGTTTTTTGTAAGAAGTTAGAGGTTTTAATCTTTTAAGTTTGTATGATTTGTTAGCTAAACATGGAACCCGGATCGAATCATCACTGGAATAGTTCCGAGTGTTGCCTTTTAACAAAACGAGTAGATTTATACTTATGTACAGTCAACAAACGAGATATCTAGGCAGGGTATATTAACATATTTGTATGTAAATTGCTTCATGTTCAATTTCATGAAAATATACAATTTTGTGTTGGTGTGTTACAATGTTGCGAGTGTTGCAAAAACATAGTAATATATAAAATTGAACATGAAGAAATTCACATACAAATATGTTAGTATACCCTGCCTAGATATCTCTTTTGTTGACTGTACATAATGAGGTTATGAGGTCTATAAACAAATTCAACTCTGATCTGACCATCAAACCAACTATGTAACCATCAAACTTACCAAAAACACGAAAATAAGTAAGTATAGACACCATTAATACTTCCAAGTCAACTTAAAATTCTGCAAAATCTTGAAAAGAGAACCTACTTAGGTAGGTAATAGGATCCATTCCAAGCTACTCGTAAGTGTGTCAATAAACTCGAAGAGAATCTAAATTGAATTTGAGGTCGAATTAATTGCCCTCATCAATGGCGAGCAGATTTATTTATCTGTAGTGCATTCGATACTGTCTTATGATCTGAAGTAGGTAGGTAGCTACTAATTGCAGTCGAGGTTTGTACCGCAAATTATTGTTTTTACGAAGACGAGTATTTAGAACGAAAAACAAAAGAATATCGTCGTTGCGATAATAAATAATATTGTTCCATTTTCAAAAATGGAACAATATTATTTGATAATAACAATAACAAAACCATGGTCAGCAAGACTGGTGAGGAGCTCGTGGCTAAGTAATAACAGCCGCACGGGTCGATCCATCAGGTTAAGCCACGCTTGCCGGGGTCGGTCCGTGGATGGGTGACCATCTTTACATTCCGAGACTCCTCCGTGCCTCGGAAAGCAAGTTAAGCCGTTGGTCCCGGCTGTCATTCGTGGATCTTTGACAGTCGTTACGGGTCGTCAGTAGCCCGAAAGTCTGACAACCAGTCTTACCAAGGAGTATCGCATTACCCAGTTAATGGGTTGTGGAGGTCAGATAGGCAGTCGCTCCATGTAATATACTGGTATTCAGCTGCATCCAGTTAGACTGGAAGCCGACCCCAACATAGTTGGGAAAAGGCTAGACAGATTGCTTCAATTGCATTTGGTAGACGATCAATTTGCGCCTCAATTGACAGTTGCAATTGATCGTTTCAGGAACCCATTAGAAAATGTAAAATTCCTCATCCCGTCTTTCCCTAATTCCTTAGATAGATAATACTTCTCGTTTAATCTCCCTCCCATAATAGCCTAACACTTACAATATTAATTACCATCTATAAAACAAAGCTAAGCTTCGTCCATATTTTTTATAACTCCCATTAATGTCAGGTTATTCGATCTTTTATGACTCCACAACAACGGGATTCTAACGCGGTTCGATCGGCTCAACAATAGGTATACCTTCCTCTCTTTGGGTGTAAAATTTTATAGATCGTAAAATCTACCCTAATTTGTTACTTATCGTGTGAAAACGGATTCACGTTTACGAGGTCGAATACGCTCACCTTACAAGGAAAGCCACTTTTCGTAGCAGAGCAATTTATATGCATTATACCTAATCTATGTATTTACTAATATGTAGGTAACCTTCATTGCCATTGTCACGAATGTGATTGGATATTCGTTAATTATGTACCTACTTGTTTTTATTATCAAACTGCATAATATTCTTACCATTAATCATAAAATATATGACGTCACGTTTTTCTAGGCTAATTTCCCTGAAAACCTAAGGGAGTCCTATACACTCTCGCTAATTCTTCTAGATCGATCCAAATAGACCTTATGTGTGTTGATTTAGTATCTAGGCGTCCATAATAAAAATATTAAAAAAAAAACGATTCAAAATTTAACTTAAATTAAAATAGCCGTGGTAGCTTATATATGACCAGCAACCACTGACAGTGTTACTGTTACTTTAATAAGTAGGATGGGTTGCACCATCTTACTTTAACAATGACTGAAGGTGCGATGTTTGAGTAAGATGAAGCAACCCACCCTGCTGTGAAGTTTCAATTAACCGTGAATAGTTGTCAAAAGTGATAAAGTCAATGTCAAAATCATTTATTTCAAATAGGCACTTTTAAACGTCAAAATTTATTAAAAAAAAAAAATAGAATTGATTCTAGTCGTCCCTTCCAAAACGTAGTTTTAGTTTCATATAATATATAGAGAAGAATGGGCAAGAAACTCCAACGTTACTCTTTTAAAATGTTTTACAATATTTTGTATACATTAATTATATGATTATATGTGAAGACGATGCACCTAGAATAAAATTACTATACTAAATAAATAAATAAATAAATGATAATAAATAAATGATAAAGCAATTCAATCAATCTACCTGATTGATTGACTTGCTTTATCATTTATTTTTAATTATTTTTACCTATTGTAGTATAGTAATTTTATTCTAGGTGACATAAATATAACCTCGTGTATCATTGTCTTCAGCGTTCTGGGCGTTCCTGTACTTCGTCGGTTTCTGCTACTTATCCAACGCGTGGGGCAAGACCGACAACCCGCCCGTGGGCACTGCCAACAACATGCAGGGAGCCATCGCCTTCTGCTTCTTCTCTATCTTCGCCTGGGTGAGTACATTACAGTTTGGAACAGCATTCAACAAAATTTTGAAGGGAAGCCAGCCATGAGAGGGATATTTAACAAAACAACCGGCCAAGAGCGTGTCGGACCACGCACAATGAAGCGTTCCGTAGTTGAAAAGAATTTATCACAAAAACAAACTTAATTAACATAGTAATCCCAAAAAAAAAAAAACTTTGTGATAAAATTATAAATTATAAAGTTTCGGACTTTTTCCTTTTCTTGTGCTGTGAGACCTTGCTTCTTGCCAAATTTCATGATTCTAGGTCAACGGGAAGTACTATAAAGGTTTTGATTTACTTGTGAGTATTAAAATATGTGGCATAAATGGCCGTATTTTTTATTGCGTTGACTTAGAAGCTTGATTTTTTTTTTTAGAACTCCAAGGCAACATAGACCTAGGCACGTATTTGATATTAATTTCAAATTAATACCTTCACGCGTTCCTGAGAAAAAGGGACTTGTTAGACTGACATACAGACAGACAGACGGACAACGAAGTGTTCCTATAAGGGTTTTTTTTCCTTTTGAGGTACGGAAACCTAAAAAGGTATATATTCCTCATATCTGCAGGGAGACACCAAAGAGAATATCACTTACCGTGGAAAAAATATTAGCTTGCCAGCAAGGTGTGTTGCCATTTCATCTCTTCTCTATTTTGAGGATAGGGACAGGATATATTTGCTGCAAAATACTAACATAACATGTCAATTTCTGTCTAATTATAAATGCAATAAGTACCTAGGTATGTAGAAAAAATATTATTATGTGATTTCAGCTTAATTCTGTTGGAATGATTATCAGCGTCCATACAGTACACGCTCACTCTTGTACAGTATCTAATAGTTAGTAGCACATCATTGGCTATGGTTACTCATAGGCACGATTGTCCAATAAGATATAGCTGCAAACCGTGCGAAGCCAAAAAAAAAAAAAAAGATACAGCTGAACTTATCATAAGCCGATGTCCGCACGGACGTAAAAATATCGCGGCGGGATTTTATCGCGCACTGGATTTTCAACTCTCGATGTTGAGCCGAGCATTGAGAATCCAACCTAACAACAACAGAGTGCGTTCTAGCGTGTCGAAAAAACACACTGTTGGATTTTCAACTCTCGGCGGTAAGCAGAGCGTTGAAAATCCAGTGCGCGAAAAAAAATCGCCGCGATATTTTTACGTCCTTGCGAACGTCGGCTAAGTGTAGACGGAAGCCTGGGGATCAGGGGTGGGGGAAAAATATATCATTGTCCTTCAGGTGGACCCACTTCTCAATTTTCGCCGCCCATGGAACTTAGCGAGATGGACTTCAAATCAAATCAAATCATTTATTACTTTGCAAACATGGTGGGTTATTGGTACAAAGATGTTTTTTTTAATTTATAATTAAGTCCTCCATGTTCTACCGTCACATGGAGTATAAATCATATTTAACTAGCTGACCCGACCGACGTTGTCCTGTCCAAATTTCAATACTTCATTCAAAATTACCATAGAAAATTCACTTTCAGTTTTCCCAAATTTTCCAATTATCCTGGCAACTTTTCCAACTTTTTTCATCATAAGAACCTTCTCCTGACAATAATAAACACAACAAAAAAAGAATTAGCGAAATTGTTCCATCCGTTCACTCGTGATGCAATGGCCAAGGGAAATAGAGATTCATTTTTATTTATATAGATTACAAAAGATATAACTTATAATTTTAAATAACAATATACTTGACACGTTTACCGTAAGTATGTCGAACGAGTCACGGGTCTACCACCATGTAGGTCCCAGAAAACATCTGTCGACATTGAGGCAGACCCAGGAGAAGATGGTGACACGAGCTTGACGCCTACAGATAGGATTTGTCCACATTATCTCAGGACAGAGAGGAGTGGAAAGGAGAAAGGGAGGCCTTTGCACTGCAGGGCAAACGCCAGGGCAAAGGCCTAAATAATAATAATAATGACTTCTTACTACTTACTGTTCTCTCTTCTCCTCAGGTGGCTTGCGCCTTCTTCGCCTTCCAGCGGTTCCGCGTGGGCGCAGACGCAGCGTTCGCGCCGGCGTACGAGGTGGAGGGCGCGGTGGGTAGCCCGGGCGCCTTCCCTGCCTACCCCGCCGCCCCCGACCCGCAGCCCGCTTACAGCGACCCGCCCTTCTCGCAGACACATGGCTCTGGTGGGTACTTAACAGCATATTCAAGTCCAGCATCCCAACGACGAACAACCACCTCAAAATGTAAAAACAACAAGACAACAACAAGTGAAAAGTTTGAAGTCATTTAATTCACCGAATAAGTACTTCCTTTTAACCGTCCGACTTCATATCAGTTGTCGTGCCCGGCACAGTTAATGGAAAAATATTTTTGATAGAATACAGCGTAATTAAATAAAAAAAGCAGATTAAACCAGCTACGGTCAGGGACGGTCGCCAGGGTCGTAAATATACGAGCCCGGCGAAATGGGCACGAAACTATTTGTCGGATTAATCCGACGTAAACGGTTAAAGGGAAATCATCATGCAATCATCAAAGACCTAAAATCTTTTCAAAATATAGACCTTACTTTGCAACGTTTCACAAAAATTTCTAGGAGTCTAATGTGTCGACACCATCAGTTGGGTATTAAAATAATGGCTAGTAATATAAAGTTTTAGGAAACCTTTCCCTAAAAAGGTCAAAATATTCAGATTGTCCAATAAATACTTAGCTATGAGTTGTGAGAGAGATTTTAATATGATCTTATTCTCGTTTCAGGAAACATCGACTACACGGCCCCAACTTACTAAGCTGTTTCACGGCATCAGGATTATTCAGGAAAATTGATTCTCAAGTTTTATTTGCAATCTCAAGTCTTACTGCGTTTATAAGTAATAATTATTATTACTGAAGCAGAAAACCATAATAATTAAATAACTTCTACTGAAAATCGACTAATTAGTTTTTAATCGATTTAGAAAACTCGATTTTCATAATCGATAGTCGATGCCTACTTTAGTATAACAACCAAAGATTTACCGAACTAATTCTGTACATACAAAGTTGTATGTAATTATTGATTATTATTTAAAGTTGTTCAGTGATAGCAATCATGTCCATTTATTTTAATGAAGCTTATTTTTCTATTTATTTATTAAGTGTAGTCGTAATCAGTCATTATTACATTACATTATACCAAAGTTCATGTACATTGTAATCAGATGATATATATATTATATATTCATGTATATATGAAAACGTGTATCGCTTCACAGTACCTGCTTGTAGGTATATCTTGACAATATTCACGTATATAATGTAATATAACAACGTAAAATATTATGTAAATAACAATATATTGTAACAGAAATCAAATACTTACATAAAAAAATATTCCGGGTCTCAAACGACAACTCAAAAACGTTTGAATAAATAATTTAATAATACTTAATAATAATTTATTTATTTACACTTCAAAGTCACAAACATCTGTGTAGCCCAGGCTCTTGTACTAGGTGTTCTTGTACCACAAGAGAAGAGCCAGACCGCTCAATTAGAAAAAATAAAAAAATAAAACCTTAAGAAAATGCCCAAGTAGGTATCTACTTTGTTTGTAATAGTTCCTCGTGATTGCCGTTGTAATAAACTCATTCTAGACTTCAAAACCATGTAAAAAAAAGTTATATTATCTTAGAAATCTCGATTCTGCTGCCACCTATCGTTTGAGACCGCAAACCCAGTTTCATGTGATATATTATTTTTAATTACTTCTTCACTGTCATTGTGCCATGTCTTTAAACTTTATAGAGCGTTTATTTTTTTAATAACTTAATCAGCCAGTTTCAAGTCACCCATACCTCATTGTAGCTACGTCGTATAGGATAATAATACTTATTAATATTTAAGAGCAATCCTTGAAGCAGAGTGGTTACTAAGACAAAATATATAATATTCAAAAAATTGTTACTTAATGTTATTAAAAATATTCTTCAAATTATCCTAGAATTCATCAAGTTGGCCTTGTAACTTTCTAAATGAACTGATCAAATAAGTATTGCACTATTTTTAATATAGTTTTATTTCATTAATAAAACTCTGGCTTAAAATTATTATCAATCAGTGCAAAGCTAGTTTTGATCAGTATACAAACCCTCAGTTAATATATCTATCATAGACCATAGTACCTATATCAATATATATTTAAATAAAACAATATTACCTAGATAAGTATAACATAATTTTAGATAAGTATAATATATTTTTATGTACTTATCTAAAATTATATTTTAGTGACTACCCTCTATAATGTACAATGTAACCACGCTTGAAAAGATTGAAAAAATCATATAACTAGGACGAAATATTAATAACATTAGATGATATTTACTCGTAAACAGCATATCGTCATTATTTACTTGGTTTTTGTGCAATATATTATGTATTGTTACCACATATTAGATTTAAAAGGCTTTTGAGGTGCGTAGGTTTAGTCTACTTTGGATGCAATTCAGATGCTTATTTGTTTTGTTTTCTAAAGTATGAAACTGAGTCATTAAAAAATCACCCTGTATATTGCATCTGCAAAGACAGTGCCCAAGGCAAAAATATATTGTATAATTTAATCTCAATATTTTGTAAGAGGTGTTGCAGTGTTTAAAACGTTTACTTAAGATAGTGTATTTTTGTCTCTCAATATCCACAAAATGTAACTTATCGATCCAATACATTCAGTATTAATACATAGTTATATTATTATGTATAACGTAAGCGCTTTACCCAAGATCATAGTATTTTTTTAATAAAAAAAATATATTCTAGGAAATGCTATCTTATTACTAGACTAAATTTAATTTCTGGGCACATTTTTATTATTACTCATATTTTTAATGGTCTTACTGTGCTAAGGTATCGATGTAATTTGAGGTCTATTTGAGTACTTTTAAGGTCTAAAATTGAGTACAAAACATTTGACCCCAGGGTGAATAATTGAAATGTGTCCTAGTAGGACTTTGAGGAGTCAGCTTGCAGAAAGGTTGATGTTTAATGTAAAACTATTAAAATATACTTAACTTGTTGTGTGATTGTTGTACTCACTATGTATAGAAAAGTACTTATTGTGTCCTATACAAATATAATGTAAGTCGACGATATATTGTGAAAATCTTCCCCCCCCTTACAAAATATATTTCTACTCGAATATAATTTTACAGTGCGTAAGAATCGTACGAAAAAGTGAGTTCGTAATTAATTCTAGGATATTAAATGTGTGCAATAATGGTTCTAAACTCTATAATTTCAAATATATAAATAAATATAATAGCATGATATTTATCAATGTTGGCTTCATATGTCAGCAAGCCTGTAGTTGTCTTTATCACTTCCATAGCTTGCACTTTAATTTATAAAAAATTCTTAGCAATAATATCGGTACCTATTCAGATGTATTCTGCACTCAAAAAAGTATTTATTCGCCGGTAATGTTGGCAACACTTCGATTTTTTACGCTTGCAAGCTTCCAAAGTATTGAGTACATCTGAATTGTATAAAGTTCATATCAGTCTAATGTGTTATGGGCATCGTCGTAATATATAAAAAACTACATTTCAATCAAGGTATATATTTAGGTAAATATATAAAATTATATTATCAAATGTTCTTTATCACCACTTTCTTAGATAACTATTCCACACATTCCACTATAATCAATAAATTCATGCATTTGTTAATGCATGTTAAATCTGAAATACTACCTAAGAAAACTGACAACTGGTAGTACATTGTGAAAGAGATAGAAGATTATTTGACCCTGTATCACCTAGAGAAACAAAAGAAAAGCAAACGGGCCAATTCATTTTCTGTCTCTTTCTATTGATGGGTTTTTTTACTTTATTGACTCCTGGAAGTCTGTTTATTATCTATAGGATGACCAAAAACAAGATAAAGAATGTACCTATAGGTTGGTAGGTACTCAAGTGAAAGTATTGAATTAAATGACAGAGTTTTTCTCATTTTGAATGTTTTCTATGTACAATAATACCACTGTTATCGCAAACACATTTTAGGAGTCATGGTGTTAGTGTTACTCAATTTATGTTTGTACAGAGGCCAGCACATCAAGCTATCCCAATCTGTCAAATTTTTTCAATTGAATATGAACCTTATTTCTTTGTGGTAAAGTTGAAAATCTATCAAAGAAATTTGACAGATTTTGGTAGCTTGATGTGCTGGCCTCTGTACTATCAATTTAATAAAATGCCCTTCAAGCACATGATTGATAGAAAATTATGTAATTTTTAAAAAAAGTTGTATTTGTTTAAATAATCGCTAAAATGTAAACATTCATCTGTACCTACACTATAACGTAGATAATATTAGCCGTAGATATGTACCTTGTATGTTGGTTAGTAGTTCTGAAGATAATAAAAAAAATTCTACTAAACAGTAAAAAAAATATTGTAATAAGTGTTGAGTATTTTAAAGCTAAAGTCGTTCGGTGTTCGGTAAAATATACTTAATATTAAGACGAGTGTATAAAAAGAGGTTTTATTTATTTCATATTTTATTAGCCGACTTCAAAAAAGGAGGAGGTTCTCAGTTCGTCGAAATAATATTTTTTTTTTTTTATTGTATTGTACTTATTTTAAGTTACCAAAGACATTTCCTGGAAGATGGGATGTGGGAAGTTAAAGAATCTCGAAGAAATTAAGCTCAATTAATTGCTCGATAAAGATCTAACGACCTAGGCAGTTTTTACACGACTGTCAAAAAATGGAGTGTAAGTAATATTTTTGTATTTTGTGGGTACCTACCTAAGTCTTGACATACAACTTTTTTTTTTTAAATCATCATGAATAGTTTTGAGACAAACACACACAATTGTGCGAATTTACATAAGAAATAACAGCACGGCTTCAGTATGTTGTGTGTGTACTTCGCTACCAGATAATGCAAGCGATCTGTTTCAGTACCTTCAATTTTCTGTTGTACTTAATACCTAAGTACCTACTTGCTTGTACCCACACAAGTCTACCTACATCTCATCTCGGAATAGATATTACACCAATAGTGTACCTAATTATTTTGATTGTTCATTTAAATTTATTGTTTTGTACATTTTGAATATAATTATCGTTTTGGATATCAAAGGTAGCCTTCATTACTGCTTAAATTAAATTATGTACTTGTAAAAAGACATAGTAAGTTAAGAAAATGTTTGAATGTGTGCTGTGTCCTTAACGTATGGAAGTGACAAAAAGAATTCGGTGAATCCCAAAAGACATTCTAACCGGTGTTGCAAGTTTGCGAATAAACCGTTAGCGAAGCTATATTAATCATATTTAAGCAAATAACGGTTATAACTATTATATCTTATCAGTGACCTGATTTCTGTTGATAACAGTTTTTACAGACGAAACACGGTTTAACGTGGCGCACCAGAATGATGCCGATCTTTTCAATTCTCACACCAAAACTAATCTCATTTATTGACCCTCATATCTATACTTACTGACCACTTTCCTGAAAAACAAACGTGATTTTCGTACTCAGAAAATTATCAACTCCCAACGCACAAACCAAAATGAGTCCAATTCAGTAATTATATTCATTATGTTCCTGTACTGTGTTTAGATATTCGATACTAATGTGCAAATGAAATAATGGTAAATAAAAATTAATTGGAATAATAGATATTGTGGACGGAGTGTTTTATTTAATGCCCAGCTCTTCATCATCCGTTTGGCCAGCTGCACCTATTTGGGTTAAGAGTCACGTTAGAGTCTAGGGCAGGAGATGAGGAGACACATTCAGTGGCGGACTAACGGTTTCTGGAACGAAAACTTGGACGCGTCAAAATTAAACGCAAGTCAAGTGATGCGATTCAACATTTTAGCCGAAAGACGTTCACTGATGCACATAGGCCACCCCCAAGCACCGCCGCTTCGTCTGGTTCTGTGCTTCCCGCATCCAGCGGATGATAGTGACGCGATTGGATAATTAAGTTTAACCATAGCAGCTTACGTGCACTTGACTATTTGTTAGCTAATTTTTCTGTTCAGTTTAATTTAAAAAATAAAAAAAAATACATGCATTCTATAAGAAAAAATAACAAAATTTGTTTTTTTTTTTGTAATTTACATAAAATGAAATATAAATAAGTAGTACCTACCTACCAAACGACAAAAATATGTACAAAATTCAGCAAGGTCCTACAGAGTTTCGTTGAGAGCAAGAAGGGCCTTGGCTTCATCGAAAAGTTCTTTTGATATTGTTTCTGAGGTATTTCTCAAACTTGATATAATACTCGTATATGGATCAGAGGTGTACAATAAGGTATGGAACACGTCTTAATTGGTAACCGCTCTTCAACACTTTCTAGAATGACGAAGTCTAAACTTTTTGTAATCCTTATTTCGGGAATTTTGCGCGTCTTCGGACAGTTGTCCGATAGGTAAAATAGCATAGTACTCAATAATGTTTCTCCGTGAATAAATATTTTAAGTACAGAGGAAGGCATATAATACCAATTATAAATATTTACTGGGCTGTACTAGGTATATGCGTATTCATCGAACATTTTTGAATCAATAGCCATTCCAGATGACATAGTTTACATTCATTTTATAAGTTCTACGTCTACACGGGTACACCTGTAGTGTCTGCAGAGCAAGAGTAATTCTGAAAAAATCTCCGAGCTGTGTTTCCGTCATTACTATTTCCAGTGCCTTGTTGAGATTTATCGACATGCAATCCCATTTCCTCCCTAAACCGCTATTGTACCAGTTTTTTCTTCTCGCCTGTATGTTTATTTATTTTCAGGTGTAGCAGCTGACCACTTTTCAAACGACAAGTAATAGGAAATGTGTTAGATCATCTCCATACTCCTAATCCAAGCATGTAGGTAGTGTTGACAGTCCGTATTGAAATGAACTGACCATATTTTATCAACTAAGGTGGTCAAAGCTGTATGAAAACCACAACGAATTATTAATAATACTCATCATTATAATGAACTTTTTATCAATTTGATTTTATGAGAAATAAAACAAATTGAAACAAAAATATAATTTTTATCTCGCAATATGTTTTGGCACCGTATCAGAAAAAGAGTAAGTATGAGCAAGTTTTTTTTTTTCTCCTTGCGTAAACTAATGTATAAAGATCTTAATACAACAAATATCTCGACAGCGGCAAGCAGCGGTAAAGGGTAAACCTCTTGTTAAAAAAAAAAAATAACCCTAAAATATACCATCTTAAACTATATTGGTTAATTTTTATTGTTTTAAACCAATATTTAAAATATTAATTATGAAACGGTACAAGGAGATTATAAGCATTCCAGAAATGTATCATACTTGTACATTTATATCAAAAACTTTGGAGTAATGTGGCGTTTAATTGTAGATAGTAACGAATTGCGTCAAAATTACGTTAATGAACATGAGTTAGCTTTGATGCCTATTTAAATACATTATGATTAACAAAAAAAAAAAATTAAAAATAGCGGAATGAAAGCTTATCTATTAGACTATATTAATTCATTATTTCTATTCCATAACAACGACGATATGGGGCTTGCCCATAGTGCGGCGGTCCGCCCCGGGCCTCTGATCCTGGGGGTTACGACCGACCGGGTTCGAGACCGGTTCCGTGAAATCACCAAGCTTTTGTATTGTAGGTAGCGGTAGTATTTGGTACGGTAGTCGGTACCAAAACCGTGTTCAGTATGCATCAATTATATCTATAGATTCATACTAGGTAGGTAGGTAGGTACTCGCTAAACGCCGCCATTCAATCAACGGCCTGAATGATATTCAGCCGATACGTCTAATACAACATTTAATGAACTGGCTGGCTGATGCTTAGGCTATGTATATAATAGGGCCATGCAATAAGGGTACTTCGGTACCTACGTCATATATACAGGGTGACTTGTAATTTGACGTATTCCTTCCAGGACGTGGTAGTGAGACCCATTTGCAACAATTAAACACCCCAGAAAGCCTAGACGAAAATTCATGGGATTCGAGAAAACCCAATTTTATTGTCTTTTTGAAAATTTCCCAGTTTTCATCACTAAATATCAATTTTCTCGAAACTCTCAAATGGAATGGCCTTCATTGCCATTTCGTTGGATACCTCTTGTACTATAACGACTTTTAGTTTATCTACATTCTAAAACATCAAACAAGGAAGAAGTTTATTAAACATTTTCAAAATTATTCCACGTATATGAACTTTGACACTAGTTATCTCAAAACATTAGTACTTATTGTATTATAGCGTACAAATTACGGTGAAGATTTATCTTCATTTAAACAGCTACATATTTAACAAAGTAAGTACAAAAGATAAAAAAATGTTTAGAGGTGTCGATGAAATAGCCGATAATGCTGGCAAAGGTCGAATTTGCAAATGGTTGAAATATTTAAAGATTGGGTGATAATCGAAATAATTAACTGGTTTATGCCATAGGTACCACTATTTCCTAAATTCCCAAGAATCCATCACACGTTAGACACCTTGTCATTACCAAGGCACAAGTCGTGGAGTGGCTTTTAAGTTTTTTACATGGACTCACGGTCTACTCGCTGGTCACGATACGGTCAGCAACAGAAGTCGGTTAACACTGCTACTTTTTGATATCATTTAAATTAACACAAAGATTCTTTAAGCTACTTTTTTTTTCGTTTAACTGTTAAGAGCTAATGTTCTTAAAATTTTAAGTACCTACTAGTTCCGATTTGAATTAAATATTTCGCTTAATAATTAAGATTAAAAAACTGCAAGTGTTAATCGACTTTTAATGCTGACTGTACCTACACTTGTCGCTTAGTTTGCTTGTATTTATTTTAAACATACAGCGCACATAATTGCATAGGTATTCTAATAGTTTGACAGACGTCGACACTTTTGAAAAAATCCTTAATTTATCACATTAGCCTTAGTTTCAGAAAATTTCCAGATTGCGCCAAAGATTATGAATTTTTTTAAATAGTAAAAAGGCTATTCAGTGCTTAAAGCATATAAACAAAAAAGTTAGAGGGGCCCACAGTCGATACTGTCGAAAAAGATTGAATTAGAAATTGTTGAAAGAATTTAAAACCTGAATTGCAGTTGGTTGGTTATAGGTTTTGTATAAGAGGAGCACCACTGTATCTTATATTCTTATACAAGCTCTTATTCTTCTTTTAACTTGTGTCTTGGTAACTTTTAAAGTGAAATTAGTTCTTGTGTTCCGCTGCATGTATTATTCTTTGCCTTACCTACGAGTACTTCTACCGAAGATCCGGTGTCTTCGAGTACATAAGGCTTTTCATATAAAAAAAAATAAAAATAAAACTTCATTTTATAGAAAAACCTTCAACAATGCTTAAAAACTAGGTCGCATGAATTTCTATGAATATAGGTCATACAAATAAAGTAACCCTGATTCCCAAACTAGGAGATCCTATGACTTAGGAGTCAGTGATATGACCCCAAACATAAAAATTTATAGGAGTAAGGTCAGGCAACCTCGCAAAACTAAGTGACAATTGAACCGTACCTCCCCAGCGAGTATACCGTGATCATGTTAGCTCCGCGACTCATGACGAGCTAGGTGTCACATAACGTGTGATGGATTGCTGAGAGGATAGGAAGTAGTGGGAAGGCTTACTAATTAATTATTTCAATTATCACATAGTTTTAAAATATTTCAACCATTTGCAAATTCGACCTTTGCCAGCATCATCGACTGTTTCATCAGCACCTCTAAATATTTTTTCATTTTTATACCTTGTTAAATAGCTATTTAAGATGTCTTCCCCGTATTTTGTACGCTTAATGCCATACTAAAGTTTTGAGATGTATCAAAGTTCATGTACGCACTGCTACAGATCAAGCTATACATTTCCAGTATAAGCGGATCTCGCATTGTATAGGATTTCCTTACAATGAGAGGTCAGAGTAAACTGGAAATGTATAGCTTGATGTGTAGCCGTGTGTACGTACGTAAATTATTTTAGAAAATGTTTAATAAACTTCATAATGTAACTTTTAACTGTTTGATGTTTTATAGACAATTTAGTTATGGACATTGAAAACTTCGTTAAAGTAGGTATTAGTTACCCAATGGAATAGCAATGAAGGCCATTCTATCCGAGAGTTTAGAGAAAATTTATATTTATTGACGAAAACTGAGAAATTTTCAAAAATACATAAAAATTGGATTTTATCGAATCCCATGAACTTTTAGGTTTTATGGGGTGCTTAATTGTTGCAAATGTGTCACACTAACACGTCCTACGAAGGAATACGTTAAATTACAAGTCACCCTGTTAGTATACCTATATTATTTCACGGGTTGGTCGACTCCAGGCGACCAGCAAGCCGAAGCTGCGTTGGGTGCCTAGCTTTATCACAGCGGGCGGGGGCTGCCCTCCCTTCGCGCCTCCGGATTTTTTATATACGTTAACGGAAAAGTGTGTAATCCGTCATTGTATACAATTCCTAAAATAGATAGGAAATCTATAATATATTTTGTAAGATGCACTTTACGTAGGAAATCTATACATTTCCTAAATAGCAATCGGAAATGTATTACAATTAAAAATCTACAACAACAGGCCGAAAAAATTATGAAAACGAGTGAAAAGAAGTTTCCTCCTGTATCTATTGGCACTTCTGTAAGGATTTCTGTACCAGAGGTTGACAGAGGGCATGGTGATGCATGTAATAATATAGACTAGTCTTGGCTAGAACCGATGACGAGCTGTATCAAATTGGTACCAAAAATGGAATCCTAAAACAATTGTATTCTAGATCTCAGTTCAATGTTTGTCCTAGAGATCTGCTGGATATCAAGGATGTACCGAGTATGGAAATTCCACTACGCTCTGTTGCTAATCTTCAATCATCTGGAACTGGGCAAGGATTCAAAAAGAGCCTTTGCAAGAAGAATTGTAGTACAGCAAGATGTCTGAGCTATAAAAAGAAACTATTTTGTACTTCAAAGTGCCACTCCAGCTTATCCTGCAAAAATAAATAAGTTCTTCAGCTGAAATACTTGATGGCCTCACAAGCAGCTGGACACTGTAACGCCACGCTGCTTTGCTGTCATATGGTAGAGTCTAATTGTATGTATCCAGCCACATTTTTTTTAAATTAATGCATAATATATTGTACAGAGGCCAGCACATCAAGCTACCTCAATCTGTCAAATTTTCCCAATTGAATATGAACCTTATTCCTTTGTAGTAAAGTTGAAAATCTATCAAAGAATTTGACAGATTGGGGTAGCTTGATGTGCTGGCCTATGTACATAATTATAAAGTAAGTCCACGACGACGACGACGACAACGTGACGTGACTGTAACATAACTTTTTTCGACAACATTACTTAGTCAACAAGATCCAGGGGGGGGCAGCTGCCCCCCCCTGGGTATGCCCATGGTTCCCTCAATTCCTCATGGATCCCATCATCAGAACTGGATATTGATAAAAATGGGACCATCTGGTCCCTTTCAAATAAAAAAAGAATTTTCCAAATCGGTTCATAACTGACGAAGTTCTGAGGTAACAAACAAAAAAAAAACATCCGAATTGAGAACCTCCTCCTTTTTTTGAAGTCGGTTAAAAAGTAATCTCCCCCTTGTATTACACCCCCTTGGGATATTCGACTAGAATAATAATGTATGACATTATGATCTTGACCGCGACCTTTGTCAAAAATCGTTTACAGTATTTGCGAAAAACTACAGTTACGAGTATACCAATTTTAGGCAGATTTTTTAAATTTGTAAATCTTAGTGCCTGTTTCACCACCTACGATTAAGTTCCTAAACTTACTTGGCAGATAATTTCATTTAGATTCTGTTCCATTTTTGAATTTATTCGGCGAGTAGGTAGTGGCTAGTCGGACATCGTAAAATACGCCCTTACTGTATCGTAAAAATAAAACAAGGCACACTAAAAACATACAGTAGGATGGCAGCTGCGAATTTTTTTAAATTTTTCGTCATGGGTATCGTTTCCATGGTTTTCGAGGACGGTAAAGCAGATAGTGAGGTCAAAATCAAAATCCAAGATGGCGACTGCGAAAAATTCATTTTTTTTGTCAAAATCCATTTTGATTTTGAGCTCGTCGGGTTTAACGTCCTCAAAAGCAATAGAAACGACACCCATGACGAAAAATTTTTAAATTTTCGCAGCCGCCATCTTGGATTTTCATTTTGACCTCATTATCGTTTTCAACGACCTCAAGAAACATGAAAATGACACCCATGATGAAAAATTTGTTAGTTTTCGCAGCCGCTATCTTGGATTTTCATTTTGACCCCACTATCGTTTTGAGCGACCTCAAATACCATGAAAATGACACCCATGTCGAAAATTTTGAAAATTTTCGCAGCCGCCATCTTGGATTTTCATTTTGACTCCACTATCGTTTTCAGCGACCTCAAATACCATGAAAATGACACCCATGTCGAAAAAAAATAAAAATAAACTAAAATAAAAAAAATAATAAGAAAATTAGAAAAAATAACTTAATAAAATAAGTAGGCACTCAAATGTATTTTTCTGTATACATAAATAAGAAAAAAAAATAATTAAATGTACTGTACATCACTGCCCAAACTTTTGAAAGAATACAGGCGTGATGTTATGAAGAAATCTCATTTCCACAACTTTTTCGCGCAACTGTCCTGACGCGCATGTGGATTCGCGCAAGTGTCTTTCGCGCAAGTCCATTCTTGCAAAAGTCCAATCGCGGAAATGTCTTGTCGCGCAAGTGTCTTTCGCGCAAAAGTCCATTCGCGGAAATGTCTTTTCGCGCAAGTGGGTTCGCGCAAGTGTCCTGCTACCCTCAAATGTTACTGTCGTATATCTGTATTTTTCCGTGTACATAAATTAAAACAATAATAAAATCAGCACGATAGCCCTGAAAATTATGTCCCGAGCTACTAACGCTATAGACTAGACTAACACGGCGGAAGTATGCAGCTCGGTCTCCCGCCTCCCGCGTCTCGCCCCTCACGATTGCCCTGTCTAGACGGCATCGTCGGACGACTGTATGATTTATAGACTGTGGTTTAAGGTTTCGAGTGGTACGGAAAATTAAATAATACAACGAATTGTTTTCCGCATTCATTTTATTTGACACTTTTACTTACGATTAGAATTATCACAAATAAACAGTGAAAATTACTGATGATTCACAGAATCTAATAAAAAACGGCAACGGGTAGACCTTTAAATTTCTAATGCAACTTGACACAACAGAAAGTGGCAAATTGTTATCAACTTAAGATGCTTACATTGCAAAATAACATTACAGAATTTAAAACAAACTTATCTTACAAAAAATATCGTAGACATTGTTCAGTACTATTTCAAAAATAAGTATTTCACAATAATTTCAGTGTGTTCATCTCACTAGGGTGATGTAATAATGGCTTTCAGTGCCACACTATTTTGAGGACACCCAGCTAGCAACAAAAGTCATTCAACTGTTCACAGCAGCTGTTAATGAGGGCAATTAGCATAGTTCGCACGCTACACTCGAACGTGTACCTATATCAAAAACCGTTGTTGAATTACTTACGGATTTTGAATGAACAATTGAGTCACGAGTATTAATGCTTTTCACTGTTCTGTAAATACCGAATAACAACAAAAGTAACTTGTTATGATACATAATGGAACCAGACATAGAAAAAGCTAATTATAATAATACAAATGAAATACATTCAACAAACTACAATGTTTAGTATGGGATTTCACATACACTTACGTTTGTACATTAGACGCGGAAGTACGAATTCACACAAACAGAACAAGTTTGTTCCAAACCAGATTGCAATTTCCTACTGAGATGACATGGTATTTAGAACAAGCTTGTTCAAAAGAATATTTCGGATAACGGGCTGCCTACGCGGACCTACTTCTACACGCACACCCGTTTTAGGGCATCGTCTAGCGAACATAATAGACTATTTCCCAAATCTATGTGGGCCGAGCTGCGGCGGAGTAAAAAATAATTATGACGTAATATTTATGCTTTCAACTAGCGCAAATTTTGTTAATTTAACAGGGTCATTAACATTTATTTTATAGATTTCTATACAACTTCTGTAAAATATATCGTTGATCAATACCACCTTCTGATTGGACTTAAGGGGTATTGAATAATTATTATTAGGTATTAACAAACTTCTGCTATGGAGATGTTCTGAGGCAATTTGAACTGGAAAAAGTGCGCAAACTTGCCAGTTTCGCTATCTTGTCATTACTAAAAGTCCTACTTATATTTCTAAGTTTTTGTAACAGCGTTACAGAAAGTCGTAAACATATGAACGACGAAATTATACTTAATGCTAAAATAAACATCCATACTGTCAGACAGTTTCATTCATCAGTGTAGAAACTTAATTAAACTTAATCATTAGTATCACTGTTACCAGTATAAAAAGGAACTGAATAAGTTGTAGAATACAGATCTAGTTTACAGTTAAAACTTTGGGATGGAAGTGGTAAAGAGTTTATTCCAATGAACATTCCCATTTCCCAACTGAAGGTAGCAATTTCATGTCAACTTGGAGGTCAACAACCTGATAATAATTATGACGTAATGAAGTCAACGGCAGTTGAAAAGGACGCCAAATTACTGAAATCTCTCTCCACTGAAGTTTTATGATTATGATGCTGGCAACCCTAATGAGAATCATGAATTTTGTACCATTTCATAATATATTTATAATAATATAGTTAATAGTAGCTAATAGATGTTTTAATGCTTCCATAGAGGTAAAACTGACAATAATACTAATTTTCTCGTAATTATAATGAAAGGCATTAGAGTTACCAGATTATAACATTACAAAATTCTCCATTGCTAAATAAAATATACAACTGGCAAAATTAACAGCTCTTCAATTATGTAGTTTAAAAAATCATTAAGAAATAGGTTTGAATCTAAATTTGTTAGAATCTACCACTTATAAAAGTGTAATTAGGTATGAAGAATACATAATTAGTGACGTAACTAATGGTTCAAGTCAGCTGCATACATAATCCATGTATGTAATTGGTCATGAACATGATAATTATGATACATACTTTATCTAGCCACATTCAATATTCAAATGATAATGTTATTTACAATTTACTAATTCATGAATTCAACTGAAACAAATTGAAAAATAAAAACTACTAATTGAAGGCTTTGGTACGCACTTATAACCTTGTATTATGTTTAGTATAGCTATGATTTTTTTTGTTTACAAATATGTATTATAAATTTTTTAACTTATTTTTCTATATTTTGCCTATTCTACTTTTACTTCGAAATGCTTTGTTAATCCTTCACTGGTATATCTTTAGAGCAATTTAAAATCTATCTCTTCTTCAACAACAAATGCCACAGAACATTTGAATTTACTTATAGCAAGAATGATTGCTTACCAATAATACTCTAGCAATGATCTCACTGCATAACACAAAGATGTACTTTTAACATCCCAATTGAGTAACTGTAAATTAAAAAAAACCTAATTCAAGTCCCTAACTGTAATCCAAAAATCTAATGTGATATCTCTCCATTTAAAGTTTTTCAGAGTACTGTATAGATTGTGAAACAGGGCATAATTTCTAAATAATTTTGGACCGGATCCACATCCCATACATGCTCCAAAGGCACTTTGACTACACCAGGGGCGGCATTCTCGACATAGATAGCCATCGCTTTGCAACAAAATTTGGTCACAAATTCTTAACGAGATCCCTGGACGGCCAAAATTGTTTGACAAGCATATTTTTCATGCTTGTCAAGTAATTTTGACCGTCTAGGACTGCAACCAAATTAGGCCATAAAGCAATCACTACCTATGTCGAGACCGCAGCCCCTGACCGGCAAACTCATTTGTGGTGTTAAAGTTACATCCTAGCACATAAACATTACACATCAGTAAACAATTTATTTGTATTTTTAAAACAGGCCAGCACTTAGAGAAAGTCGTTTGGTTGTGACTATTTACCTTATCTCTAAGCTGTGCCTGTTAGCCTGTACTACTTTTTAGCTTTTGCTGAGTTCCCCTGTTTGTGCGGAGGTGTCCACCTCAATGCAGATGGATCTACAGACAATCGAGGCTTCTTGAAATGAGAGCTTGCTAACTGCTCTGCAACTATCTTCGGTGTAACACATATAACATGCTGCCCTTTCCAATATTTCACCATATTCATAGACTGTAGGGTGGAAATGATATCAGTTTGTGATATTCCTGTCATTGAACTCAGATCTTTGATACTCAATGTACCTCGGCTCACACTTAATACTTCTAATAACACAAATGACCAGTAAGACCTGTAACTTAGTTTCCCCAAATCTGATAATGGCTTCTCAGGACTACCCACTACATGCTCAAGCCTGGACAACTCGTAACTGAATGCTATAAGTAGCTTACCATAGCCTTGTCTCTGATATGGAGGTAGAGTCAGTATGCAGGCAACATTGTTTCCTTCCGGAGAATCTTTCTCTTTAGAAAAATAGCCAACAAGATGTGCTCCATGCTTATCAACTTCACACAATATATAAAATAAGAATTGCTCTATATCAAAATATAATGTTTTGTGATCTAAGAACAGTTTTGCAATTAAACAAAGATTTTGACAGTAAATTTTGTGTTCCTTGCCATCTGCTTCAAATATAGCTATTGTTCCCTTCCTGTATATCTCACTACCTATTGGTTGTCGCGCTGTGCACTCGCTGAGATGGTACCTGTATGTTTTTTCCATTCTCATGTATTTCAGACAGTACTCGCAAATCCAAAGCTTCGATTGTTTGCCATATTCGTCGGGGTAAGGGCTGAAGTACCACGTATCTATCTCATATTTGCCGAACTGGATCCTATCGATGTATTTAACTTTAGTGATAGCTTCATGTTCCTTCTCGAGCGCCGCTGTCGTGGGGTCCATCTCCGCGTAAGACTTTTGAACATGATTAATTTCATCATGTTTACGTTTCTGGTTCCTTGTTATTTTCCGGCCGGACTTGTCGGTGAGCAGGTGATCACAGTTTATGTTGTTGTTCGACTGTTCGCACATGTCGAATCTATCCGACATAACCTTAAGGCGGGATACCCATTCATCGAGCCTTCTATCGTAGCCAACATAGTGCACATAATACTCGTAGCAGCCCTCCGTGGCATTGTATCGCGTCTGTATAATCTCAGCCGGGTGCCATGACTCATCCGAACGCCGCACCAAATAATGCTCTCCTATGTCGAGAGGCTGCTCCTGAGTCGATTCCGAGTCTTCATGGTCGGTGCTCCGACAATCCGGATTCGGTAATTCGTTGTTCACTATAGGTTTTTCTAACTCTTTATCACCTTTTGCCATATTATAACGGAAATCAACAAACGTATCACGCAATACCGCGCAACGCGATCTATCGAAGTCGCCATAATAGCATGCCATAGATTATAGAAAATCAAGCGCCCAAAAACGTGCTATGATAGAGTAGTTATCAAAAACCGTAAATTAATATAATTTTTCGGTAAATATGCAATAAAAATGGGTTGTTCAATTGATAAATCATAATATTCTATTTTCTAATTTGTGTTTTAGTTTAATGAAAAATGTTGATTCCTTTTCTTGCATGCACATTAAGTTTGTCATGTGGTCAAAAGAAAAATATGTTGTTGTTTATGGTACTACAATGTGACCAGCAATAAAAAATACGAAATAAAACGGGAGTTCTTAGCGTTAAGGGGGATGCGCTGTAGCCCGCGATATTTAAAATTTCATGCGTTTTTTGCAATTTGTAGGTCAGTGTCAGGTTATATCTTGATCAAAATATGATTAGCAACATCAATACATCTTTCTAAGTTGGATTTTATCCTGATTAGTCTGATTTCTGGAATCCGGAAGAAATCTAATTTAGAAAGATGTTATTGATGATTTTTATGGTTAAAATTATGTAAATACCATGTTTATTGTCGCTAAGAAAATTTGAATTTCGAGGGCTATACAATACAATCACCTTACCTTACCGCTCTTTATTTTCATCTTCTTCACCCTTCCACCACAACAACAAAAAAAAGCAGAATCTTTGACAACTCTGTAACGATAAAAAACAAATTAATTTAGATTGGCAGCAACAATGATATTATATGTCCTACATATAATATCATTGGGCAGCAACGTCAATTTAGCCATATTTTTTTCGAGATAATGGCGTGATGGCGTCTGACTTTTTCTCTGGATCGATAAGGGTTTGTACATACTTAAAAAGATAAACATGCGCGTCATGCCTTCTTCCCATGGGGTAGGTAGAAACAAGAACACCACCGGCTACGATCCTTACCACGGTGCCATAGCTTAGAACAAAAGTAAGGGTCACATAACCGGCCAGTTAAAGGTAGGCTTCTGATTTTGGAGGTACACTACTCAATTCAATAGATTTTTAATTTACTCGTATAATAATATCAAAAGTTAAACTTACTAATTGATAGATAGCGCTGTTCTCAAATTGTTCATGGGTTTAGTTTAAACATTATGATCCATTTTACTCAGATTGTATTAAAATAACAACAATTTATATTTACAAATAAAAAAATTAAGGAGTTGAGACATCTTTTTAATTAATTGTGTTAACTTAGAACGTTTGTTTATATGTATAAAATCATCCAATAACGCAACGCTAATTTTTGAAACTGTTTTCAATTGAAGTGGAAAAAAAGGATTGCAACTCGCGTAAATGTCAAATTTGTTGTTAAAAAAATTATTCCGTTGACCCAGTTTTTCTCTTTTCGAGTGAATGGATGCGCTTCGTTATATTATGTATTTCGTGGATTTTTCTTGACTTGGATTCTGCTTCTAAACATTGACGGAAAAGTATTGGATACCGACGACATCACTTTATGTGATTGACCCTTACACGAAAATCTGGACTGTTTACTTGTTTGTGATACGCAGTCATACCTAATGTGTTGTGTTGTTTATAAACATAAACGCGAGCAATTAATTTATTCATATATAATCGGTGTAAAGATACAAATAAATTATTATGTTGATTACCTACGTAAAGATTATAATGTAGAATACAAAATTCAGGAGTTGGTCTTCATTTAATGTAACTAAAGATTGAATTAAGAATTAATTAATTTGAGTGTTTGGCAGTGTATCTAATGTTTTATTAATAGGAAAATAGGACAGGACCTACTGCAGGTCTGCAGAATAGATTTGAAGCTAGCTATACTAAACCTAGTAGGCTTCTTGGATTGTTGTTTTTAGTTGTTGCTAGAGGGCGCTATGAAATGTTCGAGTGACGTCTCTATCCTCCTATATACAAATGTACTCTGTGATCCTTACTTAGTCCTTTTGCCTCGTTTACGGTCATACATCTGAGGCCGTACTTTGACGTGAAAAAATCTATCTATAATTTTTCCGTTGTAAAAAAGGATGGTGCTATAGGTCATATATAGCTTCGTCTGTCTTTCACACTGGAACCATGATGGATCCATGATCTTTTTTCACGCACGCCGGTTTTATAATAGGCGGTGTGTTTTATATTATTACCAAAGTCAACATTCTCAAGGAATTACATTAACGAATGATTTTCTATTTTTATGCTTCCAACAATGTATAAGTCAGACACTGCTTTGGCATTTCGTTGTGGACACAGGGATGTTTTCTGGGTAAAAAAGCAATTCTATTAGTCCGTCAATCAGATAATAAAATAATATTATACACGTATTTTTATTATATGAATAAAAATAACTTAGATAAAACGCATTAAAGTTGGGGAGTTATACTACTTCATGATTTCATGAAATCGCTAGATTTGAGGTCAATTCTAACTTATGGAGTTATATTGTTGATTATAATGATTATAATTCTGTAAACAAACAATTACCAACTCTGATTTGAGTAGCAGCACGTCACTTAACCTTGGCAATATAGATATCCCTTAGGCTACTGTGCTGAAGTATCTGAAACACCTTGATACGAGGAAGGGTGGTGGCCCCGATGGCATCCCTCCTCTGTTTTTGCAGAGATGTTATAAGCAGTTGTCTGTTCCTGTACATAAGTTGTTTAATGTGTCTTTGCGATCTGGTATTATGCCAAAACTATGGAAAAGATCCTATGTTGTGCCTATTTATAAGAATGGTGATAGACATGATGTAAAAAACTATCGCCCAATTTCTAAGCTTAGTGTCATACCGAAGTTGTTTGAAAAAATTATTTGCGATATTATTACTCTCCCTATATTGATACCTGAACAACATGGATTTGTTAGCAAGAAGTTCACTGAAACTAATTTATGCGAATTTATTGATGTTGTGACTAACGCTATGGATAAGGGTTGTCAGGTGGACGTCATGTATACCGATTACTCTAAAACGTTTGATAAAATTTCTCATAAGATGCTTTTGCACAAGCTTGAGTACATCGGTATACATGGTGATTTACTTAGGTGGTTGGAGTCTTTCCTTCGTGACCTTCGTGATCGTAGTCAGGCTGTTACTGTAAAAGACTTGTTCATCTTTTACGCCCATAACTTCTGGCGTTCCACACTGCTCGCACTTAGGACCTCTTATAATTAATAATATTTATATAAATGATGTAATCTCAATATTTCGTCAATGTAAATTCTTACTATTATATATGCAGATGATAAAAAAATCTATAAAATAATAAAAAGTAGTAATGATTGTCAAGAACTTCAGCACGATCTTGATAAGTTGTGTCGCTATTGTGAAGACAATATGCTGCACTTAAATATAAACAAATGCAATGTAATAACCTTTAATATGAAAACAAAATATATAGAATACCAATATAAAATAAAGAACGAAGTTGTCACTAGAGTGTCCGAAGTGCGAGAATTGGGGGTTTTGTTGGACAGCTAATTAATTTTTGATAGCCATGTAACCTCTATTACTAATAAAGCATCTCGTATGCTGGAATTTAGTTTGCGTGTAACTAGAGATTTTAAACATATATCTACGATCCTACTTCTCTATAAAGCCATTGTCCGGCCAATTCTGGAGTATGCATCTACAGTGTGGAATCCACAGTATCACGTCTATATTGACCAAATGGGTACGTATCAAAATCCCGAAAGTTCATAATACCCATGATTGAAATACCGACGTCCATAACACCGAAATTCAAAATACCGAAAGTTTTAAATGTCGATAGTCGTTATATCGAAATACGAAATCCCGAATGGATGAAATCCCGAATGGACGAAATACCGATGGATGAAATCCCAAAGAGCAGCGACGTAGTTCCCGCGATTACTCATAAATGGGCACCCCGAGTTTAGGTTTGGTTAGGTTACTTTAAACCCTTTATACAGAGCCCCGCGAAGCGGGGCTTCGTCAACATAGCAGACAAGAGCGAGCGAAGGGCACCCCGAGGTTAGATTTGGTAAGGTTACTTTAAACCCTTTACACAGAATTTCAACAATTTGACAATTGAATTTTGTGACAATTTCGGGATTTTAAACTTTCGGGCAAATGAACTTTCGGGATTTTAAACTTTCGACCAAACAACCATTCGGCGTTTCTATTTTCGGGATTTCGTCCATTGGTATTTTAAAATTCGGTCTTTTAAAATTCGGGATTTTGATACGTACCCGACCAAATACAGGGGATACAAAATAAATTTATGATGCACATAACTTGGAGAAGGTCTAAGATATATAACTCTCAAGTTGTAATTAAACTCCCATCACTGGAAACCCGGCGAACCGAGCGTGATTTAGTGTTTCTCTATAAAATTATATGTAATCAGGCGGACTCTTCGTATCTTCTTAATAAGATATGTTTCAGATGTCTGAAACATATTATTAGAGATTTTGTTATTATTAGAGATTTCTTACGAGTACTCATGTACTCGTAAGAAATCTCTCTTCTGCATTCCCTTTACTAGAACTAACTATGGTGCTAACACATTAATTTGTAAAAAGATCTTGTCGTTCGTATGATAAATTAATGGCTACTAGTGAATGTGATTGTATGGATATTTTTTACGTTTCCCTCTCAAAATTCAAGAAGTCTGTTCGAGACGTTCTTGCAGCAAAATTATGATTTGTATTTTGATATTTTCAATATTATTGTTGTTCTTTTCATTTTCATTGATAAATCATTTTGATATGTATTTTTCCTTTTGATAGCGGCCGTCGTACTTTCTAAATTATCAAAATTTGTATTAATAATGTGTGGAAACTGTTTTGGATTATGTATTGTTATTTTGTACCGTTTTCTTATATTATTGTATCTGTTTGTTTCCCAAATAAAATAAAAATAAAATAAAGCCGTATTAGTTACGGCTGCGAATCATCTTTTAATCAACATACAACCTGACACCGACTGAAAATTTGAATTTCGCGGGCTATCTTAGCGCAAAGCTTGGTTTTTTTTAGAACTCCAAGGGACCATAGACTTACGTATAACTTGATACCTCCACGTGTTCCAGAGAAAAATTGTCTTGACAGACAGACAGACAGATAAACAGACAGACAAACAGACAGACGGACAACGAAGTGATCCTATAAGGGTTCCATTATTTCCTTTTGACGTACGGAATCCTAAAAAAAATATGTGTCCAATATTTTTTAATAATCTACATGACGGTCAAAAAAAAATTTTTAGTCAACATCCCTATTGTGGAAAATGGGTGAAACTGAATTAACTGTTGGCAACATTATTTTTTAATGCCGAACGTACGTAATCGGCGAGTGAAACGTCTCCAAAGTGAACGAAACGGAGGATTCGTGAACAAAAATTACTCTTATCGCCAGCAAAGAGATATGAAATTAATATTTTTATCTAAAAACTGTGCAGTTCACTCGTACAAGTGTTGATTGTGATGCGGATGTGTATTGATTGCAACTAGACGTGGTAACAGTGCAGTTTTTGTAAATCCGATATATTCGAAGCCACCCTTGATTGTGCTTTATTAGTGACAACGGTCGAGTAGAACGCAGAAATGCAGGCGATTAAATGTGTAGTGGTCGGTGACGGGTAAGTTTTCTATATTTACTTTAAATGCACGCTTTCATAACGTATTTAACAATTTATTGGTAAACTGTCTGACTCTGACGTCATATTTTAAATTGAATCGACTTCATGCGAAGTTGGTTTGAGCCGTATCCAGCGCGTCCGTTATTAGTGCTGGTTATACAACGATAATACACGTTTTATTTACTATTACCATTGTCCCATTGTGTTCTCGGGCTACGCGGGGACTGGAAAAGTATGAGTAATGAGGTGATAAAAACTAACACGCCAATTAACCTGTAGGTTATTATTCTCGGCCTTATCAACGTTTGGAACAGCCTTCATGGCTAGGGTCACGAATAAACAGCCAGATGCTTGACTGAAGGAATGCTTTAGAAGGTACATAACTAATTTAATGTATTTTGTTGTCTATGAATTGCTGATGATTGTAAGTTCCGATTGAAGTTCATTGGATGGTAATAGTATTAATGTTATAGGTAATTATTAGGGAAAAGGACTGAAAGGACTACATACTCATGGTTATTGTTATTTGGTCAATTTCCTCAAAGGCCACTCAAAGATTACATCAAACAGTTACTTCTCATACATAACATAGTTCTTTTTTCTGATAACAAGTGCTTTGAAAGGCATAATACCATCAACATCTACCCATATTATATATAAACTGACCATTAAAGTGCCTGTCTGTGTGACCGCATTATTCTTCTAAACTATGCAACTAATTTTGATGGGGTTTTCACCATCATTTAATGAATTCATTTCAGAAGGTTTATGTGTACAATACTTTAAAGTTTGACATACATATATAATAAAGAAATCTCAATGTTTTGTCAAGTTGTAAAAACCGTGAGAAGCAGGGCTGGGTCGCTAGTTCAGTGATAAAACAAACTGGACCCCGGATTTATCAATTTTATTTTGATTTGACAATTGAGATTCATTTACATATTTTGTTCCACATTTAAAAATGTGCCATAGCTAAGTGCTTCCTTTTTCTAGTTCAGGATAACAATTCAACTGTACTCTTACCATAGAGCCTAATTTGAATACGTAACTTTTTAAATCAGTTACACAGGAAGTCACTGTATGAAAGTCCTGTGTGCCAGGAATACAAAATTGAGGATAAAATTTTAATAATGTGCTTGGTATTTTATGGTATTTTGACCTTATATTGAACACCATAATTTATAAGATTTGATATCTTATCATGAAACCTAATACAGAGAATAGATAAAAACAATGATAAAAAGTGATAAAAATCAACTGAGGTACACTTATTGCTTGTTTGTCTTCTGAAGAAAATTTTAGCTGTAAATATAATAATACTTAGTGTAAAATTATTCTAGTTGTGTTTCCTGTGGAAATTGTATTGTTGAAGATAATAAAGATATTCAATGTTGAGTATAAAGTAAGAAGACAATGGTAACTTTGTCATAGCAATTTATATTATGCACTGCAACAATGATACTCAAAATATACTAAAACAAATCCAGTAAAAATAAAGACATTAAATATTCAACTATGGTTTATTTTCATTACTATTTTATTATTTACCGAGTATTACTATAAATTAAATAATTTTCTTAGATACATCAAACTATCTGACATTGATAAATCAAAGGTTCATGTTGTTAAAAGTGTTTGTTTCAAAATATAGCAAAATTACATATAAATGTAATTTTGCTATATTTTGATAAATGGTGTCACTGAGACATGGGATAACAGTTTTGTATGACATTTTTTTTGATAGCCTCTATATAGTATCTTTCTTTTTTTTTTTTTTGAGTAAAACAAAGCTAACATTACAAGACTAACTTCATATTAGTATTTATTTGCACATCCATTTAATCAAATGTACCAAGCATTCTAGTTAAGCCTATGCTAATAAGCACGTCTTGCATGACCTAGATGGAGATTCTAAAATCTCAGATTGCATTCTAACTCTCACAGAAGCTGAGTAACACAATATTATGTAGTTAATTGATACTGTGATATATTGTCTTGCAATGTGCACCTGCCCTTACTGAGTCATATAATACATAGGGCTTTATGAGATCATGCACCATGACAGATGCTGTGTGCAAGATTTGTTGGAAATTGAAATTGGAAAAGGATTTTATGAAGGGTAATTCTTCTTCTTTATCATATTATATTTATCTGTTTTAAATAATCTTCAACCAAAATTCGGCCACTTCTACAGTGCTATCATTGGTCTCACAAAGACCTTCCATAGTTCAGGTGTTATTGCGGCCCACCTAGCTTAAAAGAAACTTTTCATGTTAACAATCATGAAAAGTTTCTTTAGGTGGACTCAGGCAAAAGACAATAAATACAAACAGAACAAGAAATAGTAGGTATCTGACCAAACTATGGTATTTTATTATTATTGTTTTTGTGACATTTTATAAATTAAGTAACTTCAGTTCAGTTTCAGGTAAGATTTAATCTATCAAGGTCATTTCTATTATTAATTTGATTATTATTATTATAGTTCAATAGCATTGTTTGTAATATTAAATAAACAAACACATACAATGTCAAAGTACCTACCTAACATAAATGGTCCCTGGAATTAAAAAGAGTGCACAAAACTTAATTTAACCTATCACATACAATCAAATATAAATATATTTTCGAGCTATACAATGTTAGAATACTATTCTTGCACAAAGACTGCAAGTAGGACATTCTCAATGGCTAATATTTAACTTCCTTTTAACACTATGTACATAATCTCCTTACCTAGAAATGCATTCTGCATTGCTTATTCAGCTGAGCAGTTGTTTGCATTTACTATTTGATTGAACAGCCATTTTTAATTGAGAGAGGTCTCATTTATTAAATACTTTTTTTTAGAATAAGAGGACCGAGAAAACTGCCCTGTGATATCTACTTGACTAAAACAGATAATTTTCAGAAAGAAACAAAGAAAATATAAGGTTTACCAACCATCAGGATATTTCCAATTGTATTAGGTACTTCCTTCCTGAACGCAGTCTTCACAATTTTGCTAGCCAGATCCTAATGAGCTTACGCTCTTCTGCCATGCCCTGCCAACACATCAGGATGTGTTGGAAAGCAGTAGTGGCCGCAACTTCACCGAGACGTAGGTGCTTTACTTTGTGTAAATTATTTCATATTTTTATTTGTTTTTCTCAAAAACGTTGAAGGAAAACATCGTGAGGAAGCCGGCATGTTCTAGAACCAAAAATTCAAAGACATGTGACATCTACCAACCGTGAACCATCCATGGTGGATTACGGCAAGTTCCCACTCATAGTTATAGCCTGATTATGTATGTATTTTGTGTTGGAAGACCAAGGACGTAGGTATATCCATTATACCTACAATCTGGCGAAAACAGAAATACACGCATGGTAGACTCCGTAAACTTGCAGTTCTTTGTGTAAATTACTAAACACTAATCACCAAACACACTAATCATCTTTGGTGTACAATAAAGCGTATTCTATCGACCTATCTTGTGGATCTATATAGTAGGGGATGTATTTTGCTACTTACTACATACACCCACCCTAGTCAGTAAAAAGTTGTAGCTTGATTTGTAGCATTCTCCAAGTCAGATTTTTCCTCGGATCTCAGTAAAGGCTAGAACAATTTGTATGAAGACTTCATGGAAAATGTTGTACCAGTATCGCGTCGCGCCTGTCTGCGGTAACCTTAAAGCGTTATAGATACAGTCTCAAATAAATACTTAAACTCTACTTGAGCGTAATATCGCTCGCCCGCGACCCTTGTTCCATCCTCATTTTGTGCAGACAATCTTAAAATCGTAAAAAAAATCGGATATCATGAGGGATAACCGACTTCGTCGCTTATGAAGTCCAGTTTCCAGGAATGCGGTGTTTATCTGGAGAAAATTAAGACCTAGGCCAATGTAGCCTACGTAACACACTAATAATAAAAATCTATTACTGTTCATCACACATTCTGATATTTTTTACAAAATCCACACGAAGCTTGAAGGTCGTCTTCAACAGAATTGGACGCACCTTTTACTTTTAATACCATTTTACGAGTTGATGTTCATTCCTATTTCATTCAGAGTTAGGACTCCTTGGGTCTCATGAGAGGATAACCTAAGATCACCCCTGACCCCCCCCCCCCCTGACCTGATACCTTTGTTAAGAAGACCACAAGTTTTTACACAAGTCGTTTAAGTACCTAGGAAAAGAACTAAGGCTTCTAGTCTATATCAGGCATCCATTCTTTCAGGAATGCTTTATAGAGATTCGTAATTCCCAAACCAAGTCCAAAGAAAAAATAAAGAAAGGACTTTATTGCAGAACTTTCAAACCGGTTTTCGTGAGCCTCTCGAACATTTTAGATTTATTTGCGGTGCTTCCCGCCAGCCACCATCAAGTTTCCGAACGACTTTGAAAATGTATTACTCAGCACTTTACAAGAAAGGGATTGCAGATTCCTTTGTAAAAAGTGCACGATCACAATTCGTTAGGTTTATATAACGTTAACATCGAATCAATCACGTTAATCTTTGCTCATAGAAACTTAGAAAGTCTTTGACGTTCTTATAAAAGTCCTGTTAAAGTATGTATTTGACAGTAGGGAATAACGATGAGCGATCTCCTTCGTCAATAGATGGATACATCAGTAATATTATATATAAAATTCTCGTGTCACAATGTTCGTTCCCGTACTCCTCCGAAACGGCTTGACCGATTCTCATGAAATTTTGTGAGCATATTGAGTAGGTCTGAGAATCGGCTAACATCTATTTTTTATCCCGGTCTACGCGGGTGAAACCGCGGGGCGCAGCTAGTCTTATATATAAAATTCTCGTGTCACAATGTTCGTTCCCGTACTCCTCCGAAACAGCTTGACCGATTCTCATGAAATTTTGTGAGCATATTGAGTAGGTCTGAGAATCGGCTAACATCTATTTTTCGTACCGCTACTTTTTATCCCGGTCTACGCGGGTGAAACCGCGGGGCGCAGCTAGTAAGAATATATATCTTGACTTAAATGTACCAACTCTCAAATCATAAGCATGAGCTTGCCCTTAGACTCAGTGGAGATCAAGGCCTTCAACACAGATACAAACAAGATCGTCAGAATGGAATGAGAATGAGACATCCTACCTGAAAAGTGTCTCACCAAGCTAAAAAGTCTAAACAGATACAAGTATCAGACAAAGCAGTGACTTATTGTTGTGTGCAGAAAGAGATTAAAAAAATAGATAGTTAAAAGACTCTTTAATATATCCATCTATTTTTTTATTATAGGCGGGAACAAACGAACTTAGCCTTGATCCTCAAAGGGCAGAGGTGTATTGTTAACCCATAGATAGCCGGTGACGGAATGAACTATTCGATCAAACGATGACACTAAAGGCGAGGCCAATTGATAGCTAAATGTATGAAAAAAAGGTGTGTGTCAGCTGTTTATCTGCAGTGCAAATTGTTAGAGTCAACTGAACGAAACCGGGTTACTTTATTAGCGAAATGATACTAATACCTAGTCTACATTGCGAACTTCTCAAGTAACAGCTTACCATGTAACCTCTACCTATTTCTTATGTCAGTACACGATTGGGAGTAGACTTTCTACCTTTTGGCAAGTTTTCCTGTCATTGTGAATGGAAGTCGAAACAATGGGTTTTCATTTGTGTAGAGCAAATAGGGCCACGGCCTTAAAATACAGGCCTTTCTAAATAACAACACTTTTACTGAAGATATCTTTTTTTAAAGGTGACTTAGTTTTAGTATTTCAAAAATTAATCAACATTTGTGTGCACCTGTCTGATACTCACTATAACAAATGAATCATTCCTAACTCATTAGGAATAAGTGAATTACGAGACGCTTGTATTAGTTCTACTGCTAAACACATTAAATTAAGTAAATATTACAGCTAAATTTTGTAAATTCCGATCATTTTCTCTGTCCGTATTTGAAAATTTATTTGTCACCTAAATAGACCTAGGTCCAGAATTTTACGCCTGATATCAACTTTATATAATTTTTATGTTATCACTGAACAATCGACTATTGATTATTTTATTAGTATCGATAACGATAGAGTTTATTAGACTTTTGCGTTCTTAGAAACTATCTACGTTTTACTATCGTTTAATGCCTACCTCTAGATAACCTTAGGCGACATTAACTTGCAATTAAAATGTACTAATCGTTGTAATTATATGAACACTGCTTATCTCCAGCAACACAACAATTCTTTTAATCCGGCTTTTATTATTAGAAATCACAACGTCTATCATAGAAAGCAAATAATCACAGATTTTAATATTAATCTCCAGTAATGTTGGCAACAATGAGAGCCATTATTTAGACAGTTGAAATCGACATTTAAAAGCAGTCTACTTTCGCTTCTATTGTGCAATCAATCGAATTAGACATACAGCCTCGGGCACTGTTGCAAACGGTAGACCGTATGTCCCCACGACTTCAGACAATGCTCACCCGCATACAAAACCCGCTTATACGTAATCAAATTAGTGTACCAGCCTTACAAATCCCACTCTTGGCCACGGACGCAACTTAACAATCTGATTGCTTTTATTAACTGATTGATGCTGGCAGCTAAGTAGACAGATGTTTGTTTGATAAATGATTGGGACTCTGTTATGGGATTATGTAAGTCTACGGTATGTTGTTGTATTCTTTTATGTAGGTAACTAAGCATAAGTGAGAAGCAAGATCAGGCTGAGATCACAGCTCAGAGGTGTATCAGACGTTGACCTCGAGTTCTAAAAATATATCGTAAAGATGATGTGTTATTTTACATTGCTAAAGCAAAGGTTGTCAGAATAATAGCGTTTCTGTGTTCAATCGCAGTCAGTACGCGAGCTATTAATTAAGTCTGTCCTTGCTAAAACGTTCACAACCAGTTTCTAGTGAACCGAACCTTGGCAATAGACTGAAACGCTTGAATGAAGACGAGGAACACAAGTATCGTTTGCTTTGAAATTGGTTATGATTCAGCCTTCAAGTGGGCTCCAAAAATATCATTCATGAGTACGGTACGGATTGCTAAAACCTTAAATCTAATTAAGGGGAAGCACTTGCGTCTGGTTCGTATTTTTAATGTCCAGCCTAATTGGGTTCGCGGTGCTTATTATGTTTTTAAGATTTTTGGCGGGCCACATTTTCTAAACTTGGCTCACAATGTCGTTTAAGTTTCTCCTTTATTAACAGCTAATGATTACGTTTTTATTTAAGACTTGTTATGAGTGTCTTTAAACAAAACTTCTGGGTTTGTGGTTGCCTTGGTGCATTTTGCCATTAAATATTAGTTACACGAAATGCAAGTATCTATCCGGTGTCTGCAAATCGTAAATGTTTATTTGGGAAAAATTTACATAGGTTGACAACGCTGAATATTACTATATGAAATTATTATTATAAATTATTATCGGATAAAAATAAACATGAGTGGTTTAGTTGTAAATTTAGATTTATTTTTATATTATGTTACCATTTATTATGACTTCATGACTGTTACGAATTTTCCTTCCTTTTTGACGCTGGTGGTCCATAGACCATAATATTATAATTATTTTATCGAACCCAGATAACAAAAACGACATTTCAGAACAACCTGTGCTCCAATATTTATCCTCCAACATTACATGAAGGAAAATGATAAATAAACTCTGATTGAAACTAGTTTTGTTTCAGATAAGAGTTTACAGTGAATTTCGTAAATGATAATTTTTAGTAAATCCCCAAACGACGCCACATTTATAAAAATGTAATTGAACCGTAATTAGGGAAATTCCAAGGAAATTGCTACAAACGACAAAAGTTGTGTCAGTAGCCAAAAGCTGTGACTCGAAAGGTGAGTATTGGTTAAACAAACTTACATAGGGGTTGGGCAGTGGTGCACGTATAGTACACTCACTGGCGAAAGGTGTATGTACTATAAGGTGCACCTCTGCCCAACCCTTGGGAGAATATAGGCGTGAAGAACATACATAATGAACGACGTAGTAGCACATAATAGATAATAGTTACCGGTAATAGCTTCTATTCTAATCAATCTGCATAGCCTTTTCCCAACTATGTTGGGGTCGGCTTCCAGTCTAACCGGATGCAGCTGATTACCAGTATTTTACAAGGAGCGACTGCCTATCTAACCTCCACAATCCAATTACTGGCTAATACGATACCCCTTGTTAAGTCTGGTTGTCAGATTTTCTGGTTTCTGACGACCCGTAACGACTGTCAAAGATCTACGAATGACAACCGGGACCAACGGCTTAACGTGCTTTCCGAGGCACGGAGGAGTCTCGGTATGTAAAGATGGTCACCCATCCACGGACCAACCCCGGCAAGCGTAGCTTAACCTGATAGATCGATCCGTGCAGCTGTTATTACTTAGCCACGAGCTCCTCTATACTCCTCTACCTCTATATTCTAAAAATACTAAATTATTTAATAAGCAAAATTTAATTGTTAAGGCTATATTAGTGATTCTAATCATTATACTTGGTGTTACAAAGATTAAAGTGTGTTTGATTTCCGCATCCACTTGTACTAAAAGTGCCTTTAAATCAACATCCATACTTTGGGAGTTCGAAGCCCTCATAAGTCGGAACGCCACACTGAAAAATTAATGTTCCCAAACATTTTTTTCTTTTATCGCTGTCAGTCTGCCACTGTTAATCATAAAAAGTCGTAAATTCTGTTTTGAATTTAATTTTTCATTCCTCTGTTTTCTGCCTCGGTTGGATATAGCAAGGTACTCTGTAGTGTATGGCTTCGTTTTTCAATCTGCACCCTAATTGCGTAACACACTCAATCGCAAACGGTTTAATTTTGACAGTTCAACAACATATTGCGTTATTTACGGTATTGAGAAGACAATTTTTTCGAACATATTAAGCAATGGATTAGCAATTTGTTTCAAAATAATTCTGATGCCGATCGATAGTGTGCTACGCAATTAGGGTGCTTCTCTTATCCGTGCCACTTCAGCCCCGTAATTGAGTCACCATATTGCGAGATCTCGCACGCTTTTTTTTTATCAAATTTAAGAGGAGCGGAAATGTAATTTAAACCTCCTTCCACTTTGACCTCCATAATATAATCCAGAAATCCGTGTCAATAAGTACGCAGCACCACGTTCCTTATCTGAAATGAGGGTAATTTTAAACTCTGTAAAACTTTATGATGCGTCAGACAATTCGAAATTGTGGGAACAGGCAGGCTCATTGTTATGTAATTCTATCCAAAGTTATTGTTTTTCTTTACGGTTATTGTATTTTCTTTGTTATATTGGTTACTGCACTGTCTGATACTGCAGTTCGATCAAGTCGATGTCTTATAATCATGACTTCGTTGAAGAAGGTTTTGTCATCAAAAACAGGTCATTAAATGTAAAAAAAAAAACTGCAGCGCTTAGTATCGTGTCTAGTAATGCGCCTGGAGTTCAACATTAACCTTAGAGGTCATTACTGACACCTGACAGTCAACACGACCGTGGGAACCTCGCACCAACCATCCATAAATTATGTTTGATGACACAGTCTCAGCGCTCGATTGACGTAATTGCTGTAAGTAGAAGATCTTTGTTTAAAAAAACCAACTCTTACGTTCCAAACCAAATATGAATTGGAACATAGTTTTGGTTCGATCACGACGTTAGTACTGCGCCGCACGTGCGTGTTAAATAACGCGTAACCTTGCGCTCCCCTCGTCCTGCAGGAACCGGTCGATCCGGCGTATACCGGAATTTCACTCGGAGACAATAGTGGATCCAGTCAGCCGAGCTCTCCCGTTCCCCCCGAGATACATCTCGCGACTGCTCACAGACGGGAAAGTAAATAGTGGTCAGGGATCAAGAAATCTGGTTAGCTTTGCACACACAGCCAGTTTTCTTTACGAACGAACTACTATTATAGATATCGAGTGGGCTAAAAACACACACTGCGCCGCAATATTTATGAAATTGTTACCAACATTGCAAAAGTGTAAAGTAAGCTTGAAAAAATATGGTATCTGTTGCGTAATGTTATGGACGACAGCAAATCGAAACTCGAACAATACGATACTCTTGAATTATAAAACGTAGTTTCTTTTTTAGAAACTGAACTGAAGCAATAAGATACGCGTGGGTTCCACCAAGGCTGGACTGACGAGTTACAATTCGCCGAGCTACAATACGATGGATTTAAATATCCATGGCATATTGTATACTCCTAATACACAAAACAAGCGTATCGCACGCGGTCGTGTTCAAATTGTAAATCAAATACAAGACAGCTGGTCAAGCAAGAACAAGACTACATAATTCTACTTTCTGTGAAAGTGATTGCAAAGCACTTGTTTTGATTGGTGGTACTTAGCCACTCGGGCGATAATGGATGTTATTCACGAGCACTTGAATCCTATAATAAATCACAAAGAAAAATACAAGAAGCCGACTTTCTAATTTCTACTGGATGCCTCAAAGCCAAGAATGATGCAAAGTAAAACGTTCAAAACAATGTTTATTACAGAGAAGCAAGCAATAAACAAACAAAGGATTTTCAAGTTAACCCACTTCCGTTTTGCCGTGTAGCCGAGATGGCTCGAAATGCTCAACAAGCCGTAACAAGAGACTATTTCTCTCACAAAGCCCTTTCAGCCGGTTCGACCCTAGGCCGCTGAGCGTGTAAGTAATTACTGCTCTGCCCTAATTCCTGGTGCCTCTGTGATCCCGGCTAGTCAGTCGCCTGACCTGATTGCTTTCAATGCAAACTGCATCGGTTTGTTGAAGCGATGAGTTTCAACCGAGAGCGAATTAGACGAATAGACGCATATTTAGGTTACCATGGGTAACTGGGTTGCTATGATTAAAATGGAAGCCTATACGTCAATTTGTGAATGAAAGATACAAACTGAAATTAAAACAGTCAATTTTAGATAACTTCGGCAGTAGTACGTCGAGTTACGTGACGGATGCGAGCAATACAATTATTGTACCTACGTTTTGTTTCTGAACAATGCGGTCAAAATAATTAAGCTATCAACGCCGGCAACTATTACGAATAAGAAATAGCATCGTGAAATCGTGAGCCCAAACAATAACGTTATTGTTGCCACGTAGTCGTGTGCATACGCGTTTTATTGCATCATCGAATGTGCCGCGTGTTGGGATCATAATCGTAACATTCCCAGGGTTATTTATACATGGATGATCCGATGTTGGTAACATCAAAAGGATCCATCGGCCTCCGGTATTGGAAAATTTAATTTGGAACTGAAACACGTCCCCGAAAATCTGGATCGAACTTGCGGAGAAAATTGAGTTAGCGGCAGACTCGCTAAATTAGCCTCCTTGAAATGTTCTTTAGAATCTCATCAAAATTCGTTCCAACATTAAATATTTTGCTTATGAAAATTCATAACTTGGAACGCTAGCTTGGAACTAATACTTCGTTAAGACCGTCCTTAATGACAAGTGGTTGTGAAAATCAATGCGCTTGCATTTTGGAACGTGCTCTGGTTTATAAAAACAGAATATCTTATGCAATTTTGACAAACTTTACTGTTCTTTAACAGTGTTGTCGATAAATGCGCTATTAATTTTTCACCTGTATTTTACGATTCCACATAAACCCTGGCTACGTTACTGCACCATGTTAGCATCTCCAGACACTAACTAGTGAATGAGTTCACTGTTCATCGCAGTCCGTTTGTTGATCAAAGAGATACCCTTTGTTTGGTAACCACACTCAAAATAGATGAGCTTTTTGTGTAACCTGGCGTGAAAACCTAGTTACGATGCAATTTACTACCTATAAATTAAACGGTATGGTATGGAAGGAAAAAAACCATAAAAACGTACTTACACAAATCTGTATCATGTTGCGTGTCTGTCACTAATATTCTACCTAAGATACGTTTATTGGAATGGATTGCATTGAACTGGTGACCTTAGGCGGTCATTATACTAGTTTTGTACCAAATGTGGTATTATTTTTGCTCATCATCTTAATTTCTATGCAGATTTCTTTCGTTGAAGATACTGGTATAAGGTATTAAAACTACTGTAAATTGCCAACCAAATGACAGTAAATTCAGCAGTTACTTTGTCAGCGAGCATTACAGTATATCTACTACGAGTACTAACACTTCCCGCGCGGCTTCGCCCGCGTGGATGTCTGAAAATATCCCGCGAGAACGTACTACCGGGAAATCCTTCTTTATTCCTTGTCTACATTATAAAGGGAACATCTGTGCAAAATTTTAGCTTTCTTGGTTCAAAAGTTTGGGCTGGGCGTTGATGAGTCAGTCAGGACTTCACTTTTTACTTATATAGATAATAACTTCACATAGCTTTTAAACACAATAATTCAACTCTTAATCTGCTATAAGCATTTCCACAGTGGAAAACCATGTAAATGATGCTTTGGAAACTAACGCTGCAGGAGTAAAAGGAATTGCTTTCAGAATAGGAGCATTAAGTAGATGTCACTGCTTTTAGGCCCCGAGTGCTACAGCAGAGTAATAGGGCTGCGATTTACCTAGTTTTAGTTGTTGTTAGTGCCGGGATTTAGTGTGTGGCTTAACGTAGGAGTTTACTGCCTTACCGCAATTTTGGAGCAATTTATACAGTTCCACCGGGAGCAATTAAACCATTTTCGCCCAAGATAAGCCTCGCAAAATTAAAAGCTCCCTCGGTATTTGTGTGGTTTTCTGAATCACCTGTTTTGCAGTATTTGTATTTGAAGTTTTGCCAGCCCTAGAGATGATTTTCTCCTACCCCTTTGCGTTTTCTACGCCCATGCTTACCACTTTACTCGAGCCCATATTTTATAACTTGAGCTTCCTCATAAACACATTTATTGTACCTACGTATGGTTTGTGGAGTTCATTCCCGCTGCACATTAGCATAATATAGAATATTGCAAACTTATGCCCGTTTGCACTTTCTTGGTGGAAAAGGAAAACCATAGAATTATATTAAAAAATCTAAATCTATGGGGAAAACCGTGGAAAAGGTTTTCTGACTTCGATAAGATTTCATATTCATATTGCATTTCGCTTATGCACCTACCGTTTATTCATAGCTGGCCTATTACGAACTTTTCAGCCATATTTCAGTGCAATTGTTTAGGAAGTGTTTGAAAACGAAATGTTTATTATTGCAATAAAGCACGCGCTGGTTTCTGTACTGTGTCACGAACGTGTGAAATAATACGCTGTTATATTTGGATTTTAAGTTATTATTATGTTCCTATTGTTTCCAAATTATTACTGCCATTGTAACTTTATAATTTATGCATGATTATACAGGGTCAAATTAAGTTAGCTAGCTAAACTCGGCAGACGTGATTGGTGTCGTTATCTAGCTCATTAAATTTGACCTTGTATGCTAGTTTTGTGTCAGTATTTATGTAGTGTTATGTTATGCATGTCTACCTACGTTTGTAGTTTTGGTTAAACAAAATGCCTATACCACAGAATAGATAAAATGTATTGTCTAATGTAACATTAAACTATGTTCTATTAATGCTGGATGTTAAATTTTGTCAAAAAAATGCTTTGGTTGAAGTGTTGAATCTTGATGTGTTTGGACCGTGAAAGTGACCTATTGATGTTAATAATTACGTTTTACCAAGACATATTACGTTGTCGTAACAAAACAATAAAATTCCTTTGCAACTGAAAATGATATCCCTTACGCAATGCGTTTACGTTTTCCTGGAGATAAATTAAAAACGTCATACTGTATTTCAAATACTTGTTTACAAATGTGAAGATCACACAACAGGGATAATTCTAACAAGAAGTCTTGTTTTCCTACTCGTGTGATTTTCACATTCAAAATGATCGTTTTGCGGTAACGCTTCGCCTACCCGTCATGACGTCACTAAATCATAATTTCCTCATTTAGTACAACATTTGTAAAACAAATAGACTTATCTGTGCTATATTGTTTTAGAGCTTATCACGGCCGCATAAAGCATAATTTACATTGTTTTCTTTTGATCTCTTATATGCAAAGTAGGGTTTCGCCTTTCCACAAAGTTAGTGCTCCCTGGTGCGCGTTTTGCTTTTGTTCTATTTACCCGGCTGAAAAGGGATGCGGTTTATGTGATGCCTAAAAAGGGGCTAAACTACGCCATCTTTTTCTCGTTTTATATAATCATTGCCTGCCTACAGCTGCATAGCTGTTATCTGAGTGAGTCAGAACAATAAGTGTAATTAATTTACGTTATTTTCATATTGATACTGTCTGGATTTAGCTCTTTTGCCACTTAGTTAAATGACTAATACATGAACAAATTTTTATCTAACATTGTATGTAGAGCAGTGGTGGCCCAGTGGTAACGGCCGCGACTTACGAGTTGTAGGTCGTGGTTCGAACCCCGACAAGTGCTTTACTTTGTGTAAATTGTTTCACCACCACTGCTCTCAAAACGGTGAAGGAAAACATCGTGAGGAAACCGGCATGTCCTAGTACTACTAGAACTCAAAATTCGAAGACATGTGACATCCACCAACCCGTACTGGGCCCGCATGGTATCCACCTTGCGGCCCACTCCCTCTCAGTGAAAGGAGGCCTGTGTCCCAGCAGTTGGAACATTATAGGCTGATTATACTATGCTAACATTTTATGTTTTTCCCTAAATCGTGCTCAAAATGTTCATTGAAGAATATTCCGAGCATATTCAAACAAGAAAAGTCTCTTTCTTATTGCAAACATAATCTGAAGATCACAGCTTGGGAATATTTACTTTTTGGGTTCACACAAAAAAGTGGGTCAAATTGATCCTAAATCCAAAAACGTATACCTACGAAGTTACGAACACGAGAGACTTTGAATACGGAACTGCAGATAAATTCCTATGCGTCGCTTCCTGTGCGATACACCAAATTATACTGATATCGAAATACAAATGGAAAAATAATGGAATGTTCTGGAACTTTCCCGTATTTGTGTAAATATTTATTTTCGTATGCGCTCTTGCTTTCCGATTGGGAATCGATAAGTTTGAAAACACATTTTCGTAATGGCCAGTTATTCGCGCGCCATTTTGCAGTGAAAAGTTCCGGCTTAGTTGCAAAACCATTCAGTGTGCGGTTGAAGGTTTACGGTAAAATGGAAATAAAAGTTACAGTAATAACATATTTTCTACATTAGTAAGCGGCAGTTAATGTCAATCGGGTCAATCCCTTTTAGGTGTATTGTACAACATATTTATTTATAAATCCAGCATAGGATTGTTTGTTTGACGTTAAATCACTAATGGAAACGTTAGAACTTTCCTCAATTAGATATTGAGTGAGGGTAAAAAGCATAGTTTTACTGCTCATTTTTTTAAATGTTATTCAATATGTCTGAAATAAATATTATACCTCAATCTGCCTAGCCTTTTCCCAACTATGTTAGGGTCGGCTTCCAGTCTAACTGGATGTAGCTGAATACCAGTATTTTACATGGAGCGACTGCCTATCTGACCTCCACAACCCAGTAACTGGGTAATACGATACCCCCTTGGTAAGAGTGGTTGTCAGACTTTCGGGCTTCTGACGACCCGTAACGACTGTCAAAGATCCACGAATGACAGCCGGGACCAAAGGCTTAACGTGCTTTCCGAGGCACGGAGGAGTCTCGGTATGTAAAGATGGTCACGCATCCACGGAAAACCCCGGCAAGCGTAGCTTAACCTGATGGATCGACCCGTGCGGCTGTTATTACTTAGCCACGAGCTCCTCTTTATATTACACCTATGACGGTATAATCTGAATCAGTCTACCCCATATCACACAATGATGTTTCGGAAACAGCTAACGATTCATCTTGATAAAACATTGACGCAAATGTCAAGGAATGACATACAATATTTGGTTCCGTTCCATTTATCTTGACGTTTCGCTGGGCCATGGAGGCTTTTATCAATGTTTTGTATTCAGGCTTGTGAACAGTAGTGCTATTCTAAATATCTCCCCGTGAAAACTTAGGTGAAATGATCTTAAAGTGAGCTGTCAATAGTGTCAACCCCTAGCATTAAGTAGAATGACGAGTCACTTCTCGCTCACTTCACCTAAGTTATCACGGTGAGATATTTACAGAATAGCACTACTGCTCCTAGAGTATGTGGAAAATACTGTCGTGTTCCACTGCTACAAATTTACATCATGTCTGTACACGCCTTGAATCTATAATCTAGTTTAAGGTTTAATACAGCACTGCTCTGCCTTTGTCAAAGGATTCTGTTGAAAGCTTTATAATACTGCTTTTTAAAATCAATGAATATATTTGCTTTTTCTTTCAGGATTTTTGAAAGTTTATATGAAAATCAGTCATGTTAATTTTTTAAGTTAAAATCAATGATAATTTGTATTTGCGTTTTCGGTTAAAAAACATTAATAAACACATGTTTCAGGATTTTTGAATATTCTTCAAAAAAGGAATAAAAACGATAAGAAAGTATACAACATATCCCGTAGTTAACGCAAACCCCCTAAAGGGGCAAAACCTCTTAAGGGGTCATTGTAATCATCATTATGAACAACTTTTTACTATGGTACAGTCAACAAAAGAGATATCTAGGCAGGGTATACTAACATATTTGTATGTGAATTGCTTCATAATCAATTTCGTGACAATATACAATTTTGTGTTGGTGTGTTACAATGTAGGAGTATTGCAAAACAAAGTAATACATATAAAATTGAACATGAAGAAATTCACATACAAATACCCTGCCTAGATCTCTTTTGTTGACTGTACCTAACCTGAAATAGCGGGAAAAAAATAAGCTGTTTCATACAAAAGCTTAATTACCTACTCGACCAAAATATATGAAACAGCAGATTTTTTTTTCGTGATTTCAGGTTAGGTCCTTTAGTAAAAGTTGTTCATTATGATGAGTACAGTGACCCCTTTAGAGGGTTTGTGTTAATTACGGGACATGTTTTATATGGAAAAGGCCGAAATTCACTGGCTAAGTGGAAGTGTACTTAATTATGTTGTTTACATAACAAATTGATCACAATTATTAACATTAGAATCAACTCTTTTTTTGAGCTTAACTACAGTTTACTATCGCCTATGCACTTAATGACCGCTGCAACAAACCTACCTTCTACCTTGCACGATTTAAAAGGAGTGTCTGAGGGAAAGCTTTTAGTACTTGAGTATGAGCTGCTGGAACATTTAACCGTTTCATTTTAGTCCCGCTAGCTTTACTGAACTAAACAACTAACATAAAACATCGTTCAACAAAACATTATTTAAGTTTGATGTTGATGAAGGCAATAAAATTATTCCTGTTTTAACTGTTTCGAGAAAAGTTTGCGTTATTAAAAGCTATATTAAAGGTGCTAAGAAAAGCATTAAACGTAGTTGCCACACAGTTTGGTGAGATATAATCAAAATATATCTCTTTTTGTTCCTTTTTGCCTAATATTCAACATCTTTTACTAGCAGAAAATAATAGAGAAAAGATTGCGAGAGGATAGTGAGATTACCCCAAACCAGTTTGGGTTTATGCCAGGTCGAGGAACAGTGGACGCCATTTTTGCTAGAAGTACAGACGTGCAATCAAGAACTTGTGTTCTTTGATTCGGAGAAAGAACCTATATGCGTATGACCTCGGGATGTCTTGTGGTGGGCCTTGAAAGAGAACAGTTTGTCCGGGATGTAAAGTTAATTAGTGCTATGTACAGTCAATCTCGTACCTGTGTCCTATCGACTGCTGGCAATACCGACGAGTTTAGTGTGGCTGTAGGCTTGCACCAAGGGTCGGCTTTAAGTCCTTACTTCTTCCTGTTGATTATTGACGCTCTGACGTTGAACCCTAGTGCATGCTCTTTGCCGACGACATCGTTCTTGTCGGTGAAGATGGACCTGAGATCCAGAGCAGATAGGAGAAATGGCAACGGAAGCTGGAGAATGTTGGCTTGAAAATCAGCAGGACTTAAACCGAATATAATTAAGTATGTATGGTCTGCGATTTTAGCGGTCTCTCCAGTTCTGGGGCTTGATAGAGCGCTTCTGCCGGTCTGCTCCGACTTTCGGTATCTCGGTTTACTTGTGCAAAGCGATGGCGAAGTAGATCGGACTTTTAAGCACAGATTGCCCTGAACGTTCATTCTATAATTTTTTCGGTGTTATGTAAACGTGGGATGAAACAAAAATGAACTTTCACACGAGTGAAGAGTCTGAATATCGGATTTAGCACTAAATGTAATTTTTTTTTATAGGGTTTTCTTCATGAAGGAACTTTCATTCAACTATAAAGTCAAAATAATTGTAGCTAAACGAAGCGTGCGGATTTAATATATAATCAACAATGTTTTATACATACGTTGAAATAACATTTTTTGGCGTTATGTATGACAAAACAAAGAAGTAGAGATTAAATTGCTTCCACGAATGTAACAGCTTCCCCGTACTAGGGACACGGTAATAACATTAATGTTTGAGATTCATCTCGAGAATACCTGGGATTTCAGTGAGTGTCCAAACACATAGAGGAACGAACGTCTGGAATACCGCAAATATTTGCTTGGATCAACCATGGCAAATTTTATTAAAGTAGTTATGTTTCTAGGCTGTCTAGCTGACGAAACTGGCTAGTTGGATATTATGGAGTGGTGGTGGTGGTGGTTGTCATTTTCATAGATATTTTTGTGTGATAATTGAGTCTTTTCTGTAGTTAATAACTTTTGTAACTTTTCTTGGAAATGTACCAAATATCCTTATTGCACAAAGGTCCGACGAAATAATTTAACAACGTCACGTATTCCCTTTAAATGTGACTATCAGAATTTCACTGATTAATTTACCAACGTCTAATCAAAAGCTTGCACTCGAAATTCACTTCACACGAAGTCAATTTAGACCAATAACGGGCTATTAACGATTCGGCTATAGTCGCACTACTCGCGCTCTTGAGTGCCTAGCAGTAATGAAATTAGCATATAGCGCCCGTACATCATACGTACGAGGGGAGTAAGGGCGCGGTGCACTAGCCACTACCACAGAATATATAATAGTACAAGTACTTACAGAAGATTCACTCAGCAAAATCATTTAAATAAATAGCGACTCTTGCTACGACACAATAAAGAGCAATTCAGGTCGCACACTCATTAACTAGAAGTTGCCTCTCTTTCTATCGCGTAATTCTTATACCTTCTAACCCTTTAGGGTTGTGTTCTTTTACGACACGGCGCGTGAGTGAGTTTGAACTAACGTGCGAGCCTACCGTGTACTTGTAGCTTCATACCTAAAATGCGGAGTTCGCCTGGCCAGACACTACTTGTACTACCTATAGTCAGTCTATAAGACCGGCTTGAATTGAAACGATAGAGTAGCTACAAAAGATCACAATACTAACGATGCTGAGGGCCTTAGCACACCTCCGCCGTGTAACCATAGCAGCGAAACTGCAGTTGTTCAATTCAACTGACTCGCGCATGCTGTTTCGCTACTCGTCTATCGGAACAACATGCGGTTTTGCGGCGGAGGTGTGTAAAAGCTCTAAAAAGATGATGGTCTCATAGATATTTTTATGGTACTCCTCATTGTAATATTTAGAAAATGTAATTTATTGTTTTAATAACGGAGCAGCAGTGTGTGCTCTGAATATTAAACAGTTTTCCATGAACAGACTTCGAATAGAAACGCTGATCAGAATTCAAAGCAGACCCGTTAGCTGTGACGTAAAAAGTGCATCAGAATTCATATTAGAGGCTTACGCATGATTACGCACCAGCTCTTACGTTTCCACGTAGCGGTTTAAAGTGCACATTATGTTTCCTTCAAAACACAATAATACTCTCGTTTGAAGAAAGCATCACAATTCTTGCCTTATATACTATAAATAGTTAAGATATACGTACTTACATTCCCTTTTAGTTACCTGTGTTCTTTCAACATGTAAGAAATGTCGCGGTGACTATGGTCTTAGCGAGCTAGAGTTGTCACTGTCAAGTGTCATTCATAGCGTCTAAATCTTTGCCGCCAATGTATACGTCAAATATTTTTTCTCGATAATTTTATTCGAAAATTAGTAAAGTTTCAGTTAAAACTTTATTCAAAGTTCATAATAATAGTGCTTGTGGTAAATGATATATAGTGTTACGCTGATCGTGAGTCAGCGAAGTGCCGAAGTGGAGATCGATAGCTCACAATTTATACATGGTCGCCAGTGCCTTCTCGAGAGCAACCGTTTGTTTTTCGGTTCTCCTAAGTCGCCTAATGGGGAAGAACGCTCTTCCCACCGGCGAAAAACAGGGTAATGAGATCGAAACTATTTTCTGTAAGACCGACCTTCTCTATGCACTTACCTACAAATTGAATGAGTTGATGAGTAGCCAAGTAAGTGTTAAGTTTCTGTTAACATGACACAATTTCCACATTATATCACTAACCTTACTCAGACACATTATTATCAATAAACTTCTAACCTGCTTCTTGCTAATATTTACTTTAGAAGCGCATTGTTGTTTTCTAAACAACCCGGATGTGTCTAACTAAATAGACAGAAATATTATAACTTAAAGATTTCAGTGTAAATTATGATGTAGGTAGTAATTCCTAAAGCAAATGCAGAATGTCTAGAGGAGCTAAAGCTACTCAAGCAGTTTTTGACATTCCACCATGAAAAGCAATCCGTTATAAGAAAACCTTACATTTATGCTCACTCACCCCATGTGTTTCACACACTGCATTAGAAGTAAATGAGTACTTATGCCACTAAACAAAACTAAATCCTACAATTTAGCCCCCGCGGAGGGAGTTTTGACTGGGATTTCTAATGTAGGTCTAGAGCAGACGGAGCTAGCTGCTAAAGTAAGGTCTAAAGGGACTTGTTAATTGGGCAGCAACCTACCCATTAGGATTGTATCCTTCTATCCCTTTCGGAAGTCCGAACACTCCCATCCGGAAGTGTATTTAAATTACAATTGTTTATGCTCGCTGGTGGTATGCAATTGTTACTTTCATTGTAAGAAAAGATTTTTAAATCGTTTTAAAATAATTCTTCTAATTTGTATATATTTTCTATTTCTGTTTAAGCTGTGTACAAAGTGACAAATTCACCACACTAATAAAATGTAAGTTCTTATGTAATATGTTATTAATGAATAAGTCGTTGGAGAACCTGTATAAATTAATTAATTAAAAGAGGTTCAGCACCTCTTATGAACTCTAATCTGCAATTAGAACATTAAAATTACTTACTAATTAAAAGTAACATCAAGTTTTATAGGTACTTAACTAATAAGAAGTGCTAAATAACAACATTATAATTTATAATGTTATTTTTTTGCAGTATTTTGTAATAATTATGGAAATCTTATAGTTATGAGCAGGACCATCAGGATCATAATTGCTCTATCAAAATTAGAAATGCAACAAATACAGCCACTAAACAATTTAAAACTGACAAGATATTATTTAGAGCTGGTTAAATAAGAAGTAGTTCTTTGATTATTTTAAAAACATGATAAATAGGCCAAATCATAGCAACAATAAGTAGGCCAAGATTCATACTTTTGATAATATTCAGGCTGCCTATTGCCTAAGGAACCATGTAAAGGCTTGGGAATGAAAGACTGCAAACCTGTTCCTGAAGATTACAACAGGAAAATAAATACTGAAAATATTAACATTCAATAAAATTCTATTTTGAGATATTAAGTAGTAAAGCTACTAGTTAAAATAATGATACAAATTAAACCCATAATAATCTATGCGGATTTCTATGATTATGATTATAATCAAATAACCTAATGTTTACACTCTGTTATTACTAAAAAGTAAAACGGAAGCAATGATATGCTAATGAAGGGAAATAGTTCACACGACTCACGAATTGACAGAACACCCTTTTGACATTTATTTAGTTTAGATAATTTTCTACTGGTCCACTAGGAAAAGTTGCATTTTTGATGCCTGTCTCGGAGACTGTGGGTCCTAACAAAGCTTGGGTGACGAGTGAATTTCCTAAGTCAATTCTAAACTTCAATCAGGAGTTAAAATATGTAGGCCTTCTTTTGAGCACTGCTACCAATCACAAGGAACGGCCTGCAGGCAAGGTTGAAAGGAAAATAATCAACACTCTGTTCCCTGAAACAAGTTCATACTCCATTAACACCAAAATATTGTTATCCCTGTATGGGAATACTTGTCGCTAGACAAATATTTGAGAAAGGCAGACCAGGACAAATGAAAAAAGGTTGCCCCGCTGGTTTGTCAACAGTTAATGTGGTGGCCAGAGACTACTGATAGACCACAGCTCAGTTCCTTGACACAGGGGTAGAGTAACCAACTTCCTGTCCACACTTGCCGTAGAGGAAAGGTAAGGAGCCTACATGAACGGGCTACTCTATTCATCCAAGGGATGTCTTTAAAATATTGCTTTTAGTGATAAGACTGCCCATTGTGTCACCCTAGTAGTAAGGAGTACATAATAAAGAATATTCCATTCTATCTTACTCTAGTCAGGAACTTGACCAAACCAGAAAAAATGGCACTCGAACTTGCGAGAGATGTTTGCCATATATGCAGTATTGCCAAAAAGCCAGTCTTCAGAGTGCACATATTATAGTTCAATCCGACAACAGACCATTTGTCGCACATTTAAGATGGGCGAAGGACGTATCCTTCGCCCATCTTAAATGTGCGACAAATGGTCTGTTGTAATTAGGTTCAGGAGCACTAGGGGACGTATCCCCTAGTGCTCCTGAACCTAATTAGCAAGATGGAAGTTAGCAGATTAGCTGAACATCACTCTGTTAGCGGTTTACCTCCCGGGGAGGTTAAAAGTGTTATAACGGCTTAGCCGACCGCTTGTCTAGGAACAGACCAGCCGAAGTGGCTCCTGTTGCTCCAGGTCCCAGGCCTCGGAGGCCATGTTACAAAGTGGGGCGTCCCCGGCGTCGACGTTTTCACGTCAGATAAGTCGGCCGTTTGAGCGACAGACCGTCACATGGGACTCAAATGATGGCTTGGCAAGCTTCTGCGATGCGATTTCAGTCAGAGGTGACAGCATCAACTACTATTGGTTTTTACTTCGTCCAATTTAAGAGCGAGTGCTCACTCATGTGAACTCGAAAATGGGACGTCGACGTACTATGTAAAAATCGCCCCACACTGAACCCAGTGTGACTGGTTCCCGTACTTGGCGACGAGAGGCCTCGGAGAGTCAGTACCAGTACAAGATCTATGTAAGATCGTCTTAAACCTGATAAGTTGCAACTCCTACCCTGGAAAGTTGAAGGGGGGGGGGGGGGCAAACAGGTTGCAAGGGTTGGTAGGGTAGAATAAGAAACTTGCTAAAGTGTAATTGGAGATAATCTACACTAATTACTTATAAAGCTCCTATTCAGAGGTGAATGGTGAATGTCATAGTGTAGAGTGCATGGCATTAGTCCTAAATAATCTGATCCCAATTCATTTATTTTTATGCATAAAGCATATAATTATGGTACCAACCAACAGATGTTAGATCTAAACAGTTTTGTGTCTATTGTTTCAAAAGCATTATCCTTAGCTAAACCACTACCCAGAAAGTCATGAAATGAAATGAATGCCAAAATGATGAGGCTGCCAGAAGAGTTTTACATACTTACCCTAATATTATAAGATATCTCATAGCTTTTAGATGTTGAATAACAGTGCAACCAAGGTGTGGTTCAAAGACACTGAAGATCAAGATGTTTACTTAAAATCTACCCTAATCGTTGTTAGATTTACAATAACAGGTGTGGCTAAGCTTACTTGAAACATTTTTAAACAGACTAAGATACTAGAAGCCTCCTTTTTTTTTTTTTTTTTTTTTTTTTTTGTGGATGGGAAATCATCAAATGACTTCTCCCGCTCTGGGCAGAGCGGGAGGGCGTGTCAGACTTTTACTGACTAAAACCCACCCATGTTCCTTCAGCTGCCCGTGCCAGGGCCACGGTATCTCTTTCGAACTACCCGCGACCCCTGGAAATAACATAAGGTAGTATGTGGTAGCCTTCGGGAGGCTGACTGGAGAATAGTTCATCGAATGAAATTAAACTGTAAGAGCCACTAGGCTTACAGAATTATTACTTTTGTAAAGTAGTAAAGCAGATGATTATCTCTCATGATAAGTTAGAATGACCAGCCTATAAGGTTCCCTTTTTTGGGATAAAGGTCACCTCTCTGTGAGAGAATAGGGTTTATCATTAGGATAATTATTATTTCCCTACGAAAATATTTAAATATGTTTGTGTAGGTAGGTATATGATTCACATTTCAAGTCATTTTAATTGATAAATGAAGAGACTTGTACTAGAATCCTTTCTTAGATCATTTACATGTGTCTAATCTGTTGACCAACTAAATGTTTTTCAGTTTCAATGGAATTTTAACTGTGTTAAGAATGACATTGATTTAGTTTTTTCCACATTTATAAAAAAATATGAGATTCAGAAATATTTGTACTTTTGATTGATCTCATAACTTCTAACTATATTACTTACCTAACTTGTGTTAAGGATATGAGTGATCCAATGATCCTTTAGTAATGAGATTATTATTTTAATTCAGTTCTAAATCTTATTCTAAATTGTGTAATCTCATTGATTTTAGATTATCTTTAAAGCTTGATAATTCATGTTCACCTTAAATAAGGTAAATAAATAGATTTGCTTCAACTGTCGACCAACCTCAAAGAGGTTGGTAACAACAATATAGTGATTAAATTGTGTCTCATAGCATGACAGTTGCACGTTTCTATAACATTTCATGGGATTTGTTCATTTTTGCAGTTTCTAGGATAAATAGATGGAAAACTCTTAATTATTTATTTGAATATTTAATGAATACCTACAGACCGAAATATTCGATCATTCCATTATAATATTATAATTCACATAGCGTCTACATCCTTCAGGTATTCTTTCACCAGCAGATATCAAACAGGTCTTCAAACGAGAGTATTATTGTGTTTTGAAGGAAACATAATAGAAATGTTTTGCATTAAAACAAAACAGTTATTATGTTATGAAAAACACAATAATACTCGAGTAAGGCGCTTGCTGTTGAATTTTGAAGACTTCTATGAATACACTTGACAGTGACAACTCTAGCTCGCTAAGACCATAGTCACCGCGACATTTCTTACATGTTGAAAGAACACAGGTAACTAAAAGGGAATGTAAGTACGTATATCTTAACTATTTATAGTATATAAGGCAAGAATTGAGATGCTTTCTTCAAACGAGAGTATTATTGTGTTTTTCATAACATAATAACTGTTTTGTTTTAATGCAAAACATTTCTATTATTGCACTTAATGGTATTTTAACGCTTCTTGAGTCACACATAGGAGTCCCGTTTGTTCAATTTCGTTACCCGGCGACGGCCAAGCTAATGAGAATCTTGGGTGACTCATACGTTTATTACTCACGCGAGTAGTACCAGCTGGTACTTGAGGTGCTAAATAGATTTAGTGGGTACTACAGATTTTAACGGTTACCTAACCATTCTTTAAAGGTGCCCACTACGTATTATAATGTAATTAGAGAGAAATTAGAGAGAGGTGATGAGATGGTAATTAGTGACCGATACTTAAACATAATATGATTGTACTCATGATTAAAAACAACTTTTACTATTGGACCAAACCTGAAATCGCGTAAAAAAAACTGCTGTTCCCTACATCTATGTTCGCATAAATCGTCAAAATTTAGGGAACAGCAGATTTTTTTTTCGCGATTTCTGGTTTGGTCCCATAGTAAAAGATGTTTGTTACTTATCTATCATAAGTACAATCATGTGATTACATATCGGATACTAATTATCAGTCACGCAATATACGTAAAGGTTTATAGCCGGTTCTTGGATACGATCACGAGCTTTGCCAAATTTTCTCATATTCTGGGACTATCTCTGAGAATCGGGAGCATTTTCGGCTGCAACGTTGTCGTTCGTTACGCTCATCGCTTTAGCAATTTATCATCAGCATGCATTTTAATGTGATACTGATTGCTATTCGTGCCTCTTAGCCGACATTCGCACGGACGTAAAAATATCGCGGCGATTTTTTTCGCGCACTTGATTTTCAACTTTCTGCTTAGCGCCGAGAGTTGAAAATTCAAGTGTGTTTTTTCGACGCGCTGGGATGCACTCTGTTGTTGTTAGGTTGGATTCTCGAAGCTCGGCTCAACACCGAGAGTTGAAAATCCAGTGCGCGATAAAATCCCGCCGCGATATTGTTACGTCCGTGCCGTACGTCGGCTTATGGTACAAGTTATTGAATCAATCTGAATTAACTAACCAAACGTATGTGTTAATTGTTGTAATTTTAATTGATGTGTTGCACGTGCTGTAAATAAACAAAGACAAAATCTACTATGCATATGCATGCATGAACTCTGTACTTTATATTATCAAGTCTTGATAAAACTAATGATGCAATGTATATTATCTGTACAACCTTGCATATTTCTAATTATGCAACTTAATACTTATCGCTTATTTAATATGTTAAGCCGTTAACTAAAATTTTGCAAAGCAATAAACAATTTTATGAGCCGTGTCAAATTGTAGCCTGTTTTATGCAACAGCTTCTAACTTGAAATACAATAAATTTCTTGCATATGAATAATTATGCAAAATGGAAATTTGTCCCATATAGTGTACATTGTAGGATGAGGATGAAGGTGGCATCATCATAGGAAACTCAAACCAGAGACAATAATAGCAATTAGGTACATATTTATAGGGAAGGCCCTATGGTCATCCTCTTACGTCCGGTCACGTCAGCCTAAATGACGCTTTATAAATCAGTCTTCCTCAAATATTACAAACTGTAACGCATTACATCTGTCTGTATTTCTGGAATGTTCTTTGGCTACTAGTATACAGAACCTATCAACAATTTCCTCCAATCGGAATCGTAGCGGTATCTAGCAGTCCTTATCACGACGGTGTAATCACTGGCTGCAACGTAACATTATCTCTACTACAGTTAGTCTGTGCACCGAATAACGATACCATTAGATAATACCACGTAAGCTTAACTGACAACTTTTACGTTGATTTTTTTTGTACTTGCTCCAGTTTTCACCTCGTAAAGATAACGCTGGTTCTAGTAAAAAAAAGCAGTTAATTTTTTAGATACTCGGTAAAGTAACATTTAGTACTTAACAACGTCTGGAAATTAAAAAAAAATAACAGCTATGATTGACGTCCACGCAATCTGAAAGGAATTAAATAAATCATAATGTCTGGCTCTTTCCGATATTTGTAATTTAAACATTGTAAACAGTAGGTAGCTACTTATCGTAAACTAAACACAAATAAGTAGCCATATTTGAATGATTTTCCATTAAATTAAACTTTATTCTAAACATAGCATGAGTTTACAGCGTTATCTTAGACACAAAGTAGTGTGATACTATATCCGAATTAACAAAATGCGTCTGCGAAGGGCGTTGACCTCCAGCACTGCATGGTGCATGTGTGTGTTCTTATAGGAGTACAACTCACTTGTAAAAATATTATAATAAATAAAATAGGAATGCCTGAATATGTATGCATGCAGTGTCAGTTCATTGACTTACAAAGAAATTGAATGGGGTCATACAAGGACTTATTGACTCTATTATATTCGATAAGTCTCGGTATTGATGTGGCATCAAGACAGGAAACTTTAATATGATTCTGTAGGTATATAAATTATTGTAAAATTTTGTGTACCGGGAGGTGAGGTAACCACGGATTCCCGTAAACAAAACTGAATCTTTTCCTGCTTTAGAACGGAGCGCGATAATTTTATTTAACTGATTCAATGTTAAACACCATTACCGAAACTGATTCACAGCAAACAGAAAGTTCTAGGATTCAAGAAAATTAAACAATTGACGTAAATAATCGTACATTAGTCGTTTTGGAAATATAAGAGGACAGATCGTTTGAGTCAGCTGTGCAGGCCTACGAAACATCCCGGAGGACACGGTGGAGCATACAGTGGAGGTCTGCCCGGCTTGAGCGGAGCACCACCGTGTTCTCACGGCGGCGATCGGTGGCGGCGATCTCTCGCGTCCAAACCTGGTCCAGGCCATGGTGCGGAGCGAGAGTGCATGGGAGGCCGTCACCTCCTTCTGCGAAGCAGTAATGCTCGCGAAGGAGGAGGCGGAACGCGTGAGGGAGAGGCAACAGCCGCGCCCTCGCGCCCCTAGCCGCCGCAGGAGACGCCCTGGGCGGCGGGCATCTATCGCCGATTCCCGGCCACCGTAAGCGCGGGCTTGCAGACGACGAGTAATGGGCAGCTCGCCGTCTGATAAGGACCAGGCCCGGGTCGACGGCGCGTTGTGTTCCACGCGCGCCTCAAAGAGATGTCTGCAGTGACGGGGTCCAATAGGGCCGATGCCGCCGGGGTCACGGGTAGTTCGAAAGAGATACCGTGGCCCTGGCACGGGCAACTGAAGGAACACGGGTGGGTTTTAGTCAGTAAAAGTCTGACACGCCCTCCCGCTCTGCCCAGAGCGGGAGAAGTCATTTGATGATTTCCCATCCACAAAGGCAATGTGTCATCCGGTTTGGCTGTTACTTTATTTTATAAGGAAGTAATGCATCTGTTAATCGTACTTCGGTGTAGAAAATACGTAAATGAATACAACCACTCGTAGTATTCTATCTGCGGTTTGTGATTACCCAAAGAGGACAAGGAATTATTTAAATTTTTCCCCAATACTGTGTTCCAATTTCCATTTGTTATATAAATTAATCATCAGGATCCCTGATTCAGGAAACCGTACAATATTCTGTACTTACATTGAAACTTGCAAATGTTTTTGTGACGTCACTGAAGTTCTACAACACGAAACTAAAGTAGCATTATCCCTGACTTAGCATTAGATTTCAACCTTGTTTTGGTCTGTCTTAAACACTTCTTTAAGAGAACTTTGAACAATTCCGGTACTACTAAACACGATGTTGTAAAACATTACAAGTAGACAGTTCTAGGCGTAATGCTCAACTACAACAATAAAGATAGCAACACAAAATTGTTAGAAAAAAACATAAACTTTGAATGACTTGAGCGTCTGAAACCGCAAGACGTGAGATTAGTCAAAACACGATGTTGATGCTATCACAAAAATGCCTGGAAGCGATTAAACACTTGTCTCTACCAAGCACTTTACTAGGAAACTTTGAGAAACAACACTGAAGGCTATCTTAACGTCATCGTAGCCGAAAAACGTTTAAATTGTTTCATAAACTTCCGTTCAAGAATTCTTTGTCTCGTCATTAGTATTAAATTAAGCTAAGATTGAATCAAAAGTAGTGGTTGACGGTTTTGAGTTCTATTTCTCACAATTGAAGTGAATCCATTCTTTAAGAATCCATTTCTTCAAACTCATTTACAGTCACTCACTCTACTGTGAGTGAAAACATGTCAACTTGAAATGATTCCAGTCTAGACAGATAAAACTTATATTTCTTCTCGGTCATGTATTGCGATGAATGGCTTCATGTATTTATACAGCCATAAGTCGTCAGTTACTCCGTCTATTTATAAAGTTCGAATAACTCTCCCGCGGTGTTTTGATTTCGCGACACTACGCTTCAACTTCAGTAACTCGTCCTCATTTCGTAATTCAACTCATAATTTTTAGCTCAGAAATATTCTTACAATTTTTCCGTAATAAGTAAAGGAAATTGTGTCAAGTTTTTATGAAGGCTCTATTCCTTCCTTGCCTTTGAGCGCAGCTATGTCATTTGTTAAAATTAACGACGTCGCGTCGGTCTGCTGCACGTAGGTAATTACTTTCCATGAGATTTTCAACAGGGTTACAGTACGGCCGATTTATCTTGGCAGGTCCGAACTTCGCACAGAAGGCTGCGCAACTGCGCAGTAAGATTTTTTAGGAACCAAATGGTGACATGAGGCGAGTCTGAGTGAGAGAACATGCGAAACTTCTTAGTGCTTATGTTCGGACCTGCCAAGATGAATCGGCCGTAGTGTACCAACCTATTCGAAATGACCTTAGCTGAAATTATCGACTAATTGAATATTAAGCTGTCGAACTTGCTAAGCGCTGTTATTTCACACGGAAACACAATAATCCCTGGGTGAGTTAACGCGATAATTAAGCGAGTTACACACATGGTTAACGTGTCATCAGCTATAATGTAACACGTGTTTTAAACGGTTCATGACGTTATCTGTGGACCAACGACTCCTTTGAGAAATAATAACAGAGGCAGGCTAAAAGTGTGGGACAGACTCTAATTTACTCTGCCACACTCGCAGATTGAATTTATTAATTCAATCACCGTTTTGATACTAAAATAATAATGGCTAGATGCGGAAATACTAAAGTTATGTAAAGCTAAAAGAACAATCTAAAGATAACGCAGTTTATGTTAACAAATAAATCAACCCTGGAGAGGCTGGAGACCGGAAAGATTAATACGATTGTTACTTCGCCTCAATTTTGAGAAACTACTCGAGGCGAGAATACAAACACCAATATTTGGACGGGCGACGAACCGCGACGTTCCACGGTCTTTTATTGCGGGAAAAAATGTACGAAATAAATCTGGTCGGTCAAACAATAATATATCGTAGCTAAGTAATAACAGCCGCCCTGGTTGGTCGATCAGGTTAAGCTACGCTGGCCGCGGCCGATGCGTGTATAGGTGACCATCTTTTCTTTACATATTGAGACCCCTCCGTGCCTCGGAAGTACGTTTCAAGGCGTTGGTCCCGGCTGTCATTCTTGGATCTTTGGCAGTCGTTATGGGTCGAAAAATACTGGTATTCAGCTGCATCCGGTTAGACTGAAAGCTGACCCCAACATAGTAGAGAAAAGGCTAGGCAGATGATGTACATTTGCTTTCTTGACCTTTGTTGACTCACCGGACTCGCGGATGATTAGTCAGTCACCACGAAGCGATATTATCGAATCGTTATGTGAATATTGACGCATCGGCTTCATTTGTTTGATATCGAAGTGTCACGTTCTTTGTAATGTTTTGGGGATGTTCCATGTGCTCGCAGTTTTGTTGTTTTGTACATTATGTTATGGGAAATGTAAACGTATCATTTCGATCATTGGTTTTGAATCTCTTCACATAATATTCAATTGATAATTTGATTTCTGCAAAGGCTACTGATTGCTGGGTTATAGCCCCATTGATTGATCTTCTAATTCATCACAATTACTTAAGTTATCGGGTATCTTACTGAAATCCAAAATACAGCGGTTGGTTAATCGGTAGCCTCGCCGATTCGTCGTTAATTTGAGTGAAGAGTTTGACCAACTATGGTAACTATCTTATCGTTTTGTTAACTAATTTTATTTGAGTGTGGGCCGCAATGAACGCAGTACACAAAATAGATAGGAGATATTACTTTGCCTAAGTTAAATCCTGACATTGCGTAACTGTTTGCCATAAATCGATGGTGGGGCAAGTCTACCCATTGATTCACGATAACGTCTATCAAACGCTGATAAAAGTCTACTAGGAAAAAACATCAACATAATAAAATATGTCTTTCTGACTGCTGTCATGATATGTAATGACTTAATGAGTCATACGGATATGCTAGTAGTGATTTATTTTGGTACCTACTCATCGGTGACTAACAAACTCGGGTCAGATGTAATGTTCCCATGTTCGATATTCTTTCGAGCTGGCTGTTATGCAACGTGATTCACTTGTGGAATGAAGAGCGATCGTTGTAGAGATGCGTACGCGGCGGGTCGAGGGTTATGGGCGGTCAGTCGACGATCTTTCCTTCTTTGTATTCGTTAGGGTTCGCACCGGTGTTATACACTACAGTGATTCATATTTAATTTCTGAATATTTTGTTGATCTAGTTTTGTGTTATAGTGTGCGAAAATCCGAAGTCAAGACTTTCTACAAATAATTAGCGATAACGGAACACAGAATCAACCATATTCATGGCGCATTGACATACATTGTATTTGGAAGTCAATTGTAATTAATGTGACAGATAGTTTTCTATGTTGAACTACAAATGCATATTTTTTTTTTGGTACTGACCTATTGCAGTTGGCTCCAGGAAAGCCTTGGCTGCTTAACCGGGTGTTGGCGGGGCCAGAAGGGCGTCCCATAGTGGGACTCGAAACTAGGTTTAGGGCGCTACTGGTTACTGAGCAAGTGACTTGTAGCATCTGATTGCTATTATTATTAGGGATGATGTTTATAGCTACTTGCTCCGAGCGGGCGGGCGGGGTTAAGGGTCGGGGGGATTGTCGTACTACCACAGAATAAATAATAGTACTATGGTACTACTCTAGGTCGCGGTGGTACTCGCCGTCGAGTACGGAATTATGAGTATGGACGTCTGTCATGTGTAGTGGTGGCAGTTTTACGAGCTAACTGTATGCTCTCTTGGTAGAGAAAAAGACGACATCACTCTAGAGAGTGATGTCGTCGTCTTTATCTACTAATGCGTGTTTTAGGCGTCGTGTGCGTGATGGTGTGTATCGAGCAGCTGTTGCCACTAGTGGTTAGTGTGAGTAGTAGCAGAATCGAAAAAGCGTTTATAAAACAACATTTTGCTTATTAAAACAAAAACGAGTTTATCGACATCGACATTCCCTTGCCAGGAATATCTGACAGGATGTCGTACTCGACACGATACGAGGGCAGAATATTAGCGATCATTATAACACGGCCAATTTATGTTGTGCACTTGTGACCTCTAGACGTGGCCGAGAATAGAGGACAGCGTTGTGTTGTTTTAAACACAGGATTTATATGCATGCTCGGAGGGTATACTCGTAGGTGGCGAAATAGTGTTGGCTATTTATAACGGCATTACAGCAGATCTGTACAATGTGTATGTTATTTTTTATCTGGATTCTGATAACGGGTAACATGATTTTGTAATGTTTTTTTCCTACATGCGAGCTAGTGAATCTGTTGTTTGTTTGTTTTTGTTTACTTTTGTTAGTGTTAGAAATTTTCTTGCACAAGACGCGTAAAATACGGTAGCGTGTATATTTTTCTGAGCCACAAATAGCCACTGCATCTACAAGCTCTATTTCGCAAATAAATAATGCTAGTAAAGTTCAAATACCAGTCTTTAGTACCTACCAAAGTCTAGTAAATGTGTCAGGGTTCATAAATTCTGCATTGAGGTCTAGATTTTTTGCTTTTTTGCCGTGGCAAGCATGTGCTGTACACTTAACTTATCACATCCTTCATCCTTAGCACGCAAGAACGTGCTCAAGCGTTGTTTTTTCTTTGGGTCAGTGTAATGCGCTATACTGCCTTATTATTTTTAAATTACAAAAAAACACTGGCAGTTTACCAGACAGCAAACTGAATTGAAGTACTCCGCTAGGAGTAATAGTGTTCTGTATTTGAAGTCGTTATGCGGACTAAAAATAATTCTACGTTCCATACTTGAAAATACCTAATTACATTTTTCGCTGATTTGTAAATACATCATGATTTGAAATGAGGTTGTAATTTCCGTTGTTGGTTTTGGTGCCTCTTCATAATCTCATCATATTTGCGAGATTTATGATGACAGTTGTCACAACTCACAACGAAATGGACCAAAGGGTATCTAAATACTTTCCTAGAGTCAACCTACAGAGGGCAATGTTTAATGTTTCTTTTTTCTTTGTCTACAGAGCCGTCGGTAAAACATGTCTGCTCATCAGTTATACCACAAATGCCTTCCCAGGAGAGTACATACCTACAGTGTAAGTATACCGAATAACTGTTGAATTTTAAACAGAAACGTTGAATACTAGCTAAGTTATGAGTTCGTTAGCAAAGTTTACCTAAATCAAACAAAATGTAACAAGATGGTATTTTAAGAGATACCTCACTTTATAATTGTTTGACCTATTTCGTAACAGAATCCAGAGACAGCTTCATCATAATGATTTAATTGAGTTAATGATAAATTTAAATAACGTCCAATCTATCTGGTGGTTGCGGTTCTCAGAATGCTTTAAGGCTCTCGCAGACAGGCGTGACGCGACTCTGCTAGACCAATTTATATTCTACCAGAAGTGCGTCGCGCCTGTCTGCGGGAGCCTTTAAGCCGGGAGCTCCAATTAATTGATTGTATTGCTGCAGTGACTGATAAGATATTAATTTGAATTTGTTGTTGAAACATTAAAATCATTCAGCTGCAAAACCAGCACGACTTCTTTTTTTTTGGCAGAAATTTTTACAAGGACGACCAACTGTCCAAAACAGGATAGATACTTACGGCAAAAGCCTTCAAAAATCAAGATCTTCAACAACATTATCAAAATCTCCACTTATAACAAGAACCTTAAAAAATCCTCAGATTCGACAACTACTCGGCGAATGTGATGGTGGATGGCAAACCCATAAACCTGGGACTATGGGATACGGCAGGACAGGAGGACTACGACAGGCTGCGACCGCTCTCCTACCCACAGACTGATGTCTTCCTCATATGCTTCTCGCTCGTCAACCCAGCCTCGTTCGAAAACGTCAGAGCTAAGGTGGGTCCTTGAATCACTAGGTTCTTCTTCTTTTAATAGAATCAGCGGGGTAATTATTGCTTTACACACTTGCAATACGAATGAAATTAATTTTGACAGTTCAACAATAATTGCTTTATACATAATCCAGAATTAACGCACATCCTCTTAAGGGGTCATTTTTTTTTTTTTTTTATAATCTTTATTGATTCAATTGGGGTTTTCATCCCAATGGATGTGAACAACTTTTACTATGGGACTAAACTTGAAATCGCGAAAAAAAATCAGCTGTTCCGTATATTTTGACGAGTTATGTGAACAGCTGGTTTTTTTGTTGCGATTTCAGGTTTGGTCGGTGTTTTGTGATCTTTATTTTAGTTTTTTGCCACCGACTTCCGAAATTAAAGTTTAGTTAGTAAATTATTATTTTGATAAAGTAATTTCTATTTGAAGTAGATTTTTTTTTAATTACTTTTTTATTTCGTAATTTTTAGTTTTAAGTAAAAACTGGAATATGTATTTGTTTGTAATAACTAGTTACTTAATAGTTTTGTTGTAAATATTGCACTAGAATTTGACCGAGGTTTTGAGATGTTTTTTTCCCTTTGACACCACACCCGTAGCTCGTATCAATAAGCCAGTCCGTCACACTTACACGTATTTAGTCCACATATCTTGAAAACTACAGAACCAATTTTGACGAATCTTGCACTGTTCCCTAAGTTAAAGTAAATGTAAGCCAATAAAAAAATGGTCGCAATCCGATTAATAATTTCGGAGAAATACATAGACAAACAACATTCATACACCTATAAAATTTTGTATATTTGAATGGAAGCCCAAATAGATTATCATTTTGAATATAATATTGCAGTTCCAATATTACATGGTGTCGAATTGATAGCCTCCTTTTTTTTTTGAAGTTGGTTAATAATAAAACTAAGTACTACATAGTGGTAGCATTTAGTTAATCTTCTATCTCGACCTCGATCTTGATCTGTACTCCATTTGCAATAAGATTAGACTTTTAAACTAACCCTTTTTACAGTCCGTTCAACCGATTTTGACTTCTATTGCGTTGATAGCATGACAAATGGCAGCTGCAGTAAACAGTTGGTATTGTAACCACTTTTTTGCATTTAAAGCCATCCTTAAGCCTACGGAATAGAAGTCAAAATCGGTTGAACGGACTGTAAAAAAGGTTTGTTTGAATGTCTTAATCTTATTACAAATGGAGTATACATAATGGTATAAACATACTTCAGTATCACATACACATTCCCAGAAACAGCTGGTGTTAGACCAGGAATATTACAGTTTCTGAGAAACAGCCTCAGACAAGGTAAACTTTATGACCATACTAGCCTGCCCAATGAGACTATAACGTCAAAACGTGCTGAAATAGCAAGTCGTCAAATCTTCGTTCCAGCTGATAACAGAGCATAATAATATTGTAAAGTTGCACATGTGCCCTTGCTACTGTCCTTTGTTCTTAGCTTGGTGCATGTCACCAAGTTATTTGTATGGAATTATATGACTCATGTAATCAGGAAGTTCAACTTAACAGAGAACGAAAATCTTGACAACATAATTATAACATTGTGTTGTAAAGTACTTGATTTAGGATTTATGTAGTAAAGTAGGTTCAGTTTTATAATGGCTTAGCGAAAGATTAGACCGCTATTAGAACAGAAAAAATAATGAACAAATCAGGTGTCGGTTAGGATGCGGAAATTACACAGTTTATTGAAATACTTTTTTTTATTCCAACAAGCCAAACTATATATTTTTTGCATTCTTAACGATTTGACAACAACTGTCACACGCAAAAAAAAAACAAAAGAATAAAGGAAACGTATTTAAATACATCAAAAGAGGTTCTCGTAATGAAGTCGAAGAACGTCTTAACAAAACAATAATGAAATATCTTAAGGAGCTCGTGGCTAAGTAATAACAGCTGCACGGGTCGATCCATCAGGTTAAGCTACGCTTGCCGGGGTCGGTCCGTGGATGGGTGACCATTTTCCATACCGAGACTCCTCCGTGCCTCGGAAAGCACGTTAAGCCGTTGGTCCCGGCTGTCATTCGTGGATCTTTGACAGTCGTTACAGGTCGTCAGAAGCCCGAAAGTCTGACAACCAGCCTTACCAATGGGTATCGTATTTACCCAGTCACTGGGTTGTGGAGGTCAGATAGGCAGTCGCTCCATGTAAAATACTGGTATTCAGCTGCATCCGGCTAGACTGGCAGCCGACCCTAACATAGTTGGGATAAGGCTAGGCAGATTATAATGAAATATCGTAGTACTTCTTAGTAATTGTGGCGGTGCTGGTGAGTGGTGACCTATGTCTAGCTGTATGATGACGATGATTTTTCCTATTAACTAATCTTGTGTTCTGCACCTTCCAGTGGTTCCCCGAGGTGAGGCATCACTGCCCGTCCACGCCCATCATCCTGGTCGGTACCAAGCTCGACCTGCGCGAAGACAAGGACACCATTGAGAAGCTGAAGGACAAGAAACTCGCGCCCATCACTTACACACAGGTACACTATTACATTTGACCTTTAACCCTCAGCCTGCCCTTGTCTTATGTTCCTTATTGGTTGCGACGAATATGTTTTACTCTTCTGTTTTCCCCTGTCAGCCGTCACCTTATCATTCACTCAACATTTGTATTAATCACTCTTTTATACACTTGTGTTTCATCACTCCTCTTCACATGCATATACGAGGGTCATTCAATAAATACTTAGCCTACAAAAAGTAAACGAAAATTTTGGAAAAGTTTCAATTTATTTTTCAACATAGTCTCCTTTTAGTTCGATACACTTAGCCCAGCGATGCTCCAACTTTTTTAACCCGTCCGAAAAATAGTTTTTGTCAAACTCTGCAAAATAGGCCTCCGTGGCGGCGATGACCTCCTCATTCGATCCATATCTATTCCCGGCGAGTGATTTTTTCAGATTAGGAAACAGAAAGAAGTCACAAGGGGCCAAATCTGGAGAATACGGTGGATGGGGCAGCAATTCGTAGCGTAATTCGACCAATTTGGCCATGGCAACGGCAGACGTGTGAACCGGTGCGTTGTCGTGGTGAAACAGCACTTTTTTCTTCGCCAGATGGGGTCGTTTTTTCTTTAATTCGGCGTCGAATCGGCCCAATAAATCGGCATAGTAAAGCCCTGTAATTGTTTTACCCTTCTCGAGGTAATCGATGTAGATCACACCTTGCGAATCCCAGAAAACGGTGGCCATAACTTTTCCGGCCGATTTTACAGTTTTCGCCTTCTTTGGAGCACGTTCCCCGGTCTGGATCCATTGTTTTGATTGCTCCTTGGTCTCTGGTGTGTACCAGTGGATCCAGGTTTCATCGACGGTCACAAAACGACGCAAAAACTCCGCTGGATTCCGCTTAAACAGCGCCAAACACGTCTCCGATGTGGTCTCACGGTTGCGCTTGTTTTCTGGTGTGAGTAAACGCGGCACCCATCGCGCCGACAGCTTTCTCATGCCGAGTTCCTCGTGAAGAATATGATGCACTGTTCCTTCTGAAATGCCTACAGTCTCAGCTAGCTCCCGAACCTTCAATCGGCGATCTGCCAATACGAGATCATGGATTTTTTTAATGTTTTCCTCCGTAGCAGCTGTTTGCGGTGCACCTGGACGTGGTTCATCAAAAACCGACGTACGGCCACGTGCAAACTCGTTGAACCAATTCTTGACGGTGGCCATCGATGGAGAAGAGTCACCGAACACAGCATCCAAGCGCTCTTTGATTTCGATGCGCGTTTTCCCTTCCAAAAATAGGAATCGAATCACCGAACGATATTGCTCTTTTTCCATTTTTGTAAAACCGATCGACACGTTCGCTTCCATAAGTTGTCAAATTAAAACAAATGAAGGGATTGGAATGAAAATTTGAAAAAAGAATTAAAAAAGAATGTGCTACACTGTGGTAAAACTCTTTTGAAACTACAGCGCCCTCTGGCGATGAGGCTAGGTACTTATTGAATGCACCTCGTACCAAGATAAAAACAGTTCCTTTTTATTTTTTCTTCAACTGGCGTCACTTAATTTCAAAGATCCTCTAATATCTCAGTTCTTATTAATTTAATGCATTCTTATCACTCCACACATCCATCTCGATATTCTCATCTCTACATGAAATCCTCTTAGCTTTAAGCCCATTATGACAATCACAACATTGTATTTCGATCATAAAAGTACTGTCTTAAAATCAGCACAAAAATCAATAAACCCAATAAAATGTACTGCATACTCAAATATTTATTTTTTTAAACTTTATGCACAAGTTAGAAAAACCGGTCAAGAGCGAGTCGGACTGGCGCACTGAGGGTTCCGTTCCGATTTCTGGAAAAGTGTGCTATTTAGAGACATTGTTTTATTACATAAACTTTTATCACATAGAATAGTTTCAGATTTTTCTCTATGCAAACTGGTATTTTTTTTTTACATTTTTCATCAAAAATCGAAACCTGCGGCCTAAAAAAAAGAAAAAAAAATGTTAGAGAATGTGCAAACAGTGCTCTTTCATAATATGAAAGCCACTTGGAATTTTTAAGACACCCTTTCAGTTCCTGCTGTAAAAAAAAAAAATCTTATTTGCAAAACGTCATCTAAAACTATTCCAAATTTCAAGTTGATAGCATTAGTAGTTCTAGAGATATCCAGCTGTGACAGGCGGACAGACAGACAGACTGAGTCGCACCATAAGGGTTCCTTTTTACCATTTTGGTACGAAATCCTAAAAAATACCGTAAAAAAGGCGGACTTATGCCTGAGGCATTTAACTACCAGTCAACCTTAGGGTGATGCAGAGAGAAAATTTGGCAGGTGCAACATTAGGGTTAGATAACACGAAAATAACTATAAAATACAAGAATAATTGAAAATAAGGCAAACAGGAACCTCAGGTCGGACAATTATGTGCTTGACACTTGATGTATTTTCGTGCTACCCCCACCCTTAGTTATATCCGAAGTGGGGAGTGGCGTAGCCTGTCGCCCGCAGGATATTACAAATGTTCGCGTATATGTTGAGAATATTATGGCGTTTCATCGTAGGCAGGTGCAACGTGCCACCTATTTGTTATGAAATGATGTATTTGTGATACATTGGATTGAAATTTATGAATTTTTGTGCTGAATTATAATGACCTCTTTGACAAATCTCATCTTAATCTCCTCGATGGCGATGACTAGTCTTCAAAACATGCATAATATGTCACAGTTCGATGGATATATTATTATCCCTAGGTATATCTAGGGATATAGCTATAAACGGTAATATACTTATATGAAAGCGGTTAATAACTATCTTACTAGGAATATAACTAATAATAATAATAATATTTATTTATTTTTCTCACCACAATATCCTTACAAAATAATAACAAAAAAACAACATTGTCCAGTCATGGGCTTGAAGAAAAGTATTGTGGGAGACTGGTGCCTAAGCTAAGCCGAAGCCTGTATTTGAGGCCACCAGGTCTCCACCCCAAGTACAAAGTATGGTTTCTCGTAAACTAAAACTAGACAATAATAAACTATGATTAGGGCACTCCGACCAAATAGGTTAGAATAGAAATGTGGCCAACTACGAGTGAGTCGAGAGAGCGGTGCGCGGTAGCGGCCAGACACTTGCACTACTCGGCTCCAATTTAATTGTTTTGATCAGCAGAGCTACAGGTGGTAGAAAATAGAACTAGTTTTTTTTTAATTTTTCGCGACATTTTGTTGAAAGCTTCGTTTGTTGGTTTTCATGGACTTTAACATAATACCGAGCCATTTTACATTTTGCCTTTATAACTAATAGCATAATAATAATAAGCTATCTAGCGTTTGCAAACGGATGAAGCAGTTTGTATAATGCCGAATCATTCAATATGCCGACGACATTAATATCAATTACCAGTAACTAATGCATGTATGTCGTGTTCCAGGGCCTCGGCATGTCTAAAGAGATCAGCGCGGTAAAGTACCTGGAATGCTCTGCGCTGACGCAGAAGGGTCTGAAGACGGTGTTCGACGAGGCCATCCGCGCCGTACTGTGTCCCGTGCAGCCCACCAAAAAACCCCGGAGGTGTAGACTGCTCTAAGGATTGTGTAGCACTGTCAGATAAGGTACGAACACTTACAATAACGGCCGACGTATCTTGACGAGTCTGAACTTCGCGCAGAAGGCTGCGCAGTAATATTTTTTCGGAACCAAAAGGTGACATGAGACGAGTGTGTGTAAGAGAACATGCGCGAAAGTTCGGAGAGCCTATGTTCAGACTTGCCAAGATACGTCGGCCGTAGTGTACTAATAAATAAGAATATCACGCATATATTCCATGACGGCAGTGGTGTATCTTGTAATACTCACACTTTTCGCCAGATATAAGTATCAGGAAAAGAAACAAAAAAAAACGACACGACGAAACTTAAGTATTAAATACTAAGGCCCGTATTACAGAACCTCACTTAAGACTCAAGCATTACGTAAAACTAGTTGAAAGTCATTTGATTGGTAGAATTGGTGAGGTTCTGTAATACGGGCCTTAGTGCTGCTGCAAACAACCACAATAACTGTTACGAAATCTTTACTGGTAGCATAAGAATATATTAGCTATTCTACCTTTTTTGTGGGGAAATCCTCACGGATGATAAGTATGACAAGTCCTCTCGGAAAGACTTAATTTTATTTTTGGTGAAGTAAAATCCGGTTGATAGACGTAGGTGCAAACTGCGAACTTTTAAAAACCCAGGCAAGTTACAGGCAATTAATTTCACTGGATGTTTAAATTTCGTATTGTGACATTCCTTATTCTGACCAACTTTATTTATCGGTAAGTTACGGTTTTATTTTCATCACGCATTTTATGATAAAAATAACAAATATATATTAATCTTGTACAAAGTAGGTACCGGTAAAATGGGGTTGTTTTGATAACAACTTAGATTTTTGGAGGCATCAAAAGTTTTTCTTACCTTAAAAATGCCCAGGAACCGGTACAGCAACAAAACCTTATTCACACACCGAATAAAATTAGTTTTCATAAGTTGATAGTTGTTGTTGTTATTGTAGTTGATCGTAGGTGAATCATCAATATCTCATCTTCGTGAAAATATGTATGTGTGTATATATATATCAATATAGTGTCAATGCATAATTCAATCTTGTCAGGTTTATCAATGTCAGGTGCATAATTCAATCTTGTAATGTTTGATCTTAATGGCCCTTTATCTTCGTTGATTAATCATTTCTGACCAATACTAAAAGTCAAAATTAATTTCTAACAACAACTTCTTTTTGTGAGATAGCTTTTGTTTTGGCAACAGTTGCTTTTTTTACCCGACTGTAGCGAGCCCAACAGAAGGGTAATGTTTTTATTAGAATGTTTGTAGCAATGAAAGAAGACTGAATGACAGAATTATCGCGGAACGTAACATGAATTAATACTTCCTAACTAATATTATAAATGCGAAAGTGAGTTTGTTTGTTATGCTTTCACTGAATAGATTTGTATGAAATTTGGCACATGGGTAGACCATGACCTGGGTTTTAGGACATAGGATACTTTTTACCCGATAGTACGATCCCGTGGGATAATTTCCGAGATCCACGCAGACGAAGCAGCTGGTAAAAGCTAGTATATCATAATTGTTACTTACATCATCATCGTCCATCAATTAGCTCATACATAACGCACTATTGGGCCTTGAAAGGCCTTCATTTTGTTCAGTAAATGAATACTTCCTATTTTTGTTTGTTTACAGATAGCGTAGTACAGACGTCGATGCCAGTGTATACAGCATAGCTTACAAATAGAGCGCACCAACATCAATATAAATGTGCATAAAACACGAGCGCTGTAACTGAATGGACTGCAATAAATGCATACATAGATGTTAATTTTTACTGTTAAAGTACGCATTATTAATTAATATGTAACGTGGGTTAGTGTGAGTGAGGTCCGTTTAATGTATAACGCTTTTTTATATCGACCGGATATTCTCGTCACTGGCAGTTTGTAGAGGCTGTACAAAGGATGACCTTTGCCTAATGGGTTGCAGAAGTTTGTCTTTGGATGTCACTGGATTCTTTATGCAAATTGTGTCGTAGTTTCATTGTCTTTATGTCGTGAAACTGTCGTAATGCTTGTGAAATTCTACCTCTAGCCAGTAATTCATAAAGCCGGATTTACATTACGAAACTAGTTGCGCAAACTCAGTTATTCATCGATAGTTTCACGTGTCAATAATCGATGAAAAGGCCGAAACTGGAGTTTCCTGACGTTAATACATGTGAAAAAGCTAGAATTGATGACTCGGGATTAATTGGACTGATTTAAAAAATAATCATTACATACTAGCTGACCCGACAGACTTTGTCCTTCGATATTTCAATAATTTATACAAAATTCCCATGGAAAATGGACTTTCAGTATTCACAAATTTTCCAATTTTCCCGGCAACTTTTCAAAAATTTTCTATTCTGTAAAAATACTGGCACAACACTATGTACACGTGAAACTATCAATGGATAAGTTTGCGCAACTGGTTTCGTAATGTAAATCTGGCTTAATATTTGTACATTATTTCACTTTGTAGCCATACCACCTCCTGTCAGTGACTGCTAGGTAACTATCCGAGTATAACTCATATTTGGGTGCTTTACATAACTTGACCGTCGCTATTACGAAAATGTAATTACATTCCTACATCTATGATAATTTCGGGTACAAATTGTTTAAACTTACTTCACCGTCGCTTCTAAACGGTTGTTTTTAAAAAAGGAATTGTTAAAATTTGTGTTTGCCAGAGATTATATTTTTCGATTTATTATTGCTTTTTATTTGTTTCCACATTGTTGTGTATATCAATGTTTACAGTCGACTCAAACTCGGATACATTTTCGTCCTTATCTCTAATGTGTTAAGGTTCAAATTGTGTACAAGTTACAATGTCGACTAGGCGTAATAAGTACAGCATTCGTTCGTAAGAAAATGGTTAATCATTAAAGTTTCGTATTCATTGTATATTTAATTAATTAAAAGGTTATAATATGTACCTATGTATGATGTAAGATGTACACTGTATTTCGTTTTAATACGCTACGCAGATTCCAGGATAAATTGACTTCGATGTGATCTGTAGGTTAAAATATCTTAAATAAGAACCCACTGTTCTGTACAAAACTTAAACCCAAGCACATAATCCTGCATTTAATAATTCATTCGTAGCAATAAATTATTTCAAGTAACTCATGCTGAAGTCGACTTTGATTGGAGTCAAAAACTAAATGAAAAGTCATTTGGTCAATAATATGCCATTTCATAAGAAAATAGCCGTTGCATTTATCAAGCTGTGTGAACATTGTATTTTGAATCGTATGCCGGCGTCACATGTAGCATAATGCAATGACTATGTTTCATTACTGCGTATTATTTCTCTAAATCGGCTAAAAGCTTAAGAGTATAAGCGTCCGCGTGAATGGTCAATACTTAGATACATATCGTTGGTAAAGTGTAGCTATGCTATCGTGGCGTCTTTGTAATACTAGTTGCGATAGATTTGCGATTTTACACCTAATTTCTGTAAGACTAGAGTTAATTTTACCATATTGACATGTGAGCGTAGCTTTAGTGGCTCGTGCAAAACAACGTATTTCTTCAAGTTTGGAATCGCAGATCTATGGCCGCTAGAGCAGTTTTCAATAAGCAACAAGATTGTATCGCAAACATTGTTAGTCTTCTATGGCTAATGTGAAATCCGCACAACTACTTTTAGCATTAACCGACCGAATCGCGATGGACAGCATTCTGTACTACAACGTCTCGCTCGCCGACCATCTCGATTCGGTCGCATTACTGTCACGGGAGGCATTTTTCGCTAAAAATGTGATAACGGGTTTAGGCTCTAATTGACTGTCTAGACATTTACACGGCCTCTAGATACGAGACGCTTTTTTACCTTATACGCCTAACTTCACGACTGTCATAGACTACAGATCGTTTCTTTAGTAAATAAAATGGCACTAAGTTAATTACTGTCTAAATCCACTCCTAAAATATAAATGTTATATTAAGAAAAACAGTACACGTAAGTTTGTGTATAAGTGTGCAATTGTTGTTGCTTGTCACCGAACGCGGCACGCCGTTTATAACTAGATGCCATAGAGATTCGTTTATAAAAGTTATTTTACTATTGAGTTTTTACTCTTCTGTTTCTAAATTTAAAAAGCTCGAACAATTGCACAGAACATCCCTAGCGGTAAGGTTTTAATGTATGTATTGTTCAGATGCAAATATTTAGAAGAATCAGCATGTAAATACCGGTAATTTAATATTAAATACAAAACTTTGGTGTAACGTTTTATACTAGATTCAATTTTTTCACAATAAATGGACTTTCTATGCTAATTAAAAATAAATAATTTCATTGTGTAGTTTTTTATGTATTCTCGTATCGTAATTCATTTATGGTTGAAAGGACTAACTATATTATGTCTAGTTATAAAATATATAATTTTAATAATAGGTCAACAATATAATAAACATGTTGAGGCAGCGAAGGGACGAGATATGAAACATAAATAATATTTTTTAAACTTGAAACTGATGTGGTTCAAGAACCACATATGAAATATTTTTCAATATTTTTTCAACGTGAGAAGGCGTCATAATAGCCAATGTATGGCAACTGCTTTATCAAATGCATATAATCTATAACTACTATACACAGGAATATAAACTAACGATTGTATAAAAAAGTATGTATGTTTAATTTAGTATGTCTGTTAGTCCAAATTTCCTTAAGTATATATTTTGTAGCGTATGTTAGACACGTTTATTTGTATTGGTGTTATGTTGTCAACTTGTTAATTGTACTGTATTGTCGCATATGTAGTCACTTATGCCATGTACTGCATTTGCTTTCATTCAAAGTAACAGCTTGTATAATATTATTATTTTTATACAAAATTGTATATGTATAGATATGCGCTGTGTCTATAATTCGATTGATATGATGGTTAGGTAACGCTGTCGAGTAATTCTTCCAAATATTGTAAAGCCTCTGAATAATTCAAAATATATTTATATTAACTGTTCAAACTATGTGTTTTATTTATGTATCCAATTTACATTATGTAGATCACTTATTAAAAAAGAACTTACAATCATGATATTTTTAATATCAATAAATTAATAATAGTAATAATTTATATCATGTAGGTCTGTGCTCTTATGACAAATATTTATAAATTAAATACCATTGACCTTATATAAAAAATCGCAACTGTAAAGTTTGTAGATAAAAGTTGTCGTCGTTGAACTAAGCCACTATAGATAGATACAAGTAGTGCAAAGATAAAAATTACGCAACCTTGGTAACAGATATCAAAACCTACTTTAGATAATGTAACGAAAAAATACTGTAGCCAGGAATAGTTTAGTTAAGAAAACATTCATGTATATGATACCATTGCTCGCGATTAGGTATGTACATACAAGCGAATGATAAAAAGTCCATAAGGCCTGTTTTACCATAACTGTCCTTCTTTTCATTGTATATATGTACTTAATACTGTTTGGGCCCTTAGGTGGCCACGTTCATTACGGCGTCAGAGGCGTTGTTCAGTACGTCAGAGGTGCAGCAGTGCTATTCTTTATATATCTCACCGTGAAAACTTAGGTGAAGTGAGCGTGGAGTGAGCTGTCAATACTGTTAATCCCTAGCATCAGGTAGAATGACAACTCACTTCACCTAGGTTTTCACGGTGAGATTTGTACAGAATAGCCCTGCTGGTCAGCGGACATTTCACCATACCTTAGCTTCTAGTAAATTTATCTGACACATATCTTCCCACAAATTCCGCTTTATTTTCTAATTTATCTTATAGATAAATGCCTATCCAGACATTGAAACAGACTCTAAAACTACTTTTGTGTAATTAGAATTGATTTCCGCTGTTGTACTGCATATCAAATCAAAATTTTATGAATTCGGACAATAAAGAAAATTGATGAATGTACAATTCTACGGTACAAAGTTCGTTCGGAACCGCGCGCGTCATACAGCTAAATTCATTATTGCAGTCAAAGACTACTATAGTATACTGGCTAATTGCAGTCAACAGCTGTGTGTCAAGGTCTTCGGAACAACACATCTAACACTTATTTACTGCGGGCATGCAGACATCGTACAATTTAGCGAATTAGAACCACAGAAAAAGCTAGAAAATTAATACAAAAGTGGCCAATATGAACAATATTGACTGAATTATTAATTATTTATTAATGATGATGGTCATTAAATGACATTGTGTATTATAGTATTCTTTAACCAATGTAAGTTGACCTGCCCCTCCTCTCGGAATAGAACTGCTAACTAAGTTTGAAGCGAAAAACAAAGTTCAACCTAAACTGGATGCGAATGAAGATAGTATTCACGAGACGTTTTGTAATCAGTCGCTGAGTGGCGCTGCCAGTGAGCAGTCCCCTGCGCATGTCCCGCGAATTAAAAACAACAAATTAAAACGTGCCACCAAAAAATTAACTTTAAATCTAAAACTATAAAGTTCATTTTCCAAAATGTCGAAAGTACTTCTGAGTAAGGAATTGCCTGATATTGAGGTTAGTGATTGCTATTTCTATTTACCTACTAACGTTTTGATCTTGGATCATTTATAACACATTTAAGATATCGATACTATCGCATCGATAAGTTGAACCAGTTGGTGATTGTTATCAGAATAGGTGCATAGCTATCGCAAAATAGGTAAAGTCTTGCAACTAATGACTTTCGAGTAGTGCTCAGGAAGCAATAATATTTTATTTTATACCCTTCAAAGTATTAATTATTATTCGTTTCATCATGTTAATAAATTAACATAATAATTAACAGCACAAAGACCAGTAGGTAAGTACCTAATTCCGGTGGACATAATAATTAACACGGACTTGTGTGCGACTGGTTACAATTTTTAACACAACACATTTTAGGTTTGGTCGAGGCCAATAGTTTCGTAAGGCTGGTCGCATACGTACGGTTTCCTGGTTGGGTTTCCTGATCAGGAATTTAGATTCGGAGACCCGAATGCACTGAATTCCTTTCGGAAAATATAACAACGTTTGCGCCATATAGAGAACTTTGTATGAAATGCGTGAATTCGGGGCTCAGGAATGAAACTGTACGTATGCGGCCAGCCTAAAGTCACAGTAAATAAAGCTCTATTATAGTATGCTAGCTATCTGTTATCTTGTAAGTAATTACTTCTTCGTTTTTTAGGAAGATTATAGGCTTAAAATATTAAATGAGCTGTAGTACCAATGTCTGCCTACCCAATAGGTGTCTACATTTGTTTCTCACATCTAGTTATTTAGAAAATATCTAAAATACATAGGTACGTAATAATTAGACTAGGGGCCAAATTTAGGACAGCCTAAACTATATAAATATCAAGCTTGACTATTCTAAATGGGGATACAGAAATGGTACTCAAGTAAACTCACGGTTCTGACTGATTCCTAAACGACACATAGGTCCTATGTGTCTGAATTTATATCACTGATTCATATTTTGAATTAACTTGAAAGTGGCTTTAATGCTGGATTAATTAGTTAGCAGGTGTACCTTCCACTCGTCCACGTAGGGATGCGCTGAATTGCGCTTAATCCGATTTCTTCTTGTATCCATTGACGATGGCAGCTGCGGTAGTATTTCAGGAAAAAGTAGATTACCAGGACAGTTATGACTGCGAGAATAATGATAGTGATCGTGCTCAGCCGCTCCATGTGTCCTCCGATGTCCTGGAGTAGGGCGTCATTGTTTCTGCCAGCAGCATTTTGATTTAACAATACCTCGTCCTTTTCGATCTCGGAGTTACACATTTTGAAAATCGTTCGCAACAAAAACTTTGCTTAATCTGCCCCTTGGCAGACCCTAAGGCAGGGTCGCCATGAAATGTTGGGGGTCCTATGGTCTTTTAAATTAGACAATCAACTTGATTGAATGTACTTTAATCAATGCATAAAGTAATATATTTTACAATGCGCTTTCAAGTAAAGTGCTTACTTAGCTTAAAATTATACTTATGATCTAAAGGAGCGTACTTCTACGTTGTACACTATAAGAGAGCATACATACACTTCAAACATTGTATCCCCTTCCCGATAAAGAGGCGTGTCTCACAGATAGATTGATTGTTGATTTCGACGCAAATATGATACGATTACGTAGTTACAATATAACTTAATGTCAAAGGCTATCTTTTGCTAAAGATAGATGCGTGAAATATTCTTTATTATCTACGCATTTAAATCAAGGTTAAGTAAATTAATATTCAAATCATACTGTTTACGTACAGTCAACATGGAAAATAAATACTTAATAGTTCCAGAGTTGTTTTAATGAATCTGCATAATTAGGTATTATTATTTTGGAAACGAGTTTTTAATAGATAATCCTTATGATTTTTAATACGGACTTCTAGTAATACCAAATTATTATAAAAACAGCTGAAATATTTATCGAATTTCGCTCTTGACTACCTATAACTACGTACACAAACATTTTTAGTGATATTATCTTATTATTGATAATTTCAGAACCTATTAAGGCTCAATCCGACGGTAAAGCCATATACAAACTTGGTCCCTTCAGCCCAAACAAAGAGGAACAAGCAACATTGGAAGAGAAACGAAGACAGAAAATGTACCGTAAGTATAATATTACCTATCAAGCAAAGAGATCCTGTGTTCAGGGAATCTCTCGTAATAGGTTTCAAGTAAGATAAATCTCATCTTTTATTACAGAAAAATAATAACATAGGTACAGTCAGCGTCAATAATATCGGGACGAACAGACTGTTCAAAATAATCTAAACAATTTATGAAATGTTTCAGAATGAAGACAGTATTATAACTGTCATTCTGACAAGAACTTTATCCAATTGAGATAAAGTTAAATTTTCTTAGTTGTTGAGATCATTTTTAACCGACTTTAAAAAGGAGGAGGTTCTCAATTCGTCGGAACTTTTTTTTTAAGTTCTTTTTTTTATGTAGGTATGTTCCCCGATTACTCGAAGATGGCTGGACCGATTTGGATTATTTTTTTTTTTGTTTGAAAGGGTGTACTGCCCAGGTGGTCCCGTGATCATCAAGTCAGGATCTGATGTTGGCATCCTGGAGAAATAGAAAACTCTTCCAATTTTATAGGCACACTAGAAGCGATTTGGATAGTTTTTGGAAGAGTACTTTCTCCGAGTGGTCCCATTTCAATTTGGTGAAGATCTAATGAAGAACTTCTGAGATAGGCAACGGACCTCCTCAATAAATGATAGCAAATGTACTGGGATTGCTGAAATCTCATGTCTGTTTATTGTTTACACCAGTTCATAACATAACATCACGCCGGTACGCTGTGAAGGGGAACACATGTGAACCACTAAAAAGTGAAAAATAAAAACTTTTTACAAAAAAATACAACCGACTTCCAAAAACAACACTACAAAGTGAAAAATAACTTTAATTTCGGAAGTCGGTGGCAAAAACGAAAATACATTTAATCAGACACCGACTTCCGAAATTAAAGTTATTTTTCATTTTGTAGTGTTGTGTTTGGAAGTCGGTTGTATTTTTTTGTAAAAAGTTTTTTTAACAGTCTCTTCGTCCCGATATTTTTGATGCTGACTGTACCTATGTATTTACATATTCTACATACGGTCGTAACGCATTGATAGTAATGTCAAATCAATCATCATCATCATCAGCGTACAGCAGTCTACTGCTGGCCATAGGCCTCTCCTTCTGCACGCCATTCACCTCGATTTTCGGCAACTCATTCAGCCGCTACCAGCTACCCTGCGAAGATCGTCGCTCCACCTAGCCTGAGGGCCTACCTTACGTTTGCCGATTCGCGGTCTCCACTCAAGAACTCATCTACCCCAACAGTCATCTAATATGGCCGGACCGTTGCCACTTCAGCTTGCTTATTCTGTGAGCTATGTCGACAACTTTGGTTCTCTTTCGGATCACTTCGTTGCGGATTTGATCCCTCAAAGATACTCCAAGCATAGCCCGTCCCATAGTTCGCTTAACAACTTTCAAGTCAATATTTAATATATACAGTATGGAATTGACATCTTGGCAATAATTGAAACCTCAAGGAATATTACTCCATAGAAGTATAGAAAAATTAAATAATAAATAAAAAACCGAAAATTAAAAAAGTTAAATTTTCAAACAAAATAAATATCAAAATAAATTCACTTAAAGTAAACACTGTTTAGACAACGTACCTTGACCCCAGGAGCGAAGAGTGGCAACGGTGCACGCGGGCGGCATGGCGGCTTTTTTATTTATATTATATTTTTATATATATATTTATTTATTTATATTTTTTTTTTTGCCATGTGAACTAGCTTCCGCCCGTGGCTTCGTTCGTGGTGTGTCGATAAAAAGTAGCCTATGTGTAAAACCAGGGTGTCAGCTAAATCCATACCAAATTTTATTCAAAAGGGTCCAGCCGTTTGAGCGTGACGAAGTAACAAACATGCAAACACACACTCACATACTTTCGCCTTTATAATATTAGTGTGATTGTATTCTACTATGTGAACTTCGGTGGTAGGGTTACAAAGTTATGATCATTGTGGACCCACCCTGTCGGGCGCAGCAAAGTAGGAGAGGGGAGGAGGAGGGCTTAGTCCCCTCCAGTAAACATCGATTGTACCAACCTACCTAACATTGTTCGTAACTAGTACTACTATTGATGCAAACGTTCGTTCTATTATTCAATAGACTAATAAAATATGCATCAACGCAACGGCACATGTACCGTGAGAGCACTCATGCACGCGTCATCAGCGCATATTTAATCAGGTGTAACTTTTTTGAATTCTCAGCTGTCCCGTACAAAACTCAATACCTACTCGACCCAAATGTATTGGACCGCTGATATTTTTTTCTCGATTACGATGTTGGTCCCATTTAGAAAGTTGTTCAATTTGATGGTATGTACCACACCCTTAAATTTGACCACACCTTTCTGGTACACTGTTGTATAAGATCTTGTGATGTTGAAAAAAAACTGCATAGTTTTTGAAAATTCTTTCACTACACTAGACATTTATATCCAAATTAATAACTAGATTTGTTTGGAATATTATTATTATTAGTTGAACGTTACTTGCATATCTACTAGTATCACGAGAGGAAAACGTGGATAAAATTGATAAAATGATAACCGATGCAATAGTAGGTACCTGCATAATTTGACGCAGCGTTACAGGGGATTTACTGGAGGATTATCGCACATAATGTTTACCTAGAAAATACATACACTCGCAATATTTTTTATCTTTGCTAATAAAAGTGCATTTACTTGGTGATAAAATGAGATAGATTGAGAGGAGCTCATGGCTAAGTGATAACAGCCGTACGGGTCGATCCATCAGCTACGCTTGCCGGGGTTGATCCGTGGATGGGTGACCATCTTTACATACCGAGACTCCTCCTTGCCTAGGAAAGCACGCTAAGCTGTTGGTCCCGGCTGTCATTCGCGGATCTTTGACAGTCGTTACGGGTCGTCAGAAGCCCGAAAGTCTGACAACCAGTCTTACCAAGGGGTATCGTATTACCCAGTAATTGGGTTGTGGAGGTCAGATAGGCAGCTGCATCCGGTTAGACTGGAAGCCGACCTCGACATAGTTGAGTAAAGGCTAGGCAGGCAGAAAATGAGATAGATTATTGTATTTCGTAAAAATGAATAGTAAGTAGGTTATCGAATAGTTCCAATAATAATATGTGAGAGCGAGAGGCTAATCTGTAGCTGAGGCTTGTGGTAATGATGGTTTAAAGCAATATTGGAGTAAACCATGACGTGGAGAAGGACACAGGCTACTTTGATCCTGGATCGCAGACGAAGTCGCGGGCAACAGCTATAGTAGCAAATAAAAACGTTTCTCTTCACCTTCCTTACATATACCTACGTATTTTCTTTTCTATCAAGTTTTGGAACAATAAACTCAATGCCATAAAGATTTTATGATCTTTCTATTACAAACTAGCTTATGCCCGCGACTTCGTCCGCCTGAAATTGCTTGTTCCCCGACCCACCCCGTCGCAATGCATCACCTGCCCGCACTATTACTTTGTTTTCGCTTAGTGTTCTTTCTGACTTTTTTCCATTTTGCTCGGCTTCCTCAAGAAATGGGCTATCAAATGCAAAAAAGAATTTTTCAAATCCGACTGGTAGTTCCAGACATTAGCGCTTTCAAACAAAACTCAAACTCAAAGCATTTATTTCAAATAAACCAATCACAGGTACTTTTGAATTGTCAATGGGTCGGTCAGTCAGAAAGATGAAGCTAGTTGCCCATTCCAAAGCGTAGTAGATCCATAAACAAACATAATCAAACTCTTCAGCTTTATCATTAGTAGATGTTCACTGAAAAATCAACTTAGAGTAACACACACACACACACACACTAAATTAGGTTGTTGAGTAAGTGGCGATGCAATGTAAATTATCTGAGACAAGGCCTGTGCTCGATGGAATTTTCCATCGCCAAAATGACAAATTTCCATACAAACTCATCCCCTATTTAACAACACTTTCAGGAGATGAATTTCTCAAAAATCCTTTCTTAGTGCTCACCTGACGTGGCTTAAAGGGCTGCCCAATTTAAATGGGACTTGGCAGGACATGTCTGCCGCATCCCGGACAAACTGTGGGCCCTGATAGCACAAAACTGGTGCCCTGAGACAATGAGGCGGGGCCGCGGCAGTTCATGTAGGAGATGGCGGGACGAGCTGTATGGGTTCCGTCAAAACTGTAGGAGTGGATGGAGACCTTTGACCAGGAGTGGAGGGAGACCTTTGACCAGGAGTGGGACAGCGTAGGCTAGAAAAAAAACTCACCTTCGTTGTATATGGAACTCTTGCGCAAAATTTCAAGCTTCTAGATCCAGTGGTTCAAACTGTGTGCTATCTGTCAGTGAATGAATTCAAGATTTTATTAAGTAGATTATGAATGAAAGTATAGTAATAATTCTTTCCAGGCCTGTCCAACTCTAACGAAGAACTTCGACGACATCAAACACACGACGTTGTCTGAGCGAGGTGCTTTGAAGGAGGCCGCACGATGCCTCAAGTGTGCTGACGCGCCCTGCCAGAAATCCTGTCCTACGCAGATAGATGTCAAGAGTTTTATCAGCAGCATTGCTACAAAGGTGTGTAGAGAAATATGTTCTGTCTAGAAAATAGTCTTGCAATGATTTGAGTTGCAGTGATTCATTCACGTAGGTAAGAGAAAGACTCTTTTGAGAAGAGAGCTAAAAGCAGAGGCGGATTTGCAGTCTTGGTCGCCCTAGGCCCCAGGCCATGTAGTAAAAATAGGTACCAGCCGCCCCTTTCTCAGCACCCATCTTATAGACTGCATAATGAATTTACTGTATTGCCAACTTTTATCGAAATCGAGTTACTGATTTTTTTTTCGCGATTTCATGTTTGGTTCCATAGTAAAAGTTGTTCATAATGTTGAGTACAGTGACCCCTTAAGGTCAATAATTGGTCAATAACCAGCAACTCTGTATATACGAGTGATTTAGGAAGATTATTGTTATACGATGCGGTGCAGTGCGGCCCGCCATAATGTGCGCGAGTCTAGAATATTTAGGTACTTTCAGTTATTTCTTGTTACATCAGTTTTGTGTCAGATTGGCCGCCCTAGGCCCGGGCCTAATGTGCCTTGGGGCAAATCCGCCTGTGGCTAAAAGATACCTGAATTCGGTATGTAAACGCAGGACGAGAGGTCCTACTTATTCCTGGTTGTCTCATGCACATTTAAATACCATCATCCACTAACAATGGATGGATAAATTGACATCGATTGACAATGTTATCGTGATGTTAACTGTGGTTTGAACAACAAACACTGGGAATTATAAATTAAGTGGCCGTTTTATCTATCCTTTTAGCGTAGCTATTGGTTTTCTTATTTTGTTGATACCTAACTAAAACCACTTATGTTTTTGCGACAATATGGCAATGAACTTTCACTACATGGATTTATTTATTTATTTTTTTTGAGAAACTCGTGGAAGTGTAAAATACTCATCACTCTTTCACACCGCACACAACATACTTATCACAAACACCACATACCTTTCATTTAACACTCACCCACACACTCATTCACCCTACAATCACACATTAAAAACCAATCCCAAAGAATTTTTTGTCCTGTATTTTTTTTTGTCTTGTTTGTTTTTTAATTTATTAACTAAATCTAAATTATCTATATTCTCTCTTTGCATGGAACATTTATTCCATTGTTTCTGGTTCTCCAGAAACAGAATGGAATAAATGTCCCCCTTCCTTTCCTCCCCCTTCCTTTCCTCCTTCCTTTCTTTCTTCCTTTCTTCTTCCTTCTTCCCTTCCTTTCTTTTTTTGTCCCTTTGTGTCGCCCTTCTGGGCGTTGTTAGCTGCGCTACAGTTTATACTTTTGCAGCTATCATCGTTTTACTTGTTGTACTGTCTTTTGTTATTGTTCCGAAATTTTTTTTTTTTTATATACCTATATACATATTTTCGGGGACATCGGGACGCCGTATGTCATAACAATATCGTCACGCCTGAGTTCCCCGAAGAGACAGACTAAGGGCCTATTTCACATTGTCCGAATAGCCACTACTTACCGAATGAATTCAAAATTCTGTTCCATTTTTTAATTTATTCGGTAAGTAGTAGCTATTCGGACATTCACATTTTCCCAGCTATGTTGTCCGTTCGGCCACTTAGCATTGCTTTAACCGACTTTGGGATTTAAACTAGGACCGCCCCGTCACGCTTGCGCATATATAGTCGATTAGGCATCTTGAAAACAAAGAATAAGGTGGTGGCATAGATGAATAAATTTTCATTTCTTTACAGAACTATTATGGAGCGGCCAAGGCGATTCTTTCTGATAATCCTCTGGGATTAACATGTGGTATGGTGTGTCCTACCAGCGACCTCTGCGTGGGAGGATGTAACCTGCATGCTAGTGAAGAAGGTGCCATCAACATTGGTGGACTGCAGCATTTTGCTGTTGATGTATGTTTATATTAAGATCATTTGGTTATACTGGTTATCACCGTCGTTATATCAGCTGGAAGATGCCTTCCGTTGGACAGTCTTCCTTTAATTTATGAAACGATCAGTTAAAGGCTGCTGGAGTCCAATGGTAAACTTTACCAGGTCATCTGCCAAGGCGAAGGTCCAACCTTCCAGTTTGTGATCGTCATTCCAGATAATTTTAATACATTTGAAGTAAAAAGAGCATGTTAAAATCACCAAGCTAGGCAAACGCTTGTGTCCTTAAAATCTCAAAATTTCATATCTACATACATAATTTCACGCCTTTTTCCCATGGGAGTAGGCAGAAACTACAGAACGCCACCTGCTACGATCCTTAATTACTCCTTTTGCGTCGTTTACGTTAATTACTCGGCACAATATTAAAAACGTTGAGAGGTGTCAAGGGACACCCGGATGGAACGAAGTTCCTTTCGATTAATTCGTGAAGGAATTGTAATATTTTTTTTTTTTCAAGTTATATTTTTTTTTTTTATTAACAAATATAATGTAATATAAACTTAATCTTTCTATAAGAGAGAGAGAGAGAGAGACAGACAGAGAAACATGCGCACGTCGCACAGCTTACAATAGCTTACTATAGCAAAAAGTGTCGTTACAACTTTTCGTGAGAATTTTTTCCGTCTAGCCCCCTTTCACAACGCGTGATAAGGAACTTCGTTCCAAAACCAACTGCTTCAATAATGAAGCAGTCGAAAATCGACAATACATAAGTATTGTCGATTTTCGAATCTGAAATATTCCCACCCGCCACTAACTAACAAACAGCCCCGAAGCTGCAATATTAGTCTACCTAATACACTTGTCCTTCTAGGAACACCTAATGAATACCCCCCTAGTGTATGCGGAACAACTCTGTACAGAAAATAGAACTTGTTCCTTATCCTAAGGATCTCTAAAATAAGTGACAGTCTTGTGTTGCCAACGACGACGTGAAATAATCCTATTTAACCAAATATTTTATTTCTAAAAAAACGCGATGTTATACGTGTGTATAAGAAATAATAGTGCTAGTCTTCGCTACCAAAATAACCCAAATATATTCCAGGTATTCATGAAGATGGGTATTCCTCAAACCCTGGACCCTGCCACCAAGCCTCTTCCAAACGGCGGTGACCAGAAGATCGCGTTGATCGGCGGTGGACCCGCCAGTACTAGTTGTGCCTGCTTCTTAGCCAGGCTTGGCTATAAGAATATTACTGTATACGAGAAGGAGAAGTATTTGGGTGGACTTAGGTATGTATTTGTTTAGGAAAAGGTGCCATACTATATAGTTACTATACCACCACCACCACCGGAACCGTACCGTAAGTACGGTCAAGGAGCGAAAATCTTAGCAAGTTCCAAACAAATTTCTTTTCAATACACTTCCTCGAAAACTGGTTCATATCGCACTACGATTAGGTTCGCAATGCAATATATTTCACAGCCGTGCGATTTTTCATTTTCCAACCCGTGTGCGGGAATAAAAATTGCCATAGATAACGTATACTTGTACTTAGTCCAAATTGGTTCAACGCCTCTATTCGGAGGTGATTTTTTTTTTTAAATCTCAGCAAAGAGATGTGCGTCTTTACGGCGGTAATATTTTTTGAATATTTAAATTTAAATAACGTTTATAAACAGAATACTTATCATCAAAAACCATGATTATTACAATAAAAAAACTTTTATGAACAAATTAACATTTATTTGTGTTCTAAACTCAAAAATATTTGAAATTTCTATTTTTCATATTAGGCTGTTTATCGGCTTTATACCTTTGCTTCTCCTTCGACCTGGCGAAAGCAAAGCGCAGAAAAAAAAGAAAATTTAAATCATACTTTCTCATTCATGACAAAAATATTTTTCGTTATTTTGTTTTATTTCTTCAAAAGTGTATTGAAAAAAGTCGTTTGAAACACGTGGACATTTGTTATTGCAGTTCTTGGCTCAAAAACAACCTCGCCTACGGGTCGGGTGTTAATTCCGCCTCGAATGCAATAACAAAAATTCTCCACTTACCTATATCAAAATTCCCACATAGCCGGCGGATGTCACATTTTAGAAATGTTTTACATAATCAACCTATAATGTTTCCAATGCTGGGACACAGGCCTCCTCTCTTTAGAGAGGGAGTGGGCCGTAATCCAGCACGCGGGCCCAGTGCGGGTTGGTAGATGTCACATGTCTTCGAATTTTTGGTTCTAGTTCCTCACGATGTTTTCCTTCACCGTTTTGAGAGCAGTGGTGATGACTTACACTAAGTAAAGCGCCTGCCTGGGTTCGTACCCACGATTTACAACTTGTTAAGTCGGAGCCGTTACCACTGGGCCACCTGCTCTAGAAGAGCAGACATGTTTTATTCGTTTAAAATGTTGGCAATACAAAGTTGGAAGAATAATAAAGAGGAAGTAAAAATTAACCTTAAGGTGCTTAACATTTTCATTCCTCGACTGTACGTGTCGAAGCACTCATGTCGTACAAATCAACTGCGCAAGAATTATTTTTAGATGCATTCCTAAATATTTGACCAGGTTTGCCCACTTTTACTCTCAATAAGTAAAAATTCATTATTTATATAAAATTCCAGTTCAGCAGAGATCCCTCAATATCGCCTGCCGTTCGATGTTGTTCAGTTTGAGGTGGACCTCGTAAAGAACCTAGGAGTCAAGTTCGTCACCGGCAGGAAATTATCAACAAAGGACATTACTGTCAATGTGAGTACATTACACCAGAATGAAAAAAGGTGTTAATATATAAATAAACAGGCGATGATGCGAAATACAGTCGAACACAGTTTTTGACGCGACACATTTAGACTATAAGTCACGATGACTTAGGGATCTTGTAGCTAAGTAATAACAGCCACACGGGTCGCTCGTCGCGGTTGGTCCGTGGATAGGTGACCATCTTTACATACTAAGACCACTCGGTGCCGAGGAAAGCACGTTAAGCCGTTGGTCCCGGCTGCCATTCTTGGATATTTGACAGCCGTTACGGGTCGTCACACGCCCGAAAGGTTGCCAACCAGTCTTACCAAGGGGTATCGTATTACCCAGTAACTGAGTTGTGGAGGTCAGCTAGGCAGTCGCTCCATGTAAAATACTGTATTCAGCTGCATCCGGTAAAACTGGAAGCCCAACATAGTTGGGAAAAGGATAGGCAGATGATGTTGATGTTGCGTCTTTTAGTTTGTTTCTGATTCATTGATTACCACTGACATTTAATTTCTAGGGTCTACTAGAAGACGGACATTCAGCTGTGTTCCTAGGAATTGGCCTCCCGGAACCAAAAAGCATTCCAATTTTCAAAGGACTTAACCAAGAAATGGGCTTCTATACCAGCAAGGACTTCCTACCTCTTGTATCTAGGGGAAGCAAGAAAGGTATGTGAACATAACTTTAATCTATTAACTTATATGTATAGCAACATGATAAAAATAGGGCTTATTTTCAATGAGAAGGCGTTTCCTGGACCTCGGAATATGATAAAGTCAAGCAATAAGCGGAGGCATCCTACCTTTATTTGGAGTTGGAGAACATCATTCCAACTCTTTGGTGATTCTCACTGTCTCAGTTCACTTAGTTATGAGTTATATTCACTTAGTTTTATTAGTCTGAATATCATCTAAAACCAGAGTCCTTGTCAACACGAATCAAACGAGCCCAAACTCAATAGGACTACTAGGATTACCGAATTCCCATGGCCACCTTCCGGCTTCATCATCAGATCGCTCCATGTCATAATAATATTGCATTTTCATCCGCATGCATGTAAAATTTTTTCTCAATCGGAAACGTAAAAATGCAGCAAAGAATTGCCTCATGCTGTCTTTGTCACTTCGTTTACAAGACTTTTAAGAACATCTTGAAGTTAAATGTAGTTTCAGGATTCGGGGCAAGATCCTCAAACATTTAAAATAATTAAGCTCTTGTGTACAAGCCGCAAAACCTACAAAGAAGCTTTCCATTTCAGGTCTATGCGCTTGCAAATCTGCGCTACCCTCCTTACACGGTAACGTGATAGTCCTAGGCGCCGGTGACACTGCGTTCGACTGCGCAACCTCTGCGCTGAGATGTGGCGCTAAACGGGTGTATGTTGTGTTTAGGAAGGGAGTCACCAACATCAGGGCGGTGCCTGAAGAGGTGAGGAATTTGTTTAAATAACGTCAAAAATTGTCTTTAACACTCTTGTTTATATTTTGTGTTCTGTAACACAACTGGTAATACTGCGCAACCTCTGCGCCAAGATGTGGCGCTAGACGGGTGTATGTTGTGTTTAGAAAAGGAGTTACGAATATTAGGATGGTGCCTGAAGAGGTTAGGAATTTGATTTAATAATAACTGTGAATTAGGATTAAAGCTACGAAGATTAAAGTCTAGATTATTTTATGTTAACTTTGTTATGGCGTAACGGTAGGGTAGAATCATCATATAGATCTTGTATGGTTCCAAAAGCAATTTCTACAGTTTTTACATAAGATAATTTTATGTTAACTTTGTTATGGCGTAACTGTAGGGTAGAATCGATCTTGTATGGTTCCAAATGGAATTTCTACTACATAAGATAATATATCTTTATTTATTTAGCTAAAACCAACTAATTTTTACAGTTTGTATCTTATACTTAGTTAGAAGTCAGTGTGTGACAGTGAACAGTAACTGGATTTGCTATTATTTTATTATATTGTTATTCTCTTCAATAGTTTAAAACCTTTAATTTGTTTCAGGTCGACCTAGCAAAAGAAGAGAAATGCGAGTTTGTGCCGTTCATGTCTCCAAGAGAAGTCATCGTCAAGAATGGAAAGGTACGTCCTGTCATTCATGTTCTGCTATGAGAAATTTCAACAGCCAATAAAAAATATTTAATAAGTTTTTTCAAGCCCGCCTTTATTTATTTTGAAAGAACATAAAATATGCTGCAATTTACCATTTATTATGATTCCGTACAGCAATGTTTTATTTAAGGCATTTCTTCATACAAATCTAGTCAACATTCTTTGTTTCTTCAATTACAGATTGCAGCTTTAAAGATGTGTCGTACAGAACAGTTGGATGACGGAGAATGGATTGAGGATGAAGATCAAGTGATGCAACTGAAAGCTAACTTTATTATCTCTGCTTTTGGATCCGGACTTTATGAGGCTGATGGTAAGAAAGTTTGCCTTTCATATCGTTGCGATCTATGTTTCTGTTCGACAGCAGAAAGTTTGGTTCTAAACCCCTGGATATCCATCCATCTAAATATATAAAACTCAAAGGTGACTGACTGACATAGTGATCTATCAACGCACAGCCCAAACCACTGGAGGGATCGGGCTGAAATTTGGCATGCAGGTAGATGTTATGACGTAGGCATCCGCTAAGAAAGGATTTTGATAAATTCTACCCCCAAGGGGATAAAATAGAGGATGAAAGTTTGTATGAAACTTTGTCAATTTTAAACCGATCGGGCTAAAATTTGGCATGCAGGTAGATGTTATGACGTAGGCATCCGCTAAGAATGGATTTTGTTAATATCTACCCCCAAGGGGATAAAATAGGGGATGAAAGTTTGTATGAAGCTTTGTCAATTTTAAACCGATCGGGATGAAATTTGGCTGGCAGGTAGATGTTATGACGTAGGCATCCACTAAGAATGGATTTTGTTAATTTCTACCCCCAAGGGGATAAAATAGGGGATGAAAGTTTGTATGAAGCTTTGTCAATTTTAAACCGATCGGGATGAAATTTGGCATGCAGGTAGATGTTATGACGTAGGCATCCACTAAGAATGGATTGTGTTAATTTCTACCCCCAAGGGGATAAAATAGGGGATGAAAGTTTTTATGAAGCTTTGTCAATTTTAAACCGATCGGGCTGAAATTTGGCATGCAGGTAGATGTTATAATCTTTGAGTCAAGCTATGCAAACATCTCAAACGATTTTTTTAATATCCACCTCTTGGAGGTAAAAACACGAAATACAATTTACATGAAAAATTTTATACATTTGGTTAATTAACTTGAAACTTGGCATAAATGCTTGCCTAAGTAAGTAATAAAGTTTGTCATCATTAGTTTTTCAAAACTAACCCCTCAAAGAGAGGTTTTGGGATGTCAAAGTTTGTATGCATGAATTTTAAAGCACAGTCCGATTAACTCGAAACTCAGTATTTATAATTTTGACATAAAATTAACATAAGATTTTGGGTTTTTTGAAAATCGAGCCCTGAAGGGGCAAAAATGGGTAATTATTTTTTTTATTGGAGCATTTTACTGCTTAGCTTGATTTATTCAAAACATTTTATAAAATAATCTTTGATTCATGTTATGGAAATTAATCAAACCAAAATCCAAACAAATTTTCAAAGTTCCACTCCTGTGGGGTTGAAAAGAGGGTATACGGTTTATATTCAAAATCTTATTCCTTTGGTTAATAAACTTGAAACTTGGCAATATTTGCTTCAGTAAATAATAAAGATTGACACTTTAGTTTTTTAAATACAACCCCTCACAGAGTATATTTCAGGGGGTGTCAAAGTTAGCAAGGAAAATGTTTAACGCGCGGATTAACTTGAAACTCGGTACTAATATAGTCTGGCAGTTTGAGTACTTTATGCGGCCTACCCAAATGTTTTTTCTTTGATATTGTTCGTCGAGTCGTTGAGCTTCTTAGGTATTGAGTTGAGCTATACGATTACTGAGTCTGACAAATGCTAGCACTGACTGGACGGGTCTACTCAAATTTGTGTGATTCTTTTCTCAAAAAACCATTTCTGACGCTAATCTACATGGTCCTCACATGATCTGACTAAGATTATGTCGGGACTTTGAAAAGAGACTTTGACCACTGAATTTGTTTTGCCATTTCTTCTCAGGGGTAGTCAGATAGGAATTATGTCGACTCCATCTAGCTTATTTTTACTGTCTTAATATGACTTTCAAAAGTGATTCCGATATCCTGTTTACAGAATAAACTTCATTATAAATCCATACTAATATTATAAATTCGAAAGTAACTCTGTCTGTATGTTACCTTTTCACGCCTAAACCACTGAGCGGATTTCGATAAAATTTGGCAAAGAGATAGATGGCATCCTAGGAAATGGCATAGGCTACATTTTGTTTTAAAAATAAACCTAAAGGGAGTAATATAATAGGGGATGTAAGTTTGTTTGGGAAACCTGGCATTTCGTAGGTTAGGGATATGGAATTTTAAATTTAAGTTTTTGGTAAGAATTAAAGAATACTACGAAACTACGTGTTTCAGCGTTTTTTCAAGGGGGTAAAATAGGGGATTATTTTAAAATTCACATGTAATATTGATACTTTTGTGTAGGTAATTATCTATTTTTAAGAGATTTAAAGGATTGGAAATATAGTCATAGTCCGTAGCTTGAGATAACATTTAGTCTTTATTTCGTTAAAGTCGGTCTACTCGGTCAAATGTTATTACAACTTACAGTCATAAAAATAACGTGGCTAACACGTCACACATTCACTTACGGGCTACGGGGCAATGGTAGTCAATCACAAAAATTAATGATCATATTAAAATGAATAATTATGATTTTAGGCCTACTAGCACCGCAAATCACAAAATACGTTGAGCGCTAAACGAATATTTATCATTATTCTATTTCTGTTAATTTTGAAGTTATCAGGGATGGAATGATGTTTTAAACATGTTCAGCGCTAACTGTATTTATGGTTTTTGGTGCAAGCGGGCCTTGGAATCATAAAAGCCTGTTTTATGTCTATAAAAGATTATTTGAATTTATTATTTGTCTCTCTGTCTATTTGTTACCTTTTCACGCCTTACACGCGAGCGAAGCCGCGGGCAAAAGCTAGTGCTTGTATAATATTAAAAACTTTTTTACAAAACAACAACCGAACTCCAAAATAAACACTACAAAGTGAAAAAAAACTTAAATTCGGAAGTCGGTGTCTTTGTATTTTAGTTTTTTGCCATCTCAACCTATTCCACACAAATTCGAATACAACAACCTGCTGTGCAAATTACAGTGACAGGAAGTTATCTATCTATATATATAAAAAGAGAAGTCCTGACTGACTAACTGACTGACTGATTGACTGACTCATCAATGCCCAGTCCAAACGCTTGGACCTAGGCTGCTGAAATTTTGCACAGAGGTTCCCTTAATAATGTAGACAAGGGATAACATCATCCACATAAACTAAGTGGGCGGAAAAAAGTTGTATTATTGAAGCTAACCCAAAAACTACCCAATCAAAGTTAGTAAAATTTATATGGGACCACCTAGAATATATCCTTTCATACAAAAAAAAAAAAATCCAAATCTGTTCAGCCGTTTTCGAGTACAGTATTTTTATCTCACGAGGTGACACGCGCTTTACTTGTGTTTACCAAGTGTACAAACACGGTGTGAATGTGTGCGTGAAGACGAGTAGCGTCAGCACATAACACACACCCACACACACACACACACACTTCTGATTTCGCCATTGTCTCGGACGGTACCGTGAGCTCCTACCTGCGCTTAGATACACATTCACAGCGTGTTTGTATACTTGGTAATCAGGGTGCATGCATAAAAGAAAAGATTCCGACGAACTGAGAACCTCTCCCTTTTTTTGAAGTCAGTTAAAAAGCAGTATTATTATATCAACTGCGACACATTCTCGCTCGGTATAGTAAAACGGTGGCAATGATTTACGTGTGAATACAACGCAGCCTAAACCGTTTATATACTAATATACACACACGTAAATCACCTATTCAATAATACAAACGTACAACCACCACCACAACACAACCACCACCACAACACAACCACCACCACCACCAACCACCTATTCAATAATACTAACGTACTTACATGCTGCTGATATAGGTAGATGACTGTTATATTCACACAACTTTTTAGAATCTAGAGGAAACTCAAGCTATCCCTAAAATACTTCAAATATAAGGATAACTTGAGTATGAATAGCTTTCCATAACGACCAAATTTAACTTCAATCTGTCTTCAATCCCCAGTAAAAGACGCCATGTCAGGCGTAAAACTAAACCGCTGGGGATTGCCGGAGGTTGACGAAGCGACCATGCAGAGTACGAACAACCCGAAAGTGTTCGTGGGAGGAGACCTCGCAGGCGTCGCCGAGACTACGGTCGAGTCGGTCAATGACGGCAAGACGGCCGCCTGGTACATGCATTGTTATTTACAGGTTAGTTGGTCATAAATTTCAGACTGAACTACTTACCAAATAGTCTAGCTAGTGGCTAGCTTATCTAGATACTAATAATAAATCTAAAGAGTTTTTTTTTTTTGTTTGTTTGGACGCGCTAATCTCTGGAACTACCAGTTGGATTTGAAAAATTCTTTTTGCTTTTGATAGCCCAATTGTTGAGGAAGGCCATAGGCTATTTAATATTACGCTAGGACCCTTAGGAGCTGAGCAAAAAGAAAAAAAAGTCAGAAAGAACGCTAAGATAAAACGAAGTAATAGCGCGGGCAGGTGATGCGATGCGAGAGGGTGGGTCAGGGGAACAATAAATTTCATGCGGACGAAGTCGCGGGTAGAGGCTAGTTACCTATATGGCTACAGATCATGCCCCGGGGTTGAATCATACATTTTATTGATTAACTTTTTGTTTTGGATGTATGTATTTGTTCACACAGAGGGGCTTGTGGCTAAGTAATAACAGCCGCACGGGTTGATCGATCAGGTTAAGCTACGCTTGCCGCGGTTGGTCCGTGGATGGGTGACCATCTTTACATGTTCCATTAATTTTCTTTCGGTTTATAATTTGCAAAATGGGTGCCACCTGCTACCAAACTTAATGCGAGTATTTTAACTTAGGCTTTCAGCTCATAAGGTAGAGCTTACTTTGTTTTTAGTTTATATTAATTTTGTTTTCTATTCTCAATCTTGTTTCCGTCTTTTTAGTGCATTGCATATACTTAAGTTGACTTTTTTGCAGTCGGGTTTTTGATTTTTTAAATTATTTATTTTTTTATAAGTGGCCAGTATTTTTTAATAACCAACATGACGGACAGAAAAAAAAAATTTAGTCAACATCCTTATCTACACTTTTCAGGGCATACCCTTCTCAGCCCCAATAGAACTGCCGAAGTTCCACACGCCTATCGATGACGTAGACTTATCAGTAGAGGTGTGCGGCATCAAGTTCGAGAACCCGTTCGGCCTGGCCAGCGCTCCGCCCACCACTAGTACTGCCATGATACGGAGGGCATTCAAGCAGGGATGGGGCTTCGCTGTTACTAAGACTTTTGGACTTGATAAGGTATGTGAAGGTTTCACTGATAATTTTTGTATTAGGTCCTTACTTATGAAATTGCCGATTTTTGATACTGGCTAGTGTGAAGATCAATATTTTTAATTCTATTTAGAATTCCAAATTCAAATTAATTTAAAAAAAAACGTCACGTGACATTTTTTTTGAAAATCTGTTGTTATATTAGTTTTCCCGCCGTTCGATTTTTCTTTGATATCGATGTTTCTGTAATTATGGAAAAATCGAAATTACGCGCTATTTTCGAATACAAGTTCCGTCGTGGCACCAACGCAGCACAGACAGCACGCAATATTAACGACGTGTATAGATTGAGTACCGCAAATGAATGCACGGTGCGTTTTTGGTTTGACTTTAATCGCTTTCGTTCTGGAAATTTTTATATCAACAATGTGCCCCGGGGTAAAATTTCAAATCCAACGAGGCGGAGAAAAAAGCCTTTAAAAAGATCATCGATTCCCGTCCCCAGGATTTCTACATATAGCAGAGGCATCAACGAACTTCCATTACACGGGGAAAAGTGCATCGACAATATTTCTTTTAAAAAATTTCTTAGATTTTTTCTAAGTATGTAAAACGGCAATATCATAGGTAAGGAGGTAAGGACCTAACAGTTAGTCCATCTTTATCGCTTTTTATATTCTTCTTTGTTTGATGACTGTCTTAAAAGGTTAAATGACTGTTGAACAGAACTCTAAATGTATGAGGAACAGAGTGTTAAGTTCACTGATACTCCATAGAAAAGAGAGGATCCTCCGACCAGACGAGTGTTGTATCTGGTGGACTACTGCCCGACGGTTGATGTCGGGATGTTGTACATATGCCAGTCGCGCGGTAAACTCTGTTTACGCGATGCTGGATTTTGGGTGACGTCAGTGTGATGCGTAGTCCGCATGTGGCGAAGTAGATGCCGCGACAGAACCTTTGGCAGCGGAATTCTCAGTCGCATTACACGGGTTTTTTGAAGTGTGAAACAAATGACCAGTCATAAGAAGGAGAGGCCTTGACTCAGCTGTGGGATGATACAGGCTGTCGCCTGACAGTAACCAATGTAAACGGAGCAGAATATGAGTAACCTCCTGATCGCCGTGCACTAATACTTATGTTCGTATTGCAATTCTCAATGCTGTACACCTCGCAACGCTTCAGCTTGTGGCAGTGCTCTTCTCGGCATATGTTCGCCTTGTCAAAATGTTTCAACATAAAAGCGTTTCTATACTCTCAATTATACATGGAGTTCATAATAGGTCTTTACCTATGAAATTGCCGTTTTGTATGAAAAAATTTAAACGAATTTTTTTCATGCATTTTTTATTTGTATTAATCGAAGTAATCACCCATGCAATCAATGCATCTTTGCCAACGCAGTGGCAGTTTATTGATGCCCTTCTTAAAGAAATCAGCTGGACGGGAGGCAACAAATTCTTCAAAGGCATTTTGTACTGCCTCTCGGGTATTGAATTTTTTTCCCGCCAAGAAGTTATCCAAATTCTGGAAAAAGTAATAGTCTGTAGGCGCAAGGTCTGGTGAGTAGGGCGGATTACGGAGAGCTTCCAACCCCAGTTCTTGCAACTTGGAGACCGTCTGCTGTGCAGTATGAGATCGCGCGTTGTCGTGCAGGAGCAGCGGAGACGAGCGATTGACCAATGCTGGTTGGAGATGTGCCAGCTTCTCCATCATTGTGTTCAGTTCTTCACAGTACACATCTGAAGTAATGCTCACCCCGTTTGGTAAGAAGCTGTGATGAATCACACCGGCGCTAGACCACCAAACAGTGACCATCACTTTTCTAGGGGTAAGTTTTCGTTTAGGGCATTGTTTAGGTGCTGAACCAGGACCCAACCAACTTGCTGAGCGCTTGCGGTTATCAAACAGAATCCATTTTTCATCGCAGGTAACAATGCGGTTAAAAATTCCTTCATTTGTGTGTCTGTTGAGCAGTGCAAGGCACGTCTCGACGCGTACTTCGCGCTGGCGATCATTGAGTTCGTGGGGCACCCATTTGTCAAGCTTTTTCACCTTGCCAATTTGACGCAAATGGACCAATATTGTTTTGACGCTATCGTCGAAAGCTGCTGCTAATTCAGCCGTAGATTGTGTATCATCAGCTTCCACAATCGCCTTTAATTCGTCATTGTCGACCAAAGTCTTCAGACGACCGCGAGGTTAATTTTTCAGGTCGAAATTTCCAGAACGGAAGCGAGCAAACCAATAACAAGTGGTGCGTTGGTTTGTAGTGTTAGCTCCGTAAACGTCGTTGATGTTGCGTGCCGCTTGTGCCGCGTTGCTGCCACGACGGTACTCATATTCCATAATTACTCGAATTTTTAACGTATCCATGATGACGAAAAAGATTGAAATGCGATGAAAATGTAACACTAATCAATAAACAAATGACAACTTTTGGAAAAAAAAATCCATGTTTTTAAAATAAAATTAATTTGAAATTAGAATTCTTACACCCAGTTTCTGAATTGAGAATTTGAGGTTGAGCACGTCCTAATCTGTACTTAAGTATAACTTAAACATTTTTGCGTTTCTGAATTAAGTTTTTTTAAACTCTAATCAAGATTTGAGTAATATAACATCATTTACTCAAATTTGAAAGAAAGCATGCTTAACTCATGCTTAAAGCCGTCAGTTGCGTTTCTGAACTAAGAAAAATGTGTTTGACAATACTCAAAGCATAATCAACGTCAAGTTGAGCAATTGAAAGTTGACACACCAATTTCGGCTATTCAAACTGTAATCAGCTATATAATAACTAGTGATTTTGGTCATAATGAGTGACGACGATACTTCCTTGTCGTCTGTGGAGATGCCTCAACGCAGACAACCGCGCAGAAGAATAGCAGGACATCGGCCTAACTTGTTCATCACGCTAAGCGATGAACAATTTAAGAGTCGGTTCCACTTTACGAACATTGAGGTAATATGTACTAACGTACGTAACGTACGTACGTTAGTACATATTACCTCAATGTTTACGAAGGAGTTGGTTCGGTTTATTTTTAACAAAATAAAGCCTAAACTAACCTGTCTTATTCAACGGCAGGACTGTATCTCCCATATTACAGCTGCTAATAGCTCTTAGGTTTTATGCGACTGGTAGCTTTCAAGCTGTTGTGGGGGACACCGTGAATGTGAGCAAGGCGACGGTGTGCCGCGTGGTAGAGAGGGTGACTAGTGCCATAGCATTGTTGAGACGGCAATATGTTCGTATGCCCACTGCGCAGGAGAGACCATCAGTGGCGGCACGATTTTTTGACATAGCTGGATTTCCTAGAGTCATAGGTGCTGTAGACTGCACAAAAACTACCACTACTACTACTGTGGTGCTGTAAAAATAAATTCACCAGGAGGGAGCAGAGCTGAGCTGTATAGGAACTAAAAAGGTTTTTTTCTATAAACGTTCAAGCCATCTGTGATGCCAATTTACAAATAACTAGTGTCACTGTACGTTGGCCAGGCTCCGTACACGACACTACTATTTGGAACGACTCACCACTTGCAGCTCAGTTTGAAGCTGGCAGATTTGGGTCATCCCTTATTCTCGGAGATAGTGGTTACCCATGCCTTAGGTACCTCATGACACCCTTCTTGAACCCTACCTCTCCATCCCAAGAAGCCTATAACAGATCCCAGATAGCATCACAAAACACAATTGAAAGGTGTATTGGTGTTCTTAAAAGAAGATTTCCATGCCTACATGCAGGAATGCAGTTAAAACTTCCAAAAGTATTGAAGGTGATTGTGGCGTGTGTTGTTCTTCATAATATTGATCTTCATCTTGATAACTACATCATGGAATATGATGAACATGTACAAGAAGAAAGTGATGAACCATTACCTCAAGTGTCAAATACACAAAATTTTACTACCAGAACATCCATAGTACAAAATTATTTCACCCAATAAAAGTTTAAATATTACAATAGTATTACAATAAAAAAAAATGTAGGTATTGTAATATTTTTAATTATTCCTAATTTTATCAGTTACATAAAAATTAAAAAATACAGCTTTGCTCTAAAATACAGCCTTGTAGGATCGGAAGTACAGTACTATAGGTATGAGCCCGACCCAGTTCTCGAAAATGGAAATATCACATTGTACCGGGATCGATCCATCATCACTGCCATGACTATTGTTGCCAATAAGCCTGATATAGTGGTGTACTCACCGATCATTGTGCCGATAGTCGTATTGATGTATTTCTGTTACCGCTATAACAACAAATACTAAAAAACAGAATAAAATAAATATTTAAGGGGGCTCCCATACAACAAACGTGTTTTTTTTTGCCGTTTTTGTAGAAAATGGTACGGAACTCTCCGTGCGCGAGTCCGACTCGCACTTGACCGGTTTTTGATTCTATATGGAAACTTCCCAAACGCTCTTCGAACGAACGAGTGTAGTGTCTCAGATCTTTATGAGAGTGGGAGCTACATGGGCATTTGCCATGACTTTTGTCTTATCCATGTTCATTTTAAGACCCACTCTTTCGGAAGCTCTGCTGAGGTCATCGAGCATTGTACTGATCTCCTCCATAGTCTCAGCCTTGGATTAGTATATCGTCGGCAAATCGAAGGTCAGTGACGTACTCGCCATTTATGTTGATGCCTAGCCCTGTTTCTTGTGGATATAGTATGCCCCTGTCCTTTTGCATTCTATTACACTTTGGTATCTGAAGCAATAATAAATAAACGTAAAATTATATGTTGGTAAACATTAGGTAGGGGCCGGAAGGTTCTGAAGTGGCGACCGCGTACCGGAACACGTAACATTGGAAGGCCTCCCACAAGTTGGAGCGATGACCTTGTGAAGGCCGCAGGAATCCGCTGGATGCGGGAAGCACGGAGCCGGTCAAAGTGGCGGTGCTTGGGGAAGGCCTATGTCCAGCAGTGGACGTCTTTCGGCTGATATGATGATGATGATGATGATGAAACATTATACCTTATTATCTCGTTATTATGTACCTACTTACTTAGTTATTATTGAAAGAAGATTTTCTTTCTCCTCTAAAGTATAGTTAGGCGATCTCTTTTTCTTATCTCTATCCATTTTAATTGGTATAAAACAGAATTCCAATAAAACTTGTGTTTATTTACTTTCAGTTTGACATTCACGATTCAGTTCATAGAAACACGTCGAATTGCTAAAATATTCATATATATTAAATTACTAAAATATGCATTAGCAACTCTAATAACATAAATTTGTTGAAATTATTTAAAATTCACTTACTTTTTAAGTCTGTTTTAAATTTATAAGAATAAAATGATGTAATATTATGAGTTTTTGAAAAGTACCGGTTTTTGAATGTAAATTGGAACGTTTTAGCTTTGATCAACAATACTTAAGTAAATGATCAGTTGATTATGGTTTGACGAAATTCGATTTTGACTTGTGAAACGCAAAAAACTTAAGCGCATACTTATGTATTTGAGAATAATCAGTTGAGATTTGCTACTTTTCTCAAATCAGAAACCGGGTGTTAGCCAAACAAAAATTATTTTGATTTGAAATGGCCAGTACTGCAAAACGGCAATTTCATAGGTAGGACCTAATATTAGCAGAGAAGTTTTTAAAACTGGAGACTTGAAATTATAAGATTAATATATATTTTAGATAGACCTTAGGTATATTATATCAAGGTAAGTATATACTTACCTTGATATAATATACCTAAGGTCTATCTATTCATACACGAAATCTCTGTAGGGGTCATTGTACTCATCATTATGAACAACTTTTACTATAGGACCAAACCTGAAATCGCGAATAAAAAATCGGCTGTTCCCTACATTTTGACGAGTTATGCGAACATAAATATAGGGAACAGCTGATTTTTTTTCAAGCCACCCGAAACTGTTCAATTTTCCCAATCAACCTTGTACCTAATGCTTAAGCGATAGAGATGAAAATCTGTTAAAGAAATTTGACAGGTTGTAGTAGCTTGACGTGCTGGCGTCTGTACAATGACCCCTTAAGATATTTCGTGTATTAATGATAGACCTTATCTAACAAAAAATGTAATTAAAAAATGACCTGTAGTGCTTTCTTTTGGGAAGTATTTCTGTTTGTCGTCACGATTCACATCATCACACACAATGGATTAATCGTGAATGTCAGGTTCGCGGGTGTATTTCCTAACTTCTTCCTAAGTTTTATTTCATTCTTCGGATGAGACCTCACTCACTCACTCGATTCACAAAAATCGTTCGTTCAAAAGATATTCACAAAAATCAATTAATTTTCTTAGATTATTATCAGTAAAATTTATCATCAATATTTGTCTGTGAGGCGTGCACTTTTGGATTTTCCAAATTTTTTGTACCTAGTTCAGAGATTTTTATAATGAGCCATGGTAGTTGGTAAGTTACTCGTTTCACGACTGTTTGAGATAGTCGTCCGATAGTGGTATTATGGACTAGGCTCGTCCCCTATTACGTGGGACTTACACATAACTGGCGAATGTGTGTGTACTGTACACCTCTGCTTAACCCTTCAGGTAATACAGACGAGATGTTATGTTATGTTTATTTTAAGAAAGTTTATGAGTCCCGAATACCTTACAATAATGCTCCTTTCCACCAGGACTTAGTAACCAACGTGTCACCGCGCATAGTCCGCGGCGTGACGTCAGGCGAGAACTACGGCCCGGGGCAGGGCTGCTTCCTTAACATCGAGCTTATATCTGAGAAGTGCGCCGACTACTGGTGCCAGAGCATCACTGAGCTTAAGCAGGATTTCCCTAGTAAAGTAAGTACCACCAGAGCCTAGTAACAACTTGTGACGTCATGCGAGAACTACGGCTCTAGGCAGAGCTGCTTCCTTAACATCGAGCTTATATCTGAGAAGTGCGCCGACTACTGCAGTGCTATTCTGTAAATATCTCACCGTGAAAACATGAGTGAAGTGATCTTAAAGTGAGCTGTCAATACTGTGAACCCCCTAGCATCAGGTGGAATGACGGCTCACTTCACGCTCACTTCACCTGAGTTATCAAATAAATACAAATACAAATACAAAATCTTTATTGCAACAACAAGTATTTACATTTCATGTGCAAGCCCTGTTTCCCAAACTAGCGTGAGCTGTATGTTGGGAATCATCACGGTGTGATGTTTACAGAATAGCACTACTGGTGCCAGAGCAATACTGAGCTTAAGTAGGACGACTTCCCTAGTAAAGTAAGTACCCCCAGGACCTAATTTCAAATAAACTTGCTGCTAACTGCCGCTGGTTAAGTGAATCTGATAAGTGATAATACTAGATGTAACTTAAACAACGCACAACCTCCTAAGGGGTCATTGTACTCATCATTATGAACAACTTTTGCTAAGGCACCAAACCTGGTATCAGAAAAAAAAAAACAGCTGTTTCCTACATTTTGAAGAGTTACGCAATCATAAACGTAGGGAACAGTTGATTTTTTTTCGCGATTTCAGGTTTGTTCCCATAGTAAAAGTTGTGCATAATAATCCACTTTGTCTATCAGCTAGCCAGCGGCAGCTTTTTGTGTGTCGGAATCATAAACCTTGCTAACAACATTTAAATATTAATTTATTTCTATTTCAGGTAATAATAGCATCAATAATGTGTTCATTCAACGAGGCTGACTGGACGGAACTCGCGCAGAAGGCGGAAGCGTCGGGCGCCGACGCGTTAGAGCTGAACCTGTCCTGTCCGCACGGTATGGGCGAGTCCGGGATGGGGCTCGCGTGTGGACAGGTAACAATACGTATTATATTACTTACTAGCTGCGCCCCGCAGTTTCCCCGCGTAGACCGAGATAAAAAAATTAACCCATGTGTTAAGGACGCTGTTACAAATGGGTAGTCAAATCATTACTTTTTTACACAAAAGTATGTTTATTAAATAAAATGCTTTACATTCTTAAAATGTTTTATGGCCGAATTGTTGATAGATGTGCATGGTACGATTCTGAACTATAAATATAATTTTAGATAGGTACAGTTTCTCAATATATGTACTGGACTGAAAATTTTTACTTCGGTACATTTATTGAGAAAATTTACCTATTTAAAATTATATTTATAGTTCAGAATCGTACCATGCACATCTATTAACAATTTGGCCAAAAAACATTTTAAGAATGTAAAGCATTTTATTTTTAATAAACATACTTTTGTGCAAAAAAGTAATGATTTGACTACCCATTTGTAACAGCGTCCTTAATCCAGGGTATAAGCTATCTACATACCAAATTACATCCAAATCGGTTCAACCGTTTGAGCGTAAAGAAGTAACAAAAATACACACACACAAACTTTCGCCTTTATAATATTATAACATAATGACATGCAAATTTTTGGTATACAGTTACAACATTTTTTAAACTGATGGAATTCTTTTACATTAAAGAAGGAATTCTCAATAAACCACCTGCGTAAAGCCCTTCTGAAGGGGACCATTGGAAGTTCTTTAATTTGGTTAGGAATCTTGTTATAAATCTGAATACACATAGGATAGCAACTTCGCCTATATAGTTTCGTTTTCATTCTAGGAATAATATTAATGGATGGATAGAATAAGAAATGAGTACATAAGAGGAAGTCTAAAAGTGGCACCCGTGACTGAAAAGTTGTGCGGAAATCGGCTGTCATGGTATGGGCATGTGATGCGAAGGAGTGAGGAAAATGTCGTGAGGAAAGTTTTGAGTATGAATGTCGATGGCTATAAGAGTAGGGGAAGACCAAAGAAACGATGGATGGATTGTGTGAAAGATGACATGGCTAGAAAGGGGGTGACTACCGAGATGACGAATAATAGAGAAGTATGGAAAAAAGGACATGTTGCGCCGACCCCAAATAGATTGGGATAAGGGCAGGAGAATGATGATCTAGGAATAATATTAATCTATTAGGATATCTAGTATTGAACTTACATTTATCTCCCAGTTTTTCAAACATCTCGGGGTGAGATTTGGTAAATTTACATATTTCCTCAATATAAATACATTCTAAGTTTCCTAAACAGTGGTTTACAGGATGTAAATGGGTCTACATTACAAATCGCATGTTTATCTACACATCTTGAGCGATGAAAACTCTTCCGAGGTGCACCGATACCAATCAATATTGTTTCTTATTTTCAGGATCCCGTGCTAGTGAAAGGCATATCAGAGTGGGTGAGGAAAGCAGTAAAGATCCCGTTCTTTGTGAAGCTAACTCCGAACATCACTGACATTGTCAGCATCGCTGTGGCTGCGCATAAAGGTATTAACACTTTACTAATGGCGGTACTCTTTATACTTGTAAGCCATTTGAATAAACGCTTACACCAACCAACCTCAACTTTCAAAGGTTCCATCTTTTTTATCTTCAGAAAAACCGAAATATAGCGAATAAAATGTGACTACCGACCAATAGAAAATTATTTATATTCCCACCTAAATTATCATTGACTAGCTTTTGCCAGCGGCTTCGCCCGCGTGGATGTCAGAAAATATCCCACGGGTACGTACTACCGGGAATTCCTTCCTTGTCTACATTATAAAGGGAACCTCTGTGCAAAATTTCAGCTTTCTAAGTCCAAGGGTTTGGGCTGGGCGTTGAAGAGTCAGTCAGTCAGTCAGGACTTCTCGTATTATTTATATAGATTGACTCGCTAATTCCGTCACTCCCATAATGGACCAGTCACATTTAATTCGGCAAAGTTCGGTTTTTCCGAAAATTAACGATTGAACCTTTGAATGTTGTCGTACTGTAGCAAATATGACTTTTTCAATTCAGATGTACTTTCTGAGTTAATGTTGGACATTACTGACATCGGTGAAGGAAAACATCGTGAGGAAACCTGGACTTGTGCCAAATTTCATTCAAATTCGTTCAGCCGTGTTAGCGTGAAAGCGTAACAAACAAACAAACTCAATTTCGCATTTATAATATTACTGGCTGTTGCCCGTGACTGCGTCTGCGATCCGGGATGAAAAGTAGCCTATGTCCTTCTGCAGGTCATTGTCTACCCATGTGCCAAATTTCATCCAAATCCGTTCAGCTGTTTTAGCGTGAAAACATAACAAACAAATGAACTCGAACTCACGCATTAATAATATTATTATTTTTTCCGTCTTGAGCAAGCATTGTCATCAAGCCTCGAGCCTTCTCAGTGTGAGAAGAGGCTTTTCCCTGCAGTGGGACAATAGTAGGCTGGTGTACAACATACATACAAAAATCAATGATAGCGTGTTCACTCGCAAGTACGGTTCAACTAAGCAAGACATTGTAATGATCAAGACTGATTGAGAAGCCTTGTAGGTTTTCCTATATTATTTATTTGATTATAAATAGCAAATTGTAATAATCATTGTGCGCGCCGATACAGCGTCGTTTTGTGTCTACAGCGACCTCAGAACTTGTGAGATTGTAAACATGTTCTGAGACAGTGACACGCTGGCTTACGCTGAAAACCAGCGCCGTTGATTCGTGCCTTCGTGCAACTGCCACGGCATTATGCTGAGCGTTTCCGTCTAGGATATTGTTTTTTTTTTTTAATTTTATTTTTTTATGTATAGAATAATACTCATTTGTTTTGTTTTGGTTTTTAAGCCTAGATATAATACAATACTATGTAATGTGCGTCACTTTCATGTGAATAAACAGTTTTTCTTTCTTTTTCTTTGTTCTTTTTCCTCAGCCTTTGAAAAAGTCTCCTTTTTAAAGAAAAAAAGTTTATGAAAATGTATTATGTTAACAGGTGGCGCGAGCGGTGTGTCAGCCATCAACACAGTATCTGGCTTGATGTCAGTCAAAACTGATGCCACACCCTGGCCGGCAGTCGGTAAGTGCATCATTATACCTATTCTTTTCTATTTAACACACACAACCTAGGTCAAATAGATGGACTACTTATCTTGAAAGCCCACATACAGAGTCAAATTAAAATAGCTGGTGAAACTCCGCAGACGTGATGGTATCGTTATGTAAACATGACAAAGCAACAAATAAATAAATTTGACGATTCTTTTTTGGGATCATCAACCGCAGTGTAATTGAAATATCAAGTTTATAAAACAGTTTCTTTTTTTGTGTACAGACGCCAGCACATCAAGCTACTACAATCTGTCAAATTTCTTTAATAGATTTTCATCTTTATCGCTTAAGCATTAGGTTCAAGGTTGATTGGGAAAATTTGACAGTTTCGGATGGCTTTATCTGCTGGCGTCTGTACATTTCGCAGACGTGATAGATATCGAATTATCGATATCTAAACAAGATAAAACAAACAAAAAAAAAACAGATTTCTCAACTCATAGGTACTTCAAGTAACAACACTACACTAGTGGTCGTTGACCCCAAAAAAATCATCAAATCTTTTTATTATGTCGTATTTAGATATCGATATCCATCACGACTGCAAAGTTTCGCTAGCTAATTTAATTTGATCCTGTATAGATGTACAGGGATCTTTTAGCAGGTGGTCAAAATCGGGACTAATGCCGCCATTTTGTTTTTTTAATGACAATGGGATTGGTTCCCGGAAGCTTCGTCGCAAGAGAGCGCTGTGTGTTTGTCACTTGTCAAAGTCATCTTGAAGACAAAGCGACGAATCGACGACAAGAAAAATACTAGCACCATTTTGCGGCAAACTTTTCAGCAAGGAATTCCATTGACAGCTGAATGAAAGTAGCAAAAGCTGCATTAAAGTAACAAACATTTAGCGCCATCTACGCGTAGGAACTAATTTGAAAATTTTCTTCCCCATTTCAGGCGCCAAAAGATGCATGTAGCACTTGATTTTAAGACTTCTAAATGACAACCCTCAGAACCATCTCCTCTAATATTTTTCAAGGTTTTAATTCTCACCTGTCCTCTGCTACTTAAGGTACCTACAGATTTGCTAGATTTTTGACGATCGACTCGTGTTTTAATACTTCTTCGTTATGAGGGGCAGAATTATTAACTAAAGAAAGATACGTACGATTTGTATTGACGAACCCCAACTACTGATGATTTTTTTTTCGGATGATGTTTTATTACGTTTGTACAACGTGTCGTTTTGCATCCTCGTCAAAAAGAGTGTGGTATAGACCATCAAACCGAACAACTTTTTTCATGGCACCAATTGTTAAGCAAATGTGGTGACCATATGAGGCGAGGCGTCAGAAAATCGGAAAGAAAAATTAAAAAAGTTGCCGGGAAAATTGGAAAATTTGGAAAAACTGAAAGTGTATTTTCTATTGAAAATTTTCTATGAATTATTGAAATTTGGACAGGACAACGTCTAAGGAATAAATCTAGAAAATCTGTAGGCACCTTTGTGAGAAATCCTTTTAAATTGGTAATTATTTACGAGAACACCATATTGTTCAACAGGTGTTGAAAAACACACAACATACGGCGGTGTATCGGGCAACGCGACACGTCCAATGGGTTTGAAGGCAGTGTCAGCTATCGGGAACAAGTTGCCAGGATTCCCTATACTGGGCATCGGCGGCATCGACTCCGCGGAATCTGCGCTACAGTTCATTATGTGCGGGGCACCCGTTGTTCAGGTAAATTAACAAAATATTGTTGTTAAGGACGCTGTTACAAATGGGTAGTCAAATCATTACTTTTTTTACACAAAAGCATGTTTATTAAATAAAATGCTTTACATTCATAAATTGCTTTTTGATCAAATTGTTGATAGATGTGCATGGTACGATTCTGAACTACAAAAATAATTTTAGATAGGTACAGTTTCTCAATAATTGTAATTTCTCCGGTACATTTATTGAGAAACTGTTCCTATATAAAATTATGTTCAATTATATGTTTAATTATGCTCAGCTATCAACAATTTGGCCAAAAAACATTTTATGAATGTAAAACATTTTATTTAATAAACATGCTTTTGTGTAAAAATGTATTGATTTGACTACCCATTTGTAACAGCATCCTTAAGTGTAGAAAAATGGCCGCCATTTTGAGCATTTTATATAAACATCTATACTTTATCTAATAAAATATTAACGAAGACAAAACTAAATTTTTGAAAAAAAAAAAAAAAGTATTTGCTAAGAGATGTGGGAAAGAGTCCTGATCCCGAAAATATAGTTTTTATGAATTTTTGTCCGTTTGTCAGGATGTGTGTTCCGGATTGGCGCATACATAATGAAGCTGTTTTGTAAAACAACGGATTCTACAATCCATCTGCGACATATTTATTAAAGACAACTGTTTTTCTTCCCCAGATTTGCAGCGCTGTCCAGAACCAAGACTTCACAGTAGTTGAGGATTACATAACTGGTCTGAAGGCTCTCCTATACTTACGGTCCATAGGTCTCGAAGGATGGATGGGACAGTCGCCGCCCATCTTCAAGCATCAGAAGGGCAAACCCGTTCAAACGATGTATGACGAAAATGGCAAGGTAAATTGAACCTTATTGGCTTTAGTAATTATTTATTGTTGATTTATGTAATAGTAAGTAAATAGAACCTTATGGTTTTGTAAGCACCTACATAAATAGAACTTTCGACTTTTGTAATAAAGTTCATTATTGATACTATAGGTTTATAACAGTTAGTAGGTAGTTATTGGCGAGATGAGCCGTGTCTGCTTTTATTTATAGGCAGGCAGGCATAGTTGTACGGAAATAGTTTGCGGACGGAACCGATATGATTATGAGATTCCACAAAATAATAGGCGGAGAACCTATTATCTCTTTCCCAATGTAGATCTCGCGTGAGTCAAAAAAGTATCAACCTTGCGCCTATTAAAATAAAGTCGTAATTATATAAACGTAACCCTCGTATCTGGTTTGATGCTCTTGCCAGCGTGGTTGACTTAGTCTATTTTCAACTTGAGAAAGGATGATATTTTTGTCAGGTTTTCTCAATGTGGGGCTCGACGCACCATATTTCGTTATTTTTGTAGTACAATCAGCCTATAACGTTCCCACTGCTGGGACACAGGCCTCCTCTCTGTGAGCAGGAGTGGGCCGTAATCCACCACGCGGACCCAGTGCGTGTTGGTACACGTACACCTTTGTATACTCATAATAAATCCTATTTCAATTATTTTTTCCAGGTATTAGCCCACTTCGGACCATACAGTAGAAAGCGCGAAGAGTTACTCCACGAAGCCAGACTAAATTCAGACTTATTAGCAGACAATAAAGTCCAAACTTACATGACAAATGGCTCTGTCAATGGTCACCATGAAGAAAGTCTAGAGGTTCCTAAGATTAAAGATGTCGTGGGTGAAGCTTTGCCCAGAGTTGGAACTTACAAACATTTGGATAATACTAAGCAAGTCGTCGCACTTATTGATGATGTAAGTAGGAAAATATGTTCGACAATATTCTGAGTAAGTATTTAAGGGGTGACATGCGGCGTTCTGTAGCCTACCATTAGAAAAATGAGTGAGTATGCGTTACCGGCCAAACCCGACTCCAGGCCATACTAGTTTGTCCTAGGCCAAACCGGTTCATAACTATGCCGGGGCACCCCGACCATATGGGTTAGGTTAGAGATCGCCGAGCGCGCACTACTTCCAAAGGCTAGGCTGTTAACTAAACGGCTGAATCAGCTAGTTGGCTGCGACATAATTATCACGCGTGGGATAAACCGGTTTGGCCTGAAATCGGGTTTGACCGGTAACATTATGTAATACTAGCATTTGCCAGTGTGGATGTCGAAAATTAAACCACAGGAACCGTAGATTTTTCCGGAATAAAAAGTAGCCTATGTGATATTCCTGACTATAATCTATTTCATCCAGATCCGTTCAGCCTTTCTGGCGTGATTGAGTAACAAACATCCATCCATCCAAACTTTCGCATTATAATAGTAGAAATATTCTATTAATGGTAGGCAGAAGCCTGCTATGATACAGTTGAAACAGACAAATATCATTAAACCCTTTATTACTTTATACCAGTAAACCAAACACCACCCCATCAAGTATCCACATAATAGTAAGTAGTATTTTAAACCATCAAGTATCGGTGTTTTGTTGGACCTGGGACTCAGGACCTCATACTCACTGGCCTTCCTTGTAATCATGAGTACCTACCACGTAAATAACATGATGTATTTTTTCTAGGACATGTGCATAAACTGCGGTAAATGCTACATGGCTTGCGCAGATTCCGGATACCAAGCTATCGAGTGAGTAACTTAATTTGAAAATACAGTACCGTAGTCTATGGTCCTCAGAACATAAAAGGAACACTATTTTCTCTTTCCATCTTCGTAAAATACAATTAAGGGATTAAGTTACTAGACTTCATTTCTCAAAAACTAGTTGGCGTGGCAGTAATGTTCGCTCCTTTCTTGATTAGGTTGTAAATGATAAAAAACCTGTTATTGTCCCACTGCTGGGCAAAGACCTCTTCTCATACAGAGACGGCACGAGCATTGATCACCATGCTTGCTCAAGACGGGTTGGCGATTTCAGACTTATATTACCTAGATTCAGATTCCCCACAATGTTTTGTTGACTCAAACTCAAAGCATTTATTTCAATTGAACCAATTACAGGCACTTTTAAATTGTCAAAGAGTCTGTCAGTCAGAAAGTTGAAGCTAGTTGCCCAGTTCCAAACATACTCGTAGATCTCTATGGAGAAGAACGGGCAAGAAACTCCACGGACACTCTTTTAAATGTCAAACGTGCTGGTTTGCCCCGTTATTTTAACTCTGTAATACCAATCTTAAATATGTAGAGATTTGAGTGTAAATCAAATTATTATAATTTATTTCAGATTTGACCCGAAGACCCATATACCGCAAGTGACAGATGACTGCACTGGATGCACGCTGTGTCTGTCTGTTTGTCCTATTATCGACTGCATATCGTGAGTATTGGCGCATTTCCTTTTTAGCATACTTAAATGGAACTTATTGGTATGAAGAAATAAAATAAGATAGTCGTCTATAGCTAAGTACTTGAATTCAGAATCTTAGATAATTTACATTTATTATCATTTACTTATTTATCAACTTTAGCGTAATGCACTCTAAATTGATTTTTGTGTGACCATTTTAACAAAAAGGTCCTAAATAAATACTGGTTGCAATGGAATTTGAACTTTGATTGGAACTGAGATTCTGAATTAAAGTTTACTTTCTTATTGACAGCCTCGTTTGGGGAAGTGGTTGCACAAGTTACTGTTTTTTTTTTTTTTCAAAACAGGTATTCTTAAGGACGCTTTTACAAATGGATAGTCAAATCATTACTTTTTTACACAAAAGTATGTTTATTAAATAAAATGCTTTACATTCTTAAAATGTTTTTTGGCCGAATTGTTGATTTAGTTAACAGTTTCTCAATAAATGTACCGGAGTAAAATTTTTTACTTCGGTACACATTTATTGAGAAAATTTACCTATTTAAAATTATATTTTTAGTTCAGAATCGTACCATGCACATCTATCAACAATTTGGCCAAAAACATTTTAAGAATGTAAAGCATTTTATATAATAAACATACTTTTGTGTAAAAAGGTAATGATTTGACTACCCATTTATAACAGCGTCCTTAAAAATACCTACTCAAACAATTTTTTTTTAATATTTTACAGGATGGTGCCTAAGACAATTCCTCACATTATCAAGAGGGGTATGCGGTACGACATACTTCCAATTTCACCTCTAGACGCAGTGTGTCAGTAAAAATATAAATCATACAATTTGTATCAAAAATGTATATTAATGTAATAAAATAAAAAAATAATATAAGAAATATTAATCTCCATTAATAACATTGTTATAGATTTTATTAGCATCATTTTGTGCGTTTTCCCAAGAATATACCCAACTATTTTCAGGATTTACACCTAAAGTTAAAGCTGATAGTGGTTTGGGGCAATCATAGTGACTTTTATCTACAATATTCACTCCAATTCCGCCCTTCATTTTATCATGTAACTTCTCACAAACAAAGCATTCGAATTCATCAACAATCTTCAAACCATCTACCTGGTAGGGCCTGTCGTTGTACTCATTAAACAGTCTCTGGTTTGTTATTAACTGTTTCGTCTTATGTTCTAAATATTCTTCATACAAACTATTATTGTTCAACAATACCTTAATATGTTCATACAAAATCTTTGGTGTAGGGTAATCTTCCAGGAGTATTGCAGACTTTCTATTTGGTAACCAATCTCTGATAGTAGGCGAACCAAAATATATGGGGACTGTTCCCACCTTGATAGCGCGCCAAAACTTTTCGGTAACGTAATCATTGCATACGCCATTCTCTATCGCTACTACGAATTTGTACCTTGCAATGAACCTTAAAAACTCATCTTCATTCAAATTATTTAAGTAGTCATTCTTGAATTTCGCCGGCATATCTTTATTCTTCAGGCATGTGCCGTAAGAGTCTATTTTTGTATATTTCATCAGTTCTTTGACATATGCATCTCTTTCGGTCGAAGTTTCACAATCGCTTTGTAAGTACATAATTGGGGCAATATCTTTTAAGAATTCGTTTTTCTTTATTGTCTCAACAAAGTATTTCTGGCTTGTTATATCTGCATATGATTGTAAATGTTGCAATGGAAAGGGGACGTCACTAAACCTGCTAAACGTTGAAGAAAAATTAAACAAGCTTAATGCATTTTCATGCAAAAGCTCTTCTACATTTCTTGGAGATTCTTCATGGAATAATCCCCAAATTACATCCTTTGGCCGTCTTGGTACAGGAAGAGTCTTAAAATCAATAGTACTTGCATAGAACAGATATGCTTCTACATTATAATATTGCTCCTGCTTTCTATCACTGTAAACATAACACTTTACATCATTGGAGCAATGTTTAATACTTGATATGCCAGGAAACTCCATAGTCCACCACAGTATCACTGGATATGGATCAAGTACTTTGTTCACACATGTAATATTCACATCACTAAACGTCCACAGCATGATGAGAAAAATAAAAAAAACTAGCATAAACCACATTAACATGCGCAACTTCACTTTCATGAGTCTCTTAAAAATGTTCTTAAACATTATTAAAGTATAATATACAACAGTCCATGTAAAATGTTTTAATCTTTTACACATTATGATAAATGGCATGTCAATTCCCTTTTTACAAGCTTTTATTTAGTTTTTATCTTCATTAGTCACACACCCACATACTTGTGAAATCTACAGGATATTGCTGTGGTGACAGGAATACATTATCAGTTATCCTAATCACAAAACTTTGTTAAAAATAATACAATAGTAAAGATAACAACAAATTTAATGAACATAATTAAAAGGTCCAGCCTCTCTCTTTGTGCTGGTAATATATATCCATAGAGAATGCTATTATTAAATCTGCATAAAACAATCCATATATGGCTCCTACCATTTTACCCATTGCAAATAGATTTATTAATGCTAGTATAGTTATTACTAGCTCAATGACGACGTAATATAACTCTGCCTCATATTGTACTTGGTCCACAACATATAGCACCATTATAAGCATGGAGCACATGATAGTGGGCCCGGCCACCAGGCATTGTAACGCGTCCAGGGGTTCCACAACGTGAGGCAGTATATTGAGGAGCAGTGCCACTACCTAAAAGAGACGGACCCACTTGTAGACTTTTATTCATTTTTTTACAGGACTACTTAATCTAATAACTAATATGACAAATTGTTTTCATGCACATATCAAGTGCTCAAAATTTCAAATATTAAAAAATGCTTACAGATGAGAATTAAGTCGTGACATTTCAATGCTCAAAACTACTGAATAATACGAATTTTATTATGCTTCCCGAAGCATTTTATTTAATTTTCACATTTATTCTTTTCTAAATAATGCAAATCCTCTCTCTCTGATGACATAGAATAGATCTATGCACAGTGCAATGAGCAGATGACAATAGAATAGTCCGTATAAAGCTCCAGAGGCGGTTACATTTAAGAGTAAATAAAAAAATGTAATGACATTGAAAAATATTTGTAATACTAAGTATAGTTGTTCAGCTAGATCATGCACTTGGTCCACTAAGTAAAGCACGACGAACATAACAGACAGGACGAGGGTCGGAGCGACGGCCAGGCAGTGCATGATCTCGGGCTCCGTTATAACAAACGGGAGAATCATGAGGATCAATGACATAACCTAAAAGTAACAATTTTGATAACACTCATGTCTCGTATTGTTTTGGGTCTTACCTATTTGAATCATAAGATCTGGTGTATCAGGATAAAATGGAAGTCCTATGTTCGTATCAATAGTGCCTGTACTACCGGCTGATGTTAAAAATGTTTGCATTTTATACTTCGCGCCTGACGCAAATCAAATATAAATTATTTGTATAATCTGACCAAAGAAATTAAAATAATCTGTAACTATTATTTATACTGTACGATGAACAACTATTTCCAATCATTGTTTCACAACGTCGTCCCCTTTTTTTCTATCATTAACTCATTAGGTAGTTATTTATTGTAAACTGTCATCCTCATCACTCATCTGATCATGTCATCATGATATTGTAAGGGTCAAGGACGTTTTCAGTGCTGTTCTTAAAATTTTCGACTAACAGGTAAATAAGTTATAGTACCTTTACTTTTGAGATATATGAAAAAAAAAATATAGATATTAAAAATATTCTCTGTTTATAGGTGAATCAAAAGACATTTATTCAATGGAAATTGTATTAAAATACTAATTATGCCTGGTACACGTAAAACTGATTAGATTCTAAATTACTATTATGCACAACTAAAAGTACATCCTCTTTCATTGGCAATCAGAAATAAATCAAGTGATAATGCTGTTAACAATCCAAAATAAAATATACCATAAATAAACCATAGCCAAACTCTAACAAGATTCAGTAGAAAACATTGAACAAAGGCTCCAAAGGTAAACAAAATTTGGAAAAATAAGTACATTTTTTCCATAAATAACGGCACTTTTCTTCGTAAATACAAAATTATGAATAAAAAAGATATTACTAGAGTAGGACCAGTTGCTATGCAGTACATATGTCCCGCTGGTTTTGCAATTATCCACGGTAATATGGTAATTATAAGTGAAATTCCCTACAAGGAATGAAATTGTAACTAATATCAAGAAAATTATAATAATAATATATTCAAGAATTCAGCAGGTACAAGAAAAATAAGTTATGAAAATTAAAAAATACTCACAAACTCAACAAGTTTCATAATAAATATATTGTATCTGATTAACTCGTTCCATTTTTTATCAACTGGAACAGAGTCTGAAAAAGAAAATGTAGGGTACATTGTATAAACTCTATTGAACGTTATTATTAAAACGAAGAGAGCCTTCAAATTTGCCGCAAGCAATAGCCGCAAAAGGGTCAAGTTCATACCGATATTGATTCCTAACTGCGCGGAGATACTCGATTGAAGAAGCTGGCTGCCAGCCTTTCGAGGACCCGCGCAGCGTAAGGAGCACAGAACATATATACTCCTAGCGGAGGTAAGGAGCTCAAGACAGAGTAAGGCATTGCCTGGCGCTGTGCGATCAGTTGGGTTACATAATACAACATTATCGGAGGAATGGTAATTGACATAAACTGTCTGACGACAGCAAAACTTAATGTGATGTTGAGAATAGGAAGTTGATCTTTCAAAACTGAAATAGAGCTTTGAATTCTGCTCTTCCTGTATCCTATCTTAAAAGGAATGTAGTTCAGAATTTGAGTGGGTACAAAACTGTTGTATTTACCATTTATTATCATATCCGACATTTTCGAGGTATTTTATTGATCCCTTTTTCTTTGATTGGAGGTGGATCATTTAAATAAAGCCTTACGTGATTCGGAAATATATATTCTCACAAAAATAAAATATAAAATAATATTTTCAAAAATCACAGTACAAAATACATCTACAGACGTAAGTCAAAGATTTTTTTTTATTGATGCTGGATGCCACTTGATTGCCAGAAATTCATTAAATAACTCTGGTATGGTTAGATTCGAATAAAAAAATAGGTCCGCATGTGGTATGTAGTATTTATAACTACTTGTTCCTTACTTAATTATTCCGACTTCCCAAAGCGAGGCGATGCCGTTACAATGCTGAATTGCTGATTGTGAGTTGCAGTATGGAGTTTCATAGATAGAACGAAATCCGAGTTGAAGCGGTACCGGGCTGCCGAGCTATAGCATTATGTGTGCGATGAACAGGGGCCCATTCACGGCAGTCCGCTTTTTCGTTCGCCACCTAATGCAGAGATGTCGTCGCAGCATGCATGGCGTCGGGCAATACCGAGCGCGAGCAGGATTCAGGATTCACCTCACATTCTGCTAGAGGACGGCAAAGCGGACTGCCGTGAATGGGCCCTTTTATTGAGGCCGCACACCGGTGCCACACGCTACATACACCCTACATTTACGTCGTCGGCACAATTAAGCCTGGAATACACATGCTACGAAGTAGCACATACGCACACAGAGCACTTTATAATACTGGTACATACGCATCATAGTTTCGAGCAGATGTTACTTAGTAGCATACAATTAGCTAGTGAATACGGAAAGAGTATGCTTATGTATAAGCTCGCTACCTAATCGCAAGCCAGTCTATTTTTTCGTGCTAAGTAGTACACAGTGTGAGCCGCGAGTGAGAGTACATACGGCTACACATCAAGCTACACACGGGAACAAGACACTTTACAACAAATCAAGTAGCATGCTCGCAGAAAACGCATTCAGACTTGCTTTATATGCACGGCTACAGATCAAGCTATACATTTAAGTTTTCCTCAATATTCTGAATTTAATGCGATTTACTGTTGAGATGTTCTAAAAAAACGTTGCATTACGTTTAATTTATTTATTTCTCGTTACTACTACAATCTACCTGATATTAACAACTACTACCAACTTATAATAATAATAAATACTATGGCATCACACAAAGATGGAGTCCGTGCTAGTTAGGGATGCAAGATGTAAGAAGTGGAACGCGTGAGGGAGAGGCAACCTTCGCGCCCTCACAGCCCTAGTCGCCGCAGGAGACGCCTTGGGCGGCGGGAATCGATAGCCGATTCCCGGCCACCGTAGGCGCAAGACTGGATGCGGAAGGCGGAGGACAGGGTGTTGTGGCACAACCTTGGAGAGGCCTATGTCCAGCAGTGGACTGCGATTGGCTGAGTTGATGGTAGGCGCAAGCTTGCGGATGGCGAGTAATGGGCAGCTCACCGTCCGGTAAGGCCCGGGTCGACGGCACGTCGTGTTCCACGCGCGCCTCAAAGAGATGTCAGCAGTGGTGGAGTCCGATAGGGCCGATGCCACCGCTCTCCTTCGAATAACCCGCAACCCCGGCGCGCCGGGGTCGCGGGTTGTTCGAAAGAGATATTGTGGCCCTGGCACAGGCAAATGAAGGGGGTGGGTTTTAGTCAGTAAAAGTCTTACACGCCCTCCCACTCCGCCCAGAGTGGGAGAAGTTATTTGATGATTTCCCATCCACAAAAAAAAAAGGATGAAAGATATGCCAAAAAGTATCGATATAAAATTAAATATTGATATCAATTTGATTTATCGAAAAATTTCTGATGTAAAAAAAAAAAAATGAAATGACTAAAACATTGATAAAAATAAGTAAACTTTTTACGATTCTGAATTCCAGTGGTTTTAATGTTTTTTAGTATATTTTAGTCAGTGGTGACAACTTGTTGCCGTTGGAATTGTATCGTATTTCATAAATTTTCGTTACTTGATATTTTATATCGATATATCGACGTATCGAAATAATAGATAACGCCGAAAAATGTCAATATTCGATATTTTTTTCTACAACTCTAGTGCTAGTTCTGCTTTTGACCACGTCCATTTGATGCTTCGGTAGCGCTGTTTTGTGCGCTGGATTTAAGCTGTCAAAAATCTCTGTGTCAGAAATGGTGGATTTCTGTCATAGTGGCGTTGCGGTGTGATTTTTAATAGAAATTTCTTATAATTATTCCGGTCATGTTATAGCTTCCTTTGCAAAAATACGACAAAGCAAAATGGAGGAAGAAGATCCAGTAGTGCAGGAGGTAAAATCTTAGTTATAATTCATTTACAACGTGGTAATTCATTAGGTTATGTTGTTGTGAGAAAAAACGTCGCTTTTGGTTCAATTTTACCGTTTATTCGTTGCAGATACCTGTGTTTCTGTCTCAGGCGTTAGCACAGAATCTGTACATATATCAGTATCCAGTGAGACCAGCCAATAGGGACTGGAAAGACGTGAAAGTTGTAAATGCATCCGTAAAGCCTCGGAACAAGATGGTGCGACTGGAAGTCGGCTTGGACACGTATAGTGACAAGTATTGCTCGTCTAAGGGCGAGCAGATCGCGCTCAATACTGATGGCCAACAGGTATAAATCAGATCCTAATTTGTTCTTGTACCCAATGTGACCTTTTTGAAGGCTGTTTATCATATTGTTCAATAGGTCTATGTTCTACTGTTATTTCTTTTTGACTGTCGTAATAATTACGAATACTTAGGTAATTTATTATCATCACTTGCATATGAAATGAAATACATAGTTACATTAGGTACCCCCTAAGATGACCCTCTGACCACTTAAATGCTTTTCACACTGATTGCTGCCTTTTCTCTACAAATAATTTCTTACCTCTCTTTATGAATTATCAAGTAACCTTACTGTACTAGTGTTTTATAGTAACATCTATAGTAACATATGGAATTTGTGAACAGGAATCATCATGGCACATTAAAGAGAAGGATAAGTCTCAATACTTTAGGCATGGCATCATGGATAAGATTGTCTATGAAAGTAGTGCTCCTTGCACTGAGACACAACACTATGCTGTGGCCTTATTGCAGGATAAGGAGTTACATTGCACTCCTATACAAGGTATGGATTTTGATAATAATGTAGTTACTCCTGCATAAAAGATAAGGAGTGAGAGTGCTGAGTTATGTCTGCAACCCAACGTTATTAAACAACGTTGTTTGTTTAACACAAACAAACAACACAGTAAATGTCTTAACTCTATACCTTTAGTCCATTTCAAAATAAGTCAATGTTTGCACGGACGTTAAAATATTGCGGTGATTTTGTTTCGCACACTGGATTTTCAACATTCTACTTAGAGCCCAGAGTTGAAAATCCAACAGTGTGTTTTTTCGACGCGCTAGAATGCACTCTGTTCTTGTTAGGTTGGATTCTCAATACTCAGCTCAACAAAGACAGTTGAAAATCCAATGCGCGATAAAGTCCCGCCGTGATATTATTACGTCCGTGTGAACGTCGGCTTATTGTGAATAAAGATTACACCAGTATGAAGTCACCTGTATCCCGAGTTTGTTTCGCCATTTCTTCCATTCATCATCATCATTCGTCATTCATCATTTTCATTCATTTTCATTTCGTCATTTTCATTTTTTTTCTTTTTTGTTTTTTTTTTGTTTTTTTTTTCTTTTTTCTTTTTTCTTTTTTGTTTTTTTTTTTTTTCATTTAAATGTTGACTCCATCTAGCTTATTTTTGAAAATATTTTTTTTTAAATATGATGTGTGATTCCAATATCCTATATACAGAATCAACAATTTCATTTAATTTCATCATAAATTGTAAATATTGCAATAAGTTTCATTATACAAAACTGCAATTGTTATTTTCAATCAATCAATCATGTTTATTGTGGATCATAGGTATAGAAATAGATACAGGTGTTAAGAATTACAGTGATGTTGATCAGCTATGTCTCGCCCTTTCGCCCTCTGGGCGTACAATACAAATTATTCAAGTTATTCAAATTGTTAACATTGTGTCACATTATTATTTTAATAAATTAGTGGGTAGTTATATTCTAATATTACAACAAAAAATAAACACAAAATATAGGTCAGTTAAAGATCTTAAAATTAATAGTAAGTAGCACTAACTGCACCATGGTCTCGGTCAAAATATAATTTAAAGGAACTTGTCTGACATAAAGTCCTTTAAACAATAAAGTTTATTTTCAAATCATTTAATTCCTGAGATGCTTCTAATATGTTTTGGAATTTTATTGAATATTGTTGGAGCAACCCACAATAAACTTTGCTGCAGAAAACGTGTCCTACTCGTGATTGTACATAATTTATGCCGATGGCGTATTCGGCTACGATATTCAAATAAGTGAATATTGGTCTTTACAAAAACTGCGCATTCAAATATATATAAACATGGTAATGTTAGTATTCTAAGGTTTGTGAAAACCTTGTTTTTAAAAGGAGTCACTGATTAAGATTTTCTCTACAGGTATTGTTCAAATGAGGCCTTCTTATTCCTACTATGATAAGCAAGACAAGCGCAAAAATGATAAGAGCAAAGCAGATTCAGATGATGAAGACAAAGAGCCTGAAGCACAACAGGTAATTTATTTTAATAACATCACACCTTGTTTCCCCGAAGGATTGAGCAGAGCTGTACCCAGTACACCCACTCTTTGACAGTCGTTACGGGTGGTCAGAAGCCCGAAAATATGACAACCAGTCTTACTAAGGAGTATTGTATTACCCAGTAACTGGGTAGTGGAGGTCAGATAGGCAGTTGCTCCATGTAAAATACTGGCATTCAGCTGCATCTGGTTAGGCAGGAAGCCAACCCCAACATAGTTGAGAAAAGGCTAGGCAGACGATGGTGATGTAAGTCCCATGTAATAGGGGGCGAGACTATTGCCATCAACCAGGCGCAAATAGAAAACCCAATAACACTTTGGACTCCTTTTTTGCACTTGCAACCATTAGTAGACCAACAAGGTAGTCAAACAACAGTGGCAGTAAACATCTAACATTCATAATTCAAGTAGCTATAATAAAATAACATACTATTTCTAGTTGATTATAAGGGCATAAGCTCCGTGAGAAAACGGGTGACTCCTGCTCCGGCTCGTTCTTGGTGCAAAGGTCTGCCATCCAACGTGGCAATGCAGCAAGGGTTATCTTTTCGCCAGGAACAGTTAGGGGTGGGTTATTTGACGTGTTGTTGTGATAATTTTTCCTGTGATTACTTTAACTCATTAATTTTTCTTTACATGATAAATAATATTTATGTAAATATTTATATCTAAGTACGTAAATGAAAGCATTATATAATATATATTCAAAAGTTGATTATTAATTAATTCCCTCACAGTCTTAATTTTGTGTGGATTTATTATGACCTTAATAAACTAATCTTGGATATCAGTAAAATATTGTAAGAAATACTGATTCCAAATTGACCACCGTGATAATGACTAATTATAGCGACGTATGGAAGAAAAATACATGTTGCGCCAACCCCAAATAAATTGCAAAGGGCAAATTAAGGGCAAGAGAATGATGCTGATGATGACAGGATTCAAATTGCCAACTCCAGTGAACAAATATGACATGTCAATTTGTGTTTGGAGTCTTCTCTTTATGAGACTAGCTTTTATCCACGGCGTCGCCCGCGTCGAGGTCGGAAGTTATCCCACGGGAACGTACTTACGGGATGAAAAGTATCCTATGTCCTATGTTCACGCAAATCCGTTCAGAAGTTTTAGCGTGAAAGCGTAACAAACAAAGACTATATTATATAGTCTATATTATATTCGGTAACTAGTGGGTATTCGGACGTTGTGTGGCCTTAAGTGAATTAAATCTTGCAATTTTGAACACTACTACGTTATGTTAATCACTTGGCATTTCAATCTTAGACATTCTAAACTTAGATATAACAATTTTTGTTAAATTGATACAATCAATACCTATTTAAATTTTCCATGTTTTGAATATCGACATTTTACCCGTAGGTATTTCAATTTTCGACGTTCAAATATGTACCCACCCTTTGAAATCATAATAAAGATAATAGTTTGAATCGAACAAATATGCAAAATTATGAATACATGCATCTAGGTAGACACGGCTACACATCAAGCTACTATAGACTTTCGCATTTAGGATGCTTTGGCCCTGCAGTGCAACAATTTTGGATTTATGTTTATTACTTCATCATCTACCTAGCCTTTTCCCAACTATGTTGGGGTCGGCTTCCAGTCTAACCGGATGCAGCTGAATACCAGTATTTTACATGGAGCGACTGCCTATCTGACCTCCACAACCCAGCAACTGGTAATACGATACCGCTTGGTGAGACTGGTTGTCAAACTTTCGGGCTTCTGACGACCCATAACGTCGGTCAAAGATTCACGAATGACAGCCGGGACCAACGGCTTAACGTGCTTTTCGAAGCACGGAGGAGTCTCGGTATGTACAGATGGTCACCCATCCACGGACCAACCCCAGCAAGCGTAGCTTAACCTGATGGATCGACCCATGCGGCTATTATTACTTAGCCACAAGCTCCTCAATTAATATTTTTAATTATTTACCTAGACTAATAACAATAACTGTAGTATGATATCATCATGTTTATCTTGCAGGTGACAGTAAAGTTCGCGCGTCAAGAGACAGAAGTGTCAAAGAAGGCGCGAGAAAAATCCTTTGAGACGATATCTCAGAGAATCAACGAGGAGTCGTGGTACGACGCGCTATGGAAACCTTGCGATACGGATCATGCTGAGGTAAGTAAAAAAAACGTATTAGAATAACAACTATGAGAAGTGTGGTTTGGAACTATAGTGTGCGCGCAAGTGCTAGTCACCTCCTCAGGTATGTGAGCGATGAGAAGGGGAAGTAGAAAAACGTCAAGCTAACTCAGTCTGCCAATCTTATCGATCGCGCCCTCCCCGTCTCACCGGTCACATGTCTCAGGCGGTGATTAGCCTCTATAAAATAGAGCTGGGAAGAATACATTGCCAAAAGTAGTGTGTAAGAACAGTGCAGGTGAAGTAAGTTAAGCTTTGCTTGGCGGCAGCGAGATGGGCCGACATTGTTGCAATAGGGTTGATGCCTGGGTAAAAAAAAGAAATTCTATTTAGTCCGTCGGTCAGATAAAAAAAAAATATTAGACACGTATTTTTTGCTATAACATTTTAATAAAAAAAAAAAAAAAAAAATATTTATTTGACACTAGGAAATACATGTTGCAATCAAGTTATAATAATAGCACACTAATGTAACAAATCAGATCCTAACCCCCAAACTAGGCCTGGACCTGTATTTTGGGGGTCAGCGTTCAGTCATGGGTTCTATTTCCAATCTAACAGCATTTAAGAGGAGGGTCGGTAGAAGTTAACAGCCAAGTCAAGGTTATTGCTATTTGGTAACACATATAGGTAATAAAAAATTACTTTGATAAAAAGCATTAAAGTTGGGAGTGCGAGCTCGCTACGGCACAACTATAACAAACTACGTATAAAATCTAGCAAGGAGTGACGTCATGCCACATTTTAACTCAGTGTTCCGCTGTAATTAGAAAAACAAAAAATACGTGTGCAATATTTTTCAATAATCTAAATGCCAAAAAAATAAATGTTGTCATCATCACTTGCAGGTCGATGTGGATGGGTGACCATCTGTACATACCGAGACTCCTCCGTGCCTCGGAAAGCACGCTAAGCCGTTGGTCCCGGCTGTCATTCGTGGATCTTTGACAGTCGTTACGGGTCGTCAGAAGCCCGAAAGTCTGACAACCAGTCTTACCAAGGGGTATCGTATTACCCAGTTAATGGGTTATGGAGGTCAGATAGGTAGTCGCTCCATGTAAAATACTGGTATTCAGCTGCATCCGGTTAGACTGGAAGCCGACTCCAACATAGTTGGGTAAAGGCTAGGCAAATTATCCCTATTGCAGGTCGAATCTGGATGCTAGTAGTCCATTGCCTAGCCAGGCTAATGATGGTTAATGGGAGGCTTTTGTACCCATAATCACGATGGTGATGATACCAGCATTATCAGCATCGCACTTACATTTAATAAGTCATGGCCAGGAGGCAGTGACAAAACTTGCCTCATAAACTTATTAGAACAATGTATAAAACATTTCTATAATATTTCCCACAGCTGGAGCGTTTGAAACTGTTTAGCGCGACCTCATCGGATGGGTCGTCTTTGACGGTGCGTGCGCGAGAGTATGTACGAGCGTTGGTTCCAGCGCCGCCTGAAGATGAGGCGGATATAGCGCCAACTAAGAGACCATCTCCACAGGACCAACTAAAGGAAATACTTGTCAGAGGTATGTAAGAAAGAAAATACGTTATGTTGATTATACACTATTTTTAAATAATGTTGCTTGTGGCAGGACAATTTGTGGCTAAGTAATAACAGCCGCACGGGTCGATCGATTAGGTTAGGCTACGCTTGCCGCGATTGGTCTGGATGGGTGGCCATCTTTAAATACCAAGACCCCTCCGTGCCTCGGAAAGTACGATAAGCCGTTGGTTCCGGCTGTCATTCGGGGTTCTTTGACAGTCGTTACGGGTCGTCAGAAGCCCGAAACTGACAACCAGTTTTCCAAGGGGTATAATTACCCAGTAACTGGGTTGTAGAGGTCAGATAGGCAGTCGCTCCATGTAAAATACTGTTATTCAGCTGTATCCTGGAACTACACTGGAAGTCGACCCCAACACAGTTGGGAAAAGGCTAGGCAGATGATGATGGCAGGCCAATTTCTCCGAGTAAATGTGTGTTGTAAAAGAAAATTATGGTGTATGGAAATGGACCAAGATCTACTGAGTAGGTTTTATTTCAGCAGCCCAAAATTGATAAATAATTGTTGTTGTTGTATTGTTAATTGTTATTTGCTGTTGTTATTGTTTGTTTGTTAACTGTTAAACTTGCGAAGCAACTCAAAACTCGGAAGTCGAGTATTTTTTTCTATTTAACCAATAGGTAATACGGGCTGGTATCCGCAACTCCAAGACAATGCACGTATTTTGCGTATGGCATATACTTAACCAATTACATGCACTTTTGAATTGTCAAGGCGCCTGTTAGAAAGTTGAAGCTAGCGGAGGCTAGCGGCTTATTCCGTAGCATAGTACGTTCCTATAGAGAAGAATTTAGTAGCAACTGTCTTCTCTCCATCATGAAATTAAAATAAAACAATATTCATAAATGGCATTTATTTATTTCAGCAAAATTGATGACCTTCAACGACCTCCGTGCACTCATCCGTACCGACGAGGGCCCTATAAGCGAGACCGCTTTGTTATCCGTACTGAGCGGTGCGGCGTGCTGCGTGCGCGGTCTGTGGACGCCGCGTTCAACCGACTTGTACACGCGAGCGTTACCCGTGCCCGCTAGGCTCATGTGTGCTGCTAGGGATCATGTCGTGAGTAACTTTCCTTTTATGTTGTAAATGTCTTTAAAAGATCACTTTTACCGATAAGACCGTCCACTATGTCACCCTATGTAAAATTTCTACATTTATATCTATAATTCATATGGTGTGCATTAGAGATGCACCAAGTACAAGTTTTACCGAGTAACCGAGTATTGCTTGGTATTATGTTTACCAGACCGAGTACTCTGCCGAGTAACTCGGTTTAGTTGATGCAGGTATTGGGCGAGATAACAAGTTTAAACTTGCTCGCAACAGTCACAACGTGCAACCGGCGTCTGCCGAACGAGCGGTACTTCGCCCCAAAATTACAAAATTTGTTTTTAGGTTAACATTAAAAGTACTGTCTATTGTGAGTGGGCTACATTCTACATTAATATTCTAAAGAGGTCAAGATATAAGTTTGTGTTCTAAGTACCTCAACAGTCAAACCGAGTATTCGGGGGATCACGAGTACTAATTAATGGCCGAGTATGTCGAGTACCAAGTAATAAAAAAGTATTCTGCGCACCTCTAGTGTGCATATGCTTGTAATAAAATAGATGGATGAGTGAGTAATCTTTCAATTCGGTAAAGAAAAATATAGTGAGGAATGTCAAGTAATAAAAACTCAAACACCAATATTTATCCAGTTATGTTTGAGTCCTATGTTATAAAGAGGCAAGTTCGTAGCCAACATTCGGAACCCCAATGCAGACTCAGGGCTGCTATTGAGAAATATCTGATGGAAAAACGTAATATCACTGGCAGACCTGGAAATTTAACCCAGGAAGCTGCAACGAGACAGTAACTTTTTCTCTAGTTGACCGAGCGACCGAAGCGTCGCTGCTTCATGTCTGGCAAAATTTGTTTTCGTCTGTCAGTTTGTTGGAACTCCTCTACATGTCGTATTTTGCTTTTGCAACCGATCTGGACGAAACTTTGTATACAGGTTTTTACGTCTTTATATATTTTTTTTGTCATCGGAGATTTTTGGTTGGAGGGGTACTTCCTCCAAAAAGGGGGCTACTGGATATATCCGCCTTATGAGATCCGATTTCGATGGTTCTTTTTTGAGTTGGTCTCATAAACATTTGGTGAAGATCTGATGAGTATCTTCGGCGTGATGAGCATAATAGCTCCTCAAAATGCAATAAATTGCTCACTTTTAGATTTCTTCCGTGGAATCGGCCCTTTAACTACTAGATAAGGATTGATGGAGTACCTGGGAGTCCCTTCTCATTACAAAACTAGAGAATTCTGAAAATAATTCGCGATGTTACACAACAGTAGAACTGTTCGCAAAACTACTAGAGTAATAGAAACATGGGTAGGTACACGGACTAGAAAAAAACGAAGGACTCCGCGAAATACCATACCGAATACCGAAAGTACCGAATATCATACCGAAAGTAAAGCACAGTAAGTAAAGTATGCCGGGACCGTTTGTACAAACACGCCTCACGCACACATTTACATCATAGTATGCCGACCGGCCGCCATTACGTGACACGACGGCGTCTTTGTCAAATCACACACAGATATATCGTTACGGTACTTCACTTTCGATACGCGTGGCGCGGAGTCCTTCTTATTTGTCTAGTCCGTGGGTAGGTAGTATATTTTTCTTGCTACTAATATAAATGTGTTTTTTTACAGCTGTATCTCTTCACACAACACGCATACGTCGATCGACGGAAGGTAGCGGCAGCTGTACGTCTCCCCGCCGTAGAAGTCTTAGAAATCATCCGCTCCGTCGCCAAGTTCAACGCTAAGACCGGATGGGAACTCGTCATACCACCAGACGTCGGCTTCGAAACGAAGTACCCCGATGTAGTCCAGCGGCAGAACTTGTACTGGGAAGCTCGCCAGAGATTGTTCAACGAAATGTTGATTGGCGAAAACATGCCCAAGAGACAAAGGAAGAAATCTCAAAGAGACTCGGTATCATCTGACACGATGATGAGTCCTAAACCGCGGTGTAATAGTGTTACCGAGGATGACAGTGATAGAAAAAGACACAAAAATAAATCCGCCACCGGTAGTGGGAAAAGGACTAGGCATATAAGTTCAAGCAGTGCACAAGATGCGACGTGATTCTCGCCCTAGTTAGGTTATCAAATTGTAGCGTAGTGTCACCCACCAGTGCTTAGTGTCTATAAGTGAACTGTGAGCCTACACATTGTTAATCTACATAGATATACATTTTGGTGCTGCTAATCAACATACGGACGTGTTTAAATGGATTTTTAAATAATATCAATGGACTTTCGAAAATTTTAAGTTATCATGAAAAGTAGGTAAATGGTGCCGTTTCTGTTGTGCACAAATTAAACTTAATTTAGACTATTGTTAACTTTTTATCTTTAATAAAACAACAAAGAGACGGGTAAATTAGAGCTGTCAAATTTAGTTGAACACCTAAAAAACATGTCAACTAAAAACCCGGTGAAGCGCAAGGCGTAAACTAGTTTGACATCTCTTAACTTAGTTCATAGCTGTAGCCGTCCTTTTCTCACACTCCCTATTAGTAAAAAATAGCGATTCTCTAATTTTAGTTTAGTTATTGAACAAGAGAATCGGCACCAATATCAATTTGTTATCCAGAAATGTTGTTTCGTATTTAAGTCTAATTAATTTATTGTTCTTACCTGTTCTTTGCTTATGCAATCAAGGCGAAAGCCCAGGGTAGCCCGCGACATTCAAATTTTCTCACGTTTTTTTGCAATTTGCAAGTCAGTACTTTTTTTTTACAGGTTGTATGTTGATCAAAATTATACATATTTGTTACGTTCTCGAATCATACTTTAATCAACATATTGCAACCTAATACTGACTTGCAAATTGCAAAAATCGTAAGAAAATTCGATGGTCGCGGGCTACCTTAGTGCTTCCCCTTTAAAATTTGTATTAGTTTTTATCAAAATAGTTTTTGACTCAACAAACCGATGAAATATATATTGTTGTATTAATTATCATTATTGATCAAAGTATTCATTGATTAATTTTGTGTGTTGTGTTTTTCACTTTTGGTTCATGGTTCACTCGATATTTTACGACTATTATGAGTGATCAAGACTTTTTAAATTCTTGTATTGGCATAGTTTTCAATCTAGTAACAAAGTTACATTTGATATGAAGACTAAATCCGTAGATTGATCATTGATCAGCATTAGGTAATAAATTGTTTGAATATTGTGTTGAAATGCTAGTGGTCTTTATTTTATTAAATAATTATGTTATGCATAAAGCAGTGGCATATTATAGGTAAGTAAAACTGCATGGCAGTTAAAAAGTTTTATTTACCAATAGAAGGAATGTGGCTCTGAGTTGTAGAAATAAATTATAAAAGTATTCATATTAGTGATTCAACATCATAGTTCCAATTGATATCAAATGTATGCAAAAATGTGCCTAAATGATGTTTTCGAATAGCTTTTATTGAAACTAAAATAATATTTATAATGATAATACAATGATTAAACTAACTGACAGATAATAATTAATCGTGACAAATACTGCCACACTACTTTTTAAATCAGAATACAAACTATAAACACATACAGTCAGCAACAGAAGTCGATTATCACTTGCAGTTTTTTAATCCTTATTATTAAGCGAAATATTTAATTCAAATCGGAACAGCAGTTAAACGAAAAAAAAAGCAGTTTATCGAATCATTTTGTGTTAATTTAGATGATGTCAAAAAGTAGCAGTGTTAACCGACTTCTGTTGCTGACCGTACTCAATACATTATGCAAAAAAAATCAAGCCCAATCCTCGAAACTAAATAAAAAGCCCACACAGCGCTGCAAACAATACAGTGAAGCATGCTTCACTGTATTGTTGTTAAATGTGAGCGTGTATGCACAGAGCGAGGTCGCTCTGTGCATACACGCTCACATTTATACCAAACTACAATTATTAAACTACACCTCATTACGTGCACACATGTTTACCAAACCCGAAACATGAGGCCTCACGTTGTCACTGTTGACAGCGCTATGTCTTGATTTTTTTATTTAGTCCGAGGCCCAATCAAGTTTTCACGTGGTTTTTATTTCTACTTGGGAAGTCAACGTCAATGCTATTCCCAAGTGAATGTATTTTTCTAGTTCTGTTTCATCATACAGAATTATGTAGTAAAATTATACTAAGGACACGTAAAAGCTTGTGTAGGCAAAATTTTCATCGTATTAACAAACTAGCTTCTACAGAAATCTTCTACACAAGCTTCTACAGTAATCGCCACGCAAGTTGTCAAAAAAGTGGGGATGCGCAGGTTGCGCAGTAGTCGATTTATCGGCGCAAGTGGAGTATCCTGTTGCGTGGTTGGTCGCGTACAGGTACCTACGCGTACGCGACCAATCGACAGTATACTCTCCATGGCATGGAGGGGATAAGTCTGCGCAGAAATCCCATGCCGTAAAGACAACTTGTTTGGCGGCTGACTTCTAAGCCACAAAAAAGTCCTTGTTAGATCAAAAATTAAGCCGCTACACTTACTAGGAGAAAAATTATAATATATCGCATTTGTATATAGTATAAAAAAACAATAAATTGTATGATAACATAATGTAAAATTGTGTATGAGCAATTTGTGATTTTATCGATAAGTTGTTAATTTTTGTAAACGAAATAAAAACCGTTTATTATTTTATGTACTTGATCTTTTGATTTATGATCTTCTTGCTCCCTGACAACTACTACCATGTACCCAAATAAGAAGTATCCTACAATCAGTCCCTGCCCTGATTACTTGATTAGCTATGTGCATAGGTCAGGGCATAGTCAAAATAAATAACTAATAGTACGCGGATTTCCCTTACCGTGTTCAATTAGAGGCACCGGTTCACCACGCTTTTGAAGCACGGTTATTATGGTTCTTGCTCACCAAAACCGTGTTCAGTTTGCAGCAAATACACTGTTTAGTAATCGACTAACCTGTTCTTATGATTTTTACAAAACAATGTTCAGTTTACGGTTTGTCTACAGATTAATTGGTGATCTCTAATTGACCTTGACCGTGACCTTGGTAATTTAAGTCGTCACCAATTTGCAGACAAATATCCCGGGGGTTTTTACACGAGGAGGTGAAAATTTCATTATTTTAGGCCTAGGAAGTTCTTGTGATTTTTGCGAAAAACTCAACTTATAATAAAAGCTGTGATGTGAAGTAGTTGTTGAACTTGGGTGACGCGAACTGTATATCCAACAATTTTTGACATAGGTCACGGTCAAGGTCAATTATCAATCTGCAGACAAGTATCTCGGGGGTGTAAGTACAGGTGCGTTGATAATTTAACCATTTTAGTTTTTGGTGGTTTTTGTTACATTTGTGAAAAACTTGAAAAGGGGATTTCATGTTATCCATTATAGGATGCAACTTATGATTACCTCACATAAGCACATAATACATAATTACAGAAGATTCACTCCGCAAAATCATTTAAATAAATAGCAACTTGCTACGACACAATAAAGTGCAACTCAGGTCACACAGCATTAATTACCTACAGTTATATTCACTTAGAAGAGGAGCTCGTGGCTAAGTAATAACAGCTGCGGGTCGATCCATCAGGTTAAACTACGCTTGCCACGGTTAGTCCGTGGATGGTTGACCATCTTTACATACCGAGACCCCGGCTGTCATTCGTGGATCTTTGGCAGTCGATACGGGTCGTCAGAAGCCTGAAAGTCTGAAAACCAGTCTTACCACGAGGTATCGTATTACCCCATTGAAATATAAACCTAATAAGTCAGTGTATTACCCAGTCACTGGGTTGTGGAGGTCAGATAGGCAGTCGCTCCATGTAAAATACTGGTATTCAGCTGCATCCGGTTAGACTGGAAGCCGACCCTAACATAGTTGGGAAAAAGCTGGGCAGATTGATTGATTCACCTAGAAGTTGCGTCTCTTTGTATCGCGTAACTCATAAACCTTCTGACTCGTTAGGGTTATCTTCTTTTACGACGCGATGCGTGAATATCGAACTAACGAACGTGGTCGTTCGCCCCGGCCGGCGGCGGCGCGCGGCAGCCCACTGGATTGGCCCGACAAGTCGAGCCCACCGCGAGTCAGTCAGTCAGTCGAGTCAGTATCTATAGCAATTACCTGACCCACCCTTGCATTTAAATGATTGAGATTTTTTATAATACGAATCGATATAATTTTATATTCCTTTTATATTTCATTTAAATACCTCTAATAAATAAAATATAATAGAATAAAAAAATTCTATCAATTCGTATTATACAAAATCTTAACCATTTATGCAAGGGTGGGTCAGCTAATTGCTATAACTGACTGTACTTAGCTTCATACCTACATAAAATGCGGAGTCCGCCTGACATAAGTGAAATCTTAGACGAGAAAGTAAATAAAATGAAACACAAGATCTACTTATAACATTTTATTTCAACTATTACATAGTTCTATTTGGTGCGAGTTACAACAACAATCAGTATTATATTCTCAAACATCAACATTAAGCGTTTACTTAGTAACAACTTGTGTAAAAATATTGTGCTTAAACGTAAGTTAAAAGATATAATAATTAAATAAAATAAGAAGTTATTACATAGAAAAATAAGTACACCTGTAGCCTAACGCCGCATCCTATTTAAAAGCGATTGTCGCGCAAATACGCGATCATCGCGCGGTCTAAATGGCCTTACACCATTGACATGTGAAATCGCAATATAATTTTTTTTATTGTTAGATAGTACGCACGGCCACAGATCAAGCTATACATTTCCAGTATAAGCTGATCTCGCATTGTATAGGATTTGCTTATAATGAGAGGTCAGTGTAAATTTGAAAACTATAGCTTGATGTGTAGCCGTGTGTACTCCCTAAGAATTAAAAAACAAATGTATTGTCATTCTGAAGGGTCCTATTTTTCAAGATCCTTCAGAAAATATTAATTAAAAACGAAAAATAATACTGGCCTAAGAATGTTAACTTTATAAACGCGAGATTCATTATTCATTACTATTAAAAAATACTCAAAAATATAACAGTGTTACATGCATATTAGATTAATAGATATAAGAAGATATTTTTTTTTTTAATATTTTAATATTACATAAATATTTACCTCCATAAACCTATATTTTTAACCGACTTCAAAAAAGGAGGTTTCTCAATTCGACTGTACCTAATATATATTTTTTTTACACCTTGCATTTAGTTTAGGTCGTCTATTTACAGAAAAAAAAGGCAAACAAATTACGAAATGCAGGTGCTTTGATTTTGTACGATTTAGGTGCAATACCAAAGTGAGTGAACTTTCCTTAATTTTAAGTGATTTAAATCTTTTCAATAAATGTTTTTCATCCATGATTTTCACTAGTTGGTATTTTGGTAAAAATAATTATTTGGAAAGTAAGTAGGTTTTATAATAAGGATGATGACTAAAAATTTTTTTTGTCCGTCATTAGATTATTAAAAAATATTGGATACCTACGTATTTTTTTTTTAAATTTCCCTAATCAAAAGATTACTGCGATAAATTGAGTTAAAATGTGGCATGACGTCATTCCTTCCTAGATTTTATACGTACTTTGTTATAGGTGTGACATAGCGAGCCTCTGTCATTTTTTAACCGACTTCAAAAAGGAGGAGGTTCTCAATTCGTCGGAACCTTTTTTTTTTAATTTTTGTTATTTTTTTTTATGTATGTTCCCCCGATTACTCGAAGATGGCTGGACCGATTTGGATTTTTTTTGTTATATTCGAGAGGGTGGGTATACTTACATCACAGTTGGTCCCATATAAAATTGAGTAACTTTGCTTCGGTACCTAGTTAATGAGTTAGCTTCAATAATATGTATTTTTTCCCCACTTTTATATGGATGATGTTCTAGTTTGTTTTGCACAAATTCTAATACCACTAGTATTAGAATTTGTGTGGGGTAGGTACCACAAGTAAAAAGTGAAAAATAAAAACTTTTTTACAAAAAAATACAACCGACTTCCAAAAACAACACTACAAAGTGAAAACTAACTATAATTTCGGAAGTCGGTGGCAAAAAACGAAAATACATTTAATTAGTCACCGACTTCCGAAATTAAAGTTATTTTTCACTTTGTAGTGTTGTTTTTGGAAGTCGGTTGTATTTTTTTGTAAAAAAGTTTTTTTATTAATATGATTAAGCAAAAAATACGTGTGTAATATTTATTTATTATCTGACTGCCGGACTAAATACATTTTTTTTTACCCCGGCATCATCCCTATTGCTTATCTATATGACTGAAAACCTGAGTGTAATAATATGATTCAACGCTTATTTCGCTAAAACCCTAGGTTCTAATTCCAAGGTAGCTGTTAAAATGCGTTAGTTACATACATAACACTGATTCTAAAACACAGACAATGTTTTGTTTGTTCATAAACTCTGTCTCCTAAATGGGTCTCGTAAATGCAATCCAACACTCTTGGCAATACACAGATACTCTTAAACGCCTATATCCTGATCACAACAGACCTCACTATAAAGGCGATTGCGGCAAAACTAATAGCTGTAAGACCATTTAATTGATTGCCGTTATTACAGAAGTTCAGGTCGCATTTGTTCGCGAGCTCTCCGAAGCGGTTCTTGACTAGCGACCAGTCACAGAGTCCTACCCTGCAACCTGGCAAGTTTAGCGGATGTTCGTTCTCTAGGAAAAGGACTTGGTACTCTTCGTTTACTTGGAAGTTGCCGTTTTGAGTGCATCTGAAATAAATGGAAGGCTTGGAATTAGTAAGTAGGTACTTAGTTCTCTCGAAATGGAGCGTTTAGTAGAGAGCATGCCCAAACAGACTATAATAAACTGGGTTAAAGTTACACTTTTCACGACCTGGGATCGAATCCAGGACTCCACACTCAACAGTTGCGCATGCGACTTTGGCGGCGAAATGTGGCTAAGTACATGAACCCCTCTACCTACTTTACACCTCTACCTTTTTTTTTTTTTTTTTTTGTGGATGGGAAAATCATCAAATGACTTCTCCCGCTCTGGGCAGAGCGGGAGGGCGTGTCAGACTTTTACTGACTAAAACCCACCCGTGTTCCTTCAGTTGCCCGTGCCAGGGCCACGGTATCTCTATCGAACAACCCGCGACCCCGGCGGCGGCGGCTTACACCTCTGCCTAAGTTCGCACGGATGTAAAAATATCGCGGCGATTTTTTTTCGCGCACTGGATTTTCAACGCTCTGCTTAGCGCCGAGAGTTAAAATCCAACAGTTTGTTTTTTCGACGCGCTGGGATGCACTCTGTTGGATTCTCGAAGTTCGGCTCAACACCGAGAATTGAAAATCCAGTGCGCGATAAAATCCCGCCGCGACATTTTTACGTCCGTGCGAACATCGGCTAACCCTTCGAAGAATAAAGGTTCGAAACAAGCAGTCGAACGAAAAAAGCAGTTTATAGAATAATTTTGTGTTAATTTAGATGATGTCAAAAAGTAGCAGTGTTAACCGACTTCTGTTGCTGACCCTACCTTTGTTTGGCGCGCGATTCGTGTCGCGTGTCGCGTCTTTTTTTTGTTTTTAAATAAACTAATGTTTATTTAAAAAACGCTACAATGTAGTACACAAAGTACTTCGCACGTAGGTGCCTAGGCAATGCAGTAAGTATTACAGTCATAGTTAGAAAACGTCTAGAAATCCTATTAAATAACTGTGTGAAGTAGGCAGTCACACATTCATAGTGCGACTACATCACACGAGTTATTTCAAGGAATGACGGTTGACGGAATAATTACAATAATATTATTGTTTGCTCATAGTAGGTACTGGGTACTTACTTGGCACAGTTTAAGATCGTAAAATTCCCTGAACCACAGATAACGTCCTGAACGTAGTTCTAGGTTCAAGGATGGCGGTCGAGTTAAATTGGGAAATGTATTATTGTGGCGAAATACTTTGTTTCCTGCGATAGCCTTATCAGTGTTCAATATTATTAGGCAATACCTATTATTAGCTAAATATGTCTCAATGTTGAAATGAGGTTTTTAGGGTTCCGTAGCCAAATGGCAAAAAACGGAACCCTTATGGATTCGTCATGTCTGTCTGTCTGTCCCTCCGTATGTCACAGCCACTTTTTTCCGAAACTATAAGAACTATACTTTTGAAACTTGGTAAGTAGATGTATTCTGTGAACCGCATTAGGATTTTCACACAAAAATAGAAAAAAAAACAATAAATTTTGGGGGTTCCCCATACTTAGAACTGAAACTCAAATTTTTTTTTTTTCATCAAACCATACGTGTGGGGCATAGAAATATATCTATGGTGTGGGGTATCTATGGATAGGTCTTCAAAAATGATATTGAGGTTTCTAATATAATTTTTTTCTAAACTGAATAGTTTGCGCGAGAGACACTTCCAAAATGGTAAAATGTGTCCCCCCCCCCCCCTGTAACTTCTAAAATAAGAGAATGATAAAACTAAAAAAAATATATGATGTACAGGTACACTGGTGCCGATTCTGTTGTGCACAAACTAAACTTAATTTAGGCTATTGCTAACTTTTTCTCTCTATTATGACAAGAAAGGGACGGAAGTAAATTAGAGCTGTCAAATTAGTTAGAACTAATTTTTCCATAGACATTTAGACGACACGTAAAAACATGTCGACTAAAACACACGGTGAAGCGCAAGGCGTGAACTAGTTTGACATCTCCAACTTAGTTCATAGCTATAGCCGTCATTTTCTCGCGCTGCCTGTTAGTAAAAAATAGCGATTCTCTAATTTTAGTTTAGTGCGTTCACAAGAGAATCGGCACCACTCATCTTCCTGCCCTTATCCCATATTACTTGGGGTCGGCGCAACACGTTTTCTTCTTCCATTCTCCCCTGTCAACCGTCACGCTATCATTCACTCCCTTCTCTTTCATATCATTCCTCATACAATCCATCCATCTTTTCTTTGGCCTTCCTCTGTCGACACCACTCGGCACCACTATCATGTAAAATTCCACCGAAAATTGGTTTGAACGAGATCTAAATAAATCGGTCTATTATTAAAACATCGATCAAAGTTACAACGAACTACAAGAACTTTTATATTATGTTACTTGCTGCTACGGAACCCTTCATGGGTGAGTCCGACTCGCACTTGGCCGCTTTTTCCGAGTAAAGAACTCAATCAACTCAACCTAGGAGAACATATTTTATAGTGGACCGAAAGGTCAGGTGCGTAGTACTCGCAACCGGCGTATGTACGAATCGTAGCAGATGGCGTTCTGTAGTTTTTGCCTACCCCCATGGGAAGAAGGCGTGAGTTTATATGTAAGTATTATGTATGTAACTCAGCCATCATCGTCATGCAGCTGAAAGACGTCCATTGTAGGACATAGAATTCCAGCTTCCAGTGGATTCTCTCGACCTTCAACACGGCTTGCTATTATGTATTCTGTGGCCACGGTCACAGATCCACTGGTACATAATTAGTTTGTGATACTAAGGGCCTATTTCACGATGTCCGAATAGCCACTACTTACCGAATAAATTCAAAAATGGAACAGAATTTGTATGAAATTATCTGCCAAGTAAGTTAATAGGAACATAATCGTAGGTGGTGAAACAGGTGAGGCCCTTAGTTGTCTCTTGCCGATCTATTCTGTAGAGATCTCACGTTGAAAACTTCGGTGAAGTGAGCTTGAAGTCAGCTGTCATTAGTGTCAATCCCTGGCGTCAGGTGGAATGACAGCTCACTTCAAGGTCACTTCACTTAAGTTTTCGCGGTGAGATTTTTACAGAATAGCTCTGCTGTTGTGATGGGGTGGAGTCTTGATGAGCTCCCATGGAGTGAGGGTCATCTTCTAACAGACAACGCACAGTCTAAGCCGCTGGGTCTAGAAACATGAAATATTGCATAACAAGAGTTCCTTATGCCCGGGCCACATTAACGGCAACGTTAATGCCCATAAACGCCATAATCATCGCGGTAGTTAAATTCGGTCAAGATTCGGTCAAATTGTCGCAGTAAGTGGTGGCTACACCTACGGATAAGGCCCTTCAACGCGATAATCAATGGCATATCCCGTTAATGTGGCCGCGGCATTATACAGGGTAGCGAAACTCCGCTAACGTGATGGGTATCGATATCTAAGGCCCCTCGCCCACGGCGACTTTTTGTAGCGATGCTGTCGCGCGTCTACGAAACGCGCGACAGCATCGCTACTAACGCGCGTTAGTCTCATTTGCAACACGCTACAGAAGCAATACCAACGCGCTACAGCATCGCGACTGTATTGGTGCAAACGCGCGACCATATTGGACGACATCGGGGAGAGAACGGAGGGAGGGTGGCGCGTGAGTGGAGAACCGAGCACTAATTACCCCATGGACCCCGAGGATTAATGTTCCTCAACAGAGTCCATCTTGCAACTGTGGCATTTTTGTGTCGTTATTAAATCGCGTTTGCATCGCGACAGAAGCGCGACAGTATCGTGTTTGCATCACGACTGAGAATCATGCGCAAACAGCTAGCGACCGCATCGCGACTGTATCGATGCGAACGCGCGACAGCATCGCTACTACATCGCAACAAAAAGTCGCCGTGGGCGAGGGGCCTAAACACGACAAAATAAAAAATAAAAATTAAAATTGATAAAAATAAAAATTGATGTTTTTTTTTGGGAGTTAAGAAAATCTGTTTTTTTTTTTGTTTTATATTTTTTAGATAACGATAGGTGATAGGTTGAAGTTTACACAAAAAAAAAACCTGATTTTTTAGACATTTCAAGTGACTACCTGCGTTGATGACCCCAAAAAAAAAAACGCATCAAATTATTTTTTTTTAATTTTATCATGTTGGTATTGATACCCGTCACATCTGGGGAGTTTCGCTAGCTAATTTAATTTGACCCTGAATAGCGAAAGTGAGTACCTACTAGGGAAGGATTTTTGAAACATCATCCCCTATGGGAGTTAAATAGTGACTTGTATGGAAAGTTGGGGTGAATGTTCGTATGGAAGTTCATAATAATCCTATCGGGCAGATAGATGACGACATTGAGCGGGCGCGGAGGGCCTTGTCGGTAAGAGCGAACATGCTGGCTCGCAGGTTTGCTCGTTCTTCAGTAAGCATTAAAATTACTCTTTTCAGAGCGTACTGCACTACGTTTTACACGAGCAGTCTGTGGGCTAGGTATACTCAAAAGTCGTACAGTGCCCTCCGCGTGCAATACAACAACGCGTTCAGGGTACTGTTGAGGCTGCCCCGCTACTGTAGCGCATCAGGGATGCTCGCGGACGCACATGTGGATTGTTTCTTTGCCACAATGCGTAAGCGCTGTGCGTCCCTGGTGCGTGGGGTGTGGGGCAACAGAAACAGTATCCTGTCTCTAATTTCCCATGGAATGGTGCAGCCGCGGTGAAGCGTCGGACAGTACTGCCGATGCCACCGTGTATATTAAATAGGAAAAAATATTATCTTAATTACTAACTTAAGATAAGTTTTTTACTAACAAATGAGTCATGGTTACTTATATAAATAAATTAAATTGAATTGAATTGAATAGAGGATTTACCATCGCTATTCCCAACTCCTTTATGGTGACGAACTTTCGAAAATTCGCACTGCTTGCCATCCTGACTAATATTATAATTGCGAGTGAGTTTGTTTGTTACGCTTTCACGCTAAAACGGCTGAACGGATTTGGATGTTTGGCACATGTGTAGACTATGACCTGGATTAGGACATAGGATACGTTATACGTTTCTACCCGGTAGTACCTACGTTCTCGTGGGATAATTTTCGACCTCTACAGGGGGCGAAGCCGCGGGCAAAAGCTAGTATAATCGTAGTAATATACTTACTTGTACAAAACAGCAGCGAGGTTAGCATTGAACGGCGCCATGGTAGAGCTGGTCCACTTGCGAGACTGCACTATAGCGGAGTGGTAGTTGTCTCCAGTGAGGGGGGCGGAGTCCTGGTGAGCTCCCATTGCGGTGAGAGTCATGAGGATCATGGCGGCCTCCGTGAAGTGGATCATGGCGTGAGGCTGTTGGGGCTGGTCATCTGGAAACGATCAGGTAAAACTGAGCAGAATAAGATAAACCAGGGCCCTAAGAAATTCTATTTAGTCCGTCAGTTACCTAGATATTAAAATAATATTAGACACGTAGGTATTTTTTGCTTTATCATATTAATAATAAATTTACTTTAAAAAAAGTAAAAACCGACTTTAAAAACTTAAAACGAATAAAATAACTTAACTTCAGAAGTGGGTGCCAAGCTAAGGTGCATTGAAGACTTGAAGACACCGACTTCAGAAGCTGTTATGTTATTTATGAAAGTTATTTTATTCGTTTTAGATTTTTGAAGTCGGTTTTTACTTTTTAAAAGTTAATTTATTTTTACATTTTTAGTTGATATACAATTAGGGGAGCTTGTGGCTAAGTAATAACAGCCGCACGGGTCGATCCAAAAGGTTAAGCTACGCTTGCCGGGTTCGGTCCGTGGATGGGCTACCATCTTTACATACCGAGACTCCTCCGTGCCTCGGAAAGCACGTTAAGCCGTTGGTCCCGGCTGTCATTCATGGATCTTTGACAGTCGTTACTGGTCGTCAGAAGCCCGAAAGTCTGATAACCAGCCTTACCAAGGGGTATCGTATTACCCAGTTAATGGGTTGTGGAGTGGAGGTCAGAAAGGCAGTCGCTCCATGTAAAATACTGGTATTCAGCTGCATCTGGTTAGACTGGAAGCCGACTCCAACATATTGGGAAAAGGCTAGGCAGATTGAGTTGAATATACAATTAGGTACTAGTACATACTTAAGCCCAAGACGAACGAAAAGAAGAATCATCAAAATCGGCTTAGAAATGCCGGAGATACAGTACATTTATGCATATAACTTCGTACATAACAATAATTACCTAATGTATTATATACTAAAACCTTTCTGAAAAAATGTAGATCACGTTAATGAAAGAATCATCAAAATTGGTTCATTTTTGAGAAAATCGCGGACATACAACACATTCAGTTGGGGAGTGGGACCTCGCTTCGTCACAACTATAATACGTATAAAATCTAGCAAGGAGTGACGTCACTCATACCACATCGTAATCTTTTGAATATGTACGTAAAAAAAGAAAAAATAGGTGGGTACAACTACGTTGTGTCCAATATTTTTTAATAATCTATGTAATTGATGGGCAGAAACAAAGTCAACATCCCTATTGCGTAACACTTTCAATCACAATCCGAAAGATTTTGAAGGAAATTGCTTTTCCATTGTTGCATTGCATTGTTTAAAAAATTCGTCTGCACGCAATGCTCAACAATGTCAATGTCATTGCCATTTTAAGTGTTTATTTACGCTATTATCCCGCTGAGATGTGTAGAATTAAATTATACCTCTAAAATTATTCCTCAAAAAAGGAGTCAAAAGTGTATAGCTTGTCCACTCTGAACTGACGCGCCCATAGATATATTTCTATGGACGCGCCCCATTACTTTTTGTCGTACAGTGACGTACGCACGGCTACAGATCAAGCTACAAATTTCCAGTATAAGCTGATCTCGCATTGTGTAGGATTTCCTTACAATGAGACATCAGTGTAAACTGGAATTGTATAAAAATAAAATAAATAAAAATTATTTATTTCGTAACCATAATAAATAAAAAACAGAATTAGTGATTGGAGCCTCCTTGTAAGCAAACAATGCATGCAATGCATTAGGAGACTCCGCTTTTTCACAGCAAGGTAATCATATAAAATAAAATAAAAGACTAACTAATTACATGTGTGTGTGTGTGTGTGTGTGTGTGTGTGTGTGTGTGTGTGTGCGCGTATGTAGCCGTTTCGAACTACCCGCATTTGTTAAAACAAACGCGGGTAGTTCGAAACGGCTACCCAAAGCCGAAAGTTATTAGCCGAAGTTCGGAAAGTTATTTGCTTGTTTATTTGTTATTTTCAATCGTCAAATAACTTTTATCTATGGAATAAATATGGCGGTTTGACAGCTTTTGTATAGAAAATAATGTCAAACTGTCGTATTGTTATTCTTCATGTAAAAGTTATCTGACTATTGAAAAATTAGCCCTTAGTGAAATTTTTGATAAGATCCCCGTGTAAAACTGATAACATTTGACGTCAATAATAGTTACCCAATTACCTTCTAGAACATAAACTTTATTTTTGTCATGCCTTCGCATATTTTGCATACCTATGTAAGTGTGGAAAAGAAAATTTAAACTAAGCGGTAGGTAGTTTCAATTTTATTTTCAACATTTCCTTATACAGACAATAATTACTTTGTCAACCTATACAGAAAAGTTTTGTAATGTAGGGTGCAAGGGGGCGCGAAGCGAGCTCGAAAATTTTAGCACCCTACGTTTACATTTAGCATGCGTAGGGGGGCTCCCAACTACAAATTGCCTTTTACTTTCTGAACATTGGTCTCGTTTAGGATTTCAGTAAAAAGTATTTCTCGAGTTTTAGGAGTCCCCCCAGGACCGGGGGACCGGGGCGGACCGCATGTGCCGCCCCTAATCCGCCAGTGCATCATACTACGAACAAGTAATCTTGTTAGTAGTATTTACCAGTACCTTTTCACGAAGGAGTATTTTCTATTTTAAAAGTTTTGATAGTACATGTACAGAAGATTCACTGCGCCAAATCATTTAAATAAATAGCGACTCTTGCTTCGACACAATAAAGTGCAATTCAAGTCGCACAGCGGTAATTACCTACAGTTATATGGTAAGTAGACTTCACCGTTTCCTGTGGGGGATTTCTTTGGCAACCAATCAACCATGTTTCTAAAAAAAACTTTTTTACAAAAAAATACAACCGACTTCCAAAAACAACACTACAAAGTGAAAAATAACTTTAATTTCGGAAGTCGGTGTCTAGTTAAATGTATTTTCGTTTTTTGCCACCGACTTCCGAAATTAAAGTTATTTTTCACTTTGTAGTGTTGTTTTTGGAAGTCAGTTGTATTTTTTTGTAAAAAAGTTTTTATTTTTCACTTTTTAGTTGTGTACCTACCCCACACAAATTGTAATACCACTATCTGTAAAACAAACTAGAACATCATCCATATAAAAGTCAGGAAAAAATACGTATTATTGAAGCTAACTCAAAAACTACCGAAGCAAAGTTAATCAATTTTATATGGGACCAACTGTGATGTATACCCTCTCGAATAAAACAAAAAAAATCCAAATCGGTCCATTTTAAATTATGTAAATATTCATTGATTAATCGGTCCAGCCATCTTCGAGTAATCGGGGAACATACATAAAAAAAAAAAAAAAAAAAAAATAAAAAAAAAAAAATGGTTCCGACGAATTGAGAACCTCCTCCTTTTTGAAGTCGGTTAATGAAATGGGAATTTTTATTCAAAGAGATGGGGCTCCTCCCCAGGGCGGGACACTGGTGCGATGACTTAGAAATATGCTTGATAGGCGACATATCGAAGAAGGGATAAAACTTTGCCCAGCATATAGACACATCTTTAAAAAAATAGGTTTTTAAAATTAGTACAAACTCACTTTTTCCAACATGTTTGTCGAAGAAGGTCATCACGTCTTTGACGAGCGTACAGCCGATGTCCTTGTTGAGTGCAGTTCCATATCCGTACTTGTAGTACGTTTCTAAGTCTTCAGCGTACTCCAGGCGCTTCAGATCCTCGCGAGTGAAGGCCTGAGATGAAAGTTTAAGTACTTCTTTTAAGTGCCCTTAGCTTGGTGTTTTTAATCGAGTTTTGAGAAAAAAGAAAAAAGTAGACTATAGTCAGATCCAAATCAATCTTATGAAAAAGTAAACAAAAAACTGGATGCTAATTTGTAGTGGCACTTACAAATTGGGTAATTCTTGGAATACTTAAACACGAAATTTTAATTTAACCACCACCCAATTGAGCTTATATCCTCAATTGTCATCGCAGATTTTTCAATTTAATTTTTAATAATGTTATTGAAACATTGTTTGAAAACATGGTGAGATATAAAGTTGAAAACTTCTAAAGAATTTCATCTGAGCAGGGTTTATTTACATTATCATCAGATACTTTTTGAACTGTACATAAATTCTGCGGGACAAGAATAAAATCCGAAGTGGCCATGATTAACTTTTCGGGGTCTTGATGTGATCCAAATCTTCTATGTCTTCGTGAAGCAAAACTTAACGAAGGGCGGACAATGGACGTCCAGGAACGGGCCTGCTTGGGTGCGGGTCTCTGAACATGACTGAACCAGATAAACTTGACGGGAATAGTTTCCGTATTAACGTCGATGGCCAAACTTTGTTACGACAGAAAGTCAGAAAAATGTCAGTGCAGTTTCTTGCTACAAAACACACTACCTATTCTATAAAATTTTAAGCATACTATAAATACTCACCGAGCACCAAGGCGATATCTTCACGACGTCCCAAGCCTTGTTGTATCGGCAGATCTGATAGATGCGGAGAATGATGTCTTTCTGCATGTCATAGTTGAAGCCCAGGCGGAGGGATATGTTGCTCATCATCTGGTCAAGGAAGGTTGAAAGTTGTTGAAAATTAAAACATGAAAAATATGACTGGGATTTGTGAATATGGTTTCTATGAGCTATGTGAAAATCGTTGGAAGAGGATTCGTTTTGTTGATGAAGAATGTACAGTCAACAAAAGAGATATCTAGGCCCCTTATACTAACATTATTAGTATGTGAATTGCTTCATAATCAATTTTATTTATGTTTTTGCAATCCTCCTACATTGTAACACACCAACACAAAATTGTATATTGTCACGAAACTGAGCATGAAGCAATTCACATACAAATACGTTAGTATACCCTGCCTAGATAGTTTGTATGTTTGTTTGATTAAACGCGCTAATCTCAGGAACTACTGGTTCGAATTGATTTTTTTTTATTGTTAGAAAGTCCATTTATCGAGGAAGGCTATTAGGCTATTTAACATCAAGCTAGGAGCATTAGGAGCCGAGAAAAAGAAAAAAAGTAGGAAAGAACATTTTTAAGCGAAAACGAAGTAATAGCTCGGGCAGGCGATGCGATGCGACGGGGTGGGTCGGGGGAACAAGAAATTTCACGCGGACGAAGTCGCGGGCAAAAGTTAGTAACTAATAAAATCTGTGATATTCAGGGATTCATTCACAGATACATAATGATCACCTAAAGTAGGCAGCAAAAAGAAAATAGGTAATGAAATAAGATTAGGACATGTTATTCCGGACGTGATTAGGGCAGGTTGTTTTTATTTATTTATTCACTAGCTTTTGCCCGCGGCTTCGCCCACATGAATATCGGAAAATATTCCACGGGAACGTACTACCGGGAAATCCTTCCTTATTCCTTGTCTACATTATAAAGGGAACTTCTGTGCAAAATTTCAGCTTTCTAGGTTCAATGGTTTGGGCTGGGCGTTGATGAGTCAGTCAGTCAGTCAGGACTTTTCTTATTATGTGTTGAGATAGCTTCTGCCAAAATTCTGAAATTCCTTGCTACTGAAACTTCTTGTTCCCCCGACCCACCCCGTCGCATCGCATTGCCTGCCCACGATATTGTTTCGTTTTCGCCTAGCGTTCTTCCTGACTTTTGTTATTTTTGCTCGGCACCTAAGAGTCCTAGAGTGACGTTAAATATGCTTATAGTCTTCCTTAATAATTTGGCTATCAAATACAAAAATAATTATTAAAGTCCGCCTGATAGTTCTAGAGATCAGCGCACAAACAAAAAAAAAGTGTGTGTCAGCTTCGACGCACGATTGGAATTTACTCCTGTTTTTGTGCCGTTCCGAGTTTCCGACTTTCTATTTTGCGGTCATTTCTGTCGGGCTATGTTTCTTCAATGAATCAATGCTATACAAAAGGTAACTTTAAGGTGTAAAGGTACTCGACGCCTCCCCCTCTCACCCCTGCCCCTCTCCCTCTAACCCCCCTTTCACCCCCCACACCTCCCACCCCTCTCACCACCTGTAAAATTGACTACCCCTCTTCACCCCCTTAGGGGTAAATTTTCGAAAAACCCTGATACACGTTATTCTTAATTTTTGATCTCAATTAAAAATCTGAATTTCGGGTTAATCGGACCGCGCGTTAAAATTACTCCATACAAACTTTGACACCCCCATATCCCTTTTAAATGACAAACTTTATAATTTACTTAGGTAAATATTCGTGCCAAGTTTCAAGTCTATTAACTCAAGGAATAAGATTTTTCATACAAACTTTGGACCCCCGTTTCACACCCTTAGAGGGTGAATTTTGAAAAATCCTTTCTTAATGCACCCCTAGACCTCACAAGGAACCTACGTGCTAAATTTGGAATCTCTAGACCCAGCGGTTTGGGCTGTGCGTTTATATGTCAGTCAGTCAGTTTCTTCTTTAACCGACTTCAAAAAGGAGGAGGTTCTCAATGTGTCGGAACCAATTTTATTTTAATTTATTTTTTATGTATGTTCTCCGATTACTCGAAGATGGCTAGACCGATTTGATTTTTTTTTTGTTTTATTCGAGAGGGTATACATCACAGTTGCTCCCATATAAAATTAATTAACTTTGCTTCGGTAGTTTTTGAGTTAGCTTCAATAATACGTATTTTATACCCACTTTTTGTTTTGCAGGTAGTGGTATTAGAATTTGTGTGGGGTAGGTACACAACTAAAAAGTGAAAAATAAAAACTTTTTTACAAAAAAATACAACCGACTTCCAAAAACAACACTACAAAGTGAAAAATAACTTTAATTTCGGAAGTCGGTGGCAAAAAACGAATAGACACCGACTTCAGAAATTAAAGTTATTTTTCACTTTGTAGTGTTGTTTTTGGAAGTCGGGTTGTATTTTGTTCAAAAAAGTTTTTTTTTATATATTTAAATAAGGCAACAACAATCACAGTAGGTGTATCACTAAATTCACATTACCTAAAGGTTACAATATATAACCGTTATGTAATATAGGTCTGTATATATCTTTGATTCTATATTATTATGTAGCTTACATAACTAAAATTTATTCAGACCCAATTAGCGCATATCAAAAATTAACACAAAAAAAGGTTCCGCGAAATGTAAGTCGATCCTACCGACTTAATTAATGTTTCGGCCAAGGTCATCACGGTCATGTTAAAATCTTTGCTCTCATTTGTATTAATTAGTTCTGGGCTAAGGTTTTTATAATTAGCAAAGAGGAGATACTCGTACTTAAGGTAAAGTAACATTGTAACATTGTTTACGTAAATTTTTGGGCATAGAGCCATAGGTAGTTTAGGAACCAATCGTTTCCATTCACTCGTAAGTAGGTATTACTACCTACCTATTATATTTTTATTGTATATATGTAGGTAATGATCAGTAACTATTCGTATTTCGTAACACGTTAGTCGACCATTGGCAGTCGTGACGTCATCCGCAGGCGTATTTTTCAGGCAAATTGGTAATTCTTAAAACAATAAAATTGTGCGGCATCGCGTTCCACCCAGTCTCTCGTTGTCCGTCGGTCGGTCTATCAAAAATTACAATAATCGTAAACAACGTGTCGTTTTGCATCCTCGTCAAACAGAGTGTGATATATAACATCTAATTCTAACCGAACAACTTGCTCCATGGGACCAACATCGTAGTCGCGAAAAAATTTTCAACTGTCCCATACAAAGCTTCAATATCTTCCTACTCGACGGAAATGTACAGGACGGCTGATTCGCGATTACGATGTTGATGCCATAGAAAAAGTTTTTCGGTTTGATGGTCTATTATACCACACCCTTAAATTTGACGAGGATGCAAAACGACACGTAACGTTGTATTTTAGTAAGGATTCGTTACTAAACTTACCTCTTTATATTCCCTTTTGGACTCGAAGATGTTTAGTTGTGACATCGTGTCGTTGTTCTCTCCGACAGCCTTCGTCCATGCTGGACAGAACTTGAACGGCTATAACAGAGAGAAATGCTTAATAACGTCATAACCGGTACCGAGTACCGGTGGGTATCATATTACCCTGTTACTGAGTTGTGGAGGTCAGATAGGCAGGTGTTCCATGTGAAATACTGGTATTCAGCTGCATCTGGTTAGACTGGGGAAGACCACACCAATATAATATGTAGATAGTTGGGAAAAGGCTAGGCTAATGTAAAAAAACATACTGACACTTCATTATTTTCAAGATTAGATCTTGTAATCGGCAAAATTGAAACATCGAAATTGACAGCAAAATTTCCATAAACAAATCTAGAATAGATAGTGTTCCACATTCATAACATAAGAAGAAATCAAGTCTAGACTTAAATAGCCTACTCTTCTGGTGCTAAAACAACTATGGGGTACTTACCCTGAGTAATTTTTCGTCATTTTCCTTGGGTATGTCCAAACCCTCTGCTTGATCTCCGAACAAACCTTCCGTGAAAGCCTTGAAAGTGTTGCTCGATCGCTGATCGTTTACGAACTTGAACTGTGGATAAAAAAAAGTTAATGTAGACTCGGCACTTTGTGTGTATAGTGTCTCCAAAACAGGAAGACAATAAAACCAGGTGACTCGAAGCCAAAACTGCATGTGTTGGGAGTTCCCACTTGTAGTGGGTGGACGAGACACGGCCACAGATCAAGCTATACATTTCCAGTATAAGCTGATCTCGCATTGTATAGGATTTCCTTACAATGAGAGGTCAGTGTAAACAGGAAATGTATAGCTTGATGTGTAGCCGTGTGTATTACCGGAGCTGCAGTGGTAAGAGATTTATATTCTGTTTTCGAAGGTCATAATCGTTGCGGCCTAATTCGATTGTGTTCAACTAGGCTGCTCGCAAATGTGGAGGTAATCCTCGTACCTACATATTTTCTAACAGTATAGCTGGGTAATAACAGGGTGAATTTTTCAAGTGGGCGTGGATGGCCAAATTCAGAACTATGAGAAATATTGTAATGCTGAATGCAGTACAATCCTTGAGACGTTGAATCCAGCTATGTATTGAAAACAATGGTCATCATTTTGAACAATTAATCAGTTTTAAAGGTTTATTATGTAGGTAACATAAGAAAAATAAAAAAAGTATTTTGTTAAAAATGAGCTCTTTCCTTTAGTTTGCCCTACTTATGTCATTACTACCCAGAATTCGATCCTTATTAGCGACACTATCGAATGGTAAATATGTATGCTGTTTTTTTTTTCAAAATCAACGGGTTCGATTCCTGACTAGGATTATTAATTTTTCAAAAATTAAATGATGCAGTTTTAGTTTTCACCATAATCAAGCCCGAGACTCCTTTGAGTACTTTTCGCTATTACTCATAGTTTCAGATTTGGGCATCCACACCCACTTGAAAAATTCACCTGTGTATCCAAAAGTTCTCTTATACGGTTGGACAATGGTAGCCATTGTAGGTACCTAAGTCCTCAACCATAAAACTTCGCCACTAGGCAGCCCAGTTGTATCAAAACAGCTTGTGCTTAGCACGCTAGAGAAGGAGATATGGAAAAGCAACTCAACAGTTGTAAAAGATCGAAAAGAACGAGTCTCTTAGCTCCCTTACTTATAAACTTTCAGTCTGCGCTTATAACGCTATTCATGACGAAGATGGTCAGGCGAAAGACCAAATTGATGTCAAATATAGCGAGAGATTTGGAATAGAACCGTTAGAATTAATTGTAAAAGAGTATATAAATAACACAAGTTCACGAAACAAACTCATGTAAAGTCACATAAAACATGAAACGAGTGCAATGAGTCACTAACGACACCGTCACCCAGTAAATAGTCGAAGCACAGAGTCGAAGTGAGTCATGCCGTAGAAAACGTAATATCACTGATTTAATGCACCTCCTTTGAACGAATGGGTCATGGTATGCAGTTGTTAGATATCTAGGACAAACCATGAAAGAATTACGTCTGGATGACTAGGTTAATGTTACGTGAATTTCAATTGTAATATCTCGAGAAGTCGACACATTGCAGGAAGTGAATTTGAATTAGAAGGAAATATTTTAATCTAGGTACCATGTTGAACTAAACAAACTATGTACTCTGTTTTAAATAATTTGTCCCTGAATTTGTTCTTTCACTGTAATAAATTAAAGAACAGTGAAGTTAATTAACCCGCATGCCGCGGTTAATACGCTGGCGGGGTATCAACACTTTCTACACATTAATTTAATTTCAAAACGTTGTTTTTTTCTTTTGAAAATACACACGAGTAGGATCAGAATGTTGGGCCACAAAAGGGATGAGTGAAAGGCAATCGCATGCAGCTGAGATGAGAATGCTAAGAGGGATGTGTGATGTTACACGAATTGATAGAATAAGAAATGAGTACATAAGAGTAAGTTTGAAACTGGCACCGGTGGCTGAGAAGTTGTGCGGAAACCGGTTCTCATAGTATGTGATGTGGAGGAATAAGGAAAATGTCGTGAGAAAAGTTTTGAGTATGAATGTCGATGGCTATAAGAGTACGGGAAGACCAAACAAACGATGAATGGACTGTGTGAAAGATGACATGGCTAGAAGGAGGTGACTACCGAGATGACGACTAATACAGAAGTATGGGAAAAAGTTGCGCCGACCCCAAATAGATTGGGATAAGGGCAGGAGAATGATGATGATGAAATGAGTAGCGAGAAGATAGTTTAAATCTCGAAGTGGAACTAGTAGATATACGAGTAACAAGAAATTGATCACTGAACAGTATTATTGAAATGCACTTCTTTAAACTGTTTTGCTTCTAAGGTCCCATTAAAATAGATGGACAAACTTTTAAAAATAAATCAGACCACCAAGATAAGAACAATGGTAAAAATTATAATAAGAAAAACACAATAGATACCTACTTAAAAGAAAAAAAAATCAGCTAACGAAAGTACTACCTACACTAAAATGTTGGTTACCCAATGCATAAACACATAAATGTCTTTGTTATCGCATAATTCTGATACTACCTATGGATCGATACTTCAAATGTGCAGGCGCACGTGACCTCGTCACCGCCCGCGCCCACCGCGTTTTTAAATTATTTTAGGTCAAAATAAAATCACTTTAATCAGTGTTTTTTTTTTTGCTTGGATATCTTTGGTTAGACGTACCATTCTACATCCAAAATGTAGAATTGTGGGATTGTAGGGCAAGTAAAATGCTATAAAAACAGTTACTTACTGCTGGTTTATTTTCTTTAGCCGACCCCGATACAGTGATAATCCTCCTAAAAATATTTTCCTAATCTTCCCGCTGTGTTAAAATTTGTCCATCTATTTTAATGGGGCCTTAAACATATAATAGGTATACTAGAGGTACTTATAAGTTATTTCCGAATTTAAATCTTTGACAGTCGTTACGGGTCGTCAGAAGCCCGAAGTCTGACAACCAGTAACCAAGGGGTATCTTATTAAGGATCAATAAAAGGAAGAAGGAAGAAGGTTGTGGAGGTCAGATAGGCACTCGCTCCATGTACAATACTGGTATTCAGCTGCATCCGGTTAGAGTGGAAGCCGACCCCCTGATGATGAAGTTATTTCCGAATTTGACGAAACCACAAATTCATCAAGACAAAAACTGAACCAAATGCGACATGAAGACATATTAATGACATACTTATCTAGCAATTTATCTGCTCAACATAATATTAGGTAAGTACATATATTTGAAACCACAAGATGCTATAAGCAATGATAATGAAATTCCAATACAGCGCTTAGATGGAGCGAAGGATATACATATACCTACCAATTGCTTTTCCTCGACCAACTTATGGAAGTCAATTGCATTGCCGGCATTGTTTTGTTTTATTCGTAGGTGTGGTATGGGCTGTTACGTAAGTATTGAGTAATCTTCGCTCGTAGGTTTTATAAGCATTAGATATGCGGATCACGTTCAAAGCGTTAAGTTTTGGTTAATGTTAGAGCCGGAACGGTAATCTAAGTGTCGATAAGAAACGGTAATTTGGACAGGATGTCGATGTGTCGGCAAAAATCAGTATACTTACACAGTCGATTGATTTAATGGTATCGAATATTATAACGGGTGTACTTAATGGAAGTCGAGTTACATTGTTCTTTCCGTCATTGCAATATTTTTGTTATAAGTACTGGACCATGCCTGGGAAGGTTCCCAGGCATGGTCCAGTACTTACGGAGATATGTCAAACAAGCAGTACCTATATCCATACAGCCCTAGATAATACTAAATTTATCTATTCTAAATCAGTCAATAAGTGCAAGCTTTGAAACTACTACTAGCTCTCCCCAGGACTGTTATATCTGTTCCAGTAAGATGGTTGTAGCCGTGATATAATATAGTAATATCCCTAGGGATATCTAGGGATATAGCTATAAACTCGAGTTATATGAAAGCGGTTCATCTTACTAGGAATATAACTATGATACGAGCATGATCTAGTAATATAAGTATTAGGGCACTTCGATCAAATAGGTTAGGTTAGGTTAGAACTTTGACCAACTACGCGCGAGCCGAGCGAGCGAAGCGAGTGGTTCTGCGACAGCAGCCGGCGAGCGCTACGTTGAAATTGATCGCAGTAACAAAACTAGGAGATTCCGACAGTTTTCATATAACTATATTACGGTACTAGGGATATAACTACCTACATGACGGCTACAATCATCTTACTGCGACATATTCATAGTAGCCCTAGAAAAAGAGAAGTAGAAGAGGACTTTTGCCCGAATTCATGAAAGTCTGGGGAATTTTTGTTTTTCTGTTCTAGTAGCAAGAAGTATAATAAAAACCAGACCACTTACCAAATAGTTTTGTCGGTTGGCAGTGAGAAGTCCAGGGTACTTCTGCTTCCAAGCCTGTGCTAGCTGCTGCGTGGTCATATACCCGTCGGCAGTGAGGTCTCCAGCAAAGGTCGCGTTGTGACGGTTGTTCCACTGCCACTGTTCTAGGAGGTTCAGGTCCGAAGAGCAGATGCGTTGCTGTGGAGAAATTTAGAGTTGAAAAGATTGTATGATTAGCAATGATGATTATCTATCAACTCAGACTATCGCAGTCCACTTCTGAACATAGGCCTCTTCCAGGCTGCGCCACAACACCGTGTCCTCCGCCTTCCGCATACAGTCTGTCCGGGGGCGTCTCACATTGCGCTTGTCGATACGTGGTCTCCAATGAGAACTCGTGTGCTCCACCATTCGATGGCTGGTCAGAACCGGTATAAAGGGTGACTGGTAATTAGAGACCGATTCTTAAACACATGATTGTACTAAAGATAACAAACATCTTTTACTATGGAACCAAACCTGAAATGGCAAAAACTTTTTTACAAAAAAATACAACCGACTTCCAAAAACAACACTACAAAGTGAAAAATAACTTTAATTTCGGAAGTCGGTGTCTAGTTAAATGTATTTTCGTTTTTTGTCACCGACTTCCGAAATTAAAGTTATTTTTTACTTTGTAGTGTTGTTTTTGGAAGTCGGTTGTATTTTTTTGTAAAAAAGTTTTTATTTTTCACTTTTTAGTTGTGTACCTACCCCACACAAATTCTAATACCACTACCTGCAAAGCAAACTAGAACATCGTCCATATAAAAGTGGGAAAAAAAAAAACGTATTATTGAAGCTAACTCAAAAACTACCCAAGCAAAGTTAATCAATTTTATATGGGACCAACTGTGATGTATACCCTCTCGAATAAACCAAAAAAAATCCAAATCGGTCCAGCCATCTTCGAGTAATCGGGGAACATACAAAGGTTCCGACGAATTGATAACCTCCTTCTTTTTGATGTCGGTTAAAAAAAAACAGCTGATTTTTTTTCGCGATTTCAGGGTTGGTGCCATAGTAAAAGTTGTTTGTTATCATGAGTACAATCATGTGTTTAACTATCGGTCACTAATTACCAGTCACCCTATAGATAGATAGAAAATCAATTCAGGTATAGGGATAAGGCATTAAACCAGTCTAGAATGGTGGAGCAATTTGGTAAAGCCCTATGTATAGCTGAGAAATGGGTTAATATACATTGGCACGACATTTTTTGCGTAATTTTAAATAAACTTTCCAGCTTATTCATCATCTGCCTATAGTTAGTAGTCTTTTCCCAACTGTGTTGGCGACGGCTTCCAGTCTAACCGGATGCAACTGAATACCAAGTTTTTTTACATATAATCTACAGCAGATTCGAACAACTTTCTACGGTGATAATAATCATATGCGATTCGTAAGAAGCATGGATCTATGGTGATGTCTGTTCCCGTCAACAGGCCCCGAGGCCCCATTCAACATTTTCGCACTGGACTTCTTTTTTTTTGGACTGGATTTTTGGACTGGACTGGACTGGATGGTTAACCTGGGTGGACCTAATAATTGAGATGAGAAATCGCAAATCGATGAAGTTTTGTATGTTAAATACCTGCAAAGTGCTAATACATAGTTCGCACCTCATGGAACTTTACCGGAATCGTACATAGAAAAGAATATTTCCATAGCTTTATACCTAGTCAACTTCCAAGGTAAGTATGGCGAGTAAAATATTGCACACATGTCTACGAAACCAAACGTTCGGGACATACAACTTTGCTAGTCGTTTCTTACTTTTTACGAACAGCTGTTTGCTTGAATTTTTGTTATTAGAAAATCGTTGTTGACCGTTGCTGTGGTGACCAATATTAAAGCTACCGCAACTAATCCCTAAACTAGGTGCTGATTAGTTCGATCACTGTGAAGGTGAAGCAATATTGTATCGCAAAATTATAAACCATTTGTGCTTTCCTTACACAAGAAAACATGTCAAATGTTTGAAAGGGCAACAAACTTGCTAGTTTTCCCGGTTCTATTTGACTCAATAAGCCGACGTTCGCACGGACGTAAAAATATCGCGGCAGGATTTTATTGCGCACTGGATTTTCAACTCTCGGTGTTGAGCCGAGCTTCGAGAATCCAACCTAACAACAACAGAGTGCATCCCAGCGCGTCGAAAAAACACTGTTGGATTTTCAACTCTCGGCGCTAAGCAGAGCGTTAAAAATCAAGTGCGCGAAAAAAAATCGCCGCGATATTTTTACGTCCGTGCGGACGTCGGCTAAAACAATCTATCTACTTAGCCTTTTCCCAACTATGTTGGGATCGGCTTCCAATCTAACCGGATGTAGCTGTATAAAGCAGGTGACCAAATTTAAATATCTGGGCCATATACTTGTCGACGACCTTAAAGATGATGATGACGTGGAGAGGGAACGCAGGGCGTTGGTGGTCCGCGGGAACATGTTGGCGCGCAGATTTTCTCGTTGTACAGATCAGGTCAAAATAACCTTGTTTAAAGCGTGGCCTGCACACGAGAAGTCTGTGGTTCAGCTGCTCTCGTGGGACGCCAAATGCACTGCGCGTCCAATATAATAATGTTTTCAGGATGATGTTGAAACTCCCTCGTTTCTGTAGTGCCTCGGGGATGTTTGCCCAATCGAGTACAGATGGTTTCCATGCTATCATCAGGAAAAAGGTAGCATCGCTTGTGGAGAGGATTCGAGGGAGTAGCAATAGCATCCTGAAAGTCGTGGCTGAGGATCCGAGAGCTCCTGTACTGAAGCATCTCATGCGGAATCACTGTCCGCATGAAGTGCCTCGTAGGTACTTACATGACTCATTAACTTGGTTTTATTCATTTTGTTACTAATCCTAGTGTTTATGTTGTATCTATGATGTTTACTTATAGAAATGTTTCCTATGTTGTCCCAAATAAAAGAATTTTGAATTTGAATTTGAATACCAGGATTTTACATGAAGCAACTGCCTATCTGACCTCCACAACCCAACTGGTTCGCAGGCTTTCGGGCTTCTGAGGACCCGTAACGACTGTCAAATATCCACGAATGACAGCAGGGACCAACGGCTTAACGTGCTTTCCGAGGCACGGAGACGTCTCGATATGTAAAGATAGTCACCCATCCACGGACTAACCGTGGCAAGCGTAGCTTAACCTGATGGATCGACCTCTCACCCATCCACCGACAAACCGTGGCAAGGGTAGCTTAACCACTTACTGGGCAGTATCCACACGTTCCGAGCACGCTTACGGCAGTATCTGATAGATTCGCAACAGAAGCTAGATATGGTCGCAGTAAATGTTTCACTTATATGAAATGCCTACTGTACTTAGATTGAAACATAATTCCCAATCACTAAATTAATTAATAACTTTCGGTGTATTGTCCGTCGCGCTCAGCGCTCAGCGGTCTGTAGCGATTTATGAATGCATCGAGTCGGGTCAATCTAGATCAATTGCTAAGAACAGGGCTTGCTGAGACAGTTCTTGTTGTTTTTGTAGTCTTAACCTATTTACTACATTTCATATACATTAAATTGCTTATAATATAATATATAAAACATCTAACTATCTAGATCCAGTACAAAATTATTATTTTAATTTTTTTACATCTTTTTTGTAATTATATTTTCAAATTCAAATTCAAAATTGTCTCTACAGGTTCATTAGAAAACCAGCGTCAGGCAGCATCTGTCTGGCATTAATGCTGAAATCAACCTTTTTGGCGCAGCCGTGAGGCACACACTTTTGTTTTAAAACATTATTTTCATTTTTTTTCTTTTGTTTTTGTGTTTCACGAAGTGTGTCCAAATAAACGTTTTTCTTTCTTTCTTTCTTTAACCTGATGGATCGACCCGTGCGGCTGTTATTACTTAGCCACGAGCTCCTCTGAAGTCTGCTGATATTTGGAAAATTAGGTACTGTTACAATTATTTTACTTACATTAGTGTTCCTAAAGTTGCCATTCTTGTAGTTGGTAACAATATTGTTCTTGAGGTCTCCAAGTTTCTGCAGTTCACCGATTTCGTGAGCCTCAGGATTGTGGGAGCCGTGTCGGTTCAGCAACCAGAAGGCAGTGGGCGTGCAACCTGGCCAGAGAGAAAACTATTACAAGAGCTAATTTTGTATAACTATTATAGGAATTCATGCATAGTAATTTCCGTTCGACTATTCTTCAAAACTAGGTTATAGTAGATCGGTACTACCGGCACGGTAATCATTATTTTTATAAACACATTAATTAACAACTATCAATAAGTGGGAATACTAATTATGTCTTCTTAATTTGACGGTGGTTTCCATACAAACATCCAATTATATTATAAGTAAAAAGTCGTAGATCTAGTTGCCTATTCAAAAATGGCACAATGTCGAACTATTAGATGACAAGACAAGTGGAAGTTGGACGGCATGTCGTAATTAACGGGAGCGAAAAAGAGACAAGACGACGAATTTTCGTCGTCTAGTGAATTTTAGCCACATTTGTGGCTAACTAGCCAGATTTTGACGTGGCACTTGTGGAGCGTATGTAACCTATCTACTTACCTCTTTTAGGGTTGGTTCCGTACCAAAATGATAAAAAGGAACCCTTTTTGGTGCGACTCAGTCTGTCTGTCTGACTATCTGTCTGTCTGTCAGAACTATGAATGCTATCAGCTTGAAATTTGGAATAGTTTTAGATGACGTTTGCCCAACTATTTTGCAAATAAGAAAGAAATAAAAATATATATATATATTTTTGCAACAGGGACTGAAAAGTGGTTTTAAATATTCGAAGTGGGGCTATACATGTGGAGTACCTATCATATGAAAGACACATTCTTTTTTTTTCTTTTCTTTTGGCCGCATAGTTTTCGACTTTTGATGAAAAATGTAAAAAAAATACCATTCCTCCCCTTATCTCCGAAGTTTGCATAGAGAAAATTCAGAAATTATTCTATGTGACAGAAGTTTATGTAAAAATTACAGGTAAAATAAAACGATGTCTCTAAATAGCACACTTTTTCAGAAATCGTAACGGAACCCTCGGTGCGCGAGTCCGACTCGCTCTTGGCCGGTTTTTTTTACTTTTAATATCATTGTAAATATCTACAAAACTAATACCCATGAGGACTAATAAACACGAAGTTAGTTTATGAGATGTAGGTAATTTCTGCATCCTCTCAAAGTTTCAATAAGCAATCATTTTCTGGTCAGTAAATAAGTTTCACGTAATTTATTTTTATGGCATCGGCATGATTCGATGGCTAGATAGAAATTGTTCCCATTTGGCACGTAGATTGGTTACCTAGAGCGCTTGCAAGATTAGTCTGCGCGCGGCTAAAATCGAAAATAATCGTATAAAATTAAGTAATATAAAATCGTCCGCCATCTTGGTTAGATGTCATTTATGTTAGGCGTCTGTCAAGTGTGTGCTCTGTTCCGTGTTTTTATTAGTTTTCTAAGTAAATAATCGCCATCATTATGCCGAAAGTAATTAAAAGTACTAACAGGGATATATCATCTTGAAGGCAAGGTACCTTATCTTGCTCGCACTCTGGAACCATCACACTAAGCCTCTTTTGGCATGAGTAAGACATAGTTTTTTTACCGTAATATAGTCAATTCGCACTAAACTGCTTTATCAACAGTCCCACTAGAATAGTGTGACTGTGGATATGATGATGATGTGTGTGTGTGTGTCCTTTACCATTTGAACTTAGCAAGTAACTGAAAAGATTTTGTTTAGATAACTGGGTAAGCATAAAATATTTTCAAGTAATTTGAAAGCCCAGATATCGATTGGAATATCGATCAAAAAACTTTTTGATCAGATTTTCAATTCCTGGGGATGCGTCAAGTAATTGATGTTTTCTAAGGGATCTAGAACAAAAATGATTGCACACTGCAACTTCGTATCACAATAATAATTTAACACCCGTATTCCAAAAGCGGGTCCCTATTCTTACACACGTCTATTACATCAATACATCCGGTGTGTGTACTAACATTTCGTTCATAAAACTAATTCAAAGACTGCGAAGTCCGTAACTTCGTACTACACATTGCATCTTCCGCAACGTTCATCCCGTTCCCGGAACAACACGGTAACGTTCCCAGGAATATCTCAGACATTAAAAATAGATTACTACCATGGAGTAGGTACATGTTCCCATGGTGTTTTATTTATATTACTTGTCATTAACTCTGCTGATGTGGCAGTAACTCAAAACATTGATGCTCTCTTTTTAGGGTTCCGTACCTCAAAAGGAAAAAACGGAACCCTAATAGGATCACTCGTGTGTCTGTCTGTCCGTCTGTCACAGCCAATTTGCTCCGAATCTAATGGACCGATTAAGTTGAAATTTGGTACACATGAATTTCTGTGACTCATATACGGACAGGTAAAGTAAATAAATGAATTTTGAATATGGAGGTCACTTTTGGGGGGCAAATAAGAAATTTAAAAAAAAGTTTTGCAAACTACACCATGTGGCATGTCAAATAAAAGGGCTTACTATGATGGTCTCAAATATATTTTTTTTATAATTTTAAAATAAATTGTTTTGAAGTTATTTAAGAAAATAGACGAAAATTGACCATTCCCCCCCTTATCTCCGAAACTACTGAACCTAAAATTTTGTAAAAAATACAGAAAATAGATCTTTACCTGTAGATTACAGGAAAACCTATAAGAAGTCTGTGGTCTTAAAATAACATGGTAAATCTATCAATATTGTGAATACAAACTTACATTTACAGTTGGAATGTATGGGAGAACATGTTTTTCAACTACAATGTTAAGTTTGTTCTTAAGATAAATTCTTCCCAAATACGGATCCCTTCATTGTGCGTGGTCCGACACGCACTTGGCCGGTTTTTTTCATAGAGAGTAACTACCATAGCGTATACTATTCGATATTTATTTATTTTACCTTCTGTTTCGTCATATGAACTTTAGTGTTTATACAGGGTGTCCAAGAACCTGGCGTCCAACTGGATTCCCACGATGCCCCAAGTTCTAACAGTACTCAGAAAAATATTTTAAAACATCCACCCCATGTACTTACAGAATTATACTGATTTCAAAAAAAAAGGGGAAATGAGCACCCTGTGACATACTTTTGAATGCTGTGACTGCTAATGCTGATAATTTCGATATTTCTTGGAGGTTTTGTAATCTAGGGTATTGCTGTGTCTAAATAGAATGTAAAAATAAAGTACTTATTGTACCATTTTAAAATAAAATATTATTTTAACTAAAGGTGATATGGAAAACTATTGAATTTCGCAACTTTGACCGACTGTAGTGTAAAAAAAATGTACCAAAATAGTATGGCAAGTGACGTCAAATTTTGACGCGTTTATTCCTCTTTTTAAAAAGGTATAATACTTACACATTAATTTGAAAAAAAAAAATTTGATAATATTTTTACTCAACAACCCAATTTTTACGAAGTGCCTACCTACTAACGGTAACTGTCGGACCCTTTCTTATCTTAGAAACTGTTATGTTACTACTATTATTTACTTCGGTTCCAAGAGTGAGCAAGAAGGAAATACACACAGGTAGATGGGTTCCCAGTAGAATAAAAGCAAAGAATGTTAGTTTAAAGATATTTTATTACAATAAATGTTCAAAATGTTGACCACCCGCGGCAATACAAGCTCTCACTCTCCTTAAAAAGGACCGCTTTATGTTTCGCGAGTAACTTTTTTGACGTATCACCTGCACTGCTTGTGTTATCTTCTCACGAAGGTCAGCGATGTCATTAATGGGCTTCGCATAAACGAGCTCCTTCATAGTTCCCCAGAAAAAAAAATCCAGCGGATTTAAGTCAGGTGAGCGGGCTGGCCACGGGATTGTTCCTGATCGCCCAATCCACCTGTTCGGGTATTGCTCGTCCAAAAACTCTCTAACGGATACGCGAAAATGTGCTGGACAGCCGTCGTGTTGGAACCACATATCTGGTGGGGTATCTTCTAGTAAGTTTGGCAAATCATTTTGAAGAAAATTTAAATATGATTCGCCAGTCAAATTCTCGGGCATCTCAAATGGACCAATAATATTCCCACAGAGAATACCGGTCCACATGTTCACTTTGAACCGGTACTGGGATCTATCTTCTCGCATCAAGTGCGGATTTTCCACATGCCACTCGTGCAAGTTGTGTAGGTTCATGTAGCCATCCTTCTTAAATGTTGATTCATCTGACCACAAAATTTTGTCGATAAAGTTTTCGTCTTCTCGATGTTTTTGCAGGATTGTTTCACAAAACGCGACTCGGCTCGGATAGTCTCGAGGTAAAAGACTTTGCACTCGCTGTACGTGGTACGGATGATATTCTTCTTTTTGGAGAATACTGTGTGCTGTGCTCTTCGGTATCCCCGTATCAGCTTCTATTCCTCGCACAGAGATGCTTGGATTTGCCGACACCGCCTCTAAAACTTCATCGCGTATGAAGTCATTTACGGGTCGTCCTTCACCAGCTACTTGATTGGGGAACCGCCCGTCACATAGTGATCTGTGCACATTAATGAAAACTCGATGGTCGGGATATCGCGTAGCCCTCGGATACCTTTCTCTGTAAAGTCTCGCTGCAGCTCGTCCATTACCTCTACATTCTCCATAAATGTAGTGCATATTTGCGTATTCTTGCGGAGTGTAGGTCGCCATGGTAGCACACACAAAACACAAACTGTCCAAACACAGGCAAAGGTCGTCGTAAAGAGTTCGTTTCAAAGTCCAGAGCACAAAGAGTAATCGAGTCCAATAAACAAAGCTTTAAATCGTAGTACGTGATCAATGGTAACAATAAGAGAGAGGTGCGTAGTAACGGCAGGAGGCAGTGACGCGTACTGACCGTACTGTTATCCTAAATAGCACGATCCCAGATAGCGTCACTATCTATCTCACTCGCACCTCTAACCTTTTTCTCCCTCACTCTTACCTGAATAATGGGGTACCATAAAGAAGAACCAGCAAATCGCAAAGATAGTTTCTGTCTTGCTCCCTCCTGTTGTAATAACGAATCACTATGGTGAGATGCATGCACATACCGTCCCTTACGGTCTAACCTGTTTTTTGAGAGGCCTGTTGTTATTTTTATGAGCATACAATAGTAATTCTTTAGAGGTTAGATTCAATTCGTCGTAAATTTTTCTTTCTAAGAATTCTGTTAGACATCGTAAAAATTGGGTTGTTGAGTAAAAATATTATCAAAAATTTTTTTTTTCAAATTAATGTGTAAGTATTATACCTTTATAAAAAGAGGAATAAACGCGTCAAAATTTGACGTCACTTGCCATACTATTTTGGTACATTTTTTTTACACTACAGTCGGTCAAAGTTGCGAAATTCAATAGTTTTCCATATCACCTTTAGTTAAAATAATATTTTATTTTAAAATGGTACAATAAGTACATTATTTTTACATTCTATTTAGACACAGCAATACCCTAGATTACAAAACCTCCAAGAAATATCGAAATTATCAGCATTAGCAGTCACAGCATTCAAAAGTATGTCACAGGGTGCTCATTTCCCCTTTTTTTTTGAAATCAGTATAATTCTGTAAGTACATGGGGTGGATTTTTTAAAATATTTTTCTGAGTACTGTTAGAACTTGGGGCATCGTGGGAATCCAGTTGGACGCCAGGTTCTTGGACACCCTGTATATGCCTTACATTATCTGCCTGCAGATATCTATCTATATATATCTATCTATCTCTATATCTATCTATCTATAGATATATATTATCTCTTGTCCTTGCCTATTAATGAATGAATGGATGAACAGACTCGATTACTCGAATGAGCCCAAAGATTCACACTAGCCCCTGGAGGCTCATGTGTCATGGGACTACATAAACCATTGCGTATCCAGGAGTAGACCGGGTGGCGTGACAATGGTAGGAAAGATGTACCCTTAGGACATGGAAGGATTTTAGTAGTTATTTTGTACGTGAAAGGATTTTGATAAAAGCAGGGTCACACAGGTAGATATGCCCTGGATTATTACTACTACTATTAATATTACTTAGGATAGTTCGTAGACGGGATCGAATCAGAAATGAAGAGATCCTCAGCAGATCCAAGGTAACCGATATAGCCCGAAGAATTGCTAAACAGGCAGGGCACATTGCTCGCAGAACAGATGGCCGATGGGTCAAAAGGTTCTGGAGTTGCGACCGCGTACCAGAAAAAGTAACGTAACGTTGGAAGGCCTCACAAAGGGGGACCGATGACCTTGTAAAGACCGCAGGAATCCGCTAGATGCGGGAAGCAGAGAACCGGTCGAAGTGGCGGTGCTTGGGGGAGGCCTATGTCCAGCAGTGGACGTCTTTCGAATCGAAGAATGCAAGTGAAACAGTAGGCTCGTGAATGAAAATGCAGTTAAACTTTCAATTAACTCTGGACCTGTCCCCTGACCTAACCAATTGGTAATTGCTCTGATTAACCTAAGAGGGGTCTGGAACAAGATCTTATCCATCCTATTATAAAACAAATTTCATCTTCAAACCCAGATTTAAACCAAGGACCCTTTTTTGAATTTCGAACTTTATCTTTTTCAGTTTTACAAAACTGACAACTTAGTACCGGACTAAGTTGTCAGTTTTGTCTGTGGTTTTGTATAGATAACTGTATTTCTATCACAGCTAGGTTCTTAATACAAAAACTGGCTCGATGGTTTAAACCATGACAGAAGAAAAACCTCATTTTGTAATAAGACCGCATTGTCATGGATCAAGGATTAGGTCTCTTGGTGAATCATTTCAAGGATTCGTTTATACCGATGTCCAATCTAGGAACCAATCTGATGAGATCTTTAGTTTAATGCTATTGTTATTCATCATCTGCCTAGCCTTTTCCCAGCTATGTACCGGATACCAGTATTTTACTTACATGGAGGAGCGATTATTTATTTGACCTGCACAACCCAGCTACTGGGTAATATGATATCCCTTAGTAAGTCTGGCTGTCAAACTTTCGGGCTTCTGACGATCCGTAACGACTGTCAAAGATTCACTAATGACAGCCGGAACCACGTGCTTTCCGAGGCACGGAGGGGTCTCGGTATGTAAAGATGTTCACCCATCCACGAACCGACCGCGACAAGTGTAGCTTAACCAGAACGATCGATCCGTGCGACTGTTATTACTTAGCCATGAGCCCCTCTAGTCATTGTGCCTGTTTGTTTTCTTTCATATTGTCTTTTGTTGCTGTAGTGATAAACGAGGTCTAAGGATTAATGATGACTAAGTACCAACACATTGCATGTTCCTCTAATAAAATGCTCATAATAGGTACAATGGCAGGTCGCCCTCATAACTAAGATTGATCGAGCTATTTATTAGTAACCATTTGTCAATCGAATGAGCCCACCTATTATGTAGATTGATATTTGCCACTATTAGATGATTGGGAGCATTCTTTAATTGTATAATTAAGTTATACAGGTCAAATCATTTGGAGAAATTGGGGATAGACTATCCCTTACATTAGCTCATATGGTTTTAGTTATATGACCTGCATGCGGGCTAGGCACACCACCTAATTGTCGAGTTAGACAGAAAATTTGCTGATAGTTTTAGCATTTAATTATCTGAAACTTATTAGAAAGTCTGAATCAATTGAACTTAGAATTGAATTACCTACTGAAATCACTGAAATGACGGTGTCTACGTCCGTGTTAGTCGTAAACCTTGCTAAAATAACTGAGTAGGTAGTTGTTGCAAAAACCTCTTTGAGAAGATTTTCTTTACAATATAGTCCGGCCAAATTAGACCCGCGCACAATATTGGCAAAGTAAATGTAAGGCAATTGCCCGACTTGAGATTAGTCGGGCACCATCCAGTGTCGCGGCGACACGTCACTGTCACTCGAAATTTGCAGCAATTATTAGTGAATAAAACGCCTTCCTGTGTTTAAAGACGATGCAAAAATTATAATACGTCATTGGTGAGGATGCAATAATTCGCACCCAGCTCAAAGTTGGTAGGATTGTTCAAAACACCGTCATAAATGTATAGAGGCATGAGGAACAGGGTGTAAAGTTCACTCATCCTCCATTGAAAAGGGAGTATCTTCCGACCAGACGGGTGTCGTGTCTGGTGGGCAACTGCCCGACGGTTGATGTCGGGACGTTGTATATATGCTAGTTGCGCGGAAAACTCTAATTGCGCGATGCAGGATTGCGTGACGTCAGTGTGACGCGTAGTAACGTAGTTCGTATGTGGCGATGTAGATGCCGCCACAAATGAAATCTAAAAAGTCCTCATCGATCCGACACCTGGAAATATAGGATCGTGTTGCACAAGCTTTAGGTAGGTAGGTACTCTAGTTGCTAAGTTTCTAGTCTCCTAGTGGGTTTTTTGTATAACAGCACCCTCCATAGTTACCTAACAATAGCCAGCAAAAGTGTGTCATGTATCTAACGTAGGTACAGTCAACCCCAAAAAGATGTAGGTATATAAGGTCCCGTTAAAATTGATGGAGTAATTTTAACACAGCGTTCAGTACGTCTAACCAAAGATATCCTAGCAAAAAAAAAAACACTGATTAAAGTGATTTTATTTTGACCTAAAATAATTAAGAAAAGCGGCGGGTGCGGCGGCGGTGACGTGGTCACGCGCGGCTGCACATTTGTAGTATCAGAATTATGAGATAACAAAGACATGGATTTGTTGATGGATTCGCTAGCAGATTTTTTTTCGTTTATGTATCTAATGCGTTTTTTTTATTATTTTTCTTACCATTGTCTTTATTTTGGTAGTCTGAATGATTTCTAAAAGTTTGTCCATCTATTTTAATGGGACCTTATACATAATTATATCGACAAGAATTTATTTAGTTGTCTATAATTTTTGTTCCATTGTTCTCTCAATGTATCCACACACTACACACACACATACGCATACACCCCCACACCACACACCCAATCACAACCCCAAACACACACACACTCACAACCCCAAACACACACACTCACAAACACACATAAACATTGTGTACTTAATTGTGGCTACACGTTGACACAGTTTTATGGAACACATGAATTCTTGTGATCTTTTTGAGGCTGACTGTACTTACCTACATCCCACCCCCGCTGTTATCCCGCAGAGCATCGGATGTCGGATAAACTTAGCTATACAGATTAGCCTTGTTCCAGCTTGTTAACTTGGAAACGCTTTATAGTGATAATAAACAATAAAACCAACTAGATTAAAAAATAATTATATTATTGTTTCTTTACCTTGCTACACTCATAGCAAAGTAAAGAAACAACAGGAAAAAAAAGGCATCGCGATCATCGCATATTATCTTTTTGTTTTATTTTGTTAGTATTTTTTGAGCTTAAATTAGCAGTGGCCGTTTCAACCTGATATCATGAGGTAACAACACCGATAATAATGATGAAAATACATCAAAATCTTAGATAATGTTAATTTAAAACCAATGACATCATTGATTTACACATGCATTATTACATTCTAGGTAAACGGTTCACGCGGTGTTTACTTTCAAAGGCCCATCGTTCCTCGGTAATGAAGGTAGTGACGTTATTGGACCAACTCCAAATATTAGATACAGATTAAAATTAAAATAGGGCATCGCGTCATACACAATTATACTCTGTGACACTGTTTCAATAAACATTGGTGCAAGATTAAAGAGAGAGATAAATTAATTGGGGAAACTTAGCGAAATGTTTTGGCCTTTTGGCACATCAAGCAAATGCTAATGGAGCTTATGATTCGTATTCGAATCATAGCATTGCTTGCAATCTAATTGCAATCGAATGATTACGATTCTTGCTATACTGACCTACCTATTGCATGGGGACTTTGGTAAAAGAACGGGAATAGGAAAGAAACGTAGGAAGTCTGTCTGTTTCACGGACATTTTCGAAGAGACACATCACCCTAATTGCGTAACACATTATCAATCGGAGTTGGTTTCATTTTGACAGTTCAACAACATTCATTGCGTTATTTACGTTGTCCAGCAGACACATTTTTCGAACATATGAAGCAATGGATTAGCAATTTGTAACCAACTCCGATTGATAATGTGTTGCGCAATTAGGGTGCTGGTCTCTTGAAATTTAAACCTTGGAAGAATAACTGGCGATGTATAATGTCAACTACTATTATGATTATGAACATCGTTAGTTTATAATCTATCTCGCGAGATTATAAAATATCGAAAAATTCTGAAATGTAACAAACCATTTTCAATTTAACGCATTATTTTTTGATCCTACTAATGTGAAAGTTTGTATGTTTGGATGTATCACACAAAAACGGCTGAACGGATTTGGATGAAATTTGGCACACAGATAGTTTATACCCTGGATAGTTTTTATCTCAGTAGTAAGACTCCGTGGCATGACTTCCGACCTCCACGCAGGCGAAGCCGCGGGCAGAAGCTAGTAGTTTATATCCATGGAAAACCGACAAATTGTGAACTGGTATCAAACTTGCATGCGACGGACGCACCTTGCGCTAATACTAAATAGCCAAGTAACTGCGACCAACTTGGAAGCAGAGCTCGCCGGCAGCTACCGCGTCACCGCTCGTTTCGCTCGCTTGGCGCACGCGCAGTTGGTCATAGTTCTAGCCAAACCTAACCCATTTGCTCAGAATGCCCCGGCTTAGTTGCTGCGACCAAGACCTACCACAATTACAATCTTACGAGTGATAAAATCGGACAGATTGTGAACTCTGCCGGTAAGTGCAGGTTCGTTCACAATTTAACGGTATGACATGGACACATTATAAACTATCGAAAATTAATACGTTATATTGTAAGCAGTAGGTATGCTACCGTTCCCAATTTAACGACTGTTTATTAATCTCGCTTCAATCCTATAAATATTATAAATGTGAAAGTTTGTGAAGATGTTTGGATGTTTGTTACTCAATCACGCAAAAACGGCTGAACGGATTTGGATGAAATTTAGCACACAGATAGTTTATAACCTGGATTAACACATAGAATACTTTTTATCCCGGTAGTAGGTTCCCGTGGGATAATTTCCGACATCCACGCTGGCAAAGCCGCGGACAACGGCTAGTAGATTATAAACTAACGGTGTTCACAATCATAAGATGACACATAATAAAGTAGTAAACGTCATAAATAGTAATTAATTAGGTACTTTAATTAAATGATGAACTGAGCCTGATTCCTGAAGACACATACCCTATCATCTTAATAGAACATGGTAATTTTATTCAGAAGCTTCAGACTTTTTGCAACAATGATGTTATTTTCATAATACCGAATCCGTGATGTTATCTGCGATAGGCACTTGATGTCAGGTTAACGTACTCGGTTTTTGTTCATGATATGTTACACAATACGAGTGACCAGTGTGAGAATAAATCACATATTGTGTTACAGGGGTGAATGTGCCATGCACACGTCTGGTGCGAGAAAAATGGTAATAAGTTAGCACCTAGGTACCAACCTATATATTACCGTGATTGTTTCACACTGTTCTACTGTTGTTAGCACTAGGAAAAGAGCCAAGACTTAGTGTGTATGTGTGCTTAGCTAATAATAACTTAGGAGCATAGCATAGTCAGCCTATAATGTTCCCATTGCTGGGACACAGGCCTCCTCTCTTCGAGAGGGAGCGGGCTGTAATCTACCACGTGGGCCCAGTGCGGGTTGGTAGGTGACACATGTCTTCGATTTTTTGGGTCTAGGACATGCCGGTTTCCTCACGATGTTTTCCTTCACCGTTTTGATCTGTTTTATGGTTCGAACCCACGACCTACAACTCGTAAGTCGGGGCCGTTACCACTGGGCCACCACTGTTCTCATATAACTTAGGAGAGAATCTTGGTAATATAAGAAATGGGCGAAATCCATACTTTATACATATAAGTACTTATTATAAATGCGAAAGTAACTCAGTCTGTCTGTCTTACGCCACTGAACCGATCAAAGCAATTTGAGAGTTTGGTAGAATGGGACCTGGAGAAGGACATAGGCTACTTTTACCCTGACGCAGACGAATGTCACGCGCAACAGCTAGTGAAGATATAAGAATGCTTAGACAAATTACACATCCAGCTATTTGTCTTTGCTCTCATATTTTCCATCGTCTAAGCGTTCTAAGACAAATAAGTCCAATCCGTGGGAAGAGAAATAGAGATGATGGTTCCCGGGTAAAAAAAAGAAATTCTATTTAATCCGTCAGTCAGATAATTAAAAAAATATTAGACACGTATTTTTTGCTCTATCATATGACTTAGGTAAAACGCATGAGATGCGCTGTGGTAGCCCGCGAAATTCAATTTTTTTTGGGTTTTTTGCAATTCGCAAGTCCGTGACAGGTTTTATCTTGATCAAAATATAATACGCGGGAATAAAATAATAGGTTGGGGAAAAAGTTTCTTCGCATTTTTTAAGAAAATTCAAAAAAAATTTTAATATACATTATTTACATTTATCTAAAGTATGTAGGTACCATTTTGTTCGATAACTTTTTGCCATCTTGTAGGTAGGGACATGATCCCATTGCTATAGAAATTTTGGGACTTCTGATCAAAATACCGCGACAAGTGGTTTTGGCAGTCCTCTCGTGATGTTAACCTGACACTGCCTAAAGAATTCTGAAGAGACCGAAACAGGTGGAAATCTGAAGGTGCAAGGTCAGGACTATACGGCGGATGCATTAACATAAACATTAACATAAAGATGTGTGAGGTCTAGCGTTATCATGATGAAAAACCACACCCCTTCTGTTGATTAATTCCGGCCGCTTTCTCTCAACTTCTTGCTATAATCTCATCAGTTGTTCGCAGTGGAGTTCAGAATCGATGGTCCTGCCTGGTGGTAACAGCTCATAATGAATAATGCCCTTCCAAGCCCACCACACACCTTGTTGCGAGCTAACCCGGGTTTCGCCACAGTCTGTGAAGCCTGACCGGTCTTTGACCACGACCTTTTTCGCACGTTCTTGTCGTACGTGATCCACTTTTCATCACCAGTTATCAGCTTCTTCAAAAATGGTTCGGTTTCATTACGTAGTAATAAAGAATCACAAATGAGTACACGGTTCATTAGGTTTCTTTCAGTGAGCTCGTGAGGTACCTAAATATCGAGCTTTTTTGTGTACCCAGTTTTTTTCAAATGCGCCAAAACTGTTTTGTGGTCAATTCCCAGTTCTTCAGCTACGTCGTGACTACTGATATGCCGATCTTGCTCCACTTTTTCAAAAATGGCATCCATTTTATCCGTAATAGGGCGACCAGAGCGACTTGCATCTTTGACATCAAAATTTCCGGATTGAAAACGCTTAAACCAAATTTATGCTACTCTCACAGATACTGCACTGGGTCCATAAACATCGCAAATTTTTTTCGCGGCTTGCGTTGCATGTTTACCTTTTTTGTAGTAAAATTTTAAAATGTATCGAATTTCTTCATTAGATTCACTCATCTTGACAGTACGAAAAACAAATGAAAATCACACATTTTCCTAATTTGAATTTGGAATTATGTTCTTTAAAATTTAAACTTTCAATGATACCAAAACCAGCCAGATACAGATAGTATAGCCAAAGAGATTTTATTTTAAGTTCATACATACTATAATGCGAAAAGACTTTTTCCCCGACCTAATATATGTACTTAGTTATATAATTTTAACCATGAAAATCATCAATACATCTCTATAAGTTAAAATTCGTGCAGATTCGTCGAACGAACGAAATCTAACGACTCTGCACGAATTCTAACTTATAGAGATGTATTGATGATTTCCATGGTTAAAATTATATAAGTAACTACATATGTTTTATTCCCGCGTATCATATTTTGATCAAGATACAACCTCACACGGACCTGCAAATTGCATAAAACGCAAGAAAATTTGAATTTCGCGGGCTACCACAGCGCACCCTACTTAATAAAGTTGCGGAGTGGGGGCTCGCTACGTCACAACACTACATATAAAATCTGGCAAAGAGTGACGTCATGCCACATTTTAACTCAATCTTTTGATTACGTAAAAAAATAAAAATACGTGTCCTATATTTTTTAATAAAAAAAAAACAAAAAAACAAAGAAAAACAAAAAAAAAATTGGTCACGCCTGGCTACACCCATTGCATGTCTGCACAATTAGTTAATAGTCCAGTCACATACGATCCAGCAATCGTGAAGCTTAGACTGTAGAACAAAGCTGCCGACGCTAAAAGCCGATTTATACGCATCGCTGCGCGGAGATTATCAAGGCGTGTATAGTCGAAGGTACCTATGATGTCAAGTTCATTAGGAAGGTGTTTGGTTCAATATTGTTAGTAGTCTATACGATATCTGTTCTAAACACGAAGGCATCACATTTGCATACATATTTGCATACTTTCTCTCACAGAACACCAGACACATACGCATAATACTTGTGTCTTACAAACTGCTTGCGATCGCCACAATCCAACTATGTAGTCGCGGTAACCAAATCTTCATTACTCAAATAAAGTGATTGATTCCAGTTACCGCTAGGGTTCTCTTTACTTTATCTCGCCAGTCAGTCTAGCATTGTCTATTATAAATAGCGCTTCCTGCACTAAAATAACAATTAAATTGTCGTTTATTTTTAGATTGTATGTGATGTTAGATCTCTAGATTAAATTATTATCTACATGTATTTTATTTTGGTTTGTTGGTATTAAGCACTTTAAAATTCCGCCTCATTGGTTCCTTATGTTATGGAATGCTGGCACATAGAGTATACTCGTATCGGACATAGAAAACTTCTGTTTCAAAATAAATGCTATTCATTTTCCTTGATTCTTTAATTGGTTGATCGGTATTAGTCATGGTATTAGTTAATTGATGGTTATGTACATTTCATGTGTCAGCCATTGTAGGAGAAAAGATCCTTGGAATAGAAGTTGTGGATATGTTTAAGGGATAGTTAATGTTCTTATTGAAGAATAAGAATAAAGTTTATTTGACGATGATCTTTATTATTCTCATGTTTAGGGAAACAGGTGGGGCTTGTGGCTAAGTAATAACAGCCGCATGGTTGGTCCTTGATGGGTGATCATCTTTACATACCAAGACCCATCTGTGCCTCGGAAAGCACGTTAAGCCGTTGGTCTCAGCTGTCATTCGTGGATCTTTGACAGCCGTTACGGGTCATCAGAAGCCCGAGTCTGACAAGCAGTCTTACCAAGGGGTATCGTATTTACCCAGTAACTGGGTAGTGGAGGTAGATAGGCAGTCCCTCCATGAAAAATACTGATATTCAGCTGCATCCGGTTAGACTGGAAGTCAACCCCAACATAGGTGGGAAAAGGCTACGCAGATGACGAAGATGTTTAGGGAAACAAGGATAGGTAGGTACCAATTTATAGCAGTTAGCCACTTATATAACGTGTCGTTTTGCATCCTCGTCATATTTCAGGGTTACAGAACATCAAACTGAATAACTTTCTCCATGGAACCAACATCGTATTAACGAAAAAAAATTCAACTGCCCCATAGAAAACTTCAATACCTACTCGACGCAAATGTATATAATTATTATGGGACGGCTGATTATTTTTTCGCGATTACGATGTTGGTGCCATGGAGAAAGTTGTTCAGTTTGATGGTTTTATATCGCACCCTTAAATTTGACGAGGATACAAAACGAAACGTTGCATATAATTTGAATGGAAAAGCAAAACTGGTTTTCTGCTGTTTGTTTGTGTTTGACGGTAAACAAACGTTGCAAATTGACCGCAGACAGTTTACATTTTGTGAATACCGTTACTTCTCTCTACGCGTAACCAATCAAATCGTGAATTAAGAAATCAAATAGGTTTGTAGGCTGTTTAAGACATGAAGTATTTGCAGAAAAGAACACGCATAGTTCTGTAGCCTATTGACCCCTGAAGACTTACAAAAACACAACTAGTGGAAGGCTTTGAAAATTAAAGCTATGACTTGTCTAAAGCGTATGTCTTGTCTTGTTCTTTAATCATGTATGTCGTACAAAATGTACCTACTAAACAAAGAATAAATGCGTAGGTATTGTGATGTATAAAATGGATTCTGACACGTTCGTGCAGTCCATTCCTCCATTAGATGCTAATGTCTTGCACATTAATCATATGATTAAAATCTACATAATGGTAATGGTAAATCGCTGACAAATTAACATTATTTAGGTATAGAAATCCGAAAATATGAAAACCATAAAAAATATACTCAATCTGCCTAGCCTTTTCCCAACTATGTTGGGGTCGGCTTCCAGTCTAACCGGATGCAGCTGAATACCATTATTTTACATGGAGCGACTGCCTATCTGACCTCCACAACCCATTAACTGGGTAATACGATACCCCTTGGTAAGACTGATTGTCAGACTTTCGGGCTTCTGACGACCCGTAACGACTGTCAAAGATCCACGAATGACAGCCGGGACCAACGGCTTAACGTGCTTTCCGAGGCACGGAGGAGTCTCGGTATGTAAAGATGGTCACCCATCCACGGACCGACCCCGGCAAGCGTAGCTTAACCTGATGGATCGACCCGTGCGGCTGTTATTACTTAGCCACGAGGTCCTTATATTAGGTCTTTACCTATGAAATTGCTGTTCTGCAGTACTGGCCATTTCAAATCAAAATAATTTTTGTTTGGCTAAGAATTCTAATTTCAAATTAATTTTATTTTAAAAACATGGATTTTTTTTCCAAAAGTAGTAATTTGTTTATTGATTAGTGTTACATTTTCATCGCATTTCAGTCTTTTTCGTCATCATGGATACGTTAAAAGTTCGAGTAATTATGGAATATGAGTACCGTCGTGGCAGCAACGCGGCACAAGCGGCACGTAACATCAACGATGTTTACGGAGCTAACACTACAAACCAACGCACCACTTGTTATTGGTTTGCTCGCTTCCGTTCTGGAAATTTCGACCTGAAAAATGAACCTCGCGGTCGTCCGAAGACTTTGGTCGACAATGATGAATTAAATGAAATAAACTGCCACTGCGTTGGCAAAGATGCATTGATTGCATGGGTGATTACTTCGATTAATACAATTAAAAAATGCATGAAAAAAATTCGTTTAAATTTTTTCATACAAAACGGCAATTTCATAGGTAAAGACCTATTATATAGTACTTAAGTTATCCCATTATAGTACTTAAGGTACCTATTATCTATTCTTTAGAAGACGCGAGATAACCAGCAACAGCAGCTTGGTTCTAAAATCAGAATAGTAATGAGATTTTTTTTTTTTACAGTAGGTACTCTATGAATATAACATTTCAAATTCAATATTGTGGGAGACTGGTGCCTAAACTAGGCTCTATAGGTCTGTATTTTAGGACACTAAATTACCATTATTACCCAACTACAGACCGGTCATTCGCACGGTTTTTACGACTTGGCAAAACATGAAGGTTTCTATATTATACGTATACAGGGTGTGGCGTAAATAGTGGTCCAACGTGAAGGGGTCGATACACCGTATAATTAGCTATCACATACCACAATTTGAACCATTTTTCTCCAGTCTCAGAATAAAATGTTTTATAAGTATTATTAGTTGAAAAATGTACACCTTGCTTTACTAATTTGGCTGTATTTTCTATAAATGACATTATTTTTTAATTTTGCTTTTTGTTTATAACTGTGAAATGCATGTGCAAATGTAAAAATAATTACTATAAAGCAAGTTGTCAATTTAAAAAAAAAATGTATTCCGAGACCTAGGAAAAAAATGGTTCAAATGATATGTGATAGCTGAATATACGGTGTATCGACCCCTTAACGTTGGACCACTAATTACGCCACACCGTGTATAGTTCTATATTATAAGTTAAATATTAATGTACAGTCAACAAAAGAGATATCAAGGCAGGGTAGAGTAACATATTTGTATGTGAATTGTTTCATGTTCAATTTTATATATACGAGTATTACTTTGTTTTTGCAATACTCCTACATTGTGATACACCAACACAAAATTGTATATTGTCACGAAATTGAACATGAAGCAATTCACATACAAATATGTTAGTATACCCTGCCTAGATATCTCTTTTGTTGACTGTACATATAAACCTTCAGGAATAAATTCTCTGAATGATGGTGATAACCGCATCAAAATCCGTTGCGTAGATTAGAAGAACAGCGCGGCCACACAGACAGACACGAAGAGACTTTATTTTATAATAAGTACTTATAGATGTTGGTTATTTTTATTTCTTACACCAAAAATCAATCAATCTGCTTAGCCTTTTCCCAACTATGTTGGGGTCGGCTTCCAGTCTAACCGGATGCAGCTGAATACCAGTATTTTACATGGAGCGACTGCCTATCTGACCTCCACAACCCAGTATCTGGGTAATACGATACCCCTTGGTAAGACTGGTTATCAGACTCGGGCTTCTGACGACCCGTAACGACTGTCAAAGATCCACGAATGACAGCCGGGACCAACGGCTTAACGTGCTTTCCGAGGCACGGAGGAGTCTCGATATGTAAAGATGGTCACCCATCCACGGACTGACCCCGGCAAGCATAGCTTAACCTGATGGATCGACCCGTGCGGCTGTTATTACTTAGCCACGAGCTCCTCTTTTTATTTCTTACACCATGTCTTCATTATCTTTACCGAAGGACCTGCGGGCGGCGAAATTGGGGCTGTGTTGTCGCTCGAGCAGTCAGGCTCAAAGAGGTGGCACGCAGTAAGTATTACATATATTCGTTCGTGGGATCGACCGCACTTGGTGATGGGGCCCGTTAGGCATGGCAGCCTGATACTAGTCGGGCGTGCGGCGAATGTACAATAACTCCCGGGCCCCCGAATCATGATACTAGAAGGAACAGTAGGGTTTTAGTCAGTAGGAGTCCGATATTATAACCCTCCGTTCTTCCTAGACGGAGGGTATCCATGAGGATTTGCCCACAGAAAAAAAAAACCGGCCAAGAGCGAGTCGGACTCGCGCACCGAGGGTTCCGTTCCGATTTCTGAAAAAGTGTGCTATTTAGAGACATCGTCTTATTTTTCCTGTAATCTTTACATAAACTTCTATCACATAGAATAATATTTCGGTTTTATCTCTATGAAAACTTCGGAGATAAGGGAGGAACGGTATTGTTTTTTAAATTTTTCATCGAAAGTAGAAAACTATGCAGCCTAAAAAAAGTAAAAAAAAAAGTTTGAGAATGTGCAAACAGCGCTCTTTCATATGATACCCCACATGCCCTAGTAGTCTTACTTCGAATTTTTAACACCCCCTTTCAGTCCCTGTTGCAAAAAATGTACTTTCTTATTTGCAAAATAGTTGGGCAAACGTTATAAACTGTTCAAAATTTCAAGTTGATAGCATTAGTAGTTCTTGAGATATCCAGCTGTGACAGACGGACAGACAGACAGACTGAGTCGCACTATAAGGGTTCCTTTTTACCATTTTGCTACGGAATCTTAAAAAAGGATGAGACCGATGTGGTATTAAGTATTACCAAAAACCGGCCAAGTGCGTGTTGGACCACGCACAATGAAGGGTTCCGTAGTTGGGATGAATTTATCTTAAGAACAAACTTAACATTGTAGTTGAAAAACATGTTGTCCCATACATTCCAACTGTAAATGTAAGTTTGTACTCACAATATTGATAAATTTACCATGTTATTTTAAGACCACAGCCTTTTTATAGGTTTTCCTGTAATCTACAGGTAAAGATCTATATTCTGTATTTTTTTCAAAATTTTAGGCTCAGTAGTTTCGGAGATAAGGGGGGGGGGGGGGTCAATTTTCGTCTATTTTCTTAAATAACTTTAAAACAATTTATTTTAAAATTATAGAAAAAATATATTTGAGACCCTCATAGTAAGCCCTTTCATTTGACATGCCACATGGTGTAGTTTGCAAAACTTTTTTTTTTTAATTTTCTTTTTTACCCCCAAAAGTGACCTCTATATTCAAAATTCATTTATTTACTTTACCCGTCCGTGTTTGGGTCACAAAAATTCATATGTTTACTAAATTTCAACTTAATCGGTCCATTAGATTCGGAGCAAATTGGCTGTGACAGACGAACAGACAGACAGACAGACAGACACACGAGTGATCATATAAGGGTTCCGTTTTTTCCTTTTGAGGTACGGAACCCTAAAAAGGACATAGAAAAGTATATTCTTCTTTGAAAACATCCTCTATCGATGGTTCTGGTTCCAGTAGTTTCCATAAAGCTAACAACTAATAGTTGCGAAGGTTGTCAATTCAAGGAGGACCCAATGTCTGTAGAGGACTTTATGGCTAGTAACGCCATTACTAGCCATAAAGTCCATGCAGTAGCCAATGCCACCGCATTGGCTACTGCATGCACCTCGTCCTTCAACTTTATTATATCTACATAAGTAGTACTACAATGAGCAATAATGCTGTCAAAAATAGAATTAATTTTAATTAAAACTCGTTAGGTCGTCTCTGGCAGTTTTATGTTTGAATTCCTATGCCCAGTAGAGACCTAGGGAACAACCATTACTTAGTTTATTTTTAGAGATGAACATGATTCATGAGAGATTTTGTAGCCTCATCACTATGCCTCATCGTCGTCATCATTGGACAGGTAGGTATCCAGATGTGTCGTGTACTCGTAAGTACTCAGAAATATAATGACAGTCCAACTGCAGTCCTCGGGGACTAAAATCGCATGTGGGTACGAGGTCTGAGATGAAGATAATTATAGAGAAACAAATATTTGGTAGGAAATAATTATATCATTCTCAAGACTGAGCGTAAGTAAAATGCATTAGAGTATCTTATTAGTTTTGAAAGTTACACAGGCTCAGGCAGGGTGGCTCGACAGAGGCGAATGCTTTTCGAAAGTCTGAAAACACGTTCTATACTTAGTCTTTATATTAGGTACTGACGTACTGACAGTGCAGGGGAGCTACGATATCATAAATGTTTTATTTTAGTGAAAGCAACATAAAAACCGGCCAAGTACGTGTCGGATCACGCACAATGAAGGGTTCCGTGGTTGGAATGAATTTATCCCAAGAACAAACTTAACACTGTAGTTGAAAAACATGGTCTCCCATACATTCCAACTGCAAATATCAATGCAATGAAAAAATGATGATGATGATGTGTGCAATGTGTGTTGGTTGACTATTACTCGTAAACTTGAAAAGCTACTTAGCTGTGATAATTTTCCTTTTAACTTCATTAATATACTACTACCGTGGATTTTATACCTATAATATTTTTATAATTTTATATTACCACTATCGGCGTGATCAATATGGTACTCATCCATGCCAACTTATAGCTTTCTAGTACTAAGAGTCTCTAAGCTAAGTTACGAACGGACGGACAGCGAAACTACAAGAGTTCGTTATTGACTACGGAACCCTAAAAATACAGTTTACGTTCGTGGAGACAGGCGATGTGTCTGATTAACTACTTTCTCAGCTTTCCTGATTTCGAATTTGTATACTGATTAAAAGTTTGATGATTTGTGAACTGAGAAAGATACAGCTACATAGGTACTAGAGCAGTAGAGCTAGCACAGAAAAGGGAGTCCTGAAACATTCATATTTAGGTCAACGGGAGGGTATTCAGAAAGCTGTGGTCATTTGCTTTTTTATGCATTGAAGTCACGTAACTTTTTAGGTAGAGGTTTTCGCTATTCAATTAGATAGAGTACCGAAGAAAAACTAAAGTTCATGTTTGTATTATTACTGGCTTTTCGAAAATTACAAAGGAATTATCATATACTAATAAATGAGCAATATTTGTACAGGTGAATTTTTCAAGTGGGCGTGGATGGCCAAATTCGAAACTATGAGGTTATTCTAATACTGAATGCAGTACAATCCTTGAGACGTTGAATTCAGCTACCTATGTATTGAAAACAATGGTCATCATTTTGAACAAGGTAGGTCATATGAAAAATAAAAAGAGTATTTTGTTAAAAAAACTTTTTTACAAAAAAAATACAACCGACTTCCAAAAACAACTACAAAGTGAAAAATAACTTTAATTTTGGAAGTCGGTGTCTAGTTGAATGTATTTTCGTTTTTTGCCACCGACTTCCGAAATTAAAGTTATTTTTCACTTTGTAGTTGTTTTTGGAAGTCGGTTGTATTTTTTTTTGTAAAAAAGTTTTTATTTTTCACTTTTTAGTTGTGGAACCTACCCCACACAAATTCTAATACCACTACCTGCAAAACAAACTAGAACATCATCCATATAAAAGTGGGGAAAAAATACGTATTATTGAAGCTAACTCAAAAACTACCGAAGCAAAGTTAATCAATTTTATATGGGACCAACTGTGATGTATACCCTCTCGAATAAAACAAAAACAATCCAAATCAGTCCAGCCATCTTCGAGTAATCGGGGAACATACATAAAAAAAAAATAAAAAAAAAAAGGTTCCGACGAATTGATAACCTCCTCCTTTTTGAAGTCGGTTAAAAATGAGCTCTATCCTTTAGTTTGCTGTAGGTATGTCATTACTTCCCAGATTTCGATCCCTATTAGCGACACTATCCAATGGTGTAATAATGCAGTGTGTGTTTTTCTTCACAAAATCAACGGGTTCGATTCCTGGCTAGATATATTGATTTTTCAAAAATCCAATGATGCCTTTTTTGTTTTCATCGAAATCGAGCCCGAGACTCCTTTGAGTACTTTTCGCTATTCCTCAGTTTCGGATTTGGTCATGCACGCCCACTTGAAAAATTCACCTGTATACCCTGTGTATCTCTATATTTAAATTTGTAATCACGTTCTCGAAAACTGCTCTAATGATTTCGATGAAACTTGCAATATAGGGGTTCACGGGGGCGAAAAACCGATCTAGCTAGGTGTCCTATCTGGGAAAATGCGTTTTCTCTATTTTAACCCGAGCAGAGCTCGGTCGCCCAGGTACTTAAGTATGTAGGTATAATCAGCACAGCATTGGTTTAATAAGTTGGTGTTCCTCATAAGGTTAGGAACTATTTTACCCATTTCCGATCTTCTGGAATTAGTGCTTTTGCAACTTTCTATAAACACATCCGTCAGGGTTCGTTTTTTTTAAAGATTTTTTCAAAATTAATCTCAACGTGCACTTGAATCCTTTTTTGCACGAGTGATACCTACGTATATACGTATGTGAATTAGGTGGTGCATAATATTAGGCAAGATCTTACCAGCCATGTCTTGCTAATCTTTACAAGCTAAATTATTCAGCCGACAAAAAAGAGGAAAAAATACTACTTACCAGGCACATCATGAGCTTTCATAATAGGAATATCCTTATTGGCGAAGATGTAGGCTGTCTTCGTGCCAAACATGAGGTAAGGGTCATCTTGCACGGAGAGACAGGTCTCCTCGCCGCTGGCAATGCCCAGCACCAGGAGAAGTATCCACCACATGTTCTAGAAAAGTGGAGATGTGCTTTTTATACTACTGGTTTGCGTCCGTCTAAACTAAACGATTATTGGTTTGTATTAATCGATCGTGTTATTATTAATCGATCGTTTGTCTTGGTATGGGCATGTAATGAGGAGAGACGAAATGCATGTGACTAAAAGAGTGATGAATATAGATGTTGATGGATGGAGAGGCAGAGGAAGGCCAAAGAAAAGATGGATGGATTGTGTGAGGAATGATATGAAAGAGAAGGGAGTGAATGATAGCGTGACGGTTGACAGGGGAGAATGGAAGAAGAAAACGTGTTGCGCCGACCCCAAGTAATATGGGATAAGGGCAGGAAGATGATGATTAATCGATCGTGTAGTATTTTTTTATAGTTGTTTAATTTATGTTATCTATAGGTAAGTACTTATTTTGTGCCGACCTTTTTCGTTTTTATTATTTTAGTGCTTATCAGCAGACACTTTTGAATGGCCATCAATTTTTAGATATTTTTTAGAACACATTAAGTAGGTAGGTACTTAATGTGTTCTAAAAAATATCTATAAAATTAATGTTGTGTAGTTTCCCGGACAGAATAAAATATAAAATAAGACTACATAAAGCAATCATTTTTACGGGTGGCATTCTGGGAATATCTTCCAAATGCTAGCAGGTTCATCTAGGATCAAGCAGAAGCAACATTGTTATAATGTTATTAATTCTTGATTAATGATAAAGTTTATTGGGGTAATTATGATAATGGGGTAAATCCGATTGATGATAATTTCTACCAAATTCAGCGGCATTTCATATTATAAGGTCCTATGATAGACAAACTTTTAGAAAGCATTGAGACCACCAAAACAAAATGGTAAAAAAAAAAATGAGGAAAACGCATTGGATACTGACAAGAAAAAAATCAAAAAGCCAATTCTCGTACTTAAAAACGTTCAAATTGAAGTCGCAATCTCATGCCAGCGACAAACAAATGTCAAAAATGTAGGTAAATGCTATACAATTTTTGACAGATTGAGACTGACATGACATTGCGAACGTTGTTAAAAATACGGGAATTACCCCTCAGGTAACGAAAGTAGGTACACTAAAAATGTTGGTTACCCAATCCATACGCATCCATGTCTTTGTTATCTCATAATTCTGATACTACAAAATGTGCAGGCGCACGTGATCACGTCACCGCCCGCGCCCGCCGCTTTTTTTTATTAATAGGTGAAAATAAAATCACTTTAATCAGAGTATTTTTTGCTTGGATATCTTTGGTAAGACGTACTGATGAATGCTGTGTTAAAATTTGTCCATCTATTTTAATGGGACCCCTTATAATATATTGGCAACATAATGAATAATGATATATTAGACGACATTAGGTATATCGGCCGCCGTCTTTCGCTGTCGCTATAAATGCCGCTGTTATTACCCCAATAAACTCTACTAATACTCATTACGTAGGTAGGTAATGCACACGTGTAAGTTGTGTTTTATAATAAGTAATTTATACTTGATGTACATTATGCATGATAGACAGAGAATACAAATATTTTAATACGAGTAACTATGCAAAACAAATCTAAGATTCATTGTTTCTGCAAATTCATCTTAGTTATGAATGACGTAGGTAAGTAAGGCATAATTTATGTAAAATAAATAATTCTACATATAGCTGCCAGAGTGCCAGCTAAGGCAGAGACTCGAGTAGTCGTTATTTACATTTCAAAAAAACTTGCGGAACTAGTTAGGCACGTAAGATAATATACCTACTTATTAAATCAGCTTACTATCAAACAGCTACAGACTTCTTGTATCTACAAATACCTAGGTACTTACTTCTTTGGATACTTAATTAGAGATTTGGTACCCTGTACCCCATCAATTTTTTTTTCAAAGGCAAGTAGCCTACTCACGGTTCTTTTAACAGATTAATAAAAAAAAAACCTTAACGAAACTTATTTGACAACGACAAATTATAAGCTGATATTTAATAATTTATTCGCAAAATGGTAAATTCGCAGATTCCACATAAAAAAATATCTTACACGTTGGGTTGGTAGTTGTACCTTTTTTACTGAATGGTATACAAAAAATGTGGGCACAAGCACAACACAGTTGAAAGCAAACAAATAACAAAAGCAGCACAATGGGCATGAACCTGCACTAATGTGCCACACTTGAACACTTCACTAAAAAGTATTTAACACGGAATAATTAAACGAACGGTACTACGCTGATTACCTTTGCGCGGGAAGATTCGGGAAACGCTCTCATCTATGGTTCAATTGCGCGGGAAACGCGGCGGCCCGCGTGTGCTATGGCGGAGGCACTGACTGGACTGGGCTTGGTATCCGAATAAGCGAGCGCTTCCCTCGGTTGCCTCACAACTATGGGCCCGCGGCCCTCGCGTGTAGTGTGCTTACAAGTTACACCTCAAAACATTAGCAGTACTATTATACAGTATTTAATGAAGTTACATCTACGATTATACAATTGCTGAGCGAAATAATTTTTCTTTCAATGTCAGTCATGTATACACAGCTGACTTAGCTTGTTTGCATGTGCAATATTGTAAACGGTCCATTACATAACACATATGATCAGTAAATAAGTGAAGTAGATTTACCTAATTAAGAATTTGTCCCAGTCATCGCAGCTTGGTTTGGAACTTCCAGTTCCAGTAGACTCTACATTCGCCTTAACTTTCTTCCCTCTATATTAGTTTCTAACTTAAAGCATGGAGTGTAGACGCCGAAACTTTTCAGACGTAAATAAGTATGTCCCCATTGTACACGTAGCGTACTTAATTTACACAGATGGAGATTCTTGTAGTAGGTACCTACTTAGGAGGTTAGCTATTTACATACATATTTGCACGTCTGAACAAAACTGTCAGGCATCTTCGCAATTTAGTATAATATAATCTTATACTTATACAAATAAAAAGAGAAGTCAGGACTGACTGACTCATCAACGCCCAAACCCTTGGACCTAGAAAGCTGAAATTTTGCACAGAGGTTCCCTTTATAATGTAGACAAGGAATAAGGAAGGAATTTCCGGTAGTACGTTCCCGTGGGATATTTTCCGACATACACGCGGGCGAAGCCGCGCGGGAAGTGCTAGTGAATTTATATTTTTTTTTTTGTTACGAATTTTCTCGATTACGCCATGGTGTTGATAGTGTTTGTGTCACGCATATGTATACTAGCGTGGATGACAACACGACTGTCGAGAAAATATCGAGTGAGGTAACCAGCATCCAAAGATACGTACATTTATCTAAGGACCATGTAAACTGGGAACTTCGTCTAAATGCGTAAATATCTGTAACATGATAGAAGTCAGAGCTAAACTTTCTGTCGAAAATATTGTTTGCAGTTAGATACTTACCTAATTAACGGTAGCTTCTAATATGTTTTGTTCATAAGTCCTGCTTCTTATTGCTTTGTAAAAGTTTTTTATAGGAGTCGATTTCCAGCGCAGAAAAGATGCTGGAAGCCTTAACTTTATCCGAACCAGCACCCTAATTGCGTAACACATTATCAAGCGGAATTTGAATAATTTTGAAACAAATCGCTAATCCATTGCTGCATATGTTCGAAAAACTTGTCTGCTCGACAACGTAAATAACGCAATGAATGTTGTTGAACTGTCAAAATGAAAGTAACTCCGATTGATAATGTGTTACGCAATTAGAGTGCAGCTTTAGATAAATAGATGTGGCTTTAGTCCGTAGTTTTTCCAGCATCCTGCAAAACCACCGTAAGAAAATGACGTAAACCGTATGCCCTATTTTCAGGCCGTTTGTCTTGTTATTTGATTGTTCCGAGAGAATAATCGCATGGGAATATTTCTCTGTTAGGCATCATTGTGTCTACTTATCAATGATCATTGTGCATCAATTTGTGTCTGGTAAAAGAATCCTGTATCTATTTATTCCTGAATTTATTTTTACTTATGTACATACCTAATTAACTGGGTCTTGTCTGATTTTGCACAAAGTTTTTGTTTTATTTTTGTCTGGCGTAGGACTGTAGGTACCCTGGACCTGCTGATTGGTAAATCTTTCCACCAAGACCCAAGGTAATATTTTGCAGCTCGAGCAGCAGTAAACTGGTAATTTTGCCTGAAATATTGATGTAGGAATAGGAACTGTGTTACAATGTTCAAAGACGAGTTCTCGCAACGTTTTACGCGTGCATTAATCACCGGTTTATTTTGGTGTACTTATATGTTTGTTGTGTAGGTGTAAATAATAACGTGTGTGCCCTGCCAGTCGTAAAAACAATGTAGGTAGTTATAATATAGTCAGCGGGTGTCCCCGACACAGAGTTCGAAATTAGATGATCTCTAGATATAATTGTAGTACTTACTTACATAACTATAGAAACACTGATTACACTTACGATACATTTAATTTACTGTATATTTCCAAGGTACTAAAGATACAAAGCTACATAGAATGAGATAGTAATAGACAACTACCGAAGAAGGCATCTAGGTAGGTACTAAATGTAGGTTGGTACAGAAATCAACGAATTTTCTCCAAACATTTGATCAACTTTCAACTTTAGAAGGCATGAACGCAAACATGGTCAACTCAATCCATAGTTTAGCAAAAAAACCCACTAAGAAAAAGAACAAACACTAATCACAGCACAAGCCGCAATCAACATCGGTCAGTGGCACCAGCTGTGACGAAAGACGTAGGTACCAAGTATTAAAACCTGCGTAGACTTGCGACCTCGTTCGAGCCCGAAGCCCGTAGAAAGCGGTGCAGGTAAGCTTGTTGTACACACTCGAATCGAGCTTCAGATAAGAGTTATGAAATGGCCTGATAAGGGGATTAGTGTTCTGCTAGCTATTTATGGAATGTAAGATGCTGGGCTCGTTCTAATGGCTCTATTAAGTTTGTACTTAGTATCGTATTTTTGAATGGTGATTCGATCGAGGACGGGCTCAGGTAGCAAGGGCGTTAGTGTTTTACGAGGGCTCTTTAAATAATGGATTACCGATCTTTGAAATGCAACTGAAAAAGGCTGTAGGAGTAGATAGATACGCCATTCATGTCACAATCACCTGGCGAGAAATGAAGTGTGTTTGGGCACTTTAATGACGAAAATAGGGATACCGGAGAGGACTGTGGTTTGAATGGATTTGCCTATTTTGGATGACGTCTATCGTGCACTCTTTTCCACTTACATTTGTCTCGCTAGATGAATGTGCTTAGGACCTATTCCTCTTTCTTGAGGATTCTTGATTACGTCATTCATCATGGCATGTCCTAATGCACAAAAACACGACTGTTTCCTATGTCTTTATCACATAATTATCATGTCGCCTTGTCATTCAAGTATAACGGTACTATCAGAGTAATGACTTAAGTATATTATTGCAAACCACACACAGCTCAAATTGCTATGTCTGCTTATGTTCACTCGGCTACACATCATGCTATTCATTTCCAGTTTACACTGACCTCTCATTGTAAAGAAATCCTATACAATGCGAGATCAGCTTATACTGGAAATGTATAGCTTGATCTGTGGCCGTGCGTACATACATGTCTGTTTTTCATTGCGTGAATCTAACCCATAGGTATCATTATTCCTATTAATAGCCAAATAAATGTAGACGAAATAGGGCGTTGAACGTTGTGTATTTGACGCAGCCGACTGGTTCAATTAGCCGTTTGGTCAACCGCCTAGCCTTTTCCCAAAACGCCGCCGTTCAACTAGCGGCCTGCCGTTACGTCTATTACAACATTTTATGAACTGGCTGGCTGATGCTTTGGCCAATAGGGCCATCTGCTTCTGCAAAGTCCCGGCGATGCGGGAAGTGCAACCCCTTTGCCCTTACGTAACAAAGGATAGGCACCCTTGCTCGCCTCAGCCGCTACGGCTCGCACGGGTGCCTATGCTTTGTTATAGCGGGTGGAGGCTGCCCTCCCTTCGCGCCTCCGGATTTTTATATACACTAGGGGTAGCAGCCAAAAGACTACGTGGAGTCGGGGTACGTGCTTCCCGATTCAGGTTTGCCTATATGCATTTAAACTGTGAGAAACACCAGAAATATTGTGCTTTGTCGACGCCATATTGGCAGTGTGGATTTCAGCGCCAGGTTGCAGAAAATGGAAGTAAATTTAAATGTTTAGGGGCTGATTTTTCATTACGTTGATAACTTTTATGTGAAGAATAAATGTGACAGTTTGACATATTACAAAAGCTGTCGAACCGCATATTTATTCCTCTGATAAAAATTATCTGACTATTGAACAATCAGCCCTAAGTAGTTAAACGTTATCGATCCAAGTAATTTACCTAGCTGTTTGATTGGATGGCTGAATATCATTCAGGCCATTAATTGAACGGCGGCGGCGGCGGCGGCGGCGTTTATTGAAAAGGCTATAGGCGATTGACCAAACGGCTAATTAAACCAATTGGCTGCGACATACTTACTCATATGCGAATGCAAATTCTATGCTAGAATTAGCAAGAATTTAGGGACAGTTAGAGCTTTCAATTTGGAATAGAACATACAAAATCACGCCTTGGTCTGTAGAAGAAAGGGGATTTGTACTGGTGAAATGCGAATGCACTGTGTACCTACAGTCTCATTTCGCCAGTGTGGAATGGCGAGTCTATTGCTACATATTAACCGGGAACAAATTCAGAATCCAGGCTGCTTCTTTGAATAGAAAGAATGTACCTACACGTTATGGGAATAGGTAGGTAAGGAACTTTTCTGTGTAACTAATCAACAATTTTTCGCCAAATATGCACTCTACATGGCAAGACGTCATCGAAACATTCACAAGACAAATTTTATTGTCAATTAATCGAAACACGTCTGCTTGCATACCTTCGCGTTTAACATTACTGTAACATTCCTATACCTACCTATACAGCTAACTACTTATACATACATAGATCTATAGCGCAGTGCATGCGGTGCGACCTCAATTTTCATGTGCGGTGACCCGTCAGCCCAGTCCATAAATGCCACCTCATCTGTTATACGGATGAGATGCGTGTCGTGTTATAGTGGCAATTTAAAAACATTGGTTTTTAAATAAAGAACATTGGATGTACGAAGATATGAGGTATGAGTCTTACTTAACGAATAAGTATAATAAAATTCGTAAGTTTGTTTCTGGCTGGGATTTGCGTCATTGCGTGTTTGATTTGTGAGCAAGACTACCTTAGAAACACGTACTAGGCTACCTTTCGGCCATTGGGTAATACTATTTTAGTCGGACACATCACGACACTCTGCAGTGAGTAAACGGCTGAAGGAGGACTGGAGGAGGGCAACTTACCTCCTCCTATAGTACCTCCTACTATCCATTGCAATTTGAACTACGTAATTGATTTAATTCATAAGATGGGCTTACCTCGTAAGAAATCATGACACATGTACCCTCAGATCAACTTGATGTGAGCATAATACCTATTGCTGGCTACTAACTATTTGGATGCCTCGTATTTTTACATCGGCCGAATTTAAGTTCATTATTGTAGCCCCGGTGCCCGGTGTAAGAATTCTTACGTAGTCCCTACTACGTAACAATAAGAACAAAAAAACAGAACAGTAATAACTGTAACAATAGTAAATGCATATCACAAAAAGAGGAAAACAATTATTAAAAAGATCTCACATCTCATAAACTTGTCCTTATTGTTTCATAAAAATATACTCCTATTACATTCCTTTTTGTGCACATTATACATTATTCAGAGAATGATAAAAAGTTTAAACCAACAAACTTTATTCAAATAAATTCATTTGAAACTTCAATTTTCCCGCCATGTTTTTTATTTTGTCTATGATGGATACGCACTAAATATACGTTTTGTTTTAATAATAATTTGCTGAGTAATTATTTTTACTATGAATAGTTAGTTATAAATATTGAAGAAGTAACAACATTATTGCTTAATTATCCACGCATTTGAATAATTTTAATAATAAATCTTCGTAAGTGTTATCAAAACGCAATTTCGAAGTTCTGAGTGAAAGTAAAAAAATCGTTCTCTATGCTCAGTCACTAATGGCGTGTCTTCCTGTTACACACGTTAAATCGTCAAAATGGCTAAGAAAAAAGGCGACGAAAAAGTGAACCCAGCTCCTCAAAGTGATAATGAGGAGCCCAACTATGACGAGGAGCCCGATTTCGAGGATCCGGAGGGTTTCGTTGATGATATTCCCGACGAAGGTGGGCAATTTTCTGTGACAAGTTTGACCGGCCATATGCGTCACCCACGCATTTTACAAGTTTTCATTCATATTGTTACTATTTTAAACGTAATTGTGAGGCTTAGTGTGTGTTGGCAAGTGTACTTGTTTAAAATTTTGAACTTTCCCAGTGAGCTTAGCGGTGTAATGAAAGACATATTATCCTAACCTAACTTTGACGTTGCAGAGTTGTTGGCCGACCTTTTAGAGCAGAAACCGAAGGAATCTGACAGTTATGAGAACGTGGTCGTGGTCGACGGGTGCCCGCAGGTCGGACCCGAGCGCCTGGAGAAGCTCCAGAGTGTCATAAACAAGATATTCAGCAAATTCGGGAAGATCGTTAACGAGTATTATCCAACCCAAGAGAATGGAAACACGACTGGCTACATTTTCTTGGAGTACAGCAATCCTCAGAACGCCGCCGAAGCCGTGAAGGCGACAAATAACTGTAAATTAGATAAGCAGCACACATTCTTGGTGAATTTATTCACCGATTTTAAGAAGTAAGTACCCCTCTACACCTGAATGTTAAAGTTTCAGGTGCAAATTATTATTCAAGGATGAGAGTGTTATCATTTAAAGTTCATCAAGCTCTTAAAAAGTACTAATTTTGACCTTGTGACAAGTCAATTAGTTGTTTTCCTGCTAACATTTATCTTAGTCACCACTGGAGATAGCAGAACTGAAATTGCACATGAACTTAACAACTTTCTGAGATAAACTGAACAGATTTATGTAGGTAATTTACCATACATTTTTCCTTATTGCAAGCAAATAATTGTGTTAAAATATCTAACAGAAATATGCCACTGATTTTATGATGATTTAAACATGTTACATGAAGTATTTTTTAGTGACTTATACCAACAAAACAAATCTCACTTTCTACAATTTTACATTCAACTAATGTCTTATACTATACTTTCTTTAATTAAATTAATTGTTTTCCTCATCAGATATTCAGATATCCCTAAAGAATGGGAGCCGCCAGCACCTCAACCATTCAAGGTCGCGTCAGACTTACAATGGTACCTAATGGATCCCGATGCATATGACCAGTTCCTGGTTGGCATCGGCACTGGTACTGCACTACAGGTGTGGCAGAATGCCCTGCCTGAACCTACGCTTATGCAGGAGAGACCGGTAAGTTGTATATTGTTATTCATCTATGTTTTGAAGATGACTTTCATCTATGATTTGTGTTGGCCCAGTGGTTAAAGCCTCGCCTCTCACGCACGAGCTTGTGGGTTCAAATCCGGGCAAGTACCGATGTGACTTTTTTAAATCTTATGTAGTCTCCGAGTTTATCTTGGACATTACTGACATTGGTAAAGGAATACATTGTGAGGAAACCTGGACCTATAGTTAATAAGTTTGAAATCATCAATCCATCTTGAGCAAGCATGGTGATCAATGCTCGTGCCTTCTCTGTATGAGAAGAGGCATTTGCCCTGCAGTGGGGCAGTAATAGAAAAGTGCTAGTCAATTAATATTGGAATCTTTATCTTGTAATGCCAAGGAACCAAGTCCTAATTGTTTTTTTAATTGCTCATACAAAACATTCTGTTTGTGGATGTTGTTATTCAAATGTGTTTCAGAATTAAAGTATTGGCACCGCTGCTTGCAAATGTTTGTTAACTATTGCTTCATAGTGGCAACAACAAAAGTTACTGTTTGATAATTATCATGATTTGGACGGTATGTTTAAAAACATGCATCCGGTGTAAATATCTGTACTACATAAGTAAATAAATCTATCAAAGAAGTTTTGAATAATGAACCCTATTTCGAATATCCTTGCCTTTCTAGTAAGTATGTAAAAGGTTTTTTATTTTTCATTCTTAGAACTGGACGGAGACTTACGCCGTGTGGTCACCGCTAGGTACATACCTGGCGACGTTCCATTGGCGGGGCGTAGCCCTATGGGCTGGTCCCAAGTTCTCCCAGTTCCAGAAGTTCTTCCACCCGGAAGCTCGGTTCATCTCCTTCTCACCGTGTGAAAACTATGTTGTTACGTTCTCACCGACTGGTGATAGGGGTGAAGATAAAAAACTTATTATTTGGGATATCAGGTTAGTAATGAAATTGTTTTATATCATCCAATATGCATGTTTGACAATAATGATCACTCAATATCTATGCGTAACTGATCACTTACTAAATTAATTGAATCTAATAGTTCTCATAGCATTGTAGAAGCTTGTAAGCAATATTTGTTGGTAAAGTCGTTAAATCCTATGGAAATAAAAAATACATACTTTAATATTAAAAAATTATCTTGTTTAACTTCGGAATGTTTTGTTATAATTTCTTCTTTCTTTATCAAATGCAATAGACATATTAATCATGTCGCATCAAATATGTGCATTGATCTGTATATGATAAGGAACACATGCTTATAAGAAACACATAATACAGTAGACCATTTTACTGTTAGTTGGCACACTTGGCACAGGGGGTCGGTCGGTCTTACGGGTCGTCAGAAGCCCGAAAGTCTGACAACCAGTCTTACCAAAGGGTATCGTATTACCCAGTACTGGGTTATGGAGGTCAGATAGGCAGTCGCTCCATGTAAAATACTGGTATTCAACTGCATCCGGTTAGACTGGAAGCCGACCCCAATGTAGTTGGGAAAAGGTTAGGCAGATGATGGCACACTTGGCACAGTTAGACTGTGAAACAAGTTATGTTTGAACAGCCAAATACTTTACTAAACAAATGTACAACTTATTTTATCATAATGGTTGTATCATAGCAGCTTGTACTCTTTCCAACTATTTATTTTATTTTTGAGATAAGCATGCCTATGTAGTTCCTTATTTATTGACAGGCAACCATTGACGATAAAATGCAACACTTCATGGACGCTGAAGTAAAATAAATGATTGGAAAGATTATAAGCGCCAAAAGTTTTCGTTGATAAATAATCTATTCTGTACAGCTCTTCTACACTACAATATTTATAATTAAGCCACCATTCTGAGACTTGAACGAGAAATGTCGTGTAACATTTCTAAGCTTTCAATACTGCTACATAATGTAAGTGAATTGTTCCAACTCACGCAAACCAGTTCCTTATTACGTATTCTACTCGCGACATAACAGAAGAGAGTCTGAGACAGTTAGAATAACAACAGGTATTGCAGATTTACATATAAACAAAAACTTGTTGTACTGATTAGTCCTTTAAGTTTTTAACAGGCTCATTACAGTAATGATGTAGAAAGTCGACTTCACGTTATTTTGTAAAACTTTCCTGCAAGGAAGGAAAGTAGGGAATTTCCACTTTCGGCATAACACCAGGAAATATGCGGGTGAAAATGCCTTCTGTAAAAACTTCGTACTACTAAAACATGATATTGCAATAGTACAAGAGATTTAAGCAGGAAGCAGATAAACTAAATTGTAACTTTCTAATTTAATTGTATTGAGAATCAATCTTTGACTGTATTTGTTTGTGGCGCGTCTCCGTGTTTGTCTCTTCAATTCATAACAGTTGTCATTATTTAACATAATATTATCGTCTGCCTAGCCTTTTCCCAACTATGTTGGGGTTGGCTTCCAGTCTAACCGAATGTAGCTGAATACCAGTATTTTACACGGAGCGACTGCCTATCTGACCTTCACAACAAAGTTACTGGGTAATACAATACCCCTTGGTAAGACTGCTTGTCAGACTTTCGGGCTTTTGACGACTGTCAAAGATCCACGAATGTCAGCCGGGATCAACATCTCAACCGCGGCAAGCGTAGCTTAGCCTGAGCGATCGACACGCAGCCACATTATTTAACACAATAAAACATTTATTCTCCGAAAGGGTGGCAGTGGCGAATAGTACACCCCCATCGCCAATTATGTTTAAGTAACATGTAAGGGCATGGGCATTGACTGTGTAACTAAATTCCTCTTACTCCACGCAGGACGGGCGTAGAGAAGCGTAGTTTCCCGCCGCCGGACGAGTATGTGACGTGGCCCGTGTTCCGTTGGAGCAAGGACGATAGGTACTTCGCCAGGATCGGCCAGGATGTGCTCTCTGTGTACGAGACTCCTAGCTTCGGTCTGCTAGATAAGAAGTCTATCAAAATACCCGGAATCAGGTAAGACATTTTAATGCTGTTGATTTATGGAAAAAGTTTAAAATATTGTGAATGTTTGTAGAAACAAACAAAAGATCGAAGATCGTTTTTATGACTGAGCAACATGAATCCTGAATGAATAATGTAAAGGTGGATTGATGCCTGATGAAGCTGATTAATACAGTGATTTTTCAAGAACTTTATCATCATTATTTCAGCCCGGAAGCACCCACTGCTGAAATACGCCTCCCCTTTAGGGAACTTATTTTTTAATTTTTTTTTAATTGTTAAACATCTTGTAATCGGCTTGACAAGCCCTTAACAGATTTGTCGTGGGCGTTTATTGACATGAGAGAAGTGTGCATCCAGTGCGGAAACTGTCTCTTATTAAATTACAATTTGTTAGTGAATCAGGTCCCACATGTCTTTTGAGCCTTCTGTCATTTATTGGTTCACATAACACTTTTGATAGGGTGTAAGTTTAGCTTTTATACGATTTCAGGAACTTATGGAAATAATATTGTATGTGTTAGCTTTTTTATTTTTGTGTCAACAATATTTGCATTATTGCAGATATTGTTCACATTACACATACGTGGTTAATTATAACAGTCTTCATGTAGGTTATGAATTCATGCTTGCATTCAGGAAATAAAATTGCTTTGTGTTGCAAATAAATTGTTTTTGTTGCAATAAATATGCAGCACTTCAAGATTTGTAGAGATAGACACACTAGTACTTTTCCATTCTTCCTGAGATGCCAATAAGTAGGAGATATTGATACATTCTTAATTCCATTCACAGAGACTTCAGTTGGTCGCCAACAGACAACATAGTAGCGTATTGGGTAGCGGAAGACAAAGACGTACCAGCCAGGGTAACACTCCTCGAGCTCCCTAACCGTACCGAAATACGGTCCAAGAACTTGTTCTCCGTAGCCGACTGCAAGATCCACTGGCAGAAGAGCGGAGACTACCTCTGCGTCAAAGTAGACCGCTATTCCAAAGTAAAGAAAGACAAAAATGAAATCAAGTACTCGGGAATGTACTACAACTTTGAAATATTCCATATGAGGGAGAAGGAGATTCCCGTTGACTCGGTAGAAATTAAGGAATCCATTCAAGCATTCGCTTGGGAGCCTGTTGGTTCCAAGTTCGCTATTATCCACGGTGATCCTGCTAACATCTGCATTAGTTTCTACCAAGTGAATACGGGCCAGGCTCCTACTTTGCTGAAGAAGTTTGAGAGGCAGCCCTTCAACCACTTGTTCTGGTCTCCGTCGGGGCAGTTTATTGTTCTCGCTAACCTTGGACTGAGTGGTGGAGCTCTGGAGTTCTTGGACACTAATGATTTCACTATCATGAATGTCTCAGACCATTACCAGGTGTGTATACGGTTTTTTATTTTGTGATTCTTACAAATACTTGGTTTAATATACAAGTAAATAGTAGAATTATGTGTGATAGATCCTATTAAAAAATGAGAAAGGAACTACCTTCATATGAAAACAAAAGTAGTTCTTTGATATGACTAAATTATTAACCTAATCTTTTTTCCCCAGATGTCTGGCATCGAATGGGACCCGACCGGTCGCTTCGTGGTGACTGGTGTGTCTTCACTCAAGAGCAAGATCGATACTGGTTACTACATCTGGTCCTTCCAGGGCAAGATCTTAAGAAGGTTAGTAAACATAAAGGCTATATTCGTATAGCAGCTTTGTAAAAATGTTTGTAGTGATGAATATTCAGAAATGGCAATGATAATCGTTATCTGTAGTTTAAATAGGCGATTAAAGGTTGTTGTGATATGCAATCTAATTTCATTCAAATAGAGCTATCTCAAATCTATCAATATATTTTAAACTATACTAGCATACACTAAGTTGGATGTATCTCTATTGAAACTACCTAGCGTACAGCGAGATGTTTGCTGTCACCCCGCAAGATATTTATGTTCTTTTCTATTTAGAAATGATTAGGGAAAGAACCATGTTTATAAAGGTGGGTTTAGAACAGCGAATGCACGTTCACATTCTGTCGCTACTTTGTCAAATTTTCTTTGAGTAAACAGGGAAACATCATTCTTTCGAAGTGCTACAAACAAAAAAAAAGTTATGATTTTATTATTTCTACAAAACAATTTTTTTTTTTTCATAAAGAGTGATGAAGGAAGGCTTCGCGCAGTTCAACTGGCGACCGAGGCCCCCGACGTTGCTCTCCGAGAAACAGCAGAAGGAGATCAAAAAGAACCTCAAGAAATACTACTCACAGTTCGAGTCTAAGGACCGTATGCGCAGTAGCAAAGCTAGCAAGGTATGTACAGGAAATACAGTTTCTTAAATTAGTTAATGTTCATCTCCCGAATGGCCACGAACACAAGCACAAGCATCATTTCAAAGTGTAGTTGAAGACTTGAAGTATCTCTTCCCTACAACTATTTTGATGCTACCTTTCTGGGATGAAATAAGCAAACATAGATAGCTTTTACATCGGGAATACTAATTATCAATCAACTCAGCCTATCGCAGTCCACTGCTGGACATGGCCTCTCCAAGGCTGCGCCACAACATCCTGTCCTCCGCATCCAGTCTGTCCCAGCCACCTTCTTAAGTCGTCATTCCATCTAGCTGGGGGGCGTCCCACACTACGCTTACCGATACGCGGTCTCCACTCCAGGGTTCGTCTGCTTCACCGGACATCGGTCCTTCGACAAACATGGCCAGCCCACCTCCCACTTCAGTGTTCTTACTCTGCAAGCTATGCCGGTAACTCCGGTTCTTTTCCGGATGACTTCACTCTTTCTTTTATCCTTCATTAAAACTCCGAGCGCTCAATAGCCCACTGAGCGACCTTCAATTTGTGGACCAGCCCGACTCAGTGTCCACATTTCGGCATCGTATATCATAACAGGCAGGATGCACTGGTTGAAAACCTTAGTCTTACCAAACATTGTGGGACGAAAAGACGAAGTTTTCCAAACGCTGCCCAACCCAACTGGATCCTTCTGTCGACTTCTTAATACTAATTATAATTTGGGGTAATAATTTTATCCTCGCGGCCGGATTACACGGCGGCAACGCCGTGAACGAAATGGATGCAGCGGACAGACGGGGTGTGACGTAATGGAGGTTCAAACATAGGTGCACTCTCTCCCTTATTGTCATAGTCGGTCAAGACGGAATTTGTGGCGTTATAAAGTCAACAGTGTTTTAGGCTATTAGGTGGGAACTGTATCCATCCAACCATCTTTACATACCAAGACCACTCCGTGCCTCGGAGAGCTCGCTAAACCGTTGGTCCCGGCTGTCATTCATGGTTATGGTGTCAGTTATGTGTCGTCAGAAGCCTGAAAGTCTGACAACTAGTCTTACCAAGAGGTATTGTATTACCCAGTAACTAGGTGGTGGAGGTCAGATAGGCAGTCGCTCCATGTAAAATACTGGTATTCAGCTGTATCCAGTTAGACTTGAAGCCGACCCCAACATAGTTCGGAAAAGGCTAGGCAGATGATGATTTGGTTGAATTGAACTGGAAGCACATGTTGCATATATTGGTATTCAGAATAACCTACATTGATGAACTGACAAATGACTAATCAAATGTGGCATTTTGTTTTAGGAATTGGTGGCGAAGCGTACTGAGCAGATGAAGAAGCACGTTGAGTACCGCGAGGCCAAGGTGCAGGAGTGGAACGAGCAGAAGCCGCGCCGGCTCGAGCTCAGGAATTGTACGTATTACTTTATTTATTAACATAGCCAGCGCCTTTATGCGCGGGTGATTACCTATGCGCGGTTGCGGTCCATCTATCCTATTAAACTTATTTTTAAGTAATGTAATTTCATCACCTATTGCTACATACACTTACTTGCTTTTAATTGTTACCTAAATGGATGAAGTCACTGGCTCCTGAAATACAGGTACTCTAACCTAGCTCTGGTGCCAGGGTCTCAAATTTCTCTGTAACCTATTTATGGCAATAAAGAATTTATTTATTTATTTATTATTATATTATCTATTTTTTTCATCCAAAGAAAAGATGGATGGATTGTGTGAGGAATGATATGAAAGAAAAGTTCACAGCACAATGTTCGTTCCCGTACTCATCCGAAACGGCTTGACCGATTCTCATGAAATTTTGTGAGCATATTGAGTAGGTCTGAGAATCGGCTAACATCTATTTTTCATACCGCTACTTTTTATCCCGGTCTACGCGGGTGAAACCACGGGGCGCAGCTAGTATTTTGTAAAAATCTTGGTATACGAACCTTGCCAAACGCGAAGGTCTCATTTGTAAAATGTAAATAGTGTTTTCTCACCTTCGATCAATAATACTACTAGATTTTCGATGAGCGCATCAAAAACGGCCGGAAAAATAAGGCCACAAAACAATAATACTGTGGGCTGTGGGCTTATTTTGCAACATAGTTTTTTCAACCATATTGTTATATATTGCTATATTGCTTAGAAGATATATTTTATTTTTCCATAAGTAATTTTGTTCTTCATAAGAGGAGCTCGTGGCTAAGTAATAACAGCCGCACAGGTCGATCCATCAGGTTAAGCTACGCTTGCCGGGGTTGGTCCGTGGATGGGTGACCATCTTTACATACCGAGACTCTCCGTGCCTCAGAAAGCACGGTAAGCCGTTGGTCCCGGCTGTCATTCGTGGATCTTTGACAGTCGTTACGGGTCATCAGAAGCCGACCCCAACATAGTTGGGAAAAAGCTAAGCAGATGATGGAAGTAATTTTGTTCTTATTTTAAAAATAATTTTCAATTGAAGTAGTAAATATTATGCAAACAATAGTAAACTTTCTATTTGAGAGGTTTATAATCAAGTTAGCAATCGCTACCACTTGATCTATTTGTTTTGGTTCCTAATCCGTAATCTAGCGCTATTGTTAATCGAAGTTTCTCACCAAACTTTTGTCCATGATGCGGTCCTGAAATATTGCATTTTACTAATCTGTGTAATTAACTCACTTTCGTCTTTCTACAGATGTTGACACAGACGCTATCGACACCGACTCGACAACAACGACAGTAGAAGAAGTTGTAGAATTTTTCGTGAAAGAGGAACAAACGGTCATCGAGTAGTCACCATTCCGCGTCAACGTTAGGGGTCGGCGGCGTGCGAACACCGACCTCGGGTATAGTCCGGACAACGGATACACACCTTTTTAATAAACAGACTACAAACTATACAGTTTTTTTATACCTTCATCCCGCTAAAGTCACAAAAGCATTTTATACGCGATTTTCATTATGTTCAGTGTAAGATTTTGGTTTATAAATTATACAATAGGTAATGTTTATAGAAATCATATTAAATTGATATGTTTCAAATGGAAAACGGCCTTTTAATACCTGTTTGTATTTATTTTTGTTATATTTATTTATAAGATGATGGTATGAAATAAACAATTAACATCCGAAAAGGGAGAATTATTTATTAACACAGCCAACGTAAGGTGAATGCGCAATGGTAACACGCGAAATACAAATTTTCTTACCATTTTTGCAATTTGCAGGTCAGTGTCAGGTTGTATGTTGATCAAATATGATTCGCGAGTAACCAAATCACTTGACCCCATACAAACCCGTGAATACAAAGTAGTTTTTTTTTCGAAAAGTTTTTATCCCATTTATGAAAAAGATTTTTTTTACAGCTTTAAGATGGTAACATAAGTATTAAAATCGGTTTAGTTGTTTTCGAGTAATTGCTATTTGAGTTGAAATGCATGATTAGGAGTCGATTTAGTTGCTCGCAAGTATATAAGTCAAACTCGAAAGCATTTATTTCAAATAAACCATTTTCAATTTCAAAAACAGGCTCTTTAGAATTGTCATAAATTGTTGTATGTATTTGTAATTGTTTTAAAAAAAAAATCTAAAACATTTTTTAATATACATTATTTACATTTATTTAAAGTATGTAGGTACAATTTTGTTCGATAACTTTTTGCCATCTTGTAGGTAGGGACATGATCCCATTGCTATAGAAATTTTGGGACTTCTGATCAAAATACCGCGACAAGTGGTTTTGGCAGTCCTTTCGTGATATTAACCTGACACTGCCTAAAGAATTCTGAAGAGACCGAAACAGGTGGAAATCTGAAGGTGCAAGGTCAGGACTATACGGCGGATGCATTAACACCTCCCAGCCAAACTCTTAATTTTTGCTGAGTGGCTAAAGATGTGTGAGGTCTAGCGTTATCATGATGAAAATCCACACCCCTTCTGTTGATTAATTCCGGCCGCTTTCTCTCAACTTCTTGCTTTAATCTCATCAGTTGTTCGCAGTAGAGTTCAGAATCGATGGTCCTGCCTGGTGGTAACAGCTCATAATGAATAATGCCCTTCCAATCCGGTGGGATTGGAAGGGCATTATTATAACCCGGGTTTCGCCACAGTCTGTGAAGCCTGACCGGCCTTTGACTACAACCTTTTTGCACGTTCTTGTCGTACGTGATCCACTTTTCATCACCAGTTATCAGCTTCTTCAAAAATGCTTCGGTTTCAGTAATGAAACCGAACCACGACGACGACGACGGCGACGACGACGGTTACGACGTAAGTCGTAATAAAGAATCGCAAATGAGTACACGGTTCATTAGGTTTCTTTCAGTGAGCTCGTGAGGTACCCAAATATCGAGCTTTTTTGTGTACCCAGTTTTTTTCAAATGCGCCAAAACTGTTTTGTGGTCAATTCCCAGTCCATTTATATCCGTAATAAGGCGACCAGAGCGACGTGCATCTTTGACATCAAAATTTCCGGATTGAAAACGTTTAAACCAAATTTGTGCTATTCTCACAGACACTGCACTGGGTCCATAAACATAGCAAATTTTTTTCGCGGCTTGCGTTGCATTTTTACCTTTTTTGTAGTAAAATTTTAAAATGTATCGAATTTCTTCATTAGATTCACTCATCTTGACAGTACGAAAAACAAATGAAAATCACACATTTCCTAATTTGAATTTGGAATTATGTTCTTTAAAATTTAAACTTTCAATGATACCAAAACCAGCCAGATACAAATAGTATAACCAAAGAGATTTTATTTTAAGTTCATACATACTATAATGCGAAAAGACTTTTTCCCCAACCTAAATAATAATAAACTATGATACTATGAATAAACTATGAATAAAAATTTAAACGAATTTTTTTCATGCATTTTTTATTTGTATTAATCGAAGTAATCACCCATGCAATCAATGCATCTTTGCCAACGTAGTGGCAGTTTATTGATGCCCTTCTTAAAGAAATCAGCTGGACGGGAGGCAACAAATTCTTCAAAGGCATTTTGTTGCCTCTCGGGTATTGAATTTTTTTCCCGCCAAGAAGTTATCCAAATTCTGGAAAAAGTAGTAGTCTGTAGGCGCAAGGTCTGGTGAGTAGGGCGGATGACGGAGAGCTTCCAACCCCAGTTCTTGCAACTTGGAGACCGTCTGCTGTGCAGTATGAGGTCGCGCGTTGTCGTGCAGGAGCAGCGGAGACGAGCGATTGACCAATGCTGGTTGGAGATGTGCCAGCTTCTCCATCATTTTGTTCAGTTCTTCACAGTACACATCTGAAGTAATGCTCACCCCGTTTGGTAAGAAGCTGTGATGAATCATACCGGCGTTAGACCACCAAACAGTGACCATCACTTTTCTAGGGGTAAGTTTTCGTTTAGGGCATTGTTTAGGTGCTGATCCAGGATCCAACCAACTTGCTGAGCGCTTGCGGTTATCAAACAGAATCCATTTTTCATAGCAGGTAACAATGCGGTTCAAAATTCCTTCATTTGTCTGTTGAGCAGTGCAAGGCACGTCTCGACGCGTACTTCGAGCTGGCGATCATTCGAGTTCGTGGGGCACCCATTTGTCAAGCTTTTTTACCTTGCCAATTTGACGCAAATGGACCAATATTGTTTTGACGCTAACGTCGAAAGCTGCTGCTAATTCAGCCGTAGATTGTGTATCATCAGCTTCCACAATCGCCTTTAATTCGTCATTGTCGACCAGTCTTCGGACGACCGCGAGGTTCATTTTTCAGGTCGAAATTTCCAGAACGGAAGCGAGCAAACCAATAACAAGTGGTGCGTTGGTTTGTAGTGTTAGCTCCGTAAACGTCGTTGATGTTGCGTGCCGCTTGTGCCGCGTTGCTGCCACGACGGTACTCATATTCCATAAAAAAGATTGAAATGCGATGAAAATGTAACACTAATCAATAAACAAATGACTACTTTTGGAAAAAAAAATCCATGTTTTTAAAATAAAATTAATTTGAAATTAGAATTCTTAGCCAAACAAAAATTATTTTGATTTGAAATGGCCAGTACTGCAGAACGGCAATTTCATAGGTAAAGACCTAATATAACCTTAGGAATTATCAATATATCTCTCATAAGTTCTCGGGAAGTCTATTCTTATGGTTATAGTTAGGTATAGTTAAGTAAATACATATGTTAAGGTCGCAAATTGCAAAAAAAAAAAAATGATTTTCGCGGGCTACCATTGCGTTTCATGGAGTGAAAGTTTTTATTAGCTTTAGAAGATTGTGAAATCATATTGATATGCATCAACTTAAAGAAAAGATTTTTGGGAATTTTAAGAAGTTATGTTTTACTTTTTGCCCCTAAAGATGGATACTGTTCAAAGCATAGGTACCGACATATTATTGCAATCTATATTTATTTGTAATACAGATTGCAACAACATGTACTACCTTTATCATAGAAAGTGCCTTCAGGCCAGGGGTGCCTACGGTCTAGTAATAATCAGTGGCGGATTTGCCGTCCCGGCCTGCGGCCCAGACCTGTAGTAGGTAACTACCAGCCGCCCCTTTCTCAGCACCCATCACATAGACTACATAACGAATTTACTTTATTGCCAACTTTTATCGAAATCGATTTAGAAATATAGTTAACTTTAATATCTGCTAGTTACAGATTTTTTTTTCGCGATTTCAGGTTTGGTCCTATAGTAAAAGTTGTTCATAATGATGAGTGAGGATTTTGGTATTGGTATTGGTGGGTATTGGTTGGTTGGTAGGGTTACTGGGTATTGACCCAGTAACCCTTTTTATTTAGATGTAAGAAAGAGATTTAGGAAGATTATAGTCAGAGGCGGATTTGCAATCTTGGCCGCCTTAGGGCCCAGGCATGTAGTAAAAATAGGTACCAGCCGCCCCTTTCTCAGCACCCATCTTATAGACTGCATAATGAATTTACTGTATTGCCAACTTTTATCGAAATCGAGTTAATTACTGATTTTGTTTCGCGATTTCAGGTTTGGTTCCATAGTAAAAGTTGTTCATAATGATGAGTACAGTGACCCCTTAAGTGGATATCGGTCAATAACCAGTAACCCTGTATATACGAGTGATTTAGGAAGATTATTGTTATACGATGCGGTTCAGTGCGGCCTGCTATAATGTGCGCGAGTCTTTAGAATCAATTTTTTGTCAGATTGGCCGCCCCTAATATTTGGCCGCCGTAGGCCCGGGCCTAATGTGCCTTAGGGCAAATCCGCCTCTGATTATTGATATACGATGTGGTGCCGGTGCAGTGCGGCCCGCCATAATGTGCGCGAGCCTTTAGAATATTTAGGTACTTTCAGTTATTTCTTCTTTATCAATGATTTTTTTTGTCAGATTGACCGCTTCTAATATCTAGCCGCCCTAGGCCCGGGCCCACTGGGCCTTAGGGCAAATCCGCCACTGGTAATAATCACAGACGCCTAAAAGTAAAAGTACTCTGTGGACGCACAAGCGGTAAACCCATGGACCTCAACCTTACATGGTTGAGGTCCATGGGTTTGATTTATTGATGCCGGTGCAGACTTGGCGAAGCGCAGCGCGGTTTTCACTGACCAACAAATATCAACCCTGCGTAGATTTACATGAAGTTGAAATAAAATAAACTTCCTTAGACGAAGGCACGCGGTTGTTTAAGGTTTTTTACTTCGACTACTCCGATTTCTTTTAGTACCTACAAGAAAGTCTCATTTCAAACTTAACTCCAGTATAACCTCGAAATGGTAGGTTTACTAATTACATAATTTGATTAAAGATACCAATTAGATACTAACTATTTAAGTTAATCAACATTTAAAATCTTGATTTGGTCCCGCGGTCATGTCGTTCACCAAAGGAAGCATCGGCTTGCTGCTGATAAATTCATAGTGGAACCAATGATGCAGTCGTTACTTGTTCAACTTATTTTTAATGTAGTACTTACCTTTTTTTTTTGTTTTTATGTACCGTTAAATGGGGTTGGTTACTTTGATACTATGGGTTTATTTTGATAACAACTTTCGACTTATGAAAAACTAATTTTATTCGGTGTATAATAAAGGTTTTGTTGATGTACTGGTTACTGGGCCTAATAAAATGCCCAGTAACCGGTACATCAACAAAAAAAAAAAACTTAAGATGCCTCCAAAAATCTACCTTTATGTACTGTGAGGGCTTCGAGCCATCGTAGTAGGAGATTTACTGAACTACTTAATAATACGAGAGGGACTCTATTTAAATGGGGCTGAAGCCCTCTATAGTTTAAACTTCTTAAAAATTATAATTCACACTCCTACTAAATTAGTTCTACGCGGAGCCCTCACCAGATTCTATATTTTATTATGTCATCCTAGTATTTCTAGGATACATTCCATATTTAAATGATTGAATGTCAGCCAGTACTTATTATATTGTCGATGCTTGATTAAACAATCAAACCTCTACAGTACCTATAGATTTTTTCATAAGGTGAAAAAGTTGTTATCATAGTAACACTATTTTACCGGTACCAACCAATGCTCATTCAGTCAATTAATAATCTTTGGGGTAATGTATAGGACCGTAGGTCACCATATTACCCGTTCAATGAAGCAGTAGATATCTTTTACTTTCGAAGGCCGTCGATTGTACCGCCGCCGCCGCCGCCGCCGCTGAATCCACAAATAATTAGTGGTTCGTACCTAAGATAAAATAACTACATCATGTAACAAAAGATGTGTGTACTCGTAACAAGTGTTTGGTCTTTACCTATGAAATTGCCGTTCTGCAGAACTGGCCATTTCAAATCAAAATAATTTTTGTTTGGCTAAGAATTCTAATTTCAAATTAATTTTATTTTAAAAACATGGATTTTTTTTTCCAAAAGTAGTCATTTGTTTATTGATTAGTGTTACATTTTCATCGCATTTCAATCTTTTTCGTCATCATGGATACGTTAAAAATTCGAATAATTATGGAATATGAGTACCGTCGTGGCAGCAACGCGGCACAAGCGGCACGCAACATCAACGACGTTTACGGAGCTAACACTACAAACCAACGCACCACTTGTTATTGGTTTGCTCGCTTCCGTTCTGGAAATTTCGACCTGAAAAATGAACCTCGCTGTCGTCCGAAGACTTTGGTCGACAATGACGAATTAAAGGCGATTGTGGAAGCTGATGATACACAATCTACGGCTGAATTAGCAGCAGCTTTCGACGTTAGCATCAAAACAATATTGGTCCATTTGCGTCAAATTGGCAAGGTAAAAAAGCTTGACAAATGGGTGCCCCACGAACTCAATGATCGCCAGCGCGAAATACGCGTCGAGACGTGCCTTGCACTGCTCAACAGACACACAAATGAAGGAATTTTGAACCGCATTGTTACCTGCGATGAAAAATGGATTCTGTTTGATAACCGCAAGCGCTCAGCAAGTTGGTTGGATCCTGGTTCAGCACCTAAACAATGCCCTAAACGAAAACTTACCCCTAGAAAAGTGATGGTCACTGTTTGGTGGTCTAGCGCCGGTGTGATTCATCACAGCTTCTTACCAAACGGGGTGAGCATTACTTCAGATGTGTACTGTGAAGAACTGAACACAATGATGGAGAAGCTGGCACATCTCCAACCAGCATTGGTCAATCGCTCGTCTCCGCTGCTCCTGCACGACAACGCGCGACCTCATACTGCACAGCAGACGGTCTCCAAGTTGCAAGAACTGGGGTTAGAAGCTCTCCGTTATCCGCCCTATTCACCAGACCTTGCGCCTACAGTCTACTACTTTTTCCAGAATTTGGATAACTTCTTGGCGGGAAAAAATTCAATACCCGAGAGGCAGTACAAAATGCCTTTGAAGAATTTGTTGCCTCCCGTCCAGCTGATTTCTTTAAGAAGGGCATCAATAAACTGCCACTGCGTTGGCAAAGATGCATTGATTGCATGGGTGATTACTTCGATTAATACAAATAAAAAATGCATGAAAAAATTTCGTTTAAATTTTTTCATACAAAACGGCAATTTCATAGGTAAAGACCTATTATTTCTATGGTCTAACAAGCTTCGACCAACATTATTGTTGATCGAAGGCATTCCAAGTCTTCGAGGGTAACAAGACATGAGAGAAATCGTGGTTTTGTACAGTTTCGATTCACTAGATGGCGCTTTACATTTACGTGACATTATTTGAATGGCGGTGTTAAGATTGTCTGCTGTTGAACAACCCTTCGCGCGTTTCTATAAAGCTTTTTAGAGCTTTTTCGGTATACTTACTACTAAAAAATCACGCTCAAAGACCGCACGCGCGTGGTTCTCCTCCCCCTCTACCCTCACCAACTCCTCCCGACCCCCACTCTCCCTCATTACACCCACCTATCCCTCTCCTCCTCCCTCCATCGTCCTCCCCTTCTCCTTCCTCACCACCCCTTCCCTCCCCCTCCCCTCACTACACCCTCCCCTTCCCCTTTCCCTCCTCAAGACCCCCACCCCTTCTCCTCTTCAACCCCCCCCCCCTCCCCCTAAGTCAGTCAGTCGGTCGGTCGGTCGGTCGTTCGTTTATAATTTTATTTATGTGAGAACGATGTAAAAAGACGTGCAAAGCGTCCAGAGTAAAGTGCTCGCCTGTCTGGGTTCGAACCCAAAATCTACAACTCGTAAGTCACAACCGTTGCTACTGGGCCACCCCTGCTTTCAGATAAATTGAACGTCGATAATTGAATCAGCTTTAAGCTTCAATCAATGGACCGCGTTATTCTGTAGCGGACTGCGAATTGCATCCCACGCTGTAAATCAGCAGTAAGTTAATTAAAAAATGCATCGGGTTTTGAGGTGTTTTATTCGGTTTTAATGCGAAATTGGATACAATTAGTGACATGTATGGCTATAACATCACGCCTGCGTTTCTCGAAGGGAAAGGCAAACTTATAAAAGGGGGCTAGACTCGCCATTAACCAGACATACAACTTCAGGTTGCTACTGAATACGAGTATCTCCATAAGAAAAAAATCTAATAAAAATTTGCCCCGGTAAACCCCGGACCCAGTGCTCCTCCGGACCAGTTTGCGCTTGCGACTACTAGACCTACGAAGCCCTCAGTATGTATGCAGGCCATAACTACCAAGACCAACATAGTATCTTGCACAGAACCGATTAAATCTAAAAAAAAAAAACTCTGTAAAATAAAAAATTCTCTCTCTGAAATTCTCTAAAATCTGTTCTGATGAATGATTGAATGATTTTTCAATAATTTCTCGAAAGTATAAACTAGTAGTTCTGCGAACAGTAGACCTCGTGAGCACAAACTTTTTTGCAACAATTCATATGCCTCTAATTATAGGACGCTCCATCAATCCCTATATCTAGGTAGTTAATAGGGCCGATTCCACTGGTAGAAATCTAAAAATGAGCAATTTACTGCATTTTGAGGAGCTATTCTGCTCATCACGCTGAAGATCCTCATCAGATATAATATTTACCAAATTTTTATGAGAACAAATTAAAGTTAACGTTTCAAATAAAATAAATTAGAGTTTAACCAGAATAAAGTGATTAACGAGAAAATTAATGTCATTGTAAAAAAAAAGCATGGGGTGCTCGATATTAATTGTTGTATTTTTATTTATTTATATATTTATTACCAAAATATCTTACTATTTCTAATTCGAAATGCATTTTTTATTTTTGTTTTAACAAGATATGTTAAGTACTATTTCTATTTCGAATTACACAGTTAATGTAAGAATGTCGTACCTACAAAGCACGCAACGCTTTTTTTTACAATGAAATTTATTTTCTCGTTAATTACTTCATTCTAATATTGAAAAATTCATTTTTTACTTTTTAGTTCAGTTTAATGGTATTACAGCGTGTTTTTTTAGTTTTTTTAAAACTATAATTTATTTTTCATTTTTTAGTTCGATCTACTACTTTTATAGTAGATCGAACTAAAAAATGAAAAATAAACTAAACTAACCGCGCGCAAACTGACGTAAACTGAGTATAATTTATTACTCAATTTTTTAGAGTCGAATTTACCAAATAAAATTTATTGTATAATTATTATATTTATATATTATATTATATTTTATATTTATTATTTTTTGGCAATATTCTTTCTTATTTGGAATATTTTATACATTTATTTAAGTTTCTGAATTTGCGTCTTCAACACGTAGAGAAATGGTGTCGAGATGTTTAGCACATGGTAGCCGTTTCTCAGGCTTCTCCAGAACGAAATCGTTAATCCTGATGATCCTGATCAGGATAATGGGACAAAAATTCAAAATTATTGTATTGTCATCGGGCCCTGATAAGTGTGCAAAATTTCGAATTAATCTGACCATTAATAGTGGGTAAAAATCGAGTTCAAAGATTCCGTAACATACAGGTGAAGCTAATAAAAGCGTGTTAATAATCCTGATCAGGCTAATGGGACAACATTTTTAAATTATTGTGTTGTCATTGGGCCCTGATAAGTGTGCAAAATTTCGAATTAATCTGACTGTTATGGACCAAGTGATAATTTGAGCATTATACATAAAGCCCGGTCATTATGAAAAATGCCCAAAATGAGAGTGCAATTTGATAATAATAATTCAAATAATCAAATTGACCAGGCATTATACATATTGTCCATCACCTTTTGGGCAGATTAATACAAACATATGTAATTACTATTTTTTTATTGTTATTGTCATTTAACATAAAATAAACTAAATATTAAACCATTTAAATAATCAGACTCATTATTTGGATTAATTATCAAGGACTTCTACATTAAGAATCCACTAGTTTTTGCGTTTAAAACTTAAGGAAAGTCATATTAACAATATAACATAAAACATATCTATTAAATTTAAAACAAAAATTTCACAACATATCTTTGTTTTATAGAAATGGCGGTCTCTGATTGGTCAAAGCGTGTCAAATTTAGCTTTATTATAAAATTGCCCAATTGTCATGTAGCAATATAATAATGACCGTGCAATGTGATAAATAATGAAGTTAAGACAGTAATTAATCACTTAGCCCGATAGAGATAGACATTATTCATAATGCTCGTACATTATTAATAATGCCCGCATTAATCACCTGGTCCATAACATGACCATTTAAAGTGGGTAAAAACCGAGTTCAAAGATTCCGTTACATACATACATACAAACAGCTGAAGCTAATAAAAGCGTGTTAAAAAACGGCCAAGTGCGTGTCGGACCACGCACAATGACGGGTTGTAGTTGAAAAGAATTTATCCCACAAGCAAACTTAACATTGTAATCACAAAAACAAACTTTTTGTTATTAAAATACAAATTAACAGTTTTTGGATTATTGGCGGCTACATGAGTGCAGCGTCCCTTCAAAATGCGAAGGCAGTGTGTCACGAAAAAAGAATCAGCGAGCCATTTTTTTCACAAATATTAGTTACTAAATAAATATGTTTAAGAAATATTTATTTTTCCTCGCAAGTTTATTGAAAAACGTCGTCTAATAGGCGTGAGCATTTGTCATTCATTAGGTACAATAGGGCTCCATTACGCCCTCGCTTTCGGGTCGGCCTGCTATTCCGCCTCGAGTGCAATGACAAGCTTTTCCCACTTGTATGAATATGCACCTAAAATTTTGGCACACACATAGTGACAATGCCCATAAAACAATAAAAAAGCAAAAGGTTTGGTGTCAAACGACGCATGTCCACTAAATTGTCTACAGGTCAAGCGGATTAGCCGACGTTTTATCGCATACTGGATTTTCAACTCTCGGTGTTGAGCCGAGCTTTGACAATCCAACCTAACAACAACAGAGTGCATTCTGGCGCGTCGAAAAAACACTGTTGGATTTTCAACTCTCGGCGCTAAGTAGAGCGTTAAAAATCCAATGCGCGACAAAAAATCGCCGCGATATTTTTACGTCAGTGCGAACGTCGGCTTATCGTGTTCGAGGCTTTTATCACCATAATGTAGGTACGCAAACACTTCCATTTCCACGGCTCAGTCAGCGAAGTCCACAAAAAGCTTGTTTTTCTTTGATGCTATTAAAGATAAGTCAGTTTCTTCAAGATCGAGAAGTATAAGCCCTAATTTTGACGTTACGTAAGTAGTTTTGTTATGATTAGTGAATTTTGAATTAAAAAATGGGTATCAAATAATGCTTTTCCTTTTGACAATTCGACAATATTAATTCCGTTATTTTACGTAGTCGAGCAGGCGATTTTTGCAATCATGAATCATTGGATGGATGGAGTGTGTTATGCAGGTATCCACATTCAACAGTTGTGTTTGCGACCACTAGGTACACCAACGTAAAAGTAATCTTTATGATTGCACATGTTATTTAAATATTGCAAAGTAGGTATTACCTGTTCCTCATAGATCATTTTGATAACATATTCAAATTCCAGTTAAATATGACGTGAATACACGACAAGTCAAATCAAAATCATTTCAAGTGCCACGCAAAAATAACTTTTATGGCAGGCGTACCGCTTCTTTTTACTAAACCAAATCTACTGGTACTTGGTTTAGTAAAAAGATAAAGTAAAACCATAAAGCGTAAGCTGAAGGAACACTGCATCAACTCGATTATAACTAGTTGGGTTGTGATCGAGTTGATGTAATGCTCACAGAACAGATAAAGAGATCCTCTTTATCTTTTCTGTGGTAATGCTGACTTTTAATAGCGCGTTGATCAATGTCAGGCCATGGCATGCTAAGACATGCTAAGACAGACCCCAGCGGTCTAATTGTGTGCTTTGTTACACTTACGGCACTTATGTAAGAAACTTGTTATTTATAAAATAAATGAATAAATAAATAATTATTTTTTGGTACCTAAGTACCTTTAAAGGGTCCTCGAAACGATCAATTGTCATTGTTATAATTTTTACGTGGTTGATACACATTGATGCGCAAATTGATCGTCTACCAAATGCAACAATTGAAGCGATTGAATTATTACAACAATAGGAATTGTTGGCAATTGATCGTTTCGGGGACCCCTAACATTCATTTATACATTAACGATACGTACCTACGGTTATAGGTCAAAGCATGGTCGAACTTACGACCTAATCACCTTCTAGAAAAAGGTTTAATTACGTGTCCTAAGCTCCACTAAGCCGATTTATCTTATCTACTACGAAAGTAATTAGAGCCGTCACTTTTTTTACGAACCGCAATGTTACGGTTCGCTCAAGTGTCGGATTAGATCTTTTAATTCAATTCAATTCAATTCAATCTTTTATTTCAGAAATAATCCATATTGTATTTGGTTAGTAGTAGAACTTACAAACTATGTTAGTGTTAAAATAACAATCAAAGTTAAAATTAAAAACTTAAAATCAATATTAAAATCAAAAAACACAATTAAAAATCAACCAAAATTAAATTTAAATCAAATCAAAAATCAAAATTAAAATCAATATTAAAATCAAAAACACAATAAAAACAATCAAAATTAAATTCAAATTAAATCAAAATTAAATCAAAATTAAATCAATATTAAAACCAAAATATCAATAAAAAATAAAATAAACAAAAACAACACAAACAAAATAAAAGGACACAGTAATACACCTTAGGACAGGGAGGAACTGTCCACTGCTCACAGCGCAGTATGCAAACGTATCCAGTGGCGCAGCAGTGGAGAGTCCCACCTGTCCGCGAACACGCTTATCAATCTGTTGCTACTGGACCTAACACGACTCAGCAGCGACGCACACTGCTTCCTTATAAGAGCTTGAAACCCATCAGTGTGCGCTTCTACGAACATAGTCGAAGCACTGCAGAATCGTGGCAGCCCCAGCAGCATCCTAAACGCGTTGTTGTACTGAATACGTAGGGCGTTGTATGCCCCGAGTGTGTAGTTAACCCACAGGCTGCACGTGTAAAGTGATTGGCAGTAAGACTTAAAAAGAGTCACTTTCACTTCATTACTGCTACGCGCGAACCTGCGAGCCAACATATTACACCGGACAGCCAACGCCCTACGTGCCCTTTCCACATCCGCGTTATCCTTAAGGTCCTCGGAAACCCAGTGGCCCAGATACTTGAACTGAGTGACTCTGTTTAAGGGGGTACCAGCTAAGGTGACTGTAGGTACAGTCACGTAATTTTTGTCCCGCCCCTTAAAAACTAGGAGTTCACTTTTCTTCGCATTGTATCTGAGCCCATGGGCCTCCGCATAGGACTCACAAATCCGTACCAGCTTACGCAGACCCCCGATCGATGGACTCAGCAGCACCATATCATCTGCGTAACTAATATTGTTGAGACAAACTCCGTCTATGTAGCAGCCGACACTGGCGCTGCTGAGTTCACCGACAAGTCGGTTAATGTACAGGTTGAAGAGCTTCGGTGAAGTCAGTCCACCCTGTCTCACCCCGCACTGCAACCTGTACACATCCGAGAAAGAGCCTGCCCATCTGACACTATTTTTCTGGTTGTTGTACCAATACCTAAAAACAGATGTAACTTCCGGACTGCAATCTGTCTCTCCTTCGAGCTTACGCCATAGTTTGTCATATGACACCAGGTCGAAAGCTTTCGAGAGATCCAGAAAGCACGCAAAAACGGGAGTTTTCCGATCACTATAATACTGAACAGTCTGCTTTAGACACATGATAGCACTTTCCGTTGACAAACCAGATCGAAATCCAAATTGTGCATCATGGAGCTTAATATGCCTGCCCAGTTGGTGGTCAAGCAGACTGTCCAGCACTTTCGCAATAACCGTGGCTAATGAAATCGGTCTATAATTCAATAAATCCGAAATATCACCGGTTTTGTTTTTAGGAATTGGCACAACAACAGTGTACATCAGTCTATCAGGTAAGTACGAATGGCTAACGCATAGATTAAAAAACATGGCCAACACCCTTGGCAAGTGAACCCCTGCATTTTGCAGATGCTCGATGCTGAGGCCGTCGTGACCAGGCGATTTACCTCTTCTCATATTCCTAATAATGCCTGCCACATCCTTCGCTGAAAACCTAACTTTAAGATCTCCGACGGCTGACTCAACATCACGCATCTGCAGTGCCGCATCCAACGGCGGTTCAATTTTAAAAAGCTGCTGGAAACGATTGGCAATTTCCCGTGGTTCATGCACGCCAGCCACACTCACAGGGTGACCAGGCTTCGGATTTAACTGATTTATCTTTTTCCATAAACCCTTAAAATCCTTCTTGCAGTGGTGTTCTGCAATTATGTCCATTTTAATTTTTTGCTCGTTATCCTGACACCACTTCAATTGGGACTTAAAAAGTTTCCTGGATTCAGACATGTTTTCATAAATATATCCGACAGAGGGTTTTCCATTCAGCACCCACATCTGAAAGCAAAGCCTGGCCCTCACATGAGCATCCCTGACGTATCTGTTCCACCCGGTTATGCTACCTTTGTTACGTCTCTTTCCAAAAAACGCTGAACATTTAGACGCATCTGTTAATATACATACTATTTCATCATACAAGTTATCTAAACAATGTCTATGGTGTGTGTTAGAACACATTTTATCAGCACAATTACTCATTTCAGACGGAAAATCAACATTTTTCAAGTTAACATGACATAGCCTATTGTATTCATAAATTTGGTCACGGTCCCTGTCACCCCATGTCACTTGGTTAATACTAATGTCAGTTTTAGGCAGCACGCTTTTAGGTTTTATTAAACCTAGATTTTTTTTTTTAGTAATAACCTTTTCAGTTTTACCTACTAAGATGGTTCGATAATTTAGAAGAAAATTTAGGTACCTACTTAATTATAATAGGATTTACCTATGAAATTGCCGTTTTGTATGAAAAAATTTAAACGAATTTTTTTTATGCATTTTTTATTTGTATTAATCGAAGTAATCACCCATGCAATCAATGCATCTTTGCCAACGCAGTGGCAGTTTATTGATGCCCTTCTTAAAGAAATCAGCTGGACGGGAGGCAACAAATTCTTCAAAGGCATTTTGTACTGCCTCTCGGGTATTGAATTTTTTTCCCGCCAAGAAGTTATCCAAATTCTGGAAAAAGTAGTAGTCTGTAGGCGCAAGGTCTGGTGAGTAGGGCGGATGACGGAGAGCTTCCAAACCCAGTTCTTGCAACTTGGAGACCGTCTGCTGTGCAGTATGAGGTCGCACGTTGTCGTGCAGGAGCAGCGGAGACGAGCGATTGACCAATGCTGGTTGGAGATGTGCCAGCTTCTCCATCATTGTGTTCAGTTCTTCACAGTACACATCTGAAGTAATGCTCACCTCGTTTGGTAAGAAGCTGTGATGAATCACATCGGCGCTAGACCACCAAACAGTGACCATCACTTTTCTAGGGGTGCTGAACCAGGATCCAACCAACTTGCTGAGCGCTTGCGGTTATCAAACAGAATCCATTTTTCATCGCAGGTAACAATGCGGTTCAAAATTCCTTCATTTGTGTGTCTGTTGAGCAGTGCAAGGCACGTCTCGACGCGTACTTCGCGCTGGCGATCATTGAGTTCGTGGGGCACCCATTTGTCAAGCTTTTTTACCTTGCCAATTTGACGCAAATGGACCAATATTGTTTTGACGCTAACGTCGAAAGCTGCTGCTAATTCAGCCGTAGATTGTGTATCATCAGCTTCCACAATCGCCTTTAATTCGTCATTGTCGACCAAAGTCTTCGGACGACCGCGAGGTTCATTTTTCAGGTCGAAATTTCCAGAACGGAAGCGAGCAAACCAATAACAAGTGGTGCGTTGGTTTGTAGTGTTAGCTCCGTAAACGTCGTTGATGTTGCGTGCCTCTTGTGCCGCGTTGCTGCCACGACGGTACTCATATTCCATAATTACTCGAATTTTTAACGTATCCATGATGACGAAAAAGATTGAAATGCGATGAAAATATAACACTAATCAATAAACAAATGACTACTTTTGGAAAAAAAATCCATGTTTTTAAAATAAAATTAATTTGAAATTAGAATTCTTAGCCAAACAAAAATTATTTTGATTTGAAATGGCCAGTACTGCAGAACGGCAATTTCATAGGTAAAGACCTAATATTTAAGATCTTTTAAAACCATTTCCATAAGTACAAAAGGAATTTCTTCTGTATGCACACATATATTTTGGACACAAATCAAATGCATCACTAGCCACACACATCTCCGAAGATCTATGCCCTAACGTTTTTCTGAGCGAAAATAACCTGCGATCTTTGATTCGTAGCGTAGAAGACAATCGCTCCGTGCGCGTCCCGACGCCGACGCCAGTTGCGCTGCGGAGTTGATTCAGCCCAAACAAAGTTATCTAAGGATGTAATTTGAAAAGTTCTACTTAGTAGATTTTGACTATAGTCAAGTCAAGAATTTCTACCAGAATTTTCTACCCGAAATTCTTGACTTAAAAGGTCGTTGATTTCAAATAACACCAAAAAATTGACGCATTTTGTTTACTTGAAATAGCTTTCAGGAAGTTGCACTGGATGTTTTTCTTACAAGAATCCAACTGTAAGGAAAACACTACGGCATCAAGATGGTGTCTATTGTGGAAGATTTTTCTTTAGAAAAAGAAAATTATGAAGATACAAATAACAAAACTGCATCTAAACGTGGTAAAGAAAGAAAGAAAGAAATAATAACGTTTATTTAGACACAGTTCGTGAAACACATAATAAAAAGTGAAAATAATGTTTTAAATGACAATAGTGTAAGTATTTAGGCCTCACGGCTGCGCCAAAAAAGTTCATTTCAGCATTAATGGCAGACAGATGCTGCCTGACGCTGGTTTTCTAATGAACCTTAGGGGAAAAGTGACGGGGAGTACAAACAGTTTCAACAAAATATTTAAATTTTAAATATGTTAGTATAAGTAGTTTTGTAAATGACCGCACTGTCGCATTTGGTACATACACCTGTAATGATAGTGTAAGGGAGATTTGAATAAATAAATAAATAACATACCTAATACATAATTTTTATACATATAAATAAATAACAATACAGCACTCCATAAAATTTTCCCGCACAAGAATGAGTTAAACGTCGGGATGTAATAACACTGCTGCAAGAGATTACAAGTTTCCCTTTATTAGATCCGTCGCCGCTAGCTTACGAGGGAGCGTACAGAATTTTTCTCGCTTTTAGAACAAACCCCCGGGCGCCCAGTGCACTTAAAGACGAAAATATATTTTCCAGCTAAAGTGTGAAAAAGCTTAAAGTCCGTTGGAAAAACATTCGTTGTAGCTAACATGAGAGCGCATGAGCGTGGTCGCGACGCGTCCATTCAGAAGCGCCGCCCTTCAGTTCGACTCAAATTTTCTTCTGAACGCACGCCCGGGGACATTTTCCCGCGCTTTTCGAAATCGGAACTAATTTGAATTCTTAAGTTCGCGCGCCTGAGTGGCCAGTAACGAGTGTCAAAGTGTTGTACGTGTAAAAAGTTTTAATTTTGAAAAGTTTTGATTATTCTGGAGTGTTGGTTACGGTTTAAATAAAGTTTATTTTTTGTTTTGCGGATTTTTTTTTGGTTGGCCCGTTCGTCGTTTATTATTCGGTAAGTAAGTACCTACTTATATTATTAAGTGTTATGAAAATTGATGATTTATTAAAGTCATCAGCATCGTATTTTCCACATCACGCAACTTATTTTTAAAAGTAGATAGTCTGTCGAAAGATTTTTACGGTCAGTTGCAAGATGTGTTTAATTAAGAAACCATGTCCATCACACGCTAGGCGTATTACACATGTTGTAATCTAAAAATAGCTTTATTAGTTAGTTAGGAAATCTGTCACAAATATTTTACGTATACATGACATTAAAAATTCTTTCCTCCTTCTTTTTTCTTTATTTTTTTTTCTTTCTTTTTTCTTTCTTTAAGATCAAAGATTGCTTGCTTTTATTTTTGGGGTTGTCAAAGAGTTGTCTTCCGTCTTATAGAAGATACACAACAAGGTATGTTGCTTTGATGAGTTTATAAGTAAATAATTATCAACGTTTTACAAGTTTTGTGTTTCAATTTCCTAAATCACAAATACATAGAGAGACAGTGTTATGTTCAACACTGATGATGACTCTAGTACATCATACGTTGCACAAACAACACACGGTATCTGTAAATATGTGCAACAGAACAGGGTCAAAATTTTCTTTTACATGTTTTATGTAAGTAGGTGTAGGTAATACTGGTCAGGTCAAAAGAGAAATAAAAAGCGTTCATTTGAACAAATGATTTATTTACTGGGTTCAAATAATAAATAAGCACAAATAAACAATACACAAAAATACACATTAATAATACACACATATACATTTATAATTATATTAATTACACTTCTCAGTATGTACATGAGTATTACAGAGATTACACGTTTGCAGTTCAACCAGTCACAGCTGCCTTGCTAAAAAGGCGCTGCAACGTAACTTTTAAAATCCCTCCTTTATTAACGGACTCAAAAATAGTCAATTGACTTCTTATTATCCGGTGACGCCATTATATCATTTTAAACAAAAATAACTTTTTAATTTTACTAAATACAATTGTGTTATTTCAAAAATACTGTAAATATCTTAAAAATACATAAAAAACGTATATAAAAAGCAAACATTAAGGTATTTCTAAAATATTATTTTAAAAAAGTGCTTAACACGCTGTATGCGTCAAAGTACATAAATATTTACCAAGAGTTCAAAGCTTACACTTTAGACAATAATATTTACAGACTTTTACAGTATTCACATTATCGATTCTTAAAAAAAAAATTGTTTAGCAAACATTCTATGTTCTTCAATATGGCCTTTTGACCAATTGCGCATTATAGGTAGGTATCTCAATTGTTAGGTCTTAGCGTTTTTAATTAACTTCTGATCTTTCCAGCACCCGTTGGCATGATTGTGATTTCATTATCATTTAAGGTCCTAAGAAATTACTTAAGCCTTAACTTTTCTTAAGCTCAGATATTTAAAGGCGATATTTCAATATTTTATCGTAGTCATAACAGTTTGGCGTTAAATCGTTTCATGTGCTCAACGATTTAAAAAAAAAACTGGCTGCGTGAAAATTCAGAAGCCATTTGTTAAAAAGTAAAATGGGTTACCATAGACACGATTTATCAGGAGCAGCGATGAAAATACTCGTTTATTTTTCATGTTCCAATTTTCCAATTTTGGTATTATGTTGTTCTCTGATTTCAAAGCCGACTGACAAAACCATCGGCCAGAGTCACGTAAAAGTATTAGTAGCTACCTCTATTACTTACTTACTACTTGTACGCGTGGTTAATCGTGTAACTACATTATAGTATATAAGTACTAAATATAGACTAAATATATTTTGTTATACCTACTGACTGCAAACAATGTAATTTTATTTGTGTAGTGATTTCAAACAACATTTTAGCTATCATTAATACATTCAGGTAGGTATTTTAGGATTATTAAAGTTTGTCTCAGAATTACGGGAAATTATTAATCGCACACCAGAAAAATATTCTTTCATCAAATACTTTACATCTAATAGTTATATGTACACCAAATCAATGATTGCACTACTAATTAACTAGTTGAATATCAATTTGTGAAAAGAAACCCGCATTTATTTACTAAACTATCAGCAATCAAGAAAACTGAATTGCGTGCTCAGTACAAAAATCAATTATGTAACATAAAATGTAAGACTGCTTTGATGTACAAAAGCTTTTTCGCAATTGCTCCTAGAATATATAATAACATTCCTAATTCCATAAAAATTATGCCACTGTCAAAATTTAAAATTGCATTGCAGAAACTTCTTCTTGACAAATGCTACTATACAATAGACGAGTTTTTAAACGATAAAGAGTTATAATAATTATTAATACTGCATTTAAAAAAAAATGTTGACATATCTGTAATTTTTAATGAATAATAGCATATTTCTTTTAATAATGGTATTTTTGAAAATGACAAATGTAATACAATACACGAGTTTTTAAATGATAAATAAATGATAAGCATTTAATAATAACAATTAAAAAAAAAATTGACATCTGTAATTTTTTGTGAATGGTAGAATGTTTCTTTTTATTACTACTACTCCTTTTTTATTTGAAGCATATTTACTTTGCATGTTACCATATTTGTATGTCTTAAGACAAAACAGCGTACTATCTTATATTATATTAGGTTGGGGAAAAAGTCTTTTCGCATTATAGTATGTATGAACTTAAAATAAAATCTCTTTGGCTACACTATTTGTATCTGGCTGGTTTTGGTATCATTGAAAGTTTAAATTTTAAAGAACATAATTCCAAATTCAAATTAGGAAAAAGTGTGATTTTCATTTGTTTTCCGTACTGTCAAGATGAGTGAATCTAATGAAGAAATTCGATACATTTTAAAATTTTACTACAAAAAAGGTAAAAATGCAACGCAAGCCGCGAAAAAAATTTGCGATGTTTATGGACCCAGTGCAGTGTCTGTGAGAGTAGCACAAATTTGCTTTAAGGGTTTTCAATCTGGAAATTTTGATGTCAAAGATGCACGTCGCTCTGGTCGCCCTATTACGGATAAAATGGATGCCATTTTTGAAAAAGTGGAGCAAGATCGGCATATCAGTAGTTACGAAGTAGCTGAATAACTGGGAATTGACCACAAAACAGTTTTGGCGCATTTGAAAAAAAGTGGGTACACAAAAAAGCTCGATATTTGGGTACCTCACGAGCTCACTGAAAGAAACCTAATGAACCGTGTACTCATTTGTGATTCTTTATTACGACGTAATGAAACCGAACCATTTTTGAAGAAGCTGATAACTGCTGATGAAAAGTGGATCACGTACGACAAGAACGTGCGAAAAAGGTCGTGATCAAAGTCCGGTCAGGCTTCACAGACTGTGGCGAAACCCGGATTAACTCGCAACAAGGTGATGCTGCGTGTGTGGTGGGATTGGAAGGGCATTATTCATTATGAGCTGTTTTCACCAGGCAGGACCATCGATTCTGAACTCTACTGCGAATAACTGATGAGATTAAAGCAAGAAGTTGAGAGAAAGCGGCCGGAATTAATCAACAGAAGGGGTGTGGTTTTTCATCATGATAACGCTAGACCTCACACATCTTTAGCCACTCAGCAAAAATTAAGAGAGTTTGGCTGGGAGGTGTTAATGCATCCGCCGTATAGTCGTGACCTTGCACCTTCAGATTTCCACCTGTTTCGGTCTCTTCAGAATTCTTTAGGTAGTGTCAGGTTAACATCACGAGAGGACTGCCAAAACCACTTGTCGCGTTATTTTGATCAGAAGTCCCAAAATTTCTATAGCAATGGGATCATGTCCCTACCTACAAGATGGCAAAAAGTTATCGAACAAAATGGTACTTACATACTTTAGATAAATGTAAATAATATATATTAAAAAATGTTTTGAATTTTCTTAAAAAATGCGAAGAAACTTTTTCCCCAACCTATTATGTAAAACTCTCTTATCTTATATTAATGTATACTTACATAAGTTTCACAAATAAAGTTTATGATTATGATTATGAAAAAAAAAATACTTGAACTTATTAATAATAATCATTATTTATACATCAATTTTTGTCCAAAGTCACAACCAAAATATTAATTATATTAAAAATACTAACTGTTCATCAAAAATAACAAATGTGTATCTGATAAAATTATTATTGCACTACTAGTTAACAACTAGTTGAATATCAAAACTTGTAACTACAAATTATAATTATTGGGACCTCGAGGTTCGGTTTGGTTAGGTTCCTTTAAACCCTGTAGACAGAAACAGGAGCCCTGCTACGCGGGGCTCCGTCGACCTGACGTTAAGTTTATTTAGACATGCAAAGGGAAATGCCCATTTGATAAAGAGGTTTTGGCCAAGTGACGCCCACGAAAGAAACAAATTAGAGGCATTAGGGTTGACATCATAGATAAAGATACAAACACAATTTTTTACATAGAACTCGGTTGGACTTTTAAAAATCATAGTATAAAAAATTCAAGGTTAATAAAAGACATACTTAAAGAATTCCGATTTTTTATTCGTTCTCATTTAAATATATGACGAGCACGTCATCTAGAAATTGGGCTGGGGGCATATTTGATTGAAACCTTGCCCAGCCCAAGAACCCAGGTTCCATATTCGCGTCAGGTCCTTCGTGAGAAACAGGTACGGTATCCATTGGCAAGCCGGTGTCGTCGAGAGAGGCGGGTACAGAATCCAATATAAAGCCAAGGTCGTCATCGGAAGCGGTTACAGGGTCCATAATCGTAATCAAAGTCGTCGGAATATTAAATAGAAAAACGCAGTAGAGAAAAAAATCACGAGTCGCAAGAAAACAGCACCAAACAAAATGTGAAATGTCAATGTCAATCAGTTGTCAATTACGATTATTATTGACGTAGGGATGTCTTTAAGAAATCGATTTATCGAAAAATCTATAGTTTTATAAAACTTGAAACACGAAATCGGTTAAATGGATCGTATTTAGAAGCCCGAAAATAGACAATCATTTTTTTTTGTCTCTAAAGAAAATAAAAGCGAAACAACTATATAATGTCAAAAATAGATTTTCCTAAATACGTATTTTTGGTAACCGGTTTTAGTGTATCGTTATTTCAGTAAATGTTGTCATCCCTACTTTGACAGGTTTGACCAACGACCGGAAGTGTAAATACGATTGAGTTTCTTGATTAAATCGGCTTATAATTCCGGAGGTTTAAATACAAATAAGTACTAGCAATATTTTAGTTACTAAATGGGTATTTTTTTTGTATTTGTCACATTGATGGGCAAAACATGGCCAAGAATAGGCGTTTCCCTTTTGATGTGCAAACAGTATTTTTGATGTACGTATTCTGTTGGAAAAAATTGTTTATTTTAGATGTGCGTTTAAAAACTACCCATTACTTAATAACCTAAGTATATTTTGTAACGTTATTTGAAGTGAAAACTTCTTTAGGCGCGTTAAGCGATTTTTGGTAGGTGAAAATCTTATGGGTTCGCGTCACCGCGTCACCGACATGCTAATGTGATGTGTTGCGCTGTCAACGTTTCACTTCTGTCGTCACTGCCCATCACTGCCTAAGTTTAATGGAAACTCTTATTTGCTTTCTCTGGTGGTGTAAGTAGGTGATATTATGACATAAAGGAATCGATAGATATGCTTTCACGTGTAATGACCATGGCACGCTAGCTTAGGCACAAACTTACTAACAAATAAGTTAACTGATCCAAGTCAATCATGTTCTAAACATTGTAAAAATAAATAAGAATTGGGTAATTAGTTACCACGGACAAGAAAAAAAGAAGGACTACGTGCCACGCGTATCAAAAGTGAAGCACCTTACCGATCCATGTGTGCGTGATTTGACAAAGACGCCGTCGTGTCACGTAATGGCGGCCGCCTGGCCGGTCGGCATACTATGATGTAAATGTGTGCGTGAGGCGCATGTTTGTACAAACGGTCCACTTACTGTGCTTCACTTTCGATATGCGTGGCGCGGAGTCCTTCTTTTTTTTCTAGTCCGTGTTAGTTAAAATTTGTGGTTGGTAAAAATCCAATAACTCCAAAATACTTCTACTTTACTCCATGCTCGGCTTAGAAATTACAATTAGTTCTTCGTAACGTGAAAGCAATTTAAACTTCAGCCTTGATTTATTGGTGAGAGAAAATCTATCAATTAATGGCTCCCTGTGACAGACGGATAGTCTGTTAGTCTGTAATCAGGGCAGCCGTATTCAATCGCACAGCGGTTGCAAACAACATGGCCGTCAGTACAGGATAATTACCTCTGTCTTTCAATTTGATGGATTAAAATGAGACATTCATTAGTTTAAATGGTTTGTAGAAAGCTGTGAGGCATCAATTTTGTTCAATCTATAGATTGGTTACATAAGTAAAATATTCTTGTGGGTATCCATAGTCAATAATTTAGTATATTTTTGTACTTCTGTCGGCATGGAAGCTGTTTCACTAAAGGTGTAAACATAATAAAATACTAGTAGTACCTAAGTAGGTACTACTAGTATTTTATTATGTTGTTATGTATAATAAAATACTAGTAGTACCTACCTAGGTACTACTAGTATTTTATTATGTTGTTATGTATAATAAAATACTGGTAGTACCTACCTAGGTACTGTGTATGTGTATGTGTTACTAGTTGTAATTTTGGAAGTAAGATGGAAGGAATTAAAATATATATCGTTGGTCCCCCTTGATAATCATCTTGAAAACTTTACCTAAGTATTTTTCTAAATGCGTATCTTGAAAACTTTAGCAATCAGTACAGATCCAAATTAGTGACGAAAATGAAAAAAAGTGTTTTTTACCAAAAATGTCAACCAATACCAATGATATATTTGGCATAATGCCAAAAACAGGTACAGACAGTATAAAAAAAACACGGACTAAGCTGAAATCTAAACTATAAAAATAAATAAGAAACGACACTTAATTAGCCCCTCCTAACTATGAGATAATTAGGAGGGCTAATTAAGTTCAGGATATTTAGCTAATATAGGTACCTAGAGGGGACAGGGCCTGCGAGGAATATGAAAATTAGGTATTTGAAGAGAACTATTGCCGTCGCGCTGCGCCCGAACAGTATAATAAGACTGCGATAGGGACAGCTGTAGATATCATAAAAATGTTTACGTGTCGACGTTTCATATTTCCCCTTTTCTCCTCGAAAACTGAGCTGATTCAATTATTTTTTACATTAAAATTTTAAGAAAGAGTATGGGGTTTCTAGGGTTCCTATCATTTTCTTTTATGTTATAAACTAATGGAATTTGTCTGGTAGTCTAATCACGACGGTAAAATGGTGCATTTTTTGTAATTTCTGGAGGGTCATTTTTTTTTCTTTTTTTTTTACATTTTTTTTTTTAATTTTTTTTTGTTTTTTTTTCTTTTGTTTTAGTTGCTGAAAAAAAAATTGACAAGGACGTGTCTACAGCAGATCTTGATTTTACTTGAAAAAAAAAAAAAAAAAAAAAAACGGGGAATACATTTGTAAGGAGAATCGCAGGCCGTGTTCCCTCTTAATTTCCGCCCAAAGCTACAAGTAAAATTGTTTTATTAAGGTGTAGTAACTTCAGCAAATAGCAAAACATTTGTTGTTGTCAGGACTTGGACCTAATTTTCCTTAAAGTGCTACCCAATTTACGTCGTTTGCATCTGGTGATGTTAAATTAGGTAGGTACTAAATGAACGTTGGTTTGGCTTTCTCTGTAATGAGGTAGGTACAGTACAGCTATTTTCTTAATGTCCCTCGGCAAACTTCGTGTTTCGTCAGTCGTCGGATTTTTACGGTGCAGACCGGACGCTCTCAATCGACTTGGAAGTATATATAGATGTTAATACTCTTTTAACTTAATGTAATTTATATTAAAAATGGGAGGAAAGCTCCTAAAGTCGTAGGCGATGCGATGATTGCTGAGGGACATTAAGAAAATATTTGTACTGTACCTCCTTGATCTTATAAATGTTTTAAGACTCAAATTGCTTTCTTGAGCAAATCTAATGTTCCTTAGCACGGCGGTTATGTGTGATTTTTCTGCTCGATTTCTGTGATTAATAGTTTTGTAAAGTCTTTCTGTTAGTAAATATCCAGTGGAAGTTTGGAGTTTACAACTTTGCCCGGTGAATGGCAGGCTTAACTCCTATTAAGTATGGGACTTAATTCAATCATCGCAGACTGTGGACGCACAATCTCATTTTGAGGAAAATGGCATGACCTGCAGTGCAGTAAAATAATTCCCGCGTTTACAAACGCCATAAATATTAGTGATGCGCCACAGAGAATAGAGTTGGCAATGTTCATTTAGTCGATTATTATGAATTAATTCGATCATTCGAAATAATTTGCAATCGTTATCTAACTTTCGCGATCAATGTTTAATCCATAGTTATTAACGTTCCGTTTGATTTAATGGGAATCGATGAAAGGTTATGAAATTGTGAAGTTACGAATTAGACTTTGGCAAAGGTTTGTGATTATTGCAATTCAATATTATCTTCTGCCCGCGACTTCGTTTGCGTTTACGGGGATAAAAAGTATCCCGTGTAACCTGGTCAAGTCCTACCCTAGGGTTGCCATCACCAAATTTTGAAAACCAGGATTAGAAGGTGAAAGTACCAGGAGAATTCGGAATATAAACAGGACACAGTATAAAGCAGTAGTCAATAGCAACACGCAATGAAAAGAGGGTCAATAAAACTCAATTATGTATTTACTATATTGAAACAATTTATAATGAAAGTATCTTCAAATAAAATGTAAAAGATATAATAAGAAATACGTATAAAATGCGGCCGACCGATAACCGTAAGGTTGAAGGCAGCAGTAACGCGCGAAATTTAAAATACAGGGTCCGTTGTTACTATGACGTGAAAAAACGTCATGGTTGAGAAAAAAGGATGGTGCTATAGGTCGTATATAGCTCCGTCTCTCTCTCACACTGGAATCGTTCAACTTCTGCCCTGCTCTATGAGCTCATAAGAAGTGGCCAGGGCTTTACAAAACCCAGGACTAGCCTAGCTAGCCTAGCTAGGCCAGGCTACTTAATAACTCAAACTCAAACTCAAACTCAAAGCATTTATTTCTAATAAACCAATTACAGACACTTTTGAATTGTCAATGGGTCGGTCAGTCAGAAAGATGAAGCTAGTTGCCCATTCCAAAGCGTAGTAGATCCCTATGGAGAAGACTAACTATCCAGGACACCCTAGGACATCTCAAAAAGCAGGACATGTCTTGGGAAAACAGGACGGTTGGCACTTCTAGTCTACCCATATGCCACATTTCACCCAAATAAGTTCAGCCGTTTTAACCAACACACAAACAAACTCACTTTCGCATTTCAGGATAGCAGTCACTGCTTGTATTTAATGAATACCAGAGATTTCTCATATTGTAGTTACATAGGTCATTTATCAAATAGTGCTTTGAAATAACACATCAGCCTCATTATTCTGTAAAACTCACAATCTAGAATATCGAGTTATCTTCTGCATGGACAGTTCCAATGCAATATCCTGTTTTTACTGCAGATGCAATCGTGACTTGAAAGTGTGTTTTTAAAGAATATCACCTAATATATAAATGCGCGCGCAAGTGCTAGTCATCGCCTGAGGTATGTGAGCGGTGAGACGGGGTTGGTAGACAAAGGCCAAGCTAACTTAGTCTGCTATTCTTGTCAATCGCATCTTCCTCCGTCTCATCGCTCACGTACCTCAGGCGGTGACTAGCACTTGCGCGCGCACTATACTATACTAAACTTATTAGGTACAGACAGCAGCACATCAGGTCAACTGTCAAATTTCTCCATTGATTTTAAACCTTAAAATGTTGATGGTTAAGTCCAAAATCGAATGAGAAAATTTGACAGTTTGTAGTAACTTGACCCACTGTTGTGTGTACCTATCCAATACCCATTTCTGTCTGTATTATTTTTGAATCTTACTGTGAGGCCTACTAGTGGTTGTAACTGCTTTGTTTTTCAATTAGGTGCGTAATTAACTTAAATAATAAAGTATTTTATATTTACCTTGAATTTTTCTACAGTAAGTTTACCTTGACTAATATTCTGGTTTCCCCTGGCACATAAACACAACCACGTGGAACTAATTTTTCACCCCGTTTTTTTTGCTGTCTTTATTTCTTCTCGTCCACGCAACGTTGAATCTGTCTTCATTAACCCTAGATTAAGGAAAGGGATTCTGTATCATTCTACGGATCTCCACAAAGAACAGTAAAAATAAACTGTTTCTTATAGAAAATAAAATACTGGATAACGGAGGGTTTTGTTTTGTTGTATTTTTTGCAGAACCTTGAGGTCCTACTAAAGGCGAAAACGCCAGGACAGCCCGCAAAATTCAAAATTTCTTACGTCTTTTGCAATTTGCAAGTCATTATTAGGTTTTATGTTGATCAAAATTTGATTCGCGACCGTAACAAGTATGTATTTACAGAATTATAATCATTAAAGTCATCAATACAACCCTTTAAGACCAGGTAATCCTGTTGAATGACTATTTCATGAAATCTTGACATTTGAGGATTGTACTAACTTAAGGAGTTGTATTACTGATTCTAATGATTATAATTCTGTAAATACATATTTGTTACGGTAGCGAATCATACCTTAATCAACATACAACCTAAGACTGACTTACAAATTGCAAAAAACGTAAGAAAATTTGAATTTCGCGGGCTGTCCTGGCGCTTCCCCCTTAAGGCGACGTTAACCGATTTAATGATTTTAAACTGAAGATCACGTCTAAACGAGTAATGCTAATGATTTGTAAAAAATATATATTAAATTAGAGCATTTTCTTAATAAGCTAATATATGAATATTTTAGATTATGTTTATATTACGTAATGTAATTAATTTGTGAAGTTTTGTCTAACGCGGATAAAAAACTGAGAATCGCGTATAATTTATCAAGCGTATTTTTATGACACCTTCACCATTTTAAAGATAATTTAATTTTTTATCTTTTATAATACCTTTTGTTTATGTATAATAAATTAATAATGCGCCTAGTTTGGAACAGCGCTCCTAGATGGGCGAGTCCTATTACTGGGTGGACGTACGACGCGTTGCGTGAGCTCAGCGCAGAACACGCAAGCTCATCATTCAAACCCATTGGCATATATCTGCGTCTTAACTAAATGTAGGAAGATCTGAAGGCCAATTCTCGTACCTAGAACCGTTCAAATTCAAGTCGCAATCTCATGCCAGCGACAATCAAATGTCAAATAAACTCTATACAATTTTTGACAGATTGAGGACTGAGATGAGATTGCGAACGTTAAAAATACGAGAATTGTCGCTCTGATTTGTTTTGCTGTAAAAATTTGTTGAAAACACAATTTTTGTGATTTTTATGATGGACACATTTTAACGATTATTTGTCGCTATAAATATTTGTATGAATATATGCTCACCCCCAACTACATTGGACTTAACCCGTCAAATGCCGATTTACAAACTTATGAACCCCATAGGTTCATGTCAATGTGTGTTCGAATGTCAACCGAACCCCGTAAGTTCACACCTACTATAAGCCCGCGGTCGCCATTGGATGATGGTATTTTACGTTTATATATAACTACGTTTATATATACATAACTGACGAAATGTGGGTGTACTCTACACCTCTGATCATCCCCTCGGCGTGATGTTATTATGTGTTAAATTTTTGTTTTTCGGTAGATTACAGTCATGATACTGTCTTATACGTACCTAAAAGGTAGGTATACAAATAACTGTACCACCAATGTGAGTTTTGCAACCGGCATCATCTGCCTAGCCCTTTCCCAACTACGTTGGGGTCACCTTCCAGTCTAACCGGATACAGCAGAATACCAGTATTTTACATGGAGCGACTGCCAATCTGACCTCCACAACTCAATTTCTGGGTAAGACTGGTTGTCAGACTTTCGGGCTTCTGACGACCCGTAACGACTGCCAAAGATCCACGAATGACAGCCGGGATCAACGGCTTAACATGCTTTCCGAGGCACGGAGGAGTCTCGGTAATATGTAAAGATGATTACTCATCCACGGATCAACCGCGGCAAATCGACCCGTGCGGCTGTTATTACTTAGCCATTAGTCCCTCAACTTATAGTTTTTCCAATCCTAAGTAATTACTATGTGTCCTAGGTACTCTAATTGTTATGTATATTGATATTCTGAACAGTGTGACCTAGGCGATCATATCGCTATCCTTTGCGGTCACAAACACACTTCATTGCGTAGGTAATTGTGCTGTATTACAACATGTCTTGGTATTCATCAGCAGTACGCCTAGGCACAGAGTAATAAAGCTACAGTAGTTTATCTGGGCAGTGACCTTGAATTATATAATTACCTACGGCCGCTTGGTAGATAAATACATGTCCGTCCCTGCGTAAGCCGACGTTCACACGGACGTAAAAATATCGCGGCGTGATTTTATCACGCACTGGATTTTCAACTCTCGGTGTTGAGTCGAGTATTGAGAATCCAACCTAACTACAACAGAGTGCATCCCAGCGCGTCGAAAAAACACACTGTTGGATTTTCAACTCCCGGCGCTAAGCAGAGCGTTGAAAATCAAGTGCGCGAAAAAAAATCGCCGCGATAATTTTAAGTCCGTCCGTACGTCGGCTAACTGTCACGTGCTCGGACTGTTGCGTAACTGAGACTGACTGAGATTTCGAAGCGCGTCGTTACGGCCGTTTTCTATGAAGATAAACTACTGTATTGTTATTATACTGTGGTCTAGATATTAATTTAATAATAGCTAATTACAATTTATGAGCTAACACGTGTTTCTTAGTATCTAATGGAATACCTACCTACTCATTGACAAAAGTGTCGGATGCATATTAGCTTATGCATAATAGGTTGGGGAAAAAGTTTCTTCGCATTTTTTAAGAAAGTTCAAAACATTTTTTAATATACATTATTTACATTTATGTAAAGTATGTAGGTACCATTTTGTTCGATTACTTTTTGCCATCTTGTAGGTAGGGACATGATCCCATTGCTATAGAAATTTTGGGACTTCTGATCAAAATACCGCGACAAGTGGTTTTGGCAGTCCTCTCGTGATGTTAACCTGACACTGCCTAAAGAATTCTGAAGAGACCGAAATAGGTGGAAATCTGAAGGTGCAAGGTCAGGACTATACGGCGGATGCATTAAAACCTCCCAGCCAAACTCTCTTAATTTTTGCTGAGTGGCTAAAAATGTGTGAGGTCTAGCGTTATCATGATGAAAAACCACACCCCTTCTGTTGATTAATTCCGGCCGCTTTCTCTCAACTTCTTGCTTTAATCTCATCAGTTATTCGCAGTAGAGTTCAGAATCGATGGTCCTGCCTGGTGGTAACAGCTCATAATGAATAATGCCCTTTCAATCCCACCACACACACAGCATCAACTTGTTGCGAGTTAACCCGGGTTTCGCCACAGTCTATGAAGCCTGACCGGCCTTTGACCATGACCTTTTTCGCACGTTCTTGTTGTACGTGATCCATTTTTCATCACCAGTTATCAGCTTCTTCAAAAATGGTTCGGTTTCATTACGTCGTAATAAAGAATCACAAATGAGTACCTACACGGTTCATTAGGTTTCTTTCAGTGAGCTCGTGAGGTACCCAAATATCGAGCTTTTTTGTGTACCCAGGTTTTTTCAAATGCGCCAAAACTGTTTTGTGGTCAATTCCCAGTTCTTCAGCTACGTCGTAACTACTGATATGCCGATCTTGCTCCACTTTTTCAAAAATGGCATCCATTTTATCCGTAATAGGGCGACCAGAGCGACGTGCATCTTTGACATCAAAATTTCCGGACTGAAAACGCTTAAACCAAATTTGTGCTACTCTCACAGACACTGCACTGGGTCCATAAACATCGCAAATTTTTTTCGCGGCTTGCGTTGCATTTTTACCTTTTTTGTAGTAAAATTTTAAAATGTATCGAATTTCTTCATTAGATTGACTCATCTTGACAGTACGAAAAACAAATGAAAATCACACATTTTCCTAATTTGAATTTGGAATTATGTTCTTTAAAATTTAAACTTTCAATGATACCAAAACCAGCCAGATACAAATAGTATAGCTAAAGAGATTTTATTTTAAGTTCATACATACTATAATGCGAAAAGACTTTTTCCCCAACCTAATATTATTAGGGGTTAAAGTATGAAATTGCCGATTTGTACTGAAAAATTAAAATTCGTTTTTTTTTAATTTAACATTTTATTTAATCAAAATAATTACCATTATTATCTATGCATTGCTGCCATCTAATAGGAAAGTCATATAAGCCTTTGCGATAGAACTCTCGTGATTTAGATTCGACAAACTGTGTGAAAGCGTTTTATACTGCCTCCTGAGAAGAAAAGTTTTTATCACGTAGAAAATTGTCCAAATCACGAAGAAAATGGTAGTCCGTTGGAGCAAGGTCTGGCAAATACGGAGGGTGACGAATGGTTTCTAATTGCAGTTCCTGTAGAGTTAAAACGGTTTCTCGTGCTGTATGAGGTCTCGCGTTATCATGTAGCAATAATGGTGAAGATCGATTCATGAGTCGGGGCTGTTTCACTGATAGTTTGCTATCATTGTTCGGAGTTCGGCACAGTAAACATCTGCCGTTATTGCTTGACCAGATCGGAGAAAGCTATAGTGACAGCTTGCTGAGACCACCAAACAGTTACCATTACCTTTTTATTGGTAAGCTTTGCTTTAGGACACTGTTGCGGTGTTTGACCTGGGGTCAGCCATTGCATTTTTCGCTTACGGTTATCGTAAAGAATCCACTTTTCATCACATGTCACAATTCGATCCAATATTCCTTCATTTCCGTATCGATTCAACAAGGCAACACAAGTTTCAACACGCGTTTCTTTCTGCAGGTCAGTCAAATCATGAGGTACCCATTTCTCATAATTTTTTATTTTATTGATTTGACGCAAATGGGTCAATATTGTTGGTAAACGAGGGAGGAGGAGGAATTAACGTTAAACCATGCCGCTAATTCCTAGGTAGTTTGGCTCGGATCGTCTTCCACCATCTCTTTCAATTCATTGTTATTCACCTGTGTGGGCGGTCTTCCACGTGGTTCGTTCTTCAAATCAAAGTTTCCATCACGAAAGCGTTTAAACCAAAATCGCACGGTGCGTTCATTAGCAGTCCCCTCTCCAAACGCAACATTGATATTGCGAGCTGTTTCTGCCGCGTTAGTTCCGCGTCGGAACTCGTATTCAAAACTAACTCGAATTTTCGAAGTATCCATCTTTCTTGTCTAAGCTGAATAAAAAAAACAACTGAAAGTCGATAATCGAATGTTGCACATTTTTTAAAAGAAGAACTTCATATGTACCATGTGAAAAAAGTTTCACTCAAAAATCTCAAACCATGAAGGTTCTATGTCAATTCGAAGTTCCTAATAAAGTAAACGGCAATTTCATACTTTAGCCCCTATTATTTAAATAGCCTTATATGCCTGTCTACAGCTCACAGGTTTAGTATACTAGTTAAAAAAGGTTTGTGATCCATGTGTTTGGTACGGTCCATTAAAAGTGAGTCCAAATGGTGTAATTAATTTGTAAATGAAAAAACCGGCCAAGTGCGAGTCGGACTCGTGCACGAAGGGTTCCGTACCATTATCTATAAAAACGGCAAAAAAACAATGTCTGTTGTATGGGAGCCCCCTTAAATATTTATTTTATTCTGTTTTTAGTATTTGCTGTTATAGCGGCAACAGAAATACATCTGTGGAAATTTCAACTGTCTAACTATCACGGTTAATGAGATACAGCCTGGTGACAGACGGACAAACAGACGGACGGACATCGGAGTCTTACTAATAGGGTCCCGTTTAACCCTTTGGATATGGAACCCTTATACTTCCGCCTGTCACAGCTAATTGGTTCCCAATCTACCGGACGGATTAAGTTGAAATTTGGTATTCGCTTGATAGTATTTGCGTGATTCTCAGTTTTTTATCCGCGTTAGACATAACTTTACAAATTAATTACACTATGAAATATAAACATAATCTATAATAATCTCCTAATAAGTTATTAAGAAAATGCTCTAATTTAATATATATTTTTTCCAAATCTAATTTTAATTAAATTCGATCTTAATTTTTTCAAAATTGACACAACTTAGATACTCGTTTAGACGTGATTTTTAGTTTAAAATCATTAAAAGTATTTTATTGTCGCCTTATAACTAGGTATCTACTTACGTTTTTAAGTGACACTTTAGAAAAACTGTCTTCATATAATTTCTGGAGAACTCATTTACTAAAGTGATTTACTCTTTAAAAAAGTAATTTATCTACATAATGCTATTTTCGTCAGAGATATTACCAAACCTTATGCTATGCTTATGCTTTCAGTTTGTAAATAGGTTAATTTTTATTCAAATTAACCGTAAACATCCTTTTAAACCTTGCGTTTGTCCACCGCTTCCGTCACCGGAAAGTCAACGAGAAGGAGATGACGCTGCCGAAGTAGCGATACATACATTTACTATGGCCGCATGTACACCGCACGTCCGTCATGTGGACAAACGATTGCAGTCACCGAGACGTCGACGTTCGGTTCGAATAATCTCGTTTCTCGGTGATGGCTGCGGTGGACAAACGCCCTAAGCCTACTGTGATGTAGATTGATTTCTTTTGTTCCCGTTGTCCCCGTACGCAGTGTCCCCGTCCTACGGGGACAGCGGTACTTCAATTAAATATTTAAAAATACTTCCCGTAATCCCCGTACACTGTCCCCGTTAATATAGTTGAATAAAATCAGTAAAAATTATTGCCCACAGTCCCCGTTTTTTCTTTTTTCTGTAGTATTATGTGTGAGTCGGCATCTTTTACCCATAAAACAAAGTTTTTTATTTGGTATTTAATCAAATGATTTATTACAGCAAACAATCTTTAGACAATAAACGTTTGGTCTTTTTGGTCAAATGATTTGTTATGAAAAAAAATATATAGGTTAGGTTAGGAAAAAATGTGACCTTCTACGCACGAGCCGAGCGAGCGAAGCGAGCGATGCCGCGGTGGCGGCCGACGAGTGCAAGAAACGACTAGATTTTACAGAAAAAAAAAAATGTGGAAAAAAAGAGATTATTTTTAACAGGCTATCAAGAACCGAACTAGTTAGTTAGAGGACAACGACTCGTGAAAAGTTTACTTCCCGTTGTCCCCGTTAGCCGAATGGTCGTTATGGAGACAGCGGGAAATACATTTAATCACGTCCCACTGTCCCCGTGAAGGGGATATGGCATACGGGGACAACGGGAATAAACGGATTGATTTACCTGGTTATATTCTATTGTACCCATCCAGTCTACTATAGGTACCTATGTAGGATATAATGGTAAGTAGTTGTATTTTACACTAACAGATTAGTTAAGTCAGCGTCTTTAGTTTATTCCTAAGCAGAGGCCTTAGTGTAAATCTTTAACTCGTCAATTTGTACTGAAAATGAATAAGCGCCGTCTGGTGACTGTAATGGGAAACACAATTTTTGTTCCATACAAATTGACGTGAGTACCTATATCTCGTAAGAGGAAGTTTGAAAGTGGCGCCAGTGACAGAAAAGTTGAAAGGAAATATATTGTCTTGGTATGGGCATGTAATGAGGAGAGACGAAACGCACGTGACTAAAAGAGTGATGAATATACATGTTGATGGATGGAGAGGCAGAGGAAGGCCACAGAAAAGATGGATGGATTGTGTGAGGAATGATATGAAAGAGAAGGAAGTGAATGATAGCGTGACGGTTGACAGGGGAGAATGGAAGAAGAAAACGTGTTGCGCCGACCCCAAGTAATATGGGATAAGGGCAGGAAGATGATGATAAATTGACGTAAGTTAACGTTAACGCAACTAAAGCCTCTGAATCTAATACATACGCCTACATTAGAGTAGCTTTTCGTGTATGTCTGTGTGAGTGCGTTGTTCTTCTAAACTCCGCCGCGGTTTTGTATGTGGTTTTCAGCAACATTTAAAGAATTTACACTTTACTGCTAAACTTACATCTCGATTGTTTGTCAAGTCGTAAACACCGTGCGAAGAAGGGGTGGATCATTAGTTCTATATAATCTAAGTATCAATATTATCATCATTTCAGTATCAACATCATTTGAAAGAAAGGAATCATGTTGTATATTGACGATCCGCCGCGCGTATTTGGCGATATTATAATAGTCAGGTCACATTTAATTATGGTGTTTGTATTATATGTTGTGCATGTGCAAACAAGCAATTGTTTTCATACAACGTTAACGCTTTTGTTATTATTTGTAACAGGAATTACAATGTTTGGATACAAGCGTACATCATTCTCCCCCAATCTATTTGGGGTCGGCGCAACATGTCCCTTTTTTCCACACATCTCTATTATCGTCATCTCGGTAGTCACCCCCTTTCTAGCAATATCATCTTTCACACAGTTCATCCATCGTTTTTATGATCTTCCCCTATTCTTATAGCCATCGATATTCATACTCAAAACTTTCCTCACGACATTTTCCTACATTAGTTGCCGGCACGAGTCGTGAGCACAAACATGTCCTGACACGGCAGGTTGCACACGGGCGAGAGTAATGAAATCAATTTATTCATATTCATTTATTCATGAAATATAAGCTTAACAGTTTACACCAAATCGCTTATATCTATACTAATTCTACAAAATTACATTAAACATTTTAATTAAAACTTCTTCGACTAAATAATTAACAACGGAGTAACATAAAAATTTGTAAACAAAAAACAACCTTATACATGAACTTAGAAACTAAACAATTATTTCTTCATATTTAAATAAATATACACATGTTTAGCGATTGTCCATTGAGAGTCAAAAAATAAATCTGCCTCAGGAATATATTTTAGTAAGTCATTTATTAACTGAATTGCTCTAGCATTGGGAGTGTTGTTGGTTCGGGGAGCACGCCATGTAGGCGGGTAGCAGAGGAGTCTATGTTGTCGTCTTACAACGCCACGCATATACTGGTCAGGAACATAAAAATTGATTGACTCTCGTAGAACGGGACTATCTATCTTATCTACTAATATTAAATAATAATTAATTATATGTGTGGATTCTCGCCTGAATTTGAGTGTGTCTAAACCCATCATTCCTGACACGAACAAAGAAGGATATAGAAAGGGGTAGTATCCATATTGACGTTTGTATAGGTATCTACAGAACTTACGTTGAATTTTTTCTATCATAATAGTGTACAATGACTCTTGAGGACTCCAAACTATTGCATTATATTCTAATTTACTACGGACATAGGCATTGTATATTTGTTTTATAGCTTGAGTGTTCTTAAACTGAGATGGTAATCTATTATCAAGCATATTTAGATACAGATAGAAAACAGAATACAAGAGCACGCTGACGAGGGCAGTTAAAGTTAAGGCGGAATTTGTGCTCACGACTCGTGCCGGCAATTATACAAGCGTACGATATTATATGTTAATTTTACTTCCGTCGAGAAATGATTTCAATGTGAAACAGAATCAGATTAATGTTCCTAAGGCAGTGCACACAAGAACTGGTTAAGAAACGTGTATGAGTTCTATATTCTGTAAAAAATTGAGCTTGAATGCTAGGGATTGGATTGGCAGGTGGTATTGCTGTCAATAGTGTATCACTATAGGCCCACTTCACTTCTTGAGTGTCGCATGATACCGCATAGGTTCATATCAATTTGCGTTAGAAATGTCAACCAAACCTCATAGGTTCGCAACTACTGTCAGCCCGCGGTCGCCATTGGACAATGGTATTTTACGTTTATTTGCACTTGCAAAACGATATCTGTGGACTTCGAGCGCTTTCTTTTATGAATCTATGTGGTATCATGCGACACTCAAAGAGTAGTTTTTTTAACCGACTTCAAAAAAGGAGGTTCTGTATTCGACCCGTATGTATGTATGTTTGTTTGTCCGCGATTTTCTCAAAAACTCATGAACCAATTTAGATGATTCTTTCACTAACGTAATTTGCATACTTTCAGGAAGGTTTTAGTTTAAAATACATTATGTAATTATTGTTATGTACGAAGTTATATGCATAAATGTACTGTATCTCCGGCATTAGTAAGCCGATTTTGATGATTCTTCTTTTCGTTCGTCTTGGGCTTACTTATGTACTCGTAATTGTATATTCAACTAAAAATGGAAAAATAAATTTACTTTAAAAAAGTAAAAACTGACTTCAAAAACTAAAAACGAATAAAATAACTTTCATAAAAAAACTTAACAGCTTCTGATGTCGGTGTCTTCAATTCTTCAATGCACCTTAGCTTGGCACCGACTTCAGAAGCTGGGCCGAGTCGCTAGTACTAGTAATATAATATTATAAAGAGGTATAATTTGTGAGTTTGTATGTAGGGGGTTATCTTCGAAACTACTAATTCGATTCCGAAAATTCTTGCACTAATGGAAAGCTATAGTATATATTTTATGGATATACATAGGATATTATATAAAGTAAAACAAGACATTTCACGAGGACGAAGTCGCGGGCAGAAGTCCTAGAGAAACGATGGCTGATATTTCTTGAATATATACACAGGCCGCTAGTCTTACATAACGCATAACAACAGAGTCTGACACAGATGTTTGGAGCCAGATTGTATCTGTTGCTGGATTGTTTGCCTGCAATCAATCATTGTTGTTCCTAGACCCATTCGAGTCGACATGGACTAACTTTGAACATGGTCTTCGGTATTGTACGGTCAGCAACCGCACATTGTACTTTGGCCTAGTTAAAAATACTGCAAATATTGTTAATTCATAAAATATAGTATCGTCACGTAGGCAAGTACGTCAGTCTTCGGTTTTATATCGAGCTCTCGCTAAATCGAACATTTTATTTTATTTTACATTAATTTAGTGAAGATTCTTATTAAATCCTTTTTTGAACAGTAACATTTATTTTATTAACATTTATAGTTACAACAGGTATAGTTAGTTATTTACCTATTGTTCATTGTAACGAAGAAACATTTAGGAAAATGTAAACATACGTACAGATTTGCTCGATTTTTCACGATCGACATCGTATTTTTGGTGATTGCCACTGTGAATCGTTTTTTTTCGATTTATTATAGTAAATTTATCAACAAGTGATATCTAATTTGTAGTCGACTTTTAACCTTGATATTTATCGATTGTTAACAGGTGACAGTAACGATCGAGCAAATCTATAAGAAACTTATAGATTTTGGTCTTATGGATCGTCAAATCACAGCATATCGAACGACAATAACGATCGTCAAAAATAGAGACAACCTGTACGCACCTTAAGCTGGATAGGTAGTCGGTACTAAGTACCTGGTCGATCGAGCTCTGCTCGGGTGAAAACAGAGGTTTTTTTTTTAATTTTCCGATATATGAGACCTAGCTAGATCGATTTTTCGCCTCCGTAAACCCCTATATCAAGTTTCATCGAAATCGCTGTTTTCGAGAATGTGATTACAATATATAGGTATAATATTCTGGATGACTTTTTTACCGTCTTGAAAAAAATAGGCTATAACAGGTGAACGGAGTAGAAGCCTAAGGCATACCTAGTCTTTTTTTTTTAAAAAAAATCGAAATTCAATTCATAATATGCATATGATTTGTTAAAAAAAAAAACAACGAAAATCAAGTCATAATATGCAGGGTGCATATGATTTGAATTTCGATATTTTTTTAACAATTTTTTTTTTCATAATTTCTGTTTTTATTGTTCTAGTATGAAAAGTTTACTTCGAATTTGTAGTATTTCTTGATACTTAGATCAATTTCTGTCTAAGCTATTAAACAAAACAAAAAACTAGGTATGTCACAGACTTCTACTCCGTTCACCTATTTATACCCTATTTTTTTCAAGACGTTAAAAAAAGTCATCCTGTATACAAATATTGCTCATTTAATAGTACCTATAGGACTAGGATAAAACTAAATAAAGCTCGTGGCTAAGTAATAACAGCCGTACGGGTCGATCCATCTAACCTGATAAAGATAAAGCTACGCTTGCCGGGGTTGGTCCGTGGATGGGTGACCATCTTTACATACCGAGACTCCTCCGTGCATCGGAAAGCACATTAAGCCGTTAGTCCCGGCTGTCATTCCTGGATCTTTGACAGTCGTTACGGGTTGTCAGAAGCCCGAAAGTCTGACAACCAGTCTTACCAAGGGGTATCGTATTACCCAGTCACTGGGTTGTGGAGGTCAGATAGGCAGTCACTCCATATAAAATACTGGTATTCAGCTGCATCCGGTTAGACTGGAAACCGACCCTAACATAGCTGGGAAAAGGCTAGGCTGATTGATTGACTAGGATAAAGGGCGAGTTCGTTTCTTCGAGTTTCATGGAGCAATATTGCCTAAGAATTAACGATTTCAATATGACGTTATTACAGCACCAAGATAAGATAATCCATTAGTCGCCTTTTACGACGTATCGGGAAAACATGAAACTGCTCATTCAACGCCGAGAACTGGATGGAAAATGAGCCCAACAACTTTGTACCTCCATTAATTTCGTTAAAATACAAAATGTTTACAGAGAATTGGACAAAATTGCTACATTATTTGGATCAACATTAGCTTACCTATTTGTCGGAATCGAAGTAAATTGTATTTGATCGTAAAATAAATTATATCTAAAATGATGTCAATTCAATCAGGAACTCGGGTGAACGGACAAATTGACATTTGCTGGACACAGGGATGGAGTCAGGGCTACTCTATATCTACTAGAGAAATGTAAAATATTATGTTTGTAGTAATATGAAAGATGCGTCAGTGCGTCGACGAATGCCAAATAAGTATTGAAGACAGAATAATCAGTGAAAAATCGATGATGATGATCCCTGAAATGATCCTGTTTAAAGACAATTTTGCCAACGGATTGTTTCTTCATTGATATGTCATCATCATTCTCCTGCCCTTATCCCAATCTATTTGGGGTCGGCGCAACATGTCCTTTTTTTCCATACTTCTCTATTATTCGTCATCTTTGTAGTCACCCCCTTTCTAGCCATGTCATCTTTCACACAATCCATCCATCGTTTCTTTGGTCTTCCCCTACTCTTATAGCCATCGATATTCATACTCAAAACTTTCCTCACGACATTTTCCTCACTCCTCCGCATCACATGCCCATACCATGACAGCCGATTTCCGCACAACTTTTCAGTCACCGGTGCCACGTTCAGACTTCCTCTTATGTACTCATTTCTTATTCTATCCATTCGTGTAACACCACACATCCCTCTTAGCATTCTCATCTCAGCTGCATGCAACTGCTTTTCATTCATTCCTTTTGTGGCCCAACATTCTGATCCATACAATTCATATGTTTATTATCAATTGTATGTAGGTATATCCTAATTATTTCTACAGTTTTATTTGTAAATCGTGAGAGTCCACTGCCTGAGTCCGGTCCTCCAGCCAAGCTACGTTAAAGCGGTCCCTACCTGTCGGCCATAACATAATTTCTGTCCGTGACAGGTGGGTACCCGGCAGTACACAAGTAGGTACACGTAGGTATTGCGTACCCAGTGTATTTATGTACTTGTGTTTTTATTTCCTACGCTTATCCAATTGGTAGAGGGCTACAATAAACCTGTAATGTGCTTTACAATCGAGTTTTTTTGTTTTTCCAAACGATATTTTTGTATTCAGAAGATTATTTATTGATTGAGTTTAATAGCTGTACCTATATACGAGTATAATTATTTACTGTGGTTTATGAGTTAGGATTGTTGCGTAACATAACGATTACCTATTTCATGTAACATTGGATACAAAGTATAATTTCAAATGTGCCATATGGTCGTTTTCAGGATATCGTGTTATGGGGTTTTGGATAAGTTAGAAAAACTTAAAGTAGTACAATTTGCCTAGCCTTTTCCCAACTATGTTGGAGTCGGCTTCTAGTCTAACCGGTTGCAGCTGAATACCAGTATTTTATATAGAGGGACAGCCTATCTGACCTCCACAACCCAGTAACTGGATACCACGATACCCCTTAGTAAGACTGGTTGTCAGGCTTTCGGGCTTCTGACGACCCGTGACGACTGTTAAAGATCCACGAATGACAGCCGGGACCAACGGTTTAACGTGCTTTCTGAGGCACGGAGGTGTCTCGGTATGTAAAGATGATCACCCAGAAAACTTAAAAAAGTAGTCACGAAAAAAAAAAACGTCTGCCTAGCTCAATAGTTTCACCAGTCATTGAAAAAATTGGATTAAGCCTTGTAGCAGACTGTTAAAAAAAAATAAAATCACTAAAAACATGCAAAAAGCACTGCCTTATCTTGATAAATTGACGTTAATCAGAAGTCACCTAATACACACAAGACAACAAAGAAACGTGAACCGACTGATTCTTTCTGTTTTCCATAACCTTGCTTCTGTTTTGCGTAAAAAAAAATCGGAAAGTTTCTGAATTTTTGCCATAGTAATTGGTATGGAGATTTCGGGCGTGAACATTCAGAAAACTTTCACGCCCGAAACTTTCTGTACTTTTTATGCAAGCAAAAGTGATGTTATGGAAAACAGAGAAATTGGTGTTTAGAAAAAGTAGCTGTGGTGAAAAAACACAGGAAATCACAACGCAACGCAAAAGTTATCAAAATAAGACAGTGATTTTTGCACGTAATAACGTGCAAAAATCACTGTCTTATTTCTGTTTTCTTTTCTTTTTTTTCTTTTGTCTTTTTTTTTCCTGTTTTTTTTATTTTTTTATTTCTGTTTTTTTTTATTCTGTTTTTTTTTTGTTTTTTTTTGTCTGTTTTTTTGTCTTATAATACAACAACAACAACAACAAGCAACAACACAACAATTATACAAGGTTTATCCTCAATACTATTTTTTCACCGACTGATGAAATTCTTGAGCTAGCCAGAGGATTTTTTTTTCGAGACTGCTACATAAAGTATTAGTAGTCTTTTTATGGTGTGCATAAAGAGTATTCTATTTATCTATCTAAAGGTACTATGGGCCAAAGTTCCGCATGATCACCTCAAAGGCGATAATCGCATAGCACGGCTCACGACTCGATCGCACAATGTTCGTTTGTCACTAGCTGCGCTCTCACAGGAATGTTTTGTTAAGTGAGCATGCCTAAGTTTTGTCCATAGTACATATATAAACTAATCCAAAACCCAGATTTCTTGGTACCGACCCTAGTCAATCGCAAGGGCTGTGGCAAGGGTTAAAATAAAAACATTTTCTTTTCATCTAAGACGAAACACACCGTTAAAGGTTTCCCCTCTGTGAGCAAATTAAATATCAGGTATTTACGCTTAGGTACCTATTACCCTTCTCACTCGGTGTTCGGAGCCTCGTAGATCGGTTGGACTTACAGGCTAAATATAAGAATTATTTTCTCTTTCATCTCCAATATTTTAGCTGAAACGTTATCAACCACAAAAGCTATAAAACCTCCGACATACGAAGTCTTTACGATTGTAACCCGAGAGCCTTCTTTTCGGATAAACTTGTTGGGTTAGGAACATAGGTATAGGATACTGACCGATCCCGGGTGTTTCACCCCGCCAGGCTACGACATTAAAAGGATCTACATATCAACTTGACATACGGATGTTTTTATTAGGTTTCCCTACGTCCGAATGAAAAAACGGAACCCTTATAGGATCACTCGTGTGTCTGTCTGTCCGTCTGTCGCAGCCGATTTGCTCCGAATCTACTGGACCGATTAAGTTGAACTAATCTTGGTACACTTATGAATTTCTATGACCCAAACACGAACGTGTAACGTAAATAAATGAATTTTGAATATAGAAGTTCCACTTTTGGGAGAAAAATTAGAAAATTAAAAAAACAGTTTTGCAAACTGTACCGTGTGACAGATCAAATGAAAGTACTTGTAAATCAATCGAAAGTACTTGAAAGTACTTGTAATCAGTTTTTGAAAATTTACCATTCCCCTTTATATCCGAAACTGCTGAAACCTAATTAAAAAAAAAAAAATACAGAGAATAGTTCTATACAAAACTCATAGATTACAGGAAAATCTATAAAACTTCTATGGCCTTAAAATAACATGGTAAATCACTCCATATTGTGGGTACAAACTTACATTTGTAGTTGGAATGTATATACAAGTATATACAATGTTAAGTTTCTTCTTGGGGTAAATTCATTCCAACTACGAAAACATTACTACAATTACTAAAATTAAGACCCTTATCAGTGCAAAGAAGTTTTTCCTTGCTAATACAAATTCCTATCTGTTTAGATGGGAATTTGTATTAGCAAGAATATGGAACGATGTTTTTTTATTCAACTAGCTGACCCGACAGACGTCCTGTCCAAATTTCATGTTTGAGAAAATGAGTTTTCTTCATATTATTCTGCTATTCGGGGCGGAGATAAAAACTTTTTTTTACAAAAAAATACAACCGACTTCCAAAAACAACACTACAAAGTGAAAAATAATTTTAATTTCGGAAGTCGGTGTCTAGTTAAATGTATTTTCGTTTTTTGCCACCGACTTCCGAAATTAAAGTTATTTTTCACTTTGTAGTGTTGTTTTTGGAAGTCGGTTGTATTTTTTTGTAAAAAAGATTTTATTTTTCACTTTTTAGTTGTTTACCTACCCCACACAAATTGTAATACCACTACCTGCAAAACAAACTAGAACACCATCCATATAAAAGTGAGGAAAAAGTACGTATTATTGAAGCTAACTCAAAAACTACCAAAGCAAAGTTAATCAATTTTATATGGGACCAACTGTGATGTATACCCTCTCGAATAAAACAAAAAAAAATCCAAATCGGTCCAGCCATCTTCGAGTAATCGGGGAACATAGGTACATCAAAAAAAAAAAAGTTCCGACGAATTGAGAACCTCCTCCTTTTTGAAGTCGGTTAAAAAGGTATGTGTTATTTCGACACAAATAGCCACTTTTTTGGCAAAGTTATACAAAAGTGAGCTTACAAGTTACAAAGAAATATTGCAACTTGCAACTAATTTGCCCGTATCATGCAACATTATTGTACGTGGTGTTTAATAAACGGTGCCAGATAACCTTAAATTTTATGGTATGCCACAGGCAACAAACTTGCGCCGTGTAAATGGACCGTAACGGTGAAATTTCTTGCCCATTCTTCTCCATACGAAATTACCTTTTGGAAGGGACTGGAATCAATTCCATTTTTTTTTTTGTAAATTTAGACGTTCAATAGTGATTGATTAAATGATTTGACTTTGGAATTGATTTCAGCATTGCTTATGTCTAAGAAAAGCTGTGTTCTTTTGGTTATTTGGAATATAAAAACATTGAGTAAATGTCTGTAGTAGCTAGATGTATTTATAGGTAGAAAATGTCTTCATCAATATCATAATTTTCTGCCTATAAATACAAAGTACGTAAGTATAAAAATAGGACGGTATTTGATCACCAATTAAGTAGTGAACAAGCTTTAGGAAAGCGGAAGTAAAGTGCGGAAAAAGTTCTAGGAAGGTTCCTTGACGAGCGTCAGAGAGGCTCATGTAATTGCTTTCACCCGAACTAGTCTAACTACGTAAGGAGGTATATGTACACAGAAATAAATCAGATACAGTACAGATGGTACAGAAAATCAACTCATCACTGATTTTTATCAAATTTTAATTTATGTAAAGATAGGAAACTAATTGGGCACTTTTCCCACTGACAGCGATGGGGACAAATTTTTTGATGGCCAATGAGCTCTTTATTTTTTTATTATATACTTATACATAATACAACATTATTTTTAGTATATGCGAAACCTGAATATAGTTTGTTCAGAATAAATAACTGAATCGATTCCAATAATTTTTATACAGTGTTATATTTTGCCCCAAAAATCTTAAAAAAAGGTTACAATATGGACACCGCGCGACGAACACAAGTCACTGCAGGTAATAGCGGCACTAGGCACGGGCGCACAGCGGGCGCCGCGTGGTGTTCATGTTTTTGTACGGACAACCAGGTAACATAACAAGCTTATAACTTTGTGATTTTTCATGATACAGTTTTGAAATTTTGTACATTGATTCTTTACATAAAAATACTAGATTCGTGTTTCGGGTTTCGCGTATACTAAAACTGATGTTGTATACAGGGTGAATTTTTCAAGTGGGTGCGGATGGCTAAATTCGAAACTATGAGGAATATTGTAATGCTGAATGCAGTACAATCTCTGAGACGTCGTATCCAGCTATGTATTGAAAACAATGGTCATCATTTTGAACAATTAATCAGTTATGGTTTAATAGGTAGGTAACATAAGAAAAATAAAATTATTTTGTTAAAAATGGGTTCTTTCCTTTAGTTTGCCGTATGTCATTACTTCCCAGAATTCGATCCTTATTAGTGACATTATCGAATAGTGTAATAATACAGTGTTCTTTATTCAAAATCAACGGGTTCGATTCTTGGCTAGAAATATGATTTTTCAAAAATCCAATGATTCATCAAAATCGAGCCCGAGACTCCTTTGAGTACTTTTCGCTATTCCTCATAGTTTCGGATTTCGCCATGCACGCCCACTTGAAAAATTCATTCTGTATATTTTAGTGTTAGCTTGAATATTGTAATAAAATTAATTGTAATAATAAAATCGTGTAAAAAATTGTTAAGCATATTAACTATCAACTTATAACGTGTGTTCAAATCACAACTGTCATTCTTTGACAGTTGTATGAAATGCCTAGGTATATAGCACGGCAAATTGACATAGGGTAATAATGCTTAAAAATGTTTTCCTGACTGTACAAAGTCGTCGACAAAAAAGGTTATTTTAGTTTATTTGATAAGATTCTAAAGGTAAGCAATAGATTGATAAAACAATAACTGACTTATTTAATCATAAGACCTTTTTGACAACATGGTGGGTAACTCGGGTAAGTAATCTTTTGTTTAGCCAAAATTGCGCAATAACAGTGTGTTATTAAATATTCCTAAAGCCTTTATTTGTAGTATTTCTTCATATAAAAGCCAATAGTTATTGTACCGAAACGATCCGTATACTTCATCTATGTTTCGACCACTTCTGTCAAATATCAGAATAACATTAAAGGAAAGGGGCCAAAACCTTTGTTCGTGAGCAATCAAAGGTGTGGTTTCATTGAAAGGCGAATGAGGTTACGAATGTTGCTAGACATAAAATCTTCACTTGTCATGTGACCTTCGTTGTGGTCAATACTTTTTTTATTGATACATCAACCTGATGTTGGCCAGTAAAGAAAATAGAATTTAGCAAAAATGTTTTTGGGGCAATGTCTTCTAGACTCCTTGGTTCCTGGCTGATTCGTCTATAGTCTAGAGTCTAGGTTTGACCTGAATTATTATTGTAAGTTGGTAATATTATACGCATTGGCACCCTTTTGTAAGTGGATTTCTCATTTCGAATTCGGAAGATTTTCATTTGCTCGTTAGTTCTTGATTTTTAAAACCCCCGACGGAAACAGAGGGGTGTTATAAGTTCAACGTATGTATCTGTGTATGTCTGTGGCATCGTAGCTCCCAAACAACTGAACCGATTCAGATTTTTTTTTATTTTGTTTGTAAGGTGACTTGATCGAGAGTGTTCTTAGATAAGATTCAAGAAAATCTATTCAGCGGTTTGACGACTATAAGCTCTTTTCTAGTTGATGAATGGATGTGAGAATCTTCCACAGGTCAGATCGAGTCGAAATTTGGTATTCTGTAACTTCAATGATATAAGAATAACAAAGTAACCTTGAACTGATGCTGCAGCATTACCTGGAATTTGCAGGATACCCAACTTCCTCGCTAACTTACAGCAGAGGTATCGTGTTTGGGCTCATTGGAATGGTCTCCATGAATAGGTAGATGATACGTAGTATCCCCTAAGTAGTCTGTGGGTAGATGCAAGCAATCAGTGTCTGATGATGGAGTAACAAAATGAAATGAGAGTAAGTATGTGTCGGGGGTTTTTTATATTTTAAATTTAACTTGTACTATTATTATTGGTGAAATTATGGGAGAAAATCATTTCCTATATAGTATTTAATGCGTCCCTTTAGCATTGTTCAAGCAATTAACTCATGTATATTTTTAACCGACGAAAAAAAAAAGGAGGAGGTTCTCAAGTCAACACGTGTTTTTTAATTTTTTTTTATGTATGACCACGCATAACTTTTTACACAGTGGTCCGATTTAGAAGATTCTTGTTTTATTCGAGAGGGTGTACCTCAAAATTGGTCCCATGTAAAATTTATTAACTTTGCTTGGGTAGTTTTTGAGTTAGCTTTAATAATACGTATTTTTTTTCCTACTTTTTATACCGATGATGTTCTCATTTCTTTTGCAGGCAGTGGTTAATCGAATTTGTGTGGGGTAGTACCACAACTAAAAAGTGAAAAATAACTTTATTTTCGGAAGTCGGTGGCAAAAAACGAAAATACAAAACCAAGACTTCCGAAATTAAAGTTATTTTTCACTTTGTAGTAGTTTTATAGGAATTCTGCTGTCATATATATACTTATATTAAATACTGCGGACAAAGTTAATGTTTTCCCAGAAAATTATTCATTTTCCATAATGTATGTAGATTACGAGGCATGCATGTAACTGTCTCGCCTATAATTATCCATGTAGGCGTAAAACGGTGAACTTATATGTTATATTGTATGCTGATGACGTCACATAGTAAATTACTGATCGATCGCTATGGTGAGCACAATTTGAACCTCTATTTCGATTATTAAAAACCTGCAACCAAACAGGTCTGGTTGGAAGACCAGGACCTGTAAACAACACTTTGGATTTTGTGCTTGGTTAATAGTTGATACGTTATTCCAAGTACGTTTGGTTCATCTATCTATCTTATATCTACAGGGTTAGTTTTCAATAACCAGCCAAGTTTTCACAGGGTATTCTACCCATGATTATGAACAACTTTCACTATGGGACCAACTTTGAAATCACGAAAAAAAAATCAGCTGTTTCATACATTTTGGTCGAGTAGGTATTGAACTTTTGTATGAAACAGCTGTTTTTTTTTCGTGATTTTAAAGTTGGTCCTATAGTAAAAGTTGTTCATATTCACGGGTAGAACGCCCTGTGAAAATTTGGCTGGTCATTGAAAACTAACCCTGTATAGATAAACATCAATTGCCGTGCATTAATCTCGCAAAAACTCGAAAATGGCTCGACCGATTTGATTATTTTTTTGTTTTGTTCACGTCAATACTAGGGTGGTTTAGGAAAAAAGAAAATTAGGAAAAACCCAAAAGAACAGCCGAAAAAGGGAAACTGAAATTTTGACAGAACAACGTCTGACGGGTCAGCTAGTCTAGTATGTAATATTACATAATTATAAATTAAAGTTCATTTTCGTGTCTACCTGTGTGGCCGCGTTGTTCTTCTAAACTGCGCAATGGATTTTGATGCTGTTTTCACCATCGCTTAGAGAATTTATTCCGGAAGGTTTTTGTGTATGAAACATTAATATTAAACTTACATATAATAAAGAAATCTCGATGTTTTTTCAAGTCGTAAGAGCCGAGCGAAGCGTGGTTAAGCTCGGTGTGTAAGTGAAATGGCGTTAAGGCTGTCTGGTTTGACGCGCGAGATAGAAGACTCACGCGCACCGGAATTTAAACGCGCTTCGTTTATGAAAAAATGCTATACTTCAATCAATTTTCAGCTTAGTAAGTTCTTAACATATTTAGATACCTTCGATTTAAAGCAAAAAGGAACTGAATCGTATAAAACATAAAATAGACGGTGCTACTTTGGATTTTTTTTCTATCGAAAAAAATTTTAGTGTAATTTTCGGTTTTAGTACTTTAGCAGTAGATAATAAAAGTCAAATAACACAGAAAATCCTTTTAAAAATACAAAATTATCGATCTATCCCCCTTAATGAGCGCCATCTTTAATTTCTCCCACAGACAAAACTTACCAATAAATCGGGAGCACCGAGTTGTTCATAATTACGATACCATGAAAAACAAAGAAAGTATTCACACTTCCTTATATTTTCGTGGAAGTTTAAATGTTATAGATTGTCCTAATTCCGTGCCTATAAATCAAAATAATAACAAAATCATTATTGGATGGATGATGCGCGCTACAGTCGTTACAAAGATTTTTATATATGGCACAATATCCGTTTAGGTAAATAGCTTTGGCTGGTTGCCAAATATTTATGTGTTAAGGCGTTTACACATGAAATTGCCAATGATACGTTATGTATTGAGAGAAATTGAGGGGAAATTGGATGATATTTGTCTCATTGAAAGAAACGACCATATGTCTTTTTTTGGGACGAATTAAATATAGGCTTGAGGCCCTTAGCACACCTTCGCCGCGAAGCCGTAGTAGCGAAACTGCAGTAGTTTATTTCAACTGACTCGCATGAGCAGCGGAACATCAGCGAAACTTCATGTGGTGCCACTGTTTCGCGGTTTCGCGGCGGAGATGTGCCAAGGCCTTAAAAGCAAAGTTATTTTGCTTTCTATCTTCCATCTGTTATTTTACAAGTTATTGCATGGACACACTCACTTATTGGAGGTACTTATACCTCTCTATCTATGGTGTGAACAATTTATTTTTACTGAAATAATATACAGAAATGACCTAAATAATAATTATCATCTGCCTAGCCTTTTCCCACCTATGTCGAGGTTGGCTTCCAGTTTAACCGGATGAAGCTGAATACTAGTATTTTGCATGGAGCGACTGCCTATCAGATGGGCAATTCCCGTATTTTTAACAACATTCGCAATCTCATCTCAGTCTCAATATGTCAAAAATTGTATAGCGTTTATCAAAATTTTTGACATTTGATTGTCGCTGGCATGAGATTGCGACTTGAATTTGAACGTTTTTAGGTACGAGAATTGGCCTTCAGACCTCCACAACCCAGTTACTAGGTAATACGATATCTGTAGGTAAGACTGGTTATCAGACTTTCGGGCTTCTGACGACCCTAGAAAAAGAAAAAATAATGACCAAAAGTTAAGCTTGAAAAAAGCAGAAAATGCCAATAATTTTTATTGTAAGCTAAAATATTTTGTATCACAATAAATTGCTTTGATAAAAATACAAAAAATGCCATCAGTAACAATGTCAAACATCCATCGCTCTCTATTTAACACTAAAAGCGAAAAAAGGCTTTGAAGTTTAATTATGGTTTTATATACGAGTACACTATACACGAGTACAAATAGACGAGTACACAATATCGTATCGTATATTGGTCGATGTATAAATGTGTTCGAAGCTATAAACAGTGCATTGTCGGTACCTGGTCCTGTGCGGAGTTATGCACAAGATGCGTCAGAGGTTCTAAAATAAATCTTGTAGATGCATGCGGAGATTTATGAGATGATAATACAGGTGTATATTGTCTTCCTGTATGCGCTAGAATATCTGGGGTGAGGAGTATTGTTTAAAATGTTACAATAAAATACCTCCACACATACCTACTTCAACTGAATGAGACGAAATTCAAAACTCGTATAAAACGCACACTATGCAGGCACGCATATTATAAGTTAGGGGATTACATAACTGATAAAAATGCTTGGCTCAATGCTGGTCCTGCTCCACAACCACAACTAATTAATTAACATTTGAAGATACTGTTGGAGCTGCTGAAGATTGTAAGACTATCTTTGCATTGTATAAACTCAATCTCCTTTGTATTATATAATTGCATAGCGCTTGTGTGAGTAATATGTGCCTACTCTAAAGCTACCATTTACTGGGTACGTCTTTATTTGACTTGAATGTACCCTGGCTGAGAGTTGTCATGCTCACTCTAATGACTCGCTCACAGAACAGATAGGTAAAAGATTCTGTGGTCTCACTGATGGTGGCGCGTGTGTTGGATTATTTAGCTAATCCATGCGTCAGGTTCGTGAACGGGCGCTGTCAGTGGAGGCTGGTCATATCTTAGCTGCCACGGCTTATTTAAATTTAATTTAAATTGTTTTTTTTTTTTGATATTTTTATTACGGACGATTTTAACGTTCTGCGTCATTCTCACATGTATAATTTCAACATGAATGATGTAACCAATATTTTTGTAACCATATTTTGATTGAAAACAGTGTCCGTGGAGTTTCTTGCCCGTTCTTCTCCATAGGGACCTACTACGCTTTGGAATGGGCGCCTAGCTTCATCTTTCTGACTGACCGACCCCTTGACAATTCAAAAGTGCCTGTAATTAATTTATTTGAAATAAATACTGAGTTTGAGTTTAAGGTAAATAGAGGTGATTTAATAATTTAGAAACGAGAAAAGCAAAACATGGGTAGTAGAATTTCATAGATTTTGGGATCGACGTCGTATGCCAAATAATTCTACCTCTATCAACCGTAAGTACTGTTTTATATATGTATTGGTAGTGACGTAGTAGGAAATGGCACACCAGTCGCCGTAAAACTGGCGTGTAGAAGTGGTAGATAACCCACCTTATTATTAAACGATCATATTATTTTATCACGTAGAGCTGAACTTAATTAATGGAGGTAGCTACTTTTAGGACTACTAACAAGGTAATGTAAGCGCCATTAAGGCGAGTAGCGCTGCCAACTAGCGCCACCATTGAGAAAAAAATAATAAATCAGGAGATAAGTAATATGGAACATTTTGAAATTCCTTGCTCACATTTTTAGTCAGATGAGGTAGAATTTTTTGTATCTAAACAATCAACACTAAATCTCCTAGGTTCGAAGCCTTAGCAATTAACGCCAAAAACGGCTATTTTGATACAAAACATTCTACCTCATCTGACTAAAAATGTGAGCATAGGAAATTTCAAAATGTTCCATATCTCCAGACTTGTAATTTTTTTACCAATGGTGGTGCGAGTTGGCAGCAATACTCTCCTTAAGCCGATACCAGACTCTTCAGTTTTTGTTAATGTTTGCCTTTCATTCGGCATCTTTCACTCGAAGTGAAACGTCTGAGCAAAAAATGAAACAAAAGCGAAATATGAAGTCACGAGTGAACGGGTCCAATGACGTTGGATTTCAGCACTCAGCATCATTCAGTCGCTTACCGAATGACTGAAATTGAAACGGCAGATGAACGCCGTATATAATTTCTTCGGTGTCGTTTGAACGTGGAATGAATTAAAGATGAACCATCATTCGAGTGAAGAATCTGATATCACCTTTACCAGCTCTAACCGCGGTAAGACATCGAATACAAAAACCGCAGCCAGTTCGACGTAAGGGCATCGGCCCCATCAGATTTATCCGTTGTTACTGGGTTTCATTCACTATCTTGACGTCAGTGATGATATGTATGTGGCGTTAAACGAAACTGACCCAATATCTCATAGCCAACGAGCGGTTTATTGTGATAGTATGAACGTTTATCTTAAATAGTACTATAATCTGGCCATAATGTGTAAGATAAAATAGAAACGTACCACATCTACTTGGGTGTTCGTAAAGCGAGCGAAGGCCAGAGATTGCGATGTGATCCTTTGAATAAACGTTAGGAAATCCACTTTTAAGATTTCCGCTTTATGCTCGCTGGTTGGATCAGGAACAGCAATATCGTAAAAGCCCGACAGAGGTAGATTATAGATCTTTATGATGGTAACTGATAGCTGAAAGAAAAACCTAGGTATTTCGCCAAGGAAATGAATGCGGTTCGAAGTCCGATGGATTACATCATTGAAATATTTGATTGATTGAATTTATACCATTCAATTCTTCGAAGTAGAAAGAAAGACCAAAGAAACGAAGGATGGGCTGTGTGAAAGATGACATAGGCCAGAAAGGGGGTGACTACCGAGATGACGACTAATACAGAAGTATGGAAAAAAAACAGGTCAAGCGCGTGTCGGACCACAAACAATGAAGGGTTCCGTAGTTAAAAAAAAATATCCCAAAAACAAACACAACATTGTAGTACAAAAACATGTACTCCCGTACATGATAATGTCATGGTCAACTCTCCAACTGCAAATTTAAGTTCTGAATCCCATAAAAAATTTTTTGTATGTGATAAAAGTACAAATTAACTATTTTTGGATTTTTTCCTTTACTTGTGCTGTGAGACCTTGCTTCTTGCCAAATTTCATGATTTAAGGTCAACGGTAAGTACCCTATAGGTTTTGATTTACTTGCGAGCTGAGCTTGCGAGTATCAAAATATGTCGCATAAATGGACGTATTTTTTTATTGCGTTGACTTAGAAGCTTGATTTCTTTAGAGTTCTAAGTGACCATAGATGTACGTATTAGATATTAATTTCAACTTGATACCTCCACGCAGTCCTGAGAAAAACGGTCTTGACAGACTGACAGACAGACGGACAACGAAGTGATCCTATAAGGGTTCCGTTATTTCCTTTTGAGGTACGGAACCCTAAAAAGGGACATGTTGCGCCGACCACAAATAGATTGGGATAAGGATAGGAGAATCATCGAAGTAGAATCGACATTGATACATGTTAGGAAAATTATCGATATTGTGTCTAAATCTGGTTTGTTGTGACGGGAATATTATTTGGAATCAATTGATCACGTCTATTTTGATATAAAAATAGTTTATTTGCTATACGGGTTGTAACAGTAAACATGATATTTATGACTGTATTAGTAATATTGTTGACAGAAATATTACTTTTGTCGACACCTTGAGATATTTTTCGTGATCATGTTATATGAAATCGTATTTCGATAGTTTATTTTGACTTTCCCATCGTAATATTATTCGATTGGGATATGAATTAATAGTAGTACATAATATAATATTAAGTTTTTAGTTTTACCTCTTATAGTTTTTCGAGTCATGGCCAAGCGGTTGGTCGATTTTTTGGACAAAGAATTAGCATTGCCATACAACGTGGCAATGCTGCCAGCCTTTTGAGCACTTTTCCTGTCGACAGCGATGCGGATGAATTTTTGGATGGCCTATTATTATTTCCCCTGATTTTTTATATACTTGGACGTATTATTTTTTTAAGACAGGATTTTAAATTATGTAAAAAAATTATCCCTGATCCAAAAAAAAAAATATATATTCATAAATAAAGGTTACAAGGCTATAAAGGTTACAAAGGCTTTCATGTTACATACAGCTAGTTGGTGCTCAAAGTTATTTTTTGTACGCGGAATCTAGAATTGTCCCCTATTTGGCAATTCAGCAGGCATTCTCATAAGTTTTTTGTGACAAAACAATTTATATTCAGCTTAAAAGACGAGGAAAAACTACGGCGTCCCACGTTCTTAATAAAAACTGTGTGACGAAGGAGGCCGATAAAGAACGCCTCCTGTCAGGGGGTCATTTACTGTACGACTGGCGCGTTTTAAGGGGTCAAGCGCTTCCTCCATAATATGTCACGTTATATTATCGAAGCGTGGTTTAGTTCGGTGTGTAAGTGAAATGGCGTTATGGCTATCTAGTTTGACGCGCGAGATGGAAGACTCTCACGCGCACCGGAATTCAAACGCGCTTCGTTTAAATGTAGTTATGACAAAATGCTATACTTAAATTAATTTTTAGCTTATTAAGTTCTTAACATATTTATATACCTTCGATTTAAGGCAAATTTTACTACACAATAAGGAACTGTTTACGTGTAATTGTATAAAATAGAAAATAGATGGTGCTGCTTTAAAATTTCTTTTCTATAAAAAAAAAAATCAAGTCAACGACATGGAAAATCCAAATGATGTAACATTTTTGCTTTTATAGGAATTTCAAAACACACAAAATTGTCGTTGTGCAATAGTGAATAGTTATATAGAAGAAGACAGAACTTTTTCTGTTTTTTTTTGTTAGGTAAAGTAAAAAAAAAAAAAAAAAAATGTAGCAAGCACATTTTTCCACAACTTCCTCTTGCCATATCAGTTGTAACTTTGTATACTTAATACAAGATTGTTCTGGTGTCAAAACTCATAATTGGGCAGAGTTTTCCTGATACTCGTACATTTCGGATCATCTCTCATTCGAAAGAGATGCCGTGGCCCTGGCAGAGGCAACTGAAGGAACACGGGTGGGTTTAAGTCAGTAAAAGTCTGATACGCCCCCCGCTCCGCCCAGAGCAGAAGTCATTTGATGAATGATTTCCCATCCACAAAAAAAAAGGCAACTCATTCGAGGTTCCTGTATGGTAAGTTATTTAACGAAGGGCCGAATTTTTTAATCGTCAGATAACTTTTCTCAGGAATATCTTTGGCGTTTTGATAGTGTAATATATTTGGTTACCCGCATTTATAAATTATCATCCAGTAGTATATATAAGGTGTCACTCTTGTACTCACTTTAGTTTGCATTATACGCTTGCTACCGACGCTCGCCTTTCATTTGCCAAAAACCTACATACATATCAGTGGCGACGAGGATAAATTATATTGTGCTTATTCGGTTTACCGTGTTAAAAAAAAAGGAAGGATAAAATGACGAGTGGAAAAATCGGTAAAATAAGACTTCGATGTGGCGTCAGGAAATTGGACTTTGTACGTGGAAAGGTTGGAGATGTATTTCAAAGTCAATAGCGTGGACAAAGACATGTGGTTGGCGATTTTGATCACCGGCGTTGGTGATCAAACGTATGAGTTACTGAGCACTTTGTGCAGCCCAAGCAAACCGGCGGAGTTAACCTACGAAAAAGCCGTTACAATGTTGAAAAATCACCTTCAACCGAAGCCAGCGGTCATGGCGGAGCGTTTCCGGTTTCGTCAAAGAAGGCAGAAGGACGACGAAAACATAACACAATACCTAACCGAGATTAAGAAGTTGTCAAAAACCTGTGAGTTTGGCGGGAATTTGGAGGAGAATCTGCGAGATCAGTTTGTGTGCGGAGTTAGGAGTGACGTCATCAGACAAAGATTATTCGCAGAGGACAATCTGACGTACTCAGGGGCAGTGAAGTTAGCTTGTGGGTTGGAAGCGGCGGAGCGAGATGCGGCCGTGGTTGAACAAAAGGCCAGCGCGGAGGTACCAGCAACTATTCACGCGTTGAGGACAAAACGTGGGCGTGATCAGCGCGGGCGCCGCGATCGCGCTACGTCGGACACGGGCAAAGGCGCCGGTAGCTGCACGGCGTGCGGCTGGCGCGGGCATATCACCGACGAGTGCCGCTATAAGCATTTTGTATGCAGTAAATGCAAGCAAAGTGGACATTTGAGACGCGTGTGTCCGGGATCACGGTCGAGCACAGGAAGAGGAAGGAGGCGCGAGGTGAACCATGTCGGAGCTACCGGGACCGAGCAGCCGGGTAAACTGGGAGGCGATTCCAGTTCGGACGAGCTAGGGGAAGAATTACACCAACTGTGTTTGAACGGATATACCCCGGTAAGCTTATCATTGCTTATTGATGACAACGTTATAAAGATGGAGATAGATACAGGCTCTGCTGTGTCATGTATAAGTAAAAAAACATATGATTGGTATTTTAGTACTAGATCAATTGAACCATTTGACTTAATATTAAAGTTTTATGATGGTAGCAATATCAAGCCATTAGGTGTAATAAGGCCGAAAGTTCAGTACAAAGACAAAATTAAACATTTAGAACTGTTGGTGATCAATGGAGGTACAACTTCTTTGTTAGGCCGGCAATGGCTATCTGAAATGGAAATAAAAATACCTCCATTCCAACAAGCGATTAACTATGGCAATATTGTAAAAACAAAATCTGATACTGCAAATGTTTTGTTAAATAGATATAAAGAGTTGTTCAGCGGCGGATTGGGACGGTACACAGGAGGTAAAGCAACGCTCCAGCTGCGGGAGGGTGCGGCCCCCGTGTACTGCCGGCCGCGGCCGCTGCCATACGCTCTGAAGGGTCAAGTTGACGCGGAGCTGGATGCGATGTTGCGCGCGGGCATCATCGAGCCCGTCGAGTGCTCGGACTGGGCGACACCTCTGGTACCGGTACGTAAAGCTGACGGTGGACTTCGTATCTGTGCTGATTATAAAGTCACTCTAAATCCTGTTTTACTGGTCAATAGGTATCCGCTACCCAAGATAGATGATCTGTTAGTGAGTATTAACGGGGCAACGTTCTTTTCGAAAATAGATTTATCCCAGGCTTATAATCAGATAGAATTGGATGATTCTAGAGATTTAACAGTAATAAATACACATAGGGGTCTGTTTAAGTATAATAGATTAGTGTTTGGGTTGTCGTCGAGCCCGGGCATCTTCCAACGGATCATGTCGAACCTTCTTGGTGATATACCAGGCGTAGAAGTATTTCTTGATGACGTAATCATAAGTACGTCAGGGACACAACAGAAGCATTTAGAAACTTTAGAAAGAGTGTTTCAAAGGTTAAAAGAAGCAAATGTTATTTCATGGTTGATGAAGTCAAATATTTAGGGTACGTTATATCTAAAGAGGGTATTAAAGTAGATACGGAAAAAGTAAATGCAATAGTCAAAATTCCAAGGCCCAAAGACATTACTGAGTTGCGTTCTTTCTTAGGATTAGTGAATTTTTATGCTAAGTTTGTTAGGAATTTGAGTAGTATATTGTCACCACTTTATGAGCTGTTAAAAAAAAGTGTAAATTGGAATTGGAGTAACCAGTGTGAGGAAGCGATGGTAAAAGTTAAAAAAATATTAACAGGCGCGGAAGTGTTGGTTCATTATAACCCAGACAAGCCGTTAGTGTTAACTTGTGACGCCAGTGCGCGTGGTATAGGTGGGGTACTCACACAGACCGCCCACGGCCGCGATCGGCCGGTGGTGTATGTGTCACGCGCATTGAATGACGCCGAGAAACATTATTCTCAGATAGATCGGGAAGCGTTAGCTATTGTATTTTGTTTAAAAAAATTGCATCAGTATGTATATGGGCGTCGCTTTACTTTGCGAACTGATCATAAGCCATTAGTAAGCATATTTGGTCCAAAACACGGCGTTCCGGCCATGGCGGCAAGTAGATTACAGCGTTGGGCGATCATTTTATCTGCATATACGTATGATATAGAATACGTCAACACAAAACATAACGGGGCAGATGGACTATCGAGATTACCGGTGCCTGGCGGTAGCGATGACTCATTACATACACTTCCCGAGCAAACTTATTTACACTTCGCACAAAATGCATTGTTACTAGAATATAATACGATTAAGCAACAAACTTTAAGAGATCCGATGTTAAGCAGAGTTTTAAGTTATATTAGGGATAGGTGGCCAACGGATAATGAAATACGGGAATTACAACCCTATTTTAACCGTCGTAAGGAACTTTACGAAGAATTAGGCTGCGTCATGTGGGGACACAGGGTAGTGATTCCGGAAAGCTGTCGAGCTACGGTATTACGAGAGTTACATGAACCCCATATGGGCATTGTAAAAACGAAAGCGTCAGCCAGGAGCTATGTTTGGTGGCCGGGCATTGACGAGGCGGTGGAGGCGACGTGTCGGGAGTGCGCGGTGTGCGCGGGGGAGGTGGACTCGCCGCAGCGACACGCAGTCACGCCGTGGCCCTGACCCTCTAAACCATGGGCGAGGGTACATCTAGATTTCCTTGGTCCTATTTTTGGTAAAATATATTTAGTAATGGTTGATGCAAGGACTAAATGGTTAGAAGTATTTCCTGTATCAAGTACCGCCGCTAGTTTTACTATTGAAAAACTCACAGAAGTTTTTTCTAGATGGGGTTTACCTAGGCAAATAATTTCTGACAATGGCCCCCCATTTACGAGCAAAGAATTATCAGAATTTTTAACAAATCATGGTATAGAACATGTCTTTTCGGCTCCATACCACCCAGCATCAAATGGGGCCGCTGAAAATGCCGTGCGTACTGTTAAAAGAACGATTAAAAAAGCGGTCAGACAAAAAGAAAATATAAATTTATTTTTGAGTACCTTCCTATTACATTACCGTAATACGGAACACTGTACTACCGGGGAAAGCCCAGCGTCGCTAATGTTAGGTAGGAATTTACGTACAAAATTAGATGCTATAAGGCCCAACAGGGAAGAGAAAGTGAAAAAGGTTCAGGAGCGGCAACAAAGGTTAGGTACGGAACGTTCGTTACAGTTAGGGGAGGAAATATGGATGAGACAGTATAGAGGTAACGAAAAATGGCTTCCTGGGCAAATAGTGAAAAGAATGGGTACTACTGACTATAGGGTGGTGGAAACACATAGACATATTGATCAGTTAAGACAGCGATCGCGGAGTTCATTGATTTGTCCAACCAGTACGACAGAACGGAGTTCTCTCGAGGCGGAGCGTTCCAAAGTGCCGGAGGTGACACCAGCCCCAGTCAGCACAGAGGTGCCACAGGTTGAGTCGCAGGCCCCTCGGAGCGTAGGGGAGTGTAGTCCGGACCGGACCGCGGCGGTCGATGTGTTGCCGTCCACATCCGCGGTCAGCTCAGTTCCAATCTCCAATGTTCCCAGTCCTGATCCGTGTAGTGCTCCCAATTCTGAGAATCTTGTTCCGGAAGTAGCTCGAACCCGTCCTATACGGGAATGTCGTTTAAAAAGACCACCGAAATATGTTAATCGTTAAGTAGTGTAAGTAAGTTAGAACTTGTGTTAATGTGTAAATCGTAAGGATAGTTATTGAGGTATTATCACTCTTATTAGTTAATGTATACAGTTGTTAATTGTATTGTGGTCTATTATTAAATTGTATTGCCATGTAGTTTGTATTAATTTGTAAGTACTGTGTTTGTAATTATTCTTGTTAAAAAGATATGTATTATTTAGGATGGAGAGTTGTAATATATTTGGTTACCCGCATTTATAAATTATCATCCAGTAGTATATATAAGGTGTCACTCTTGTACTCACTTTAGTTTGCATTATACGCTTGCTACCGACGCTCGCCTTTCATTTGCCAAAAACCTACATACATATCAGATAGCTTTTGTAAAAAAAATATGTCAAACCGCTATATTTATTCCTTAGATAAAAGTTAGCTGACGATTGAAAAATCAGCCGTTAATTGCAAAACATTGAAGTTGCAGTCTTTATAGCATTTAATTTGCTAGATTATCAGAAATACACTTCGCGACTCCTGTTCCTGTAGTGCTATTCTGTAAATATCTCGCCGTGATTACTTGGGTGAAGTGAGCGTGAAGTGAGCCGTCATTCCACCTGCAGGGCTATTCTGTACAAATCTCACCGTGAAAAACTAGGTGAAGTGAGTTGTCATTCTACCTGATGCTAGGGATCGACACTATGACAGCTCACTCCGTGCTCACTTCACCTAAGTTTTCACTGTGAGATTTATACAGAATAGACTGCCTGATTGACACTATTGACAGATCACTTTAAGATCACTTCACCTAAGTTTTAACTGTGAGATTTATACAGAATAGACTGCCTGATGCTAGGGGTTGACACTATTGACAGATCACTTTAAGATCACTTCACCTAAGTTTTCACTGTGAGATTTATACAGAATAGACTGCCTGATGCTAGGGGTTGACACTATTGACAGATCACTTTAAGATCACTTCACCTAAGTTTTCACTGTGAGATTTATACAGAATAGACTGCCTGATGCTAGGGGTTGACACTATTGACAGATCACTTTAAGATCACTTCACCTAAGTTTTCACTGAGATTTATACAGAATAGACTGCCTGATGCTAGGGGTTGACACTATTGACAGATCACTTTAAGATCACTTCACCTAAGTTTTCACTGTGAGATTTATACAGAATAGACTGCCTGATGCTAGGGGTTGACACTATTGACAGATCACTTTAAGATCACTTCACCTAAGTTTTCACTGTGAGATTTATACAGAATAAACTGCCTGATGCTAGGGGTTGACACTATTGACAGATCACTTTAAGATCACTTCACCTAAGTTTTCACGGTGAGATTTTTACAGAATAGACCGGCTGGAAGTCTAATTAAGTCACTGTTTGGTAAATAAACATAACATTACCCCTGTATTCCCCAAAGGGTTGGGCAGAGGTGTACCTACTGTAGTACACCTACATTTCGCCAGTTATGTTTACGATAAGTATAGCTGCGCGTCATCATTGAGAAAAAAATATAATAAGCCTCGTGTTATGGAACATTTAGAAATTTCCTGTGCTCACATTTTCAGGCAGGTTTCACTTCTTGTTTCTGCTATTTCTTCGAACCTAGGAGGTATTGATTTTTTTGATACTAAAAATTCTACTTCATCTGACTAAAAATGTGAGCGAAGGAAATTTCAAAATGTTCCCTATAACTCCAGACTTAATTTATTTTCTCAATTGTGAGGGGGAAAGCTTCTTGCCATCAACCGGGCGCAAATCCAGACTCCGGGCTGCTACATGAGAAATTCGAAATGGAAAACTCAATAACACTTTGCACGACCTGGGAATCGAACCCAGGACCTCATGCTCAGCAGTAGCGCTTGCGACCACTACACCAACGAGGCAGTCAATAAATTCATGTTTGATTAAGCGCTTGTTAGCTGTTGTGATTGGCTAATCTTAATGATAATAGCCAATCTATAAGCAGAAAATTATATTGAACAGGCTTTTAGAAACTGGGGTTTAGCTATATTTTAGCAATGTTAGAATATTTCTCTTTAAGTTATTTTGTTATTAGGTCAGATAGGCAGTCGCTCCATGTAAAATAGTGGTATTCAGCTGCATTCGGTTAGACTGGAAGCCGACCCCAACTTAGTTGGGAAAAGGTTAGGCAGATGATGATGAAGTTAGTTTGTTATTCAGATAAAATCAATATGCCTAGCCTTTTCCCAACTATGTTGGGGTCGGCTTCCAGTCTAACCGGATGCAACTGAATACCAGTATTTTACTTACATGGAGGAGCGACTGTTTATTTGACCTTCACAACCCAGTTACTGGGTAACACGAGACCCCTTGGTAAGACTCGTTGTCCGACTTTTGGGTTTCTGACCACCCATAACGACTGTAAAAGATCTACGAATGACAGTCTCGACATGTAATGAATGCACCCACCCATCCACTAACCGACCCCGGCAAGCGTAGCTTAACCATAGGTCACTCTGTTATTTTGTTTATTCAGACATCCCTAATAATTAGGTCAATAGATTCTTAGGTCATCTTAAAAACTCAAGATGTGCGGCAAATATCTAGGACAAGAAGAATCGCAATTTTCTAGGACAGTGTTAGAAAGAACTTGTATGTAAGTACCTTCACAAATAATCTTAGTAAGACGTCGGTCGTCAAAAGAACTATTATATCCATAGGTACGTAGTTATCTATCTATGTATGTCGCGTAACCTACAAAACCACTCAACCGATTTGGGACATTCTTTTAGTGATGAAAGCTTAACGAGGACATCTGAAATCTAATATATTACACTTATATTATGTATTAAGTATAATGGCGACGCGAAATCTAATAAACTGTAGGTACCTACCTACATGTTTTGTCGCCTCCTCTTCTTTAACCATACTCTATACCAGTCAGTCACCAGGGAGTCACCAAACTGCGGACCGCGGTCCGGCCCAGACCGTCCGTCGACCTATTTTGTGCGGATCCTAGCCTTTTCCCAACTATGTTCAGATGTTCGGTGGTTGTTCTATGTTCTGTGTTTTGTGTTGTTGTTGTTGTTTTCCAGTCTAACCGAATACAGCTGAATACCTGTATTTTACATGGAGCGACTGCCTATGTGACCTCCAAAACTCAGTTTTTTATCCTTTTGCGATTTTTAGGGTACCGTACCAAAATGGTAAAAAGGAACCCTTATGGTGCGACTCAGTCTGTCTGTCTGTTCGTCTGTTACAGCTGGATATCTCAAGAACTACTAATGCTATCAACTTGCAATTTGGAACAGTTTTAGATGACGTTTGACGTTTTGCAATAAGAAAGAAATAAAAATACCTATATGTATTTTTTTTTGCAACAGGGACTGAAAGGGGGTCTTAAAAATTTGAGGTGGGGTTACTACGGTATGTGGGGTATCATATGAAAGAGCGCTATTTGCACATTCTAATTATTATTTTTCTTTTTTTTAGGCCGCATAGTTTTCGACTTTTGCTGAAAAATGTAAAAAAAAATACCGTTCCCCCCCTTATCTCCGAAGTTTGCTTAGAGAAAAATCTGAAATTATTCTATGTGATAGAAGTTTATGTAAAGATTACAGGAAAAATAAAACGATGTCTCTAAATAGCACACTTTTTCAGAAATCAGAATGGAACCCTCGGTGTGCGAGTCCGACTCGCTCTTGACAGGTTTTTTATTAATATGATATAGCAAAAAATAAGTATTATTTTTTATTATCTGACTGATGGATTAAATAGAATTTATTATTTTGTACCCAAGCATCATTCCTATTGTACTGAATGTCAAGTCGTTCTAGCAGAGCGAACCCTAAATGTGACAGGATCGGAAGAAGTATGAATATTGTATACTTTCGAGATAAAAATATTCTAAAACAAAATAATTACGTTGGAAAGAATTTTAGTAAATCATATTTTAGAGCCAACAGACTAGAAAAAAAAGAAGGACTCCGCGCCACGCGTACCGAAAGTGAAGCACCGCACCGACCTATGTGTGTGTGATTTGACAAAGACGCCGTCGTGCCACGTAATGGCGGCCGGTCGGCATACTATGATGTAAATGTGTGCGTGAGGCGTGTTTGTACAAACGGTCCCGGCGTACATACTGTGCTTCACTTTCGATATGCGTGGCGCGGAGTCCTTCTTTTTTTTCTAGTCTGTGTTTAGAGCATGACCTGTTAAAATAAGCTATAATTTTTATATGACGCATAAAATATCGACAGCTGGGGTTAACAGGTAAAATATAGCGTGCATTATTCACATTTCTTTGTTAAATTTTCATCATAGTTTCAAGGAAAATCTATTTTCGTTGGAAACAAAGGTCAGTGACTCTGTAAATTAAACTTTTTGACAGTTATTTATAAAAAGTTTGTTCGAAATATGAAAGAAAAATATTGTGGTTTCTTGTCTACTGCTTCTACTTTTAGTTGGTGGAAAATATGACATAATGTATATGATTTATTTGGTACAGACAGCATAAAAAGTAAGAATGTGTGCAAAAATTTGTAAGCATGTGTTTTTTTTCAACGAATTAAACTTTTCATACACATTTTCAACGTAATAACAATGAATGAATGAATGATATTTATTTGCAAGAATATAAGTACATAAGTTCTTAATATCTCATGCGTTTCACTATACTCGGCATTTCAGCCGTACAAATATTTAGATTTACATCTTGGTTAACTTATAGCATGCAGTACACATTTAGCAGTAAGTAATAATAACAATAATAAATATAACATTGGTCAGGCAGGGGACATAGTTCTTCCATAGTTCAAGGTACCCAATCCACTATAGCTACCCAAACCCATAGGCCCAATGTGTTTTGTTTCCATGTTCTGCAATAGTTCTGCACCAACCGGGGGTTGTCCTTGGGTGCAATTGCATAGTGCATACAGGGATAATCGTCGGCTGGTGCCTTCTTTTCATTTAAAATTGTCTAAGAGGCCTCTGCGAGTTGGCTTCGGCTCCTCGTACGCCTTCCAAAGGTCCGGGACCCCAGGGTCCCGAGATAATGTCAAAGACAATTTAAACAGTAATAACATAACATAAAAATATCAACCATAATTTCATAATAAAAATTTTAATTACATGCAATTAATAAATTAATATTAAATACAATTCTATTCATTTAAAATAACAATTTATCATGTCAATATAAAATAACAATGTTTAGATGTCATAAAAAATAATTTTTACATTTTATATTCAAAATATTTATTGATGGAATAAAAATATGCAGTAAGGAGAAAAACTTCAGAGAGAGTGATCCAAACGAAAACTTAATATTCTGCGGCACTATACTTACATATTTACTCCTGGTACGGATGACCCGTGTAAGTAATAAAATTGAACAAAATGTTATTTTAATTTTTTTTTAAATTTTTCCAGCTGCTTCTGATGCAGTGGTAACAGCCCCAACTTATGTGTCGTGTGTATATGGGTTGTGGGTTCGAACCCAGGCAGGCACTTTACTTTGTGTAGTTTATTACACCACATAAAAACGACGAAGGAATACTTAGTGAGGAAACGGCATGTCATAAAACTAAAAATTCGAAGATATGTGACATCCACCAACCCGCACTGGGCCCGCGTGGTGAATTACGGCCCACTCCCAGAGAGGAGGCCTGTGTCCCAGCAGTGGGAACGTTATAGGCTGATGACGTATAGAAAACTTCAAAAAATTTGTAAACTTATGTTGCTAACTGTACCAAACACGCAACCACGCGTTTTTATTATAGATTCTGTGACAAGAATAAGTTTTCTGAATTTAGCTTTACTTCTTAACTGTTTTGCTCGATTTTCTTCAGAACTTTGAAAGTAACAAACGAATTAAGGTCCGGCGAATAAAGTTTTATTTCTCTCTTTTCAATTAAAGTTGTGAAAAAGTATGCTAATCTTATGTACAATGGGTTTATTTGCTACATTTATACGGTTAAAGTTGTCATATTCCGTCTGCAGGGTGTGGTTATTTTGTAAATTTTTATTCATGCCACTTTTATTGTCAAGAGGTCAAGTTATAATCAAGAGGTCAGAAGCTCAAAAATCTTTTTTAAATTATGTACTCTTAAATATTTTTTTTATTTGCTAGTCTAGTCTTCTAGGGAGGGGAATATTCCTTACCTATTTCTTTGAGTTCTGGAGGTCACATAAAATGTTAAAAGTACAAACTACTGCTATTCGATAACATTAGTTAGCATAGCAAGGTTAGTTTAATGACTGTTAAATGCTTGTGCACGCGTTAATAACAATCTATGAATAAATTTACTAGTCGTGGTTTAAACCACTCGGGCTCGGAAATACCTACAGGGTGCGGCGCGGAAACTTGCCGATTTAAAAAGGTCATTAAAAATAGTTGTAGAGAAGTCACTATAATTTAATTATTATTGTAAAATACATCATCAAACGTTTTTTGTTTAATAGTTTTGTCAAATGACGGCCCTCATTGCCAATGCATTGAGTTACCATTTTGAGACCACGGACTTCTTATAGGTTTTCCTCTAATCTAGAGGTAAAGAACTATTTTCTGTATTTTTTTCAAAATTTTAGGCTCAGTTGTTTCGGAGATAAGGGGGGACAGGTAAATTTTCGGCTATTTTTTTGAATAACTTTAAAACAATTTATTTTAAAATTATAAAAAAAAATATTAAAGACCCTCATTAGCCCTTTCATTCACACGGTACAGTTTGCAAAACTTTTTTTTTTAATTTTATTTTTTGCCCCCCAAAAATGACCCCCATATTCAAAATTCATTTATTTACTTTACCCATCCGTGTTTGAGTCACAGAAATTCATATGTGTACCAAATTTCAACTTAATCGGTCTATTAGATTCCGAGCAAATTGACTGTGACAGATGGACAGACACACGAGTGATCTTATTACGGTTCCGTTTTTTTCTTTTGAGGTACGGAACCCTAAAAACGGAGAATTATTAAAATAGTGTGGTTTATAATGAGTAAAAACCGGACTTCCCTCAGTCGCTAAAAATATCGTGACATAATTCAGTTACAACAATAATTAAATTAACTCAGAATGTCGGGTAATTATGTCACTTACCCTACGTTCCACGTGCGCGCAATTAATTTTAAAAGTTCTACGTGATGGCACTTAGAAGTTAATCTTCTTGGATCGTTAGTACTCCGGAATATTAGTTTAATAAATTATATTATTTTTAACATGGCCAAACCTTGATTATCAAAGAATCTTGATTATCCGAAAACAAAAATGTACAGTCAAAAGATGTACTCGTATGCTCTTCTCTATTACTGTATCAATATCATTCGTGGGTCTTTGACAGTCGCTACGGGTTGTCAGAAGCCCGAAAGTCTGACAACCAGTCTTACCAAGGGCTACATATTACCCAGTAACTGGGTTGTGGAGATCAGATAGGCAGTCACTCCATGTGAAATACTAGTGGTATTCAGCTGCATCTGGTTAGACGAAGTCGACCCCAATATGGTAGGGAAAAGGCTAGGCAGATGGTCATGAATACTGTATCAATGAAGTAGTGTATATAGAATGTTTGATATGTTTTGTATCTACTTGAACTTGTAAACTTCCGCATGCGATAATCGTATAGCATGACTCATAACTCGATCGCCCGATGCATGCGTTTTAACCAATACGATAATAATAATAATAATAAATTGTGTGTGCAAGTCACCCCCTGCCAATTTATCTGTGTATATTATATAACATTGGTCAGGCAGGGGACATAGTTCTTCCATAGTTCAAGGTACCCAATCCATGTAGCCACCCAAACCCATAGGCCCAATGTGTTTTGTTTCCATGTTCTGCAATAGTCCTGCACCAACCGGGGGTTGTCCTTGGGTGCACTTGCATAGTGCATACAGGGATAATCGCCGGCTGGTGCCTCCTCGTCATTTGAAATTGTCTAAGGGGCCTCTGCGAGTTGGCTTCGGCCCCTCGTACGCCTTCCAAAGGCCCGGGACCCCAGGGTCCCGAGATAAGCCAAAGACAAGAAATAATAATAATAATCGTTTATTAACCAAATAATGTTTTACATTTCCTTAAAAGTAATACAAAAATAAACTACTCCTTAAAATAACGTTAGGAATTAAGGAAACATAATTTTAATAAATTAACTTGTGGACTCCACACTAGGTCAAGCCTGTCTCGTGGAGTCCTAGACAGTTTTAGACAATCTGAATATTCAGGGTCGATACTGTATTTTAATTTTAAATTTATTTATTAGGTACATATTGTTTTGAAAATTTAACGTAAGACAAAATAAAAATAAAAGACTTGAAAAAATTAAATTAAATCGTAACAACAACTATGTTTGAAATAGGATGCATCTTAAATGTAGGTAAGTACTTATTATTCACAATTTTGCAAGGGTGTTTCCAAGAGAATGTTACAGTACTTGTATGTAAGGGTTTGGGAGGCAGTGTGAGAGTGAAGGTATGAGTGAAGAAGTGAGTGGGTTAAAAGTGTTTGCGACATGATAAATATGTTAAGACATTACTCTAACGAAAGCTTCGGTTTCTGAGTAGGATTGAGTTAACAGCCAATGTTTAATATTTTGTTTAACTTTGATGGTGCTGCAATTCTTGATTTCACAGATTTTTGCAATTTTATTGTAAACGAAACTGAGCATAAATTCTTGCATATGTTGTGCAAAAGCGGTTTTTACTACAGTAAGCGGACATTTGTAGATTCGTTGGTTAAGTAGTTGTTGATATTCTGAAGATTGGATTGTTATTTTGTGTTGTTTTAGTACTAATTTAAGAATGTATAACTGTCGGATATTAAGTACTGATGCTTCTTTATACAAATGATCTGTGGGATAACAAAAGTGTTTTCTATACATAACCTTTAGCACTGCTATTTGGGCTCTTTCTATTTGTATCATTGAGGTTATGCCGACTCCGCCCCATACTGTAATACAGTAACAGAGAACTGACTCACATAATGCTACATACACCAGGTGTAGGACCTTTTTGCTGGCCGAGTTACGTAACAGTTTCATTACGTGAATCAGCTTTCTGATTCGCTTAGCTACTAAGTCGATATGGGGTCTAAACGTAAGACGTTGATCTAGTAGAACCCCTAAGTATTTTAGAGATTCGACATTTTTAATTTCCTCACCTGTGCTGCATGTTGAAGGGTGGATTCTAAGCTGTAAAGGAAGTTTTGGTGCTGATGAAAGAGTTTTATGGAAGCAGATGAAGTTAGTTTTTTTAATATTAAGTGACAAAAGGTTAAGGTCGAGCCATTGTTTTATGCTAGTTAAGCCGTTTTGGGCTTCATCGCGGACTGTTTCCCAAGATTTGCTATGAAAAATAATAGCTGTGTCATCTGCGTAGCAGATGACTTCTGCATTTTGCGTAATGGCGTGATGAATATCATTAATATAGATGATAAATAGTGTCGGGCCCAGAACGCTACCTTGAGGCACTCCAAATTCTACGCTGCTGTGACAACTGGTGGTTTCTCCAATTTTCACACATTGCCTTCTGTTAGAAAGGTAGGTCTCAAACCATTTGAGTGGCAGACCTCTTATACCAATCCTCTCTAGCTTTTTTAGTAGTATAGGAATAGCAACGGTGTCGAAAGCTTTTGCAAGGTCTAGGAATATTCCTATGCATTTTTCATTATTATCTAAATAAGATGTTACAAGGTTGACTAAGAGACTTACTGCGTCTTCTGTAGATTTTCCCTGTCTGAAACCAAACTGCTTGCTGGATAATATATTGTTGGAATCTAAGTATGAGGTAAGTCGTTTGTTAACAATTTTTTCGAGAATTTTGGAAAATATTGCTAACAGTGAGATGGGTCTATAATTAGTTGGGTTTTGTTTGGGACCGCTCTTATGTACTGGAGTGACCTGTGAATCTTTCCATATGTTAGGAAATATGCCTGACTCTAAGCTAAGGTTTATAATATGGGTTAATGGTATTACGACTTCGCTTTTTATTTGTTTGATAAGTGTTGGTGTAAAATTATCCGGGCCTGGGGCACTGTCGTTTCTCAGATTTGTGATTATTTTGTCTATCTCAAAGACGTCCGTGGGTTGCATAAAGAAATTTGTGCTTTGAGATTCTTCTAGCTGTAGTTTGTTTATTACTGATTCCTGGGTTTCATTGATGTCTGCGAGAATTTGACTGGCTAGGTTTTTGCCAATGGAGGAGAAGTAATCATTGCAGTAGTTTATTGAAGTTTGTGCCGAAGATTCACTTTTAAGCAGTTCATTAGGAGCACTTCTGTTGTTGGTCTGTTCAGTAATATTTCTGATAGCTTTCCATAAACCTTTAGCATTGTTTTTGTTATCTTCCAATTTTTTATTGTCGTGTTCACGTTTAAGTCTGTGTACGATATTTGTAAAGAAGTTCCTGTAACGGTTGTAAATTAGTTTTTTTGTTTGGTCTTTGGGGTGTTTACTCGAATCGCGATGAAGTTTGTCTCTGTGGTTCATGCATCTGATAAGTCCGGGTGTAATCCAAGGTTTTCTGATGTATTTAGAGCGGCTAATTGTCTTTTCTACCGTGTGTTTTTGTACTGCACTTGTAAGAATGTTGTTGAAATTATTGGTTGCATTGTTTACATCTAGTTCGGACACCACTCTAGACCAGTCTACATCTTTGAGTTCCTCTACCAGTGCAGGGAAATTAATTTTAATTATTTTGCGTTGGAGATATTTTGAATCGGAAGGTGTGAGCATATTGTACCCCATCATTACCATACGGTGATCGGTGATGTCAATATCACAAACTAATCCTATAACAGTCTGATATCTTGATTTAAGGAATATGTGATCTAAGCATGAGTTTTGACGAGTTGGTTTTGAAATAACCTGTTTCAGTCCATGTTCGGACATTAAACATAAATAATCCGACTTTGAGAGGTCTGTCGTCGATAAAAGATTGATATTTATGTCTCCGGTCACAATAATTGTTTGATATTTACTTATTGAGGTGAGCACTTGATCTAGGGAGGAAATAAAGCCATCAGGTTTGCGTGATGGGGATCGGTAAATGGCAATTAGAGAAATGTTATTAGAGAGTTCTACTAATAGACATTCCGCGTCTTGAAACGAGGGTTCTGAAACTGTCGCGGTCCAACAATCCCTAATATATGTTACAACCCCTCCGTTCTGGTTAAGGGTATTTAGTGTGGAGTATGAGGTGTAACCTTCAATCTGTCCAATTAAAGAGCCATCTGATAACCAGCATTCCGTAAGAACAATGACGTCATACATGATATTAAGCCGCTTTAACGCAATACAAAAGGTGTTGAAATTACGCTGTATACTGCGGATATTGAAAGTTAAAATCTTTAAGTTATAATTCGCAATTAATACATTCTGACAGTTTTCAGCTCTGTCAAGTTCCTGGCACTCCAAGTCAATGCTGTTGTCTAATTCATCGGATATAAAGTTCGTCATTTTTTAAAGTACAGGAAAAAGAATTGAATAGAACTATAAGCTAATTTAGTGTCAGTAACTTGGTAGGTAGAATTAAAAATATTTGAAAGAATTATAACTTTTGTCAGCAAAGTGAAGCTGTAATGAATTTTTAACACTCGTAAATAAGTTTTTGGATCGTTATTGAAAGATGTGATTTTATCCTGTTTAAGCAAAATAAAGCAGTTTAAGAAAAATAATATTAAATAAATTGTATGTTTATAGCGTGCTATTGTGTTAGAGTTGAATATGTCTTTGAAGGCATAAGAGATTTTTGAGTTGACTGTAGTTTGTGCGTGTAATAAAATATTTGTGTCTGTGGTTGTTGTGTAGAAAAATAACTTATTATTGTTCTTGCACATTTTAGTAAGATAAAGGAACAAATATAATGTTATCAGAATTAAATTAAAATTAAGTACTAGAAATAAAGTAAGTAATGAATGGGACATTTTAAAACATATAAAAATTATACTAAACCACAAATGCGTCCGCGGTTTGGGTAGGTCCTTCGTTATCATCCGGGCAGACAGAGTCCACGGCTTGGGGGCGACCAACTTTGTCATCCAGGTCAAGCGGGGTCCGAATAGGGATGGATGCCTGTTTTTCTGCTTTCCGCACGTAGATGGTTCCATTTCGTACCCAGCAGAATTGAAACCTGTATAACTGCGCACGCATACGGGCTTCACGAAATAACATTCTGTTATTTTGTGTCAGGCGCTCGTTTATATAAACTCTTGAGGAGGATCCTTGGATGATGTCGTCAGAGGTGAGGGGTCGTCTCTCTTTAGCAGCTTTTAACATCGCTGATCGTTTAACTCGGCGAGTGAGGCGCAGGACAATAGACCTTGGTTTCCCTGCAAGGTTAGTGCGTCGATGGCCTGTACGGTAAACCTCGTCAATGTCATTTTCTGTCAGCTGTACACCGATTTTCTGTGCAGTTACCATTGAGATGTGAACAAGGTTTTCGTTGAATTCTTCCGGGATTCCTATAATTTCTAGCTCAGATTTCATATTTTCTTGTTCAGAGATATTTAGTTTGTACTGGAGATGAGCAACGGAGTCTTTGAGCAAGAGGATTTCATTATCTCGGGCATTAATTTTCCTCTCGAAGTCGTCTAGTTTTTGGTGGAGCGCTACGGAAACATCAGATAGTTTCATCCCAATATCCGTATTCTGCTGCTTGAGGTCACAAACTTGTTGCCTTAATAGCCGTATTTCGGATAGAAGGAGTGAGGTATCAGAATCAGTCGTTGACTGTTGTGGCAGCGGCGCTTTAGCCCGACTGCCACGAGTCTTTTTCATGTTGTCGCTAGCAGTGGGCGCGATATTAAGCCCGTTGTTAACAATACCCACTGTGATGCGTGAGTTATCACCTTTGGGTTGGGAACACACGCAGGTTGGGCAGTTCCAGATTTTTTTATACTCAGCCGAATATTTTTCGTAATTCAATTCTGTTACGTTTAGACAATCAAGATCGTAATATTTTTTACATACAGAACACTCCATGTATTTTGATGTTAGAATTTTTTGGCACATCCATTGCACGAGTTAGGCATTTTAATTTCACGGCGCGGCGTCGTTTTCGTGATGGTAAACAAGTTATAGTTCTTTGTTTGGTCACTCGCCGGCGCTAGTGTCGCGCGCTGTCGGTCGTCGTCTGCGCGAAGTATGACGCGAGACACACTTGTAGGCGGGACTTAGCCACGCGCGCATGCGTAGGAGGTAGGACGCCGCTGGCAAGCCGCGAGATGGTGTACGGTTATTTTTTATTGTTTTGAAATGTTTTTGTTTATATCTCGGTAGCCCGTGGATGAATTAGAAAATAACTTCAACACTGGATATGGAGTACACTATTTTATTAGCACTGAGAGTTTAAGCACTTAATAACAACTTTTAACTAGGTTTTAGAATTAAAGTTAGCGGAGCAATTTAAACGTGACCGGCTCACAAACGGCTACCAAATGAACCACGATGTATGTTTGTTTTTGATTTCATTTGTTACTAATGTTTGTTGTTATTTTTTGTTACACGCCCTGTACGCACACAAAGCATATTGACTCTAATTGAGCGAAACCAAGAAGGGGTGTGGTCTGTCACTAGCTGCGTTTCCGCAGAAATATTTTCTAAACTGAGCATGCTTAAGTTTTGCCGATGGTACATCATCATCATCTTCCTGCCCTTGTCCCATGTTACTTGGGTTCAGCGCAACACGTTTTCTTCTTCCATTCTCTCCTGTCAAACGTCACTTTATCTCTCTTTCATATCATTCCTCACATAATCTATCCACCTTTTTACTTTTTATTGATGTCTAGATTCACCTGGTTTCATTTCGTTTCAGGTAATTGATAATGTTTATTTTAGTTTTCCAATATACCTATATAATATAGTTTAATTTCAACCACAATTAGTTCAAAGCCTCTTTGAAGCAGTCTCAGTTACCTTAATAATCTGCCAAGCCCTGTCAAACTCTTCAGGCCGATATCTGGAACATTCGACCAATCGCGGCCCGGATCGGATTCCTGTCAAAACTGTGTTTTAAAGTTTCAATCGCTAGGTACCTAACTTATATGGCAGGAATGGGCCGCGAAATTTTGGAATTTATATTTTGAGCCAATGTAGACTTACCTAATATTTTTAAAGTTTCGTACCTAGTCGCAAAAATGGAATCGAATTTTGGCATGTAGATATTTAATCGAACATCATTGTAATAATTCCCATTTTGCGCTCCTAAAAATATTATTGAACATTCTATTATAATGATGGCGTCTCTTTTTGTGAACCTCAAATAATTCCTATTTTACAAACCTAAAAATACTAAATACTAAATTGTAACTGCGACTAACTCGGATGTGGCGCTCGCCGGCCGCTCCCGTGGCGCGTATTTTGAAAGTATACAGGGTCACTACACATTCATAGTGTTATTACTCTGTATGCTTTCAGAATGAATAGCAAAATAAATTCTCAGGATGTATACACGATTTGCGCGTACTGGTCGGGTATACTTTCTAATACTATTGTAGTGAATTATTTGGGAAAATATACAAAGCTAGGACCAACATTACTGACACTGTATAGATTTAGGATATAAACAGGTAAAAAGTATTTGTAAAATATGTCCGTACCGTACTCGTATAATTATCAACTTCGTTACTTTATAATCTAGGTATCGGTATTACGGAAACACGGTGCTTTGTAACCCAGCGATTTTTTAAATTAGCTATTTTTTTGTTACAATATTTTTGTTACTGCCATTTTGAAAGCCCCAAAACCAGTAAATCCATATGGGTATAGAAAAAAACAAATCGTAGTTTTTACCTAGCTATTTTTTAGTGTATATTTGAAAACCCCAAAGTGCGCAAAACCATTGGCGCTGAGAAAAACATAAAAAAATCCGCGATTCTCGAAGTTGAGAATCGCGAATCCTAAAAAGTCGCTAGCAAGTTGAGAATCCCATCTTCTCCGGCGCTACGGGAAGTGCAGTCTCTTCGCTCTTGCGAAATAAGGTGCAAGCACCTATGCTATTATCACAATGGGTGGCGGCTGCCCTCCCTGCGCACCTCCGGCTCTAAAAAACACTCTCGGGGTATTACAAACAAGTACCACGTGGAGACTTGGTTGGCTAACTCGGTTCTGTGACAGTTTTTGAACTCATTGCGTTATATTTTTCGCAAACAATGTTAGATAACGGAATATATTCGCGATAAGTGCGTAATAGCCGTGTACTATAAATTACTTTACTTTAAAAAAATCGATGTGCGTTTACAATTTGAAACTAAACGTGAGCAGTCCCAACCTGTTCGTTCTAGCATTGTATACTTTCAAAAAACGCTCCCGCCACACGCTGCGCTCGCTCGGCTCGCGCGCTGTTACTCACAATGCTAACTTAACCTAACCCATTTCATCGCGGTACTCAGTAATTAAGCTAGGGTTAGCTTAATTACTGTGACCAACTGAAAAAAGGCTAGAAAGTTAAAAAGAAGCTCAATTATTAAAAAAAAAATGTGTATCATAAGAAGGTCAATAAGGTTTAAGAGGATCAGTTGAATATTTTCCAAATTGTTATAATAGCAACAGATAACGAAAAAGGCAGAATTAATATCGAGAACCCACTCAATTTATAGCGTGATCCTATTTTTTTTTTTTTTTTTATGTATGTTCCCCGATTACTCGAAGATGGCTGGACCGATTTGGATTTTTTTGTTTTATTCGAGAGGGTCACAGTTGGTCCCATATAAAATTGATTAACTTTGCTTTGGTAGTTTTTGAGTTAGCTTCAATAATACGTATTTTTTCTCACTTTTATATGGATGATGTTCTAGTTTGTTTTGCAGATAGTGGTATTAGAATTTGTGTGGGGTACACAACTAAAAAGTGAAAAATAAAAACTTTTTTACAAAAAAATACAACCGACTTCCAAAAACAACACTACAAAGTGAAAAATAACTTTAATTTCGGAAGTCGGTGTCTAGTTAAATGTATTTTCGTTTTTTGCCACCGACTTCCGAAATTAAAGTTATTTTTCACTTTGTAGTGTTGTTTTTGGAAGTCGGTTGTATTTTTTTGTAAAAAAGTTTTTTTATTATTCTATTATTATAAGTATCTAGAAAAACGTTGAAACCTCAAGTTGTCATTTCGATTACTTGGAAGTGAAGTATAAATCCATATATTATTCCAGTTCTGGGTACCTACTACTAAATATTCATATGACATTACGCTAATGTTTTCGTATTTAGTTTATACAATGAGTGTGTTTAGCTTACATTTCAGTTTTCTCTGGGGATGAGGCCTTAAACCCACACATACACATTTTACAGATACCGAGATATCATGAACTGAGGTTTTTGGTAGGTACGAACATTGAAAGTACATATAGATAACACGGACTAGAAAAAAAAGAAGGACTCCGCGCCACGCGTATCGAAAGTGAAGCACCGTACCGATCTATATGTGCGTGATTTGACAAAGACGCCGTCGTGTCACGTAATGGCGGCCGATCGGCATACTATGATGTAAATGTGTGCGTGAGGCGCATGTTTGTACAAACGGTCCCGGCATACTTACTGTGCTTTACTTTCGATATGCGTGGCGTGGAGTCTTTCTTTTTTTAACCGACGAAAAAAAAGGAGGAGGTTCTCAATTCGACACGTATGTTTTTTTTTGTTTATGTATGACCACGCATAACTTTTTACAGATTCATCCGATTTGAAAAAAAAAATGTTTTATTCGAGAGGGTATACATCAAAGTTGGTCCCTTTTTAAATTGATTACCTTTGCTTGGGTTGTTTTTGAGTTTGCTTCAATGTTGCGTATTTTTTCCCCACTTTTATATGCATGATGTTCTAGTTTGTTTTGCTGGTATTGGTATTAGAATTTGTGTGGGGAAAATAGTTTTTATTTTTAAGTTTTTATTTTGATAAATAAAATCTTTTTTAAAAAAAAATACAACCGACTTCCAAAAACAACACTACAAAGTGAAAAATAACTTTAATTTCGGAAGTCGGTGGCAAAAACCAAAAATACATTTAACCAGACACCGACTTCCGAAATTAAAGTTATTTTTCACTTTGTGGTGTTGTTTTTGGAAGTCGGTTGTATTTTTTTTGTAAAAAAGTTTTTATTCTAATCCGTGCGCGTCGATGACCCTGCCACTTTGTATTTATCTATAAATACAAAGTGGCAGGGTCATCGACACGCAACTTATTGTTACCATTCAGTATATGATTTTGGACTCCCCTGCGTGGAATTTTTCGACGGTTATTAAAAAAAAAATTACCTGTTCCATACGTTTTTTTTTTAAATAATTGTCGAAAAATTTCAACTCTGAGGCGGTCCAGAATCATGTACAGTAGGCTGCATCAATTGGGTACCCCAGTTGTATTAAAATTTTAATACAACTGGGGTACCCAATTGATGCAGCCTACTGTACCTACTGAATCCATGGTAACAAATTATGCGTCGATGTCCTTGCCACCCTTTGTAGTCTCTTCCTATCTGTGTAAACAAATCCTGTTCAAGTTATTAAACTCCTACGCAATCACTCACTACCGGCAATCAGTAACACATTAATTTGTATTTAGAAGCTTTCAACTTTATAATCCCACCACATTTTCCAACAATTTATTCTTTGAATAAAATTAATTTGTAATTGAAAAATCGTCGACGAAAATTGACCTCAATTTATTACCAAATGAAAGGCATTTTTAATGGGATTCATTAATTAAAATTTCAGTATTCAAATAATAATTAGCGTTCTCCGGTACGTTTTCTGATCAATTTGTTTATATTTTCAACTGAAGCTTTTGGAACAGACCTAAGATTAATTATTAGAAGTAATGAAATACTTGTCAATATTGACCTGTATTTTTATATACGGGAAAATACAATTTTATTGATAAAAACTTTTTACAAAAAAAAACAACCGACTCCCAAAAAAAAAAAAAATTACAAAGTGAAAAATAGTTTTAATTTCGGAAATCTGTGTCTTTTAGTTTTTTGCCACCGACTTCCGAAACGACCGACGTTTTTTTGGAAGTCGGTTGTTTTTTTGTATTTTTTTTTGTATTTTTCGTTTTTTAGTGGGCCAGTTCGTAATTTATCTAAATAATATATCAACTGCTCATCACCTTTTACAAAATATGGTTTTCCCGATGCAGGTACGTTAATTGTTGAGGAGTTCTCCTGGTAAGAACCAGGAGAACACTTCACCATATGCATTGTAATTGGTATAAAAATTGCTTAGCAACCATATAATGTAATCGAATCACAACCCGCGAAATTCCTATTATTGAGTAGTTCCGGTGGCCATCATTAGTTCATCATCAGTTCCCAAAAAAAGGTTGAAAGGTGAATGTTAGCTTTTTCCCTCTCAGCACGGACGTAAAAATATCGCGGCGATTTTTTTTTCGCGCACTTGATTTTCTTCACCGCTCTGCTTAGCGCCGAGAGTTGAAAATCCAATAGAGTATTTTTCGACGCGCTAGAATGCACTTCCGTTGTTGTTTGGTTGAGAGTTGAAAATCCAGTGCGCGATAAAATCCCGCCGCGATATATTTACGTCCGTGCGAACGTCGGCTAAGTGTTTCAAAATGTTGGCTCGAAAAACTCAAACGTCTCTAAAATAAATCCACTAGCAAATCCGGCGGCGGTCATGGCAATCCGTATGACCGAGACGCAAAAAGGATCCTGCTTTATATTCAATGAATCTTCAACATTCTACTTTGCACGTTTCACAATTTCGAGACACGGACATTTGTTTGTGCTCCTTAAACCATTTAGATATACGAGTATTCGGATTGTTAGATATTTATAGAGTTGACTTCAGCCTAGGTTTTTAGAAAGTTTTGCTGTACGTCGATTCTGTAAAATTCGCATCTCACATCGCTATTCACTCTCACTCATAAAATAGATGCTTTTTATTTGACACTGAATCGGGTTCGAGTGCGACGTGAGCGTCGAAGTGACGGGGGAATTACCTTACAGAGTGCCACTTCTTACGTTATCTCATACTTTATCTGTCAAAATCTTACGGTCAATTTAGTTCAACTCGCTGACACGCTCGCAAGGGTAGCGCTAGTGTAAATTCAAATTATCAACCGAGTTTTTAGAATGCCAATTAAGAAACTCACAGCGGATACTGATTCGAAGTTTAGAATGAGGTCTTACAGAATCACAGGGCAGTTTCTATTTGTAAATTCTGGGCGAGAATTCGATTAAAGATTTGTTCACGGATATTTCTGTTTGTACTGTTACTAAACCGGTTAATTAAGTAATGTTACTTTAAAGTTATCTCGTGAGACCTGCAGTGCTATTCTGTACAAATCTCACCGTGAAAACCTAGGTGAAGTGAGTTGTCATTCTACCTAATGCTAGATTGGATTGACACTATTGACAGCTCACTCCACGCTCACTTCACCTAAGTTTTCACGGTGAGATTTGGACAGAATAGCACTGCTGCATACTAAAAAGGGGTTTGTTGGTATATTATTGGCGTGTGCTAGCTGACATTATGGCAAATAATATAATTTAATTAATTTTTTTTGTGTTGCGTAATGTAAATTATTTTGCGTACTGTTTTATAGAATCAAGTTTTTCTAACTGATGAGACAGCTGTGCTGCTGGGGAGTTTGTTGCGCCACTATAGCACTAGGAAGTGGTGAAGGGCGGGCGTTTTGGAATTATGACGATCGAAAAGTAAAGGCTGATATGCTCCGAGATTTAGTTTTCGTATTTCGAATCTCGGATTTACTGTTAGTCCATATGTTTTGTTAAGACCGAAAATATTTAACGTCGATAAATCTGATTAACACACCCAAGATACACACACATACGTGGAGTTATATCTGTCCCTTTTAATTGATGTGTATCACGTATATGTATGGAGGGGACTGAGCTAAAATTGTCCACATTAGGCGAGTGTATTTTTAGCTTGAAAGTCAATTGAGCGAAGGTGCGTTTACCCTAGAATAGTCTGTAAAGGTTTGTTTTTTTTTGTTGTTGAGTTTTCTGAGAAGTTTTAGTACATATTCGAGACTGATTTTTTTTTTTGTAAATTTGTTTTTTAAATATAATTTTTTTTAATGTTCGTTTGAATTCTCTTTTGTTAGGGTTCCGTACCCGAAGGGTGCCAAACGGAACCCTATTACTAAGCCTATTACTATCCGTACGTCCGTCCATCTGTCTGTCAGCGGGCTGTATCTCATGAACCGTAATAGGTAGACAGAAGAAATTTTCAAGAATTGTGTAAATACACAATCTGTGTATTTTTTGTGTGTAATAAAATCTATTGCCGCTATAACAAAAAATAATAAAAATAAAATAAAGTTTAAAAAAATTACATCAAGAAACGTGTTTTGTTAAACTGAATTATTTATCGATTTGCAGTCCCGGTTGCAAAAAACATATATATTTATTTCTTTCTTATTTGCAAATAGTTGGGCAAATGTCATTTAAAACTGTTCCAAATTTCAAGTTATTAGCATTAGTAGTTCTTGAGATATCCAGCTATGACAGACGGACAGACAGACAGACAGACAGACTGAGTCGCACCATAAGGGTTTCTTTTTACCATTTTGGTACGGAACCCTAAAAAAATGTAGTGTTAAATATTATGCAGTGGTATGGAACCCGGCGTGTGTGAGTTCGACTCGCACTTGGCCGGTTTTTTAATAATAATGAATCTAGGTGCACGTTAGATTTAGATAGATAAGTACTTCATCAGTTTTACAGACAATATCAAAGGTGGTTGGTGTTCTTGGTTTTGGTTGGTGTTCTGGGTTTGGTTTTTGGTTTTTTCTGGTGGTGGTTGGTAGTTTCTGGGTGCCAGTACCAGCACTGTCTTGTTATCAAAACAGTGCTGGGACTGGCACTCTACCAGCACTAAAAATCTTAAGGAGCATATACACCGAAGTAATTTTTTTTGTAAAGCAACATTTTGCAACATGTTAAACACTAAGTAACTTTCTATAACTTGCGGCTTTTGCTATCAGTTTTTGTTATCCGTTGCCCCACAAAAAGTAAGTCTGAAGAGGATGCACCTTTAATCAACATTATGTTGTGAGTGAGTATGGCGGCATCTATATTGCCACATGCGAACTAAGCATCCCACTGACGTCACGCAAAATCCTACATCGCACAAGCCGAGTTTACCGCGCGACTAGTATAGTCGCGTCGGGTAGTTGCCCACCAAATACCTACGACACCCATCTGGTCGGAGCTGGATCCTCCGTTTTCTATGGAGGATGAATGAACTTTACAACCTGTTCCTCATACCTCTGAGCGTCGGCCATTGGTGTCAACGCCTTAAGATCTGATCAGTCAAAACACGTCTATTATGTAGATATCCATCTGAACAAAGTTTTATTACATGTTTTTCAGACGCCAGAAAAGAAAGTAATCACTCAGACAATGGTCTAGTATAAATACTAGTCCACAAACATTTGAACTTATATCGATTCATTGTCAGACAGTCTCTTTTGAATGCTTACAAATGTTACAATAAAATGAATTCTTCAGCCTCTGTCGGCTCTCAGCTTAGCCGTCTTTGAGAATATGGCCCATAGACTGTTATCTAACTCAGCTATCTCTAGAGATCGGATAATCGGATACAAATATACCAAAAGTTGAGGTGTTGGCTATTATGGAATGCACTTTTGGATCGAAAAAAAACCCAGGATTCCAGGACCGAATAATTTAGAGTTTTAATTATAGAATCGAATGTATATTTACTTACGTTCAAGTGTTGGCTAATATGGAATGTACTTTTGTATCGATTGTCAAGATCTCGCGATTCAGGTATTGATAAATTTAGTACCCACTTTTTGACTAAGTGATAATCAAATGCTAGCTAATGTTGTACAGTAGGTTGCCAAACTGGCATACCAAACGTAATGTTAAAAATTAATTTCAAGTAAACAAGTATACGAATAGTATGTAATCCCGGTGTCCAGGTATTTTTAAAATAAATAATAGCACATATTTAAGAAGTATGTACCTACTACTGTATTCTTCCCATCCTCACGTAACATGGTCTTTGAAAATTCAGCAGAAGTCCACGCTCGGTGTTTGCCAGAGAGCTTTGGAACGGAGTATTCTGAGTATCGAACTTGTGGACCGGGTTAAGAATACAACAATCCGTTCCATCACAAAAATAACTGATGTCACTAGGAAAGCTGCCACGCTTAAATGGAATTGGGCTGGACAAATCTGCCGCATGTCAGAAAAATAATGGGCCAAACTTACGACCCAGTGGGTCCCGCTTAATGGCAAACGACATCGCGGCAGGTCCAGACGGAGATGGCGGGATGAGCTGGATTCCTTTAATAAAGATTGGTCCTTGGCAGCTCTGGACAGAGAGAGGTGGAAAGGGAGTAGGGAGGCCTTTGCCCAGAAGTGAGACAATTATGGCTAGTAGAAAAAAAATAAGCAAGTCGTTTCCATACCAAGTATCCGATAAGTTTTTATTATCGCTTATTTCTCTATCGCTTTTGACAGGGAAAAATAAAATAATGTCGAACATAATTTGTACAGAACCTAAAAATAACAAAATTATATACTAACATAACTAAAACTATTAAAAAACTAAAATATGGCGTCGAAAAATTCCTCTGCATCGCTGTCGACTGGTATAGTGCCCAAGAGACTGGCGGCATAACTTCCGATAAGTTGTACATTCCCGTTTTGTCTGGAATCTCGGGATTAAGAAAAAAATAATTAAGAAGCGACATCCATAGTTTCTTAACTTTATTGTAAATATGCTTCCGATTATCACTTTCAAAATGGCTTCGAACGAGGTCTAACAACAATCACGCACAATGGTCCACATGAAGGAAACCATACCCTTTAACTAGAACTAGAGGTTTAACAATTGGCGGCTGTAATCGCAAATACGAGTACATCGCAAAAAATCAACGCTATTTTTCTTAGATGTCTATAAAAATTGTTTTTGATTTTAGCTTGATAATTTAAAAACATTTTATGAAAGAGATTTACTTAGTTACTTTGTTTCTTTTCAAAAGAAAGCTTAATTATGCGTAGAGAAATTAATAGTCTTACAGTACCTAAACTTAATTTTCAGACTCGAGTATCTCATTTGTGAAAATAAAATTTTAAATTAAAATTAAAGTTTGTGTTTCATATTTTTTGTGGGGATCGCGGCTAAGTAATAAAAGCTGCATCGGGCTATCGATCAGGATTGCCGTGGTTGGACAATCTTTACCTACATACCGAGACTCTTCCGTGCCTCGGAAAGCACGTTAAGCCGTTTGTCCCAGCTGTCATTCGTGGATTTTTTACAGTCGTTACGGGTAGTCAGAAGCTCGACAGTCTGACAAGCAGTCTTACCAAGGGGTATCGTATTACCTAGTAACTCGGTTGTGGAGGTCAGATAGGCAGGCGCTCCATGTAAAAATACTTTTTCAGCTTTACATAAGTGTCACAATTTTTTGCAACAATTATTGTTTAAATAACATTATTTAATTGTAATTGAAGAATCAAAACAATCCTTGTCCCAGCAGTGGCAACAATATAGGCTGATTATGATTAATGTGAGGATCATCGACGAAAATTGAGGTTATAAAATTGTCAAATGGAAAACATCTTGGTGATTTAAAATTAGAATTTTAAAGCATTCAGTTTGTAAGAGGCACTACATTTGATATCCACAAGTACATTTTCTGATACATTTGTTTTTATTTTCATCAGATATACAACATGTCCCGGAATTAATGCACACCACCAAACACCCCGATTAGAATATTATGTTATTTTATAATCATAATACTTACACTCAATTTTTATTATTATTAAACATTATTTATTTATAAAATTAGTTAAGTACGAGTACACTGATTGTAGGAGAAAATTGTGTTCACATTACAAATCTGCGCACGCACTCAGTCGCATACGTTCAGCGTAGTAGGTACTTCGTCCATTTTAGTTAGTTTTGACTGCTCAGTGGATGCGTAGTTTTAATATTTTTTGGGATAAAAATTACGTATATTAAAAAAGACAGAAATCGATTCAGCAAACGATTGTGAACAAACTACGTTCATAATGTGCATTAATTCAGTTCTAGTTAAAGTTCTCATTCAGTATTCTCATCTAGTGTTACTAGCATAAATAGTTACTTTTGTTTCGCGTTTCCTTACTTAGGCTACTTGCCTATGTGTTAATTCAGGGGTAGGGGGTAGGGTATCTACATACCAAATTTCATCCAAATCGGTCCAGCCATTTGAGCGTGAAGAACTAACAAACATAAAAACACACACACTCACAAACTTTCGCCTTTATAATATTACTGTGATATGTGATATAAGCATTTTTATGTATGTGAGAGACACAAATGGTGCTCCATATTTACAAATATTGTAAAAGTAGATGATTTTCCTAAAGTTATAACAAATATTAAGTCAGTATGTAGCAAAGCAAATAATCAAACAACAAAGTTATGCAACATTAAATGACTAATAAATTTTAGATGTGAGTTCAAAACAACATCTTAATGTAATAATATCTTCGTTGAATTAAGTCAAAACAGTGTCTTCGTAAATAAACAGCAACACAATATCGTCTTTAGACAAACTATGCGGTGAATCAGTGATATCTCTGACGCTTTGTGTGAAATTATAACGATGAAACTGAATCGCCTTGCCATCACAATATTCTCTTGTCACAGCATATTTTTATAAAGAATACATTTGTGAGAAAAATAACAATAACTTTGTTGCATGATTTTATTAAAAAATGGCTGTACAACGCTGTAAAATTTTATTTCATACTCGTTTTTGCGACACGTGTGTGACATGTCTTTTTGAATACAAAAATGGACGCTCGATTCTTTTTATATTGTATAATAAGCATTTCAGAGAAATAAGCGACGAAACGAAAATATAACATAAATATAGCACAACTGCACTTTTATATAATATTAAGACTCGTAACTTAATTAATTGTGTAAAGGTGTGGGCTATGCACGTGCTGGCGTTGTGGAGAACCAAAGATGTCGACATAGCTCACAGAATAAGCAAGCTGAAGTGACAAAGGGCTGGCCATATCACCCGTAGAACCGATGACCGTTGGGGTAGACAAGTTCTTGGGTGGAGACCACGAATCGGCAAACGTAAGGTAGGACGCCCTCAGGCTAGGTGGAGCGACGATCTTCTCAGGGTGCTGGTAACAACTGGATGAGAGTTGCCGAACATAGAGCTGAATGGTGTGCAATTGGAGAGGCCTATGTCCAGCTGTGGACTGCTGAAGGCTTATGATGAAGATGACACGCGTGGTGGTAAGTCACTGGACCCAAGCCCTTATTTTTACAAAAACACGATGCGTACAAGATGGAGACGAATAAATACACAATGTTATAATAATAGACACTCCTAATCCTAATATTTTAAATGCGAAAGTGAGTTTGTTTGATATACTATCACGCAAAAACGGCTTAACGGATTTAGATGAAATTTGACAGATAGGTAGCCTGGAACTTGGAAAACGACATAGGCTACTTTTCATCCTGGACCGCAGACGAAGTCGCGGGCAACAGCTAGTATGACAATACCTAAATTAAACTGCGTTTAACTAATGAAGTTCCCAGTCTGCATAAATTCAATTAAATATATCCAATAGTTTAGATCGGCAAAATCCATAGCCCATCACTAACAATTTGTTTGTTTGAAAAAAAGCCTTTTTTATTGTTCCAACTAAAAACTCTATAAGCCCTATGTGCCTGAAAATATTGTGCATGTTAAGTGCATCATTAATGCTCGGTTCCTGAAGAATTCTTAAACGGAGTTTAAACTCTCAATAGCTAATTGATTTGACAAAATTATCTGTTTAAGCGAATTCCTTCTATAGGCTGGGTTTTTGAGGTCCTCAGATAAACGATTAAGCTAAATTCGTCCTTAACGACGTCTTGAGAAACACGATATAGAACCAATAATAACTATGGAATGGATAAACTCCATTTAAAAACCTCAGAGAAACCGGGCATTAGTCAAACTGAATTTTAATGTAAGTTTCGACAAGGAAGTATCACAAACTTTTTTGTTTATTGTCCTCTTCGTATTACGTACTTTCTTTTAAGAATATATAGACTAACGTAGGAAGTGATGTTGACACTTCATTTTATGAGCCATTTAATGAGCTCTCAGAGTAGATGTAATACGATGCTCTTATCAATTCTGACTTTATACATACATCATTTATTTACTTAAGGGACGGAAAATGTGTGGGATGCTAACTTAATACATGTCTTTTGAGAAGGTTTCCATGATTGTGTTGTATAAATTAGCAGCTTTTGTCTGTTGCCTCGCCCGAGTGGACGTCGGAAATTATCCCATGAGAACGTACGATAGTACCAACTACCGTGATAAAAAGTATCTCAGGTCATGATCTATCTCGAGGAACTCGTGGCTAAGTAATAACAGCTGCACGGGTTGATCCATCAGGTTAAGCTACGTTTGCCGGGGTTGGTCAGTGGATGGGTGACCATCTTTACATACCGAGACTCCTCGTGCTTTGGTCCCCGCTGTCATTCGTGGATCTTTGACAGTCGTTACGCGTCGTCAGAAGCCAGAAAGTCTGACAACCAGTCTTACCAAGGGGTATCGTATTACTCAATTACTGGGTTGTGGAGGTAAATGAAAAATACTGGTATTCAGCTGTATCCGGTTAGACTGGAAGCCGACCCCAACATAGTTGGGAAAAGGCTAAGCAATGAAGTCATGATCTATCTGGATGGCAAATTTCATCAAAATCCTTTCAGCTGAACAGGTAAAAGGTAAAGACAGACAGATAAACATATTTAGTTACATTCACATTTATAATACTAGAATGGAAGTTATCATCATTCTCCTGCCCTTGGTAAGACTGGTTGTCAGACACATTTGATAATACAGGGTGTAATTTTTTATCGTCTTTATCTTTTTAAGGGGTGAATGTACTCATCATTATGAACAACTTTTACTATAGGACCAAACCTGAAATTGCGAAAAAAAATGAGCTGCTCCATACATTTTGAAGATAAATGTACCTACTGAAAAGCAATTTTTTTTTAAGTTTACTAAAAGTTGTTCATAATGATGAGTACAATGACCCCTTAAGAGCATAAAGGCGATTAAAATTACACCCTCTATACTACGTTATGGTTCTGTCTATTATTAAGAACACGGCTCTCCAAACGTCCATAGAGTGGCTAGAAGCTAACAATTTAAAGGTCAACATTAGCAAGACAAAATTTATGCAGTTTCATACTTACCGAACAAAACCGTTGAACTTAAATATAATATATAAACGGAACGCCCTGGCAGAAACGGATACAGTTAAATTTCTTGGAATATCATCATCTGCCTAGCCTTTTCCCAACTATGTTGGGGTCGGCTTCCAGTCTAACCGGACGCAGCTGAACCCCAGTATTTTACATGGAGCGACTGCTTATCTTACCTCCACAACCCAGTAACTGGGTAATACGATACCCCTTGGTAAGACTGATTGTCAGACTTTCGGGCTTCTGACGACCCGTAACGACTGTCAAAGATCCACGAATGACAGCCGGGACCAACGGCTTAACGTGCTTTCCGAGGCACGGAGGAGTCTCGGTATGTAAAGATGGTCACCCATCCACGGACCAACCCCGGCAAGCGTAGCTTATCCTGGTCGATCGACCCATGCGGCTGTTATTACTTAGCCACTAGCTCCTCATTTCTTGGAATATCCATAGATAAATTTTGTTCTTGGAAAATCCATGTCAATGACGTTTGTGGTAAAGTGAATAGTTTTGTCTACCCTCTGAGGCGTATTAGCTGCGAGTTATCTAGAAACGCTACAATTACCGCATAACACGGCTATATATCCTCCATTTTGCGATATATATAAAACATCTAACTATCTAGATCCAGTACAAAATTATTATTTTTATTTTTTTATATCTTTTTTGTACTTATATTTTGATTACTAGTTTATTTATTTATAAGTATATAAATTATCAATTAGGTATGTTGAAACTGTTTGTACTCCCCGTCACTTGTCCCTACAGGTTCATTAGAAAACCAGCGTCAGGCAGCATCTGTCTGGCATTAATGCTGAAATGAACCTTTTTGGCGCAGCCGTGAGGCCACACACTTTTGTTTTAAAACATTATTTTCATTTTTTTTTCTTTTGTTTTTGTGTTTCTCGAAGTGTGTCCAAATAAACGTTTTTCTTTCTTTCTTTCTTTCTATATGGTATCATTCTTTGGGGTCGCTGTGTTGAAATTGATCAAGCATTTGTAATCCAGAAAAAGTGTTTAAGGGCTATAATTGGGTTGAAACAAATAGATTACTGTCGCCCATTCTTTAGAAAATATAAGATTCTTACTTTACCGTGCATTTATATCTTGGAATCTTGTATATTTGTTTCCAAGCATAAAAGTCTTTTTCAGCAAGCGACAAGCTACTATGCACCTCGATCTCATAATGCCAACAAGTTATATAAACCCAAGACGAATCTCGAACGAGAGTATGTGACGCTCACTCTAATGTCTCGCTGATGGTGGCGCGTGTTGGATCATTTAGCTAATCCATGCGTCAGGTTCGTGAACAAGCGCTGTCAGAGAAGGCTGGTCATACCTTAGCGGCCACAGCTTATTTTAATTTAATTTAAATATTTGAATTGTTTTTTTTTTTAAGGACGCTTTTAATGTTCTGCATCGTTCTCACATGTAAAATTTCAACATGAATGATGTAACCATATCTTTATTTAAAAGAGTGTCCGTGGAGTTTCTTGCCCGTTCTTCTCCATAGGTACCTACTATGCTTTGGAATGGGCGCCTAGCTTCATCTTTTTGACTGACCGACCCCTTGACAATTCAAAAGTGCCTGTAATTGGTTTAATTGAAATAAATGCTTTGAGTTTAAGTTTGAACAACAGTTATATCATGTGTATAAAATTGTATGATAAAATTCCAAGTACTATAACGTCACTCTCATTTTTTAAAATTAAGCGTGAATTGACAAAAATATTGATTGATAAATGCTTTTATAGTGTACTTGAGTTCCTAGATTATAAGTTGTAAGTTGTAGTATCATGACCCATTAGAAATAATTGATTGTTAATAAGAAATAAGAATAGATTTAATACAATTTACTAACTACATGCATGATTCAAAATAATACTGTATATATGTAATTTTCTTTACATTAAATAATTATGTAAAATTTGCACGCCGACATTAATGGCAGAATAAGAGAATCATATACCTTATCTTTAAGATCCCTCTGTACCTTATTTACGCAAATAAATGATTTTGATTTTGATTTGAACTTCAACAATGACACGAAGAAAAATATTTTGACGACTTTCTGATTGCCCTTTGTATTGCTCAAGAGCAATCAGAAAGTCGTCAAAATATTTTTCATAATTAGCGAGAATAGAGCCATGTAAGTATTATGAAGCTATTGGAGCCTTACAACCAAATTATTGTTTATTTTCGTCTTGAGAGCTTTGTTTACTAAGCTTCGGTTTGTAAACAAGCAAACAAGCAAACATTTGTTCACGTGGTATGAAGCAAACATTTGTTCACGTGGTATGTAATGTTTAGTCTCTGAAATGTTACAGCTGTTGTGACAAGACACGAAATCAAAATGTAGATTGACATACATTTTGCTGTAATTTTGCATTTACAAACATGATTAGAGCATTTTGTGCATAAAATACTCTTTCTTGATAAAAACCTTGGAATCAGTTTCCCAAAACAAAAACAAAAACAAGATGTTCTTGATATCAAGAAATGTTTTAATGTGATTCAAATAAGAATAAAAAAATCTAGTTATATTTCTAACTAGCTCCCACCCGCGGCTTTGCCCGCGTGGTAGATAAAAAGTAGCCTTGTCCTTCCTTAGGGTTCAAAATATCCCCATACCAAATTTCATCCAAATCGGTCTAGCCGTTTAGCCATGAAAGCGTAACAAACAAGCATACTCACACTCGCATTAATAATATTACTAGCTTTTGCCCGCGGCTTCACCTGCGTGGAGATCGGAAATTAACTCACGGGAACAAGAACCGGGATAAAAAGTATCCTGTATCCTAATCCAGGTCATGGTCTACTCATGTGCCAAATTTTATCCAAATCCGTTCAGCCGTTTTAGCGTGAAAGCGTAACAAACAAACAAACTCACTTTCGCATTTATAATATTAATTAGTATACCAAAACCTTCTAAATCTAACGGTTCTCATAAAGTAAGCCGTGGTAACTATTGTTAAAAGGATCTCCTTATAATAGTTAACATATCGTATCGTGCAGACGCCAGCACATCAAGCGACTACTCGTACAATCTGTCATATTTCTGTTAAAAACTAACGGTTCTCGTAAAGTAAGCCGTGGTAACTATTGTTAAAAGGATCTCCTTATAATAGTTAAAATATCGTATCGTGCAGACGCCAGCACATCAAGCGACTACTCGTAGAATCTGTCATATTTCTGTTAAAATCTAACGGTTCTCATAAAGTAAGCCGTGGTAACTATTGTTAAAAGGATCTCCTTATAATAGTTAACATATCGTATCGTGCAGACGCCAGCACATCAAGCGACTACTCGTACAATCTGTCATATTTCTGTTAAAAACTAACGGTTCTCATAAAGTAAGCCGTGGTAACTATTGTTAAAAGGATCTCCTTATAATAGTTAACATATCGTATCGTGCAGACGCCAGCACATCAAGCGACTACTCGTACAATCTGTCATATTTCTGTTAAAAACTAACGGTTCTCGTAAAGTAAGCCATGGTAACTATTGTTAAAAGGATCTCCTTATAATAGTTAAAATATCGTATCGTGCAGACGCCAGCACATCAAGCGACTACTCGTAGAATCTGTCATATTTCTGTTAAAAACTAACGGTTCTCGTAAAGTAAGCCGTGGTAACTATTGTTAAAAGGATCTCCTTATAATAGTTAACATATCGTATCGTGCAGACGCCAGCACATCAAGCGACTACTCGTACAATCTGTCATATTTCTGTTAAAAACTAACGGTTCTCGTAAAGTAAGCCATGGTAACTATTGTTAAAAGGATCTCCTTATAATAGTTAAAATATCGTATCGTGCAGACGCCAGCACATCAAGCGACTACTCGTAGAATCTGTCATATTTCTGTTAAAAACTAACGGTTCTCGTAAAGTAAGCCGTGGTAACTATTGTTAAAAGGATCTCCTTATAATAGTTAACATATCGTATCGTGCAGACGCCAGCACATCAAGCGACTACTCGTACAATCTGTCATATTTCTGTTAAAAACTAACGGTTCTCGTAAAGTAAGCCGTGGTAACTATTGTTAAAAGGATCTCCTTATAATAGTTAAAATATCGTATCGTGCAGACGCCAGCACATCAAGCGACTACTCGTAGAATCTGTCATATTTCTGTTAAAATCTAACGGTTCTCATAAAGTAAGCCGTGGTAACTATTGTTAAAAGGATCTCCTTATAATAGTTAACATATCGTATCGTGCAGACGCCAGCACATCAAGCGACTACTCGTACAATCTGTCATATTTCTGTTAAAAACTAACGGTTCTCGTAAAGTAAGCCGTGGTAACTATTGTTAAAAGGATCTCCTTATAATAGTTAAAATATCGTATCGTGCAGACGCCAGCACATCAAGCGACTACTCGTAGAATCTGTCATATTTCTGTTAAAAACTAACGGTTCTCGTAAAGTAAGCCGTGGTAACTATTGTTAAAAGGATCTCCTTATAATAGTTAACATATCGTATCGTGCAGACGCCAGCACATCAAGCGACTACTCGTACAATCTGTCATATTTCTGTTAAAAACTAACGGTTCTCGTAAAGTAAGCCATGGTAACTATTGTTAAAAGGATCTCCTTATAATAGTTAACATATCGTATCGTGCAGACGCCAGCACATCAAGCGACTACTCGTACAATCTGTCATATTTCTGTTAAAAACTAACGGTTCTCGTAAAGTAAGCCATGGTAACTATTGTTAAAAGGATCTCCTTATAATAGTTAACATATCGTATCGTGCAGACGCCAGCACATCAAGCGACTACTCGTACAATCTGTCATATTTCTGTTAAAAACTAACGGTTCTCGTAAAGTAAGCCATGGTAACTATTGTTAAAAGGATCTCCTTATAATAGTTAACATATCGTATCGTGCAGACGCCAGCACATCAAGCGACTACTCGTACAATCTGTCATATTTCTGTTAAAAACTAACGGTTCTCGTAAAGTAAGCCATGGTAACTATTGTTAAAAGGATCTCCTTATAATAGTTAACATATCGTATCGTGCAGACGCCAGCACATCAAGCGACTACTCGTACAATCTGTCATATTTCTGTTAAAAACTAACGGTTCTCGTAAAGTAAGCCGTGGTAACTATTGTTAAAAGGATCTCCTTATAATAGTTAAAATATCGTATCGTGCAGACGCCAGCACATCAAGCGACTACTCGTAGAATCTGTCATATTTCTGTTAAAAACTAACGGTTCTCGTAAAGTAAGCCGTGGTAACTATTGTTAAAAGGATCTCCTTATAATAGTTAACATATCGTATCGTGCAGACGCCAGCACATCAAGCGACTACTCGTACAATCTGTCATATTTCTGTTAAAAACTAACGGTTCTCGTAAAGTAAGCCATGGTAACTATTGTTAAAAGGATCTCCTTATAATAGTTAACATATCGTATCGTGCAGACGCCAGCACATCAAGCGACTACTCGTAGAATCTGTCATATTTCTGTTAAAAACTAACGGTTCTCGTAAAGTAAGCCATGGTAACTATTGTTAAAAGGATCTCCTTATAATAGTTAACATATCGTATCGTGCAGACGCCAGCACATCAAGCGACTACTCGTACAATCTGTCATATTTCTGTTAAAAACTAACGGTTCTCGTAAAGTAAGCCATGGTAACTATTGTTAAAAGGATCTCCTTATAATAGTTAACATATCGTATCGTGCAGACGCCAGCACATCAAGCGACTACTCGTACAATCTGTCATATTTCTGTTAAAAACTAACGGTTCTCGTAAAGTAAGCCATGGTAACTATTGTTAAAAGGATCTCCTTATAATAGTTAACATATCGTATCGTGCAGACGCCAGCACATCAAGCGACTACTCGTACAATCTGTCATATTTCTGTTAAAAACTAACGGTTCTCGTAAAGTAAGCCGTGGTAACTATTGTTAAAAGGATCTCCTTATAATAGTTAAAATATCGTATCGTGCAGACGCCAGCACATCAAGCGACTACTCGTAGAATCTGTCATATTTCTGTTAAAAACTAACGGTTCTCGTAAAGTAAGCCGTGGTAACTATTGTTAAAAGGATCTCCTTATAATAGTTAACATATCGTATCGTGCAGACGCCAGCACATCAAGCGACTACTCGTACAATCTGTCATATTTCTGTTAAAAACTAACGGTTCTCGTAAAGTAAGCCATGGTAACTATTGTTAAAAGGATCTCCTTATAATAGTTAACATATCGTATCGTGCAGACGCCAGCACATCAAGCGACTACTCGTAGAATCTGTCATATTTCTGTTAAAAACTAACGGTTCTCGTAAAGTAAGCCGTGGTAACTATTGTTAAAAGGATCTCCTTATAATAGTTAACATATCGTATCGTGCAGACGCCAGCACATCAAGCGACTACTCGTACAATCTGTCATATTTCTGTTAAAAACTAACGGTTCTCGTAAAGTAAGCCATGGTAACTATTGTTAAAAGGATCTCCTTATAATAGTTAACATATCGTATCGTGCAGACGCCAGCACATCAAGCGACTACTCGTAGAATCTGTCATATTTCTGTTAAAAACTAACGGTTCTCGTAAAGTAAGCCGTGGTAACTATTGTTAAAAGGATCTCCTTATAATAGTTAACATATCGTATCGTGCAGACGCCAGCACATCAAGCGACTACTCGTACAATCTGTCATATTTCTGTTAAAAACTAACGGTTCTCGTAAAGTAAGCCATGGTAACTATTGTTAAAAGGATCTCCTTATAATAGTTAACATATCGTATCGTGCAGACGCCAGCACATCAAGCGACTACTCGTAGAATCTGTCATATTTCTGTTAAAAACTAACGGTTCTCGTAAAGTAAGCCGTGGTAACTATTGTTAAAAGGATCTCCTTATAATAGTTAACATATCGTATCGTGCAGACGCCAGCACATCAAGCGACTACTCGTACAATCTGTCATATTTCTGTTAAAAACTAACGGTTCTCGTAAAGTAAGCCATGGTAACTATTGTTAAAAGGATCTCCTTATAATAGTTAACATATCGTATCGTGCAGACGCCAGCACATCAAGCGACTACTCGTACAATCTGTCATATTTCTGTTAAAAACTAACGGTTCTCGTAAAGTAAGCCGTGGTAACTATTGTTAAAAGGATCTCCTTATAATAGTTAAAATATCGTATCGTGCAGACGCCAGCACATCAAGCGACTACTCGTAGAATCTGTCATATTTCTGTTAAAAACTAACGGTTCTCGTAAAGTAAGCCGTGGTAACTATTGTTAAAAGGATCTCCTTATAATAGTTAACATATCGTATCGTGCAGACGCCAGCACATCAAGCGACTACTCGTACAATCTGTCATATTTCTGTTAAAAACTAACGGTTCTCGTAAAGTAAGCCGTGGTAACTATTGTTAAAAGGATCTCCTTATAATAGTTAACATATCGTATCGTGCAGACGCCAGCACATCAAGCGACTACTCGTACAATCTGTCATATTTCTGTTAAAAACTAACGGTTCTCGTAAAGTAAGCCGTGGTAACTATTGTTAAAAGGATCTCCTTATAATAGTTAACATATCGTATCGTGCAGACGCCAGCACATCAAGCGACTACTCGTACAATCTGTCATATTTCTGTTAAAAACTAACGGTTCTCGTAAAGTAAGCCGTGGTAACTATTGTTAAAAGGATCTCCTTATAATAGTTAAAATATCGTATCGTGCAGACGCCAGCACATCAAGCGACTACTCGTAGAATCTGTCATATTTCTGTTAAAAACTAACGGTTCTCGTAAAGTAAGCCGTGGTAACTATTGTTAAAAGGATCTCCTTATAATAGTTAACATATCGTATCGTGCAGACGCCAGCACATCAAGCGACTACTCGTACAATCTGTCATATTTCTGTTAAAAACTAACGGTTCTCGTAAAGTAAGCCGTGGTAACTATTGTTAAAAGGATCTCCTTATAATAGTTAACATATCGTATCGTGCAGACGCCAGCACATCAAGCGACTACTCGTACAATCTGTCATATTTCTGTTAAAAACTAACGGTTCTCGTAAAGTAAGCCGTGGTAACTATTGTTAAAAGGATCTCCTTATAATAGTTAACATATCGTATCGTGCAGACGCCAGCACATCAAGTGACTACTCGTAGAATCTGTCATATTTCTGTTAAAAATATGTTACAAATGGGTAGTCAAATCATTATATTTTACACAAAAGTATGTTTATTAAATAAAGTACTTCGCATTCTTAAAATGTTTTTTGGCCGAATTGTTGATAGATGTGCAAGGTACGATTCTGAACTATAAATATAATTTTTTTTATGAATCAATTTCTCAATAAATGTACCGAAGTGAACATTTTTACTTTGGTACATTTATTGAGAAAATGTACCTATCTAAAATTATATTCCTATACTAAAAAACATGGATGATGAAAATATAAATATTGCAGCAATATAATTTGTATTTAAAACGACAGTTATTCAAACTTTGTCCTGTTTCCATGCATTAGCAAAAGTTTTATAATTAATTTACTGTTGTGTTTGTTTAACAAACTCTGGCAAACCATTAGTTGGCCAGATTGTTCATTGATTAACAATGTATGTTTGTATTTAACATAACACCACGCCTGCATTCCACAAAGAGTTAGGCAGAGGTGTACCTAGAGTACACCCACATTTCGCCAGTTATGTTTAAGTCCTATGTAAAAAAAAAAAAAAACACAATAACACTTTGCCCGTCCCGGGAATCGAACTCAGGACTTCGTGCTCAGTGGTAGCGCGTGGGACTATTAGGCACTAGAGTAACGAGGCAGGGTATTAGTTTGAAAATTGACAAGGTAGTAGCTTTATTAAAAAAGGTTAACTATATGTCCTGAGCTTATCGTAGATACACAATATCGGTAAAAATACTAACAAACGAGAAAAGTAAAGAAAAATTCCTAAAATATTTTATAAAACCCATATATTGTGATTTGATGTGATTTTAGTACATTTCAAAAAGCCAAGAATAAGGTAATCATATGATTAATGTCTTCTACGAACTGCTACGAAACGCCTACGCCGCGTAGCGTTTCGTAGCGCTACAAATATCAAGTTAAAATTATATTTCCCGTTACAGGAACAATTAAATGTTGGTAATAAGATTTAGTACTATCTTGAAGGTTAAGATAAGTAATACTGTCATCAACTTTAAAAATATTATTATAAGAAAGCGGTTTCGTTATGTTCAGTAAACTAATTTTTAAATGTCAAATGATTCCTGAATTTCCTGAGTAGCAGGTTGCCAACAGGGGTTCTAATACTAAAGGAATTGATAATATTGCATGTCGTGATGCAACGCAAATTTGAATTGCTTGCTATGAGGCGTCTGGCGAGAGAAAGGTCTGGAGTACAAACCCACAACGTAAACCTGTAAAATTATAAGAATCAGAATCAGAATCAGAATCAGAATAACATTTATTTGCCTACTTTATGTATTACAAAGTGTCTCTGTGGCCGGTGGGCCGTACAGAGGTGAGTCAGCTAACTTATGTCCTAATGGATCTATGTTTGCTGTGTTCTGTTGATTCGCAATATGTGAGACTATACAAACAGATTACGTATTTATTTATTTTGTCATGTCAGTGGCATTATTATTATTTTTCACTTTATTTTAAGGGGACGCGGAGCCTTCGTTTTGTCGGTAGGCCACCGCTTATATCCTTTTTTATTAGGGTCATACCATATATCGCCTATTCTGTGATTAACCCTGAGGGGGTTAAATTCGCCGTGCGCTTGGTAGGCGTCTCCAGGGGATTCAAGATCTTCTATTTCTAATTTGGCAATGTTTTCCAACATTTTGGTGTTAAGGTCCTCGGCGCGTAAGTGCCAGGCTTCTATGTCAGCCATCTCCCAGATCACTTCCGTGGGTGTTCGTCTTGGTAATTGTGCGGCATTTTTCAGTGCCATTCTGTATTGGCGTTCGATTTTGCTTAGGTTCGTTGCGCTATACCTTGAGAGTAGTTGCACCACTCCGTAGTCCATCAGCGGTAAAATGCAAGCCTGAATGATGGCCAGTTTCGTGTCTAGTTCTGTCTTCGCATTGTATCCTATTATTGGACCGAGGACTCCTCTGACTTGTTTCAGTTTTTTAACGACCTTTTCGGTGTGCTGGTTCATCTTCATGTGTTTGTCGAAGATGACACCGAGGTATCTGATCTGCTTTTGATAGTGCAACGTTTGTTGTTTCAGTTTCACCGTTGGCCGATATTTTTTCTTTTTCGAGAACATGATGCATTCCGTTTTCTCTATGTTACACTTTAACCCCCATCTCGTGTAGTAGTCAACGATTACTTCCGCTGCCCATTCAGCACGCATAGTCGCGTGTTCTGGGTTCGTGGCTCTGTTGAGTATACAGAGATCATCCGCATACTGTGAGAGTTTGAGACCTCTGATTTGGTTTTGTATATCCCAAATATCATGGACGTATAAATTAAATATTATCGGTCCCAGGATCGAGCCTTGCGGCACGCCGTGAGGTATCGGTTTGTCTATGGTTGTGGCAGTTCTGAATCTACCTTTCAGGTTTCTGCCTTCGAGGTAGTTCTCAATTATTTTAATGATATTGTTGGGAACGTCTTGATTTTGAAGTTTCTTGATCAGGCCTTTGTGGTTGATCGAGTCGAAGGCCTTCGATAGGTCCGTAGATATCATAGAGACGCTGTCTTCCATGGCTAGCGCATCAGTGATAATTTTTCCTGTACGTAGAATCTGGGTTGCTGTGCCTCTTGCCCTTGTGAAGCCGTGCTGGAACGTTGGTTGCAGCCGGTTGACCGTAGCGGTAAGTCTTTTCAGGATCAGTCGCTCACACAGCTTGCCCATAATGTTGAGCAGTGTAATCGGGCGGTACGATGATGCCTGACGGTGATCTTTGCCGGCCTTGTGCAGGAATATGCACACGCCAGTTTTCCATCGCTTAGGGAAGTAACCTGTGGACAAAACAAAGTTAGCCAGAGGCACAAATGCCTCGATGAAGACTTCTCCCCCAAGTTTAAGGGCGTCTGCTTTTATTCCGTCTGGCCCTGGGGCCTTTTTGTTTTTGAATCTGCTCAGTGCAAGTTGCACTTCTTTTTTTGACGTTGGGTCGAGCGGTTGGAACGGTGTCGTCTTTTCAGTCCCCTCGTCGTCTTTCGCTATTTTGGCCTCTTTAATTATGGCTGTATCCGTGAGCTTGTCGATCGTTTCTATTTCTGAACTGCATCCCGTGATGTTTGGTAGTTTAACGATAGGCTTCTTCATGTTTCGTTGGATGTGCCACATTTGTGACCTATTGTCCCGTGAATCATGAAGTTTGTCGAGCCAGCCTTTTTCGGAGTATCCTTTCAGGGCTTTTTCAGCTTCTCTCTTAGCGTGGTTGTAAAGAGTGCGTGTTTCACGTTGGAGTCTTGGGCTGCAGTGTCTCGCTTGCCAAACAATTTGTTTTAGTTTGTTTCGAAAGTCTATCTTATCGTTTATTTCCTTCGGTAGTCGTTCCTGCCTTGTTGAAGTTTTCAGGGGTGCGTGAGTGTCGAGGGCTGCGACAATGGCATTTTCCATTGTTTCGACATACTTCTCGCAATCGGCTTCTGTTGTGATTTCTTTGTTAAGGTCGCAGAAACCTTCCCACATTGTTTGTTGGTATGCCGCTCTGAGTTCCTCGTCCTCATAGATTTTCTTTGTGTTACGGAATAAGTGTTCCTCTATATTATGTTCAATCTTGACCGTTAGCAACCAAGGGAGGTGATCTGAACCAACGCTCTCTACCTGTTTGGCCTGCGCTTCTAGTTGTTGGTGTGTTATTATAGCCAGGTCCAGGATGGTGTTACCTTGGCTGAAAGGTCTAGATGGTGCATTGGCGTGTTTCAGTGAGCAGATTCCGTCGTTCGTTGCTTTTTTAACAATGTTGCCGAGGCCGGAGTTCCTGCTGTGACCGAGGGATTGCATACGTAAGTTCATATCGCCGATGATGATGGATGGCTCGTCGGCTAAGGTCTCCTCCAGTTCTTCTCTAGCATGGTGCTGGTTTGGAATTTGGATATATATTCCTTTGATCTTTATATATTGTCCAGTCGCGTGGTTAGTGAAAAGTTTGATGCCTACGCCTTCTATCTTCTTTTTTTCATCATGCCAGCCTGGGGTGACTTCCGTTTCAGCCCACCTTAGTCCCCTCTGTACATACATGGCAGTGGCTAAGTGTTTTTCCAGTGTATGGGTGAGTTTATCGTACCCTTTTATATTATATTGTTGTGTCTCAAAGTCGATCTTGCACTCGTTCAATATAATTATAGCCGGCCTATATTTCTCGACTAGTGCTTTTATTTCTTTGAGTTTGTTTCTTACTCCTTGGGTATTCAGGTGTAAGATCTTGAGGTTCTGTATTTTCTTACTGTCATGGTTAGCCATTGAGATGTGATTGTATCCTATTTATAGTGTCCATCAACATCATCAATGTCTGTTGCATTTGCGTCTGCATATGAAAGAGGCCCTCTAGTGTGAGACCGCCTATTGTCGGTGGTACTTGTTCTGTTTGTGGTCGTGGTGATTCTTTTTGTGGCAGAGTTTGAAATTGCCTTGTATTTGTGACATCTGCGTATCTAACACCCAGTCTTACCACTGAGCGTTTAATTCTCTCCTCTCTCTTTGTTTGCTTAGCCTCAGCTTGTTCTATTTGCCTAGCTATCACTTTTTTGAACACAGGGCATTTGGCGTTGTTCGCGCCGTGGTCTTCTCCTTTACAATTTCTGCAGACTTTCGTCGTGGTACCCTCTAGCGTGGTAATAATTATCTGTGGTTCCTCTTGTTTGCCGTAGCACGATTGTTTCGAGTGATCGGACGCATAGCATTTCTTGCACTGTATAATGTGCTTCGGGTTTTCTATAAATGGTTCGACCTTGATGGAGGGGGCGCAAAAGAATTTCCTTTCCGAGGTTTTGAAGTTCTCCAGGAGATCTCTCGATTTGTGCTTGCCATCAAAAATGAGTAGGTGTATTTTCCCTGCTATTCCGAGTGGCTTGATTGCTGTCGGTTTAATGCCGATGCAGTCTGCTATCTCGTTAGCAATGGTGTCGGTGGATTCTCCATAAGTCTCATTTTTGAGAACGATCTTGGTCGCCGATTGTCTGTCCGCCTTCGGTTTTGGTGCAATTACTCTGGTTATCCCGCAAGCTTCAATTGTATTGAGTAAGTTCACGCGCGCTGTCGCATTATCTGGGTTAATTTTTATTTGGCCTCTCATAACGTTGAGCGTTGAGCTGTTCTTCGCTACTGATTCTCTGATTTTCTTTAGTGTGTCTTGATCCTTAATTGCATTTTCATCCCTGATAATTATATTAGGGATATGGGTGTTTCTCTGTGTTGGTGTCGTATAATTGGATGCGGTACGCTGTCTTTTGGCTCCTCTAGTTACCAGTTGATACGTCGCTTGGTTACCTGGTGCAGTGCGGTTGTTGTCGCTCATTGGTTTTTGTAATTTAGACTTGTCTACGTTAGGCGGCGGTCGAAAGGTTCGTGGAATTTTCCACGCGTCCAGCGTAGTCTGTACTTTCCCTACACTCTGGGTGCTTGTTTGTGTATTTTGGCCTCGGGTGTAGTCCCCATCCTTGTTTGTAGCGGGCACATGTAGGCGCGCTCGTATAGGCGGAGCTTGTTGGATGGTGGCGGGGTCCAGCTCGCCACCGCTCATTTCTGATCTCACTCCGTGCACCTGCAGCGGCGCTTGCGGGAGTTGCTGGCCCACATTCACATAGGTACTCGGGGCAAGAAGCGTTCTAGAGGCTTCGATGTTTTTAATCGCTTTGCTACCGCGCTTATTATTTTTTCTTGATCTTCTGGCAGCCAAAGGCAGTTGCTCACTTTGTGAAACAGATTCAATGAGTGCGCACTGGTTTTTGCCGCACTTACAGATAAACCACTCCTCGGATGTGAAGGTCTCGATGGGTATGGTAGTCAATTCCTTCTTTATTTTACAGCTGATACATGGGCGGATGTTTTTCACGCCAGTCTCTAGTCCTGCCGTGTAAATTGTTACTGAAGACTCAATTTTTAGTGTCCCGTTATCATACTTAGGCTCTGCTTTAAGCGCAGCCTTGATGAGAAAGAATTTCATACATACTTTGCACTGAATCTTCTTAGTGTTCATTTGATTTATACCCCACAGGGGAATGTCCATCTGGAAGGTACTTTCGCATTCCCAGCACTGCACTATGTTTTTATTAAAGTCAGATAAATCTACTTTCACTAATTTCACTTTGTTCTGAACTGTTTCGCTGTCTGATCCCGAATTAAGCGGGTCTGTGTCCATATCACTGTTAATTACCGAACTTACTTTATTGTTCTCCGAAGACATTTTTCACTGTTTTTGATTCTATAATTGATGATTAAACGAACTTACACTAATTATCATGGGATTTCTAACGTTTCCGGGGGTTACGAGACCCCCCGGGGTCTTCACAGTCCACAATTTACTATAAAAAGTTCACTTTATAACTCGCGTCCGTGTGCAATAATTCGTTCCGCACATTTATTAAATGACGGTGGCTTAAAACAGTCGTGCGCGTGAGTCAGCACTAGCGAGCGCTCGCTCCGTGGCACGTCCACTCGCTACCGCGGTCCGCGAGCCAATCGCAAAAATTATAAGACTCGTAGTAACGAACTCGACTAGTTATAATGCTACCCACATAACAAACACACTAATAAAAAAAAGTCAATAAATACGGAAAGACATGTGAGATAAGATTCAGAGCTCCACGCGCAAAGACTTTTTTGTTGGCTATCAAAGTGACAATACTTTAATTAAGGGGACTACAGGACCTAAACACAAGTTTTATAATGCCTAAAAGTTTAAGATCCACTGCAGTAAAAAAAAATCTGAAAAATATATGATATTTCCCGCGCAGCTTCGACCGCGTAGATGTCAGAAAATATCGCACGGGAACGTGCTACCGGGAAATCCTTCCTTATTCCTTGCCTACATTATAAAGGGAACCTCTGTGCAAAATTTCAGCTTTCTAGATTCAATGGTTTGGGCTCGGCGTTGATGAGTCAGTCAGTCAGGACTTCTCTTTTTATTTATATAGATAGGTAGATTCTTCAGGATATACGCTAGTAAGATAGTTGTTGAAAACATAATATATAAATACGACAGAAAAAAGTCACCTCTAAAAAAGATACCTCTAAAAATTTCTTTTAACGATTAAAAACCATACTATAATATTTATACAAGCAATCATTCTGATTTTTGTCAGATCATTCTAAAAGCAAGATTTTAACATAATAGTGTTTTAATTTTTTAGTCCAATCAATCGATTTTTTGTGAATAGAAAATTGCTTCATATTTTGCAATAAATTACCAGGGTTGTGTAATCGCGCTTCTCTTTATTTTCTATGAAGTCCGACAGTGACCGCGCTTTAGGTCCTGTAGTCCCCTTAGCAGATGACAAAGGTTGGCTTCCACCCGCCCACATTGTACTATTGTGGTTGAAGTATTCCTGACATACCTACACGTTTCTTCCTTTTTAGGGATCCGTACCTCAAACGCAAAAAACGGAATCCTTATAGGATCACTCGCGTGTCTGTCTGTCTGTCCGTCTGTCACAGCCAATTTGCTCTGAATCTAATGGACCGATTAAGTTGAAATTTGGTACACTTCTGGTCACTTCTGTGACCCAAACACGGACGGATTAAGTAAATAAATGAATTTTGAATATAGGGGTCACGTTTGGAGGGAAATTAGAAAAGGAAAAAAAGTATTGCAAACTATACCGTATGCCATATCAAATGAAAGGACTTACTATGAGGGTCTCAAATATATTTTTTTTATAATGGACGGAATTTGGAAAATGGACGAAAATTTACCATTCCCCCCTTATCCGAAACTACTACTGAGCTTAAAATTTTGAAAAAAAAAAAATACAGAAAATAGTTCTTTACATATAGATTACAGGAAAATGTATAAAAAGTCTGTGGTCTTAAAATGACATGGTAAATCTCTCAAACTTACATTTACAGTTTTGAATGTATGGGAGAACGTGTTTTTCCCAACTACGGAACCCTTCATTGTGCGTGGTCCGACACGCACTTGGTCGGTTTTTTGTATTCTGTTTCCTGGACTTCATTTTATCGTCTGTGGATCTATTGTTATGTGAAGGAGTTGAAGGTTAAGTTTACTAAACATTTGTACTGTATTTCTTGGGAACTATTTAGGTATTGTTTGTTTGAGAGGTTAGGTTTGACACACAAGTATGGTGACCATTTAGAAACTTGAAAAGTCGTGATAAAAAGCCGGACATGTTATTAAAAAAAATATATAAAAATTATGTTAATAATTATATGTAAAGAAAAAAGGAGCTACGTCTGCCAACAAACTGTTTTGCAGTTTGACAGATTTAATATATCTTGTAAAAAAATATTTCTGTGAATAAACGCTTTTTAATTTTTATTTTAATCTTTCTTTTTTTGTTAACAATATAATTTAATTGTATCTTTTAAAAATACATCTACATTCAAAGCAGATGTTTGTACAAGCTCGCACCGACGTGTTTCACGAGGTTGTTCGCAAGAAAATAGCCTCACTTTTGACGAGAGTCAGAGACTGTCGCAACTCGCAACTGAATCCTGAGACCTGTAGCGGAGAGCTTTAGCTAAACAGTTTGTGTGGAGGGTAATTGGTAACATAAGTTGTTTTAATATTATGTTACTAACACTATGGATTCTTTGTTCCGAAATCAAATTATTATTATTATTCATATTAACAAAAATCCGTACCAATTCCAGACCAAAAAGACGGACATGTCCACACAAATCCGGAAGGATGGTAACCCTACTCACGAGGCAGAATGACGTATTGTGCCAGTAGAGATTATAAACCGCTTCTTCCCGCACAAATGTCTCGTAATTAACGCAAACCCTCTTAAGGGGTCATTGTACTCATCATTATGAACAGCTTTTGCTACGGGACAAAAGCTGAAATCGCGAAAAAAAATCAACTGTTTCATACATTTCCGTCGAGTAAGTATTGAACTTTTATGTGAAACAGCAGATTTTTTTTCGCGATTTCAGGTTTGGACCCGTAGTAAAAGTTGATCATAATGATCAGTACAATGGCCCCTTAAAAGGAATTGCGTTAATTTCGCGATATGTTGATAATGTATTTTAAGGAAGCACAATATTTTATGTCTTATCTCCTTTAGTTTATCGAAAAACCCTAAACAAAGACGTTACTAAATAAAATAGCTTCAAAGTATAACTTCTATCACACTTTGAAAAATAACTTGTTTAATCTGATTTACTGCACAATTTCGTAGCCCTGTAGCTGTTGGCAGACGCAATAAATATTAAGATAATATAATAATGTACGAGCGCAGATGAAATAGCTACAGTATGAGCAATTAAGTATTTTCCCCAGAGACTGAGAAATAAAAATGTGAAAATGTGTTAACTGTGCTAGGTTAGTGAAAAAATTTAGTTTTTCTAGTTTAGATGTTGCAAATTGCTAACATTGGTGCCAATACTCGTGTCACAAATGCCTGTAAACCATACTAAAACTCACCAAAACTTTGTTATTCCTTTCAAACGACGATTTCTCTTCTGAAATTGAGTTTGACAGCACTAAGATGGCACTGAGTTATTAATTTAGTGAAAACGTAAGAGTTTGCTATTTTGATTTTGACGTTTTTCACCTAAAATTTTGATTGTCTAACTAAATCTGACTATTATTAATTGCGATTAAAAAGGTGTGGAATAAAATTAGTTGCCATGAACTAAAATTCACACCAACACCTCGACTTCAGGTGCAAAAACAGTTGTGTATCTTTTTTTTTTATTTTCTTTTGCTTATATCTCGAAAACGGTATATCGTAAAAATAATGAAAATGTTGACCCATAAACCCCTAAAAATCAACACGTAGAAAATATTTTTCAAATTTTCCATAGAAAAAGTGAAAAATTCCATATAAAACACGTTGAGGATGAACTGCCTGCGCGCCTCCGGCTCTAAAAAAATTCTCAGGTTAGGGTAAACAAGTATCACGTGGAGTCGCGATCGTCAAATTCGATTTTAGTTTTGCCAAAATTGTTTTTAAATTTAGAGATTTTTTTTTGCAGAATAGCTTTATGATTCTCATAGGCAAAAATAAGGAATTTTAGAGGTTTAGTTAGTTTAGTTCGATGTACATACAAGAGAATCGGCACCATTATCAGTTTAATTTCTGCGTAGCTGGTTCGTGGTTACGAGGTTGCTGACCGGACAGACAATGTCCTGTTTAAAATTCAGTAATTCATACAAAAATACCATAGAAAACACTAATTTCAGTTTTTCCGAATTTTCCAATTTTCGAAGCATCTTTTCCAATTTTATTTTCCCCAAAAACCTCATTCGGACAAAGAACATTAACCAAGTCGAACATCCGTTCTCAAGTGAAGCGCTTACCAACGAACAGCATTTAATTTTTGTTTATTTAAGTAGTTAAGAGATATGCGGAATACTGTTGCAATATTATTTTATTGTAAGATAAAGAGAATGAACAGAAATTATATCTTAATTACTCGTAAATATTTGTAGAGTTCATTTGTTTTACCAAGTTTCAATTTCAACTCAGCAGTTTCATAACAAAATCCCTACCATGTACGATATAATCGAAGATTATAACACCAGATCTATATACCTTTCTACAGCCCAGCCAATATAGGGATTAAAAGTTACCCAACATAAGTATACCCGAGCTCAGAGCTTATTGAACTTCATTTAATATACTTTCTAAATACGTGACTTTATCTGCCTTAATCCTAATGAAATCACACATTGCAATTATCGGAATATATAGTACGTTATCGAATGACGGGCAAATCGGTCACATGGAGTGGTTGTTTTAATCGGTCAGATAAAGAATCGATTAAAAGTTTCAAATGTCACTCAATAATGCTAATTTGATTTTTGTGTTTTAGTAAAGGCTTTACGTGGACACGATATAAATATGATCATTTTGTTTATTGGGATTTTGTTCATTTTAACTATGCAACTGATAAAATATTATTGTTGCGATAATAGCCAAAAAGGTAATGAAATTTGTGATAAGCCCTAAAGGTGAGTAGTGTTGTCAACTCGCACCACCATTGAGAAAAAAATCATAAGTCTGGAGATATGGAACATTTTGAAATTTCCTATGCTCACATTTTTAGTCGGATAAGCTAGATTTATTTACCTCATCTGACCTACGTTTCATATTTCGCTTTTGTTTCATTTTGTGCTCAGACGTTTCACTTCGAGTTAAAGATGCCGAATGAAAGGCAAACAAACATTAACAAAAACTGAAGAGTCTGGTACCGGCTTAAGGAGAGTAGTGCCGAAGGAGGTTTAGTGTTGATTTTTTAATACAAACAAATTCTACCTCATCTGACTAAAAATGTGAGCATAGGAAATTTCAAATTTCAAAAGGTTCCATATCTCCAGACTTTTGATTTTTTTCTCAATGGTAGCGCTGGTTGGCGCCACTACTCGCCTTAATAAGTTTTTACATAGATGATGACTTAATTGTTTACGTACCTACTGTTATTGAATTTTTTCTAGTTCGAATGAAGATTGATGTGAAATTGAGGGAAAACTAATATAACTTAAATCTACACATAAGCTACCTTAACTCCCCACACCTGTAGAGATTACCTGGCATCAGCAGTCTGTGATTAATCTCAGGGGAAATAGTAAGGGTCGGCGAGATCCCCTATTCCCCATTAAGATTACAAAATCAAGCGAGTAATTGCCGATGTTCGGTATTTGGCATTTTTGCAGAGATTTGTGCGTGTGGATGGGTTTCCGTGCCTACTAGTAAGGTTTTTTTTTAAAAACATTTTACCATCTAAAGAAAACGAGGCGTTCCTCATTATTGTAAACCCGCACGATGCTGACGTCGCACACTGATCAATTTAAAACATTTAGGGGGACGAAATGATTAAATACTGATATCGTGAATTAAAGGTATATCTATAACATTAAACAGTATCGAAAAATCGTTTTCATATTATTTAACTTAGTAATTAATATTTTATGTACTTTGTTACATCACTCCTCATCCAACACAACTTCTGGTTCTTGTAAAAGATTAAGTACCTCAATTGGCGTTATATGTTTTTGTTTTATAGGTAATATTCTGAGTTCGATATTACAGGATCTGAAGATATGAGCAAAATTTTCATTAGATCTTCATTAGTTTGATTCCTGGTCATCTTCCTGGTGTAATGCTCTCTGTAATATCTGACACCTTTGTGGCGATTTTCCTGTGCATCTTTTCCAAGCACACCAATAGAATAGAATAGAATACTCTTTATTATGCACACCATTTAAAATACAGGTATGAATGTTGAAATTTTACATAGGGTGACACAATGGGCGGTCTTATCGCTAAAAGCGATCTTCCAACCAACCAACCAATTGGCAACAAAAAATTGTCTTGCCGTGTATGAGAACCTTATGGACTGTTGCTGTCATAGGATACCATCTGTCTAATTCAATAAAAAGCGCAGCAGTTTCTTTTTTTTGTACGGACAATTCAATGTTTTTAAAATTACACTAAATCTTTCTATTAAAGTTTTATCTATACCTACCTGTAATATTTGTTGTAATCTCAGGGTTTGCAAAGAAGGGTCTGGCCGTATTGCCGTCACTGGTATTTCCAAATCCAGGTTTAGGGATATCAACCAATAACCCTAGTTGGTCTCGAGATTCTGTTTGTATGCTTTTTTTTTTCTTCACTACGTGCTTGCATATTTTGTATCGGCGACGTTAGAATCACAACCACTTTGGACTGTCCCTAATCTTTTATACTTAAAATAAAAATCAATTGCCGAATGTATGTACGCGCGTAACTTCAGAACGGTTGCACCTATTTGGCTAATTCTTTTTTTGTTGTGTACTGTCAGGACAAGGTTTGTATGGAAAATTGAAAAATTTTGGTTTAAAAATTTCCTCAGAAAAAGTTAGTGATACAGAAGACAATAGCCGGATCTTCAAAAATTTTGAAAGAATTTATAGATTGACGTTTAGTTGTTCAGTTTCTTACATTGTCCTATCTGTTTATCCCATTGTCCTATCATTGTACATATCTGTTACATCTGAAAAATGATTTGTTGTTTTGGATGTTTTGTGAAAAAAGTCGTAAAAAAATGTACAATGTTTTATGTATTAAATTACTTGCTATTTTTTTAAATACCAGCAATAATGTAGTTTATAGAACTAAGTGTGTTATCGTTGTACTCGTATTGTAGCACTCAATTGCCTTCAGTCTTGGTTTATTTCAAGGTTAAGAAAATGCCACCAGTGAGGCGTCAAAATATTGGAAAAAAAACTGCCGGAGAAATTGGAAAAATGATAGTGCATTTTCTATAATAATTTTTTTATAATTATTGAAATTTGGACAAGGGAACGTCTGTCAGGTCAGCTAGTACTTACTAAATTCTTCGTACAGATTATGAAAATAGCATGAAGCTTTACTTAATCTCATAACACCCAGCTCGTGTCACAGATTACGCCAATTTAGACCACAATATACGCAGTACAATCACTCTTAATCCCTCGTAAGCCGAAATAAAACTACAAAGAAAATGCCACAGAATAAAAAGAACAGTACAAAAAGAAAACAAAGGTCAGGGACATATGGGTCTCATAACACAAATTATCAGGGCTGACCCTAGATAAATTGGAACTATTAATTACGGCGCAGCGCTGAAACAGGGTAGGTTTAGCCTATTGTTTGAGGCTGGCGTGAACAGCCCGCCTTTTGTTGTTGTTCGCTTTTTTATTGCTAAGATTTTTCACAATGTATTGTGCGTTAGCTGAAAATATTTTTGTTTTGGGGTTGAGTATAGTGCTTTTATGTGCTTTATTGATCAACGATGTATTCGAAATTAATTTGTTTGGTGGCTAAAGTTATCTCTTCTACGATTTATGTACTGATGATTTATTTTTAAACATAATTCAGTGGGACTCGTGGCTAAGTAATAATAGCCGCACGGGTCGATCGATTAGGTTAGGCTACGCTTGCCGCGGTCGGTCCGTGGATGTGTGACCATCTTAACGTACCGAGACCCCTCTGTGCCTACGTTGGTCCGGGATGTGATTCTTGGATCTTTGACAGTCGTTACGGGTCGTCAGAAGCCCGAAAGTCTGACAACCAGTCTTAAAGGGGTATCGTATTACCTTTTTTTTTGTGGATGAGAAATCATCAAATGACTTCTCCCGCTCTGGGCGGAGCGGGAGGGCGTGTCAAACTTTTACTGACTAAACCTATGTTCCTTCAGTTACCTGTGCCAGGGCAATGGTATCTCTTTCGAACAATCCGCGACCCCGGCGGCATCGGCCCTATCGGACCCCATCATTGCTGAGATCTCTTTGAGGCGCGCGTGGAACACGACGCGCCGTCGACCTGGGCCTGGTCCTTACTGGACGGCATGCTACCCATTGCTCGCCGTCCGCAAGCCCGCGCCTACGGTGGTCGGGAATCGGCTACGGATTCCCGCGGGCGTCTCCTGCGGGGACTAGGGGCGTGAGGGCGCGACAGTTGCCTCTCTCTCACGCGTTCCGCCTCCTCCTTCGCGAGCATTACTACTTCGCAGAAGGGACCAGGTTCGGGCGCGAGAGATCGCCGCCGCCGATCGCCTCCGCGAGAGCACGGCGGTGGTCCGCCCAAGGCGGGCAGACCTCCACTGTATGCTCCACCGTGTCCTCCGGGCGATCCACACAATGGTGACACCCGGGCGTTTCCTCCCGCATTTATCGTATTAACCTGTAAGGGGGATGTAGAGGTCAGACAGGCAGTCACTCCATGTAAAATACTGGTATTCACCTACATCCGGTTAGACTGGAGGACAACCCCAACATAGAACTTGGGAAAAGGCTAGGCAGATTGATTTGAATTCATTGCTTTATTATCAATGATAAGCGTTGTATATGTTATAACACCGACCAATAAATAATAAATAAATAATAATAAACAATAACATAACAGGGCATTATATATATAACAGGGCCAACATGGCCAGAGATCGCACAAGACAGGGAGGTGTGGAAGGAAAAAGGGGAGGCCTTTGCCCAGCAGTGGGACACAATGTAGGCTAATAAAAAAATAATAATAATAATAATGCATCACGGTCAATTCTCCAACCGCAAAAAAATGTGATGAAACTATAAATTAACGATTTTCGGACTTTTTCCTTTACTTGTGCTGTAAGACCTTGCTTCTTGCCAAATTTCATGATTCTAGGTTAACGGGAAGTACCCTAATATATTTGATTTATTTGCGAGTGTCAAAATATGTCACCTATATAGCCGAATTTATTTATTACGCTTGATTTTTGTAGAGCTCCAAGGAACCGTAAGACCTACGTATTTGATATTAATTTCAACTTGATACCTCCATGCGTTCCTGAGAAAAAGGGTCTTGTTGGACTGACAGTTGTGATCCGTTTTTTCCTTATGAGGTTCGGACGCCTAAAAATAAATAAATTGCTTTAGGTAGGTGTCTACTTTCTACATACATTAGGATATATTTTATTTTTTGTTAATTACGTACTTGCACGACAGTTAGTGACTGACAACCCTGCAAAAAAACTCAGAACATTTATAAATAAAATAGCCTCACATTTACCGAGTAGTACCCACGTAAATATCATTATTCACACATAAATATGTGGCATTGAGATTTCCCTTATCATGTTTATGTCGTAAATCACTTCGAGGGAGACGCGTTGGTGCTGAAAATTGAGCCGCCTTACCACAGAATAGCCTATTGTGTGACTCTCAGCATTAAATTGATTTTATTTAGCGTTTCAATTGCATTTTCCAGCATAATCTATTAAAACATTTTCAATTTCAAGTGATTTTGTTAATGATAAAATTGGAATAAAAATGTTGATTACAAAGCGTTTACAGTTTATTAGATTTACGTTAGAGTAAAATATGTCTCACGACAAAGGGGTGGAATAGAGATTCTTATCGACCTACCTAAAACTAAATTATTTTCGTGCCTGATAAACCAAACCAAACAAACGAATGACATAAAGACAAAAAAAAAATAACGTTAATTAAAAAAAATATCGTTCAAAAACTTCTCACTTTTGACACCGCATTCTAAAATCAAATTCTGGCCTGCTTGTTACAGAAATGGCGGCAACTCGATATCGAAACTCGTTGACATGCCAAGTTCCGTCCTCTTTCTAATATTAAAAATCCGCGGCTAGATATAGTATTTATTGCCACTTTTATTTTTATGACTGCAACACCGCGACGTCGTCAAACATTCGGAAATCAGATTTCCGTTCGTTTATTTTGCTTTACGAATTCGTTTTCGACGTCCTATTTGAAAATCTGTTATTCAAATTAAACATTTCCCATTGGTTCCGAAGTAATATGTGGTGACAGATATTTCAGAATAGTTCTCTCCGAATTCATTCCGTGTTAAATGTGAAACAGCCGTTGTGAAACATGCATTACGCCCTGAAATTCTGAAAGCTCGTATTTAGTGAATTTAGGAATGTGTTGTAGATTTTCTCGAAAGACGAGAGTCATTATCGTTATTTTAAATGTCAGGCAATAAAATAAACTGAAAATTGTAATATTGCAATTGATTTGAAAATAATTTCCACATAAAAATAAACGATGACTGAGCAATTTAGTGACATGATTTGTTTCGATAAAATCTAAAGTACTTTTACACTTTTTATTCGCTTTTAATAGCGATATTACGATAAAATCACTATTTAAAAACTGATTAAATATTCAAATATTACCAGAGTTACGTACTGACTGACGCAGAAATTAAATTAGATGGCCAATACTTGAATTTACTAAGCACTTAGTGCTGGTCATATCTATGCTTGAAATATTGGAACTAAATTAGGCTGCTGGATGGACAATTTGGACATCGCAATAGTCCGACACTGACGCGGACGAGCGAAATAGAATATTCTGCTCCATTTTGGTACGAACATCAAAAATTTTGGAGCTTATAGGTTTAATTTAAATATCTAGATTGATAAAGTATACCTACATATTTTGGCAATTATAAATCCTAATCAAATTATTTCTGTCGGATACAATTTGAACGGTCAGAAAATTATAATTGTCACGTTTGGTCGACAGGTATTTGTAATTATTTAGTGTGGACATCCGCTTGGAAAAATTTACTTGGTCTATCCTTATACTCGAACCATTTCGTCTATATTTGGGTCACCGTCCATTAACGACAAGTGACAACAGAGTCTGATTTAACTCGATTAGAAGCGAAAAAAAAACTGCCAATCTCCCTTCTCGCGCAATTTGCTCTTAACGCAAATTGATTCAATTTTCAAGGCGGTAGCTCTACAGCCGTATTGCTATCACGTCGCCGAATAATGAACCTTGACTCATTGTAATAAGGTCGCTGTGAAGATGATGTTGCTAGCTGAAATCGCCAGCGCTTCTGTTTTTTCATCGGATGTGATTAAAGAAGTGCTTGTTTAATTTCCTGCTGCTCTCTTGTTTTAGATAAATCTTTGCATTGTCATGTAGATTTGAAGTTTTTTGTTTTAATTAAAATTTAAGTTGACGGACGAACTTCAGGGGTCGACTTTATTTTATACATTGATACTATCGATTTGTCCGCGACTTCGTCAACCCAATTGTTCGGCGGCGTAAAAATGTGAAAATGTAACTGTCTGACGAAGACACTGTCACATTTGTCGCACATCGACATTTCATTGCTTCATCTTCATTATAATCAGCCTATAATGTTCCCACTGCTGGGACACAAGCTTCCTCTCAGTGAGAGGGAATGGGCCGTAATCCACACAGAACAGTTAAAGAGACCTCTTTATCTTTTCTGTGGTAATCCACCACGCGGGCCCAGTGCGGGATAGCAGATTTTACATGTCTTTGAATTTATGGTTTTAGGACATGCCGATTTTAAGAGGGATGTGTGGTGTTACACGAATGGATAGAATAAGAAATGAGTACATAAGAGGAAGTCTAAAAGTGGCACCGGTGACTGAAAAGTTGTGCGGAAATCGGCTGTCATGGTATGGGCATGTGATGCGGAGGAGTGAGGAAAATGTCGTGAGGAAAGTTTTGAGTATGAATGTCGATGGCTATAAGAGTAGGGGAAGACCAAAGAAACGATGGATGGATTGTGTGAAAGATGACATGGCTAGAAAGGGGGTGACTACCGAGATGACGAATAATAGAGAAGTATGGAAAAAAAGGACATGTTGCGCCGACCCCAAATAGATTGGGATAAGGGCAGGAGAATGATGAGGACATGCCGATTTTCTTTACCATTTTGAGAGCAGTGCTACAGTGCTTTGTCTAAATGAAATAAAAATATGTTATTCACATAAACCTTCTAGAATAACTGCTCTAACTAAATGATGGTGAAAACCCATGGTGATGGTGCTCTAAATGACAGAAGAGGATACGCATGTATGCCTTAAAAAAATTGCCTCTGAACCCTTCTTCGGAACAAGTTCCAAAATAAATTGGGGGCTTTTTCGTAACCATTTTTTTTTCAATATGTATGCATGTATGGATTTAATTTTTAATATTTAGAAGATCGAAGCGATCACACAGAAAGACACGAAAAGCTACTTTGTTTTATGATAAGCATGGATGGATCGCGCCTATATTGCATAATAAAGAAAAAAAAAATATATATACGGTCGAATTGAGTAACCTCCTTTTTTTGAAGTCGGTTAAAAACCGGCCAAGTGCGGGTCGGACTTTGCACATTTAGGGTTCCGTACCAAGTCTGATTTATCGTATATTGATATTTGTTAGTAAAATATACGAAATAATAAACATTATCACCAAATTTCAAGTTCATAGGTCAATCGAATTTAAACAATTCTTCGGAACAAAATTTTGTAAAAACAAAGCTGACTGTTTTGGCTTCTCATTCCTTTGTTTTAAAATATTTTTTTAAACAAATAAATAAAGTATTTATTTAATCAACGAGCTCTAAACAACGATACCACACTCGATGGGGTAGGTCAAAAGTATTTTTCGCGCTCCCCTTTTGCTGTGTTGCCCCCTTAAAAAAATTAAAATATTTTTTTACTATTGGTATGGCTTTGGATCAACAAGATGCTTATGCTGTTAAAATTTGAAGACTGTAGCTCCAACCGTTTGGCAACCCGTGTGACAGACGACGGACACGTGAGTGACAGCAATAGGAAATTCTCCTAAAACACAGGCTTTTAGCCTAGTTTAGGAGGCATCAGTTCACTCTATAATGTGTCTCTATTGTACAACATTCTTTAATCCTTGCGTACTTATGTATGTTATTACAGTGTACAAATAAACATTATTATTTTTTTATTTTTATAGGGCTGCGTCTGGAGCCTTCGGATACGGAGCCCTAAAAAATACTAACTCAACTAATCCTTATTTCTTTTTGTCAACAGGTAAGACCCTGATATCAAGTCGATGTTCGAAGCTTTCACACAACACTTGAGTAAGATTGTACCTTCGAGGAAAGCTTACAATTTCAATACGTTCATTCATAATCAACAACAAAATAAATGGTATAGGGAAGGAAGTGGGAATTTCTCGTAATTCCCTTTGTTAATTCCCAGGGTATTACGACACACGTTTTGGGCCTTGTGAGAACGACAAATCTAATATTGACACTACTGTTACTACGTTATTGGGACTGCATTGTATTGAGATTAATGAAGAATGGAGAGCGATTCATCCGTAATGTGCTTATTACGGATTATTCATTTATTCATTTATTTATTGCATCAAATAATTATGGTAAGTACATGAAGTTCTTATTTAAAATATTTTTAGTAACACACATTTGGCCAATATTTAGCATGCAATACTACAAGTTTTACACTTAAGCTATTAATAAATTAATCTACCTAACAATTAAATATTTCTGTGCTTTATTGTATAAAATTTACAGGGGCACTTTTGAAAGAACTCGTCTATCGAATAAAAACATTCTTGTAACAACCACTTCCGCAACGCAACACAAAACTTATTGAAGGGTAGTTGAGTAATTGACCTAGGCAAAGCATTGTAAATTAGGGGAGCCATGTAAACGCAGCTCCGCCGAAAAAGTTCTAGCTTTAGAACGGGCATTTCAAAATCTAAATGTGTGATTTTCCTTTTATTTGTGTTATCTTTCCCTTCAAATAGTTCAAGATTGGACCTCACAAACCTGGCAATTTCGTAAATATAAATGCATGGTACAGTCAATAGATTGTGTGATTTGAATATAGGGCTGCATGAGTCAGACCATTGCATTTTGAATAGTGCACGAATACACTTTTTTTTTGATTAATATGGCATGATAATTAATATAATTTAGATAGATATAATATTCTTTTTTGTACACCAAAATTGTTACACAGCTCATTTACAATATTACTAATTCTATGGGTAAAATGGCGGTCTTATCGAAAGCGATATCTTCCTGACAATTTAGAAGTATAAAATTTTAGTCCATAGTTAATTATAGTCCATTAGGTTAGAGGAGCTCGTGGCTAAGTAATAACAGCGGCACGGGTCGATCCATCAGGTTAAGCTACGCTTGCCGGGGTCGGTCCGTGGATGGTGACCATCTTTACATACCGAGACTCCTCCGTGCCTCGGAAAGCACGTTAAGCCTTTGGTACCTGTCATTCGTGGATCTTTAACAGTCGTTACGGGTCGTCAGAAGCCCGAAAGTCTGACAACCAGGGGTATCGGGGGGTAAGGGATATCGTATCACCAAGTTAATGGGTTGTGGAGGTCAGATAGCTCCATGTAAAATACTGATATTCAGCTGCATCCGGTTAGACTGGAAGCCGACCTTATGATAGTTGGGAAAAGGCTAGGCAGATTGATTGGTTAGTATACACATGACTTAGAAACTAGTGTTAGTACACTAGTACACAGACTAATGTATTATACGTCACAGTGGCATGTAGGCGTATCCAATGAACCAGTATAGTATTATCCCACACTCACCCCCTTATTCATAAAAAAATAAAACGCTTTATATACCTATTTTTAACAGACTTCAAAAAGGAGGAGGTTCTCAATTCGTCGGAACTTTTTTTTTTTTTTTATGTATGTTCCCCGATTACTCGAAGATGGCTGGACCGATTTGGATTTTTTTTTTGTTCAAGAGTGTGTATACATCACAGTTGGTCCCATATAAAATTGATTAACTTTGCTTGGGTAGTTTTTGAGTTAGCTTCAATAATACGTATTTTTTCCCCACTTTTATATGGATGATGTTCTAGTTTGTTTTGCAGGTAGTGGTATTTGAATGTGTGTGGGGTAGGTACACAACTAAAAAGTGAAAAATAAAAATTTTTTTACAAAAAAATACAACCGACTTCCAAAAACAACACTACAAAGTGAAAAATAACTTTAATTTCGGAAGTCGGTGGCAAAAAACAAAAATACATTTAACTAGACACCGACTTCCGAAATTAAAGTTAGTTTGAATTTTGACCTCTTGTGCCTTAATGAAGACATCTAGTAAGGACATATTTACATATTATTAAACAGGACAAAATAATTAGTATAAATTGCGTAGTTAAGAACGCTGTTAAAAATGGGTACCGAAGTGATTTTTTTTACTTTGATACATTTATTGAGAAAATATACTTATTAAAATTATATTTATAGTTCAGAATCGTACCATGCACATCTATCAACAATTCGGCCAACAAACATTTGGAATGAATGCAAAGAATTTTATTTAATAAACATACTTTTGTGTAAAAAAGTAATGATTTGCCTACCCATTTGTAATAGCGTCCTTAGAAAGACTGTAATTAAACTAAGTATTAACATTTTAATGTTCTTCAAGTCATAAAAGTAAATAAGAAAGCTCCATTTAAGATCCGGCACTGCACCGTTTAAGTCTTTATTACTCTTAAAGACAATGAAAAAAAAACTTTATACACTTACGGCCGAACCCGATAACATACTCGTAATCTGTCACCAGTTGTGACATACTGGAGACAGAAAAACCTATCGATCTATGGTTTAACGTCCCAATAATCTAAGACAGATAAAACAAAAGAACACGAACGAACGAAAGGAACGTAAGGGCAGATAGAATTATATTGTCTATCATCAGTAGCGATCTGTCTTTTACTGACAGTACGTTATTGGGTTTGGCTGGGTGCTTGACGGATTCAAATTTGACGGAGGGTGTGGTTTAATAACAGTCAGGAGATAAAACTAGTAAACATATAAATCTAGCTCCACTGTCAATCTATACTTAATGGTAGCCATACACATTACGATATACTTGCGCAAGTTTAGACTTGCACAAGTCTGCGTGACACCGAATGGCTTGGATACTTGTGCTAATTCATCCCACACAAGTTACTGTTTACTTGTGCAAGTCCAATTTTGCGCAAGTATATCGCAACGTGTGTGCCGCAGGGGCGATCCATCAGGTTAAGCTACGCTTGCCGGGGTTGGTCCGTGGACGGGTGACCATCTTTACATACCTTTTTTTTTTTTTTTTTGTTTTCGGGGGGAAACCTTGAAAAGGCGCCCGGGCTTTGGGGAAAAGACCGGGGAGTGTGGGATTTTTACCTCACTAAAACCACCCCGGTGGTCATCATCTGCACATGGAAGGGGCACCGTTACCTCTCAAAAGACCAATCCGGAACCCCCTCTGTGCAACGCCTGTTAGGGCACATCTCTGGGGAGACTGTAAAGGGATCTCCCCGAATCTTTACATACCTAGACTCCTCCGTGCCCCGGAAAGCACGTTAAGCCATTGGTCCCGGCTGTCATTCGTGGATCTTTGACAGTCGTTACGGGTTGTCAGAAGCCCGAAAGTCTGACAACTAGTCTTACCAAAGGGGTATCGTATTACCCAGTAACTGGGTTGTGGAGGTCAGATAGGCAGTCGCTCCATGTATAATACTGGTATTCAGCTGCATCCGGTTAGACTGGAAGCCGAACCCAACATAGTTGGGAAAAGGCTAGGCAGATTGATTGTGGCCTGCATTCTATAATCTTGCGCAACTAATTTTGTTTGTCTGTAACCTATTCACGCCTTAACGCCTGAACGGATGTCGATGAAATTTGGCGCACAGGTAGTCTGTGTGCCAAATTTCATCATTTCATGACCAGCACCTTAATTGCGTAACACACTATCGATCGGAATCTGAACCATTTCGAAGCAAATTGCTAATCCATTGTTTTGAATGTGTTTGAACGTTGTTGAACTGTCAAAATGAAACCGATTCCGATTGATAGTGTATTACGCAATTAGGGTGCTGTGTTAGGACATAGTTACGGACTATAATCCCAGTAGTTTGTTCCCGTGGGGTAATTGCCGACCTCCACGCGGGCGATGTCGCGGGCAAATGTTAGTTCACTCATTGTAAAGGGAAACGATTGAGAATTCTAGACAGATTGACCTTTCATGTTTCGCTAATGGGGTATCCTAGACTGTATTATTGTTATGGCCAGACATGCAGACGGGTAGATGATGCTGGCTTCTTAAATGTGCACGATTTGTAATAGAACACCGGTTTCGTGTGGCTGTAAATGTTGTTCCGATTTTAAAGTTGTTACTAAAATTGTACCTTATGTTATGTGGGATTTGATTTGATGCTGCAGTAACGAACAACGAACAATTACAAAGAATGTACACAGGGTCAAATTAAATTAGCTAGCGAAACTCTGCAGACGTGTTGAGGATAGAATAAAAATTAAAAAGATTAGATGATTTTTTTGGGTCAATGACCGCTGGACTAGTAGTGGTCGTTGACTATTGTTAGAGATAAACTACGATAACATGGCGCGCCCCTCCAAATTACTGTTTCAATGTGTGTAGTGACATCCTTACGAAGGAGTTTGTATGTAGTTGTACGTATTCGTCTTTAGTAGCAGGCCGGCAGCACACATGCGTTGTGAATCTTGGTGGTGCATTGTAAATACTTTCACAAATACTTTCAAACGTTTTGAATTTTGGAGGGGCGCGCCATGTTATCGTAGTTTATCTCTACTTGAAGTACGAGTTGAGTAAATCTGTTTTCTTTTAATTTGTTGCATTTAGATACCGATACCCATCAGACGTCTGTGAAGTTAACACAAAAAAAAACTAATATTTCAAGTGACTACACTAAATGCGGTCGATGACCCCATAAAAAGTCATCAAATTATTTTATTTTTTATTTTAGCGTGTTCTGGAGCCATAGCGCTTGATGGCGCGCTTCTCCCAGTCTGCTCCGACTTTCGGTATCTCGGTTCACTCGTGCAAAGCGATGGCGAAATAGATCGGACGGTTAAGCATAGGATTTACACTGGATGGATGAAATGGCGGCAGGTCACGGGAACAATCTGCGACTCCCGCATTCCCCTTAAACTTAAGGGGAAGATATATAAAACAATGGTAAGACCTGCTGTCTTGTATGGATCAGAATGTTGGGCCACAAAAGGGATGAATGAAAAGCAATTGCATGCAGCTGAGATGAGAATGCTAAGAGGGATGTGTGGTGTTACACGAATGGATAGAATAAGAAATGAGTACATAAGAGGAAGTCTGAAAGTGGCACCGGTGACTGAAAAGTTGTGCGGAAATCGGTTGTCATGGTATGGGCATGTGATGCGGAAAAGTGAGGAAAATGTCGTGAGGAAAGTTTTGAGTATGAATGTCGATGGCTATAAGAGTAGGGGAAGACCAAAGAAACGATGGATGGATTGTGTGACAGATGACATGGCTAGAAAGGGGGTGACTACCGAGATGACGAATAATAGAGAAGTATGGAAAAAAAGGACATGTTGCGCCGACCCCAAATATATTGGGATAAGGGCAGGAGAATGATGATGAGTTGTCGATATATCTCGTCTGTGGAGTGTCACTAGCTAACTTAATGTCACCCTGTATGTAGAGTATTTCAACGCTATAGAATTTTTAACAAATTAGGATTGGGTTGGGATTAAAGTAAGTAAAATATGTCAGTTTAATATTTTCCCGTGTCGGGAGTAAGGAAAAAGTGTATGCCGTTGTAGAAAGAGAGGCCATTGAGCAAAGTTGATAACGCGGCTGATTACTTTTTTAGTTGCGGACTCCAATGTGCGGACGCAGGTGAAAAATTCCGGAAAATTTAGAAAAAAAAACTAGTTTATCTATGAATAATCGCTATATGTACAGTCAGCAACAGAAGTCGGTTAACACTGCTACTTTTTGAAATCATCTAAATTAATACAAAATTATTCGATAAAGTGCTTTTTTATCGTTTAGCTGTTAAGAGTTAATGTTCTTTAAATTTTAAGTACTACTGTTCCGATTTGAATGAAATGTTTCGCTTAATAATTAAGATTAATAAACTGCAAGTGTTAATCGACTTTTCTTGCTGACTGTACATAAGTCTTGGGCGGTGATTAAGATAGCCCATGGACAGAGACTTCTAAATACTAAATAATTACTTTGTTTCTCTTGGCTTTTTATTATTTATTTATTTAACAAGTGCTTGCTGCACTTACAGTTTACACCAAACTAAAAAACTTCATGCCATTACACCAAATTAAACATAGATTTAAAAATACATAAATATGTCAACATCCGGCTACTGAGCAATCAGAGCATTCAGCAAATTGACGCCTGGGTTATGGTGTTATGTTATAATATTTATTTATCCTCCTTTATAGGCATGAGGAACAGGGTGTAAAGTTCACTCATCCTCCATAGAAAAGGGAGGAACCTCCGCCCAGTCGGGTGTCGTGTCTGGTGGGCCACTGCCCAACGGTTGCTGTCGGGATGTTCTATACAACATTATTTTTAGTATATGCGAAAACTGAATATAGTTTGTTCAGAATAAATAACTGAATTGATTCCAATAATTTTTATACCGTGTTATATTTTGCTCCAAAAATCTTTAAATAAAGGTTACAATATGGACATCGAGCGACGAACACAAGTCGCGGCAGGTCATAGCGGCACTAGGCACGGACGCACAGCGGGCGCCGCGTGGTGATCATGTTTTTGTACGGACAACCAGGTAACATAACAAGCTTATAACTTTGTGATTTTTCATGATACAGTTTTGAAATTTCGTACATAGATTCTTTACATAAAAATACTAGACACGTGTTTCGGGTTTCGCATATACTAAAACTGATGTTGTATATGTTAGTCGCGCGGTAAACTCTAATTGCGCGATGCAGGATTTTGCGTGACGTCGGCGATGTAGATGCCGCCACACTCCCACTGGGCTCCCAAATATACCTACTTTTAGGTTGTTAGGTATTATGTAATTTACGTTTAAATATTTAACTTGTAGCATCGTTTGGGATGAGTCTCTGAAGGTATTGTAATTGCGAATAAAATTCCAGCTCCAATCTGCCTCCTGTTCCGACAAGTAAATAATTTTTGGATGTGTATTATCGGGTCACCCTGTGTATTACTTCTGGCCAAGCCCCTGTTTTATAGTCAAACAGGTAGGTAGGGTTAAGGTAGGTAGGGGTATAAGAGTATGTTTCCGTCGTTAGCTACGCATCAGACAGTACCTACGAGTATTTCCTAATATTATGTAACAAGTGGCGAAACTTGCGCCTTTCCTGAATATTACACACGTTTAGACTCCATTACGTGGTCACACTTACTCCCTATGGGGTGATTAATTAGTTTATCGTGAGCCTCGCTTTCACTTTTAGTCCTGATTTTTTAAATGTTATTTATTTATTTATTTAAATCACAATTTTATTATAACACCAAGTTATAATAAAATTATGTAGTTATAACTTTCACACAAAACAAAAAATAAAATGAATATTTCAAGCAAGATTACAAAGAACCATATATGTACTTAGGTACTAATAAAACAATAAACAATTATGTACCTATCTACTTTTTAACCGACTTCAAAAAAAGGAGGAGGTTCTCAATTCAGTTGTATTTTTTTTTAATATTTGTTACCTCAGAACTCCGTCATTTATAAACCGATTCGGAAAATTCTTTTTTTATTTGAAAATATATATTTCCAGATTGGTCCCGTTTTTATCAAAATCCAGTTCTGATGATGGGATCCATGAGGAATTGAGGGATCTCCTCATAAATTATAGGCATACTTAAAGCGACTTTGGTATTTTCATCAACAAATCAAGCATTTGCATTCAGAAAGTAACATCTGGTGAAGTGGAACTGATGAAGAAAACCACAGATGGCCACGGGAACTTCTCAACGATAATAAGTATTTCGCGGGTGGCGATAAGATATCTTGATTAAGATAGTTAAGCGACTATGACGAAGCTTTAAATAAATGGTTCTGATGAAAATGGTACCATCGAACCGATCTGATGAAGAAGCCGGAAGGTAGGCACCGGAACTCAGTAATAAAACAATGTGTTCTAGTCGTGTTTGGGCTTTTTGGGATTGTCATGAGGTGCACTCTGGCTATAAATGATTTGAATGGTAATTATATGCCACATCAATTCAATTTCGGAAGTCGGTGACAAAAAACGAAACTAAAAAACCAAAGACACCGACTTCCGAAATTAAAGTTATTTTTCGCTTTGTAGAGTTTTTTTTGGGAGTCGGTTGTTTTATTTTGTAAAAAGTTTTTTTTAGATAGACGGTTATATGTAGTAGGACTACGTCCTTTTTGAATTCATTTTAAAATATTATTTAGCTTTACGTAACTACTAAAGAGTAGGTAGATAGGTCTGTACTTCATTCTTTAAATAAAGAACCGGTTGTTGGACCATGGACAATGAAAAGTTCCGTAGTTGAAAAGAATTTATTCCAAAAATAAACTTAACATTGTTATCCCAATTTTTTTTATGTGATAATATTACAAATTTACAATTTTCGGACTTTTCCTTTATTTGTGCTGTGAGACCTTGCTTCTTGCCAAATTTCATTATTCTAGGTCAACGGGAAGTACCCTAAAGGTTTTGATTTACTTGCGAGTATCAAAATATGTCGCATAAATGGCTGTATGTTTTTATTGCGCTGACTAAGAAGCTTGATTTTTTTAGAACTCCAAGGGACCATAGATCTACGTATTTGATATTAATTTCAACTTGATACCTTCATGCGTTCCTGAGAAAAAGGGTTTTGCCAGACTGACAGACAGACAGACGGACAACTAAGTGATCCTTGGGTACCGTTTTTCCTTTTGAGGTACGGAACCATAAAACCGGCCAAGTGTGTGTCGGACCACGAACAATTTTAACATTGCAGTTGTAAAACATGTTCTCCCACACATTCCAACTGCAAATGTTTGTAAAGCCTACTTAGCTGTGATAGTTTTTGTTATGTGTGTGTTACTACTGCCGTAATTTTTTTCACATAATTATCCAAAAGCAACAATTTAGCTGGCAATGGCCGGGGTGGACTCTTGACACTAAAAAAAGTAGCATTTTAAAGCTTAATATTATGCAAAACTATCCCTGAATCGAAAAATGGTTTCAGCAACCCACGATACTCCATACCATGGGATAGACGAGAAAATAATATCATCCCCACTTTACGTGCAAGGGAAGTAAGTAACCTAGAAATTTTTTTTTTCATGATTTTTTTTTACCACTTTGTCACCGTGATTTTATTTTATTTATTTATTAGGTACATACAGATAAAATAATACAAAGCAATAATATAATAAAATTACTGGTATGTATGCTTCGATCAATAATAGCACTAGATACAGGATCAGGAACAAAAATAAGTCACTGTAGTGGCCACGTTTACACACACATAAACATTTACATTTGTTACTACGAAATATAGAAAAAAGTTTTATAATATTTACAACTTCAATTCATTATAAACCTTAACAATCAAACATAAATTTTAATTACGATTGCAAAATATTTATATTTAAGTCCTTCTATCATCGGAGAAAGGTAAAAGCAATAAATTAAAAATGTCGCTTGAAAATAAAAGGTCATTTTTATAATAAGTACAAAAATATTTATTCTAAAGTGAAACTTAAAACTTAAGCAATAAGGTTAAAAAACATTTTGTTGAAAATTTTGTGCTTACTCTATTTTGGAACTAGACATAGTTCTTGGTATTTACATTTCAATGCTCAGAACACAGTAAGTATTGAAAGATGTAGAGTAGCAGAATAATAATATATTTTTTAGGCCAAGGTTCGTTTTATATGGTAGCAAATATTTTTGACCGATTTTTAAAAGTAGAAGGAGTAAATTAGTACAATAGTTATTTTAATTTTGATTATTAATTTGATAATTAATTATTTTAATAAAAATATTAAAACAAATTGTTGAATTTTTACAAGGTTTATATATTTCTTCTCCTCTGTCTTTCGCGACAATAGATACCCATTCTGCATTGCGAAATGGGTCACTAGGAAATCTACAAACAAAAACAACATATAAAGTAACAATACTACTCCATGCATTTCCCTGTTCCCGAACAGTCGATGTTTGAAATAAGACCACAAAAGTATTTGTGTTTTTATTTTTCGGGCCGTTTTTGAAGCGCTTATCGGGAATCTAGTACTATTATTGATCGAAGTATGTATGCCTATTACAGGTATACACAGCGTTCACAACAAAACAACAACGTAATTAACTTAAATAAAGCGTAGACACTTTGAAGTTTGCCCAACTCACGGTTGTAGAACGGCCCATGCTCAGCGTCATTTTGGTGTATTTTCAAACCATTTATATAATAAAATAAATAAACTCTGCTCCATTGCTCCCATGTGTCTAAATGAATGCAAAACCGAGGTTACAAAGTGGCTCTTGACAATGAACTATAGTAAGACTGAAGATTTACTACGTATATCAATCGCTTAACCTAATGTAGTTAATAAAGTAATATGTTTATAGTTATATTTATACAGACTTACACGGGTTTTCATCATATTTATCTCTCCCTCACACTCATACAAACACTCATACATAGGTACAGAAATAGGCCACATCATAGCTGCTTTGGCTAGTTAGTTTAGTATTTTATATTGTAATTTGATTAGGTACTGTGCTCGTCTTACAACTGTTGCTATATGTTCAAATCTTAGGCGAGGACGCTGGCACCCTAAACACAAGTTAAATCTTACTTTGGGTGCCAGAGTTCATCGAAAACACTCTTTTCCATTGTTGAAACGTTGCATAGTTTTAAGATAAGTGTTAGTGTACAACTGAAGTTAATAAAATTATTATTTATTTTATTTTTATTTTATAAAAAACTTATATGTATACCGATGCCAAATTACAGCTTTATAGTACTAAGACTCTGAGCTAAGCCGCGGACAGACAGACATAGATGAACATGGCGATACTACTTATAAGGGTTCGTTGTTGAATAGGGAACCCTAAAAATGAGGGTCATATTGCAAATATTTACCGTCCTATTTACAAAATAAAGTAAAATCGTGATAGGTATACGTGGTATTGCCCTGTGGACCCCATGGAAGCAATTCAAGCGATTTACATAATCATACGTCTATCTTGTTTAGTTATCAATCCTGTGTGATGTTTCCAGTTAACAGCAATTCATGGGAAACCACACACTGTTTTAGAAGTAAGGGCTTCAAAAAAAAAAAATTTAGTACAATAACCAAATATCAATAGTTTAAACATATTGGTACTGTAACAACAGGAATAACTAATTAAACAATAAGGTATACCTAACATTAAAAAGACTTACTTACTTAAGCAGGTATTATTTATATCTTACTAGCAAAGAAATAAAGCCTAAACATTATTAAACTACTTAAATAAATTAAATAATAAAAGAAGCGCTCTTCCTCCTCTCTTCTACAATGCTGTGCCCGACAGGGTCCATAATTGTGTCATTAATTTTAAGCTTACCAACTGTTTTACATTATGGAATGCAATAAAGAATTGAGAATCCTCAAGGCTTTTTAAGGTTTCTTTAAAAGTGCACTTACCAAAGCTTGGCATATCCAACTCTCTCTCAGTAAAAAGCCGTGTAGCACTCCGCATTTAATGTTTTTCAGTGATTATTTCTAACAATGATGCAGATACTGAAGGGCGCTGTTATCGTGCATTATCCTATGTTCGGTCACGGTGTTAACTCTCCCAGAATCTCTTGATTAACGTGATAAGCCGTTGACGCAAAACAATTTAATTTGAATTAGCGTTACGGTGTGTAAATGAGGTAGATGACACATCGAGCTTTGGAAAGAGATAGTTATACAGGTATGAGTGACAGAGACAACGCTCTACGGAGACGAACTTTTTCTTAATCCTGATATTTTGCGTGGGAGCCATTCTTGTATTTTGCGTGGGAGTCATTTTTGTATTTTGGGTGAGAATCATTCTAGTATTTTGCGTGGCAGTAATTCTTGTATTTAGAGTGAGAGTCATTATTGTATTTTGCGAGAGAGTCATTCTTGTATTTTGCGTGGGACTCATTCTTGTATTTTACGTGGGAGTCATTCTTGATCTCCTTCTTCGTTGGGGTGAGAGTATACGTGACGTGATGAGGTTGTGTAGAGGAATTCCACTATTTAATTCCTGGACAGTCTTTTCTGTAATTTAGCTAAAAAAGTTTAGGAATTTTCCTCCTTGTTGCTGTAATTTTGACAAGTTTATGGTTTATCAGATTACACAGAATGAAAACTATTTTTAGGGTTCCGTACCAAAATGGTAAAAAGGAACCCTTATGGTGCGACTCAGTCTGACTATCTGTCTGTCCGTCTGTCACAGTCTCAAGAACTACTAGTGCTATCAACATCAAATTTGGAAAAGTTTTAGATGACGTTTGCCCAACTATTTTGCAAATAAGAAAGAAATAAAAACAAAAATAAAAAAATTTTGCAACAGGGACTGGTCTTAAAAAATCGAAGTGGGGCTATTAGGGCATGTGGGGTATCCTATAAAATAACGCTGTTTGCATATTCTCAAAAAAAAAATTCTTTTGTTTTAGGCCGCACAGTTTTCGACTTTTGATGAAAAATGTAAAAAAAATACCGTTCCCCCCTCCTTATCTCCGAAGTTTGCATAGAGAAAAATCTGAAATTATTCTGAGTTTATGTAAAGATTACGGGAAAAATAAAACGATGTATCTAAATAGCACACTTTTTCAGAAGTCAGAATGGAACTCTCGGTGCGCGAGTCCGACTCACTCTTGGTTGGGTTTTTTTTTCATGTATTGTTAGTGCTATTGACAGTGCAGGATGAAAACCAAGTTGATGATTCTATTTAGTTTTTTTTTTTTAGTTAATCTGTAACAAAATAAAATAATTGAGAGCTAAGATGACAACAGCAACAAATCTTAAAATGTACCTAAATAAAAGAAGACAACATTTTCAAAATGTTGTCTTCTTGTGCAGAAAACAACACTGCAAAGATAAAAGTTGTCCAAAGTCTGTACAATGTTGTTTCTACGTAATATCTTAAGATAAGATGTCATTGTATGAAAGTAAAATTTTTATCGAATTGGAGAAAAGAGCAGCCCTGAAACTTTCGTCTCGTAAATATTTCTAGTTTTTTGTTATTGAAGGTTGCCTCATAGTGAAAGCAATTTATTAGCCGACTGTGGTGCGCGGATTTGTGAAAGATTTTCTACGAGGGAATCTGACACTAACAAAACCTTCGTCTCGTAAATTATGGCAATAACAAACAAAACATAAAATCTATTAAGATTTGTCACCGACCACTTAAAATATTTCACATACCAGGGCAGTAGGACTGTCATAAATATTAACAGACCAAAATATAATAAAATAAAAGCGAGATTTATGTAGAAATAATTACAGTTATGTTATTTACGAAACAACTTTGATTAATGAGTTATTAATTCAAATAATTTCTTTAACTGTTTTTCACGCCAACATAGTTAGCTAAATTAAAAAAAATATATATTATGTGCTGTAAAAAGATTACACTCACCCTAGATAGAGTGTGAAAATAATAAATTATGGAACATTGTTTCCGTCGTTTACCTTGAAAATCTCGCTGAAAAAATAGATACTCAAGAAATTGTTAAAAATTAATGTCAGTTTTTGTGTCTGCCCATGTGACCGCGTTGTTCTTCTGAACTACGCAACGGATTTTGATGCGGTATTCCCATCATTTAGAAAATTTATTCTGGAAGGTTTAATATTGTCTAATACACATACATACATAAATTCACGGCTTCTTCCCATGTGGATAGGCAGAAACTACAGAACGCCACCTGCTACGATCCTTACATACTCCTTTTGCCTCGTGTACGTTCATACATCTGGTCATACACGTACGCCGGAATAATACATTAATAAACTTACCTATAAATAAATCTCAATGTTTTTGTCATTACGAAAAAATCGTGCGAAGCATGGGCGGGTTCTCAGTTCCTTGATAAGCCACATAGACCATGAACACTTACTGTAATTACACACAATATTCTATATTACCTTCACAAACGGTACTAGGGCGTCAGTAACAAAAGGAGTTAAGATTAACGACGGCAGGTCTGTTTTATTGTTATCTATAAAACTATTCGTTACGTTGTATACGACCCTGGTAAGTAGTAAAACTTTTGGGAGCTGTTTTGTAGTTTCCAAGGTCAAAAACCCTTGAAAGCTGGGAGGGAAGTAGCTTTTCGGATGTGAATAATGTGATATAATTGGAACTAGACCCAAAAAGAGATGGTTACGACCAACAACCGACCATGAACGGCTAAAAGGGAAAATCCCGATATCATTATGTTGAACCGAAATATTACTGAATGCAGTTTGTTGTTGCAAACAGGGGAATCAATCATAGTGATGTTCTATTGTTTCCTTGGAAGACTCGCACTCACACGTATGAGGTTTTTAATAACACGGTGACTACCAACCTACGAGTATAATGTTACTACGAGTATACTCGTATGACAGCCAACGTGTTAAAGACGGTTTTACAAATAAACAAAAACAGTTAATTTCCATATTTTATGCATACAATTTGCATAAGGGTCCCCGAAACAATCAATTGCAATTGTAGTAATATTGTCAATCGCTTCACTTGCATTTGGTTGACGATCAATTTGCGCATCAATGTGTATCAATCACGTAAAAATTGAGAATTGCAATTTGTCGTTTCGGGGACCTGATGATTTGATGTTAGGCATTACGAGTAAACTCAATATCTATAGGTATAAATAAAAAGAGAAGTCCTGACTGACTGACTCATCAACGCCCAGCCCAAACGCTTGGACCTAGAAAGCTGAAACTTTGCACAGAGGTTTCCTTTATAATGTAGACAGGGAATAAGGAAGAAATTCTCGGTAGTACGTTCCCGTGGGATATTTTCCGAAATCCACGCGGACGAAGCCGCTGGTAAAAGCTAGTACTTAATATACAGAATGAAAACGCACTGAACTTCTATCCACTAGAACGAAACCGGCTCTACACAAAGAAACAGTCCATCATACAGTCATGCGTACGTGCACCGTGACGTCAGCCGGCACTTCACACGTGTTTACAAATAATGCCGAAGCGACGAAGATTCTTGGAATCTTGTAACGTTCGAATGTTTTTTATGGATGCCAGAGAACTGGACTCTATCGTAGTGTATGTTTCGTTTGAATGTATGATCGTATAAAATTCACAAAAAATAGGTATGTAAAGAGCAAACAAACACAGTTAGTTTCAGATTTCTAGATTCTAGATTTTTAGATTTTCTACAAAGAAAAAACAAGCGATGACCTATATTTTTTATGGATTAAAATGCATGCTGTGTTAACTCTTAACGTGAAACATAAATAAAACCACTTACCACATTACAATATTCATTATTTACAAGCTTCCAAAGTTGAGACAAAAACTTGTTATTGTTTACTTTAGATTTTATAACAGCGAAAATAATATTTTTTTAATGTCTTAAACTATTTCAGTGAGTGTTGTCGTATCTCAAAAGGTTTGGACTCAGATAATCTATCACAGTAAATGCATGGAATTGGATATTCCTACTTAATAGTGGTGGAACAAGGTTAAAAGTAAAAAAAGATTGTCTTGGGAACTTTGTTCCCACGGACAACCTACTGTTGGGGAACAAAGTTCCCGCGGTCGCGCAAGTGGCTATTCATCAAAGCAGCAAGCATTCATACAAAATTCAAAAACTTAGTCTAGAGTGCTAAGTTAGTGTTTATTCAGCAGATCTCGGCCTAACCCATTTACGTATTGGAAGCGGGTGTGAACGTTTCAGGGCTCCAACGACCACTCCGATTATAATAATCCAGCATGATCATTCAGTAATCCATTTTTAAAAGTAGTGCTGTATCTGTTATAATCCAATTAATCTTACTTTAAAACTAGTTCAGGATTAATTATAATCCAATTAATCCTAATTTATAAGTAGTTCTGTATCTGCTATCAATCAATCTGCCTAGCCTTTTCCGAACTATGTTAGGGTCGGCTTCCAGTCTAACCGGATGCAGCTGAATACCAGTATTTTACATGGAGCGACTGCCTATCTAGTGCAGCTTTAGTGCAGCTTAACCTGATGGATCGACCCGTGCGGCTTTTATTACTTAGCCAGTTCTGAATCTGCTATAATCCTACTTAAAAAGGAGTTCTGTATCTGGTTAAATCTAATTCGAGTATTTTTCCCAATGGTGTCTTTTCAGTGATTTAGAATATTTCATCGGTGTATCTCCTTGTTTATAATATTGTTTTGAAATTGGATGGTTTTGAAAACAAACGTTTTTAATTCGGTAATGGTTTTTAGTAGGAAGTATCCAAAGGCCGCGTGTCTACCGCACGCAGTCACCGGGACGTCCCGTTGACGTTGTGCGGTGGACAAACACAACAGTGTAAGACCTAACCACCGGATATCTATGGACCTAACTAATAAACCAAAAAACTTTATTTAAACTTTATTATCGTAAGTGTGGCAGTAACCGGGTTGTGGAGGTCAGATAGGAAGTCGCTCTATGTAAAATTCTGGTTGATGTCCGGGCTATACCAACGGGAAACGCCGTTTATTATCGCGATGATGGACGTAGGCCGTAGGCGTAGCCACAACTTATCCCGATAAATTTACAACGGCATTCACATTGCCGATTGACGTGGCGATAACTCGGTGGAGGCGTTCAAGTATGCCCACTTAATTTATCGGGATAATTATTGGAATAATTACCGCGGTGACGTTGGTGTGGCCCCGACATTAGGCTGGAAGTCGACCCCAGCATAATTGGGAAAAGGCTAGGCAGCATACCTACTTATATGCTGAATAATTTGATCTCGTATGCTAGACAACTATGTTTCATTTCGGAAGCTCTAGTAGCAAAAACCTGTGAGAAATTATCTTATAATCTTAACAGGAACACATGTTTCACGATACGGACTATCACAAATCCTTATCAATGCTATCAGTGTCAATATTATTTTAAGGCTTAATCGATTTGATAAGAGTCTAATCCTGTTTTGACGGCCCTGATGGTATTAAAGCATAAATAGAAAAAAAAAAAGATTCCTTTTCTAATTCGTCTTAGTTAAAAAAAGAACCAATAAGGTTTCGACACAGTTGTCATTGATAGGTTTATTTAAAAAAATCTGATCGTGAATAGAGAAACAATAATTGTTTTATTCCAGTCTTGAATTGGGTTGCAGTGTGTGACATGGAATACCTAAGAATTCTATTCTAAGGGTGGGTTGCATTGGGCACGCCATAATTGCGGCGATAAGTCCCCTCTTTGAGGAGTGGTTGGAGTGGCGCCACGGCGTCCTCGCCTTCCGCCTGACACAGGTCCTCACCCGACACGGTTGTTCCGGGAGGTTCCTGTTTCGCATAAGGCGGGAGGAAACGTCCAGTTGTCACCATTGTGTGGATCGCCCGGAGGACACGGTGGAGCATACTGTGGAGGTCTGGCCGGCTTGGGCGGAGCACCGCCGTGTTCCCGCGGAGGCGATTGGCGGCAGCGATCTCTCGCGTCCAAACCTGGTACAGGCCATAGTGCGGAGCGAGAGTGCATTGAGGCCGTCACCTCCTTCTGCGAAGCAGTAATGCTCGCGAAGGAGGAGGTGGAACGCGTGAGGGAGAGGCAACAGCCGCGCCCTCGCGCCCCTAGCCGCCGCCTTGCCCTGGGTGGCGGGAATCCATCGCCGATTCCCGGCCACCGTAGGCGCGGGCATGCAGACGACGAGTAATGGGCAGCTCGCCGTCCGGTAAGGACCAGGCCCGGGTCGACGGCGCGTTGTGTTCCACGCGCGCCTCAAAGAGATGTCAGCATTGACGGGGTCAATTGGGCCGATGCCGCCGGGGTCGCGGGTAGTTCGAAAGAGATACCGTGGCCCTGGCACGGACAACTGAAGGAACACGGGTGGGTTTTAGTTAGTAAAAGTCTGACACGCCCTCCCGCTCCGCCCAGAGCGGGAGAAGTCATTTGATGATTAACCATCCACTAAACAAAAAAAAAAAAAGGTGGGTTGCACCAAGGGCTAGGTTATAGTTTCCGTCAAAGCTAAAATGACCATAGAATGACTACCTGCTGTTGCACCGTCATGTCAAATGTATAAGATAAAGTTCGGAGCAGGGACATGACATTCGACGCATCTGACAGAACAGTAAAGTTATGACGTCAGCTAACAAATTGACAAATAAAACAACCCATTTTATGTCTAACAGGAACTTTAACAAGGGTGGGTTTCAGTTCGATGTTTGTTATAGTTAAAGTAAGATGGTGCAACCCACCCTTAATGTATAACTTGTAATTGCCAACTGGTTTAATTAGCCGTTTAATTAACCACCTAACCTTTGGAAGTAGTGCTCGCGGGTCGTTAGCGCGGCACCACTCGCTTCGCTCGCTCGGCTTGCACGCGGTTGCTCACAGTTCTAACCTAACCTAACTCATTTGGTCAGGGTGCCCTAGCTTAATTACTGCAACCAATTCGGCTCGCGTGAGGTTGGTCACAGTTCCAACCTAACCAATTATTGAATATAATTCAGGCCGCTGGTTGAACAGCGACCGAAGCTAGGAGATAATAAAACGGCTAATTAAACCAATTAAGGTGTTAAAAAATTAACTCTAAAAACTTTCATCGAACTGAATAACTTTTACTACGGGATCAGCTTGGAAATCGCGAAAAAAAAAATCAGGTGTTGCCTACATTTATGTTCGCATAATTCGTCAAAATGTACGGAAAAGTTTTCTTTTTTTTTTTTTTCGCGATTTCAGAGTTGGTCCCGTAGTAAAGTAGATAGAAGATGGTCTAAACCACTCCTTAAAGTTTTAAGAGTTAATTTTTTAACACCTTTTCTTAATGTATACGTTATTAAAATATGTAGGTAGAAGAGAGACCCTGTCGAGTTTAAATGTTATCACAAAGTTGATCCTCATTTATCATTGCCTGTCATCCGGAGACAAAGTTGAAAAGTTTCAGTCAAGTGCTTGTATTTCCTCATTTAAGTACCTATCTATTTACCCTTTTTTTCTTAACTGTCTTCGTATTTTAATGTCCTTGACATTTATCTATGTGGAAGGCTGTAAGAGTTGGGGAAGACCAAAGAAACGATGGTTGGTCTGTGTGAAAGATGATATGACTAGAGAATAGAGAATTATGGAACTAAAAGAAATGTTGCGCCGACATCAAATTAATTGGGATAAGGGCAGGAGAATGATGATGATGTTTATCTACGCGGAATGACGTCATCCGTACAAAGTGGACGCTATCTATCTATGATCTGAAATAGTATCTCTTACGACACTAACCCCTTGGTTGCTTAAAGATAAGAGACGTTTAAACGTCAAAAATGTATGTTTATACAATAATCCTACTAATAAAAAAACAAACGCGAATGTTTGTGAGGATGGATAGACGGATGGATGTTTGTAACTCTTTCACGCAAAAATTACTGAACGTATTTTGATGAAATTTGGCACACATATAGTTTATAACCTGGATTAATACATAGGATACTTTTTATTCCGATATTCTTACGGGTTCGAGACTTACGCGGGTGAAACCGTGGGGCACTACTAGTTAGTTTATATCAGTTTATAAATACACTCCCTTATGAGAAGGGTAGACGGTAAATTAGCCTGATACCTATAGTTTGAAGTCTTAAGATCAAAGCCCCATTTAACACTATATTTTGCATACAAATAATATGAAGCAAGTAACGACTTGCATCGTCTATATACTGTTTACACAGTGCAACTTTTGTCACGCCCAGGGATTTAAATCGCACCGTGTAAATCGGGTTTAAAGCCCTGAAATATTTTAAAACATAACATCACACCTGTAACCCCCGAAGGGTTAGGTAGAGGTGTACATCACATTTCGCCATTATGTTTAAGCCCCATGTAATAGGGGGCGAGCCTATTGCCATCAACCGAAATTCCTAAAAGGAAAAACCGAATAACATTTTGCCCGACCTTGGAATCGAACCCGGGATCTCATGCTCAACAGTAGCTCCTGTGACCTCTAGATCAATCAGTCTCCATAATTTTATGCAGCAACATGTAAGAAATTGAGAGCAATGATAAAAATGTTTTAGCATTTGTACTGAGCAGAGCGTGAATGAATTACACCACAAAATCTTTCTTTCTTAAACCTAATCAACTCAGTTTCCTCTAAAGTTTTGATAAAGTTGATTAAAATCTGAAATAATCCACTCACAGAATCCACTCGACCGACCTTTCTCTATCAATTCTGAAGTTTCAAACACTACTCAATCTGCCTTTTCCTAACTATGTTGGGATCGGCTTCCATTCTAACCGAATGCAGCTGAGTACCAGTATTTTACATGGAGCGACTGCCTATTTGACCTCCACAACCTGGATTGTAGGTACTGGTACCTAACTGAGTAATACGATACCCCTTAGTAAGACTGGTTGTCAGACTTAAGGGGGATGCGCTAAAGTAGCCCGCGAAAATCAAATTTTCTTAAGTTTTTTGCAATTTGCAGGTCAGTGTCAGGTCGTATGTTGATTAAAATATGAGACGCGGCCGTAGCTAATATGGCATTACAGAATTATAATCATTAGAATCAGCCATATAACTCCATAAGTTAGAATTGACCTCAAATGTGTCGATTTCATGAAATCATGAGGTTTGAGGTCAATTCTAACTTATGGAGTTGTATTGCTGATTCTATTGATTATAATTCTGTAAAGCCATATTAGCTACGGCCGCGTCTCATATTTTAATCAACATACAACCTGACACTGACCTGCAAATTGCAAAAAAGTAAGAAAATTTGTATTTCGCGGGCTACCTTAGCTCATCCTCCTTAAGGGCTTCTGACGACCCGTAACGACTGTCAAACGGCTGTTATTGCTTAGCAACGAGCTCCTTTCAAACACTACTCTCTAACTCTCTATACGTATTTCAATCCAGTTGATTTCAAACCGAGGTGTCATGATAATTATTAACGCAATAGCTACCTAAATTCCCTTCTAATTGAAGAACAGACACCTACATTTCACGGACCAAAATTAAGGCAAATATAATCACTATGATATACCAAAACCTACCCTATAACTAATTTTCTAAAGTCTAATTTCCAACAGCAAATTCTCTAACACATCTCACACCACGTCACAGCCAAATTAAACTCTACATACCTGACAATACAGTCGTAATTGCGTTGATATTTCATAATGAATATAGATAGATATGTCCCGACATACAATATTAATTCCTTCAGCAGGATTATGTCACGTCCTGAACGCTTTTTATTGCTTCCTGAGAAAAATTAATTAAGAACCGCTTTATGGCTCGGCTTATGATTAATTAGGTAACGTAGAAATTAGGTCTGGTTTGGTTTTTTTATGCTTTTAGTGCCTTTATGAGTGTTTAAAATGACTTGATTGAGGTGCAGGGATTTGCACTGTATGACTTAATTTTTTTCAAAGAATATCTTGCTATACCAACGGTTAACGTGCTTTCCGAAGCACGGAGGGATCTTGGTGTGTAAAGATGGTCACCCCACGGACCGACCGCGGCAAGAGTAGCTTAACTGGATCGATCGACCCGTGCAGCTGTTATTACTTAGCCACGAGCTCTAAAATAGTTGAATGAAAGGTAATTGTATGCAGCTGAGACGAGAATGCTAAGTATAGCATTTTTTTCGTATTGCATTTTTTTGTCTATGGTTGCTTGTCAATTAATAAGGAATTACATAGCGTCCATGAAGTATTGCATTTTTTCGACTATGGTTAATGGTTGCCTGTCGATAAATAAGGAACTTCATAGGCGTGTAGTAAGTCAAAAGTAAAATGAAATGGTTGGAAGTGTAGGTAAGTATCAAAATAATGTTTTCTAGGCTTTTAATAAACTACAATACACCTACTTTAGAATTTCGCGTGACGACCTATGAAGTACTTATTCACCTCATTTTGAAATTGAAAACAAAACACTTACTTAATAACTAATTATAAAAAAAGATATATAATTAAAAATAAATTAACAAAAAAAAAAAAAGTATCAAAGCGAAAAGTGAAAGAATTACGTCAACATCCATTAATTTAATTATAATAGCGTGCCCGCTCTGATTCGGAACAAAAATGGCGGCCACAGGCAGTTAGTTGTCAGAATTTTTAAAATCCTAACACCCAAAACACTTCCCTTTTAATTTGTATGAGGTAAATTAAATAAATTTACCGAAGTATAATGGTTTTACTGTGTAGTTATTAGGTACCGGGTGGATATCCCAAAGGAGTAATAATGTGTACCTAACTTAATGAAGTAATGCGTCACTGGGAAATTGATTGACTGATTGCTCATGTGGATTTCCTAATATTTGTAAGTACACAGGAACGATAAAGTAGGTACCTAGTGTAATGTGTAATGTATTGTGTGGGGGCGTCCAATAATGGATGATAAACTTGAATTATTTTATTTTTAACTGACTTCAAAAAAGGAAGAGGTTCTTAATTAGTCGGTTTTTTTAAATGTATTTTGCCCGATGACTCTAAGACGACTGAATCGATTTGGATTTTTTTTTTTCGAAAGGGTATATTTTCTCGTTGATCCCATTGTAATTAGGTCAGCATCTGATGATGGCATCCTGGCGAAATCGACGGAACTCTTCAAATAGTTGATGAAGGATGGCTACCGGAACTACTTTAATAATGGTTAAAAAAATGTTAATAAATGGTTAACGGTCGTGGCAGTGGTTTTAATTTATGCCCATCAAAATGCATAAATGGTGAAGTGGATGCTCCAGTTCTCCTGGTACTTACCTACCAAAAGAACTCCTCAACAATTTACGTCTCTGCATATTATGCAATATTTTGTAAAAGGTGGATCCACTAAAATGTGAAAAATTAAAAACTTTTTTTCAAAAAAAAAACAAACAAATGACTTCCAAAAAACGAAGTGAAAAATAACTAATTAAAAAATAAAATAATTGACAATTAAAAAAAAATCGAAGCCTTTTCCCAACTATGTTGGGGTCGGCTTCCAGTCTAACCGGATACAGCTGAATACCAGTATTTTACAAGAAGCGGCTGCCTATCTGACCTCCACAACCAAGTTACTTGGTAACATGATACCTCTTGGCAAGTCTGGTTGTCAGACTTTTGGGCTTCTGACTACCCGAACGACTGTCAAAGATCTACGAACCAACCCCTGCAAGAGTAGCTTAACCTAATCGATCGACCCGTGCGACTGTTATTACTTAGCCACGAGCCCCATATTTTCCTGACAAAACATGGGTAAATATGGCCATAATCACCGCGAGAATGAAGGGAAACAGCAATTTATCATAGCCCACCATTTGTAATATTCTTCTAAAGAAACGTATTTTACTGGACAGGAGTTGACAACGTTCCGGAAATTCATTGTTGGAGCACGTAATGGTTCGAGATGGTGCCACAATATTGGTGGAAACATTTTGAGTTTTATGAATCTTGAAGTTAGGCGTAATTACTTTTTACTAATGTTCGCTTGTTGTGTCCTTCGGGGGGAGTCTGACTGCCCGGAACTAGTAGCTCAACTTGTGAAACTTTTTGTTCCTCCTGTACCCAAATACCAACTTAGACCGCAAATACACGGATTGTTGGCCGTTCCGTCAGCGCGCACAGTTTCGCATTCTAACTCGCCCTTGGTTCGCGTACTCGCAATGCTGAATGCTACACTGGCATCGACACAAGCCTGTGATTTGTTTGCTGCGAGATGGATAGATGTATGTCGTGCATGTTTGCGATTCTGTGAGATGATGGACGAAAGATGAGTTTTTTTTTTTGTGTGCCAATATTATTTGTTTGGTATTTTTGTTAGTTTTACTTGTTTTGTTAGTTTTTTTTTGTGTATTCTTTCTTATTGTTATTCCTTCTTTATCGTAATTATGTCTGTTTTTATTTAAATTTAACTGTGCAATAACTTGAATCTGGATCTGTAATGTTGTGCATGTTTTTTTACCAAAAAAATAAAAAAAAAAATGAATCGTTATAAAATGTAGATAAAAGTATAACGTCGCAGGATAGCCTTTACCAGAAGTGTCATCGCATTAGTAGTTCAGTAGCTTTAATATCATCAGGATTGTGCCGAAATATTATACTTAGAAGTTTGTCGTGGGCGTAGCACAACAGCGGCACCCCTGGTGGACTCTATAGTCTGTTTTTTTTACCAAACGAGTACCAAAAATTTTGACTGCGTTGCTATTGGTCCACGTAGTCAACATAAAGTCCATTCCATACAAACCAAACGCTGTAGTTACATGTACATTCAGTTGAGTCATCGACTACCTGCGCGTCGCACGTGTTTTAGTGAGTGAACCAGACGATATTGTTTGTGCGTCAGTCATGGCGGACATGTCTCCTTTACAGTAAATTTTAGAAGTATTCAATATGACCCGTTCATATTGAATACTTCTTAACAATTAAAAAAAAAAAACAAAGGCGTTGGCTCCACCCCTACTAATGACCCATCTTAGTCTGTCAATATCGGAAATGTGCGAGAGACGTAACTCAGTACTCGTGTGTTAAAAAAAACAGACTATAGCTCCGTTATAGTGACTGTCATCAGCAAATTTCATTCTTATCCGACCTTTTCGGTGATTTAAGTAACTTCGTAACAAAACGAGGCGCTGCCATTTGCTGCGCCGTTACCTATAGAGTGTACGTATATACTTATACTCCATCGGTTTAGATAATTAAACGTAATACCTGTCACTTCAGTCGTCATGCTACGACACAGTTGTATTCTTCAATTTGCAACGTTATACAACGAATTATAAAATTGCGTTTAGTCGGTTAACCAGACACGTGTTTTTTTTTGTTTACCTTTATAGGTAATTAATTACCTAAACCGATGGAGTATAATTTCCTACATTGTGTGAAGGAAAATAAGTTAGAATTTTTACACGGATTTGGATAAGGCTGTGCGTAGACTTGTGCCAAGATTGTCTATAATAGCACAGTATAAAAACATACAGTAGGACGACGCCTTTGATCTTGCGGTAAATGCCGACAATGTCTAGACATTGTCGCAACAGCAAGGGTTGTCCCAAGTAAACGATATTAATGAATTAATTTGTTTATTTAACATCAACATCGTCATCAACATTATTATTATTTATAAACGACATTTGAGTGCCTGTTTATTTCTTAAGCTTTTTTTTCTAATTATTTTATTATTTTTCTCTTTAGTTTATTTTTTTTCGACATGGATGTCATTCTCATGGTTTTTGAGGTCGCTAATAACAATAACGGGGTTAAAATCAAAATTCAAGATGGCTGCGAAAATTTTAAAATTTTTCATCATGGCTATCGTTTCCCTGGTTTTCGAGGACGGTAAAGCCGATAGTCAGGTCAAAATCAAAATCCAAGATGGCGACTGCAAAACATTAATTTTTTTTTGTCAATATTCATTTTGATTTTGAGCTCATCATCTTTAGATTCCTCAAAAGCAATAGAAACGACACTCATGACGAAAAATTTTAATATTTTCGCAGCCGCCATTTGGATTTTCATTTTGACCTCATCGTTTTCAACGACCTCAAGAACCATGCAAATGACACCCATGATGTAAAATATGTTAGTTTTCGCAGCCGGCATCTTGGATTTTCATTTTGACCCCACTATCGTTTTCAGCGACCTCAAAAATCATGAAAATGACACCCATGACAAAAAATTTGAAAACTTTCGCAGCCGCCATCTTGGATTTTCATTTTGACCTCACTATCGTTTTCAGCGACCTCAGGAACCACGAAAATGACACCCAAGACGAAAAATTTTAAAATTTTCGCAGCCGCCATCTTGGATTTTCATTTTGACCCCACTATCGTTTTCAGCGACCTCAAATACCATGAAAATGACACTCTTGTCAAAAAATTTGAAAATTTTCGCAGCCGCCATCTTGGATTTTCATTTTGACCTCATTATCGTTTTCAGCGACCTCAAGAACTATGAAAATGACACCCATGACGAAAAATTTGAAAATTTTCGCAGCCGCCATCTTGGATTTTAATTTTGATCCCACTATCGTTTTCAGCGACCTCAAATACCATGAAAATGACACCCATGTCCAAAAAAATAAAAATAAAAAAATAATAAGATAGTTAGAAAAAAAAACTTACTAACTTACGTATTTCTCTGTATACATAAATAAGAAAAAAAAAAAGTACTATACTGTACATCACTGCCCAACCCTTTGAAAGAATACAGGCGTGATGTTATGAAGAAATCTCATTTCCGCAACTTTTTGGCGCAACTGCCCTGACGCGGAAATGTCTTTCGCGCAAGTGTCTTGCTACCCTCAAATATTACTAACAATAATAATACTAATAAACTAAACTACACTAACTAACTATACTAATATTACTATCTCTTTAAATAATAATAATAAATTAAAACAATAATAAAATCAACACGATAGCCCAGAAAATTATGTACCGAGCTACTAACACGGTGGAAGTATGCAGCTCGGTCTAGCGCCTCCCGCGTCTCGCCCCTCGCACTCCGTACGATTGCTCTGTCTAGACCGCTTCGTCGGACGACTGTATGATGAATTGATGACTGTGATAATAGTCAGTCTTGTCAGATTATCTCTATATGTAAATGGTGATGAGGCGCACACTCGCGACAGTGTTTTGTTTTGGCAGACTAACTTATGGCTAAGTTACAGAGTTACATTTATTACAAAGAATACAGAACTTGATAATTTTGTACGATTGGTGCAAAATTCACGAGTCTGAGTGAGTTAACAAAAAAAATTTACATTAAAATCCCTTCAAACGGCTCTGTTTTGGTCATCCCTTACGAATGAATCGGAGTACTTACATAGGTGGAGGTAAAAGCTTCCTGCCTTAACGAGCGGGGGCGATAATTCACAGCAAATTGCTCGATATGACAGACACTGCGGTTGATGACCCCTGCATGGTTCACGGAACTTTGTTAGGGAACTCATATGTGTTTTAATGGCTGTAATTTTCATAGTTTCCGTGGAAAGATTGAAGGTTTCTGCGGTTGCCCCTTTTGAAGGTGAAATTAAGTTTTAGGTAAGTTAGAAAACTTGTTGTTAATAGATTTTTCAGCTATACTCTGTCCACTAGGTTTGTCACTTTTTGACACCTGTCAGATCCTTACTAACGAATATATGTTTTGCAAATTTGATCTTTATTACAACTAGAAATTGTCCAACTGACAGATGTCAAATAGTCAATAACCTAGTGGACGGAGTATACCTGAGCTACCTGAGCTATCTACCTAAATAAACGACTGTAGATAGTGTTGTCCCGATTTAGCTTGTGGCTGACATCGATAATATTAATTTCATATAATAATACCTCTAGATAAAACTAAACAAGGTTTTCCTTCTTATTATAACTTCAAACTTTTAGTACAACAAACTACTTAATGATATTGTTAATGAATATGTCGGAAACGTCATGATTTACTCAGTTAGATTTAGACAGACATGTGGGCAGAAGATGGGTTTCGTGCAATGAAAACACACTGAGTGCGATACACGGTGTTTAAAATCACAATCTAACACAATCACTAAGCACAACGAATCGAATACAGTTCCGTGGCGTAGTAACCCCGATGTTGCTCCGATGCGATCCAACACTAGACTGTCCTCCTCGCCATGAGGTTAAAACATCACGACTCTGTAGAAGCGCGCTGTAGGCGTGGGCACCTCACGTGATGACGCCTGTGGTGCGCTTGCGATTCGTTACGCGTCCGTACTATTGACCGGATCCGACAAATATATAAATTAAATTATTAGCACAACTAGAAATTCATTCAAATCTATATGCAAGAGATACGCTACGATAATTTGTTGTTTAGTCCAATATCTTTATTATGCCAAAATGTATTTTCTAACCGACAATAATACTTTCAGTATTAATAAAAGTTGAACCAATAAAATCGAATTACGTGTTTGCCGAGTTCAGTTTGCCATCAAATTCCTGCGCAAAGAAAAATTTCTATATCTATAAAACACGATTATTGTGGATAAGTAAAGGAAATTTATTGAAATACAGAAGAAATTATTTACAGTACAAAGGCGCTCGTTAGTACTTTTTTATCGTCTGGGATTATTGGTAATTTTATATTCTTGTGACATGGCAGGACCTTGACTTTTGTACTCGTAGATAAATAAATGTGACTTCCACCACAATGTAACTACCTAATCTTTACAGTTCTTTAAATATTTTTATAGGGTTTTTCTCATGAGTCAGAAAATCATCACTTGGTTTACTGCAAAGTTGGGCAGTGTTATTGGGTTTCTCCATCTGAATTTTCTCAGAAGCAGTCTGGAGTCTGGATTTGTGCCCGGTTGATGGCAACAGGTGAAGAAATGTGGGTGTACCACACGTACATCTCTGCCTAACCTATTATGTTATTTGTGGTAGGTAGACCACTGCCTATCCGTTATGTTTAAAACCTTTTTTACAAAAAAATACAACCGACTTTCAAAAACAATACTACAAAGTGAAAAATAACTTTGATTTCGGAAGTCGGTCTTTGGTTAAATATATTTTACGTTTTATTAATTTAATTTAATCTTTATTAATCAGACTACTATGTGGTCCACAGTGTTAGTAACAAAATAGCTTAGCCTATGTTAGTACTAAAATAGATCGGGCCACCGACTTCCGAAATTAAAGTTATTTTTACTTTTTAGTTGTGGTAAGTACCTACCCCACACAAATTGTAATACCACTAACTGCAAAACAAACTCACCCATATAAAAGTGAGGAAAAAATACATATTATTGATGCTAACTCAAAAACAGCCCAAGCAAAGTTAATAAATTTATGGACCAACTTTAAGGTATACCCTCTCGAATAAATCAAACATTTTTCAAATCGGACGACTCTGTAAAAAGTTATGCCTAGTCCACGGACTAGAAAAAAAAAGAAGGACTCCGCGCCACGCATATCGAAAGTGAAGCACAGTAAGTATACCGGGACCGTTTGTACAAACATGCGCCTCACGCACACATTTACATCATAGTATGCCGACTGGCCAGGCGGCCGCCCGCCATTACGTGGCATGACGGCGTCCTTGTCAAATCACGCACACATAGATCGGTAAGGTGCTTCACTTTCGATACGCGTGGCGCGGAGTCATTCTTTTTTTTTCTAGTCCGTGGCCTGGTCATAGGTGCATAATAAAAAATATATATAGGGTGACTGGTAATTAGTGACCGATACAAACACATGCTTGTGCTCATGATAACAAACAACTTTTACTATGGGGCCAAAAATGAAATCGCGAAAAAAAAAATCGGCTGTCAGTTACATTCATGTTCGCATAACTCGTCAAAATGTAGGGAGCAGCTGATTTTTTTTTCGCGATTTCAGGTTTGGTCCCTTATTAAAAGTTGTTTGTTATCATGAGCACAAGCATGTGTTTAAGTATCGGTCACTAATTACCAGTCACCCTATATATACGTGTCGAATTGAGAACCTCCTCCTTTTTTATCGTGGGTTAATATTAAAAAAAAAAAAAAAAAATTTTTTTTCTTTTTTTTATCTTTATTTCATTTTTTATTATGTTAAAATCATCATGCATGTCTATGGAGAATAGATGGTAAAACCTATGAAGGCTAGTAATCGGATGGTTAGTTACGTAATAATGGAGCTAACGGTGAGTTACACGACTCCAACATTAGTTTAACAGATACTTAAAATTGATGCTGTCACTTTCTTTTTGATACAAAATGGCATGAATTTAAAGTTTCCTTTGAACTAATTTTGGTTTCCTGCAACTCAACGTAAGTCAGACAGTTACACTATTAGTTAATATTTAAAGCGGCATTATATGCTATACAAAAAAAAAAAACACATTATTAATTTAACAGACTACACCGACTTTAAAATATGTTCATGGGCTAAAAATTAATCAATCTAAGTGTTATCTAATCCTTTAATTTTTTCTCGGGAACTAACAAGTAGGTCATGTGTATTTTTACGTCATATTATCTTATATTTTCTACGTCATAATATTTTTATTCCCCCATTGTTTTATCTCGGGACCCGGACCCGTGTCAAACTTGACATTTTACATGGAGGTTAGCAAATTGTAATTTCATACTGTAATAGGTTACATCTTTTTGACAGATTTTTGATGACGTCAGCTTTTATAAACATCATCATCATTCTCCTGCCCCTATCTCAATTTATTTGGGGTCGGCACAACATGTCTTTTTCTTATAACTCTATTAGTCGTCATCTCGGTAGTCACTCCCTTTCTAGCCATATCATCTTTCACACAGTCCGTCATCGTTTCTTTGGTCTTTCTCTACTTGTACGAGTATAGCTATCCAGATTCATACTCAGAACTTTCCTGACGACATTTTCCTCATTCCTCCGCATCACATGCGCATACTTACCATAACAACCGATTTCCACACAACTTTTCAGTCACCGCTGTCACTTTCAGACTTACTTTTGTATACTCATTTCTTATTCTATCCATTCGCGTAACGTAGTGTCAAAAATGGAAAAAGATTTTATTTTTGTGAAATATAAAATTCCTATGTTCTGATTTAAGCAAATTTTAAGTGAGGTCATGTTAACGATAAAAAAAATTTAGGCCATCAATAATAAAATTAGTGAGTTATTTATTATGCTAAATCCCGCGTCCACGACTACACGATCGTTCGAACTTTTTGTTCGGTGAACCCGAACGCGTGGTTGCGCCGACAAAGGGCGCTTTCCGGTTTTCCGAACGAAAAGCGACAAATGCACGTGACCGATCAGGACGCGGCCTGGAAATTGTTGCTATTTTGAATAAATCAATGTTAAAGTAAGTATTAATTTTTTATTATATACAAATTTTAAAGTTAGGATACAAAGGTATTCCGTTCTCTAGAAGTATAGGTAATACCCTCTATATACCAAAAGACAATAGGAAACAAAGTTTAACGATACGAGTTAGCAACACTATTATTTGGAATAGCTTTTCAAAACTACCTTGAAATTATCTGATATCGCAACACAACAGACTCAATCCGCACTCTGCCGAGCCTTTTGCCAACTATGTTGGGGTCGGTTTCCAGTCTAACCAGATGCAGCTGAATACCAGTATTTACCAGTATTTTACAAGGAGTGACTGCCTATCTGGCCTCCATAACATAGTTACTGGGTATATGATACCCCTTGGTAAGACTGGTTGTCAGACTTTCGGGCTTCTGACTACCGTAACGAATGTCAAAGTTCTACAAATGGCAACCGGGATCAACGGCTTAACGTGATTTCCGAGGCATGGAAGCATTTCAACATGTTATGAATGGTCACCCATCCACGAAACGACCGCGGCAAGCATAGCTTAACCTTCGATTAACCCGTGCGCTATTATAAACAGACTATATTACTTTCATATTTTTTTGGAGTTGATTATACTATACCGTAATACTTACCTAAAGGTTTGTGAAAGCTATATACTCGTAATCAAATATGTATATCCCAAGTCCCAAGTGATTAGATTCCATGTTGTAATTTTGTAAACCAATCGTAGCAGCTGACATATGATTTGAAATCATGTTAGCTGTTGATATTTTCAAGATCCAGATGTCAGAGTGTCAGATTTGTCATTAAATATTGACTTTCCAAAAAGCAATCAAAAAGAAATCGTTTGGCTTGGTACAGGCATGTGATGAGGAGAGACGTAGCGCATGAGACTAAAAGAGTTATGAATATAAATATTGATGGATGGAGAGGGGGAGGAAGGCCATAGAAAAGATTGATGGATTGTGTGAAAAATGATATGAAAGAGAAGGGGTTAATGTAAGCGTGACGATTACAGAATAATCAGCCTATAATGTTCCCACTGCTGGGACACAGGCCTCCTCTCTTCGAGAGGGAGTGGGCCGTAATCCAGCACGCGGGCCTAGTGCGGGTTGGTAGATGTCACATGTCTTCGAATTTTTGGTTCTAGGACATGTCGGTTTCCTCACGATATTTTCCTTTACCGTTTTGAGAGCAGTGGTGATGAAATTATTTACACAAAGTAAAGCGCCTGCCTGGGTTCGAACCCACGACCTAGAATGAAGATTGAAGTAAGACGAGACAAAGGCAGGAAAATTATGATGCCGATTAAGAGTTTACAGAACGAAGATTCACATATTCCTAACTAATATTAAATGCGAAAGTGAGTTTGTTTGTTTGTTACACTTTCACGCTAAAACGGCTAAACACATTTGGATGGAATTTGTCACATGGGTAGACCATGACTTGGAGAAGGACCTAGGCTACTTTTCATCCTGGATCGCAGACGAAATCGCGGGCAACAGCTAGTATTTTCGTAATTCCCAAACAGCATTCACCAATCTTCCGAAAAGATTGACAAAACAAAAGAAACAGCAATCTTCTCGTTTTCAAAATTTATTCCCCGATCGAAAGTCGATTGAACTCATCGTGTGTGTCTTATGAGATAGATTCTCAGTTATTTTATGCAAATAGCATCACCACTTTTATCGGATTGCACCGGGTTAGCTTTCTTGACGGTTTATTTGTACCTACGTTGCAGTTCCAATCAGATAAAATTGCGTCTTTAGATGTTGTCTGAAAAAGGATAGCTTATAAGGTTTGCATTCTTGCAAAATGAGGTTTTATTAATACTGAAACATAGATTTTTGTCTGGCATTTTGATATCTTTTGCACTTTACTGACTTTTAGATATGGAACATAACAATCTGTAAACCTCGCAAATGTTTAATGCCTTGGGGGAATCCCGCAGTCAATTTTCACCTATTGATCATCTACCAAATGTAATTGACGCGACGTCTATTATAATATCATGTTGAACTGTCAAAATGAAAGGCATTGCCATTGTAAGTAGTCTCCGAAACAATCCATTGTAATAGATCTATTGCCATCAGCTTCTATTGTCAATCGGCAATTGAAGCAATTGACTATAAAAATTGATGGCAATTGATCAAATATTATACCGGATGACTTTTTTTACCGTCTTGAAAAAAATAGGGTATATTAGGTGAACGGAGTAGAAGCGTATGGCATACCTAGTTTTTTTTTTAATGGATTAGTCAGAAAAAAATATCTAAGTATCAACAAATACTACAAATTCGATGTAAACTTTTCATTTTAGAACAATAAAAACATAAATTTAAAAAAAAAATAATGAATCCTTTTAAAATATCGAAATTCAAATCATATGCAACCTGCATTATGATTAGAATTTTGTTTTTTTTTAATTAAAAAAAAAACTAGATAGGCTTCTATTCCGTTCACCGAATATACCCTATTTTTTTCAAGACGGTAAAAAAAGTCATCCAGTATAATAGAATTTTAACTCGGCTTCACTCCGCCGTCCGCTCGCGCTTCTATTGGTTAATATTTCTTTGCGATTGTTTCGGGGACTCCTTACAATGCCAATACCTTTCATTTTGACAATTCAACATGTTGTCGCGCAGATTAATTTTTCAAACATATAAAGCAGTGGATTGGAACTTCCTAAAATCTGTTGGCCTGTGATTGGAAGTTTGTCACGTAATTGGGGTGACCTCGTCTACAGCTCTGAACGCGGCGTGAAAACTGATAGTTGTCTAGCATTTTATCGAGCTAGCGTTTCTTAAATACAAGTTCATAGCACCCAGAAAGCAAGAAGAGTTACCATACAACTACTGTAAATTTCTTCTTACTATACATACGTAAGTACTATGGACAAAACTTAAGCATGCTCACTTAAGAAAATATTCCTGTGAGAGCGCAGCTAATGACAAACGAACATTGTGCGCTCGAGTCGTGAGCCGTGTTATGCAATTATTGCCTTTGAGGTGATCATGCGGAACTTTGGCCCATAGTACCTGCCAACTATTACTTTCTGTTTGTTTCAAGTGAAAGAAAGTTGAATTTTCTCATACAAATAAACTGTATTGACAGACAACGGCTTAAAACTCGTCTCTGACGCGTCGATGGTTAAGGCGAGTAGTGCTGCCAACTAGCGCCATTGAGAAAAAAATTATAAGTCTGGAGATATGGAACGTTTTGAAATTTCCTATGCTCACATTTTTAGTCAGATGAGGTAGGTCAGGTGAGGTCAAGAAAATCAACACTAAATCTCCTAGGTTCGAAGCCGAAGCGAAGCGAAGGTTAGTAGTTAACGCCAAAAATACCGTTTTTGGCGTTAACTGTTAAGGCTTCGTACCTAGGAGATTAAGTGTTGATTTTTTGATATAAAAAATTCTACGAGTACCTCATCTGACCAAAAATGTGAGCATAGGAAATTTCAAAATGTTCCATATCTCCAGACTTATAAATTTTTTCTCAATGTTGGCGCTGGTTGGCAGCACTACTCGCCTTATTTATTTATTTATTTAACCATTTATGTACACACAAATAAACAGACAAACAGAAAGGAACAGAAAAATACGTACAAAGGTGAAACATAAAAATAAAAAAAAATAGAGAAACATAATTTAGATCAAACTTCAGGTAACAATGTATCTTTCTGTTTATCAAATTAGATATGATTTACTAAATCTCCGAGCAACTTGAAGCCCCGAAGGGTTCACACGAGGTGTAATATTTGAGCAGGATTAACTATTGCCTGAATAAATTGTCACTTTCAGCAGACTGGCGTCATTTACAATTTCAGATGTAATTTTGAATTTGTGTGATAATTCTAATAACACAGACGCTGATAAGCCTAGTTTGCATAATGTTTGTAAGTAATTTTAATTGGCAGCTTTATTTATGAGACAAATGAGGAGCTTGTGGGTGAAGTAATATCAGCCGCACGGGTCGATCCATCAGGTTAAGCTACGTTTGCCGGGGTTGGTCAGTGGATGGGTGACCATCTTTACATACCGAGACTCCTCCGTGCCACGGAAAGCACGTTAAGCCGTTGGTCCCGGCTGTCATTCGTGGATCTTTGACAGTCGTTACGGGTCGTCAGAAGCCCGAAAGTCTGACAACCAGTCTTACCATGGGGTATCGTATTACCCAGTAACTGGGTTGTAGAGGTCAGATAGGCAGTCGCTCCATGTAAAATACTGATATTCAGCTGCGTCCGGTTAGACTGGAAGCCGATCCCAACATAGTTGGGAAAAGGCTAGGCAGATTGATTATTTATGAGACACATATATACAAATGTAATTTTCATAGTTAATTTAAAAATATTATACCGCATTTATATAGGAATGTTTTCGCATATTTATTCAAGGGGTAGATGTTCATTATAATAATTTAAATTGAAGCGAACATTGGGTTCTTTTTTATTTAGGGATTATGTTATTGCAGGTGCGGGGAGAGTTCGTGTAATCGATGAAGTATAAAAGTGTGTGAGAGTGTAAAGCACTTTGCTAGGGTTTGTTCATATTTGGATTATTTATTGTTTTTAACTGTGAATTTTGACACTCAACATTAATAGAATTCTAAAATCTATCGAAACCTCAAAGGTCAAATTCAAGCGACGGCGTCGTACAAAGAAAAATAAAATTGAAAATACTACAACGGTCAGCGGAATTCTTTATCCATCGGAAGCAATATCGGCTATCTGAGGTCTAAGTGGCCCTTGCAAAGGGTTGGGATCGAAGGCAATTGCTCTCCAGCGGACAGAATAACCCCGATATATTTATTGCAAAGCCACTTCATGAATCAACCAAGAAACTCATTCGTATTCATTCGAACGGTCGTTCGGTTTTGCTAATTGGCCGTTCGGCAATTTCCGGAAGTAAGGTTTAATGATGGAATTTCAGTTTCAGAAGCATTCAAATGGGGTAACGAATATTATAATAAGCACTTTGCATATTTATGGCGCGAAGGTCGTTTAATATTTTAATACTTTGTTATGGGTATTTTATAATTGCCTTCATTAATATTTTCATCGCTTAATTTGTGTCGAGTTTCGGTAAAGTCGTTAATAAAATAGTCCATCAGTGAGTGGTTAAGTATCTTCGTTGAGTTCCATCAGGGATCCTGAAACTTCAGTGTCGATAACCGCTTTTAGTGGGAAATAGAACACTTAGGTATAACGGGTATTTTTTCCCGGTCACTAGAGTTTTTTAAGGTTGTCCCCTCTCGAAAAGGTATTGAAGTATGGCCAACAACGTCCCGTATATGAATGAAAAAATGAAAAAAATTAAAAAGTGTTTATTCACAGAAATATTTTTTCAAATACATATTACTTCTGCCAAACTGCAAAGCAGTTTGTTGGCAGACGTAGCCCCCTTTTTCTTTGTACATTTAATATTTTTTATAATAGTGACACTTTTTCACATAAACTACTATTCAGTGAGACTTTGACAAAAAATATTAAGGAGGTAATTATGAATTTTATTTTTACAGGCAGTTTTTGTGATACAACTGTTTATATCGACTGGAAGGTTATTAAAAATAGTTGGGACTAAAAGACTTCTACACCTTCGACCCTAGTAATTATTATTAGAAATGGGCACAACAAATCTTCTCATATTATTATTGTTCCTTTGAGATCTTGTGCGTATAATATTGCTCGTAAATCTATCAACTTGATCACTTTAGAGTAAGATCCCAGAGCCGCCAGAATTTACTTATTTTCTGATTAATAAAATTTACGGGTTAGAGTAGTATTAGTTTGTACTTTGAACGTACAAACCATACCTGCTAGCTTGGGCAGACTGCAAATTTTCAGGTATCAGGTACCAAATTTACGTAAAAATATTACTAAAGTCTGACTGCTGAATTTTATGTACGTTTTATAGAATATTTTTACTAATTAATAATCAATACTGTCAGACATTTCCCGGCGGCAGTTTTATCCGCCAGACGCTTTAAAGCTCGCAAAAAATTACGTCATCTTACATATATTTTGAATCTTAATTTTTATATAATGATACTCGACTATTTCAATCCTATTTCTAAGCAGCCAGATCAATTGTAGCGGTCTAACATCCCCCAGACACAGTTAATTGTGTCTGGGGGATGTTAGAGTTTAAAAAAGTAAGTAATATTTTTACGTAACTTGAGTACCTCGCCCAAGCTAGCAGGTATGCGTACGCTCAAAGTACTATAAGACTACTCAATCCCATACATTTTTTTAATCAGAAAATAAGTGAGGTCTTGCGGCTCTGGGATCTTGGACTACTTGTCAAAACAAAGTAGGCGTTCCGCAGGTACTTGTATTTTTTAGAGCCCAGAGTTATTAGCTTATATTGATTGGAAAAACTAGGAGCTCGTGACTAAGTAATAACAGCCGCACGGGTCGATCCATCAGGTTAAGCTAAGCTTGTTGGGGTTGGTCAGTGGATGGGTGACCATCTTTACATACCGAGAGTCCTCCGTGCCTCGGAAAGCACGTTAAGCCGTTGGTCCCGGCTGTTATTCGTGGATCTTTGACAGTCGTTACGGGTAGTCAGAAGCTCGAAAGTCTGACAACCAGTCTTACCAAGGGGTATCGTATTACCCAGTTACTGGGTTGTGGAGGTCAGATAGGCAGTCGCTCCATGTAAAATAATGGTATTCAGCTGCATCCGGTTAGACTGGAAGCCGACCCCAACATAGCTGTGAAAAGGCTAGGCAGTTAGACTGGAAGCCGACCCCAACATAGCTGGGAAAAGGCTAGGCAGATTGATTGGAAAAACTAGGTTAGTTTTAGGCTGAATTTTTTGGTTAGTATTTTGTGGGTAGCTGCATACACCTAAAACTACGCTGCCTTACGTGGACTTCGTAGCCTGATGTCAGCCGACCACACTTGGGTGGTAACAACTTAACGCTTTCAAGGACACTGAACGAGACACAATAGAAGTTTTATTGTTATGACGGCTATGGCCGTATACTGTCTATATTGTATTTTTTCCATGTTAAATTCCATCAGCAATCACAAAAAAGGAAAGGAACCCATCAAAATAAAACGTAATCATTATTCTCCTGCTCTTATCCCAATTTATTTGGGGTTGGCACAACATGTCTTTTTATTCCATACTTCTCTATTAGTCGTCATCTCGGTAATCACTCCCTTTCTAGCAATAATCTTTCACACAGTCCTTTCGTCATTTCTTTGTTCTTTAGAGTTTCTTGCCCGTTCTTCTCTACAGGTACCTATTATACGCTTTAGAATGGGCAATTAGCTTCATCTTTCTTACTGAGCGACCCCTTTTTTTTTGTGGATGGGAAATCATCAAATGACTTCTCCTGGGCGGAGCGGGAGGGCGTGTCAGACTTTTACTGACTAAAACCCACCCGTGTTCCTTCAGTTGCCCGTGCCAGGGCCACGGTATCTCTTTCGAGTTACCCGCGACCCCGGCGGCATCGGCCTTATTGGACCCCGTCACTGCTGACATCTCTTTGAGGCGCGCGTGGAACACAACGCGCTGTCGACCCGGGCCTGGTCCATTGTTCGCCGTCCGCAAGCCCGCGCCTACGGTGGCCGGGAATCGGCAATAGATTCCCGCCGCCCAGAGCGTCTCCTGCGGCAGCTAGGGGCGCGAGGGCGCGACTGTTGCCTCTCCCTCACGCGTTCCACCTCCTGCTTCGCGAGCATTACTGCTTTGCAGAAGGAGGTGACGGCCTCCCATGCACTCTCGCTCCGCACCATGGCCTGGACCAGGTTTGGTCGCGAGAGATCGCCGTCGCCGATCGCCTCCGCGAGAACACGGCGGTGCTCCGCCTAAGCCGGGCAGACCTCCACAGTATTACTGACCGACCCCCTGACGATTCAAAAGTGCCTATAGTCTAATTGAAATATGTAAATGAGTTTGAGCTAATCATATAGCCATCCACATCACATTCATACTCAAAACTTTCCTCATGACATTATAAAGCGTAATACATGTATCGGAGCTCATATAACTCGTCTGAAATAAGAAATATGCTGTAATCAAGTGCCAGACGGTATGAATGCTCGCTCAGCTTATGAATGAGTCGCATTCACGACGTGATTCAAGCTTCTTAAAGGGTCGTTGTGGAATGTATTCACTTCTTGGAGATTGTGGCTGTTATTTTTCAAGCGTGTATTTTAAAATTGTATACGTTGTAAATAATATATGCGAGATATTATATATTATTTTGTAAATTAAAAACTTAGAGGAACAACATTCAAAAACATAACATCACGCTTGTATAACCCAATGGGTTAAGTAGAGGGGTACCTACAGTGCATCCTTCATTTCGCCAGTAATGAACAACAACTTTTAATAATATAAAGATTTTTTACGTGTTTTGGGTTCCCTATCTCAAAAGGAAAAAACGGAGCCCATATAGGAACACTCGTGTGTCTGTCTGTCTGTCCGTCTATCACAGCCAATTTTCTCAGTATCTAATAGACCGATTAAGTTGTCGGGCTTCTGATTACCTACCCGTTTATTGAAGCAATCACAGCTGCCAGTTTCTGCAGATGATTTGGTAAATAATATACAAATACAAAACTAAGAGTTTATTTGGGACCGTCAGATATGGATGGGGTCTAATATCACAAATTAGATTAATCCAATACAAAATTATAATATTCTCAACTTGGCAATTTCAAGTTTTGATTACCAACGGCTTGATGGCAAAATATTACAGTCACTGGGCCGGAATGAGAAATTTGAACTGTCAGAACAAATGTAATTTTCATAGTTAATTTAAAAATATTATACCGCATCTATAGTGGAATGTTTTCGCATATTTATTCAAGGGATTGTTCATTAGAATAATTTAAATTGAAGCGAACATTGGGATTATCTTTCGCGAATTATTTGGGCACTTTATTTTCTAATCTCAATTTTATATTCAAGAAACATATTAATTATATTATACAGGATCGAATTAAATTCGCTGGCGAAAGACGTGGTGGGTATATATAATTTGAATACGATTTAACAGAAAAGACCTGTTTTCCCAAACTCATTATTTCAAGTAATCACCTAGACTTATAAATGATTATGATTATCACCACACGCGGCCGTTGACCCCGTAATCAGCTGTCATTACTCGAAGTATAAGTTTAGTTATTTTTTTGTCTTATCGTGTTTAGATATCGCGGGCAGTCGTGCCCCAGTGGTAACGGCCGCGAGTTGTAGGTCGTAAGGTACTTACCGGCACTTTCACATAATCAGCTTATAAGGCCTGTGTCACAATGGGAACACCCATTGTGACACAGGCCTCCCCTCAGTGAGACGGAGAGGGCTGTAATCCACCACGCGGGTCCAGTGTGGGTTGGTAGATGTCACATGTCTTAGAATTTTTGGTTCTAGAACATGCCAAAACTGGCATGTTCTAGAACCAAAAATTCGAGGGCAGTGGTGATGAAATAATTTACACAAAGTAAAGCGCCTGCCTGGGTTCGAACCCACGACCTACAACTCGTAAGTCGTAAGTTACCGCTGGGCCACCACTACTGGCGCTTTACTTTGTGTAAATTATTTCATCTGCGTCTGCGGAGTTTCGCTAGCTAATTTAATTTGACCTTGTAGGTACACAACGTACAATGTATATCAAATCTACATAAGCTTTATGTTTTGCCTCTGAGCTCAATTTGTGAGGGACTGCTCTTAGATTTTATATGATTTTTTCTATCAAGCAAAATATGTAAGGTACAGTGTCTTAGTTTGTATAAACTTAGACGACGATGTCCTTTCGGAAACCTTTTAAAAAAAAAGAAAGAAATTTTATTAATATTTACTTACCTCTTTAATAAAATTTCAATATTAAAGGTAGGAATTGTAAGGGTTGAATGTTCAATTCTTTTTTGCTCGCTATGTACTTAGTTTTTTTTTTTTTAATTTTGACTTGAATTTTAATTTCTTCTATTCTGACTTCATTATCTTACGTAATCAAGCTAAATGTCAGATCAAGAGTCCGCGGATCGTTTTAAGTAAGAATATTCCCAAAGTCTCAGTTTTTAAACCTCATTGGTTTTTCTTAAACTCATTTTCGTTTCTCATTTATAACGAGCTGACGTTTGCTGTTGCTTTAGACATTGGATTCTGGTTCAATATGATTTCATATAAATTTTTATTTTACAAAACCTGAAACCCGAATACTAACCAAATTCACATGATTTTGTCATTTTCTTGAGAGAATAGAATAGAATAGAATAGAATACTCTTTATTATGCACACCATTTAAATTACTGGTTACAATTTTACAATGTTGAAATTTTACATACGAGAGACGATTTTACGATGAGAGTTGCCATGTATTACTATGCTTTCACCAAAGTTTTGTTTCCGCTGGTGAAAGTATATCTCTTGGGTAATATCCACTTGGCTTACTTATGTTGTAGATGTTTCTCCATAATGGCAGTTATGTACTCGAAGGTTTTTGTGTCCAGTGATTAATGTGCCCACCCTTAATTCCTTTTTTTAGTTATTTCTCTGATCATGTAATAATTTTCAAAGCGCTCTAGTCATCCGCCACTCTGAATTCGCCAACTTTGCCGATGATCATCTTATTTGATTGTCTAAATACGCCACACGTAGTCTTCACGATGATTTTTGTTTCTTTTTTTCTTGTCCTCACTTTTGTATTTTGGGTAACCAGGTTGCGTCGTCAGGAAGAGAAACGCAAGCTTCATCCAATAGTGTATGTAGGTAAGTATTCGTAATGTTATAGGCAACTTTACATGGGGTTCACATCGAACCCGGATGAAGTTCCGGAGGATGGTCCAGTGTTACTAATCATAATAATAATTGTAAAGGTGAAAACACACTACATACCTACATTACAATTTTACTAAAGGCAGGAACGAAATGAATGTGCCGAAAATCGGATTAATTAAATAAATTTGATGAGGATTATGTTAATCTGTCTGAATGTTTGAGTGGTTCCTCGATTATTTTTAACACGTTCATTAGTTGTTGAGAGGAGCTCGTGGCTAAGTAATAACAGCCGCACGGGTCGATCCATCAGGTTAAGCTACGCTTGCCGGGGTTGGTCCGTGGATGGGTGACCATCTTTACATACCGAGACTCCTCCGTGCCTCGGAAAGCACGTTAAGCCGTTGGTCCCGGCTGTCATTCGTGGATCTTTGACAGTCGTTACGGGTCGTCAGAAGCCCGAAAGTCTGACAGTCAGTCTTACCAAGGGGTATCGTATTACCTAGTTAATGGGTTGTGGAGGTCAGATAGGCAGTCGCTCCATGTAAAATAATGGTATTTAGCTGCATCCGGTTAGACTGGAAGCCTACCCCAACATAGTTGGGAAAGGCTAGGCAGATTGATTGTTCATTAGTTGTTGATAAATTAAAGGTTCCTATTCCTATGCATGGTACTTGCCTACAGAATTTCAGTGCCTATACGAGTACTCCATTTGCAATAAGAATAGACATTTAAACAAACCTTTTTTACGGTCCGTTCAACCGATTTTGACTTCTATTACCGTAGGCTTAAGGAAGACATTAAAGGCAAAAAAGTGGTTACAATACTAACTGTTTACTGCAGCTGCCATTTGTCATGCTACTAACGCAATAGAAGTCAAAATCGGTTGAAGGGACTGTAAAAAAGATTTGTTTAAGGACGCTGTTACAAATGGGTATTCAAATCATTACTTTTTTACACAAAAGTAGGTTTATTAAATAAAATTCTTAAAATGTTTTTTAGCCGAATTATTGAACTACTGAACTCTAAATATAATTTTAGATAGGTACATTTGCTCAATAAATGTACCGAAGTAAAAATGTTCACTTCGGTACATTTATTGAGAAATTGTTTCATAAAAAAAATATATTTATAGTTCAGAATCGTACCATGCACATCTATCAACAATTCGGCCAAAAACATTTTAAGAATACGAAGCATTTTATTTAATAAACATACTTTTGTGTAAAAAAGTAATGATTTGACTACCCATTTGTAACAGCGTCCTTAAATGTCTAATCTTATTGTAAATGGAGTATAGTAATAAGAAAGTATGACTATTTTGACTAATTGCAAAGTTAAGGACGATTTAATAATTAACTTTTTTTTTTAGTAACTACCTAGGTATCCAAAGAAGCTCCTTTGAAACTATTACATTTAGTTAGTCATTTAATCTTGTAGTTAGTTGTGTTAAATATTTTGGTAAAAGATTTACTTAAACATAAAAGTTAATTTTATAGCACTATAAAGCGTCTGTATAAATGCATCTCGTTCCGGTTGTAATAAACGTGCAAGTTGTAAGAGTGCAACCGGAGCGTGACAGAGTTGTCTCGTCTACGTGAACCTTTTGTTCAGGCTGCCTGCTAAGTACGGATGCTATTTAAAACAAACGTGTACGGAAAATTAATTGCTTGTTACTTTGTCTAAGGCTTTTTCGCACCAGCACCACATTGTTGAAGTCGATACAAGAATACGATGAGTCACTACTTTGCAATTTATACCTGTTATACAATGAAATTGATAATAGTGGAGTTGTTTTATAGCATAGCTACATACCTAATATTTAGAATTTATACTGCCTTTTGTATCCTTGGTAGATACTTAACGCCAAGTGTAGGTTTATTACTAACGACATTTATAATCACATTATAAATTGGAGTCGCGTATCATGTCTATCTATGTGATCGCGTTGTTTCTGTAAACTCCATAGCGGATTTCGATGCGGTTTTCACCATCATGTAAAGAATTTATTCAGGATGGTTTATGTGTATAATAAATTCATATTAAACTTAAATATATTAAATAAATCTCGATGTTTTGTCAAGTCGTAAAAATCGTGCGAAGCAGTGGCGGATCGCCAGTAAAAAATAAAATACTAAAATACTACACACGTTTGTGGAAAGCGTGACGTATGTATTCTTCCAAACCCTTTAATTAAAAACGAACGTCGCACAAAAAGTGCAATTTTACGGTTTAACGTACGCGCCGTGAAAATGCATCGCAATCGCAACCGGAGCGTGAATAGACAGGGTCGTGCGCGCGACGTGACGACGTCTAGGTGGCCTTTTTAGTATGGGAAGGTTTACTATATGGAACGTGACATTTTTACAAATGTTTGCTTAGATTTATAATAAATATTTGTGGTCGGTATTTTTGTTGTATACTAATATTTTTGTCATAGTAATGTATTAGGTGCAAGCGTAGCGTGACAGTAAGTTTGGGCATGGAGGACGTGACGGCATTGTAAATGCCCTTTATAACGAGCGTTGAAGTAAATGAAGCATTTAAAAAAACATGTTTGTTTGTGTTTGTTCTTAAATTAATGATTTTTGGCATTTTGTATAAATAAAATATTCCTTTTAAAACTGTGATAAACTGAGCGTGACTTGGTAAGTGACACGAGAAAAGATGGTGGTCACATTTTCGTGTTTATATTGTGTTTTTAAATTTATAACAGTAAAGGTTTTGGTATTTCTTTTCATGCTCAAACTTACATAGAAATAAAATTAATTTAAAATGCAGTCCCCAGGCGAAGTGCATATTATACGTGTTTGCTTTGAAAACATCTTCAAGGTTTATTATTCAAGAAGTTTTATTTTCATCTATATTAGAAATAACGTCTTTCATAATAAAATATGAATGTGCTAATGTGAATGTCCGATTCATACAAACCTACGACCGTTTAATAACTAATTGTGACATTCAGCAAGCTGTAACATTTTCCTTGCATATTTATATCACCAGCCAAGTATATTTCAAGAGCCAATTTATCAACAAAATGCTGTTCTATTTTCAAATCTACTTCACAGTTGCGCTCAACATTTTGTCAATGTCAATGTCGTTATTTCAAGTTCATCATATTTTGTTATAGTAGTTTGCCAGCTCTAGAATTTAAACGACATTTTATGTTTGTTGAATTGAAGATCCCTGGAAATGGAACCTTGCCTGGAGGACAGAAGCAATAAAGAAAGCATTTAGAATAGTGAAATGGAAGGTTCATTCAAATATGGACCTTCTTTTTACGACAACTTAAGCGAGAACGACTTTCGAGGAAAATCTTTTATAAGTGTCAGTTTCCTTTGTTGTGAGCGAACCTTCTGACAATTTTTTTGTTGGTCCGTCATTAATCTTTTCATCTATATACGCATCATACTGAGTTATATAATGTCTTTATTAATACGTTAACCATTAAATTATTTGATTTATCTGTTGAATATTAAATGACTTTATAAATAGGTACAGTCAGCAGCAAAAGTCGATTAACACTTGTTTAATCTTAATTGCTAAGCAAAATATTTAATTCAAATCGGAACAGAAGTACTTAAAATTTTAAGAATATTAACTTTTAACCGTTAAACGAAAAAAAAGCAGTTTATCAAATCATTTTGTCTTAATTAAGATGATGTCAAAAATTAGTAGTGTTAACTGACTTCTGTTGCTGACCGTACCTACGTTAACTTGTTCAGACCCTGAAGGTCACGAACATTAAGTCAACTGCAATTTGTGATTCATTTATCGGGCTCCATCATCAATGTTTCTCCAAAAACTTTTATGTCAAAAACTTGTTTAGGCGAGTGACCTTCCCCGACCATTTACGGAGAGGACAGAACATTAGGGTGACATTGTCTTCAATCTATCTGACAATGACTTTGTTGCTATGTACAAGACAGACCGTCGAAGTTCACGAAATGTGAATTCTGTGAAAACAATTCCGTTACTTTTCATTTTGATTGACTGGTAGACAACTCACATCATCATCTGCCTAGCCTTTTCCCAACTGTGTTGAGGTCGGCTTCCAGTCTAAAAAGATACAGCTGAATACTAGTATTTTACATGAAGCGACTTTCTATCTGATCTCCACAACCCAGGTACTGGGTACTACGATGCTCCTTGGTTAGACGGGTTATCAGACTTTCGGGCTTCTGACGACCCGAAACTATTATCAAAGATCCACGAATGACAGCCGGGCTTTCCGAGCCACGGAGAGGTCTTGGTATGTAAAGATGGTCACCCATCCATGGGCCAACCGCGGCAAACGTAGCTTTACCTGTCGATCGATCCGTGCGGCTGTTATTACTAAGCCAACTAAAAACAGTAACAGGAAATTATTAAGTCTTGTTTTCCTTATACAGGCAAACCATTTGGGAATTCTATGAAAACACGACCGTGACTTTTGCTTTTGATTGACTGGCAGACAACGCACTGCCTACATCACTGAAAATATAAACATTATAAAATTAAATATTTATTTTCCTTAGAGGGTTACAAAGATTTTTCTTGAAAATAAACCCCATAGAGAGTGCGACAATGTTTTGAAGTTTGAGTGTGTTTGTATCTATATGACAGATATGTAAGCACTCAGTAGTGAGGTAGCTGTCACTAATGTCAACTGTCAGTTCACCAAGAATGGCGGGAAACAGTTGAAAGTGAAGCGGTGCCTGCACGAGAGGCTTGGTGTGGTGATGATCTAGAGTAGTGATATTAGGTCTTTACCTATGAAATTGCCGTTCTGCAGTACTGGCCATTTCAAATCAAAATAATTTTTGTTTGGCTAAGAATTCTAATTTCAAATTAATTTTATTTTAAAAACATGGATTTTTTTTTCCAAATGTAGTCATTTGTTTATTGATTAGTGTTACATTTTCATCGCATTTCAATCTTTTTCGTCATCATGGATACGTTAAAAATTCGAGTAATTATGGAATATGAGTACCGTCGTGGCAGCAACGCGGCACAAGCGGCACGCAACATCAACGACGTTTACGGAGCTAACACTACAAACCAACGCACCACTTGTTATTGGTTTGCTCGCTTCCGTTCCGGAAATTTCGACCTGAAAAATGAACCTCGCGGTCGTCCGAAGACTTTGGTCGACAATGACGAATTAAAGGCGATTGTGGAAGCTGATGATACACAATCTACGGCTGAATTAGTCAAATTGGCAAGGTAAAAAAGCTTGGCAAATGGGTGCCCCACGAACTCAATGATCGCCAGCGCGAAGTACGCGTCGAGACGTGCCTTGCACTGCTCAACAGACACACAAATGAAGGAATTTTGAACCGCATTGTTACCTGCGATGAAAAATGGATTCTGTTTGATAACCGCAAGCGCTCAGCAAGTTGGTTGGATCCTGGTTCAGCACCTAAACAATGCCCTAAACGAAAACTTACCCCTAGAAAAGTGATGGTCACTGTTTGGTGGTCTAGCGCCGGTGTGATTCATCACAGCTTCTTACCAAATGGGGTGAGCATTACTTCAGATGTGTACTGTGAAGAACTGAACACAATGATGGAGAAGCTGGCACATCTCCAACCAGCATTGGTCAAACGCTCGTCTCCGCTGCTCCTGCACGACAACGCGCGACCTCATACTGCACAGCAGACGGTCTCCAAGTTGCAAGAACTGGGGTTGGAAGCTCTCCGTCATCCGCCCTACTCACCATACCTTGCGCCTACAGACTACTACTTTTTCCAGAATTTGGATAACTTCTTGGCGGGAAAAAAATTCAATACCCGAGAGGCAGTACAAAATGCCTTTGAAGAATTTGTTGCCTCCCGTCCAGCTGATTTCTTTAAGAAGGGCATGAATAAACTGCCACTGCGTTGGCAAAGATGCATTGATTGCATGGGTGATTACTTCGATTAATACAAATAAAAAATGCATGAAAAAAATTCGTTTAAATTTTTTCATACAAAACGGCAATTTCATAGGTAAAGACCTATTATAATCAGCTTAAATACAGAATTCTACAGGGTGGAAAAACTCGTATTTTCAAAATCCACGCGATCATAATCGCGGGCAAAAGCTAGTAAAATGAATTGTTGGTAGGGGTAGAGATCAATCTGGTGATACCTACAACCTACATATCTCGGTTTTTGATTGAAAGCTCGGCTCCATTACAAGTGGTAATCAGTGATGTCCTCACATTACCTCCATTGTTATTTTTTGTTTCATAATTTTGAAAAGTTTATATCCATTTTGAAATATCATTTGAAGTGTGGTGTTTTCTGTTTATAGCGTGTTTTGTAACATTGAAGAGGCATTGTTCACGCAATCCTGTCTAGTAATGTAACCTAGCTTTGTTAAATACTAAGTAGTTAATTATTTTGAAGGATGAATAGGATGGGCAAACTGAAGGTGAACAATGACGTATCAAATAAAAAATCCAATTTGTAAGATTACATGAGTAAATCTATGAACAACATAGACTACTATGTTATTCATAGTTTTAGTTTCTAGGTCGTAACTATACTAGATTTAACTATAGTCTGTTTTTTTTTTTAACAAACAAGTACTGAGTTATGTCTCTCGCACATTTCTGATATTGACAGAGTGAGATGGGTCATTGCTCGGAGTGGGGCCAACGCCTTTGTTTTGTTTTGAAATTGTGAAGGCCCGTTCATATTGAATACTTCTAAAACTTACCGTAGGCATAACTCTTTAACCGACTTCAAAAAGGAGGAGGTTCTCAATTCGTCGGAACCTTTTTTTTATTTTTTTTTTTTTATGTATGTTCTCCGATTATTCGAAGATGGCTGGACCGATTTGATTTTTTTTTGTTTTATTCGTGAGGGTATACATCACAGTTGGTCCCATATAAAATTGATTAACTTTGCTTGGGTAGTTTTTGAGTTAGCTTCAATAATACGTATTTTTTCCCCACTTTTATATGGATGAAGTTCTAGTTTGTTTTGCAGATAGTGGTATTAGAATTTGTGTGGGGTAGGTACACAACTAAAAAGTGAAAAATTAAGACTTTTTTACAAAAAAACCAACCGACTTCCAAAAACAACACTACAAAGTGAAAAATAACTTTAATATCGGAAGTCGGTGTCTAGTTAAATGTATTTTCGTTTTTTGCCACCGACTTCCGAAATTAAAGTTATTTTTCACTTTGTAGTGTTGTTTTTGGAAGTCGGTTGTATTTTTTTGTAAAAAAGTTTTTTCACAAACAATATCGTCTGGTTCACTCACTAAAACACGTGCGACGCGCAGGTAGTCGATGACTCAACTGAATGCACATATAACTACCTATTGCGTTTGGTTTGTGTGGAACGGACTTTATGCTGATTACGTGGACCAATAGCAACGCAGTCAAAATTTTCGGTACTCGTTTGCTAAAAAAAAAGACTATAAATGTAAATAGGTATTTATATAACGTATTGAAATAAATACAACTTTATTCAGATATAGAATATTTCAGTTTTCGATTTAAAAAAAAATCTTAAACCCACCCATTTGCGGTCAGTATTTCCCGAAGCTGTCAACAAATGAGGTGATCAACATTTTTGGTGCCGAAAAATTATCAAAGGTTAAATAAAAAAAAAAATTATCAAAAAAAAAAAAAAAATAAAAAAAAAAAAAAAATCCAAAGCCGAAAAATTATCAAAGGTTAAATTTCTAGGCCTCATTTTAACTCGATTCCTGTTTATTAGCCCCGCAATATTGATGGGTCAGGTCTCAAAGGTTTTGTATCAGATTTTAACAAGGACCACGATTTATTTCCCACTTTAATTGGGTGTGCTACTGAAATATGGACACTGAATAACCTAACAAAGGTCGAAAATGGACGTGAAAAATCAAGAAAATTTTTCGGCGTCTCACAAAAGAATTATATTCATATTCTGTTGTCGTTGTGGCATGTTATATTGCTTTACTCGAAGTTGGTAATTTCATGGCTTTATATTTGGGACTAGATAATGCGAAAATCTCCTTATTTTTTTAACAATTACCTTAAGGTTTTTAGCCTATTGTGGCGTTGTTCCAGTCTGTTAGAAGAGCTGCTTTATTAAAAAAATATTGATTACACGGTCTTTGGTACAATCAAATTGTCACTACAGTCCTATCAACTTATCTGTGAACTGAAAGAGGATGCCACCGTCGATGCGTCGGCACAATCGAAGACATTTCAACATGACGGCCGTAGTTCCAATTTTCGCCATTTCACAGATAAGTTGGTAGGAGTGTACATAAGTAATGCGACCACATAGCGCGGATCTAGGTTTTCGCTAAGGAGGTGGCAACTGTTTCTCTCTGGGGGAGGGATGGGGGAGTTTGTCAAGACGTGAAAGCCTTTTAAAATCGGCACCTATTTGCCGTAAACTCAAGAATTTGTCCCTCTTTTCGAGGAAGGCTACTACTATGTATATTTTAGTAATATCTTGCTTTTGCGCGCAGCTTCGCCCGCGTTGATGTCGAAAATTAGCCCACAGGAAAGTACTACCGGGATAAAAAGTATCCAAAATCACTTTCGCATCTATAATATAATAGAAAAAATAAATAGAATACAAATAAAAATAAAAATACAAATTATAAAACTATGTTTAGATGTCTATTTAGAGTTTTAGACTCAGTTTGGTCGAAGCTCAGGAGAGTCAACTGTACCCGCTGCTCCCCTCCCAGTATCCACACTTATACATAATATGCCTTTATTCATGATTTCAGTATATTTTCAGCAACGCAAAAAAAAAAAAAACGCAGATGACTGTTCCATTAAGATTTTAAATCTACGTTCGCTATAAAGTTCTTTCCATATAAAATCATGCTGAAGTCGTAACGGCTGGTTACTGTGTGTTTAAATTATGACTCAAGAACTATTCAATAATAAACTAAAACTAGACAAAGAGAAGTTGGTAATTTGAAATTCTATTAGAAGAACAAATTAGTCTTAAAGGGTCTATGAAGTTTAATTTTGATTTAATATTTAATTCAATTATAATATTAAATAATCCGAATGATAGTTCGCAGTATAAAAAAAATGATTTTCTTAAAGTACACGTGGAACATTAAACATCTTATCTTTGGTTAAGAACATACCTACTTTATTAACCGACAATTTTTATAAATAGAATTTAAAGATTATGTTTTTCAAAAGAAACGTGGTTGCTGGCATAGGTTAGCAATATTGGAATACCAGGCCGATACAACATTATTTAAATTTACAGCCGAAACGGTAAAAATCAACATACTTAGTAGGTACCAGATGGGCTTTCTGAGTAGTATATAATATAAGGTGACTGATAATTAGTAACCGATACTTAACACTTACATGATTGTGCTCATGATAACAAACAACTTTTACTATGGGACCGAACCTGAAATCGCGAAAAAAACATCTGCTGCTTCCTACATTTTGGCGAACATGAATGTATGGGGCAGGTGAATTTTTTTCGCGATTTCAGGTTTGGTCCCAAAATAAAAGTTGTTTGTGACTTTTCATGAGTATAATCATGTGTTTAAGTATCGGTCAATAATTACCAGTCACCCTATATACTGGATGACTTTTTTTACCGTCTCGAAAAAAATAGGGTATATTCGGTGAACGGAGGTGAGAAGCCTATGGCATATCTAGTTTTTTTTTTTTTTTTTAAATTAAAAAAAATCAAAATTCAAATCATAATGCAGGTTGCATATGATTTGAATTTCGATATTTTTAAAGGATTTATTATTTTTCTTCAAAATGTATGTTTTTATTGTTCTAAAATGAAAAGTTTACATCGAATTTGTAGTATTTATTGATACTTAGATATTTTTTCTGACTAAGCTATTAAAAAAAAAAAAAAACTAGGTATGCCATACGCTTCTACTCCGTTCACCTAATATACCCTATTTTTTTCAAGACGGTAAAAAAAGCCATCCGGCATACTTAGTTAGCTGTGGTGTACTTTCCCGCACTAGTGCGAGAATGAAACTTGTGTTCCATCACAAGCCCCTTTTCAAGCGTGATGTGAAGTGAAGTGAGTGAGAGTGTAAAAAAATGGGGGGGGGGGGGGGGTAATTATTAAAAACCTCTTCAATTTCTGTTTGAATTAAGAAAAAATAACTAACTACATGCTGATTAGTAGCCACACAAATACATAAGATTGTGATGTGACACAACACCTCGTGCACCGTGCAGGTGAGGTGTTATGTAAGAGACATTAGATACGTGAGGGAGTGTACGTACGTTACGTACGTCATTAACATATTCACGTGTATTTCTCTACGACTTTGAATAATTATCACGGTAGGTGATAGTACAGAGAAATGGGATAAAATGATCATATAAATATTGCAGATGCCAAAAATACCTTTGCTTGTAGAATCCGGCGGGGTAATGGCGTAACACACATAAAATAGCAATCGATCGCAATGCTTTTCATTTTGTCAGTTCAGCTACGCTCGTTGCATTAGTTGCTTTAACTTTTTGCTTTTTTTTATTGTTTTGCTTTTGCAGACGAATTTTTAAAAATTGTGAAGTAATGGATGTCAAAGTGTAAAGCATTGCGCCCGCTTGCCATTTTATGTGTGTTACGCAATTGCCCCGCTGGATCTTTTTGGGTGCTGTCTTTTCTAGCAATTTTTTTTTTTTGTAAAATTTTACGTTCAAAAGTGGTGGTTCCCGTGGTGGGATTATTTTCGACATCCACGCGGGCGAAGCCGCGGGCAAAAGCTAATATAAATGATTAATTTTGTTGTCAACACAGCTGCATCTGAAGGTCACAAGAGATAGAGACTATTTATTTGTCCGAAACATGAGTACCTAAGCACACACAAAGTATGCAAGATGTTAACATTGCAGAAAGGATCACAGTCATGTCTTACCTTAACGGCGTACAAATATGTATTATGATAAAATTTGATTAATTGTAACTATTAATTATTATACATATAAAAAAATACAACTAACTGAAATTAATTTGTTAACAATTACAATAAATTAAATTTGCATATATGTAGGTACAGCATAAACAATTCAAACATCAATTAAATTAGATAAGTAGAAAGTCAAAATATAGCTAACTCAAATGTCAAAATAGAATAAAAAAATAGAAACATTACAATTTACATTAGAATTATTATCTTTTCTCCATTAGAAACTCAGCAATACTATAGAAACATTTGTCTGCTAAATACTCTTTTAGTTTTTTTCTTAAATAAGTTAGTTACAGTTATATCTCTGAGTGCTTGTGGTACGTGGTGCCATACAGAAAAAAACACTTTTTCGCATTAGTGCTGTATTTGATGGTCTTTCCAATAGTTTTAAAAATATATATACCTGTTTTAAAATAGAGAATAATCATTTAACTCAAACATTCGGAGAATGAATAGCACCTAAAACAGAATGTCGGTACCTATCTATAAAACTAAAAGTATCTTCATTGCTAATAGTTTATTCATAACCCTTTAAATGGGTGTTGGATGTCGAGTGGGATTAAGTGAGGGCCATTCTGTTAAATGGCTAAAAGGTTTGAAAGCTTCCTTAGGCTATCAAACCTATCGGACCCGTGTCCGATAAAATATTAGGGGATTTTTGTTATAGTCATTGGCTGTCGAAATATCTTTATGTATGGATGATTAGCTGTGCCCGCGGTGTAACCGCATAAAAACATTTCTTAATTCCGGAAAAAAATACTAGCAAATCTTAGAAATTGGACTAACACGATAACATAGGGGATTTTTGTTATAGTCGTAGGCTGTCGAAATATCTTTATGTATGGATGATTAGCTGTGCCCGTGGTGTAACCGCATAAAAACATTTCTTAATTCCGGAAAAAAATACTAGCAAATCTTAGAAATTGGACTAACACGATAACATAGGGGATTTTTGTTATAGTCGTAGGCTGTCGAAATATCTTTATGTATGGATGATTAGCTGTGCCCGCGGTGTAACCGCATAAAAACATTTCTTAATTCCGGAAAAAAATACTAGCAAATCTTAGAAATTGGACTAACACGATAACATAGGGGATTTTTGTTATAGTCGTAGGCTGTCGAAATATCTTTATGTATGGATGATTAGCTGTGCCCGCGGTGTAACCGCATAAAAACATTTCTTAATTCCGGAAAAAAATACTAGCAAATCTTAGAAATTGGACTAACACGATAACATAGGGGATTTTTGTTATAGTCGTAGGCTGTCGAAATATCTTTATGTATGGATGACTAGCTGTGCCCGCGGTGTAACCGCATAAAAACATTTCTTAATTCCGGAAAAAAATACTAGCAAATCTTAGAAATTGGACTAACACGATAACATAGGGGATTTTTGTTATAGTCGTAGGCTGTCGAAATATCTTTATGTACGGATGATTAGCTGTGCCCGCGGTGTAACCGCATAAAAACATTTCTTAATTCCGGAAAAAAATACTAGCAAATCTTAGAAATTGGACTAACACGATAACATAGGGGATTTTTGTTATAGTCGTAGGCTGTCGAAATATCTTTATGTATGGATGATTAGCTGTGCCCGCGGTGTAACCGCCTAAAAACATTTCTTAATTCCGGAAAAAAATACTAGCAAATCTTAGAAATTGGACTAACACGATAACATAGGGGATTTTTGTTATAGTCGTAGGCTGTCGAAATATCTTTATGTATGGATGATTAGCTGTGCCCGTGGTGTAACCGCATAAAAACATTTCTTAATTCCGGAAAAAAATACTAGCAAATCTTAGAAATTGGACTAACACGATAACATAGGGGATTTTTGTTATAGTCGTAGGCTGTCGAAATATCTTTATGTATGGATGATTAGCTGTGCCCGCGGTGTAACCGCATAAAAACATTTCTTAATTCCGGAAAAAAATACTAGCAAATCTTAGAAATTGGACTAACACGATAACATAGGGGATTTTTGTTATAGTCGTAGGCTGTCGAAATATCTTTATGTATGGATGATTAGCTGTGCCCGTGGTGTAACCGCATAAAAACATTTCTTAATTCCGGAAAAAAATACTAGCAAATCTTAGAAATTGGACTAACACGATAACATAGGGGATTTTTGTTATAGTCGTAGGCTGTCGAAATATCTTTATGTATGGATGATTAGCTGTGCCCGCGGTGTAACCGCATAAAAACATTTCTTAATTCCGGAAAAAAATACTAGCAAATCTTAGAAATTGGACTAACACGATAACATAGGGGATTTTTGTTATAGTCGTAGGCTGTCGAAATATCTTTATGTATGGATGATTAGCTGTGCCCGTGGTGTAACCGCATAAAAACATTTCTTAATTCCGGAAAAAGTACTAGCAAATCTTCGAAATTGGAATAACACGATATCATAATAAAAAGTTTTTCGATTGTACCGTTATTGTTTAGCGTGAAAAGGCAACAGACAGACATACAGATAGACAGACAGACTAACTTTCAAATTTATAATAATAAGTATCTGCAATTCTTTGTTTGTTAATTTATTCTTGCTCTCAATTCTGTAACATTTTACAAGACACATTCTTAGTTTTAATTCCTCCTTTACAAGCTTTTTAAAAACAAAACAATAGAAAAATTAAAATAATTACTCTCATCAACTCTTCAGCAAAAATTATTGTAAGATTTTTCACACCGAAGCGCCAAAAGGCAAAAGGTGTTGAAACAATGTCTTGAGTGAATTTATAGTGCGCAATAAATCCGGCTAGAACTCGCTGGGATTAAGTGGCAACCGTTTCCCTAAGAGTCTTATCTCATGGACGCCATTTTCTTCAGATATATGCTGGTAATTGAATTTAAAATTGGAATTGTTGGGTTAATTTTCAGCTGTGTGTGGCGGGTCAATGAACTTGGAGTTGATATATTGTGATCGGGTGTGTAACAGTTGATATAATAACAAAAAATCTAACGTTCACTTGACCTAATTTCAGTTAATATACTTTTGTTTAATATAACGATCAGTTGAGATAATGAATTGTTGATATAATTTCATTTTATCTAATTTCTTATGATATAATAAACATTTCCTATAATGCACATTTGACATAATATTCATGTAGTATATTATTCATTTACTATAATATTCATAATCTATAATAACTTTTAATATAATTTAGAAAATCTGATACGATTTTAAACGCCTGCTAGTATGGTGCTAGCAAAAATGCATCGCATAAGCATTAATTGCTACAAAAGTTTGCTTTTATGCGTGAGGTGGGTGAGGTGGGTGGGTGAGGTGGGAAATAAGATGTAATATTTATGTGATGCTATGTTATGATTAAAAAAATATTGTACTGTTTTTTTTTCTTCGCTTTATACCCTATACACCTACCACCCTCAACTATTGTAACCAGTAGAAATTGTATGCAATCTGGACTTTAGGGCACCCCGACTCGGACAGGTTAGGTTAGAAGGGGATGGCGAGGTCGTGTGAGCGAGCGAAGCGAATCATTTGTGGTGAATCATTTGGTTTAGGTTAGGTTAGGTTAGAACAGTGACCATTAACGCGCGATGGCGAGCGAGCGAAGCGAGCGTGCCGCGGCAGCGGCCGCCGAGCGCCAGATCCCCTCTATTGTTGGTGAATCATTTGGGTTAGATGAGGCGGTGAATGTCTCGTACATTAGACGATGAAAGCTTGACCATTGACTTTTCGAGGTCAATGGTACTGGTACTTTAAAAAAGCGATTCTTTTTTCCATTAGTTTAAATAAAATAGTAATAGTAGATAGTGAAACATTAGTTTAAATAAAATTAGCTCCGTCGACCAAGCTCACCCTCAACCATGCATTGAATATTTTAAGATTTGGTTAGGTGCCATTTGAGTTAGGTAAGAACTGTGACCATTAAACATGAAAATTAGGTCAAAATAACATTAGGTCAAATGAATGTTATATAAAAAGAATATTATACATATTGAAAATTATATAAAATGAACGTTATACTAAATGTTTTATATTAAATGAAAATTATATCATATAAAACATTAGGTCATATGAAATTAGGTTATATGATTTTATAGCATATGAAAATTATATTATATGAACGTTATTTCAAGTGAAATTAGAGCATTTGTTATTATATCATACATTACACACCCATTGTGATCATAGATGTAGATGTTTTATGGTTAAAATGTTCGTGTATTGTTTTATTACAATTGGTTAAACAATATTGTACTTTTAAGGGCTAATTTGACTAAAGTCAGATATCTTTTACCAGTGGCATAAAATTTACGACTTCTTGTATGCAGAAACTGTCAAAAATTCAAAATGTATTCGAAGATTAAGACTTGACTTCTAACCGGATGCAGCTGCAGTATTTTACATGGAGCTACTGCCTATCTGACCTCCTCAACCCAGTTACTGGTAGGACTGGTTGTAAGACTTTTTGACTTCTGACGACCCGTAACGACTGTCAAAGATCCACGAATGACGGCCGGGACCAATGGCATAAGGCGCTTTCCGAGGCACGGACCAACCGCGGCAAGTGTAGCTTAACCTGATCGAACAACCCGTGCGGCTGCTACACTTAGCCAGGAGCCCCTCCTTTTATTAAGACTTATACTGAGTATAAAATTTTAGTCGAATTCACCCTAAAGAGTTTTAGTAGGTATAAATGTGTATGCTGACTTTTCGCGTTCTACTTGTTTTTTATTTCGAATTCAGTTTTTTTGAATTTCTCTTTCAAGACGTTATTGGGATAAAAGTATTCAAAGAAGCAAAAAATAATGAAGACGATAAAAGTTGCTGGCTATGCAAAGTGAGTATCTTTTTAACGAGGACGGCATCGAAACTGCTAACTCGTAATTTTTGTTTAGGAGTCGATAGATTGTTTAGAAGATGAATAATAATGCCGAGGGATCTTTCACATTATTCAAAACTTGTCTTTTCGGTAAACATTAAAAATACTACTATTTTTAATCTCTACGAAAACAGAAGTTTATTATAATGTAGTACCTTAGTTTAAGGAATTATTATTCAATAGATTTTTGAATGCTTTTTCAAACATCGAATATTGTTCAAAAAAATACCTATAGTGTGTACCAAAAGTGTTTGATGAAAGTGTAAACAAACCCTGTTCAGGTTAAATTCTTACTCAATCACTCACTAAAGGGAATTAGAAACACATTCACGTGTTTAGAAGGTTTCTTTCCACAAATTATTGCAACGAAATTCTTTAACGCGGTTTATGGTAGGAGTAAACTAGCAGAAAATGTGACGTAACGTAAAAGCGTTATAATACCATGTTGACCTTGGTGGTCAAAAGGTTTTTTTCTACAAAAACCATGATTTTTAACACTTGAAATTTGATACCATGCTAGATGGCTCTGTTTAATACAGCGGAAGGAACTTCGTTACCACCGGGTGTCCCACGACACCTCCCGACTTTTTTTTTAATAACATTATTAAATTGTTATAAAAAAATCATCAACGACAATTGAGGTTATAAAATTAACCTCAATAGACAAATGAAAAATATCTCTATAGTGATTTAAAATTAGAATTTCGGCTTTAAGTGTTCAAATAATCAAATCAAAGCACTCGAATTGTAAGTGGGATAACAATTTGCCATCCACAGGTACGTTTGTTCAAGTTTGTTTACATTTGCATAAGACACTTTTGGAATAGACCATAGTCTGGATCCTTGTTTATTTTTTTACATTCACTGGTTGTCATAGTGCGGAGCGAAGACCTCTCCTTATTTTCACAGATAACAATAACACTAGGTAGCTACGAGTATACGTAATTCACACATATGAATCCTCTCAATTCACACTGATGTTGTTATTTATTGAAGCAACAAGTCGCTTGCACACAAAACATGAAATGTTTTCAGAATCCACGTAATAATTTTGCACAGATATTTTGTTAACTTCTGGTTCCCCGCGTTAAAATTAGGAGCAGCCATTTAATTTTTTAAGTACCAAGAATTTATGACCCAACTTTTTCGTAAAAGGCGTGGGTTTTGTGAGCCATTTGTCGTAGTTAGTTTTATGGAAGTATTTTACTTTTTGTACGACTGATAGGTTATAGTAGTGTGTGGCGATAATTATTCTGCGGCTATGTAGGTTCTCTGTTGGCGAGGTTGCGATGGAAAATCTTTTAAGTATATCAATAGCAATTTTTTTTTTTAGATTTGCACTATTGCGTTAAAAACTATCGCATAACGCGTTAGATTAGTTGTGGAATGTTTTTGATGAACATCTTTCCTCTCACTTTCTTGCAATCTGTGGGAGTGATTTCGTGAAAAGGGACGGAAGTGATGGAAGTGTGTAATAGGAAATGAAAATATTTTTCTAAAAGTTTTGAGTGACGGATTGAAATGTTGGTTGAAATTTGGTAAGGAACTATAGTATAGTTAAAATCTCGCTGCAGACTCGGTCATAAATCATTCGAGTGTTTCGCTCTCTTTCCCACTCACAGGTCTTATGGGCAGGCCACGCCCACACGTAGTCCTGTGCATTACTGCAGTCGATGAGTGATATCGATAGTTTTATATATTTATAAATGGGTGATAGAAATAAATACACATTTTTTTAATTTTATTACCAAATTAAATATTAAAAAAAACATATTTGTTACTTACCCTCTTTTTATGTAATTAAGAACGTAAAAACATATTAGTTTTTATGTAATTACCTTCTGTTTATAGAATTAACTAATGGATACTAATGTGTTCTTACGAGAAGGAAGTCTCGTAAAAACACATTAGTACTCATTAGTTACCCTGCATACTTAATGAATGCAGTATGTTTACGTGATAACCTTAATGATTCTGTTATCGATAATGGCCTTGAGCGCGCGCAACTAGCGCACATCCATACTCCGATTATGATTTATGACCAAGTCTGCATCGAGATTTTAACTGTACTATAGAAAGTACTTTTACCAAGGTGATTCATCATAGGTGTCATTTTTATGGTTTTCGAGGGTGTTAAAGTCGATAGTAACGATAAAATGTAAATACAAGTCAATGGCTGCGAAAATTTACAAATTTTTCATGATTGGTGTCGTTTTCATGGTTTTCGAGGGTGTTAAAGTCGATAGTGACGTTAAAATGTAAATACAAGTTAGTGGCTGCGAAAATTTTCAAATTTTACGTCATGGGTGTCGTTTTCATATTTTTTGAGGGTGCCAAAGTGGATAGTGAGGGCAAAATGTAATTATCCATGATGGCGGCTGCGAAAATTTTGTTTTTGTTTTAAATCATACGTGAGAAGGAACTTCGTTCCTGACGGTGGCGCTTTTAGGGTTTCGTACCAAAATGGTAAAAAGTAACCCTTATGGTGTGACTCAGTCTGTCTGTCTGTCCGTCTGTCACAGCTGGATATCTCAAGAACTACTAATGCTATCTTGAAATTTGGAACAGTTTTAGATGACGTTTGCCCAAATATTTTGCAAATAAGAAAAAAATTAAAATATATATTTTTTTTGCAACAGGTACTGAAAGGGGGTCTTAAAAAATCGAAGTGGGGCTACTAGGGCATGTGGATATCATACAAAAGAGCGCTGTTTGCACATTCTCAAACATTTTTTTTCTTCTTTTTAGGCCGCATAGTTTTCAACTTTTGATGAAAAATGTAAAAAAAAATACCGTTCCCCTTATCTCCGAAGTTTGCATAGACAAAATTCTGAAATTATTCTATGTGATAGAAGTTTATGTATATATTACAGGAAAAATAAAACGATGTCTCTAAATAGCATAGACACACATTTTCAGAAATCATGAACAAAAATTACATATAATTGATGGTACGAAACCCTCGGTGTACGAGTCCTACTCGCTCTTGACCGGTTTTTTAAATACATGAAAGTACTACATTTTGTTGTGTTTGTGCTCCTTAATTTTTTTTTCCAAATCCAAAAAATCCAAATCTAATCTTTATGAACAATTACTCAAACAAAGTTAATCTTCGTGTTATTTTTCAGTAATTCACTTGTTTTTCCATGACTTACTTTGTCTCTTAATAAACCTAATTTTTTAGTCTAGTAGACAGTAAGATTACATTAAGAGTTCTAGCGTTACTTTGTCCTTGATAGATATTATTTTTAACGTTTTAAAAATAATTGGATTCGTGTTTTAATGATGTTTATTTTACGAAACATTAACTTTTATTAACACTTTAACATGAACGCAAACTTAAATGTAATGAAAACACATTTTCCATTAAAGTTTTATATGGTTTTTATTTGAGAAAAATTGCACAGACACATTGTAGGGCTATTTTGTGACAAGCTGTACCTTGGGGCAAAAAGTTATTCTTTGATTTAAATTTTAAAATAATCTGTTCTTTAGTTTTTGCATAAAAGACCCATTAATGACTATAGGTAGATAGGTACCTACAGTGTCAAGAATTATGCCGAGTCATTTACCTATTACAGCTTAAAATTGCATCGTCGTTATATTATTTAATATCTAACCCGCCGGATGATGTCCGGTCAATTTTTTTTCCACCCCTGCATTAGAGGAAACAAAACATAAAGAAAATATTCAAATCGGTCAAGCCATTTTTGAGTTTTGGCGAGACTAACGGACAGCAAGTACCTTTTACCTACGTTTTAAAAACCAGTATCTATGTGTTTACGTTTAACTTTTAAAATAATTTGATGGGGGACAGCAATGAGGCTTTTCTATGACAGTTGATATTTAGTATTCACATCAATAGATGGCGCCTGGAAAAACTAATCGAGATATAATAAAAGACAGGAGTTTTTTAAATACAGTATTAAAAACTCTATGGTCTTTTGTTAAGTATATAAAACTTAATTATACTTACATAACTTTGGAGTTTTTTAGACTCACGGAAAAAAAGTATTGAACTGGTTTTATGTTATTCTAAAATTGAAAAAAGTAAACATTATACTAACTTTTTTCAACGTCACGGTTAATACGAGTGTACCTAACGGCGGCGGCCACAGTGGATCGTCCCCATACAAGAGGTCGGACATAGAATTAAAAATTGAAAAAGTATTTAATTGAAAAAAATGAAATATGCAGTTGCATTACTCTATTAAGGAACTACAAAAAATGTTACTACAATTTTTTTATTTGACCAGTACTTTATGAGCAATTCGATGAAAAGTGTTATTTTTCTATGGAAATGGTCACAAAAATGTCTGTATCTCATGATTCCCTCCTTGTTTCGATTTGCGGTTTTCACTACTGTTATCTACCCATTTTATGCCACATTTTCTTCAAGGACACATGGTGCCCCCAGCGACCCCCTTCCGAGATATTTTGCTTTTAGTAACTTTACTTTTTATTGTATAACTGATGATATGGAGGTACATTAAGTATATTCATTACTGAGAATAAGTCATCCCTAAGTAGTTCCTTAAATAACAGGTGCATTTACGATTACTTTAATGACTTATGAACGCTTCTGTTGCCATACAACAAACGCGTTAATGAGTCCTTAAGTGAAGATTCCCAGTACTTGCTTAATCTAATTAGTTATTGTAATTACTATGTTAACAGCCCTTAATCTCTGCATTGTTATTGTCTAATGTCATCATTAGCTTATCAAATTCATTGCTAGTTGCCTACTTGCTGCCCTATATATTTGAGTGTGTTTAGCAAATGTAATTCAGTTGTAATTATAACTTCTACCAAGTGTTGTCATTATGGCTTTCCGTGGGTTTTCTACTTACCTAGATCTTTACGTTGCTCTTCGTAATCATAAAGATCTTCGTGACTATGACCATTTATTTAACACATTGAAGTCGAATACTAACGTCCAGTTAAGTGAAAGTGATGTGACGGATCTCAAGAACTGGTGTCGACGATTTTGCTATAGGGTTTACACCAAATGGGTGCAATCAAGAAGGACAGTTGACAGGTTCATTAACAAGAACGAAGAGTGGTTAAATTCCGATATCGTTTGGCCAGATTGCTTTAAAGAAAATGTTGTTGACACTGAAGAAGCAAATGAAAATGAGGCAGAAGAGGTAGTCAGTCCATCAAAATCAGATGCATCTACTTCAACATATACATCTCCTCGCAAACGCTTTGAAGATTTATCAACTAGACACAAAAGAAGACGTGTTAATGAAAATGTTACTAGTTGCAGTCGTCCGGATGAGCTTTTGCATACTGTTGAAAGTATACTTAAGTCTGCCGGAAAAAATGATATAGCCAGAATAATGAAAAATTTGCTGGAAAATCCTGAACACGTCTCAACAGTTATAAATGTCCTGGAAACTAAGCAGAATCCTCCGCTTCGTGAAGTTCCTACTCACAAAGCACTTGCTCTTTACGTTTACTTGCAGTTATCCAAGTGGCGTTACATCACACTTCGGGACTTTAGTTTAAAAGAAGGTCATGCGAAATACCCAAGCTACTACTTGTTAGTTAAAGAAAAGCTTAAATGCTACCCGGCAAAAGAAGACATAACTGTGACTGAAACTTCCGCAAAGATACGTATCCAAGCCCTCCTTGATCTCACCGTTAGGAGGCTGATCGATTCACTTGAATCAAATTTTGATGCTGGTGAACAACTTGTGCTTCACAGTAAATGGGGTTTTGATGGAGCTTCAAGTCAAAGCATTTACCATCAAACGACAACAACAAGTGAACAAGACTTATCCAGTGTATTTATGGCAAGTCTTGTACCACTTAAGTTAGTGACTTCTAGTGGAAGTATAGTGTGGCAGAATGATCGGCCATCGTCAACCACATATTGTCGCCCGATTTCATTTACATTTATGAAAGAAACGGAAGCGAATGTTAAGGCTGAAATGGAAATATTTGAGACCGAGATTCGTGAACGGAACCCGACTGATTGCGGCAATGCTACTGTTACTCACAATCTATGGCTAACCATGATTGATGGTAAGGTACATTCAATCATATCTGGTACATCGGCAGCAGTGTGTGATTTGTGCAAAGCTCGCCCAAGCGAAATGAATAACTTGGAAGAAGTGAGAGCTAAACCCGTGAATACAGATTTATACAAGCATGGATTTAGTTCATTGCATGCTTGGATTCGGTCCATGGAATGTTTATTACACATTTCTTACAGAATCGACATAAAATCATGGCAAGCAAAAGGTGACGAAAATAAAAAAAAAGTTAAAGATAAGAAAGAAGCCATTCAAGAAGCTTTCCGAAGAAGAACAGGCTTACTTCTAGACGTTGTTAAGCAGGGTAGTGGCAACACAAACACTGGAAATGCTGCAAGAAGATTTTTTGCAAACCCTGAAACGACTGCCGAAATTACTAAATTAGATGTTAATTTAATTAGAAGACTCGCCGTTATTTTGCAATGCATTTCCTCAGGCGAAAAAATTCAAGTCCAAAAATTCAAATCATATTGTGATGAAACAGCAAATTTATTCGTGGAATTATATCCATGGTATAACATGCCAGCAAGTTTACACAAATTGCTGATTCATGGATCACAGATAGTGGACCACTTATCAGTAGTGCCTATAGGTTTTTTGTCTGAAGAAGCATCTGAAGCAAGAAACAAGGACTTTCGCAAATTTAGAGAATGTCATACACGAAAGCATAGTAGCATCGCCACTAATGAAGACATTCTTCATAATCTGCTATTATCTTCCGATCCTCTTCTCGCCAGCTTACGACCGAAGATGACAAATAAAGCCAAAAAGTCTTCATTTAGAGAACTAGACGATTTACTCATACGTGATCAGAGTGAATTGGAGTTCATTGACGCGGACGTTTCAACTGATACACTTGCTGCATGTAGTGACGTTGAAGAAGATGATGACGATGATAATGATCATGATGTCGTTATTGATGAAGATGAAGAAAATATAGTTTAAGTCTTATAGTACCTAATATTATTATTTTACAAGCAGTTTCTTTGTTAATTTCTAGTTTTTGTGTATTTTTTTTATTCTATTCTTTTTTTCTATTCTAGTTTTTGTGATTTTTTTTTAATTTTATTCTTTTTTTGTTTTGTGTTATGCCACCCATCAGCCAATAAATGGTTTTTTTCTTTCTTTTCTATTGTTGTTAGTAACTACATGGTCGTGTTAATTAATTAATTTCCTATTATAATTTAGTTTTTAGTAGTTGTTTATTTTTTTAGTTTGTTTTAGGGTACATAGTTATTTTATTTTTAAATTATTTTTACAGTGTTATATGTATTATATAAATAAAAAATATATTTTTACCTACATATTTTCTTATTGATCATAAAACTCTATTTCTTTTCGATGTGTTATTGTAAATGCGACTCAGTCATTACTAAGCTAATGATGACATTAGACAATCACAATGCAGAGATTAAGGGCTGTTAACATAGTAATTACAATAACTAATTAGATTAAGCAAGTACTGGGAATCTTCACTTAAGGACTCATTAACGCGTTTGTTGTATGGCAACAGAAGCGTTCATAAGTCATTAAAGTAATCGTAAATGCACCTGTTATTTAAGGAACTACTTAGGGATGACTTATTCTCAGTAATGAATATACTTAATGTACCTCCATATCATCAGTTATACAATAAAAAGTAAAGTTACTAAAAGCAAAATATCTCGGAAGGGGGTCGCTGGGGGCACCATGTGTCCTTGAAGAAAATGTGGCATAAAATGGGTAGATAACAGTAGTGAAAACCGCAAATCGAAACAAGGAGGGAATCATGAGATACAGACATTTTTGTGACCATTTCCATAGAAAAATAACACTTTTCATCGAATTGCTCATAAAGTACTGGTCAAATAAAAAAATTGTAGTAACATTTTTTGTAGTTCCTTAATAGAGTAATGCAACTGCATATTTCATTTTTTTCAATTAAATACTTTTTCAATTTTTAATTCTATGTCCGACCTCTTGTATGGGGACGATCCACTGTGGCGGCGGTGACATTACATTACCGAATCTTTTTGCGTGGAAATACGGAGAAAACGAATTTTCCCAGATATGAGACCTAGCTAGATCTATTTTTCGCCCTCGTAAACCCCTATATTGCAAGTTCCATCGAATAACCATTGTATAAATTTAAATCGTCTCACACAGTAAGTAGGTGTATCTACTTAGAGTGTGTAATAAAAACTTTTTACAAAAAAAAAAAAAAACCGACTCCCAAAAAAAAAAACACTACAAAGAATAACTTTAATTTCGGAAGTGTCTTTGGTTTTTTTTAGTTTCGTTTTTTGTAACCGACTTCCGAAATTAAAGTTATTTTTCACTTTGTAGTATTTTTTTGGGAGTCGGTTGTTTTTTTTTTGTAAAAAGTTTTTATTTTTCACTTTTTAGTGGTGCCTACCCCACACATCGAATACCACTCTGCAAAATAAATTAGAGCATCATTCACATAGACTATGTGGAAAAAAATCGTATTAAATTATTGAAGCTAACTCAAAAGCCACTCATCAGACATGAAGACCATTAAAATCATTTATAGCCAGAGTGCACCTCATGACAATTCCAACAAGCCCAAACACGGCTAGAATACATTGTTTTATTACTGAGTTCCGGTGCCAACCTTCTGGCTTCTTCATCAGATCGGTTCGATGGTACCATTTTCATCAGAACCATTTATTTAAAGCTTCGTCATAATCGCTTAACTATCTTAATCGAGATATCTTACCGCCACCCGCGAAATACTTATTATCGTTGAGAAGTTCCCGTGGCCATCTGTGGTCTTCTTCATCAGTTCCACTTCACCAAATGCTACTTTCTGAATGCAAATGCTTGATTTGTTGATGAAAATACCAAAATCCTATAATTTTTGAGGAGTTCCCTTAATTCCTCATGGATACCATCATCAAAACTGGATTTTGATAAAAATAGGACCAATCTAGAAGTATATACTTTCAAATTAAAAAATAATTTTCCAAATTAGTTTATAAATGACGGAGTTCTGAGCTAACAAACATGAAAAAAAAAAATACAACCGAATTGAGAACCTCCTCCTTTTTTTGAAGTGGGTTAAAAATTAATCAAGGTTTAAAATGAATCCGTAAATCTGATCCGTACCCTAATTGCGTAACACACTAACAATCGGAATCGGTTTCATTTTGACAGTTCAACAACATTCATTGCGTTACTTACGATGTTGAGAAGACAAATTTTTCGAACATAATATGAAGTAATATATTAGCAATTTGCTCCAAAATTATTCAGATTCCAATCGATAGTGTGTTATACGCAATTAGGGTGCAGATTTGATAGTACCTACAGTGCGCTCTTGTATCGCACACTTTATTGCAAATATCTCTACATACATCACGCAGAATGGACTATAGCTTCGCATTCTGTGTGCCGAAACACTACATAATCTCTTGACAGAAAATTAACGTTAAAATATTTCCCAACAGCAACAAGAATCTCCTCAGCAAGGTTGAAACAGAAACAATAGCAATGATGCTTAACTTCAATATTCCTTAATCACGGCCTTCCAAAATGGCTGGAGGATCATACTTCGCCGCGACAGGACTTTGAGGGCTTTCCATTGTGACGTCACGCACCGCTATTGTTTCTAATGGTTGATGCTTTGGTGTCGTAACTAGCAAATTAGTAAATAAAAATATGGGACAAATAAGGGATGTTGTACACGGTTCTGTTCTGAAATTTGATCTGATGTAGAGATAGAAGAAAAGTGTAGGTAAGAAAACTTGAGATGGATGCGTTCTGAAATAACGCTCTGTAGTGCGTATGCACTGCAGAGCGTTATTTCAGAACGCATATATATATATAGTGATATAGTGATAGTATTATCACTATATCACTGCATATTACTCGTATAAAACATAGTCCCCCGCCCCCGGCGCGTCGACAACGTTTTATTTTTCCTGTAATCTTTACATAAACATCTATCACGTAGAATAACTTCAGATTTTTCTCTATGCAAACTTCGGAGATAAGGGGAACGGTATATTTTGTTTTTCATTTTTCATCAAAAGTTGAAAACTATGCGGCCTAAAAAGAAGAAAAAAAGTTTGAGAATGTGCAAATAGCGCACTTTCCCTGGTAGCCCCACTTCGAATTTTTATCCCACTTTCAGTATTAAAAACCTGTTGCAAAAAAAAAAATATATTTGCAAACATTTTTGGGTAAACGTCATCTAAAACTGTTCCAAATTTCAAGTTGATAGCATTAGTAGTTGAGATGTCCAGCTGTGACAGACGGACAGACAGACAGACTAAGTCGCACCATAGTCTGTTGTGTCTTTACCATTTTGGTACTGAACCCTAAAAACGAACGAATTTGATCCTTATTATTACTACTAGATATTGTCCAACTGACAGGTGTCAGCCACACATTCTTTAAGCGGTCGAACTGTAAGATATCAATATAGTATAAACTATCAATCAATCAGTCAATCAAAATCATTTATTTCAATCCATTTCTAGATCATACGTTAATATTAATCACACTAAATATTATATAAAAATAATTAATTAAATAATATAAATAATTAAAATTGTAAAATTACGAGTAAATCAAAATCATAAAACCAAATCATAAAATAAAATCATAAAATTAAAATTATACTTAGGCTTTTACATCAGTAGGTTTGCGATATGACGCAGTTTGTGTAGACTGTTATTCCTTTCAAACTTCAGGAGTTTTCAGCAGCAACTATGTAACAACGAAAAAGTGATCTAATCCATCTAAAGTACACCCCAAAATAGTATATTTCATTACAAGTTCGGAAAGGCTGTCATTGCAAAGAGTTCCGACAAATGTCTACCCGAGCCGAGGCGCAGCCGAAGGCGAGGGTTGACAGTCGGAACAAGTTGCAATGACGGTTCCGTACGTGTACTGAACGACTATTTTTAATACAGTTGCGAGAAAATGAAGCAATTTAATAAAATAATAAAAACACAATAAACACACAACTAACTAATCATTTAATTCTTATAAAAGTTATAATTCACATATACGTTAACATTGGTACAGTTTTTTATACTAACTGGGGAAGTTTTAGGTTGCATATTTACTGTTTGAGACAAACTATTATTAATTTCGTATGATTGTTCATGTATATTTGTCATACAATCAAATCATTAAATCCAATATAGAAACAAATTAGTAGCTTCTTTTTAGAAATATACGCATGAATCATAAAAACTTCTATTTTTTTTTTTTAGTAAAAACTTCATGGTTGGTTTTTCTTTATAATAGACATTATTTTGACAGTTGGGAAAGAGAACGCACGAGTTCGGGAAAGGTAAAAAAAAAGCACGAGTATGTAATAGCCCACATCCCGAACGCTATACGTCCCTGCAATACGCCACTTTTTGAGCAACTGTATTAAAAATGACTTTACATAAGCACTAAAAGAGCAGTTAATGATACCAACTCGTAAAATTATAGTTCACCCAACCAAAGCGGTATATAATGACATTAAGAACGAAATTATTCGTCTATTTAATACCCCACAAAATAGACAAACTTTGAATAACTTTAAGAACTCAGTCGACCAGCTCACATGGCCTCTGCAACCCGCGTTGTGTCAATAAAAATTTTTGCACAATAAAACATTGTTGTGGTTTACAGGGTGTCTACGTAAAATGGTTGTTGGGGTTAACATAATTATGAATTCCTTTGTTTTAACCACGGTTTGTAACATCTATTTAAAACATATGATGATCTCGTTTAAACTACTTACATTTTATTTGCTAACAAACTAGATCTTAGTTGCAGCGTTGGCATTTGTTTTAATTTTCATAGTTTGAAATCAGTGAATTTTGGATTAAAGCGAAATTCATTTTGGAAAGTTCGTTTGACACTGAATTAATTTAGAACAGGTGCAATTGTGGCGAAGTTTATTTAATTAACATTCATTAAACTTAATTTTGTTTTAAATTAGAGATTATTTGGTTTGTGCTGCGATTTCTCCGAAACTAGTAGATTTGAAATGGTAACACATTTCAGTGTTTCAATTTAATTAATAATTTAATTAGTAGGTAGGTATGCGGCCGAATTGAATTAGGTTTTAGTTTTAACTGGTAATTCTATATTGGTCGTGGCCTGCCATCGCTTCGTACTACCTACATGTCATTTACTAGCATTTACCTGATGGTATTAATAGAGTGCTGAACTATTTGATTTGGGAATATCTAGAGGTCACGTGGCATGTAATGATGATGATGACGTGTTTGGTGAAATCTAAAGCCGTTTGTCCAACGGGACGTCAACGAGAACGAGATGACGGCACGGCGCCGAAGAAGCGATACATGTACATTTCCTATGGCCGCGTGTCCATCGCACACCACTCTGAGACGGACGTCACGTTAGGCTCGAATAATCTCGATTCTCGTTATCGTCTCGTTTACGTTGTGCTGTGGACAAACAGTGTCAAATAAATCTTATAACCGGATGCAGCTGAATACCAGCATTTTACATGGAACGACTGCCTATCTGACCTCCATAACCCAGTTACTGGGTTGGTCCGTGGATGTGTGACTATCTTTACATACCGAGACCCCTCCGTGCCTCGGAAAGCACGTTAAGCGGTGCCGGCTGTCATTCGTGGATCTTTGACAATCGTTACGGGTCGCCAGAAGCCCGAAAGTCTGACAATCCAATGGCTATCGTATAACCCAGTAATTGGGTTGTAGAGGTCAGATTGGCAATCGCTCCATGTAAAATACTGGTATTCAGTTGCAGCCGTTAAACTGGAAGCCGACCCCAACATAGTTAGGAAAAGGCTAGGCAGGCGATGAACACCACGCCTTGTTTCCCCGAAGTATTAGGTTAGGTTAGTTCGTCAGTTATTTTTAAGTTCCATGTACTAGGGGCGCCCTATTATAATAAATATAAGTCAGAAATCGCCCACCCGCCTTGAGCAAGCATGGTGATCAATGCTCATGTCTTCTCTGTATGAGAAGAGGCTTTAATTGGCCTGTAGTGGAACACTAATAGCCTGGTAGTATTATGAACAGGAGGATGCTGAAAAGGCAAGAATTGGGTTGATGTCTAGGTAAAAAAAAAAAAAAAACTATTTAGTCAGTCAGTCGGATAATAAAAAAATATTAGACACGTATTTTTTTGCTTTATCATATTAATAGAAACTGACTTAGATTACACGCATTAAAGTTGGGTAGTGGGGGCTCGTCATGTCACTTCTACGTATAAAATCTCTAGCTAGGCGTGACGTCATACCACATTTAAACTCAATGTATCGCCATAATCGGTTATATTATTTAATAAGTTGCCACTAGACATAAAAAGCGCTACCTACTCAAGCTCTTTTAAAAGGCAACTTAAAAGTTTCCTATTGAATAAATGTCTTTATGCTGTTGAAGATCTATAATGAAATTCCTATATGCATTGTTTTAATATTTAGCGTGTTTTTTGTTTTTTTTTTATTTTTATTCTCATATGTATTTTAATTGTTTTTTTTATACCGTGTAATTTCACATACAATTTATTATTCATGAATAAATAACTTATGACTTATGAATCTTTTGATTACGTAAAAAAAGAAAAAATACGTGTCCAACATTTTTTAAAAATCTACCAGAAGACCAACAAAAAATTTTTAGTCATCATCCCTATTGGGTACATAAAACTTAAGAGTACATAGTTATGTACAAAATAATAATTCGAAAGTGCAACTCGTCATAAAATGGCTATAAAAGCTAGTTCAATATGTTGTTTAACGATCTCATATTTGGGTAACGACTCGTAGAGATGTGACAAGGATTTGATGTTCGATGTCGTTGATTTTTATCGTTTCTCAATGATTTATCTAATACTCTGCTGGGTATTGAGTCTTTTGTGAAGGACTCCGAAATGTGCTCATGTTATGCAACGTGTCGTTTTGCATCCTCGTCAAATTTAAAGGTGTGGTATAGTCCATCAAACCGAACAACTTTTACCATGGCACCAACATCGTAATCGCGAAAAAATAATCAGCCGTCCCATACATTTGCGTCGAGTAGGTCTTGAAGTTTTCTATGGGACAGTTGAACATTTTTTCTCAATTACGATGTTGGTCCCATGGAGAAAGTTGTTCGGTTTGATCTTCTGTATCACAACCTGAAATTTGACGAGAATGCAAAACGACATGTTCTATAGAGAGCATTAAAACAGCTAAAAATCATAATTCACTACGTTTGTTGAAATGCAAATAAAGTTTCTGGAAAGTATGTATTTATTTTACACAAAAAGCATATTCTTGGATGGATGAATTGAATTTAATTTAATAAAATTGTGGACTTAGGGAGCGATAATTTTAAATGAGTTACTAAAGCTGGGCACTCATGGTCAGTCCATTTGGATTAAATCAAATGGATGGGCGCCGCCAAAATACTAAATATAATACTTGCATAGGAAATTGATTGAAACGGCGTGAGCTAAAAAACTCACGTAGACACGTAACCACTTGTCTCAAAGCGACAGCCCCGACTAAGGTTACCTGAATAATGAAATTTTGTGTAAGCCGACGTACGCACGGACGTAAAAATATCGCGGCGGGATTGGCACACTGGATTTTCAACTCTCGGTGTTGATCCGAGCTTCGAGAGAATCCAACAGAGTGCATCCCAGCGCGTCGAAAAAAAATCGCCGCTATATTTTTACGTCCGTGCGACGTTGGCTAATGGCCGATTCCTATAATTTACGGACTGTTATTGGTTAAAATTAAGACTTGTATTTTTACCAATAATGAAGCAAAGACCTCATAGCTTTGCATAGTAGACTGTTCCATATGGAAGTTGCTATCACGGGTAAAATTAGCTTACGAATCTATAATATTTATATGCCCAGTTTGGCAATAAAAAATGCTACAATGTAAGCAAAACGAGTCTTTTTTGATTATAGGAACCGAGCACTAACGTGTTTGCATGTACGAGTGGATTCGACCATTTTTATTCCTAGTTGAAATACTGTATGTTAATATGTATACTGTGGCAGGGATATTGTCCATACAATATAAATTGTAAGCTTGGAAACCAAGCCGACGTTCATGTGCTTCAATGAACGTTCTAGATGAAATATTGACGGTTTTCGTATATTATAAAATTCATTGAAGGTTTTATTTGTTTTAATTATGTTTGTATTCATGTTGGCGGGACGCTTGTGCAGAAGTATATATTATAAGGGTTGATAGATTTAACGGTTGATTTAAGGCATTAGAGACCTATAGAGAGAGCATGTTATGGAAATAATAAATGGAGATGTTTTATTTACCTACAACTCGACCAAGCTAAGTATGCACCTCGCTGGAATGCGGCGCCCCGCCCGCTTCCCCGCTCACCTTCCCGCGATCGCCCTGTCGCGTCAGTACGGTTATCTTTGTCGCCGACACGCGTCATACGAGTTTTAGAACCCTTTTTTGCAGACCGCACCTAAGCGTCAGTGTGACGTAATCGACGCGAGGTGCAAACTTAGCTTGGTCGAGTTGTAGATAATTATGATGTTTCACTGCTTGAAAACGGTGTCCCCCATGTTCTTCTATACTTCGCTGAAATATCTTCTGGGTACTTATTCACATTCCTAAAGCAATTCTTTTTGAAAATCGACTACATTATTAGTCATTCATTTAATTTTAAGTTTGCCAAATGTGGTGGTACAGTGGCAACGGTCGCGCTTACGAGTTGTAGGTAGTAGGTTCGAACCCAGACAGGCGCTTTACTTTATGTAAATTATTTCATCACGATTGCTCTCAAAACGGTGAAGGAAACCATCGTGAGGAAACCGGCATATCGTAGAACCAAAAAATTCGAAGACATGTGACATCTACCAACTCGCACTGGGCCCGCGTGGTGGATTACAGCCCACTCACCGAGAGGAGGCCTGTGTCCCAGCAGTGGGAACGTTATAGGCTGATGATGCTTATGCTCGCCAATTTCTATAGTGAAGATGAAGTTCACGTTGAACCGCCCTTATCAACATTTTATTTCAGTGTGGTTAGTAGATCAGCTCAGGTGCTGTTGAAATCAGTGCTCTCACAAATCACAAATCACAAATTATATAAATGGCAGAATACAAAAAAAAAAAAAAAAAAAAAACGATTAAAGAATTCATAGAGATTAAATATGCTTTAACAATAGCTTAATATTATGTGTTAGAACGCATACCGATAAGTTTGCATACTATGTATCTTTAGCAAAACATCTAAGCACTAATTTCAATGTAAGACCTGTAATACCATGTTTTAATGCAAATAAATGAATTTTAATTTGAATACCTTTACAAAAAGCGAGATATTTTCCACAAAACATGTAAAAAAAAAGTGCCAAATCGCTATTTTTGTACAAGTGTATAAAGTACCCACACCTGCCTAGCTTATACCTAACAGCTATTTACCTCGGTAGTTTCTCAAAGAATTCCACTCACCATAAAAATGTTTGATAACGGGCCAAATACTCAGCATTCCCAAACACATAACAAAAAACCGGTCAAGAGCGAGTCGGACTCGCGCACCGAGGATTCAGATCCGATTTCTGAAAAAATGTGCTATTTAGAGACATTGTTTTATATTTCCTGTAATCTATACATAAAATTCTATCACGTAGAATAATTTCAGATTTTTCTCTATGTAAACTTGGGGGAACGGTATTTTTTTTTTCATTTTTCATCAAAAGTTGAAAACAATGCGGCCTTAAAAAAAGAAAAAAATGTTTGTGAATGTGTAAACAGTGTTTTTTTATATGATAGAACCCCACTTCGAATTTTTAATTCCAGTCCCTATTGCAAAAAAAAAATAAGTATTTCTTTCTTATTTGCAAAATAGTTGGGCAAACGTCATCTGAAACTGTTCCAAATTTCAAGTAGTTCTTGAGATATCCAGTTGTAACAGATGGACAGACAGGCAGACTGAGTCGCACCATAAGGGTTCCTTTTTACGATTTTGGTACGGAACCCTAAAAAGAAGTAAAAAGGCACTCAAATGTCTATGGTTCATAAGTCAGTATATCTCTTTTAATTATGAAGCCATCTTCACTTTAGTTATAGCCACTTTTATTGGCCTTTTTGAGAGGTATGAAGTTGTTTTGTTGGTATCGTAAAAAATCAAATCAATCTGTACCCACGGACTAGAAAAAAAAGTTTTTTTTTTCTCCATAATGACAGACACGGACTAGAAAAAAAAGTTTTTAAATGGAGTTATTTTAAATGGAGCGAGTGCCGATGTGACCTGCACAACCTAGTTGCTGGGTAATAATACGATATCCCTTGGTAAGACTGGTTGTCAGACTTTCGGGCTTCTGACAACCCTCTTTATTTTTTCTGTGGATGGGAAATCATCAAATGACTTCTCCCGCTCTGGGCGGAGCAGTCAAAGATCCACGAATGAAAGCTGCAGAAAATATAACAAAAAAAAAAACCATACTACGAGTGCATTTTGTTAAAAGGTTTGTCGCGTATTGTACGCACGGCTACAGATCAAGGTATACATTTCCAGTATAAGCTGATCTCGCATTGTATAAGATTTCCTTACAATTAGTGGTCACTGTAAACTGAAAATATACAACATCAGTTTTAGTATATGTGTATCCCGAACCACGTGTGTAGTATTTTTATATAAAAAATCTATGTACTCAATTTCAAAACTGTATCATGAAAAATCACAAAGTTACGAGTTTATGCTTGTTATGTTACCTGGTTGTCCGTACAAAAACATGATCACCACGCGACGCCCGCTGTGCGCCCCTGCTTAATGCTGCTATGACCTACCGTGACTTGTGTTTGTCGAGCGGTGTCCATATTGTAACCTTTTTTAAAGATTTTTGGGGCAAATTATAACACGGTATAAAAATTATAGGAATCGATTCAGTTATTTATTCTGAACAAACTATATTCAGGTTTCGCATATATTAAATATAGCTTGATGTGTAGCCGTGTGTACAAAATCCGTGTAATCCAACAAGATCTACATTGCGTTCAAATGTAACAATCAAACAATTATTATTGTTTTTTTTTTTCACTCCCCCCTTTTTTTATGAGAGTTCGGGACGCCAAGGTCGCCAAATGTAACCCTTTTACTTAGCCTCCACTGTCCGTCTGTTTATCTATGAGCGGGTTTTAAGTATATCATGAACCGTAATAGGTATACCACTCCATTTACAAATAAGATTCCACATTTAAACAAACAAACCTTTTTACAGTCCGTTCAACCGATTTTGACTTCTATTGCGTTGGTGGCATGACAAATGGCAGCTACAGTAAACAATTGATATTGTTACCACTTTTTTTCCTTTAATGCCACCCTTAAGCCCACGGAATAGAAGTCAAAATCAGTTGAACGGACTGTAAAAAAAGTTTGTTTATATGTCTATTCTTATTTTATATGGAGTATAGACAGTTGAAATTTTCACAGATTGTGTATTTCAACTGCCGCTATAACAACAAAAAATAAAATAAAGTTAAATATAAAAGGGGGTCCCCAAACCAGAAACGTGTTTTTTTTAAACTGAAGTTTTTTTTTTAATAAGTATGTATGTAGTGTTAAATATTCCGGTGGTACGGAGTCCTTCGTGTGCAATTCCGACTCGCACTTGGCCGGTTTTTTTTATTTCATCGTGCACACTTGCTTTTCCAATTCACTTTAGATATTGGAAGAATGGTGACATCGGCTTTGCTTGCCATATTAAAAATAGAATAGATTACAAAACATCGTGACACTAATCGTGTCACGGTAGTTCCTAGTTCCTCGCTCCCATAGCACTAAGCGGATACATCGAAGCTTGGGTTAGCTCGGTGGTTATGGCTGTCTAGTTTGACGCGCGAGATAGAAGACTCGCACTGTCTCACGCGCACCGGAGCTAACTGCGCTTCGTTTAAATGTAGATTTATGACAAAATGCTATACTTAAATAAATTCTTAGCTTAGTAAGTTCTTAACATAATTGAATATCTTCGATTTAAGCAAATTTTACTGCACATTAAGGAACTGTCTACGTATAATCGTATAAAATAGAAAAGAGACTGTGCTACTTTGAAATTTTGTGAAATTTCAAGTAATCATAAAAACACAAAATTTATCGTTGTGTCCCCTTAAGCATTAATAAACTTCAACCTTCTGAGTCCCTTCGTCTTCGAGAAACTTTGTGTCGAACAAAATTGGGTGCACTAGTCTGTCAAGATCGATTTAGTACAGCCACGGTACAAAGTTTTGTAAGGAACGACACGGGCAAGCACGTTTTACCCGACGAAACTTCGAGGGCGTACTGTTCTTCATCAAAAACAATATACTTAGAAATAAAGTGCTTGGGCCGTACTTTATTACATTTGGGTTATACATTTAGTGAAAGTTTGACAACTCTGTTGTGACAGTCCTTTTGTGAATGTAATTTTTTTCTGATGTTTTTGAGATTTTGTTTCAATCTTTGTATTGGACGTGGATCATTTGAATTGAAACTTGAATATTGATTTGGTATCTGTGTAATCTTAACAAAGCTGGTTTGAAATAGTCAAATCCATCTGCGTATGATAAGACTATTTCAAACCTACTTTAAAAATGCGGCCAAGTGCGAGTCGAACTCTTATACGAAAGGTTCCGTATCACAGTACAATATTTACATTAATTCCAAGTATCTATTACGGTTGAAAAGGTGCAGGATACAGCCCTGTGACAGACAGATGGACAGCGGTGCCTTAGTAATAGGGTCCCGTTGGCAGAAAAATTTAGTAGCAGTATAAAACTTCAGCAACCCTTTATTTTTTAACCAACTTCAAAAAAGCAGGTTCTTTATTCGACCTGTAAGGTATTTTGAAAGGACGTTTTATAATGGAAAGTCTGGTCAAAGGAAAACTGCATACAAGAAGTAAAATACAATTACCTAAGTAAATATAAAAACTAGGAGCAATGAATTATAAAAGCCAAAACAAAGTGTTAACTATTTCTTTAAGGAGGGTGTTAAAACACGCACTAGCTATTTATATGAACATATATTAATTCGGAAGTCACATTCATTACAAAATCAAACGCGTTACGCGGCTTCAGAAACAACAATGCGTCAAGTTCATGACAAGTCCCTTTGTTCCAAAACTTTACGGCCATTCCCCAGAATAGCTTCACTCGGTATTGCCACTGCCATCTCTCGAAGTAGCTTCACTCGGTGTTGCCAACAATAGTTTCGTTTAAGAAAGGAAGAAAGAAATTACGCTTATTTGCGGCAAACATAACACAAAGAAAGAACAATCAACCTGTTAATCAATTATAGACGCAAAATAGATAGACATAAAATAGATTTATACGCAAAGAAAGAACAAACACACAAAGAACAAGCTGAGGTAAATGCGTCACATCCACGCAAAACATATAAAAAGCAACTTAAGACCGTTATAGACTACAGCAGTTAGCGGACAAAGTGGGTTTATTATGTGAAATTGTCCTCGATGCGCCGGGAGCTGGGAGCTGGGACAAAAGAGCCGTCTGCTTACCGAATAGGGTTGATGCCTAGTTAAAAAAAAAAGAAATTCTATTAAGTCCGTCGGTCAGATAATAAAAAAATATTAGACACGTATTTTTTGCTTTATCATAATTAATAAATAATTACTTAGATAATACGCATTAAAGTGAGGAGCTTGTGGCTAAATAATAACAGCTGTACGGGTCGATCCATCAGGTTAAGCTACGCTTGCCGGGGTTGGTCCGTGGATGGGTGAACATCTTTACATACTGAGACTCCGTGTCTCGAAAAGCACGTTAAGCCGTTGGTCCCGGCTGTCATTCGTGGATCTTTGACAGTCGTTACGGGTCATCCTGTCTTACCAAGGAGTATCGTATTACCCAGTAATTGGGTTGCGGAGGTCAGATAGGCAGTCGCTCCATATAAAATACTGGTATTCAGCTGCATCCGGTTAGACTGGAAGCAGACCCCAACATAGTTGGGAAAAGGCTAGGCAGATTGATTGAACACGCATTAAAGTGGGGGAGTGGGGGCTCGCTACGTCACTTCTACGTGTAAAATCTAGCGAGGCGTTGACGTCATGTCATATTTTAACTCAATGTATCACCGTAATCTTTTGATTACGTAAAAAAATAAAAATATTTCCAATGTTTTCTAATAATCTACATTAGGGATAAAAAAATTAGTCATCATCCCTATTCGACTAGGTCGCGGGCCAGTCGGGTTATTTGAGAATAGGGATTATTGGATATGACCCTGAAATTGAAGTTTAAATGAAGAGTAAACAAATTAACACAGGTTTTACCCTGCTCCTTGCTGGCTACTTTTGAATGAGATTTCAAGGCTTCAGCAGACAGGCGCGACGCGACTTCGACGCGGTGCGACGCGATTCTGGTAGAACAATTTTCATGAAGTTTTCGTAGAAATTGTTCTACTAGAGTCGCGTCACGCCGTCGCGTTGCGCCTGTTTGAGTAAGCCTTAAGGCGAAAGCGCCAAGCTCAAATTTTCTGCGTTTTTTGCAATTTGTGGTTTAGAATCAGGTTGTATGTGTTTAAACTAAAGACCCATCACATTTCCTATGACGGTCCTAAGACATGTTCTTGACAGTTGTCAGTTTCATACTAACGATTATGTATTTTGCGAATTTGATCCTTATTACAACTAGAAATTGTCCAACTGACAGTCTGTTGTCAGGAACGCATTCTCTCGATGGCCGGACTGTAGTTTGATGTACAGAATGCGTAAGTATCGAATGGCTATGTCTGTTCTACTAGGAGTCCTAGTAGACCAAACATAGCCGTTGTAATAAGGATCAAATTCGCAAAACACATATTCGTTAGTATGAAAGTGACAGCTGTCAAGAACGCATTCTCCAAAAGGTGTGTCCAGACCTGGCGAATCCGAATGCTATTTGTAAACTTGAAAAGAATTATGACTAGTAAATTAATGTGTTTTTACGTTAACAAAAAAAAAAAAAAACACAAAAAAAACAAAAAAAACAAAAAACTAAAAAAAAAACAAAAAAAAAACAATAGAAAACTAAAAAAATACAATACAAAAGATTATTTTCGAATAATTAATAAAAAACACCTTTTCCGAAATGTCATGTTTTTTTCGCAAAAAGGCGATATTATTCTAGCCAAAATCCAATACAAAAAGGTATGTTATAATAATAAACAATCATTTCACCCTCTAAATCATTATTATCATTACGAATATAATAACTGGTCAATGTAACACAGTTATCGGTATTTATAGCTATACCCGCTTAGTCGAACAATGAGGCGTTATTCATCCCTCTATTTATAAATACCGATATTTTATGATAATCATGCATAATTTGGCAATTATTCGACGAATTGGATTACTTTGTAATGCATTGCAGGCAATCTATAAATGTACTGCATAAATAAGCCGCAATTATACAGTAACTAGTTGATCTAATAATGTAAAATTGTGTTTACTATGGAATAACATGAAATTGAATCTTAGGATACCTATAATTAGTGGTGTCCTTGCTGTTCATTGAAGAAACCCAACCCACAGAAATTACTGAAAAATAGAAAGTCGGAATGACACAAAAAACAGGAATAAACTCCAGTCGTGCATCGAAGCTAACATACACACTTTTTTTTGTTTGTTTGAACGCGGTACTCTCTGGTACTACCAGTCGGACTTTAAAAATTCTTTTTGCATTTGATAGCGCAATTATTATGAAAGGCTAAGGCATATTTAACATCACTCTAGGACTCTTAGGTGCCGAGCAAAAAAAAAAAAGTCGGAAAGAATGCCTAAGCGAAAACGAAGTAACAGCGCGGGCAGGCAATGCGATGCGACGACGGGGTGGGTTGGTGGAACATGAAAATCCACACGGACGAAGTCGCGGGAGCGGGGGAAAAAGCTATCTTCATTAGATAAAAATAAAAATCCTGTTTGATTGACTGACTCATCAACGCCCAGCCCAAACCCTTGGACCATAGAAAGCTGAAATTTTGCACAGAGGTTCCCTTTATAATGTAGACAAGGAATAAGGAAGGATTTTCGTTCCCGTGGGATATTTTCCGACATACACGCGGGCGAAGCCGCGGGCAAAAGCTTTCGTAATATTAAAAAAAAAAAACTTTTGACAATAAGACAATAACAATTTAAAGTACTACAAAATGTGTACATTATCAGCATTGTCGCAACCACAGTCGATTCATGGGTATTTTATGAAAAAAGCCATAGCAATGATACTTTTTAGGGTTCCGTAGCCAAATTGCAAAAACGAAATCCACGTATAATGTTTTTAGTTTCCGATTTAAATCAATAGTCGTTTGGCATACAGAGATTAAATCACAAGTTATACTTAGTCTTTATTAAAACACTAGTTTTTGCCAGCGGCTTCGCCCGCGTGGATGTCGGAAAATATTCCACGGGAACGTACTACCGGGAATTCCTTCCGTAATCCTTGTCTACGTTATAAAGGGAACCTCTGTGCAAAATTTCAGCTTTCTAGGTCTAAGCGTTTGGGCTGGGCGTTCATGAGTCAGTCAATCAGTCAGTTAGGACTTCTCTTTTTATTTATAAATAAAGATGTTTATTAAAACATGATTCCAATGACCCGTACATGTTGAAAAGTGTGTCACAGTCTCATAAAAATGGCTTCACATTTCGCCTACTGGTAGGTACATTATATAACAGGAGTTAATATGACCGCCACACGAAATGGACGAGTCGTGTCGCCAAATATTTCACTTAATAAAAGTCAACGCAACACACTCCAGTTCGCGTGTAACAAGTCTGTTATGATTATCACGTACATATTTTGTGGTTTATTTTTGAAATTCTGAAGATTCATAAAAAAAACAAATTTTTGTGGCAATTTAGGTAGGTACGGTCAGCAATAGAAGTCGGTTAACACTGCTACTTTTAGGGTTCCGTACCTCAAAAGGAAAAACGGAACCCTTATAGGATCACTCGTGTGTCTGTCTGTCTGTCTGTCCGTCTGTCTGTCTGTCTGTCTGTCTGTCTGTCTGTCTGTCTGTCCGTCTGTCACAGCCAGTTTGCTCTGAATCTAATGGACCGATTAAGTTGAAGTTTGGTACACATATGAATTTCTGTGACCCAAACACGGACGGGTAAAGTAAATAAATTAAATTTGAATATAGGGTCTTTTGGGGGTCAAATAAGAAAATTAAAAAAAATTTTTGCAAACTACACCATGTGGCATATCAAATGAAAGGGCTTACTATGAGGGTCTCAAATATATTTTTTTAATAATTTTAAAATAAATTGCTTTAAAATTTTTTGATTGCTTTTTTTTTTGTTTTTTTTTTTTGCAAGTTATTTAAGAAAATAGACGAAAATTGACCACCCCCCCCCTTATCTGCGAAATTACTGAGCCTAAAATTTTGAAAAAAATACAAAAATAGATCTTTACCTGTAGATTACAGGAAAACCTATAAGAAGTCTGTGGTCTTCAAATAACATGGTAAATCTATCAATATTGTGAGTACAAACTTACATTTACAGTTGGAATGTATGGGAGAACATGTTTTTCAACTACAATGTTCTTAAGATAAATTCATCCCAACTACGGAACCCTTCATTGTGCGTGGTCCGACACGCACTTGGCCGGTTTTTTTTGACATCACGTAAATTAACACAAAATGATTCCATAAACCGTTTTTTTTCGTTTAACTGTTAAGAGTTATGTTAATGTTCTTAAAATTTTAAGTACTTCTGTTCCGATTTGAATTAAATATTTCGCTTAATAATATAATTAAGATTAAAAAACTGCAAGTGTTAATCGACTTTTGTTGCTGACTGTACCTACTATAAGGGCTCCGCGCCCTTATTATACAGGCTGCATCAGATAGGTATGGTCGAATTTAAGGGTACCAACAAACTGAAAACTTTCTCCATGGGACCAACATCGTAATCCAGAAAAAAATATCAGCTGTCGCGTACAAAGCATACTCGACCCAAATGTATGAGACGGATTAAATTTTTTTTCGATTGCGATGTTGGTTCCTTAAATAAAGTTGTTCTGTTTGAAGGTCTGCACTCTTAAATTTTACCCCACCTTTTTAATACAGCCTGTATTACTGGGTCGGTCATTTTACATCATGAAGCGCTCTGTCAGCTCTTTAAGCTGATCCTCTAAATATGAAATAGTGTTTGTCTCATTATTCATGCCATTAACTTATAAAATTACTTCAAGTATGTGCCGATAAACACAAGGAACGAGTTGTTTGATTAGTGACAAAATAAAGTCAAAAGTGAAGAACGGGAATCGGAGTTTTCTTCTTCTTACCTCTTCTCTTTGCCTTAAAAAGTAACTGTAGGTAGTAATTTGGACGTATTCAGGGTGTGGGGTAATGTACCTAACATACAACAGTCAAGGATAATTTTCAGGAAAACTTCTCGTGATCAAACTGCCTAGTCTTTTCCCAACTACGTTGGGATCGGCTTCCAGTCTAACTGGATGCAGCTGAATACCAGTATTTTACATGGAGCAACTGCCTATCTGACCGCCACAACCCAGAACTGGGTAATACGATACTCCTTTGTAAGACTGGTTGTCAGACTTTCGGGCTTCTGACGACCCGTAACGACTGCGACTGTCAAAGATCCACGAATGACAGCCGGGACCATTGGCTTAACATGCTTTTCGAGGCACGGAAGATTTCAGTATGTAAAAATGGTTATTTATGGACCAAACTCGGCAAGCGTAGCTTAACCGAATGGATTGACCCATTCAGCTGTTATTACTTAGCCACGAGTTCCTATAAAACTTGCCGTGATTTATTCGGATATTGGATGGCTTTTTTCGCTAATACACAGTGATTTCCTCCTCTGCATATTAAGAGGCACTTGTCAGTTAACGGTGTGCCAATATTTAGTACCTTCCGTTTAATTTATCTAACAGTATATGACATGCGTCATCTTGTCTACATATTCGTGACTTAAATTGTGCCAACGTTTATCTTTACCTATTATAATTGAGGAGCTTGTGGCTAAGTAATAACAGCCGCACGGTTCGATCTATCAGGTTAAGCTACGCTTGCCGGGGTTGGTCCGTGGAGGGTGACCATCTTTACATACCGAGACTCCTCCGTGCCTCGGAAAGCACGTTAAGCCGTTGGTCCCGGCTGTCATTTGTGAATCTTTGACAGTCGTTACGGGTCGTCAGAAGCCCGAAAGTCTGACAACCAGTCTTACCAAGGGATATCATCATATTACCCAGTTAATGGGTTGTGGAGGTCTGATAGGCAGTCGCTCCATGTAAAATACTGGTATTCAGCTGCATCCGGTTAGACTGGAAGCCGAGCCCAACATAGTTGGGAAAAGGCTAGGCAGATGATGTTGATGAAGTGTATTAAAGTATATATGTTTAGTATAGTAGTAGTTTCTTTACCAAAGGCGCTTTCTGTGAACCAAGGTGAAATAGTGGTTTCTATGAACAAACTAGTTTCCGGCAAGAAGTGCTATCTATGAACAGAGATCTCTGTTGCAGTGCTTCCTATGGACCAAGACATCTATAAACCATGTTTTCTATCAACAAAGTTTTCAGCAAAACGTGCTGTCTAGGGACAGAGGTTTCTATCAGCTTTGCTTACTGTATGTAGTGGCATCGCACAAGCGTGTTTCTTTCTTAGGTTCCACACTATCAACCTATCTTCGTATTCTGTTCCGATATTTTTAAGAAGACCATGGTGTGTGGCGCAACATCTGATTTATTTACTGGCTCCACTGGTGAAGTTATGACGCAGACGATATCGCACTTCTTGTTTTACTCCTTTTCTGCTATAGCACCTTCATTACAACTGAACTAGATAAGAAGTAACTAGGTTATGGTAAAAAACGGAATCATCTACATGTCAAAGATAATAGATACGGAATATGTTATGGCCGTGTGTATGTTATGATTATTGTGGCCCACTTTGTTTTGATAAACCATACATAAAACATATTTTATCATTTCGAATCTTTTAATAACAATGGAATTTATACATAATAATCAAAAACAACTCTCCCAATATACTTATCAATTCATGCGAATTCCACATAAGTCTTTGAGTCCATATTATTTGGCCTTGAAAACATTTTTAAAGGGCACTCACATATCCCAGGGGTTTTTAGGTTTCACATAAGCAAAGTTACAATGTACCTTTATAAGCCCAGAGTGCCTCAGGGAAGGGATGATATAATTTTCAATATCAGAACTGGAAGAGACGGCCTAATTACATATGTTTGTATTTTAATTTATTGCCTACATAGCGACCTGCCCCTGCCACGGTTTATACGCCTTGACAATAATCGAGGTTTGTTCATCATTCTAGTTCATCATTCACTAATAATTATCAATGTTCAACTATTCAATTCAATCAATACATACAATAATTCTGATTCATCAGTCAATAATATAATTAATGTCAAAATTTCTAATAGTTATTTAAATACAATATATAAAATAGTCAATCAATTTATTTTTCCAATAAAAAATCTTCAACCCTATAATAAGCTTTATCTACTAAAAAGTTCCTAAGTCTTTTTTTTGAATAATGTAAAATTATAGTCCTTCCAACAACTTGGCATTTTGTTATATATCACCGGTGCCATGCAGCAGACACCCTTGCGCATTAGAGTTGTTCTAGCACTACTACTACTACACTACTATATTTACTATACTTAGGCTACTATTGTCACGCCTATTCCGTGGAAATACGTCAGCCATTCGCGCGAAGCGATCCGGGTTTAATTTTACGAACACTGCCATTTCTAAAATGTACAAACTTGGTAGGGTTAATAATTTATATTGTTTAAAATATGGCACGCAGCTATCCGTGCTTTTCAATTTAAAAATAGACCGTATGCATCTTTTTTGTGCCTTAAATGCAGTTTCTTTTTCTGTTGAGTTGCCCCAAAAGATAACTCCGTATCGCAGATGGCATTCAACTATACTAGTACGCAGTAAGGCATGCGTCCAGATTTACAATAGCCGATAATGTATATAGAGCATATGCAGATGAACTTAGTTTCTTGCGAAGTAACTCAATGTGTTGTTTCCAGCTAAGTTTTTTATCTATTTCTAGCCCAAGAAATTTAGTACTTACTACCTCGTTAATTTTATTATCGTTTGGCACATTGAGATTGTCCGTATCTGCCATGCGTTGGTTAAATTGGATTATTTTTGTTTTATTTAAATTTATTCTTAAGTTATTTTTCTCTAGCCATTTTATAACCAATCTTAACGAATTATTAATATCACTTTGGTATGTATCAACGCTTTTCGAAGGTATTGTCACGGTACTATCATCTGCGAATAGAGTCAATGGTTGTTCAATCCACTCCGGTAAGTCATTAACATACTCGTATACTTAGATTACGATGTTGGTCCCATGGAGAAAGTTGTTAGGTTTGATGTTCTGTATCACACCCCGAAATTTGACGACGGTGCAAAACGACACGTTGTATATATAAAAATTAATGGCTAAAGGTTAAAACTCGAGAACGGCTGGATCAATTAGGCAATTTTTTTTTAAATATTCGCTTTAATCCGAGGAAGGTTCTTATGAAGTGAAAAGTTAAAAAAAAATCCGCAAAAATTGGAAAATTCGGGAAAACTGAAATTGTATTTTCTATGGCAATTTTGTATGAATTATTGAAATTTGTTTATACATATAAATAAACTTTTTACAAAAAAAAAAAACAACCGACTCCTAAAAAAACACTACAAAGTGAGTATAACTTTAATTTCGGAAGTTGGTGTCTTTGGTTTTTTTTTAGTTTCATTGTTTGCCACCGACTTCCGAAATTAAAGTTTTTTTTGTAAAAAGTTTTTAATTTTCACTTTTTAGTGGTGCCTACCCCACACATGTAATACCACTCTGCAAAATAAATTAGAGCATCATTCACATAGACTATCCACTAGAACGAAAGCGGCTCTACACAAAAAAACAGTCCATCATACAGTCATGCGTACGCGAACCGTGACATCAGCCGGCACTTCACACGTGTTTACAAACAATGCCGAAGCGACGAAGATTCTTGGAATCTTGTAACGTTCGAATGTTTTTATGGATGCCAGAGAACTGGACTCTATCGTAGTGTATCTTTCGTTTGAATGTATGATCGTATAAAATTTACAAAAATAGGTATGTAAAAAGCAAACACAGATAGCTTCAGATTTATAGATTCTAGATTTCTAGATTTTCTACAAAGAAAAAACAAGCGATGACCTGTATTTTTTATGGTTTAAAATGCATGCTGTGTTAACTCTTAACGTAGAACATAAATAAAACAACTTACCACAGTACAATATTCATTATTTACAAGCTTCCGAAGTTGAGACAAAAACTTGTTATTGTTTACTTTAGATTTTATGACAGCGAAAATAATATTTTTTTAATGTCATAGACTAGTTCAGTGAGTGTTGTCGTATCTCAAAAGGTTCGAACACAGATAATCTATCACAGTAAATGCATAGAATTGGATATTCCTACTTAATAGTGGTGGAACAAGGTTATAAGTTAAAAAAGATTGTCTTGGGAACTTTGTTCCCACAGACAACCTACTGTTGGGGAACAAAGTTCCCGCGGTCGCGCAAGTGGCTATGTGGGAAAATTACTCACTAGCCACTCATCAGAACTTGAAGATATTTGCGACCATCTCGAATAAAAACTTTGCAAAAAGGCAAATATACGTCGCGCTAAGCCGTGTCAGAAGTTTGGAATGCGTAGTTTTATGTTGACGGAGATAACGGGGCTACAAAATCTGACTTCTGACAATACAACAACAGAAAATACGAAAGTATGTATATTAACATAAAAGTATTTAAAAGAATATACCTACTGACACTTACTGATACTTAGTGACGAACATGGAACCTCCTACTTTTTTGAAGTCGGTTAAAAAATACTTATGCCAAAAGAGACTCGGCTCAGTGTAATGTCAGACGGCAACACGTAGATGCCTCGTGTTGACACCTTTTTTTTTTTTTTGTGAATGGGAAATCATCAATTGACTTCTCCCGCTCTGGGTGGAGTAGGAGGGCGTGTCAGACTTTTACTGACTAAAACCCACCCGTGTTCCTTCAGTTGCCTGTGCCAGGGCCACGGTATCTCTTTCGAACAACCCGCGAGCCGCCGGCAAGTGTTGACACCTGACGCCGATTTTCAGTGACATAGAGATAGGTATATACATAACATATGCTTATAATTATAACAATATTAAATATAGGTAGTATTAATATATTTCACACAATTTATTACCATCATGAAGAAGTTACGATCGAATTATGGACCCATATTTACGAGTAACGCTATTTCGATGCTCTGCAGACATGAATGAATAATTTGCATTTATATTCTATTCGTCTAGACTCCATCAATACTGGTAACAGTATTAATTCTACCATTTGAAGCGACAAATCTGATAAACTTACGCAACAGATATTCGTATTGAAATCGAGAATTTGTGAAACATTTAATAAACTTTTCTATGGAAGTTTTTTCTTTGAAAGGTATTGGCGCTTGAACTTCGGACTAACTTATATAATTTCTTACTGAAGATGGATACTTGTTTATAATAATTATTTAATTACTGTTAATTTTGAAAATTATGTTTCAGATTCCTAGAAGCTTAAGAATAAGGTCTAATGTAAATACCAACTTTGTAATAAACTTATTTTGAGTTATTTATTTTACAGAATATGATATCTTGTAATCCAATATTCAATAATACTAAAAGCACAATTCTCTTTGTTTCAGGTAATTTACGTATATCCGTGAAACGTAAATAAAAGTGCAAAGTGAGAATTAGTGTCAATAAAAACTGTGTTAAGTGTTATTAAAAATCGCGTAAAAGTAGGACCGATTTTTAAATAAAATGCTATAGAAGCGTGCGTTCGTAGCGTGTGTTCCCTTCGGCATCACAACGAGGACTGCGACTAAACAGCGATGGCTCGGCCTGAGGTTATGCGATGAGCCGGCCGAAGAGGAGGGGATGGACGAGCCTAGCGCCGCCAAGCGGCCGTCAGTGCTAACTATAGACAGAGCTGCGTTCTTACTACTGAGGGTTAAAAGAGCCTTCAAGAAGAAGCGGCAGCAGCGAAAGGAGAAACAGTAAGTATAATAATAATAATAAGTCGACTCGACGAGTTTAATATTTTTTATCTGTTACTTAATTTAAAAAAAAAAATCGAGTCCAAAACCTCCACCTTTTGTGAAGTCGGTTAATAAATATGTTAATAGAAGTTTAGAATGTAGATGAATCAATCTATAGTTTAAAAACTGGCCAAGTGCGTGTCGAACGGACCACGCACTTGGCTTGCATACTTCGGTTCAAACCGCGATCTATGAACCGAAGTATGTAAAGACGCGGTAGCTACATGAGCGAAGCTGAACGAACTTTGCTTCGTTCCCAGTGTAGCCTACGCTTTACATGTGAGAAAGTATTGTGTTACTTGATTGCTCCTTAGGGCATGATTAACTTTCTTATAAGAACTGCAGTAAATGTTAGACGATATCATGATTGCGGATCTTGGGAAAATGTTTGGAATGACGCAGCCATGGTAATATTTACATTAAGCCCAGGTGGTACGATACCGTACCCGCTGCTTGGTTTGCGCGGAAAAACCACTATTATTACACCTAGATAAATGCTAATATCCCATGGGGGCAGTTTCACTCTATGGTCAGATAGATAATTGTCGTCGATAGATATTAACGTCAGAAGTGACCGGGGCTTGAGAGGTTTAACTAAGAATTCAAAATTACGACCTTATATTTGATTCCAATAAATAGACAAGGAAAGTCCGACCACCAGCCAGCCCCATTATAATTTGTTGGGGAAAAAGTTTCTTCGCATTTTTTAAGAAAATTCAAAACATTTTTTAATTTATTTATTATTTATTATATATACTTTATTGTACACCACAAAAATACATAACAAGAAAAAAAAGACACAAACTACAAAATATACAATGGGCGGCCTTATCGCTTTCTGCAATCTCTTCCAGGCAACCAATATACATTATTTACATTTATCTAGAGTATATAGGTACCATTTTGTTCGATAACTTTTTGCCATCTTGTAGGTAGGGGCATGATCCCATTGCTATAGAAATTTTGGGACTTCTGATCAAAATACCGCGATAAGTGGTTTTGGCAGTCCTCTCATGATGTTAACCTGACACTGCCTAAAGAATTCAGAAGAGACCGAAACAGGTAGAAATCTGAAGGTGCAAGGTCAGGACTATACGGCGGATGCATTAACACCTCCCAGCCAAATTCTCTTATTTTTTGCTGAGTGGCTAAAGATGTGTGAAGTCTAGCGTTATTATGATGAAAAACCACACCCCTTCTGTTGATTAATTCCGGCCGCTTTCTCTCAACTTCTTGCTTTAATCTCATCAGTTGTTCGCAGTAGAGTTCAAAATCGTTGGTCCTACCTGGTAGTAACAGCTCATAATGAATAATGCCCTTCCAATCCCACCACACACACAGCATCACCTTGTTGCGAGTTAACCCGGGTTTCGCCACAGTCTGTGAAGCCTGACCGGCCTTTGGCCACGACCTTTTTCGCACGTTCTTGTCGTACGTGATCCACTTTTCATCACCAGTTATCAGCTTCTTCAAAAATGATTCGGTTTCATTACGTCGTAATAAAGAATCACAAATGAGTACACGGTTCATTAGGTTTCTTTCAGTGAGCTCGTGAGGCACCCAAATATCGAGCTTTTTTGTGTACCCAGTGTTTTTCAAATGCACCAAAACTGTTTAATAGTCAATTCCCAGTTCTTCAGCTACGTCGTAGCTACTAATATGCCGATCTTGCTCCACTTCTTCAAAAATGGCATCCATTTTATCCGTAATAGGGCGACCAGAGCGACGTGCATCTTTGACATCAAAATTTCATCAGGATTGAAAACGCTTAAACCAAATTTGTGCTACTCTCACAGACACTGCACTGGGTTCATAGACATCGCAATTTTTTTTCGCGGCTTGCGTTGCGTTTTTACCTTTTTGTAGTAAATTATTAAAATGTATCGAATTTCTTCATTAGATTCACTCATCTTGACAGTACGAAAAACAAATGAAAATCACACATTTTCCTAATTTGAATTTGGAATTATGTTCTTTAAAATTTAAACTCTCAATGATACCAAAACTAGCCAGATACAAATAGTATAGCCAAAGAGATTTTATTTTCATACATACTATAATGCGAAAAGACTTTTTCCCCAACCTAATATAAAAACTAATTTGCTCCTACGCATAATAAAATAAAAACATCCCACGAAAAGAAGCCCTAATTATCCTGACCCCAATCAACCATTGTGCTCTCATTACACATTACCTGCAGATCCCTTTGCTTATACAAATGCAAATGAGGGTAGTTGACATTAAAGGCACGTACCACGTTAACTGAGCCCACGGTCTGCCTACGTAAATCGCGTATACGACGAACATTTTGACGAAAGCGACGTACACTGCTCGTTCTCAATGTTGGTATTCTTTGGCGAGAGAGAGAGGTGACCATTGAATAGCAAGTATCGCGTAATTGCATGAATAAATAAATGTCAGAGGTACGATGTGGTACGAAACAGCTTCATTACGCTCCGGTCGTTCGACCCAAGCGGTCGTGTTTGCTGTTTGACTTATGATTATCGCTCTTTTAGTCTGACATTTGGGTTTGTGTAAAGCTGCTTACTATTATTTTTATGTCGAACTATCACAATGCAGCTTGAGTTCTTTTCTCTGTTACAAAATATTTAAAGATGGATTACTTAGAGCTTAAAAGGACACTAGTGACAAAATCGTTCTACCGAAACAATTTCTTAACTCAAGAACTTTCTAATATTCCGATCTTGCTTCGGTAACTTCTCCAAGTCAAAGTTAAAATCAAACTACGTTTAAACGTAAATTTTACCAGACTTGGCGAATCTAATCTTTGATCTTAGTCCTGGTTTGATTTAGCTGGATTTAGCTGATTTCAGTAAATTATTACAGTATAATTTTTCATATGTTTTAATAGTTAACAATAATAATAACAATAATAATTCGTGGTGGGGCTTGCGCGCTCCGAACTCTGGGTCTGTGCCGATGGAGTTTACTTTGCCGAAACAGGTCTAGGGTGAGGAGCCAGACCAAGAGAGATACGTGAACCCGCAGGGCAGCATGTGGCGAGCTGTTGGGCAGTAGCGACCCCACGGACCCTATTTCCCGGGAGAAGTCTTGTTCTTCACCTCTGGCTTGCCTTTATTGGCCGGATGGAGTGAACACTGACGGGAACAGAGCTCCCACCTCATTCTTGCCTTTATCGGCTGGCTTGAGTGGAGATTCGCAAGAGCAAACGTGCTCGGAGGAAGGAAGTATTCCAGTAAGTGCTTGTATTGATCTTGACCATCTTCCGGGCTCTGGGATTGTTCTGAGAGCCGTGGAATACCTCTCCACTCCTCAAGCACCTCAGGACATGTTGCCCCTTGTCGCTACGTCACTATGTGCTAGCGACCGTTTCCGGGGGCCCATTATTGAGTGTGCAAGTCACCCCCTGCCAATTTATCTGTGTATATTATATAACATTGGTCAGGCAGGGGACATAGTTCTTCCATAGTTCAAGGTACCCAATCCACTATAGCCACCCAAACCCATAGGCCCAATGTGTTTTGTTTTCATGTTCTGCAATAGTTCTGCACCAACCGGGGGTTGTCCTTGGGTGCAATTGCATAGTGCATACAGGGATAATCGTCGGCTGATGCCTTTTTTTCATTTAAAATTGTCTAAGGGGCCTCTGCGAGTTGGCTTCGGCTCCTCGTACGCCTTCCAAAGGTCCGGGACCCCTGGGTCCCGAGATACGTCAAAGAAAAAAATAAATAATAATAATAACCCCACCGCCGTATCTCTACGTTGACGTCGTGGTGGGGCTTGCGCGCTCCGAACTCTGGGTCTGTGCCGGTGGAGTTTACTTTGCCGAAACAGGTCTAGGGTGAGGAGCCAAACCAAGAGAGATACGTGAACCCGCAGGGCAGCATGTGGCGAGATGTTGGGCAGTAGCGACCCCACGGACCCTATTTCCCGGGAGAAGTCTTGTTCTTCACCTCTGGCTTGCCTTTATTGGCCGGCTGGAGTGAACACTGACGGGAACAGAGCTTCCACCTCATTCTTGCCTTTATTCGCCGGCTTGAGTGGAGATTCGCAAGAGCAAACGTGCTCGGAGGAAGGAAGTATTCCAGTAAGTGCTTGTAGGGATCTTGACCATCTTCCGGGCTCTGGGATTGTTCTGAGAGCCGTGGAATACCTCTCCACTCCTCAAGCACCTCAGGACATGTTGCCCCTTGTCGCTACGTCACTATGTGCTAGCGACCGTTTCCGGGGGCCCATTATTGAGTGTGCAAGTCACCCCCTGCCAATTTATCTGTGTATATTATATAACATTGGTCAGGCAGGGGACATAGTTCTTCCATAGTTCAAGGTACCCAATCCATGTAGCCACCCAAACCCATAGGCCCAATGTGTTTTGTTTCCATGTTCTGCAATAGTCCTGCACCAACCGGGGATTGTCCTTGGGTGCACTTGCATAGTGCATACAAGGATAATCGTCGGCTGGTGCCTCCTCGTCATTTGAAATTGTCTAAGGGGCCTCTGCGAGTTGGCTTCGGCCCCTCGTACGCCTTCCAAAGGTCCGGGACCCCAGGGTCCCGAGATAAGCCAAAGACAAAAAATAATAATAATAATAATATTTTATAAGAAACCCAAGTAAATGCAGAAGTCATCAAAATCAAGATACAACCTAAAAAATACTGAAACAATCAACCTATTTAAACCATAATATAATTCTAAAATAATGCCGAATCGGAGGTGACATCTGTCATGTCACCTCCAACAAACAAAATGAAATGATGATAATGAAAACTAAGGATGAAACTAAATAAATGTTGACAAGATCAGCCGCACGAAGAGCACGCCCACCACCTCCGGACTCGTCGCTCAGCTCCGCCTCGCCGCCGCCGGTACCCAGCCCCATTGTAAGCGCTGTGACGACACCGGCCGCGGTAGCTGCGTCGAGCTCGAGCGACGAATATTTCTCCCCGCCCACGACTCCACCACCTGCTCGCCGACGGGGAGGACGCCGGCCGCCGGATGGCTTAGGATCTCGAGGCCCACCGGCCTCTGAAAGGGTCCCAGCTCCCGGCGGAAGTGTGCAGCGCATGAGATGGACCCCATCCATTAATGAGAACGTCATGCGCTCATACTATGGGGCTACAGAGGGAGGAAACAATCTGACCGCGTACCGTGTTCGGATGCTCTCTCTTTTTCAGGTGCTTGAGCCAGCTGTCAACGTTTCGGCACAACGACTGTCGGATCAAGTGCGGGTCATCCAGCGTAATCATATGTTGGATGACACTGTACTAGATCGCCTGCGAATTGAAATGCAGAGTAGCCATGTCATTGCCCCCCCGCTGTCGCAGACTAATATAGTACCACCACAGTCTGACACAAACCAAGTTGACGAAGGAAGTGATGACAGGGCTACAAACGTAAGTACCCAGTGCAATGAAGAATTGAGGAGTGCTTTGGAAGATGCGATTCGGGAATATCGTTTCTTGTCTCCCGAACTTAGACCACGCTTACCTCGTTTGCCCATGCATAACAAAAATAGGGCGCTTGTGGCGGCTCTGGATTCGCAGTTGTCAAACTATTTTGATGACTGCGAAGACCTCACTGATACTCATTCGATTCTGTACTGCGCGGCTGTAGCGGCATGTCGTGTAGCTCACGTCAAATTTGCTAATGATTCTAGAGCTACACGACCGAAACCATCCGTACCAGCTTGGCAGTGCAGAATTGAGCGCCGTATTGGTGGGGCCAGAGTGCTCATCGGCAAACTAACCTGCTTCAGGGAGGGCAATACTCGTCCTAGAGTGATGCGCTTTGTGAGGCGGGCGTTCTCAGGGACTAATGTCAGCGCTCAGGACTATATGTCCCGCGTCACAGAGCGCATCGACTTCCTGAAGCAGAAAGTCTATGCATGGGCAAACCGTATTCGTAGGTATAAGCGGCGAGTGGACAGATACACTCAGAATCGCAACTTCCAGAGCGATGAAAGGTGGGTTTATAGGGGTTGGGAGCGACCGGATCAAGGTGTGACTGACACGCGCCTGCCAGATGATGATGCCATGTGTTCTTTCTGGCGCAGTATCTGGTCGGTGCCTGTCAGTCACACCGAAGGTGATTGGGCTCGGGAGGTCGAGCGAGCCTGCGATCCAATACCAGAAATGGGGGCTATTACCATCTGTCCCCAAGATGTAGCTCGTGCAGTCCGTCCGTTACCTAACTGGAAGTCTCCAGGACCGGACGGACTGCACAACTTTTGGATAAAGTGGTTACAAAGGTCGCACGCCCGCTTGGCATCCCAGTTCCAGTCAGCCTTACATTCAGGGTCGCTGCCCCAGTTCCTAACGACAGGAATAACCCACCTGCTCCATAAATCAGGTAGTACTGCGGAGCCCAAAAATTATAGACCGATCACTTGTCTACCGACGGTCTATAAAGTTCTTACATCCATTTTGAGAGCTAAAATTAACGAACATATAGACACCAACTCCATCATGTCTGCCTCTCAAAATGGATGTAGGAATGGGTCCCGTGGTACTAAGGAGCTACTCCTCATTGATATGGCCATTAGCCAACAGGTTCGTCGTTTCCGAAAGGATCTGTCGACATGTTGGATAGACTATAAGAAGGCCTATGACTCGGTGCCACATACATGGCTCATGAGGGTGCTGGAGTTGTATAAAGTAGATGCAACTCTGCGCACCTTCCTGATGTCGTGTATGGGGCAATGGAGGACGGTCCTTCGCTATCCAGGATGTCGAAATATCCAGAGGAACAGCGAGCCGATAAGGATCGAGCGGGGCATATTTCAGGGCGATAGTTTGAGTCCGCTTTGGTTCTGCTTAGCCTTGAATCCTCTAAGCACACTGCTGGAGGATTCAGGTCTAGGATATCGGCTGCGGAGAGGTGGTCAGGTTATATTCCACCTCCTCTACATGGATGACCTAAAACTCTTTGCCCCCAACAATTTGCAACTGATGGAGCTACTGAAAGTAACTGAAACATTCAGTAGCGCCATCAGGATGGAATTTGGTGTGGACAAATGTGCGGTCATGCATGTAAAGCGAGGAGAGATTGTGGAATCCGTGGGAACCCAACTCTCGGATTCCATAAACCTTAGAGCCCTCTCCGCACCCGAAACCTATAAGTATTTGGGTATGTCGGAAGCGTTGGGCATCAATGTTACTGACATGAAGCAAACGTTGAAGGAGCGCTTCTTTGGCCGCCTGAAGAAAGTATTTAATAGTCTTCTATCAGGCGGAAACAAGGTGCGTGCCTTCAACGGTTGGGTCATGCCGGTTTTGATGTACTCTTTCGGCGTACTCAAATGGACTCAGACGGAACTCGACGCCCTGGATCGGAGGGTCCGTACGCTGTTGACTGCATATCGAATGCATCACCCACGGTCATCGGTAATGAGACTGTATATCCCGCGAAAGTGTGGAGGCCGAGGCTTTTTAAACGCTAAGACTCTCCACAACCGCGAGATATGCAGTCTCAGGGAATATTTCCTAGAAGCCGATGTGGGGATGCATCGAGATGTGGTCGCGGTGGACAAGGGCCTCACTCCGCTCTCCTTGGCTAAAGAGAACTGGCGCAAACCTGTAGTGCTTGACACTAACGATCGCAGGGAGGTATGGCAGAGTAAGGAGCTTCACGGACGCTTTTTCCGGGCCCTACATGGACCCGACGTAGATTTGTTAGCGTCCGTAGCCTGGCTGCGTTCCGGTGACCTCTTTGGGGAAACCGAAGGTTTTGTCTGTGCAATTATGGACGAAGTTATGATGACGAACAACTACCGGAAATATATTGTGAAAGATGGCACGGTTGACATCTGTCGGGCATGCCACCGTCCGGGAGAATCAATCCGACACATTATCTCCGGGTGTTCTCGTCTTGCTAACGAAGAGTACTTGCATAGACACAACCTTGTAGCCAGGATTATCCATCAGCAACTTGCACTGAAATACAACCTTGCGGAATCGGAAGTGCCGTACTATAGGTATGTGCCCGACCCAGTTCTCGAAAATGGAAATATCACATTGTACTGGGATCGATCCATCATCACTGACAGGACTATTGTTGCCAATAAGCCTGATATAGTGGTGGTGGATCGAACAGAGCGGCGCACAATGATTATTGACATAACGGTCCCGCATGACGGGAACCTCGTGAAAGCCGAGAAAGATAAACAAATCAAGCATCTTGACTTGGCTCGCGAGGTTGTCGACATGTGGGATGTGGACTCAGCGATCATTGTGCCGATAGTTGTATCAGCCAATGGCTTAATCGCCAAGAGCCTCGACCAACATCTAAGGAGGCTCTCGTTGGGCAGCTGGATTAAGGGCCTGATTCAGAGAGCGGTACTTCTGGACACGGCGCGCATTGTTAGGAGGTTCCTCTCTCTGGAGCCCTGACCGCCGGTAGCTTGGACCCTGTTCCCGATACCGGTGGGCTACTATGTTTTATATTTTTAAATGTTTTTTTTTATTTCATGTTTTTATAAAAAATATTTAAAAATGTGAAATATATGTACATAAATGAAATAAAGGAAATAATAATAATAAATGTGTATGTTAATGTGTGTGTATGTTAATATGTCAACATAATAGATTAACTTTGTAAGTTTAATCCGACTTTGACAAGTTTGATCCAAAGAAGATCTATAACATGAAACTGGGCTATTTAAGATTGACTAAAACAACGCCATTCAAATCCTCTTTTTACTTTATTTACTATATTTCTCATTTACACTGCATTAGCCTTGCTTGCAGGCTCTACCGTAACTTTATCCCCTTCTTCATCGGGTTTCTCATTTTCTTTCGCTTTTTTTTGTTGAGCGCTTAAATCCTTCTTTACTGGAGGAGGTGGTTTAAATACATTTATATTATTTTCTAATTTCTTATCACCGACAACTGTTATAGCATCTTTGGGAATTGTGTTTTTTTTTTTGAGCTAAAACTGCGCTTTGGCATGTCGAAGTTACTCATGACAGTTGACAAGTCTTTATTTTTCGGGAACAGGAACACTTCTATTGATTTTGTCTTCGTAGCAGGTAACATTGATTTGTTTGGGATTATGCTATCGAAAAGGAAAGGCATCATCGGCAGGGTATTCTCTGATCTTGCTGAGCTGGGCTTCATAGGTTTCTGTTCGGGACTGAATTCAAAATACACTGAACCTTCTTGTATATGTTCGTGAGAATCACAACATAACGTTGAGTGGATTGGATCGTTGTTGTTGAAAGAGAACAGGTCGTTATTAGAAAAAATCTTGGTAATGAGACCAGTAGGGTTTGTCAGGAAGGAATCTTTGGTGTTACGGTGACTCGAGCACAGACACGGCTCTTCAGCAACTGGTTCAAGTTTTGGGAAGAAAGCTGGAGGAAACGCTGGGCCTTGGTCTGGTTTCATCGCATGAGAAGGGCCATCTGAAAGTATTTACCCATCTTAATTTTGATTTTAAATATTTTGGTTATAATATAGATAGATAAGTCATTGTTTGGCTTGAAGATGTCTAAGAAAAGAAAATTCTGAAGCAAATACGTCATACAATGTCCACAAAGTCCTTTTGAGACATCCAATATATATTCGTATGATTTAGTTATAGTTTTCTCTTTTGGGACAGCGATATATTTTATCAAAATCTTACCACGACCGTTACCAGAGAAATAAAATGAGACTTCCATTTTTCCGAGATTCACAAGGGAGTTGGTTATGGTAGGCATGGGTCGGACCATATCCCGAGACGAGGCGACTGCCATATACCCCACCAGTACAGTCAATGTGTGCGCAAACATATTCTGGGGATATATAAAATTTTATTTTAGTGATGTTTTATGGCAATTTGGGATTTATTACAACGTTTTTGTTGCGATAAACCAAACTATTCGCGTGAGGTTTGGACAATAAATTTATGAATAAATGGATTTTGATTTTTGGTGCATATTATAATTTTTCTATACCATCTAGTACTGGAAACTCGTAAACATGACGTCATTTAGTTAAATTGCGATGTTATTATGTACTCTGTCATCATTTCCGCTTCCAGTGTTAGCAAACACTTTAATGGATTAAGTTCTAATTGCATAGCCATTAAAATGTACCTTATCATATAGGTATTCAATGGTTTTGGACAGAAGATAAATTTACTCTAGAAAAAGTAAAAACCGACTTCAAAAACCAAAAACGAATAAAATAACTTTCATAAAAAACTTAACAGCTTCTGAAGTCAGTGCCAAGCTAAGGTGCATTGAAGAAAAGACACCGACTTCAGAAGTTTAAAGTTAATTTATTTCTTTATTTTTTAACAATTACATAATTATTAATTATTTATTTATTCAATCAAGTTACATGACTCTTACACAACTCTCAACAAACAATACATTGATATTACAGTACAAATACAAAACAAAACAATAACCACCACACTATTCAACATTTAAATTCGTGATCGTCGACTGTATGTGACATGCAAGTCACTGCAGCGTCTAATATATGGACAGTCGAGCCTGTCCGCTATCATCATCAGCACGCTGTTAGGGCTGCCGCGCACCCTGCGCACCAGGGACGCGCTCCGCTTGCGCATTGTTGCATAAAAGCAATCAACACTAGCTTCGGCAAACATGCCCGAGGCACTACAGTGTCGCGGCAGCCCCATCAGCGCCCTGAAGGCGTTGTTGTATTGGACGCGGAGGGTGTCGTATGCTTTTTGGGTGTGATTCACCCACAGGCTGCATGTGTAGAATGAGGTACAATAGGCTCTGAAAAGAGTCTGCTTGACTGACTTGGAACAGCGTGCAAACCTGCGGGCTATCATATTAGCTCTAATTGACAACGACCTCCGCTCCCTCTTGATGTCAGTATCGTCCCTGAGACCGGCAGTAACTAAATGCCCTAGGTACTTAAAGTGGTTCACCTTAACCAATGGAATTCCGTAGATAAATAAGCCTAAGACGAACGAAAAGAAGAATTCATGCATATAACTTCGTACATAAGAATAATTGCATAATGTATTTTATTATCTAAATACTAAAACCTCCCTAAGAGTATGTAGATCACGTTAGTGAAAGAATCATCAGAATTGGTTCATTCGTTTTTGAGAAAATCGCGGACATACAAACGAACATACATGCGGGTCGAATACAGAACCTCCTTTTTTGAAGTCGGTTAGAAATCAAATCAAATCTAAAAGCCAAAGATTTAAGAAAAGCTTAGAAGAGAATATTTAAGTTCTAGCTTACCGTTTTCCTACTCTACGAGCAACGAATTGATTGAAATTCTGTACAAATCAAATTCTTTTTGTTTCGCAACTTTCAATTTGCTTTTATTGGTTTTCCATTTTATTGTTACGATTGAGAAATAGGAATTGTTTGCAAATTGTCGGTCCGAACGATATTACTTATAAATGCGATGTTACTGGCTTTCATATAACGATTTCAGGAATAAAGGAATATCTTTTATGAGGCTTCGGGTAGAATGAAAAAGGCTTTCAAAGGATTATGTATTGTTGCTTGAGACATGTTTAAGTTTGAGGTATAACTTTGTAATGACACACATGGATGAGCATTCCTGGATTCAGGTTTCACAATTAAAATATGTACTACGGGTGTGGTGGCATCTACATCGCCACATACGAACTACGCATCACAATGACGTCACGCAAAAATCCTGCATCGCGCAATTAGAGTTTGCCGCGCGACTAGCCTATATACAACGTCCCGACATCAACCGTCGGGCCCACCAGATACAACACCCGTCTGGTCGGAGGATCCTCCCTTTTCTATGGACGATGAGTGAACTTTACACCCTGTTCCTCATGCCTCTATAAGTATATCCTTCCTGATGAGAGAGCGGGTGTAGCCCAGGGTAATGGCCAGGACTTACGAGTTCTACGTCGTAGGTTTTACTTTGTGTAAATTATTTCATCACCACTGCTCTCAAAACGATGAAGGAAAACTTAGTGAGGAAACCGGCCATATCCTAGAACCGAAAATTCAAAAAAAACTTTTTTACAATAAAAAATACAACCGACTTCCAAAAACAACTACAAAGTGAAAAATAACTTTAATTTCGGAAGTCGGTGTCTAGTTAAATGTATTTTCGTTTTTTGCCACCGACTTCCGAAATTAAAGTCATTTTTCACTTTGTAGTGTTGTTTTTGGAAGTCGGTTGTAAGTATTTTTTTTTGTAAAAAAGTTTTTATTTTTCACTTTTTAGTTGTGGAACCTACCCCACACAAATTCTAATACCACTACCTGCAAAACAAACTAGAACATCATCCATATAAAAGTGGGGAAAAAATACGTATTATTGAAGCTAACTCAAAAACTACCGAAGCAAAGTTAATCAATTTTATGTGGGACCAACTGTGATGTATACCCTCTCGAATAAAACAAAAACAATCCAAATCGGTCCAGCCATCTTCGAGTAATCGGGGAACATACATAAAAAAAAAAAATAAAAAAAAAAAGGTTCCGACGAATTGATAACCTCCTCCTTTTTGAAGTCGGTTAAAAATATGTGACATACATCAACCCACACTGGGCCGCGTGGTGGATTACGGCCCACTACCTCTCACAGAGAGAAGGCTTGTGTCCCAGCAGTGGGAACATTATAGGCTGATTATGTTTATCCTTCCAAAACTTCACGCCTGTATTCCCCAAATAGGGTAGATAGAGGTGTAGCACGCTAACAATTCGCTAGTTATGTTTAAGTCCAACGTAATAGGGGCGAGCCTATTGCCATCAACTGAGCTCCAGATTCCGGGTTGCTACTGAGAATTTTCTAACAGATAACATTTTGCTTGAACTGGAATTGAACTCAGGACCTCATCAGCTCAGCAATTGAGCTTACGACCATTCCATAAACGAGGCAGTTAAGGCGAAAGCGCCAGGGTAGCCCGCGAAATTCAAAATTTCTTACGTTTTTTGCAATTTGCAAGTCAGTATAACTTTTATGTTGATAAAAATTTGATTCGCGACCGTAACAAGTATGTATTTACAGAATTATAATCATTAAAGTCATCAATACAACTCTTTAAGACCAGGTAATCCTGTTGAATGACTATTTCATGAAATCTTGACATTTGAGGATTGTACTAACTTATGGAGTTGTATTACTGATTCTAATGATTATAATTCTGTAAATACATATTTGTTACGGTAGCGAATCATACTTTAATCAACATACAACCTAAGACTGACTTACAAATTGCAAAAAACGTTAGAAAACTTGAATTTCGCGGGCTGTCCTGGCGCTTCCCCCTTAAGGCGATACCTACCAAAATAAATTGGGGGTTTTTTCGTTTATTGACTATTTGATTAATACTCTGATTGAAGGAAAAAGCAATTGGGTTAAATTTTTTCGATAGAATTTAATTCCGAAAATACCTCTACTATTTTATATTTTTTTTTCTGTAAGTTCTAAAATCCTAAGTAATTTCATTGCATAATTGCATTCAAATTGTGCGCATTAGGTAATTAAAAACTGTGGCTGAAAATATTTTTGATAGATAGCTTAATTTATTTTTAAACAATTTTTATTTGATTTGTCGCTTTTATTTTGGTTCCAGCGCATTGTTGCGCTGTCTTTTTTCGCATGTGGAAGAAAGTGACTCTGTCACTTTGTTACTCCCGCACAATTCGATTTTTACATATCACCTTAAGACGCAAATAAGTGCCAGCGGCCTTGAGTGGTTAGCTTGCGTGTCCTGTACTGAGCTCACGCAACGCGTCGTGCGTTCACCCAGTACCTAATAGGACTCGACCATCAAGGAGCGATGTCCCAAATTAGACGCATTATTAATTTATGACACATAAAACAAAAGGTTATTATATTAACTAAAAGATAAATAATTAAATTTCCTTTAAAATGGTGAAGGTTTTTTATCCGCGTTAGGTATAACTTCACAAATTAATTACACTTTGTAATATAAACATAATCTAAAATATTCACATATTAAGTTATTAAGAAAATGCTCTTATTTAACATATATTTTTTCCAAATTATTAACACTACTCGTTTAGACGTGATCTTCAGTTTAAAATCATTAAAAGTCGGTTATCGTCGCCTTAAGGTAAAAAATGAGTTGTAGTTAATTCCTTGTTTATTTATTTAGGGTTCCACTAAAGACGTGTGTAATGCATAATGTAATGTATCGTGAAATGTAACGCGAATTCTGTGTGTGGACGGCAGTACGAGCATTACATGTAACGCTTGCACCATAACGATTGCTTCATCTGACGCAAAATTACACGTAATCTTACATTACGCGTTACACATGTCTGGCTCCGGCTTTAAATGATTACAAATTGAGTGCGTCAATTGTGAAAGGAAAGGCCTTTCTAATGCAAGTTTCTCTTCGCTTCTTAGCGGATATAAGTCGACGAAATATCCTGTATTCTAGTAGTTTTACACCCATAAATAGTATTAGATCCAGAAATTCCACAAAATTGAAGAATTTACGTGCACTAATAAATTTAGTTTTCGAATGTCACCACGTCTGGCTTTTGAACTTAGTAGGCATAGTAGAGTGTAGATTTGTTGACGATTTTCTATTTTGTTAATTGCCATGGTACTTGTTTAAAGGCCTACACTGTCCTCCATAGGAAATGAGAACCATGCATCTAGCTTCTGACGTTTCCTAAGTGCTGTAGGTTTATGTGAAATAAAATATTTTGATTTTAATTTTTGTAAAGGCTCCAAGGGACGAGCCGAACTACACCATTTTAGCATCTTCCTTCCTTGAAGACTTGATAGAGATAAATCAATTTGCCTAGCCTTTTCCCAACTATGTTGGGGTCAGCTTCTAGTCTAACCGGATGCAGCTGAATACCAGTATTTTACATGGAGCGACTGCCTATCTGACGTCCACAACCCAGTAACTGGGTAACGCGATACCCCTTAATAAGACTGGTTGTCAGACTTTCGGGCTTCTGACGACCCGTCAAAGATACACGAATGACAGCCGGGACCAACGGCTTAACGTGCTTTCCGAGGCACGGAGGAGTCTCGTTATGTAAAGATGGTCACCCATCCACGGACCAACCCCGGCAAGCGCAGTTTAACTTGATGGATTGACCCGTGCGGCTGTTATTACTTAGCCATGAGCTCTTCCCAAAGACTTGATAGAGATAATGATACAAAATAAAACAGAATACTGCAATCACCATTCCATTTGATGGATTAAGTATGGAAAAACTTTCGTAGGAGGATCATAATTTCAGTAAGTTTTTTACTCAAGTCAATCATTATAACAATGGAAGATTTATTTTATTCAATAAGAAAGCAAACATAACCTATAAATAACAAAATTATATCCTAACATAACTAAAACTTTCACAAACTAAAACATGGCGTCGAAAAAATAATCCGCATCGCTGTCGACTGGTAATGTACCCAAGAGACTGGCGGCATTGCCACGTTGTATGGGCAATGCTTAGCCTCTGGCCAAGGTAAAAGCCAGCCCTTGGATCACGGGAAGTGTCAACCAGCCGTTTCGAGATATCCTTAAAGAGACCATGAGCACTCGAACCCCACAGCCCGAGGGTTTCAACCCCAAACGGCTTGAAAATATAGTTACCAATAAGGTTACTATCTTTACGTCGCTTGAGGTTTTCCGCAGCCACAGCAGCGGAGCCAGCGAGGCTCAATCAATGGATACTGAAAATTGTGAAAAGATAATGAAATTAAACAAATGTATTTCTAAGAATCGTTCATGTATTTACATCACATCGGTGAAGGAACTCAGCATTATGCCTACACGTTGAAGTGTCGTTTTATTTATTCCTATTTCGATCCGAATGCATTTCAGCATCAGCAGGCAATAAAATACGCTTAAATTGTATTTATTTATAAACGTCGATTTCTGAAACTGCTCGTAAAATTTCGCACGTTTCGTGTTGCTAGCGGTGGGAAAGTAGCACCATTTCTGGGAGCATATTATACTCCAAGAATGAGTCTTAAAGAGTAAGTCTTAGAGAGTAAGTCTATTATATTCAAAGAATAAGTAAGAATGTAAAGGGGCCATTATAGTTTTTTAAGGTCATATATACTGTGTAAATCTACATTCTATTAGTGTCGTCTAGAATCAAACGCCGCCACATCCATTTAAAAAAAAAAAAAGTATTTGGTCTCTATGGAATTGTTTTGTAATTTCTAACAAACCCAACTAAATTCTTCTAGGCCTAACCCCGCTACATCCCGAGTAATTTGAATAAAAAAAATGGATTTCGTTCCAAACTCCGCTACATCCATTACTACTCACTATCACTCGCCGCCACATCCGCATTGACCAATCAGAACGTTTTATTTTGAGAGTTAACTGTCATGGCGTAGTTGTAGCTCGCAATGGCCGTCAAGACAGACTGAAATTCAAATTCATTTATTTAATATAAATAAATGAATTTGAATTTCAGTCTGTCTTTCTTAGGTATCGAGACTGCAGCCTTTCTATAAGTTAGGTTAGGCACGGAAAACTCCTGCAGTAAATACAATTTTCGAAAGAGCTGACTGTCATAGACTCTTGGTAGCTTAAGGCAAAAAAAAAAAATATAGAAGCAAAATAAATTGGGGGATTTTTTCGTAACCATTTATTTCACTATTGCAGCATGTATGGATTTAATTTTTGGATATAAATGTTTATTGAGTATTTGATTAATATTTTGACTGAAGGAAAACACAATTGGGTTAAATTTCCTCCATAGAATTTGATTCCGAAAAGACCTCTACTTTTTATGTTTTTTTCTGTAATTCTAAAACCCTAAGTTATTTCATTGCAAATTTGCATTCAAAATGTGCTTATTATGTAATTGAAAACTCTGGCTGAAAATATTTTTGATTTGAGGTTTAATTTATTTTTAAACAATTTTTATTTGATTTGGCGCTTTTATTTTGGTTCCGGCGCATTGTTGCGCTCTCTTTTTTTCGCATGTGGAAGTAATTGACTGTGTCACTTTCTTATTCCCGCCCAGTTCGCTTTTTACATATCACCTTAACCGCCTAACTAAGGGGTATTTTCTCTCGGCTCATAACCACACTGCCAAAAAAAAAAACTTATCAATTTTTTGACGATATTTTCTTTTTTTTACTAGCAACACTGTACATTGGTGGACTTATTGGTTCGTTTCACGTTAACAGTTAAACGCAATGGCGGGAACACATTTGGTATTCACATTACTGGTACGTACTGTGTGTGATATACAATCAAACATACATATTACGATTTTGTTTTACGTCTCCGCAATCACGTTGTTTGGCCGTTAGTCATCGAGGCATACATCAATTGGCTGTATGTGGAATTCGTTTGAAGTTTTGTCCTTATAGATGAATCATCATCTGCTTAGCCTTTTCCCAACTATGTTGGGGTCGGCTTCCAGTCTAACCGGATGCAGCTGAATACCAGTATTTTACATGAAGCGACTGCCTATCTGACCTCCACGACCCAGGTACTGGGTAATACGATACCCCTTGAAAAACTGGTTGTCAGACTTTCGGGCTTCTAAGGACCCGCAACGACTGTCAAAGATCCACGAATGACAGCCGGGACCAACGGCTTAACGTGCTTTCCGAGGCACGGAGAGTCGCGGTATGTAAAGATGGTCACCCATCCACGGACCAACCCCGGCAAGCGTAGCTTAACCTGATGGATCGACCCGTGCGGCTGTTATAACTTAGCCACGAGCTCCTTGTCCTTATAGATGAATGTTTGCTGGAATTCCAAGTCACCTTTTATACAGTATGTTTGCTATTAGACGACCCTTCAGGACGTCAGGACTTCCAGACCTTTCCATCAGGAACCTTTTCAATATAAGACCGTTTCCTAATTGGTTAAGTAATTAACATTTCGTCAGATACGGAAACGAACTGTAGCTATACATCTTATGGTCTTAAGCATAAGGTTGGCCGACTTGAATTTCACTGGTATTCATAATTTACTAGCGCTACATGTTCTTATAGCGCGTGCCCAAAATCGGAACTAACGGCGCCATCTTTTTTTTTAATCCGACATGTCACGAATGTTTGCACAGAGTCCCCAGAGTAGGTATTAGAGACACCTATGACAGGTGTAGGTTTAAATTACCTCTCTCTCTTCGCTATCAATAATTTTCATCCTAAGTATTTGTTCAGAAAGAAATCGGTTACGTAAAGAAAAAGTACGCAGCGGTTGCACGTGCCAATCGTACGTGCGTCACTTCAGACGCGATAAGCTTACTTTTTTTCTATAGGCGGGCTTTGAGTTAGTAATATTTCTTATCGTGTAAAAGACAGAATTGGATTAGCAGCTTAACCTAGTTATAAAGATGTCAGTTTTTTCTAAATATGAGTCTGGAAAGGCAATATTTGATGGCATGGACATGAAATCCTGGGTTCGATTCCCGGTTCGGGCAAAGTGTTATTGGGTTTTTCCATTTGAAATTGCTCAGTAGCAACCCGGAGCCTGGATTTGTGCCCGGTTGATGGCAATAGTTTTGTTAAATTAAAATGCTCCAAAAAAAAAAATACTATCGACAATTAGGATTTTTTGTACTTACCTACTAACAATAATAATTGCTTATAATTTTAATTTATAATTTAATCGATTTTACAATTATTCATTCCTGAAATTTTACTAATATTTATTCATTCGAATGAAGTTTGTAATTAATATTAATATATAATTTTGATTTACTGGACTAACTGTGATATACACACATCAAAAAAAGTTTGTGATCACTAGCAAAAGCTGATATATTTTTTAAATTTAACTTTTTCAAGAAAAGTATTCACCTTACGTACAATAAAATATACTGTGTATTTCTATTTAAAAAAGATATAATTAAAACATTTTTCCTTGATAAAGTTAAAATTTAACCGGCGAAAAATAAAGAAGGAGGTTCTCAATTCGTCACGTATGTTTTTTTTTTTTTATGTATGATCACGCATAACATTTTACAGTCGTCCGATTTGAAAAAAAAAAATTTATTCGAGAGGGTATGCATCAAAATTGGTCCCATATAAAATTGATTAACTTTGCTTGGGTAGTTTTTGAGTTAGCTTCAATACTCGTAGTACGTATGTTTTCCCCACTTTTATATATGGATGATGTTCTAGTTTGTTTTGCAGGTAGTGGTATTAGAATTTTTATAGGGTAGGTACCACAACTAAAAAGTGAGAAATAAAAACTTTTTTTACAAAAAAATACAACCGACTTCCAAAAACAACACTGCAAAGTAAAAAATAACTCTAATTTCGGAAGTCGGTGGCAAAAAACGAAAATACATATAACCAGACACCGACTTCCGAAATTAAAGTTATTTTTTACTTTGTAGTGTTGTTTTTGGAAGTCGGTTGTATTTTTTTGTAAAAAAGTTTTTATTAAAATTTTGCAACTTTTGATAGTGATCACAAACTTTTCTTGATGTGTAACAATAATTTATGACTTTATTATAATTGAATAGAATTGTATTTTTTTTTTACGTTACGTTTAAACGAAGCACGTTTAAATTCCGGTGCACGTGAGACTGTTCGCGCGATAGCGCGTCCAACTACACAGCCATAACGCCATTTCACTTACACATCGAGCTTAACCACGCTTCGATGTATCCTCTTAATAGTGTGCTGACAAACTATGGTTTTGCAAAAAGCAACTCAATTGATCCTTATGTAATTTCTTGCAGTTATGGAAATTGATTGGCTATACAAGTGTTATGAATATAAAAATAATTGAAAACCTCTTAGGGGTCATTGTACTCATAATTATGATCAACTTTTATTATGGTAACAAACCTCAAATGGCGAAAAAAATCAACTGCTCCATACTGCTTTTCGTGTAACTCGACAAATGTAGGGAACAGCTGATTTTCTTTCGCGATTTCATGGTGGTTTCTATAGTATTTCACCTTGTACATCACATCCCAGAGCGTAGCTTTGAAAGACGAGATGCTATCTTAGAAAAGCACAAAGCCACATCTGCCACACCTTGAGGTAGGCCTAAAGTTATACCAAGAGCCAATTTCATCAATAATTAAACTAATACACAGATGCTGAAGTAAAAAATCGTAAGGAAACCGGAATTTCCTAAACCCAAAAATTTATAGACATGTGACACCTAAAACCCGCACTGGGCCCGCGTGGTGGATTATGGCCCGCTCCTGCTCACGGAGAGCGAGTCCCAGTAGTGGGAACATTGTAAGCTGATTATGATGCAGCCACTTTTCTTATTTAAAACCCTTTTAACCACTTATCACCCTTTCGAACAAAGATGGGGGAGTCTATTTTAGTCTTCGACTACTCGACTGCACGGACCGATTTCTAAAATGTTACTCTGAAACCGTCACGTACCATTTTAACTGTTTTATTAAGAAACAATGTTATTTTAAAAACAAATTAGCTGATGTTGAGCTTTGGGGGAAATTAACCTTTTAACCGCCTACGTCGGATTAATCCGACAAATATTTTCGGGCCCATTTCGCCAGAGTCGTATATTTACGACCAAAATATCAATGCTCGTTTAATCAGCTTTTTTATTTAATTAAGCTGTATTCTATCAAAAATATGTTTATATTAGGTAAATAGTTAGTAAGTAATCATTATACAGTTTAATACACTTTAGTCTCTTAATTAGAAGTCCTAAAAATAATGTCCAAAGTTAGATGAATTACTAACATTATTTTTAGAAAATTGTATTGATGTGCAACGCCCATGACGACAAAATCCGACATGAGGGACGGGACATATGCCAAGATTTACCGATACAAAAATAAACATAAATCAAAATATTTCTCGTTATACTGACTAATTAACTTTAAAACAAATACAGCAATTGTTAATAAAACATTTTTTTACAAATATTTGTGAGTATTTCATTTAATTCCTTTAAAATTAAGTAAATTTACTTATGAAATGTCAGCGGTTGAATTGATGGTTCCCATCCCTAGCCTATATGTTCCGAAACTTACTTTGTTAGTACGCCCTGCGCTACGGTCGGATAAAGACGACCGCTTCTTACGTCATAAACGAGTGCCGACTTCTGGAATTTTCCATCAATGTTGTGCTTGTGCATGAAGTTTTACGTTCGTATGTCGATACTCGTAAATGTACATGATATAAATTTATCATGACGACTACTGAAGAGTTAATACGAATTCTAGAAGGCGATGAAAATGAAGAATTTTTATCAGATGAAGAGTTTGACATTGATGTAGAGGTAATTTTTATTTTTATTACATATCTAGTTATATGTATTTTAATTTATTGTGTAGTATGGTGGTGATGTCTGAATGGAAATTTTAAACTTAATTAGAGTGAGTGAGATGGCGAGAGCGCGCCGTGCGATGAGAATGCGCGCGCGGTCACTCTGGAACGGTGATTCTGATTGGTTCGAGCGCGAGTCACGTGTGGACTCGCTGACTCGCTCGTAGATACATAGTTAGAATTTATTTTGTGCGTGCCGCCGCGCTGCCACACACCGCACTTTTGGACACTTTTATGTTCGTATAACTCGCCAAACCCTTCTCTGGACTGATTTTATTGTGAATAGTTTAAGTAATAATTAATAAATCGATCAAATTTTTAAACACTTTTTGTTTTACTGGCTTGCGAAAAATGCCGAATAATTTCGTAAGGTACGTAGTATTCAAGTAGGTAGGTACCTATATCTCCACCAAGCTAAGTTTACACCTCGCTGGAATGCGGCGTGTACCCGTGTACCTACGTATAATATAATGTTAAAAACAATAAATGCAAAGTAAAATCTAACAAACATTTGTTTACTTTTTTAAAGTCATAGCGAATCCTTTTTTGCAGCCCGTACCTAAGCGCCAGTGTGACGTAAACGACGCGAGGTGCAAACTTAGCTTGGTGAGATATAGTTGTTAGTTAACCACGCTCGTAAATGCAAATGTCGTTATTAAAACGAAATATCGACATCGCAAAGTTAAATATTGCACATCCCTCTTTCTTGTAGGTATTTAATTTTCGATTCACTGTGCCGGGCGCTGGGGACACGCCAACTGTTTTGAAGTCGGGCGGTTAAAAGGTTAATAAAAGTTTATTGTTTGAATTTGCGGGTTTTGTTTAATTTTGCTGTTTGTTTGGGTGTTTAAGACAAAATTCTGATAATTTGAGACAGGTTTGTATTGTATTTGGCTTGAATTTCAGCAAAAGCTGAAAATAATTTAACCTCTGATGCGTCGGGCCTCCTGTATGCGCAAGTGCCACAAACGTCAGTACATTTGGAAGTACTTGTTGATTTTTGGGCAAGCCTTCGAAAAAACGCAGATTTCGTTAATACATAGCCAGTTAAACGTTACATGTTATACCTTCCTGGCTTCGTTATTAGATTACCTAACTACTTATACCATTCATTATGCAAATACAACTGACCTTATCTAGCAACGATGCGTTAAGTTTTTGTTTTGATAATTTTCACTCACATAACCTTCAAACTTTCTCACATCACATCTAATCTACACAAACATTCACCAAAAAAACACTTTATTACGATAACACAATATCTGTAGAAACGATAAAACACCACACATTAACAACAATCCACTTATAAACAATAACTAAACCATAAAAACTATTTGTTTACGCAACGAAAAAATTTCGACGCGAACTCCGCGCGGTGCCGACGGTAAAACTGACGGCGAAATATCGTTCGCGCAAAAACACTACGAACGAAATATTTAGCTATTAGCCAAAATATGTTTGTGGAACAATAATCTAACTACATAAGTGTATTTCAAACACTAAACAAAAATATTTATCATATAACATTACGTAATACGGCCATAACTAGCAAATTATGAACATTACAAAAGTTTCGTAACTTTTTCTCGACATATTTATAACTTTTCTATAAACTATCACTTCATACGAAATCTATACTTATTTCTCAGTAATTCTGTATAAACATCTCATAAGATTACTCATCGTTTCCTTCTTGAAAACATTTTTTCAAAACATAAACACCCGCACGAATCACTCATAAAACAACAAATATGGCCGTCACAGAAGCACTAATTTCTTTTTTTTTTTTTCTTCCGTTTTGTTGGCGCTCCTGTTAAAATGTTACCAAAATAGGTCAAGCATGAATCGACTAATCGAATGATACAGCTAGATCGTGTTGCAAGTGCCAATAAATAGAAAATATTACCGTCCATTGACAACCATGCATGTTGACAGTTGTTATTATCCAATGGTGTAACGCCGACGTTTATAGGCATTAAATTTTATTATCCAATGGTGTTACGGCGACGCGCCAGAGGTTTTAAAGCACGTTGATTCTAATGTTATGCCTATACAATGTGTAACAAAAACCCTGTTCGATCCGATAAGGGGTCATTGTACTCATCATTATGAATAACTGTTACTATGGGACCAAACCTGAAATCGCTAAAAAAAATATCTGTTCCCCTACATTTTGACGAGTTATGGCGAACATAAATGTAGGGAATAGATGAATTTTTTTCGCGATTTCAAATTTGGTGCCATAGTAAAAGTTGTTCATAATGATGAGTACAATGACCTCTTTTTTACACATTGTATTATGCCCAAGAAGAACGTTGAAATAAAAAAATACGACGTAACCCATACATACACATTTAACTCCATCAATCATCGTAATTACAGTGGCAAGAGGCTCCCACAGTCATCCTCATAACCACAGTTCCCAAGCTCGCACAAATACAATTACCCCTTTTGACCACCACGCACAACAAATTACCACCCAGACTGACGCCAACTCGTATAAATTGGTAATACCAAACAAAGTTAATTTTTATTTATCGACATTTCGAAAATGGAATAACAAATTGATGGTACATCGACAACGTCGCTAGTGGTTCAAAAATTAACGTGGCTTATATTCGAATAAATAACGTACATAGGAACCTCTATATCACTGAAATGTATTCATTTAAGGGGAAAACGCCGGGGTAGCCCGCGAAATTCAAATTTTCTTACGTTTTTTGCAATTTACAATTAGGTTGTATGTTGATTAAAGTATGATTATTACAGAATTATAATCATTAGAAGCAGTCATACAATTTCTTAAGTTAGTATAATCCTCAAATGTCAAAATTTAATGAAATAGTCATTCAATAGGATTACCTGGTCTTAAAGAGTTGTATTGATGACTTTAATGATTAATCCTATAAATATATACTTGTTATGGTCGCGAATCATATTTGGATCAACATACAACCCAAAACTGACTTGCAAATTGCAAAAAACGTAAGAAAATTGGATTTTCGCTGGCTACCCTGGCGCTTTCGCCTTAATATATTGGCATAACCTATAAAATATCACTAGTATGCACGATAGCCGCGTGCATGCATGAACCGTGGCATGAGACGTGGGACATAGCCTGCACCTTTCAGCGTCATTTTAATGTGGTGTACGCACGAACGAACCAAAAACATGGTGAACACGAACATTGAACACTTTAAATGTTCAAAACGGTCCTGAGTTTCTTCAAAAGTTCCGTGTTCGATGTTTGTGTTCACCATGTTTTGTTCGTTCGTGCGTACACGCCTTTAGCGTCTCGGGGATAGGTAGATAAATACATACTTATATAAATTCACGCCTCCTTCTCATGGAGGTAGACAGAACGCCACCTGCTATGATCCTTACAGACTCCTTTTGCCTCATTTACGTTCATACATCTGATCATACACGCACGCCGGTTGCGAGTATTACGCACCTGACCTGACTTTTTTGAAGTACTTCACCAATAAGGTCACTATATGTCTCCCTAGGTCGTCTCCTCCCGGCGTTGCCATAGATAAATACGTTTTGTAGTATCAACATGTACAGGGTAATAAAATAAAATCCACAATAGATTTGTAAATAAACATGCTTCGTCTGCTTTGTTTTGTGAATCAGCTATAAAATAAATTGAATTGAAAACAGATGCTTTATTTTCTTTCTGTTTGAGTTATCAAAGATCAGAGTTTGTTACGTGGTGTTACGTATGTGTATCAGTCTTTATAAAATATATATTATCTGTGGTATTTCCGGATCCTGTTGTCTTGTCACCGACTCCGATCGCTCGTCATGCAATGGCTGAATACACGATACATAAAATAGTCTGGTCGTCTTATTTATCTATAATATCTGGCCACCCGTCGTAACATGGTGTCAGAAGATACAGAAGAAAAAGAAGTCACAAAAAACCACAAAAGTAAGTGCCGCAAACAGTCAAAAAAAAAAAAAAAAAAAAAAAATTTCGAGTAAAACGTCGCCGCGTGGTCCAGCCCTAAAATGCCGGAAAATAAAAACGCAAATAATACAAGTTATCCCCTGCCGCCGAGTAATTTCAGCTTAGATATCAACAACTCGAACATGCCATTGGCTTGGAGAAATTTCAACACAAGTCTAGAGATTTACATGATAGCCAACAATTTAGAAGAACAACCAGACAAACGAAAGGTAGCCATTTTACTACAAATCATAGGCCCAGACGCTCTTCAGATATTTTACTCGTTTAACATACAAATTGACAAGATCACCTATAAGGATTTACTCGCCAAATTTGAAGACTACTTCACACCACGTGTCAATATTTCCGTCGAAAGACATAAGCTGTTCAACAGAAAACAAGGTCCAGATGAAGAAATTGAGACATATGCCACGGATCTCAAGAATCTAAGTATCCAATGCAATTTTGAAGGTCTTGCCGATGATATAGTAAAGGACATATTCTCATGGAACTTAAATTCATCTTGCTCGTACATCAGAGAACGTATCCTGATCGAGAAACCATCAACATTTGATGCCGCCGTCAGTCTCGCTAAAACACTAAGAAATACTAGGTTACAGGCTAAAGCTTTATCAAGCCAAGAAGTAAGTGTCGTTGCCAGTCGTCAATCGCATCACAGTCGCCAAACACATCGTAGTCAAGAGAGTCGCAATCAAAAAAGTCACAGTCAAAGAAGTCACAGTCGTCAAAGAAGTCATAGCCGTCAAGAAAGTCAAAGTCATCAGTCTCAAACAAGTCAAAGTCGTCAATCAAGTAAAGCATCGTCCAGTCAAGAACCTCAATCCAAACAGTCAACCAAGAATTGTTCCAGATGTGGTCAAGTTCACCGAACAAAATGTCCAGCCATAGGAGTCATCTGTAACAACTGCCACAAGCCCAATCACTTTGCCAAGTGTTGCCGCAGCAAACATGTGAGATCCATAGAAGAAGAAGAAGAAAGTACGGGTACTGATACTTATTTTCTAAATAGTCTTTTCACTAATGAGATTTCTGTCAGCATAAAAAACCCTTATCATACAACTTTGTCCATAAATAGTAAGAATGTAGACTTTTTACTTGATACAGGTGCTGACACTAACATTTTATCATTTAACTCTTATAAAAAACTTAATTTGCCATTGAGTAGTTTAAAGAAAAGTAGTCACAAACTATCAACCTTTAGCGGTGAAGTATTACCGACTGAAGGTCAATGCATTCTGTCTGTCACACATAACAACAAACTATACAATGTTAATTTCCACATTATAGATATACCCTGTAGGAATATTATTGGTCGCAACAGTTGTGAGAATTTAAAATTAGTTAAAAGAGTCCATAATGTCCAATTTCATGAGTCACTCAATGTATCACAGCTTGACAAATATAAAGATCTCTTCTCAGGAATAGGTTGTCTTAAAGATTATGAATGTCATTTGTCAATGAAGCCTGATGCTGTACCGTCTATAGATGCCTGTCGTAGAATTCCATTCAGTCTCTTAGAACAATTAAAAGAAGAATTAGCCATGTTAAAAAAAAATCAAATTATAGTCAAAGTCGAGGAACCTACTGAATGGGTAAGCTCAATTGTAATTGCATCAAAGAAAAATGGTAAACTACGCCTGTGCATTGATCCAAGAAAACTTAATAAAGCCATTATGCGTCCTCATTATCAATTTCCAATTATTGATGAAATTAAATCCAGCCTCTCTGGTTCACAATATTTCACTACCCTAGATGCAAACAAAGGTTTTTATATGCTAAAGTTAGATGAAGCTTCCTCAAAACTATGTACATTCATCACACCTCAAGGTAGATATAGATTCCTAAGACTTCCCTTCGGGATAAATGCAGCCCCAGAACTGTTTCATTCCATCATGACAAATAGATTCAGTGATATTCCAGGAGTCAAAATCATGATGGATGATTTCCTAATTTACGGTCAAACTAAACAAGAACATGATTTTAGGTTAAAACAAGTCTTAGATAGAGCTAGAGAAATAGGAATAAAATTTAATAAAGACAAGTCTAATATATGTAAAAGTGAAGTCAAGTACCTAGGACACATCTTTTCTAAAGATGGTGTGAGAGTTGATGAAAACAAAGTGAAAGCCATTTGCAGTATGCCACCACCAACAAATGTCACAGAATTACAAAGGTTTTTAGGTATGGTTACATACTTAGGCTCATACATAGAGAATTTGTCAGATAAAACTTCTAATTTAAGAACACTTCTGTCTAAAGATAATGAATGGTCTTGGCAAGAGAGACATAATGTAGAATTTAATGAATTAAAGGAATGTATAACAAAAGCCCCTGTCTTGACATATTATGATCAAAATAAACCAATTACACTGTCAGTTGATTCGTCTAAAGATGCCATGGGTGCAGTGATTTGCCATGATAAACACCCCATAGCATATGCTTCAGCTTCATTAAGCTCATGTCAACAGTCATACTCTCAGATTGAGAAAGAGCTGTTAGCAATCCTATTTGGTTGTACAAAGTTTCACCAATATGTCTATGGTCGCCACACTTTAGTTGAAACAGATCACAAACCAATAGTATCGCTGTATAAAAAACCAATTTATAACATTCCACCCCGTCTTCAAAGAATAATGCTAAGATTACAACCATATGACCTGAACGTAACTTACAAACCAGGTAAATATCTTTATGTAGCTGATACTCTGTCTAGAGCAGCTTTACCAGAACAGTCATTACATGATCTAGATTCTGATCTAGATTTACACGTCAATTTAGTCATTAGATCACTGTCAGTTAGTCCAAATAAACTTAAATCTATTCAAGAACAGACTTCCCAAGACAATGAATTGTCACTCTTAAGTAAATATTGCATAACAGGTTGGCCTGAACATAAAAAATTGCTTCCAGACATACTTAGGCCTTATTTTCCTTTAAAAACCGATATACATATAATTAATGGTATTGTCTTCAAAAACAACAGTGTCATTATACCAGTAGCCATGAGAAAAGACATTTTGAAACAGATACATGAAGGTCACCAAGGTATTCATAGTTGCCAAAGATTGGCAAGAAATCTAGTATACTGGCCCAATATGTACTCTGATATAGAAAAATATGTTAATAATTGTCATAACTGTCTCACTAACAGACGCAGCAATTCCAAAGAGTCACTACAGCCCCATGAGGTAAAACCAATCCCTTGGAATAAAGTCGGAGTTGATCTATTTGATTTCAATTCAAACAAGTATGTCATAGTCGTAGATTATTTTTCCCAATATGTCGAGCTTGTAAAGCTAGCAGGTGGTTCTACTAGTAAAATTGTCATTAGTCACCTAAAGTCTATATTTTCCAGACATGGAATACCCAACATTCTAATTTCAGACAATGGTCCCCCATTTAACTCAAAAGAGTTTAATCATTTTGCTTTAGATTGGCAAATACAACATATTACATCAAGTCCCTATTATCCACGGTCTAATGGTCTTGTAGAAAGAACCATAGCCACGGTTAAAAACATATTAAAGAAATGTCTTACTGATAATACAGACCCTCATCTAGGATTATTACAGTATAGGAATACACCTAAAGAAAATATGTATTCGCCTGCCCAATTACTAATGTCCAGGACACTCAGAACTAAACTTCCAGTCTTAGAACAAACTCTGAAACCTAAAATACCTAACTACAGGTCTCTAACAAATAAAACTCAAATAAAAGTGAACAAATCACAGATTTATTATAATAAACATACTAAACCGTTGTCTTCCCTAAACATTGGTGATAAAATTTACTTCCAGAAACAGCCAGACAGTATTTGGACACCTGGTACTGTGTCAGACATAGGTCCACAGCCTAGATCATATACTATTGTCTCCCCGGAAGGTACTTTTCGCCGTAATCGCCAACATATCCTACAGCCAAAACATTCACCAACTGAGTCCGCTCCTAGTAGAAGAAGTTCACTTCAATCCCCATCAGTTCCACTTGACACTGATCCACCGTCGCCTTCCAATATACTGCCGTCGTCATCTCCATCTAATTATCAATCTCCTTGTACAAGTAATCCTGTCCAAGAACCTGAAACAAAAACAAACACATCACATACACCAAATAAACAAACTCAACACACAACTTATTCTTCATTCGGTAGAGCAATAATAAAGCCCCGAAGATTTTGAAAATTGGTCTAGATTAAGTTCTTAATTTGTACTTAGTTTTAATTTAATATACTAAGTGTATTGTTTGTTGTACAAGCATTGTCAAACCTAATTTTGTTTTGTTAGTAGCTGTCAAAACTTAGTTAAGTCAATTTGATAGACGTCACTGTCAGAACTGTCGCAATGTAAATGTCAGTCAAGTCAACTTGTCACTTCTTAGAGATGTTCCGTTCCACTTAGTCTACTAGTATATAAGAATTTTGTTAATGTTAAAAAAAAAAAAAAAAAAAAAAAAAAAAAAAAAAAGAGTATACTTGCGTACCATGTTCCACGTAATGATTCCATTTTCTTTTCTTAATAAGGGAGATGTTACGTATGTGTATCAGTCTTTATAAAATATATATTATCTGTGGTATTTCCGGATCCTGTTGTCTTGTCACCGACTCCGATCGCTCGTCATGCAATGGCTGAATACACGATACATAAAATAGTCTGGTCGTCTTATTTATCTATAATATCTGGCCACCCGTCGTAACACGTGGCAGATAGGAATTTCCTCTTTCCTCTTCGTCTGATAGTGAATAAAACTGTAATTAGAAATGAACAAGATTTTATGTGTCTTACAGATTAATTTTAGAATATGCTAGCTGTTAACAGCTCGATTGGTTGCTTGATTGGTCTTTGTTGAGTCGAGGAGAATCTAAAAATGTGCTTTTATGGAAAAACTAGCTGCACCCTGCGGTTTCACCCGCATATGTCTCGATCCCGTGGGAATATCGGAATAAAAAGTATTTTTTGTCCTAACCCAGGTCATGGTCTACCCATGTGCCAAATTTCATCCAAATCCGTTTAGCCGTTTTAGCGTAAAAGCGTAACAAACAAACAGTTGATAAACTATACACCCTATAAATTCCAAGGATCTGATCTTCCTGAACGCTAACAATGTCATGCGATGGCAAATCTGGCTGATTGGGTTGCTGCATTCTGGTAGATCAACCATATGATTTACAATCTGATCTTCTTAGCTCGGTGGTAAACTACTAAGCTTTTTGAATTAACTTTTCATTATAATGATTCAGTCGAAAGACCTCCACTGCTGAACATAGTCCTCCCTCAAGCATCGCTAGTTTGACCGGACCAGTGCCTCGCATCCAGCGGATTTCCGCGACATTTACTTGGTCATCGATCCACCTCGTGCCCGGTCTACCCTCAAAACATTTTACTTTTAATATTATAGTAACATCACACCTAATCCGCATTTCGCCAATTATACTTGAGTCCCATTCTATGGAGGCGAGCCTATTGTTATAATCCGGGCTCAAATCCAGACACCAGGCTACTACTGAGGAATTCCAGATGGAAAAACCCAATAGAACTTTGCCCGACCCGGGAATCAAATTCAGGACCTCGTGCTCAGCAGTAGCGCTTACAACCACTGGACTGACGAGGCAGTCTTTACTGTTTAACTGTAATATACTTATTTACAGCTTTTTAATATTTTTCGTAGATGTTAGCAGGACTGGAAGGTATTCAAGCCAATCTAAATCCACATGGTGGTGCAATTAATGCAAAGCCTTTTTTAGACCCTAAAAGGCGAAGTCAAATAGTTGACGAAACGTTTCTAGAACAAAAAGATCTTTTATTAGAAATGGTACGTATTTCATGCTTATTTTTAAATTTTAGGATAAGAGCCAAATATTGAGTAGGTGTAACAGTGTCGGTGGTCGTCCTCGTTAAAAAAGTAGTGGGATTGAAATGGCAAATTAAGGATTACCATTTGTAAGTGACAAGGTTCAAAAACCCTTTAGGATTTAGGGAGGCAGAGACAAGACAACTATGACTTCCTAAAACATTATATGTAGATCGCAGTTAAAAATCCAAAAAAATCATAACATTCTAAAAATAGAAAAGTCCCCGTTTCCATAACAGAAAGTGAGCACACAATTAGAGCCAACGTATTAAAAACTTGGCACGAACGTCACACCGATTTCCTTCCAAGAGTTCACCAACTTTCAACTAAATATTGGTGATCCGAGTTTCGGCACATTAGGTGAATTATTCTGGATGTGCGAAGTTCGAAACAAATAAATTTATCTGATACCGGAGGCTTAAGGACGGACAACTAACCTTGTTAGGAGCCTCTTAAGTGATTTAACTTGGATGTGTGTGATATGTTATTGAAATATAACGTGATATATATTATCCATATTATATTGGAGCCTAGGCCTATCGCAATTTCAAAGTTGGAAGTTCAAAAATATATTAAAATTTCATCTTAGAAAAAATTTTTCATGTACCTGTAAATTAATATATACGTTGTAAGTATCTGTGGCAGTTAAATAGCATAGCGGAGTAAAACTAATGGCGAACCAAACTATCTTATCTATGGTTCCCACTTTTAGATATAAACTGACAGCACTAGTTGGTCTAGAGATGTCTATTGTGCACGAGAAAAAAACAACCAGACTTGGGATTTTGAATCGGAATATAAAACTTATTAGCATATTACTTTTACTACTGTACTCTGTGTAAATAACCAACAATATTTCTATCCTGTGTTTGTGTAAACGATATATTCTTCCGTTGTCGTTTGGATACTGTTCACGCGCCTCAATGTTCGAATAGTGTGCCTATAATATTACTTATAATAGTGACTATACAATAGAATATTATGTTAAAATCATAAAACATACACCGAATTTTTACTACACTTCTGGACACATCTTTTGGCCCACCTTGTATTTTCAGTTTCGTTTGGTCCTAGCTAAAATTTTATATTAGGTCGAGCAAAAAGTTTTTATGCGGTTTTGAACCTGGCACATTCACAATTTCATTCAATAGTCTTTTTTTGAATTTCGAACACAGAATTTAAAGAAACAAAAGACAATTTGGAGCCTGTTTGTTGATATCAAACAATCGAATACTAAGAAAACTTGGTTTTATTGGTTTACTTGGATTTAATTCTTGAAAAAGTGATTGATATCTTTGGTTTTGCAACAAACATTACTTATTCTTAACATTAAGGTGAGGTTCTATCAATAATCTATGGATACTTCACCTGAAGTCGCCGCCCAAGCTGTGGCACTTATTCAGGCCGGACACAGCCAAAGAAACGTGAGTGCTCAACTTAATTTAAGTCGATCTGCGGTCCGAAATGTTCATCGGAGGTACCTAGAGACTGGCGGCTTTATTCTTCGCCAAGGAAGGCCACGATCTCGGGTCACAACTGAAAGGCAGGATCGATTCATCGTGACGACCAGCTTGAGAAATCGTCACCTTACCTCCATTGAGATACAAAACCAACTTCGCGACTTCCACGGAGTATCTGTGAGCGCTCGAACTGTTCGGAGAAGGTTAAAAGAACGCGATATGGTACCACACAAGCCAGCTAATGGCCCCAAACTAACGCGAGCCCACCGAACAGCGCGCCTTCATTTCGCACGCAGTCATTTAAATTGGACACAGCAAGATTGGAGCCGTGTACTCTTTTCTAATGAGTCTAAAATTGTGTTACATGGCAATGATGGAAGGAAGAAGGTCTACCGACGTAAGCGAGAGCGTTTCGCACAATGCTGCTTTGAAGAGAGGGTTGCTTATGGCGGTGGCTCATGGACTGTCTGGGGCGGTATATCCGCGAGCGGCAAAACTCAACTTGAGGTTGTTACAGGACCACGGCTGCCAACATTAAATGCTGAAAGGTACATTCGTGAGTGCTTAGGACCTCACGTGATACCATACGCGGAATATGTGGGCCCAAATTTCCTTTTTATGCATGATAATGCAAGAGCCCATGCGGCCGGCATCGTCAGGGAATATCTTCGGGATGTGAACATCACAGTTATGGACTGGCCAGCCAGAAGCCCAGACATGAACCCCATTGAGCACATGTGGGACGAGCTAAAAAGACGTGTTAGGGCTCGTCAGCCAGTTGCCCCGACGATGCAGGAGTTGAAAACTGCCATAGAAGAGGAATGGGAGATGATCCCTCAAAATTTCATAGAGCGGTTGATAAACTCTATGCCTAATCGTATGAGAGCTGTGGTAGATGCCCATGGAGGCAACACGCGTTATTAAATTAAACCTTTATTTGATAAAACATGTTTTTTATTCAAAAACCAATTGCCTTTAACAAGGCGCATATCCGACTTGTTAGGCGTAGCTCCATGTCGTATGGTATACTGAATTCAAATTTAAAACAATACGATCGAAAAAGATGGTAAAATGTATCAGGTTTAAAACTGCATCAACAGTTTTTGTTCAATCTAGCAATCATATTTCGGTAGGGGCCATCGAAACCTAAACTCTAAGGTGGGCCAATAGATGTGTCCAGAAGTGTATTAAGTATAAAACATTGTTTAATTATTAAATTAGTTATACTGACTGTGGAGATCATTTGTGATCACATCAAACGATCAATTGTGATCACATTACAAATCTACCCACGCAAACAGTCGCACACGTAGTCTAGTGCAGTAGGTACTTCGTCCATTTTGGTTTGTTTTGTACAGCGGAAGTGTGACTGTAATCTAAGTAGTTTTAATCATTATTGAGATAAAAATTACTTATATTGAAAATTACATACTTTAATAATGTGCATTTATTCAGTTACACATTGACCATTTGTCTTCTGCTTATTCCTTGTTCTTTTTGATTTCTAGCGTATTTCGATTTTCAATGATTGTATTGAGATCGGTATCATTCTCTCCATTCCGTAAAAATACTTCGTAGTTAACAATTCTCTATATCTTTTTCTAACTGTTCTGCTTATATTAACGTATTGGTACCTATGTAGGCAGTTCACTATTCTTCCGAATATAACCAATACAGATCGTCTACTGTCAAGGGCAAATCTATCATTTATGTTTGTTCTTATTAACTTTTATGGGATTTGCGTTATTTCTTCTACGTAATATCTATATTTCTATCATTAAACATCATCAATATATTTCTGTTTCTTTTAATGTTGAATTAGTATCTAAGTTCTTAATGTTATTACTTCTATGAAGCGTTACTTCTTTTTCCCTCTTATCTTTTTTTTCATTTGTTTTATATTTAAAAAAAATACTAGCCTTAACACAATCTTTCAGAGAGTTATCGTTATCATTCTCATTCAAGACAAAACAGATGATAAATTAAGTATTTACTAATTAAAGTCCTTTTTAAAACACGATAAACTAATATTTAATTTAATTACCTACACAATAAATTATAATTATAATCAATTACAGATAAAATTAAAATATTAATTTCAGCTAGAAACAAAACTAAAAGAAGTCAGAGAGAAAAGGAAAAATAAAGCGCTGAATAGTGTTGATGGCAATAATACTAACAATGTTCGTGAAAATTATGACAAGCCTATTGACAAACTTTTGGAAAACATTGATCTGAAAGTGGATGTTAACGGTATCAGTGCTATTGGTGACACTAATCTGGAACTCAAGTATGGACCTGGTATGAAAACTGTTACAATATCTAATTAGAACTTTCAATTTAGTCGATATATATGTGAGCTTTCATTCCTATCTCTATCTAAGGCCTAAAAATGCGTGTCCTTAAGCGTCATTAAGCTGAATAAATTTACTATATTTGAAATCCTGTAAAACCAGTTTCACCATGAGCGACTTTACGATCTTCTTTTATCAATCTTAAATTTTGCAGTCGGTATATAGCCCTTTGCAGCGAAAGTATATTCTTTTACTGTATAGGTACGATCGTAAATATAACTTCATGTTTTTTTTTTCACCAGTCTTTATGAAACAGCAATTTATTCCCACAGTATCTAGAAGTTATATTTCTCAACTAACATACCAGGAGTTTGAAACATATTGACAGTGTACGTCTTCCTTTTAATAATATACGCAAAAGTTAAGTCAATTAAACCAAGTCCTACCTAAGTAGGTGCTGACAGGGAAAATTAATAAATGATGACGTAAGCTTTTAATTGCGTTTGATATAATACGAAAAGCTCCTGATCATTATATTTAAACAAGCTTAAATAATTAAGATTTGGTATAAATATTTAAACAGGAAAATTATTTCTGCGGCTGAGATTTGCAAAGGGTTCAATTTTTATTTATTTTTAATTACGACATAAAACAGAAATTGGACATATAAACTTCGGCTTTGAGTATTATGTAGGCATATTTGTATTCGCAAAACTAAATAAATGACTTAATCTGCCTAGCCTTTTCCCAACTATGTTGGGGTTGGCTTCCAGTCAAACCGGATGTAGCTGAATACCAGTATTTTACATGGAGTGACTGCCTATCTGACCTCCACAACCCAGTTAATGGGTAATACGATACCCCTTGGTATAAGACTGGTGGCTTTCGGGCTTCTGACAGCCTGAATGACAGTCTGAATGACAGCCGGGTCCAACGGCTTAATGAGCTTCCCGAGGAACGGAGGAGTCTTGGTATGTAAAGATCATCCACGGATCAACCCCGGCCAGCGTAGATGCAGCTGATGATGCTGTTGATGCTGCTGATGTAGCTGATGGATCGACTCGTGCGACTGTTATTACTTAGCCACGAGCGATTTACAACTAAATAAATGACTTCACTAAAATTCATCCATCGCAGCGAATCCAACCGCTAGCATTTAGGATGAGCCTTGACAAAACATACGCACAGCCTCGATTGGGATTTTTATTTATTTGGACAGTTTGCTAAAAATATTTCAACCTTTCATCTGAAAACAATAGAAACAACAGAAATAAAAGTAAAATCCTGGCACTCGAGTACTTCACGAATATAATAGAATATCTTTAATGTGTACACCATATGGATTCAAGATATAAATGTAGAAATTTTAGATTGGGTGACATAATTGGCGGTGTAATCGCTGAAAGGGATTTTTTAAAGACAACCATACACAAATTATTTTGAAAAATAGAAGATACACTGTGTGTAGGTGCCTGCCTTAATTTATAGATCCAAGGAGTGACGATAAAACGTTATATGTAACCAACAACAGAGAAATAGACATTGACCCCTGACGCAAAGCTATTAAAATGAATAGCATAAGCTATAATAATAATTGATGTGAAGGATCGCCCTGATCTTCTTTATAAATAAAAACAAACCGGTCAAGAGCGAGTCGGACTCGCGCACCGAGGGTTCCGTTCCGATTTCTGAAAAAGTGTGCTATTTAGAGACATCGTTTTATTTTTTACATAAACTTCTATCACATAGAATAATTTCAGATTTTTCTCTATGCAAACTTCGGAGATAAGAGAGGGAGAACGGTATATTTTTTACATTTTTCATCCGTAGTCGAAAACTGTGCGGCGTAAAAAAAAAATATTAGAGAATATGCAAACAGCGCTCTTTCATATGGTACTCTACATGCCCTAGTAGCCTCATTTCGAATTTTTAAGACTTCAGTTTCTTTTGAAAAAAAAAAAATTCTTTCTTATTTGCAAAATAGTTGGGCAAACGTCATCTAAACTGTTCCAAATTTCAAGTTGATAGCATTAGTAGTTCTTGAGATATCCAGCTGTGACAGACGGACAGACAGACAGACTGAGTTGCCAGAAGGGTTCCTTTTTACCATTTTGGTACGGAACCCTCAAAATCAAATGCTGTTCGTTGGTAAGCGCATCACTTGAGAACGCTGGACCGATGTGGATATATAGTCTGAATTAGGTTTTTATGGAAAGAAAAATTGCAAAATATTCCAGGAAAATTTTCAAATTCGGGACAAACTGTACGTCCTTTTTTTCTATGGGATTTTGTATAAACTATTGAATTTGGACAGGATAACGACTGTCGGGTCAGCTATCCTCGAATAAATATTAACTACAGTTAAAGTGATATTCTCGACGTCAAAATCTACCTAGAAAGCTGAAATTTTGCACAGAGGTTCCCTTTATAATGTAGACAAGGAACAAGGAAGGAATTCTGGTAGTACGTTCCCGTGGGATATTTTCCGACATCAACGCTGGCGAAGCCACTGGCAAAAGCTAGTAAAGTCATAAAGTTAGCTAATTTAATAACGATTCCAACGACATACACCACGTACAATATTAGGTAAAATGACTCCACGGACCCGATTCACACCGCGCTCGCGTGAGTGGTTATGGTCATCTGTAAAAATAATACAGAAATATTTTAGGCCGATTTACTAAAGCTCTAGTTTCTAGAAGAACGGTGGCGGTCATATAACGCCTGCAGTGACGGCTGTCATGAAAACAATGGCACCGAGGTTTGACTGTACGGTGTCAAAAAACGCTCTCTAGGGAGACACTATTTCCATAAATATCGTTTGAGTGTCGTCAATCGACGGGAAATTTCGGACGCTATATGACGGCCTCCGCAGTCTTAGAAAACCCTAGTTTTAGACCAAAGCATTAGCAGCCAAATTTCTTAGAGCAAAGTGTAATTTATCGAGAAAAAGCTGCGAAAATGCTTTAACGAGAAGTAATAGGCACGAAAAAAGTCTCATATCCAATATAGACTTTGATAATAGAGACAAGCTAGCTTCCAAAGGAGATTGAATTTATGAAAATCCTGCTTATGTCTAATACATTTTTTAGGTAAAGGCTTGGTAAACATGGATGCTCAAGGAATATCTAACATTGGCGAGCTTCATGTGGAACTGGGTGTTGGAGAAACTGGTTTTTTCATACCAGGACTGACTGGCTTATTAAGGGGTAAGCTTCCTTATCACACCGGCGCGATTTGCGAGCGAGTTTCCAGCGACACGATTTAGTTCGCGCTCGCCGCGTTTGCGTAACGAGAGCTATTGACATGAGTGTGCAATAGAACCAAAACGCCGAGAACACGTCACGTAGTCGCAGCTAGCTCGCTTCGCACTCGCGGAGAGCATTCATAAGTCGCCTAGCTGGAAATACGCTGGCAAATTGCCTGTGATACCGTTATAAATCTAAGCAAGTATCTGGAAACTTTATTCGTGTCGTATTTTTTTAAAGAAGGTTTAATGAAATAGTTTCTCACTTTATATTTAATATGGCTGTCGCGTTTTGTCACCTCTCTCGCTCACATGGGACCAAATTTTTAAGAATGCTTATCATTCTTAAAAATTTTGTGACAAGATGATTTTTTGAAAAATGTAATCAATTTAAGGACTAGTAAATAATGTTAATTTAATAGGTAACTATTAAAAACACATTTTTATTCTGGCATTTATTTAATTTATCTCAAAAACAGATATTTTGAATTGAGTTTACTAAATAACACAAAATAAATGTGTTTTAATAATTAGGTACCCATTTAATTAACATTATTTACTAGTCCTTTATTTGATTACATTTTTAAAAAAAGCATCTTTTCACTTAACATTCTTAAAAATTTGGTTCCGTGTGAGCGAGAGAGGTAACAGAACGCGCCAGCCCTCATAACAAACTGTGAAACGATAAGCTTAGTGTTATTTTATTTGGAAATGTCTTTTTACTTTTCTAAATTATTATTTGCTCGCATTGAAAGAAATCAAGCCTGGACTGAAAGATAACAGAATATTGACACAAATAAATGTATTTACAATAAGTCGACGTTCGCACGGACGTAAAAATATCGCGGCGATTTTTTTTCGCGCTATAGAGGCATGAGGAACAGGGTATAAAGTTCACTCATCCTCCATAGAAAAGGGAGGATCCTCCGACCAGACGGGTGTCGTGTCTGGTGGGCAACTGCCCGACGGTTGATGTTGGGACGTTGTATATGTGCTATTCGCGCGGTAAACTCTGATTACGCGATGCAGAATTGCTTGACGTCAGTGTGACGCGTAGTTCGTATGTGGCGATGTAGATTCCGCTACATCGCACTGGATTTTCAACGCTCTGCTTAGCGCCGAGTGTTGGAAATCCAACAGTGTGTTTTTTTCGACACGCTAGAATGCACTCTGTTATTGTTAAGTCGGATTCTCAACGCTCGGCTCAACAACGAGAGTTGAAAATCCAGTGCGCGATAAAATCCCGCCGCGATATTTTTACGTCCATGCGAATATCGGCTAACTCTTCTATTGTCTTCGCTATTAGGTAGATTAATTACTGAAATAGGTACGTTCAATTAGCTATTTTTAGTTCAGGTAATATTTAATTTCCGTCCTTATAATAATTTTTATTAATTTCAAAGATCGTGGGCACTCAAAAAACATGAAAATTAACGCAACGTCAACTGAAGCACCAACCACAGAAAAGGCAGATAATTCTCGAAGAAGTGGTAACAATGCTAATTTAAATGAAACAACTGCCAAAGTAGTAGTTACTTTTACAACTGCAACAATAACTCGTAAGCATCATACCATGATTATAGATAGTGCAAATGCATTAAAGAATTCCACTGTCCAAGTCTGGAATACACCTGATGAACAGCCTCTTGTAACATCAAATTCGACAGTTACAGTAACTGGTAACACTACTGTTTAGTTAAAAAAAAAGTATTCAAATGTAATAAAGAATTATTTCACGTTTTTTTTATTAATTTCTGATTTCCTAAAACCAAAATTTCGAGGACATGTGACATCCACCAACGTACTGGGCCTTTTGTGATGGACTAAAGTCCAGCACCCTAATTGCGTAAAACATTATCAATCGGAGTTGCTTTTATTTTGACAGTTCAACAACAGTCGAGCAGACAATTTTTTCGATCGTATGAAGCAATGGATTAGCAATTTGTTTCAAAATGAAACCAACTCCGATCGATAATGTGTTACGCAATTAAGGTGCTGTTCTTCTCACAAAGAGTTGGCTTGTGCTCCAGCAATGAGAACATTATAGGCTGATTATGCTTTTTAATTTAAAAGAAAGAAAGACAATACGTTTATTTGCGGAAATAATGATGTAACACAAAAAAAAACCGGCCAAGTGCGTGTCGGATCCCGCACAATGAAGGGTTCCGTAGTTGAAAAGAATTTATCCCAAAAACAAATTTAACATTGTCAATCAATCTGCCTAGCCTTTTCCCAACTATGTTGGGGTCGGCTTCCAGTCTAACCGGATGCAGCTGAATACCAGTATTTTACATGGAGCGACTGCCTATCTGACCTCCACAACCCAGTATCTGGGTAATACGATACCCCTTGGTAAGACTGGTTGTCAGACTTTCCGGCTTCTGACGACCCGTAACGACTGTCAAAGATCCACGAATGACAGCCGGGACCAACGGCTTAACGTGCTTGCCGAGGCACGGAGGAGTCTCGGTATGTAAAGAATGGTCACACATCCACTAACCAACCCCAGCAAGCGTAGCTTAACCTGATGGACAACAAACTTAACATTGTAATCCCAGATTTTTTTTTTTTGAGATAAAATTACAAATTAACAATTTTCGGACTTTTTCCTATAATTGTGCTGTGAGACCTTTCTTGCCAAATTTCATTATTCTAGGTCAACAGAAAATACCCTATAGGTTTTGATTACTTGCGAGTATCAAAATATGTCGCATAAATGGCCGTATTTTTTATTGCATTGAGGTAGAAGATTGATTTTTTTAGAACTCTAAGGGACCAGCGTCCTGACAGACTGACAGACAGACATACGGACAACGAAGTGATCCTGTAAGGGTTCAGTTTTTCCCGGAACCTAAAAAGTAACAATTTGGGGAAATATGAGTCACAACCACGCAATATGGCCATCACTCAGCATAATGCTGCGACCCTATGCGAGACAGAATCCAAGCGCTGATTTTCAGCGACAGCCGTCGTTGATGTGATGACCTCGGCTAGCGCAGAATCCAACGAATTAAAAATAAAATAAATACATGACGGCGCGTCTAAAGGTTTTACGCCGCTAAACTTACCCGGTCTTATTACAAAACGAGGTTTTTCTTCGTCATGGTTTAAACCATCTTTGATAGAAATACAGTTCTTTATACAAAACTGACAACTTAGTCCGGTACTAAGTTGTCAGTTTTGTAAAACTGACATCTTAACGTGTCAGAATAAAGCTCGAAATTCAAAAAAGGGTCCATGGTTTAAACCTGGGTTTGAAGATGAACCTTGTTTTGTAATAAGACGGACCGAGTTGATTTTACAACGATCGTGACAGCCATCAACTTGACGTAACCCCGACGTCAAGATGACTTTGACCTTTTATGCTCATAACGACCTTGCTTTAACAATGTGAAAGATACTGAGAGATACCATCAAAAACGGTAAATAAAAGATAAGATAAGAAATTAAATTATGTTTATTTTTGAAAATAATTTTACTGGTCAATATTTTAAAACTAGATGGCGCTGATGCCCTTTAAGTCATCAAAGATATCAACAGCAGTCCAGCATCATTTATTATATACCTACCCACTGAGTCCACTACGTGACCTCGAAAAATGCTACGCCGAATAACGCAGTGCCGAAAGTTTGTAGTAACGAATAACATATTGATGACGAAAGCACGCAGCAACGAATATCATTACAACGAAAGCATTTGATAATGAATCACGGAACAACGAATGCACGTCATAACGAAAAACTTCACACCGAATTACGTAACCTCGAAACAATAAATATAAATAAAATAAATAATAATTTTTATTTACGTCCTTTTTACAAAGTAATACATTTACAAAACTTACAAATTCTTTGTAGTACCAAGTTCTTAACAGATTAGCTTACCTAAATACTTTTATAGAAACTAGTATAATTTAATTTACACATGTTTGTTACGAGTACCTATGAAAGGTGCGTTGGTACTACATTATAACTTGTGGCGACCTGCCTGAGCTAGGTTAATAAAAACCTGTGTTTCAGGCCATCCCCAAACTAAGCGATCAGCTGATTATTTCTCCATTAGTTATTGAAATAATACTATCCTACTTATATTACTAAATACAAATAAAAAATACCAATTTAATATAATATCTACATAATTATTGAAGCACTTCTAGAAGTTTTTCTGTGGCTGTGTAATCAAGTCCACCCAAATATTCGCATATCTTCAGACTACAATGTTTATAAGTAGCACTATAAATATTAAGTATCCTATTTAGCTTATTATATAAATGGGGTCCTAAATAGATATAGAACCGGTTTACAAAAGCATGCCTAGTTTGTGGCTTTACGCAGACCAGATCCTTCCTTCTCTTGTCAGAAGGTACTGGCTTATAAGCTAGTTCAACGTGCTGGTGTAACATGATGTGCAGTATAAATAATTGGCGTACTGTAAGCACCTCACATGCAATGTACAGCTGGTGCGTAGGAAATTTGAAAGGCCTAAAAGTGGCTACCTTTAGAATTGCTCTTTGAGCGCGTTCTAGAGGGAGTAAAATTGACTTTGCAGCACCGCCCCATGAAGTTATGCAGTATGTAAGTATAGATTGGCACAAAGCTAAATATACCTGTTTAATTAATTTAAAGTCAGCAATGTGACGTAAGTTTTTAAAAATATATTAATTTACGAACTCGAGTACATTGCAAATCAATGTGTTTACGGAAATTTAGATTTGTGTCAATTGTAATACCTAAATATTTCATATAGTCGGCTTTATCTAGAGTAGGACATGAACAAGCAGCATCAGCGTCTGTCGTACAGTTATGAGCATAATATATATGGTATGGTTAGTAAGTGGTATATTAGTGTTTTTCATTCTAAATAGAATATATTTCGTTATATCTGCATTTAATGTTAGTAGATTCATACGAAGCCAATTTGATACATAATCAAAGCCACTCTGAGCATATTTATAGACCTCCTCTCTTGATTTAGCCGAGAACAATAGGGCTGTGTCATCTGCATATGACATTATGATACCATTTGGTAATTTCAGGTTGCACAGTTCATTTATGTAAATTAAAAACAACGTAGGCCCCAAAATACTTCCTTGTGGAATGCCGTAGCAGCTGTTTTTAAGTTCTGAACTTTTAAATTGACCGAGTTTTACACACTGACAACGATTGCTAAGATAATCAGAGAAAAGTAGGAGCTGTGTTCCCCTTATCCCAAGTGATTCAAGCTTGTGCAATAGTTTAGAGCAAGAAATAGTGTCGAAAGCCTTGGCAAGATCCAGGAAAATTCCCATGCAATGTAAGCCATTATCCAGATTTTTAGTAATATAATTTGTCAATTTGTGTACTGCTTGGCAGGTTGATTTTTTTGGTCTAAAACCAAATTGACTATCTGAAAGTAATTTGTTGTCCTCAAGATATTTAATTAACCTATTATTTATAATTCTTTCCAAAATTTTTGAGAGGCCTGTTAAGACTGAAATAGGTCTGTAGTTATTAACGCAATTCTTGTCTCCAGATTTGAAAACAGGAGTAACCAATGCTTTTTTAAGTAGGCTAGGAAAAACTCCATTAGACAGACATAGCTGAAAGATATGTGTTAGAGGTTGAACTAGTAGGTATTTAAATTTCTTAAGGATCCTATTTGGTATATCATCCCACCCAACAGCACAGTCATCTTTTAACCCAGAAATTATTCTTAAAACTTCATCGACATCGGTATCTAATATAACAAAAGAATTAACTGGATTTACAGTTACAATAGTCTGGTTTTGGCAAGGGAGAATTCTAGTGCCAGGTGTTTTGTCAGCCAAGTTTTTACCAACGTTGACAAAAAAATTATTAACTTTATCAGCTGCTATAGATGGGCAAGTATCTGTTGATAGCAAATCAAGTGGAGGTTCAGAGTTTTTTGCACTAAAAGTATTTGTTCTTATGTATTTCCAGACTAGTTTACTATTATTTCCTGCTGATTGCAGCTCATATTTATCATGTTGGATTTTTATTTTCTTCAGAAGGTTATTACAAAAGTTCCTATACCTTTTGTACGTTATGCTAAGTACCTCGTTGTCAGGTGCTAGTTTAGATTTTAAGTGCAATTTGTCTCTATGCCTTATGCAACGGACGAGACCCGGTGTAATCCAGGGTTTGACATTACTATATTTTCTAGGCATTTTTGTAGTGAAAGTATTTTTGATTATTGCATGTTGCAGTGAGCCTATAAAGTAGTTTAGGGAAGTATTCGCGTCGCATGAGTTGAAAACTGGGTCAAAATTTATGCTGCGTATGTCAGTTTCAAGTTTTGCCATATTGATTTTGGTGTAGCTGCGCATGCAGTTTTTTCTAGGTAACGATATTTGTAATGTTAATAAAATTGCATTATGATCAGTTAGCGAAGAATTAGTAATGAATGTTTTGGTTGGTTTCTTTGTTTTCAAAATAATATGGTCTAAGCATGACCCACTTTGATGCGTGGGGTAATGATAAGCTGGCAATAGTCCGTGATATGAGCAAATGTTTAGGTAATTATGTGCATGATTATCGATTTTCCCAGAAACAATGTTAATATTTATGTCACCTATTAGTATAATGTTTTTGAACTTACAAAACTTTTTTAGAAGTGTGTCAAGAGAGTCTAAAAATCGGTCAATATCTTGAGAAGGAGGTCTGTAAACAGCCATTATCACTACATCGGGGCTAATTTCAATGATCAGACAATTACTATCCTGAACTATCGGTTCCTCAACTGTTGCTTTCAGATTTTTCTTGATATAAACTACTAAGCCATCATTTTGATTGAGGTGTTGATTGGTTTTGTGGGAAGAATACCCATCCAGGGGTGGTAAACTGAGTGTCTGATTGGACAACCAACATTCTGTCAGAACAATTATATCACAGCTTATACCAAGATTCTGTAACAACACTTCAAAACTGTTCATGTTTTTGTTTATACTACGAATATTTTGGGTAAGCAAAGTTAATATTTTATCCACAGCGGGAATTAAATGTTTACAGTCTTCAACATTACATATAGTAGTTTCAGACACAGAAAAACTATCTAGGTCACAAAGCAAATTATCAATCATAATTATAGTTATCTACTATTAAAATATAAAAATAAAATTAAACTCCTACTAGCGTGCTTAAAAATATATGAAATATGTAGCGCTCTTAGGCGCCTTCATAATCAATAGAATTTATATAGTTTTCCTCTGCGAACTTGCGCGCCGGGCAACTAGAATCACCAGTGTTATGGTCACTTTTCCGCTTGAAGCGATTGCACGTCGCACATTTGGGGGGAGCATTTTTATTGCTGCAGTCCTTAAAGGAATGACCAGCCTCTCCGCAGTGGTTACAGGTTGTGCTCGTTTCTCGGCAATACTTAGCTGCATGTCCGAATTGCTGACAATTGAAACACCTAGTGACTATCGTGAAATCTCTCACGGGGCAAGACGACCAATCAATGAAAATTCGCCCTTGTTCAATGAGAATTCTCCTGATATTTGCTGGTAATTCTAGAATATAATTACAGGTACTCAAATTTTTCTTACCAGATTTATGGCTTAGTTTCATCGTAGCTAAAAAGGACTCACGGGTTGTGTTCGGCAGCTTCTCAGAGAGGTTTTGCTCGAAAATACAATCAAATACCTCCTGTTCAGTTAGGGCTACAGGGACGCCAATAACTGCAACCCTAGGACGGCGCTTTGTTGGTTCTTCAATGGTGCAACTAGTTTCTCCGACTTCCGTAATTTTTCTATGTCTTCTCGCTTGTCCGTACTGATGATGACCCCTCCGTTTCTCACTTTTCGAACGCCACGAACATGAAGTTTGAGTTCCTCGGGAGAGATGATTTTCTGGACAAGGGACTTCGTGTCATCGCTGGTTTTGGATTTATCGCTATGGTAAATAGCAACAGAGCTTAAATTTGCAGGACGGATGTAGTTGTCGGAGCCCTTCTTGACCATATTCGCGAAGGAAGTAGTTTCTGCGGGCTTCATTTTACTTTCTACGACCTCTTTGAATTGCTGGAGTGATTTCGCAACGCCCTGCTTCTCTTTTAGGTGTTCAATCGTGGTGTAGGCCTGTGTAGTCTTATGTGTCAAAGACTGATACAGGACAGCCATCTGAGAGGTCCCACTAGTCACCTTACGGCATAAATTGGTCACACGGATCTTCTGTTCGGAGTTCATTTTTCCCTCCGCTACTATACTACACACTTCGCCCAAGATGGAGTCTATTGTGGTCATCCATTTCTGAATTTCCGAAGTGGGTATAACTTCAGAAGGTAACTCAAATTGCGTGGGAGCTGGTGGAGTTGGGGCTATGGGTTTGTCTCGTGCAGTTGGCGTCGGCGGAGGACTGCGCCGCAGCAATTGGCTACGGTCAAACGGGCTAGATCCTGAGGTAGCCATATCCACCACTGTAACACTAGTCTGTAGGATTTAGGTCATTGCTTATTGCAATGAAGGCGTAAGTCAGTATTTCCATCAACTCGCGACACACTTTAGTTTGAATGCTTACACTGCATATATAATTCCAAAAACAATTAAGAATTAATTATTTAATTCTAACACATAGTAAGCAAAACAAAAGGCACGTCCGCTTAGGCAAGCGATCGATCAGCCGATCCCAACACAACGAACAATGTAACAACGAACGTAGCAACGACAAAAAAACAATCATTTAAAACAAAAAATTGGTACCACTAATAATATGGACATAATAGCTGTTAAGCCCTATAAAAATCTCATAATTTGGAGTAGTTACTAAAGTTTTGCTAAAATAAGATATACTAACGTAATAATGTTCTTATTGATCTACTAGTAGGTATAAGGTATAATTAACAAAAATGGAATGGAATATTAGTACGTCAATACATGGACGTGCTTACTCTGCCGCCGTTAAGCAAGCTCCCAATAAGCTTTAGTAGCAACCTAAGCCTAGGAAGAGTGCCCAAAGGCCCCCGAACCAGTCCAAAGCACTTTACCACCGGTAAAAAGACCGGCCGATAAAGGTGCTTCATCAAAGCGGGGAAAAAACGAAAGAAGAAGCCAGCTTCTCGCAATCAGTGCGGAACGAACAGCATTGACTGGACCGGACCGTATTGCGTCCCGTAATACCATCGACCTGCTGATGTCTCTCGACTACATCATTACTCCACGAAGGTAGAGGAGATCGTGAAATACATCCGAATGAAGACCAAGTTCACCTTGAAAGTCGAGAAGTTGGGAGTCGCGCTATAAGATTAACTTCAGTCTTTTGTGGTTCAGGTTCCGACTCAATACCTAGAGATCTTCATGAAGGAGAGATCGTAGAGATACCTTAGAGATCTTCATTTTAAACCGACTTCAAAAAGGAGGAGGTTCTCAATTCGTCGGAACCTTTTTTATTATTATTATTATTTTCTATGTATGTTCCCCGATTACTCGGAGATGGCTGGACTGATTTGGATTTTTTTTTTTAAAAAAGGGTATACTTCCCAGATGGTCCCATGATCATCAAGTCAGGATCTGATGATGGGATCCTGGAGAAATAGAGAGAACTCTTCCAATTTTATAGGCACACTTGAAGCGTTTTGGATAGTTTTTGGAAAAATACTTTCTCAGAGTGGTCCCATTTCAATTTGGTGAAGATCTGATGAAGAACTTCTGAGATAGGCAACGGAACTCCTCAATAAATGATAGCAAATGGACTGGGATTGCTGAAATCTCATGTCTGTCTATTGTTTACACCAGTTCGTAACACCACGCCGGTCGCTGTGAAGGGGTAAGCACATGTGCATCACTAAAAAGTGAAAAATAAAAACTTTTTACAAAAAAATACAACCGACTTCCAAAAACAACACTACAAAGTGAAAAATAACTTTAATTTCGGAAGTCTGTGGCAAAAACGAAAATACATTTAATCAGACACCGACTTCCGAAATTAAAGTTATTTTTCACTTTGTAGTGTTGTTTTTGGAAGTCGGTTGTATTTTTATAGTGTGCATAATAGACAGTAGGTATTCTATCTATCTATCTATCTTCATGGGCACTCTCTCTTCCTAGGCTTAGGCTGCCGCTGAAGCTTATTGGGAGCTTGCTTAACGGCGGCAGAGTGAGCACGTCCATGTATTAACGTGCTGATATTCCATTCCGTTTTTGTTCATTATACCTACTAGTAGATCAATAAGAACATTATTACGTTAGCATATCTTATTTTAGCAAAACTTTTTTATTTTAAATGATTGTTTTTCTGTCATTGCTACGTTCTCTTGTTACATTGTTTCGAGGCCGCGTAACTCGGTGTGAAGTTTTTCGTTGTGACGTGCATTCGTTGTTCCGTGATTCGTTATCAAATGCTTTCGTTTTTACGTTATATTCGTTGCTGCGTGCTTTCGTCATTATGTTATTCGTTACTATAAGCTTTCGGCACTGCGTTATTCGGAGTAGCATTTTTCGAGGTCACATAGCGGACTCCTACCCACTGAGGTTCTTACTTTCAGGCTTTCAGGCGATAAAAACTCCACAACACTCAACAATAATGGGCATAATTTCATGTATGTTGCAATACATAAAAAGGCAACATTCAAAATAAATAACAAACATAAGACGGCTGTAAACGACGTTCATTTTCTACCGCGTTTCTGAAAGCGACTCCTAAAATTCTATTGGGCGACACGGCAAAGGATTTCGTCGCGCAATGAGTGTCGTTTTCTGCAGACGGCGCCAATAAATTGCATGTTGCATTACGATGTCACACGAAGACGCTGGAACTGAGAATAAGGTTGTTAAAACACATTATATTGACGATATAATTATAGGGGATTAACATTGTTGGATAACTAGGAAGCAGAAAGGCGTTGTGATGTAATTAAGGGAAGATTTTTTCTTACAGAGGATTATTTGAGAAGGGGTCACTTTAAAGACTGCCTCATTCGTCTACTACTGATCGCAAACACTACTGTTGAGGATCAAATCCTGGTTTTGATTCCCGGGTTGGATGAACTATTATTGAGTTTTTCCATAAGTAATTTCTCAGCAACATGTTCTGCCAACAAGGACATCTGTGGTTAACGATATTTTAGTAAAGAATGTGTGTCGTTTCTCTTAAGGCCGTTCAAAATAAAAATGTTGTTAAGTATAGGGAGACCTATGTGTAGCAATTAGATTTACAGGATGGTGTAAAATAATTTACACTGTAAAATTTAAGAATCAACCAGTTCAATCAAAGTCTTGTCAACATGTTACTAATTGAATTGAAAATATTTATTTCAGAGCAAGCTACATACAGATACATAGCTATGTTAGTAAAATTTAACAGGATTTGGCTGTCCCCTCTGACCGACACCACGCTCAGAAGCGTGTTGGTGCTACCCTTTACCCGAGACCACAGGGAGGCCGTTCTTTTGCGAAGCACCGCCTGGAAGGCGTCCGTGCTGTGGACAGCGAACATACCGGAGGCACTGCACCGCCATGGGAGCCACAACAAACCCCTGAACGCGTTGTTATACTGGACGCGCAGAACATTTTAGTGGAATTGCTCCACCGGTTGCACGTGTAAACGTTTGGCAATAGCTTTTGAATAGTGTGACTTTAACATCACGTGAGCCTCGCATAAACCTGCAAGAAAGCATATGGGTAATATACGTTACCGACAATGCCCTGCACTTCCTATCCATGCCCATCTCATCATTTAGATTCTCATTGACCCAGTGACCCAAATACTTAAATTTGGACACTTGCTGTAGGACGGTTCCATTTAGTCAGTACTACGAGTAAATCAGCTGCGCTGTATCACATCAATCTGTTTATCTGACTTTCAAGCTAACATTGAATTACTAAATCAATATAAAATATAGATGGCTCATATTATTTTTTATAACTTGCTCGACAAATTGATATTCTCAGAAGAAAAATTACAGCCAGACGAAAAATAATATTGCACGATTTTTGCTTTTTATATGCACGAAAGCAAAAACAATATATCTCTATCTAAAGTTACAATTATCATTTATCAAGTTCCAATCTTTCGTAAAAGAATCCTTTTCTATGAAACCTCATTTATTTTCTGCCGAATAGTTTAGACATTTTCATAGTTCAGTTGAATCTATTGCTTGAGAATATTTTTCAAGAGTTAGTGTAAATTAGATCGTATCTTGATTTATTTCTCCAATCTGACAATTAGTTAATTCGCTAAAAGTTAATTTATTGCCAGCTTTCTTAGTAAGTTCTCTAGAAATAATTTGATCAAGCTCCAAGCTTTCGAAATCAGTTTCAGTATTTTCTAGTTGTCTACATACTTTATAATATCTTTACAATCGTGTCTGATATTCGTGAAGAAAACAGATACTTTTTTTTTACAAAAAAAAAAAAAAAAACAACTGACTTTCAAAAACAACACTACAAAGTGAAAAATAACTTTAATTTCAGCAGTCGGTGTCTTTGGTTATGTACTTTCGTTTTTTGCCTCCGATTCCCGAAATTAAAGATATTTTTCAGTTTGTAGTGTTTTTTTTGGAAGTCGGTTGTTTTTTTTTTTTGTAAAAAAAAATCTTTTTTATTTTTAGTAGTGATACATATATTCCTACCCCACATAAATTAGAATACCACAAAATAAATTAGAGCATCATTCACATAGACTAAGTGGGAAAAATACGTTACTTATATTAAATTAATCAAGCTAACTGAAACACTCATCAGAACTTGAAGTTTATTTACGACCACCTCAGGAGTATACCCTTTCGATTAAAAAAACTTTTTTAATAAAAAATATTACAAAGTGAAAAATAACTTTAATTTCGGAAGTCGGTGTCTTTGGATCTGTATTTCAGCTTTTTGCCACCGACTTCCGAAATTAAAGTTATTTTCCGCTTTGTAGTATTTTTTGGAAGTCCGTTGTTATTTTTTTTTTTGTAAAAAAGTTTTTTTATTTTTCACCTTTTAATAGGTCAGTCTGTAATTCATCTAACTTACAATAGCCTAATGTCAACTGCTCATCACCTTTTACAAAATATTGCTTTTCCCGATACAATGACGTTAATTGTTGAGGAGTTCTCCCAGTAAGGAACCAGGAGAACTGGAACTGATAGTGAAGTCACCATCAGGTCCATTTCAACATAATATATGTATTGTGACGAGCATAAATTGCTTAGCAATAATCGAATCGCAACCCGTGAAATACGTATTATTGAGTAGTTACGATGGCCATCTCTGGTCTTTTTCATCAGTTCCACTTCACCAAATGGTGCTTTCCGGGAGCAAATGCACGATTTACTATAAACAATACCCAAATCGCTATAGGTGTGCGTATAAAATTTGAAGGTTCCCTTCGATTTCTCTGGGATGCCATCATCAGATCCTGGTTTCCTTATCATGGTACCACCCTTGGGATATCTTTTTTCCCACAAAAAAAATATTATAAAAATCGGTTGATAAATGACGAAGTTATTCGCGAACACACATAAAAAAAAATAGACGGTCGAATTGAGTAACCTCCTTTTTTGAAGTCGTTTAAAAAACATTGTAAAAGGCAAATATTTATGTCGCGTTAAGTCGTGTCAGAAGTTTGGAAGGCGTAGTTTTATGTTGGAGGAGATAACGAGGCTACGAAATCTTCCTTCTGACAATCAAGGCCACATGTAACATACGACTCAAGTAGCACAATTTGAAGCGGGATAATAATTATCATTAAAATCATATGATTTGATTACCATTAAAATCATATGATCAGAGCCGGAGTGCACCTCAAAGCAATGCCTTATTACTGAGTTCCGGTGCCTTCATCATCAGATCGGTTCGATGATCTATTTTCATAAGAACCATTTATTTAAATTTGCTTCGTCATAGTCGCTTCTATCTTAATCAAGATATCTTATCACCCGTGAATTTCTTTACCATCGTTGAGGAGTTCCCGTGGCCATCTGTGGTCTTCCTCATCAGTTCCACTTCACTACAGAACTAGATTGTTCTCCTTGATCTTTGATCCTTTCAAATAAAAAAAGTATTTTCCAAATCGGTTTGTAAATGACGGAGTACTGAGGTAACAAACATTTAAAAAAATACAACCTAATGGAGAATTTCCTCCTTTTTTGAAGTTAGTTAAAAACTTGTTGCGACGACCCTAAGTAAAATGGGACAAGGGCGGGAAAATGATGATGACTATCGTGTCTGATTTTAATAATTTCAACTTAGAAAAATGTCTTAAAATCTGTCAATTTGTTACGTCCATATTTTCTATTTTGAAATTGTAATTTTCAATCGCTAAAACTAGCTAAATAATTCCTAAATTCAAACATGTTTAAAAAAAACAAAGGTTAATACTTCAAAGGAGATGGATAACGGTCCTATACAAGCTTGACCCAGAAATGGCCACAAATAAAAAAAATATTATGAAGCAATAATAGTGTATCACAATCCCTGTATATTTTTGTTCATCGTAAAACTTTGTGAAGTGCCATAAGACCCTTCCCAAATCTGACGACTTCAAAAAATTTGCTCAAACCTATCACTGTTTTCCAACAGATTGAATTTCACTCAAATCTAACGACTGTATCCCAAACGATTCATTTTTATTACCTGGTTTATAGAATGTTGGGTCTCCGTTGGAAAACACGCAAAATGCGAGTGGTCCGAGATGCGGTAGGTAAGTATTGTTATTGTAGCCGAGGTAAACTGTAATGTAGTTTTTTGTGTTACGTTGCGTAATGTAAATTATTTTGCGTACTATTGTATAGAATCAAGTGCTTCTAACTGAACAGACAGTTGTGCTACTGGGGAGTTTGTTGCGCCACTTATTCTTCCCAGCTAAAGCACAAGAAAGTGGTGAAGGGCGGGCGTTTTGTGGGAATGTCTTAAGTAATTTTGACGTTCGAAAAGTGCCGAGTCTCAGCCAAATTTGAATAAATGACTTTTGATTTTGAATGCGAAGATCCATAGTCCAAGAAAGGCGAAGTCACTCAGAAATGCAAAAAGCTAACCAGAAACACAGCCAATCATGCCAATGATATTTTTGAACAAACAAGAAGTTACATCAAAACATTCATGATGCTGTCACACGCGGCACCACAGAGTTATAAAATATCCCCGACCAATGATGTCCCCGACTGTCAAAAAGATTAACATGGTTTTGGCGCATATCTTTGTTTTTAACCGACTTCAAAAAGGAGGAGGTTATCAATTCGTCGGAACCTTTTTTTTGTATGGTACTTACATAAGCTCTTTGTACAGTCCTACCAACTTATCTGTGAACTGAAAGAGGACGCCACCGTCGATGCGTCGACAAAATCGAGTGACATGCGTCGGCACAATCGAAGACATTTCAACATAACGGCCGTAGTTCCAATTTTCGCCATTTCACAGATAAGTTGGTAGGAGTGTATGTATATTGCAGCGTAACCTCTGCAGTTTTAACCTTCTAATTAATTGTTTCTAGTTCGTACCTGGTCATTGATTTTTTATTCTTAATCTCTTCTTTCAAAATTTGATTTTGAAGTAAAGAAGGATGACAATTTTTTAAATTCAAAACTTCATTGCGGAAAAAGAGGAATAGAGTCTCGTCGAATTTTATATATTTTGCCAAGTAAATGTTATTGATTATACTTTTTACGTTAATTCTTAATCAAATATATAATATGTTCTGTTATCTGCAGTCAACTAAGTTATACGAGTATAGCGCAGTTCTGCACAATTGGTGTAAGATATATTTTTCGATTTTGGTATGAGTACCTTCCCTTATTTGCTTTCTCAACAGAAGTTTCAGCCCTTTCTCTGGTGTAATACCCTATTTTATTTGTCGTAGGTGTTGAAGTTAAAAAGGGATCATTCTAGCCCTTTTTGTTCCGGGCACCGGACTATTCACCAGGCTTGCGTGTTTTTGGGTCACAATCCTTGGAGTTCGAGATCGGCAAGTCCGTTTTGGTCCGCGACACATGATCGTTGGGTCACCTGTGATTCAGTCGAGGCGTGCTACGCTTTGAGGTTGCGGTTTGCCAGGATCGACGTGTAATTTAAACCATCACATTTAACTATTATATTTATTAATACTTTCAGGGTTAACGTTTTTATACTAGTTGATTTTTAGGGTTCCACACCTCAAAAGGAAAAAAACGGAACCCTTATAGGATCACTCGTGTATCTGTCTATCTGTCCATGTGTCACAGCCAATTTGCTCCGAATCTAATGGACCGATTAAGTAGGGTACACATATGAATTCCTGTAATAGGTAATACGGGCTAGTATCCGCAACTCCACGACAATGCGCGTATTTTGCGTATTATGAATTCCTTTGTAACCCAAATACCGAAGTGTGGTTTTTGAATATGGAGGTCACTTTTGGGGGGCAAATAAGAAAATTAAAAAAAAAGTTTAGCAGAATATTTTTAATGTTCTTTACCGTCTTCTAAGAACCTCATTTCCACTCTACCTTTCTTTAATAGAAATGTTTCGTCGCAAACTCCAAAGCTTCTCTAAAGTATCTAATTTCTTGAGCTGTCGTCCGGGGGTGAATGTCAAGGTAGCAACTACCCGCAATGCACGACTGTTACGTAAAACAAAATGGTGGACTGTGAGAACGTCTGCTGTGCTCGTGCGTGGTCTGTCGTGTATTATTTGCAAGCCCGGTTTTGCGTGTCATGTTTCTGTTTTTTATATGATTTTTACGAGATATCATGAAGTTTTGTTGTTTTCCTTATTACCTACTCTTATTTTAGTGTGTTGTGCGTGTTATGTAACATGATCATGATGGCGGGGTCTAGTGACTAAACAAATTTAGCCCCGTCACGTGATCTTCCCCACCATTAATACTCCCACTATCCCGCTAATCCTGAAAGAAACTGCCATATTTTCGCCACCTATGGTTTTGCGAACTTTGGGGCTTTCAAATGTACACTAAAAAGAGGGTCCATTCTACAAAAAAAAAAATGTTACGATAAAAGCGCCTTGTGTTAAACTACGGTGGTTCTCCCATTTTAATATAATATTGAATTAAAAACAGATAAAATTTAAATTTAATTCCCAAGTTTTGTACCGAAACTATAACTGTTATTTTTGGGAGAAACGTGTAGTTTTTTCGTTGAGCTTGTTTTTATATTGCCAGAAATGCCACTGGGTGCCTGGTTAAAACTTTTTCCAATTTAAAGTGTGTGTTTTAAAGTGTGTTGCGAGGATTTGTAATAACTTGTTTGCACTGCCAATTTATATTATTCTCTACTTTCCTCCTCTCTCTTTTTAGGGTTCCGTAGTCAACAAGGAACCCTATAGTTTCGCTTTGTCCGTCCGTCTGCCCGTCCATCCGTCCGCAGCTTAGCTCAGAGACTCTTAGTACTAGAAAGCTATAATTTGGAATGGATATACATATTCATCACGCCGACAAGGTGGTAAAAGAACTGAAGGTGGAAAATCATGAAAAAAAATGTTTCAGGGTACCTTCTGTACACGTAAAGTGTTTTTTTTTTCTCGTCTATCTCCTATGGTGTGGGGTGTTGTTGAATGGATTTAGGGATCCGTCTCTGAAATTCTGAAATATTAAGCTTTAAAGTGCTAACGGTTAGTTTTGGATGGATGAAAAAATTCACGGTAGTAGTATATAATTATAACGAAGTTAAGGATGCGCTGTGGTATCATCAATACATCTTTCTAAGTTAGATTTCGTGCAGCTTCGTTTGTTCTTGGCAACTACAGAACCCTTCATTGTGCGTGGTCCGACACGCACCGGTTTTTTTATTATAAATAATCATTGATAGGGAAATAGTTTTTCATTTCTATAAAATTTTGTTCGATATTCTTTTAAATATCTACAGTGTTAGTCAACGTTCGCACGGACGTAAAAATATCGAAGCGATTTTTTTGGCGCACTGGATTTTCAACGCTCTGCTTAGCGCCGAGAGTGCAAGATCCAACAGTGTGTTTTATCGACGCGCTAGAATGTACTCTTCGTCAACGCTCGGCTCAACAACAAGAGTTGAAAATCCAGTGCGCGATAAAATCCCGCCGCGATATTTTTACGTCCGTGCGAACGTTGGCTTTAGTTCATTATTTTTAAAGAATTTGTTTGGCGGATACATTTTAGGAATAAGAAGAAGGGGCTCGTGGCTAAGTATTAACAGCCGCAAGGGTCGATTGATCAGGTTAAGCTACGCTTGCCGCGGTTGGTCCGTGGATGGCTAACCATATTTACATACCGAGACCCCTCGTTGCCTCGAGTCGTTGGTCCCGGCTGTCATTCGTGGATCTCTGTCAGTCGTTACGGGTCGTCAGAAGCCCGAAAGTCTAAGAACCAGTCTTACCAAGGGGTATCGTATTATTACCTAGTAACTGGGTTGTGGAGGTCAGATAAGCAGTCGCTAGTAAAATACTGGTATTCAGCTGCATCCGGTTAGACTGGAAGCCGACCTCAAAATAGTTGGGGAAAGGCTAGGCAGGTGATGATACATTTTTAGGAAAAATTACCTAAGGTGATTGCTTTTGTAAAAAAATTAATTTGAAAACATTGCAGTTTGTTGAAATACAGTCTATATAGTACTGTAGAGGTTTGATGCTTTGGTCAAACCTCGACAATGTTATACTGGCTGACATTCAATCATTCAAATACTTAATGTATTTTAGAAAGAAAAAAATAAAAACTTTTTTACAAAAAAAATACAACCGACTTAAAAAAGTGAAAAATAACTTTAATTTCGGAAGTCGGTGTCTAGTTAAATGTATTTTCATTTTTTGCTACCGACTTCCGAAATTAAAGTTATTTTTCACTTTGTAGTGTGGTTTTTGGAAGTCGGTTGTATTATTTTGTTAAAAAGTTTTTATTTTTCACTTTTTAGTTGTGGTACCTACCCCACACAAATTCTACTACCACTACCTGCAAAACAAACTAGAACATCATCCATACAGGGTGTCCAGTAAATAGCACGACATACTGCAGGGGGTGATAGCTTGGGTCAATACCTACCAAAACAACACAATATATGTTCAGCAAAATCTTACGAATTTACAGTTTTACAAAATTTTCCGAAATATCGAAAAATCTCTACCTTGAAACAGATTTTTAAGCATCTCGTAATGAAAAATTCCTTTTCTATTATTTTTTTTACATCAAATTATTCGTGAATAGTTACTTTACTCATTGATAAGTCTTTTTTCTATCAAAAACAAGAATGTTTTCAAGAAATAGTATTTTTTGTTTAAATTTTCACATAACGATTTTCTTTTCGCATAACTTTAACCTACAGTGGTGAAAAAAAAATCCATAAGATTTTGCTGAACATATATTGTGTTGTTTTGATAGGTATTGACCCAAGCTATCACCTTCTGCAGTATGTCGTGCTATTTACTGGACACCCTGTATAAAAGTGGGGAAAAAATACGTATTATTGAAGCTAAGTCAAAAACTACCAAAGCAAAGTTAATCGATTTTATATGGGACCAACTGTGATGTATACCCTCTCGAATAAAACAAAAAAAAAAAATCAAATCGGTCCAGCCATCTTCGAGTAATCGGGGAACATATATATATAAAAAAAAAAGGTTCCGACGAATTGAGAACCTCCTCCTTTTTGAAGTCGGTTAAAAACGAACCTCGTTTTTCTTGGATGACAGATAGATTTTAGCTAGGGCTCCACGTAGAACCATTTTAATTAAGTAGTGAGAATTATAACTTATCCGAAGCTTAAAATATAGCGGGCATCAGCCACATTACACTAGAGTCCCTCTCGTTTTATTATTATTATAGACAATATTCTTTCTGCCCCATTGGAACGATGATAGATTACATCCCACATAACAAATTAAGAATTGCCAAACTAAAGTGGCAGTGGGCGGAGCATACTCACAGAACAAATGACTGATGGGGCCGGAAAGTTTTGGAGTACCGGCCGTGTACCACGGGAAGGTAAAGCGTAGGTTTTGCTCTATAAAAGTGAAACGGTAACCTGAACACACTATCTATCAGAATTTGATGGGTGACCATCTTTACATACCGAGACTCCTCCGTGCCTCGGAAAGCACGCTAAGTCGTTGGTCCCGGCTGTCATTCGTGGATCTTTGACAGTCGTTACGGGTCGTCAGAAGCCCGAAAGTCTGACAACCAGTCTTACCAAGGGGTATCGTATTACCCAGTAATTGGGTTGTGGAGGTCAGATAGGCAGTCGCTCCATATAAAATACTGGTATTCATCTGCATCCGGTTAGACTGGAAGCCGACCCCAACATAGTTGGGAAAAGGCTAGGCAGATTGAGTATCTATCAGAATTTGAAGAGTTTTGAAATTTTGAATGAAATTGATAATCCGTTGCTTCATATTAATGTTTGAAAAATTTGTCCGCTGAATATAACTTAAATACTTAACGCAATAAATATTGTTCAATTGTGTACATAAATGCCATTGGGTTTATGAGTTAACTACCCTGGTGGTGAAGATTGCGGGAAGCATATGGGGCACTTGGGGATAGCAATTGTCCTTGTCTACTATATCGATGTTTTGTCGAAAGAATGTGTTTTTGACAGCTGTCACTTTCATACTAACGAATATGTGTTTTGCGAATTTGATCCTTATTATTTACTACTAGAAATTGTACAACTAACAGGTTGTCAGGAACGCATTCTCTCAACGGCCGGACTGTAGTAGTATTTGACATCTTTCAGCTGAATACAGATGATGATGTAAATTATTCCCACTATCTACGTCAGTTCCTGTTACGTCATCTCTAGAATTTTCTCGGTTTCTTTGCCTCAACATCGAGCACAATGATACAGTGAGGGAAATTGATTGTTAAGCAAATTAACATCCTACGTCAATTTGCTGTATTATAGCCATTTCATACAACTGTCAAAGAATTAGATTTGAATATACGTTTTATGTCAATTGTGGCTAAGTAATAACAGCCGCACGGATCGATTGTCGGTTCGTGGACGTGTGACCATCCATTAGGTACATATCGAGAAACCTCCGTGCCTCGGAAAGCACGTTAAGCCGTTGGTCCCGGCTGTCATTCGTAGATCTTTGACAGTAGTTACAAGCAGTCAGAAAGTCTGACAACCAGTCTTACCAAGGAGTATCGTATTACTTAGTAACTGGTGATCACATAGGTAGTCGCTCCATGTAAAATACTAGTATTCAGCTGCACCCGGTTAGACTGGAAGCCGGCCCCAACATAGTTGGGAAAAGGCTTTTACATCGTCTTTTGTTTCACCTAATTGACATTATTTTCTTCGTACAGTGCGGCGGCGGCAGCGGCGGCGGCGGCGGAGGCGCTGGGCGGGGGAGGACGCCGCGCGCCCCCACCCCTGCTGCGCTCGCGCACGCTGCCCGCCATCATCGCGCCCGGCTTCTCCATACTACATGCTCAAATCGACCCTCAACGAACTAATAATGGTAAGTGGGGTGTAATTTATTTTTAAATAAATAAATAAAATAATTAAATAATAAAATGTATTTATTTTCTGCCACAAATATTAAAATGGACACAGTATAAAATTACAAAATTTGAATATGGGAGACAGGAGCCCATACTAAGTATAACCTGTGCTACGGGTCTCCTGGTCTCCTTATCTCGAACACAGAATTGAGAGAAGGTACTTAAGGTGTACTGTATGTATTAAGTACTACTTTAAGATGTTGTGTTCCAAATTGACCACTCCTGTTTCGGGAGTAATAAAGTTTTGGGAACCATATAACATAAACGTCAATAAAGATCTTAAATCTTTTACCTACCCTAAACATTAGAGCGTTCAGAACATATTCAAATTCAAATAGCCTTTATTTACAAACTTAAAACTAGTTTTACACATCGCTATGAATATTAGACATCAGTTGGTTTGTCTTGCTCACCAGAGCTAATGGTGACAAGAGATTACGCGGTTGTGTGCCGTTTAAAATAGTAGTCAGTCCGCGCCTTAACTATTAAAAACACATTTTTATTGTGGCATTTATTTAACTCATCTCAAAAACGATAATACTTTTTCAACTGAGTTTGTTAGAAAATATAATAGACATAGGTTTTAAAAGTTAGCTACCCATTAAATTAACATTATTTATTAGTCCTTTAATTGATTACATTTTTCAAAAAAGCATCTTGTCATTTAATAATCTTAAAAATTTGGTCCCGTTTGAGCGAGAGAGATGACAAAATGCGACAGCCCTCCTAAGTATGTATTGCAATCGACGAAAGCTTTTATGACTTGTAATAATAAAGGAAAAGGCAGTTGACACGATAAGCTATAAACTGAAACTTGCAATGAATTTTATTGCTTGATAACAATCTACAAACTCATTTACTGAAGTCACAAAATTATAACTGAAATTTACAGAACCCGTATATACTCGTACTTTACGACTCTATGAAAAATGTTTTATTTTCATACTGATTGCATTTCCAGGTTAGGGTGTAAAACAAAACATTATGGTAGGTAAATAAGTATGTCCTAATGGAACATGAAGTTACCTATTTATGTTACACATATTACACGCTTTTGCCCGCGTGGATGGCGGAAAATATCCCATGGGAACGTACGACCGGGATTAAAGTACCCTATGTGTTCATTCAGGTTTTGGGAAAGTTTGGGGAAAGTTTTGGGTATGAATGTCGATGGCTATAAGGGTAGGGGAAGACCAAAGAAACGATGGATGGATTGTGTGAAAGATGACATGGCTAGAAAGGAGGTGACTACCGAGATGACGAATAATAGAGAAGTATGGAAAAAAAGGACATGTTGCGCCGACCCCAAATAGATTGGGATAAGGGCAGGAGAATGATGATGTGTTCATTCAGGTTAATTCAGGTTATAAACTATCCATGTGCCAAATTTCATTCAAAAATAAAAATCATCGTAAATAATTGTGTAAAAATAAGTGCTAATCAGTTTTGTAAAGTAACAGAAATAAGTCCTAAATAATTGTGTAAAATAATAACGTAGTAATAAGATAACATATGATAGTAATAAATTGTAATGCCAGTGAAAAAAAAAAATTGCATGGAAAATATATAATTATATTAACCATGAGCATGTGTATATGTATGGAAAAAAAAATATATATAAAAAATGGATGGATTCACGTAGATTTTAAGATTAAAGTAAGTGTCCGAGAGAGGAGTTTATGATTGTACCATAGATTTAAAAAAAAAACACAAATAAAATACAACAATAAAAAAAGGCGCGGACCACCAAGTCCGCGGTAGTCGTACTCGTATATAAAAAAAAAAAAAAAAATTCATCCAAAGCCGTTCAGCGGTTTTTGTGTCAATCTGGAACATACATCCAGATAAACGGACAAAAATTAAAAAAAAAATAGATTTTCAAACCTCGTAGCAATTACATTTCTTAAAAAATATTCAATGTATAGTTTTCACTTCGTTATATTATATGTATAGGCGATTAGATTACCTTTTGATTTCCATTAAAACGTATTCTCCGAAAGGTTCTGCAGAGGTGTACCTAGAGTACACCCACATTTTGTCAGCTATGTTTAAGTCCCATGTAATAGGGGGCGCGCCTATTGTCATCAACCGGACACAAATCCAGACTCCGGGCCGCTACTGAGAAATACACAACACATAATAACACACACAATAAGGGTTATGATCACGGCAGTTAAAGCAAGGCTAATTAGTACCTAAATTGCAAGGTTTAATTCCAATGACATTAATCCATTTCAGTCATAGATTACGATTTGTTGTTGGAAAGTTGCCCAACTTTTTAGCAGAAAATTTCGTTAATGACTAATTTATACAGATTTTTATGTATATGTCGGAGGAGAATGTCGGCGTTCGTTGCCGGACTGGTCGTCGTCCATTGTTGTAGTCGAATTAAGACTCAATATGCACTCTACAGTTTTAATTAGATCGATTTAACAAACAATCGGTTAGAAAGAAGCACACACGAATCGGATGGAAATGGATTCGTATCGGAACGCGGCGAGGTCGGGGCGAGGTTGGTAGCGCATGTCCGTTCAGTCACGTAGTATCCCCTAAGTAGCCTGTGGTTTAGTCCGGTGTCTAATCACGAAGTCCTCGTCAAGTACCTACAGGAACCTTGAATGACAGCCGTCATCTGTCACCGTTATTTTCCCCCGCAAACTCAAAATGACATTGACAGCTCGCACAGTGATGCCAACCCCATTTCCGAACACACCCAAGTCAGTTCAACTTGACGTTCCGTTCAGAATCCACGACATATAAAATGTATGTGTACAACAGAATAAATAAATACACATGTATATATACTTTTTTTTTTGTTTATGGATGGGAAATCATCAAATTACTGCTCCCGCTCTGGGCGGAGCGGGAAGGCGTGTCAGACTTTTACTGACTAAAACCCACCCGTGTTCCTTCAGTTGCCTGTGCCAGGCGCACGGTATCTCTTTCGAACAACCCGCGATCCCGGCGCATGTATACACACACTAACGCCTTCTTTGGTTGCAGAAACTACAGAACGTCACCTGATATGATCCTCAGATACAAAAACCAGCCAAGTGCGTATCCGACCACGCACAATGAAGGGTTCCGTATAAGTAATTAAAAATAATTTATCCCAAAAACAAACTTTTACCTTGGCCAGAGGTTAGAAGCTTGCCATACAACGTGGCAATGCCGCCAGTCTCTTGGGTACATTATCAGTTGACAGCGATGCGGATGAAGCTTTCGGCGCCATGTTTTAGTTTGTGATTAGTTTAATTAAGTTAGGATATAATTTTGTTATTTTTATTAATGAATTAGGAATAAGTTATTATTTACGTAAATATTATTTTAATTCTGATTACAGCATTGACACAAAAACAAATTTAACATTATAGTTGAAAAACATGTTCATACATTTGTATTGTCACGGTAAATAATTTGTAATCGCAAAAAAATATTTTTATGTGTGGAAAAACTACAAATGATCGATTTTCGGACTTTTTTCTTTACCTGTGCTGTGAGACCTTGCTTCTTGCTAAATTTCATGATTCTAGATCAACGAGAAGTACCCTATAATATAGGTTTTAATTTACTTGCAAGTATCAAAATATGTCTCATAAATGGCCGTTTTTAGGGTTCCGTGCCTCAAAAGGAAAAAACGGAACCCTTATAGGATCACTTCGTTGTCCGTCTGTCTGTCTGTCTGTCTGTCTGTATGTCTGTATGTCTGTCTGTCTGTCTGTCAGTCTGTCAAGACCCTTTTTCTTAGAATCGCGTGGAGCTATCAAGTTGAAATTAATATCAAATGCGTAAGTCTATGGTCTCTTGAAGGCCTAAAAAAAAACTCAAGCTTCTAAGTCAACGCAATAAAAACATACGGCCATTTATGCGACATATTTTGATACTCGCAAGTAAATCAAAACCTATAGGGTACTTCCCGTTGTCCTAGAAACATGTAATTTGGCGAGAAGCAAGGTCTCACAGCACAAATAAAGGAAAAAGTCTGAAAAACGTTAATTTGTAATTCTATCACATAAAAAAAAAATCAAGTCTGTCAAGACCCTTTTTCTCAAGGACGCGTGGAGATAATCAAGTTGAAATTAATATCAAATACGTAAGTCTACAATCCCTTAGAGTTCTAAAAAAATCAAGCTTCTAAGTCAACGCAATAAAAAAATACGGCCATTTTGCGACACATTTTGATACTTGTAACTGTCGCAAGTAAATCAAAACCTATAGGGTACTTCCCGTTGACCTAGAATAATGAAATTTGACAAGAAGCAAGGTCTCCCAGCACAAGTAAAGGAAAAAGTCCGAAAATTGTTAATTTGTAGTTTTATAACATAAAAAAAAATTTTTTTTGGGATCCATTGTTAAGTTTGTTTTTGGGATAAATCCTTTTCAAGTTCGGAACGCTTCACTGGGCCGGTTTTTATTTTTTACTGCGTTGACTTAGAAGCTTCATTTTTTAGAGCTCCAAGATACTATAAACCTTCTTATTTGTTAATAATTTCAACTTGATAACTCCACGCGTTCCTTAGAAAAAGGGTCTTGACAGACTGTCATCCAGACAGACAGACCAGACGGACAACGTTGTGATCCTATAAGGGTCCCGTTTTTTTCCTTTTGAGGTACGGATGGGATACCTAAAATAATAAAAAAAAAAAACTATCTTGTGAGTTAACTGATTCCCTTTAAAAGCACAACAAAACCAATGTCGAAATGATGGTAGCATTTTATCTGCAAAAGACACAGCACTTAGCCAGCTACGTTGCATAAAGAAATACAAAGTAAAAGATGCGGCTATCTTTTACTTTGTGTTTAAAAAATAAAACAAAACAATAGCGAAAGATAAACAGGAGCCATAAAGCAGCTTGTTTTAAGAATGTTTAAGAACCGCGTCCATATTCCAGATGTTAATTACTCCTTTGAGATGCTTTTCCGAAGTATTCTGGACAAATACACCTTGGCAAACAAATGAACTCACTTTTTATTCCTCGTGAAATTGCTTTCTTTCCAAGTTTTCTTATTGTTTACTTGAATGTCTAACGTACTCTTTCACTACTTCCTTTGTTTGGATTTTCGAGTTTAAAATGAGAATCTATCTTCTGCCTTTGATTCGTTCTGCTTTCAAAACATTTCGTTCAAAACGTTCTATGTCAATTGTTGTGTTTATTGGTTTCTCAATAAATTCCGTACCTACTCAATGTACGGTCAGCAACAGAAGTCGGTTAACACTGCTACTTTTTGACATCATCTAAATTATCACAAAATGATTCGACAAGCTGTGTTTTTTTCGTTTAACTGTTGAGTTGATGTTCTTAAAATTTTAAGTAGGTACTTCTGTTCCGATTTGAATTAATATTTCGCTTAATAATTAAGATTTAAAAACTGCAAGTGTTAATCGACTTTTGTTGCTGACTGTACAATATGAAGGGACTATACATGGCGTAATTTTAATCACCGTTATACTCTTATGGGGTCATCGTACTCATCATTATGAACAACTTTTACTATGGCACCAAATATGAAATCGTGAAAAAAATATCTGCTGTTCCCTACGTTTATGTTCGCAAACTCGTGAAAATGTAGGGAACAGCAGATTTTTTTTCGCTATTTCAGGTTTGGTCCCATAATAAAAGTTGTTCATAATGATGAGTACAATTACCCCTTATGAGGATAACGGTGATTAAAATTACACCCAGTATACTTCTGTATAATATTGCTTCTGTGAAACATAAAAGAAGCAGTAAGTTTTGGAAGGAGTAAGACAGTTAGATAATATTATATAATGTTCAACTTCACTTCTGAATGCATTTTATGAAGGTAGATAGTTAGGTACTCAATATTATATCGTCATATCTTCACCTTTAAGGTTTAAGAACCTATCAACAAAGTATATATAGTCCTCCTTATCGATTTCGATAACGGCGACCCTTCGAAATCACTTCCTTGCGTGTGCCCTTAGATGGCTCGCTAGACCGAATTTAGTTTTGAACACCCGGTCACAACCAAAACAATAAAGCTGGCCTGAAGTGTTGTATGTATACGTGTAGGAGGGCTTAGGTCTCTCTTTGCGTATTTGGCGCTTCTCAATAATAGCGTCATGTCGCTTTTCTTCGAAAGATTTGGTACTTTTGTGAATAGTAGAGCGCCAAGACGACCTGTGTAGAGCGAGCCTCTCCCAACTTGTAAGATCAATAGCACACGCGTTAAGATGCCTCTTGAGCACATCCTTATAGCGGAGATGTTGACCGCCATGCTTCCGTTTACCTTCTGCCATCTCAGAGTAAAAGACCATTTTGGGTAAACGGTGGTCCTTCATGCGAAGAACGTGTCCACACCACCTGAGTTGACGTTGCATGAGTAGGGCTTCCATGCCATATATGCTGGAACGATGCAAGACCTCCGTATTAGGAACATGGTCTTGCCACTTAATGCTCAAGATCGATCTGAGACACCTTAGATGAAATGTGTCCAGTTTCCTAATGTCTGGTTTGTATAGGCATCAACAAAGTAAGCAAGTAATAAATAGACAGACCTTTGAACTTACAAAATACCAACTATTGTATACAAGGTGTAACTCAAACAGATCTCATCCATCGCTTTCCGTCAGGCGTGATCGAGGTCCAGAGCAAGCCCAGTCAGGAATAAAAAAAAATTACGCACAACCTCCTAAGGGGTCACTGTACTCATCATTATGAACAACTTTTACTATGAGATCAAACCTGAAATCGCGAATAAAAAATCGGCTGTTCCCTACATTTTGACGAGTTATGCGAACATAAATGTAGTTTGTTTCCATAATAAAAGTTGTTAATAATGATGAGTACAATGACCCCTTAAGAGGTTGTGCGTTATTTAAGTTACACCTTCCTTATAATGGTGCTCCTGTGAAATATAAAAAAAAAACATACAACCGAATTGAGAACCGCCTCCTTTTTTTGAAGTCGGTTAAAAAGTTGCTAAAATTTCGGCAAGCGAAGAACTTCAGTTGGTAAAGGCTCCTTCAAGCAGGCGCGACATGCGATATAATCGCGCACGACACAAAAGCACCGCGTGTCGCGCGACGAGCAGTGCCTTTGTGTCGCGCGCGATTATAATATACTAGCTGCGCCCCGCGGTGTTAACCGCGGTTTATGAGATACACTAAAACGTGTATTATTTAATCGGTGAGAAAAGTATTCTCAAAAAAATTGCTCATCCCACGGGAACACTACATTTTTTCAGGATGTAAAGTAGCCTATGTGTGCTATGTGTTTATCCAGAGTGTCAGCTACTTCCACACCAAATTTCATCAAAATCGGTCGAGGCGTTTGAGTTTGAAAGAGTAGCAAATATATTTGAATTTCTTGCTCATCCCACAGGAGCACTACATTTTTTTCGGGATAAAAAGTAGCCTATGTTTTAATCCAGGGTATAAGCTGTCTACATACCAAATTTCATCCAAATCGGTCCAGCCGTGTGAGCGTGAAGAAGTAATAAACATACACACACACACACACACACTCACAAACATTCGCCTTTATAATATTAGTGTGATCATAGTCGTCATCATACACTCGTCCGACGAAGCCCGAGCTGCATACGAAGTTCGGCGAACTACGTAATCAGCTCGGGCTACGTCGGACGACTGTATGATGTATGGACTGTGATTATATCGTTTATCGCGCCTGTTTGTAGGAGCTATACCTACTCGTATATCTCCACATCTTCACGTCTTTTAAGGACTTTATATGGTTGGTTTAATAACCTATCAACAAAGTAAGAAAGTAATAAATATTGTAGATAGACCTTTGAACCTATAAAATACTTATACAAGCTAAGTATACCTGTATAGATAGTAGTAAATATGTAGAGGTCGTGACCAGTGATCATTAAACGAGGTCCATCTTTAAGAGGGCTCATTTTGTCGCCTCTCTCGCTACACGGGATCGAATGTTCAAGAATGTTAAATTTATTTATTTATTGGATCGCCAACAGAGGCTACACAATTACATACTTAATTTATCGCAGATACGGACAATACAAATGTGCGCTTCCAATTATAGGCGACCACATCATTCACTTAATAACTAGGTAGGTACAAGAAGTTTGATAAGAACAAGAATCATTAAAATTAATCAAAATACAATAAACGAAAGTCATTGAAAGCGAATCAAAATGAAAACCAAAACAATAAGGGTACAAAATAATTTTAAACAAATTCAAATAAAAATAAATTAAATTAATATCAAATAAAATCAAACAATAATAATAATCAAAGAATAAAAATAGAAGTCAAAAAAAAAAATATTACGATTTGGATACTAAGACGTTTACATCTTTTTTAAGCTTTGGTAATTTGTAAATTAAAAATGTTATCAATTAGCGAACCAGTAAATGATATTAATTTAATAGGTAATTATATATAATAGATAATTACTGCCGACAAACTGTCCTGCAGTTTGGCAGAAGATTTGTGAAGTACTCTTGTGTAATTTTTGTTGAATTAAAATAAAAAAAATTAAAAAATTAAAAACACATTTTTATTGTGGCATATTCGGTTAAAACCATACCGTGTGAAATATCAAATGAAAGAACTTATTATGAGGGTCCCAAATATATATTTTTAATAATTTTAAAATAAACTGTTTTAAAGTTATTAAAAAAAATAGACGAAAATTGACCATTCGCCCCCTTATCTCCGAAACTAAGGAGCTAAAAATTAAAAAAAAAAATACAGAAAATAGTAGATTACAGGAAAACTTATAAGAAGTCTGTGGTCTTAAAATAATATCTAAGTCCCGAATTTTGTAAAATAATCTTAACGGACGAATGGATGGCCCCTATAACAGGATTTTCCTAGCATAGGGGTCATTATTCACAAAAATTGAGCACAAATGTACTTCCATAATAATGTAACATGCATTGTATTTCTTCTTTTTGCTAAATAAAATTATTATTATTAATTAATATGCTAAATTTCTTATTAATGTGAGCACAAACTTACTTTTACACTTCGAATGTATGGGAGAACATGTTTTTCAACTACTCGTACAATGTTAAGTTTGATCTTGGTATAAATTCATCCCAACTACGGAATCCTTCATTGTGCGTGGTCCGACACGCACTTGGCCGGTGTTTGTATTGCTGTTTTGTGTCAATAGGAGCACAGTATGAGCCCAAATAATACCGATAACATGCACGAATCCATGTGAGTAAATATTAAAACAAACAAGCACAAAAAATGTGGGTTGATCGTGATGTTTTATTCAAAAGTACGATGCTAAATAAATAAATACAGAGTCTTTATTTACTGCTCCGATATTCGCGAAATTCTGTTATTATGCCTATACTTGGACTTTAATGGCCGATTCCTATAATTTACGGACCGTTAATGGTTAAAATTAAGATTCTTGTATCTTTACCAATAATTCAATTCAATTCAATTTATTTTATTTCAGATAATAAAAATCCATAATATTACATAAAAAACAATATAAAAACATAAAGATGAATAAATTAAAAAAAAAAAAAAAAAACAATAATTTAAAAATATTATAAAAAATTAATCATGAGTATCAAAACATGTGTAAAAGAATAATTAGGTCAAATAATAATAATAATCAAATATAATTTAATTTAAACTGTCAAATAATAATAATAATCAAAATATAATTTAAACAGAAATAAAAAGATAATCAAAAACACATAAAATATAATAGTACCTATTCTATAATAATGAGGGAATAATGTAGCAATCAGCCTCTAGCTTTGCGTGACAGACCCTCCAATAAGGGAGTAGCTATCACAGGTAAAATTAGCTTACGAATCTATTTATATGCCCAGTTTGGCAATAAAAAATGCATTGGCAAGCAAATGATTCGTTTTTGTTTAAAGGAACCGAGCATTAATCGTATTCAGTAACTTGACAGTTGAAGGGATAAGTTCCTGACAATAAAAAGGAAATGAGGTGAAAAAATAATTTTCAATACACTTCCTCGAAAACTGGTTCATATCGCACTACGATTAGGTTCATAATGCAATATATTTCACACGCGTGCGATTTTTCAATTTCCAACACGTGTGCGGGAATAAAAATTGCCACAGATAACTTATACCTATATACTTACTTATACTCAGTCCAAATTGGTTCAATGCCTCTATTCACACCGTCTCTATTCGGAGGTGAATGTTTTTTTTTAAATCTTGGCAAAGAGATATGCGTCTTTACGACGTTAATATTTTTTGAATATTTAAATAATGTTTATAAATAGAATAGCATCAAAAACCATGATTATTACAATAAAAAAAACGTTTATGAACAAATTAACATTTATTTGTGTTGTAAACGCAAAAATATTTGAATTTTCTATTTTTCATATTAGGCTGTTTATCGGCTTTGCTTCTCTTTCAACCTGGCGAAAGCAAAGCGCGGAAAGAAAAGAAAATTTAAGTCATAGTTTCTTAATAATTCATAACAAAAATATTTCTCGTTATCTTATTTTATTTCTTCAAGTGTATTGAAAAACGTCGTTTGATACAAGTGGATATTTGTTATTGCAGTTCTCGGCTCCAAACCAACCTCGTCTACGTCTCGGGTGTTAATTCCGCCTCGAATGCAATAACAAAAATTCTCCACGTTTATCAAAATGTACTACATCGAAGTGCTTATAGTTTTAATTGAAACACGTTATATTCATTTAATACCATAATAAAAGCGATAAGTAATTTAAAAACGAAAAGTATTTTGCTTCTAACTGTCAAGTTACTGAATGCGATTAAGGTAATTGCGCAGGAGTAGCCCGCGAAATTCAAATTATCTTCCGTTTTTTGCAATTTGCAGCTCAATATCAGGTTGTATGTTGATAAAAATATAATACGCGGCTATAACAGATATGTATTTTCTTTGTATAATTTTAACCAAGAGTTTCATCATTACATCTTTCTCTCTTTTTTTTTTCATTTTTTTTTTTATTTTTTTATTTTCTCTTTTTATTTTAAATCGCCTGTTTTTATAACACTTGAAACAAGTAATTTTATGTTAATATTTTAAGTTTTGGAAGAGCGGAGTCTCCTAACACAGGCTTTTTTGCTTAAAAGGAGACTCCAATCACTAGTTGTTAAATTTACTCGTACTTGTATAACAAATAAAACATTTTTCATTTTCATTTTTTTTTTCATCTTTCTAAGTTAGATTTGTTCCAAAATGTCATGATTACCGAAATCAAGCTTAAAGAGAACAAAGCTAACTGAGAGAGATGTGTTGATGATTATTATAGTTCTTATTATATTTTTATCAACATACAACCTGATACTGACCTGCAAATTGCAAAAAACGTAAGAAAATTTGAATTTCGCGGCTGTAGTAACCCTTAAAAGTCCAAGATTACTCTCTGTGCATAACATCTTGTTTGTTTACCTATTACCATTCCTAGACCTACCTATTGCATTCGCTGGTTTAGTAGTAGCTACTGTTTTAAAAGGAAGTTCTAAGTCTACATACTACATACATGGTACTAAGATATCACAAAATTCTACCATTTAGTCATGTCAAACTTAAAAAAAAACGTTGTGATATAGTAGCCCCTACATACCCAGCACGTTCAATTTTTGCAAGTCGCCAAAATGTAACGCAAGCCCCACGAGTTGTATGAGTGTAAGAGGACATTGACCGAGTGGCTCTTCACGCTAAATTATGATGCCGTGGAAGACATTTTGGCGACTACGGGTTGAATGTCATGCATGCAGACACACACAAACATACACTCACACCCATTCATACACACACACATACACACAAAATATACATTCACAAACGCACATTTATACAAAACACACTAGTTTTCACATACTGCCATAATTACGATTTTCATTTTTCTTTTTAATAGCTTTATAAAAATGTGTAATTTATACCTCACTAGCACAACAAATCAATTGTTAATCAATCAAGGAAGAGTGAGGTTTATCCCATCACAAGTATCTTCGGATTACTTTCTGGGAAACCCCGGCAACTTAATTGTATAGATTTAGAATAAACACATTTTTTTATTTTTTTTTTTGAAGTTCTAGGCAGGTGCCAACGCAAAAATTTGCGATGAACCACTTTTCGACTTTTCTTTACTATGATAATAACGTTGAATAGTGGTTCACCCCAAATGTCCGCGATGGTACAAAGCAAGAATCTACGAAATATTTCACATGCTTGAAAAAGTTAAAATTAACATTCGATTGCAAAGTGTGCAGAATATTTAATTTTAACGATTATGCACATACAGTACAACTATTTTTTTAATGTCCCTCGGCAATCAACGCATCGCCTGCGACTTTAGCAGCTTTGCTCTCATTTTAAAACTAAATTACATTAAGTTAAAAAGTGAAAAATAAAAACTTTTTTACAAAAAAATACAACCGACTTCCAAAAACAACACTACAAAGTGAAAAATAACTTTAATTTCGGAAGTCGGTGTCGGTGTTAAATGTATTTTCGTTTTTTGCCACCGACTTCCGAAATTAAAGTTATTTTTCACTTTGTAGTGTTGTTTTTGGAAGTCGGTTGTATTTTTTTGTAAAAAAGTTTTTATTTTTCAATTTTTAGTTGTGTACCTACACCACACAAATTCTAATACCACTATCTGCAAAACAAACTAGAACATCATCCATATAAAAGTGGGGAAAAAATACGTATTATTGAAGCTAACTCAAAAACTACCAGAGCAAAGTTAATCAATTTTATATGGGACCAACTGTGATGTATACCCTCTCGAATAAAACAAAAAAAATCCAAATCGGTCCAGCCATCTTCGAGTAATCGGGGAACATACATAAAAAAAAAAAAAATAAAAAAAGGTTCCGACGAATTGAGAACCTCCTCCTTTTTGAAGTCGGTTAAAAAGAGTATTAACAACTTTATATACTTCCAAGTCGATTGAGAGCGTCCGGTCTGCACCAAGTGCAAAGGGCAAATGATAGAAATCCGACGACTGACGAAACACGAAGTTTGCCGAGGGACATAAAGAAAATAGTTGTACTGTACTTCCATTAATAATAAAAAAGGCCTTTTTCAAACCTGCATAGAAATTACCGCATTGCCGCATATTTACTGCCTGAAAGCGCAGCTATTATACCTGAAAACGACTCAAAGTTAAAAATAACCCTAGTGCTTTCGCTTAATGTGAGTTTGTGAAATTCCATTAAAGTTCGCGTGTTTCATAATAGTTTCTTCAGAGGCAGTCGGTGCATTTTCCTTTGCACGCAATGTTTGGGCTATCGTACTAAAAACCTATCTTTCAAGAGCGTGCGAAGGTTGATTATCACTGTACAAAGATTACAGAACTCCTTTCGGTGATTTGTTTGAATTCCGAATTGGAAGGTTTGTGATTCTTTTTTTTTATACTAGCCTTTTGTCTTCTATAATTCGTTTGTTTTCGTGGTTTCAAGGAAGTAGGTAGGTACCTACTTTTTTAGCAGCCAACCTATTGTCTATCTATTCGAGTTTTAGGGTGAAGCCAGACGAGTGTATTTTTTTGAGTTGTGAGTCGCGTAATTTTTGGTACATTCGGTTTCATACAAAAATCCTGTTTCGTTCATACGGCGACGCAAAATGAATTGTCTACCGATGCCGACTCACGCGTCCCACACACGCGCCGCACGCGACCGAAATTACGCGACTCACAACTCAAAAAATTACGCTCGTATGCTTTGACCTTTAAAATAAAAAACTTTTTTACAAAAAAATACAACTGACTTTCAAAAACAACACTACAAAGTGAAAAATTACTTTAATTTCGGAAGTCGGTGTCTAGTTAAATGTATTCTCGTTTTTTGCCACCGACTTCCGAAATTAAAGTTATTTTTCACTTTGTAGTGTTGTTTTTGGAAGTCGGTTGTATTTTTTTTTGTAGAAAAGTTTTTATTTTTCACTTTTAAGTTGTGTACCTACCCCACACAAATTCTAATACCACCATCTGCAAAACAAACTAGAACATCATCCATATAAAAGTGGGGAAAAATACGTATTATTGAAGCTAACTCAAAAACTACGAAAGCAAAGTTAATCAATTTTATATGGGACCAACTGTGATGTATACCCTCTCGAATAAAACAAAAAAAAAATCCAAATCGGTCCAGCCATCTTCGAGTAATCGGGGAACGTACATAAAAAAAAAAAAAAAAATAAGGAAAAAGGTTCCGACGAATTGAGAACCTCCTCCTTTTTGAAGTCGGTTAAAAAGAGAAAACTATTTTGTCGGTTGAAAATTGACTTGGTGTGCGTGTTCATTCTTGACATTCGAAAAAAAAATAACGAATGCAATGTTGTTGGTCATCAGTTGGTTGTCTGTGAGAGCTGAGAGCCCCGAGATTACCTTATGTTGTGGTATAACTTTCAGTTTCACTTATAAGCTTCTAAGTTAAAATTAGTGATTCATACAGCCAATCTTTCTTTCGTCGGCAAGTTACCTTTTAATATTTAAATAAGCCTGATGTTGTTAAGTGAAAAGTTTCGTTTGTAGCGAGATAAACTTCTATAACTATCAGTTTTTAATAAATAAAGTACCTACTAACACTTGTACCTACCTAATGATGAGGTTGTCTTTATTTACTGTCTTAGCCTCTCACACGAGTGCGGTGTGAATCGGGTCCGTGAGTCATTTTACCTAATATTGTACGTGGTATGAGTTCTATACCAAGAAAATATTTTTTTTATTATTAACGTTGTTCTATCACTATTAAGTAATAATAAAAAAATATTTTCTTGGTATAGAACTCATACCACGTACAATTTTAGGTAAAATGAGATTCACACCGCGCTCGTGTGAGGGGTTAGTTACGTCACTCATCAGAAGCGGCATAACAATGGCGATATTAGGATTCCGTAGTCAACAAGAAACTCTTATAGTTTTTTACATGAATACTAGCGACCCATCCCTGCTTCGCACGGTTTTTAGGACTAGTCGAAACATTGCCATTTCTTTCTTATAATAAACCTTTGGAATAAATTCTCCAAGTGATGAAAATTGCATCAAAATCCGTTGCGTAGTTTAGAAGCGCGGTGACACAGACATACACTATAAGCGACTGAGGTTTCCTCTCTATTAAGGCGAGGAGTGCCGCCAACCAGCGCCACCATTGAGAAAAAAATCATAAGTCTGGAGATATGGAACATTTTGAAATTTCTTATGCTCACATTTTTAGTCGGATGAGGTAGGTCAGGGAGGTCAAAAACGGCCTTTTTTGACGTTTAGGCTTCGAACCTAGGAGGATTAGTGTTGATACAAAACATTCTACCTCAATCAATCTGCCTAGCCTTTTCCCAACTATGTTGGGGTCGGCTTCCAGTCTAACCGGATGCAGCTGAATACCAGTATTTTACATGGAGCGACTGCCTATCTGACATCCACAACCCAGTTACTGGGTAATACGATACCCCTTGATAAGACTGGTTGTCAGACTTTCGGGCTTCTGACGACCCGTAACGACTGTCAAAGATCCACGAATGATAGCCGGGACCAACGGCTTAACGTGCTTTCCGAGGCACGGAGGAGTCTCGGTATGTAAAGATGGTCACCCATCCTCTGACCAACCCCGGCAAGCGTAGCATAACCTTAAGGATTGACTCGTGCGGCTGTTATTACTTAGCCACGAGCTCCTCACAAAACAACAAAACATTCTACCTCATCTGACTAAAAATGTGAGCTTAGGAAATTTCGAAATGTTCCATATCTCCAGACTTTTGATATTTTTTTCAATGATTAATTTTTTTTTGAAAATTAATCAATTGGACCGTAAACCACTACGCCCTACGGGGACCGGACCGGTAGAACACTTACCTATCTATCCTTTCTAATATTTTTTGAAAATATTTCATGATACCTACTTAAGCTCAAACAAATCACACACTAAATAGTTCAAGCCAAATAGATTAAATGAAACACAATTTTCACAGACTACATACAAATCTACAATAATAATAATACTTACGACAATACCAATAAATGTCGCAATCGAGTTTATTGCAGCCGACATGATACGGAGTATTCCATGATATATCTTATGATACAGCTAATGCTATATCCTGACACAATTACTGTAATATTACAGCGCTTCGGAATCTAACTTTGGATCCGATTCAACTTATAGTTTGGCACAAAGAGTGAGGACTAATAATACCTACATAACTGGGTAGATATTTATCAGATATATTTTTGTGACACTCGTCTTGAATGTTACATTCATGTCACAAAAAAAAAAAAACTGAAAAATACACACTACAACAAAAAATATGAATTTTTGAAGCTCCACCGGCAGAAAACTCTAAATAATTACAAAAACAAAAATAACTCGAAAACAACTCGAAAAATCGCAGTACATACGGGTATTATCGAATACCCCTGGGTAGGAGGAATACACATTTTTCATTTTGATGTCACTATTTGGACCACCCTGTATATACCAGTCGCGTGGTAAACTTTGTTTTTTTATCATTTTGTGTAGTCAAAAATAAAAATAATTAAATCCCAAAATTGTCCAAGAAAATTTGTCTTTAGGCAAATTCATAAGTTTCATAATTGAATCAATCATTTACAACAATTGCTACTAGAAAATACTACGCGCAGTGCTTTTCCATGATTAATGAATACTACTATGTAGCCTGTACAATATTTCCATAAACTGAGTGACATTTTGGGATATAAACAAACTTTGCTGTTTATGAATATTATTTATTGAGACTGTACATATATAATAACAAGAGCTTCTCTAATAAACCCTTTAAGTATTGGTGCTATATAAAAATTTGTGGTGTATAGGTAAATGTTGTTAACCCTATAAAGTCGACTTACTAGAAATAAAATTAACCGTCTTTACTTAGTCCAGATCAAAAGGTTCCTTACAAAAATAATGTATAACAAAGACCTCACTGTCCTAAAATATATCAGCTCATCATTTACACCACATAACATCACAGTTTTGTCGTCCTTATGTGTGGAACAGCTCGCGACGTTCCATCTAATGCATTTGTCAAACAGACGCTGGTGGAGCCAATTTCGTCGTCGTTCTTCAATTTTGAAGATAAACAACCTTTATTAGAAAATATTTCAGTGGAAAGTATTTTTGAGGAAGGAAAGGAATAGAAGGATTCTGATAGTGAAGTTGATATTGAAAGAGATCAGAGGGGCAATTCCCGTATTTTTATAACAACGTTCGCAATCTCATCTCAGTCTCAATCTGTCAAAATTGTATAGAGTTTGCCTACATTTTTGACATTTTGATTGTCGCTGGCTGACATTGTGACTTGAATTTGAACGTTTTTAATTACGAGAATTGGCCCTCTGATATAAAATTGGGAATAAGCTGCATGAGTTTATTTTCATGATAGATTTAATTGATGACTATAAGTCTATAAATAGATGGACAGATGTATAAATATATCGACAGATTACTTAACACCATAACAACTGAAAAATAAGAAAATTTGAGAGTTAAGTTAGGTTAAAACATCTGACAACCTTTGGATGGACTTAAAGATTTCCTATTCGAAAACGATTAAATATAATTTAAGCAAACTTAGTAGCTGGATGAGAGTTTCCAAGAATCAAGCTGAATGGCCTGCAATTGGAGAGGCCTATGTCGAGCAGTGGGCTGCTAAAGACTGGTGATGATGAAGCGAACATAATAAACCGCTAGAGGAATAAAATCAAGGAAATATAACTAACATGATACAAAAAAGTCGGGAGGTGTCGTGGGTCACTCGCTTTGAACGAAGTTCTTACGCTTTATATTATGTACTAGCTTCTGCCCGCGACTTTGTGCATGTGAAATTTCTTTTTCCCCCGACCCACCCCGTAGCATTGCATCGCCTGCCCGCACTATTACTTCGTTTTTTTGCTTAGCATTCTTTTTGTTTTTCTTTGGCCTTCCTCAAGAATTGAGTTATCAAATGCAAAAATATTTTTTCAAATCCAACGAGTAGTTCCAGAGATTAGCGCGTTCAGAAATATAAACAAAAAAACAAACTCTTCATCTGTATTAAAATAAGTATAGATTAATACAGAGCCATCTAGTGTGGTCTCAAGTTTCGAGTGTTAAATCTGTTTGTTTTTTAGGGTTCCGTACCTCACTCACTCGTGTGTCTGTATGCCCGTCCGTCTGTCTGTCTGTCTGTCTGTCTGTCTGTCTGTCCGTCTGTCTCTGTCCGTCTGTCACAGCCAATTTGCTCCGAATCTAATGGACCGATTAAGTTGAAATTTGGTACACATATGAATTTCTGTGACCCAAACACGGACGGGTAAAGTGAATAAATGAATTTTGAACATAGAGGTCACTTTTGAGGGGGCAAATAAGAAAATTTAAAAAAAATGTTTTGCAAACTACATCATGTGGCATGTCAAATCAAATAAGGGCTTACCTACTGTGAGGGTCTCAAAAAAAATTTTTTTTTAATAATTTTAAAATAAATTGTTTTAAAGTTATTTAAGAAAATAGACGAAAATTGACCACTGCCCCCCCCCCCTTATCTCCGAAACTACTGAGCCTAAAATTTTTAAAAAAATACAGAAAATAGATCTTTACCTGTAGGTACATTACACGATAACCTATAAGAAGTCTGTGGTCTTAAAATAACATGGTATATCTATCAATATTGTGAGTAGAAACTTACATTTACGGTTGGAATGTATGGGAGAACATGTTTTTCAACTACAATGTTAAGTTTGTTCTTAACATAAATTCATCCCAACTACGGAACCCTTCATTATGCGTGGTCCGACACGCACTTGGCCGGTTTTTAATACAGAGCAACAGTAAAAAAATTACAGCAGCAGTTTAATAAAATGCAGTTTTTAATCTCAGACTCAAAATATGTCAAACTGATTTTCACTTGTCAATTTAGTCTTCGAGATTTAAAAAAACCGACCATAGAAGCTCTGTATTAAAAAACAAATTTCGTTAGTGACGATTTCCTACCGTAAGCCGCGTTAAAGAACTTCGTTCCAATAAGAATATCAAAAACAAGTCCGCAACTTTTGTTTTTGCAAACCACTCAAGAATTGGCTAACTGAATTATTATGGTATCATCGTAAATCATTTTCAAACAATGTTCAACAACAAAGTTTATTTAATGAAATTATTGTTGAGTAGGTAAATCTCTTCGATACGCTACAAATAATTTTGATCGACACCTTAATTGGGAGCAGCTGTTAGTTTATAAAACTTCTTCTTTTTAATATCAAGATGGAAACTTAAAATTATTAAGTTTCCATCTTGATATTAAAAGGATAGCTTTAAAATTGTCTCAGACTCGGGAATGGATCTTAATATTTTTTGTATTTTAGTCACCTGCTACATTATCAGCCACAAAGGACCAGTCGTAATTTTGATTGGAAACTTTTTGAGATAGTAGGTACTATAATGTAATTTTATTATTAGACAAAATATTTTTTCGTCCGTCAAGTAGATTACTAAAAAATATTGCACTCATATGTTTTCTTTTTTTACGTAATGAAAAGATTACGGCGATACATTGAGTTAAAATGTGGCATGACGTCACGCCTTGCTAGATTTTACACGCAGTTGTGACGTAGCAAGCCCCACTCCCCAATTTTAATGCGTTTTATCCAAGTAATTTTTTATTAATATGATAAAGCAAAAGATACGTGTCTAATATTTTTTATTATCTAACTGACGGACTAAATCGAATTTCCTTCTTTTTTTATTCAGGCATCATCCCTATCCTGAAAAAGTTACAAAGCAACTAAAAGTCACAATGAAAAGATATCAAAGACCCGAAAAAATAAACTTTTTGTTCTGTATTTAATAGAAGAAGTTTGCAATGGAAAGGATTCGAAAGTCCTAAAGAGGGTTTTTATTGTGATTCCGACAAAATTCACACGCTTTGATGAACTCGATTCAAACTAGAGAAATAATAGGTACCTACGAACTTTCCTGAATTGGTTAATTCATCATAATCGTCATCATCATTTCAGCCGAAAGACATCCACTGCTGAACATACGCCTTCCACAAGCACCTCCACTTCGACCGATTCTGTACTTTTCGCATCCAGCGGATTTCTGCGGTCTTTACTAGGTCATTGGTCCACCTTGTGAAGGATCTTCCAACGCTACGTCTTCCGGTTCGTGGACGTCACTCCAGAACCTTTCGGCCCCATCGGCAAGCAATGTCTCGCCCACTGCCACTTAAATTGGCAATTCTACGGGCTAGGCTATGTCAGTTACCTTGGTTCTCCTGCAGATCTCTCTAGCCCAGATTCGATCCCGTAGAGAAAACTCCAAGCACAGCCTTTTCCATTGCCCTTTCGGTGATTTTCAGTCTTATTTGCTTTTTTTCCCAACCAGGTTAGGGTCGGCTTCCAGTCTAACCGGATGCAGCTGAATACCTGTATTTTATATGGAGCGACTGCCTATCTGACTTCTGCAACCCAGTGACTGGGTAATACGATACCCCTTGGTAAGAATGGTTGTCAGACTTTCGGGCTTCTGACGACCCGTAATGACTGTCAAAGATCCACGAATGACAGCCGGGACCAACGGCTTAACGTGCTTTCCGAGGCACGGAGAAGTCTCGGTATGTAAAGATGGTCACTCATCCACGGACCAACCCCGGCAAGCTTAGCTTAACCTGATGGATCGATCCGTACGGCTGTTATTACTTAGCCACGAGCTCCTCCTTAATTGCTTAATTAATTCTGCAAAATGTGAATTAGGTTATATTAATATATTTTATCTAAATCTTTATTGCCTACGTGTATCTTGTTGTGTGTAAAGCTGAATATGGTTCGCTCCGGGATCTCTCGGCCGTAATTAAAGTCATAACTTAAGCGGTATTTAGACTAACCTTAATTAACTTGTGTCCAAGTTTGCTTATTAAGATCATTGCTATAATTTGTTGTCTAGAAATTCCATAAATGTATCGAAATTCTAACGGTACCTAATTTCATACTAATTTCCGTCTACTTGGTCTCTGGTATTTCAGAAGTGCATAGGTGGCGCTGTCCACTCACCATCAGATGTGACGCCTGCATTGTCTGCCAAATATTTTAATTAAAATTATTTTTAGTTTGCAGAAAAAAAACATTGACATGAAACAAGTTGTACAACAAATGATATGATTATCTAACTCCTGCGCTGACAACACAAACATAAATAAAAATAAAAGGAAACAAAGAGACTTTGTACTTTAAAAAAACAAGAAAAAAAAAATATAAAAAAATAAAACAACGTTATTTGGTTCTTCTTTTGCGCAAAAGTATGTTTGTAGGTGTATGTATGTACCTATTTGTGTGTGTTTATGTGTGAGTTTGCATGCTTGAATTGTTTGTTAGGAAGAGCTAACTCAGGGCTGATCTTGTCCCATCGCAAAAATGAAACCCCGCACCGCCCACGCAGGTAATCCCTGAAACGACAATGAGTATTGCCAATTCGAATCCCACCCATGTCACCGTTGGCATGGTAATGGGTGGTTTGAGAGGGTGTGTGCCGTGCGTACACCCTCAAAATCACAAAATCTACAAGCTTACCAGTAGATAAAGATTGATGAACAGAACCATGCATATTTCCTCCTAAGCTCAATGCCACATAGCCTTAGAAAAACTTCTTTATAAAAAAGATCCCGTTGTCATTCGATAGTTATGTAGATCGAAACTGAGTGGGGTACGACGTAAAGCCAGTGTAGATGTCTCATTTATAGTTACAGCATCCAATCAGTAAGTTTCAAGATGGGATGTCAAAGGGATATTTTTAGAAGAGGATTTATTTTGCATAATCATTCATAGACAAGTTTGTTTTATTTTCTGCATACAGCCTAATTGCGTAGCACACTCACAATCCTATACTAACAATATTCATTGCGTTATTTACGTTGTGGACGAATACGCTGACGAATTTTTCAAACATTGTGAAGTAATACTTATATAATACTAACAATTATGGATAATGCTTCAGCCTACTTTTAATCTGAATTAAATGCTTTTAAATGTTTTTAGTGGAATATGCTTAGATACGCCAATAAAAAAATGGGAGTTAGTTAGTACCGACTGGAGTACTGATTATCCATGAAATACATTTTTAGTAACTTTTCACTAAGTCTTATTTTATTATACGAGATTGATATCTTTTGGTTTAGCTATGTTAATTTATCAGACACAAATAACTCTCCTGAATAATATTCCTTAATTTATCTCGGACAGATTGCTTTCTGAGCGATTATTTAAGTTTTGTGTTAATCATTCCTATAATTTATCTCCTCATTTCTGGCTTACCAACTAATGTCATCATTACTAGCTAAAGATGTGACACTTGGACGAAATATGCGCGTGAGTGCGGTTATGTTTTGGCACAGGTTTAGCTAAAATTAATCTGTCTAAATTTTAGATATATTTTATAGATTACAATCTGGGTTGTTAATAATGCGTCAAATGTGTATTTTCTTAGATCTAGCCGTCATCATTAATAACGTTTTATAATCCTTTTATGCTCGTTGTAATAATTTCAATCCGAAAGTCTGGATGTTTGTTACCTACATTCTCACAGCAAAACGGCTAAATAGATATTGATGAGACTCATCTTGAATACGTACCGAGGAAAACAATGGCCTTTAAAAACCTTATAAGAATGAAAAGGAGTGTTTTAAAGTTTGTATGAAAATATCTGAAAACAAATGGACGTAGTCGGGGGATTACCGTTATTTGTGGTATAAACATAAAATAATTAAGTACTTAATTTATTTAGCTTGTGCACAGAATTCAAACTGCACTAAGAATTAAAGCAAACCGTGCTTTCCATTTAAATGTAATTGGATTACAAGGATGTTGAAAACATTTGGCGGACAGATTAAAATTAGGACGGAGAGGGAAACATATTCATCTTCCTTCTATTGAATTTGAATATAATATCTTACGTAGAAAGTGGTTTACATTTTGATTTGGTTTTAGAGGAGACAATTGGAGTGGTAGAAGATTTTTTTTTATTGCGGGATGGGTAGGCCTGGGGGGTCGGGTGTACTATGCCAGAGGCCTACCCTCTAAGTCCGCCAACGAAGAAACGGGTTCGTCTGAAAATAGTCGTAAACAGTAAACAAGTATCAAATTCAATTTTTCGGACAAGCAAACACATACCGGGTGTAAGGACAACTGTTAAATCGTGTTGTCATTCATAATCCGTAAGTGATACAGAGTAGGAAACGTCTGTAACTTCGGGCGAAATTACGGACTTCGTACTTAATGAGTTGACCCCTTGCTCTTGACTTCGATCTAGTCTGATAAAAAGCGATGGATGAGATATATGATGGAACGAGTGTACCCAAAAGATGCCTGCTAAAATGATATAGATTTTTAGGAAAAACCCGTACTACATTCTACTTCCTACTAATAGTTCCCGTGGGATAATTTCCGATATCCACGCGGGCGAAGCCGCGGGCAACTGCTAGTTTACCATAAACTACTTCAATTCTTTATAAACCGTAATCTGGGACATATGGTATTCGATTTTTTAAATATAGATTCGAAAAACAAAATTCAGTTCAAATAATATTCGTACGACAATGCAACCACATAGTCCTCCTATGTCAAGTGGACTGCTATAATGATTAGATGTGATTTTGATTTAGTGAGGGCAGCACGAATTGAGCTCAAAGTCATCTTTGCACAGGAATTGAAAAAAAAATTGGCACTTGAATAGGAACACATTCACGACGAAACTTTTTGTATAAACGAATCATTATCATCAATATTCTCCTTCTTTTATCCAAATTAATTATGGGTTGGTCCAACATTTATGTATGTATTCTTCTTACATAAGCTACCTAATTCTACCAGTCCTCATATCAGTCTTCTTCGTCTTAGCGTGTCATAATATATGTATTCAGTTTTTAATGTTTGTTTTGCCCAAAATTCAGCAACGCGAATGAATACCGTTCGCTGACGCAGACATTACGTCCTCACGTGTGCAAGTGGCATGCGGTGCAAGATAAGAGGCGAAACATTGTCTGTGGAATCATATCACCCCCCCTCACCCCTCCCCCCCTCCCCCCGCGTGACTACCCCGCTGGATTTTTTCATTAGCGATTTAGGGGAAAGCACCGTGCCTTTTTTTATTTTTATTTCAGGCTACTTTATTTAAGGCCGTTGAGATTGGCCGCAATGGCCGAAAAGTCTGGAGGACTGTGTGCGAAATTATGGTACAGGAAAACCTGCACCCACGGATGCCTCTCAAGTTAAAGAGCAAAAATTTGTAAGTCCGTGATAAGGCCTGTCGTATTGTATGGATCAGAATGCTGGGCCGTAAAGAAGACGGATGAAAAATGTTTGCACGCAGCGGAGATGAGAATGTTGAGATGGATGTGTGGAGTAACGAAAATTGATAAAGTAAGAAATGATTACCTTATTACACATAACGGCAAGTTTGAAAGTGGCACCAGTGACAGAAAAGTCGAAGAAGGAGTGAATTACAGCGTGACGGTTGACAGGGGAGAATGGAAAGAGAAAACGTGTTGCGCCAGCCCCACGTAACGTGGGACAAGAGCAGGAAGATGATGATGTTATAGAAAAGCCTGCAAATGGTAAAATTTTATATTATATATACTACTCGTACCTACCATAATGGACCAAATTATTTTCATAATTTTCACTTTTTTAGTTCCTAAAGTGAAAATTCAATGTCACCAGTTGCATATTAAGTTATAAATAGTTTTGGCACCGAAATTCACGTTATAAAAGTAATGGCCTCTTGGTAATTTGTTATGACTGACCGCAAATCGTTAATGTCAACACGTTGAGCGAATCTAAATAGTTTTATTACATGTAAAATGGTTGTTATTATGGCCAATAAAAATACAGCTTCTTCATATTATGATTTACTTTCATTCTTGAAAAATTTTTAGCTTCGAGTACTGTTAAAACAATAATTTTGCTTTGTTTTTTTTTTGTTTGTTTTGTTGTGTGTGTGTGTTTTTGATATTTTTTTTTTAGTTTTAGTTTTGTTTTTGTTTTGTTGTTTTTGTTTTTTTTGTCATTTTGTTTTTGTTTGTTTTTTGTTTTGTGTTTGTTTGTTGTTTTTTGTTTTGTTTTGTGTTTTGTTTGTTTTTTCTTGACCTATCAATGAGGTCCTGGGTTATTAATTGGGACTTAATCATAACTTGTGAAAAGTTGGTGTACTGTAGGTACACCTCTGCTGAACTTTTTGGGAAATACTGGTGTGGTGTTATGTTATTCTATCTTAAAACTTAGCTCAAGTGTTCAAATAACATGAGGTATTTACTATCGACTAGCTGTTGCCCGCGGCTTCGCCCGCGTGAATGTCGGAAATTATCCTACGGGAACCTTCTACCGGGATCAAAAGTATCCTATGTCTTAATCCAGGTTATAAACTATCTGTATACTAATTTTCATTCAAATCCGTTCAGCCGTTTTTGCGTGATTGAGTAACAAACATCCAATCATCCAAACATACAAACTTTCACATTTATAAATATATTATTAGTAGGATAGTAATCATAGAAATATTGTATCTATGATACTAATATTATAAAGCTGAAGAGTTTGTTCGTTTGGTTGAACGTGCTAATCTCAAACTCCTTGATCGAATTAAAAAAATCTTTTGGTGTTAGATAGCTCATTTATCGAGAAAGGCTATATGCTGTATAACATCACGCTACAACTAATAGGAGAAAATTTATTCCTTTTGAGAGCTTCCGTTGCGTGCGCTGCGTAAACGGTTAAAGGTACGCAACAATCATGTATGATGGAATTGTTCCTCTTAAGGTTGGCTCACTATAACTTTTTGATGGTAATAAAATCTATACTAATAATAAAGCTGAAGAATTTGTTTCTATGTATGTTTCAACGCGCTAATAACCTCTGGAACTAACAGTCAGATTTGAAAAATTCTTTTTGCATTTGATAGCCCAGTTCTTGAGGAAGGCCATAAGCTAATTAACATCACGCTAGGATCATTAGGAGACAGAAAAAAGAAAAAAGTCAGAAAGAATATTAATCGAAAACGATGTAATAGCTCGGGCAGGCGGGTGGGTCGGGGAGATAAGAAATTTCACGCAGACGAAGTCCCGGGTAGAATCTAGTTTATTATATATATATACAACATTATTTTTAGTATATGCGAAACCTGAATATAGTTTGTTCAGAATAAATAACTGAATCGATTCCAATATTTTTTATACCGTGTTATATTTTGCCCCAAAAATCTTTATATGGACACCGAGCGACGAACACAAGTCACGGTAGGTCATACCGGCACTAGGCATGGGCGCACTGCGGGATGTTTTTGTACGGACAACCAGGTAACATAACAAGCTTATAGCTTTGTGATTTTTCATGATACAGTTTTGAAATTCTGTACATAGATTCTTTACATAATACTCGTAATACTAGACACGTGTTTCGGGTTTCGCATATACTAAAACTGATGTTGTATATTATAACAGCACCACCAACCAACATATCCAGGGACAGCGACTCAGACTACTTTTCTTGCTTCTTTCTCTGATGACTGGCAAAACCTTTGGTCTTGAAAACCCGATCACACCGTGGACAGAGAGCTGATTAGCATCGTTGTATGTGTAAGTATATGGAGGTTTTAGGGGAATATTGCGTATTTCGTGCTTCTTGTCTTGGTCTTCAAGACGATTAGTTTCAAAGCATTCAGTGGCTTTATTATTTACTGATACAGAGCTAGAGATATTTTTGCTGTAATTATCGACCTAATAAATACAGCCACGGCGAGTTTCCGAAGTAGATTTTATCAGAAACAAATACTACGCAACATGAAAAGGCAATATCCATAAATACTTTTGCATATTCAGCTCTAATCTCTACGATTGTTGAATGTATTTACATTTATTTGTAGCCTGACTCACTGGGAACTTTGTTGTACAATTCACACAAAACATTCTTTAACAACTTAGAAAATACTTTTTGAGTAACGGATTTTGAGACTGTCAACACTTATAACCTACTTGCATACTCGTATGTAAGTAGAGTTTTCATCGTCGTGAATTGGCATACTTATAGTCAAAAGCTTCTTTTCTGCTAATAATTTGAGGCCCAATGGGAAAGAAAACTGTCAAATTAGTTCCGCGTAGATGGCGCTAAATGTTTGTTACTTTCATTCAGCTGTCAATAAAGTTCTTTGCTGAAAACTTGGCCCCGAGATGGCGCTAAGCGTTTTTTCTTGTCGCCGATTAGTCGTTTTGTCTTCAAGATGACTTTGATAAATGACAAACACACAGCGCTCTCTCGTGGCGAAGCTTCCGGGAAACAACCAGTTGGTAAAGGTATGAACGGCGGTAGACTATTTTTCAAGTCGCAACGAACTAGTAGGCCGCTCGTCAGATACTTTGACCTTGAGCTGATCTAGTAACTTAGTTTGTATAGAATAAGAGACTAGCTAATACTGATTTTGTTACCGATGATATGCGGCGTGTAGTACAAAAGAAATAGCTCTTTCCCATTATTTTTAGACCTCCGTACCTCACAAGGAAAAAACGGAACCATTATAATAATATGATCGTTCATCGTCTGTCTGTCTGTCAAGACCCTTTTTCTCAGGAACGCGTGGAGGTATCAATTTGAAATTAATATCAAATACATAGGTCTAGGGTCCTCTAAAGCACTAAAAAAAGTCTAACTTCTACGTCAACGCAATAAAAAATACGGCGATTTATGCGATACTCGTAAAGGAAAAAGTCCGAAAATCATTAATTTCTTGTTTTATCAAATACATTTTTTTTTTGCGATTACAAATTTACATTTGCAATTGGAGAATTGACCGTGACGTATGTCGATTTATAAGAAAAGATTTTTTCGCCTACAAAGTTATGTTTGTTCTTGGGATAAATTCGTCCGAACTACGAAACCGTTAATTGTGCGTGATCCGACACGCACTGGACCGGTTTTTTTTTAATGAAGTCGGGCTTGTATCTGGTACAATAAATAAAATCCCCTATCATCCAGTGCCAAGGTATCTACCACAAAATCCATCATACAGCTTACAGATTCTGGCAGATTTCCAGAACGATTACTGCAGCCATTGAGCCGCATTCCCGTTGCATGGGACACGAACATCTATTTAACAGAATGGAACCATAACTTTGTGAATTTGGCACTCCATTTATTTTGTGGCGGTGAGTCAGCGAGTTGGGCATTTTTTAATGAAGTAACATAACATTACGCCTATAGCCCCCGAGGGCTAAGCAGAGGATTTTCAGTTACAGCCTTTTTTTTTGCGGATGGGAAATCATCAAATGACTTCTCCCGCTCTGGGCGGAGCGGGAAGGCGTGTCAGACTTTTACTGACTAAAATCCACCCGTGTTCCTTCAGTTGCCTGTGCCAGGGCCACGATATCTCTTTCGAACATCCCGCGACCCTAGCGACATCGGCCCTATCTCGGACCCCATCATTCCTAACATCTCTCTCGTCGACCCGGGCCTGGTCCTTACCGAACGGCGAGCTACCCATTACTCGCCGTCCGCAAGCCCGCGCCTACGGTGGCCGGGAATCGGCTATCGATTCCCGCCACCCAGGGCATCTCCTGCGGCGACTACGGGTGTGAGGGCGCGAAAGTTGGCTCTCCCTCACGCGTTCCGCCTCCTCCTTCGCGAGCATTACTGCTTCGCAGAAGGAGTAACTCGGTCCGTACCATGGCCTGGACCAGATTCGGACGCAAGAGATCGCCGCCGCCGATCGCCTCCGCGAGAACTCGGCGGTGCTCCGCCCAAGCCGGGCAGACCTCCACTGTATGCTCTACCGTGTCCTCCGGGCGATCCACACAATGGTGACACCCGGGTTCAGTTGCAGCCTCGGGTATGGATTTGTGCCCGGTAGACTGGCAATAGGCTCGCCCCCTATTACATGAGGTTATAGGAAAACAAACAAGGGAATCCATCGATAATTTTGTATTTTAAAAATTCCTATAAAATCAAATGTTAATTTAATGGTTAAATCATTTGGATTTTCCATATCTGTTATTTGACTATATTGTCTACCGCTGTACTAAAACCGAAACATGATTACTTGATTTTTTTTTGATTCAAAAATTTCCAAAGTAGCGTCTATTTTCTGTTTTAAATACGATTATACGTAAACAGTTCCTTACTGTGCAGTAAAATTTGCTCTAAATCGTAGTTATTTAAATATGTTAAGAATTTACCTAGCTAAAAATTGATTTAAGAATAGCATTTTGTCATAAATCTACATTTAAACGAAGCGCGTTTAGTTCCGGTGCGCGTGAGAGTCTTCTATCTCGCGCGTCAAACTAGACAGCGATAACGCCATTTGACTTACACATCAAGCTAAACCACGCTTCGATATATCAGGCAGGATGACACATCAAAATTTTTCGTTTCTTTTCAATGTAAATGTATTTATTTTGAAAAATTCATTGAGTCTCAATAGTATCGCAATGAATGTGCGCAATATGGATGGAGTTATGGAAATAAGGAGAAGTGTCTTGACGCTGCGTGACAGCGTAAGCGTGGGTGAGCCATGGCCGCCCGTTCGATGTCCACTGCGCACAAGATGGATGGAAAGCAGCACATGAAGTAATTTTTTGCTCCTTTGCGTTGGTGTAATCCCTATAAGGCGTTCCAGTTGGTGGATAAATAAATAAATAACTCGGCAAATAAATATCCTCATAACTGGCGAAATGTGGGTGGTACACCTCTGCCTTTCTTGATGAAGTATTAACTTTTAAGGCTTTCTTGGAAAACGGTAAACTTTTTGTTAGTAGCTCCATATTTCTTGCTCCATTCTTTAGTTCGAATAGAACAAAATTATATTGTCTTATGGCAGAGTTGCGATAAGATCCAATATTTTTTCCCGTATTATGCAGATATATAGGTAAACTATAACTAGTATCGATTTAAAACAAAAGTGTTTATGTGTCATGAATGTCATGATATAATAATTATGTAGTGATTAAAACACGGAGAGATTACCATTATTTAATAACTAGCTTTTGCCAGCGGCTTCGCCCGCGTGTATGTCGGAAATGATCCCACGGGAACCTTCTACCGGGATGAAAAGTATCTTATGTCTTAATCCAGGTTATAAACTGTCTGTATACCAAATTTCATCTAAATCCGTTTAGCCGTTTTTGCGTGATTGAGTAACAAACATCCAAACATACAAACTTTCACATTTATAATATTAGTAGGATATTATGAATTTAGAAAAATATCACTATTCCAATATACAACCACAAATTAAAACATTTAATTAAGTACATTCTACTAATAACATTCACAAACTGTAATATTTTATGCTTTTGTTTCAACTTTAAACCAGTATGTTTCTCATAATAAAGCATTAAAATGTAATTTGAGAGACTGTTAATTAAAGGATAAGTTTAATACTGAAAATGAATTCAGTTTATTAAACTAGCACGCAAGACTGACCGCAGGTACCGGCTAATTAGTTTGCAAAATTACCGGCTAAAATAGGGATTAATTTCGGAATATTATATTCCTTTATTAAAGATTTCACTTAGCAACGGAGCTGCGTTTTATTAAGCTACTAGCTAAATTTCACGCGGACGAAGTCGGTAACTTCATCCGCGTGAAATTTCTTGTTCCTCCGACCACGTTACATCGCATCGCCCGCCCTCGCTGTTACTTCGTTTTCGCTTATCGTTCTCCCTGATTTGTTTTCTTTTTGCTCGGCTTCAATTGTTGCGAATTCTATACTTATTATAAAATAAATTCCCTTTTCGTGTCTGCCTGTGGCCGCGCTGTTCTTCTAAACTACGCAACGGATTTTGATGCGGTTTTCACCATCATTTAGAAAATTTATTCCGGAAGGTGGTCTATGTTTAATATAGAAACCTACATGTTTTCTCAAGATGTAAAAACAGTGCGAAGAAGGGCCAGGTCGCTAGTAGCCTATAACCTTCCTCTATAATTGGGCTATCAAATGCGGGTTCAAGACGTTTTCGGAAAAAGGAACATTTCTGAGTCCCAGCGTGGTCATTAAAACATTATAATTCAATTGCTTGCGTATCATGGATGTGTTTGTAGTGTTTTTATGCTTGCCGCATGTCGATTTTCATGAAAAGGATTACGCTTAGTAGTGGTACGTCTATTTTAGGTACAATCTGTCAAAAAGATGTAGCTAAACATCTATCTATATAGACTAAATGACTTTTTTTACCGTCTTGAAAAAAATAGGCTATAATAGGTGAACCGAGTAGAACCTATGGCATACCTAACTTTTTTTTTGCAAAAAAAAAATCAAAAAATCAAAATTCAAATGCAGGTTGCATATGATTTGAATATCGAAATTTTTAAACGATTTATTTTTTTTTTTCAAAATTTCTGTTTTTTTTTTGTTCTAAAATGAAAAGTTCACATCGAATTTGTAGTATTTATTGATACTTACATAATTTTTTCTGACTAAGCTATTAAAAAAAAACTAGGTATGCCATAGGCTTCTACTCCGTTCAGCTAATATACTCTATTTTTTTCAAGACGGTAAAAAAAATCATCCGGTATACCTATCTATATAAATAAAAAGAGAAGTCCTGACTTACTGACTGACAGACTCATGAACGCCCAGCCCAAACCCTTGGACCTAGAAAGCTGAAATTTTACACAGATGTTCCGATTATAATGTATACAAGGATTAAGGAAGGAATTCCCGGTAGTACGTTCCCGTGGAATATTTCCCGACATCTACGCGAGCTAGCTAGTCGACAATTTTGGTTCTAGGAGATGTCGGTTTGCTCACGATGCTTTTGCCTTCATCGTTTGAAGAACAGTGGCGATGCAATTATTTATGGGTTTGAACCCACGACCTACAACTCGTAAGTCGGGGCCATTACCACCACCACACCTATACATTAATATGATAAATGTTTAGCCTGGTTGATGGTAATAGGCTCGCATGATTATTACATGCGAGACTTAAACATAACGGAACCCTTTCCATACCACCATATATTAGATTTTTCTCTATGCAAACTGCAACAAGGGGAACAGTATTTTTTTACATTTTTCATCAAAAGTCGAAAACTATGCGACCTAAAAAAAGAAAAAAAAATGTTGGTCCGGAAGGCGGTACGAGATTCCGACTCGCTCTTGACCGGTTTTTTTTAGACTGTCATAAGTTCGATACCGGTACCTCTTTAACAGCAAATATGCGACACTAATAAACAGTCGCGGCTCCAGTCTTGACTAATGTCAGATGACATTACCGGAAGCAACTTGTAATGGCACTATACACACAAGTTTAGCATCCTAATGCCCCAATTATTTTGCTGTAAGCGCTGTTTTAAGTTGAACTTATGTGAGCTTAGGTAATGGGGTGGTTATGCCTTAGATAATGGGGCTGTAATGCCAGGGACTCGTTTTAGAAACTGAACATGTGAAGTTCTAAGGTGTCGTCCTAATTGGCTACGATCGTACGAGCAAACGTTGCGATTTCGTCGCACGACGAGATTAAACACACATATTTATTTTCGAGTGTCCTAATTGAAGCTTGCAAGTCATCGCGCGAGCACAGGTAATGCTTAATAACGATTGCACAATGGGTTTGATCGTGCAACCAAAGCTACAAATCTCTTTTGAGTATTCTAATTGGTCACGCGTCATTGTGCGAGCACAGGAACGCAAGGGGCGAGGGGCAGCACTATTATGTGGTCAAAATTATGTGGTCTACGTCTTCTTTGTTCAATGTCACTTTTCAGACACATTTTTCACAGCAATATTGCCTGACAGTAAAAACTGTGCATCTCTGTAAACAGCTATTGTTGAAATGGCTCAGTTGCGGTGACGGCGCGGCAACTATTAGGACACCTGTTGAACCATCGCTCGATCATTTTCATCGCGCGACGGAATCGCACACACATTTCTTTAGAGTGTCCTTATTGAGCTTGCAAGTCATCGCGCGAGCACAAGAACACATTTTCATCGCGCGACGAAATCGCATCATTTGCTCAAATGATGGTTAGCCAATTAGGACGACGCATAAGACTTAATTCGGAAGTGAACAAAATCAAAATATTTTATTTCACATAAACATACATAACAATCATACATTATGAGACGTCTGAACTCAGAAGCTAGGTGCATGGTTCCAATTGGTCGTTTGCTATGGTGAAAGCCGGCAAAAATCTACACGGTTACTCTTTCAAAAATAATTCACTTTTCAAATTCAAATATTTCAGATAAAAAATATAATGTTATTAGTAGTATAACTTAGCCAATTTTTACAATGTTTTCAAATTACTGAAGTTACTTAAAAATAACTAAATGCTATGTGACCCTTGGGAACCGAGCAAAAATAAAAATAAATCACGTGCACGGAGTTGCGGGCAGGAGCTAAGTAGTAACAGATGGTTTTTGCAAGGATTTCAAATAAGGCCAAAGTAAGCGATTCACCTCATTTTAACCCAAAAATCAATTATCTTACCCAGTTTTATTAGTAATTATAAGATACGACCAGAAGTTGCCCAAACTCTCCATATTTATAGGGGTTTCATTCAAAATTGACGTCGAAAGTCGTCCCATGCGGCTTATTTGCATAATACTTGAATTTTAATTGCCAGCTTACCTGAGTGGGATAAGGGTTGGGTTTCGGATGCCGTACTTTAAGGTAATTTGGAGCTGTGTTGAAGATCTAATTCTGACTTGAGTGATAAAAGTGTGCCTATCATAAAAATTAACGGAGGAAGCTTTCTAGCGGTTTCAATGGCCGTCGTAATTATACGAAACGCAACTAGTTCCGTGAGGAATAAATTGTCCAATGCATAATCACAATTGATCTGTAAAATGTTTTCTAAAAGCACTCCCTCACCGAGAGCAGTCGCCTGAATTGTAACCTTTGCGGGTTGCAGACCAAGAGCTAAGCTAAGTTTGTTTAGCTTAGCTCGCATAGCTGACGCAGTTTTTCATATTTGTATGCAAACTAAGCTATGTGAGCTAACTAAAATATGCGCAGCTAAGTTAGTTGTGTATGCCGATGCACAGTAACGCAGGCTAAGCCCCTCCCTCTTTCCCTGCACCCCTCTTCGCCAGTGCTGTCCCAGTGTCTTGTGCCGTGCGTACGGTAATATCATAGTCTATACGTTATGACTGTATGCAGTCGTCCGACGAGAGCCCGAGCTGCTTACGTAGTTCGCCCAACTTCGTATGCAGCTCGGGCTTCGTCGGACGACTGCATGATGTATAGACTGTGGTAATATGGAGCAATTTATTGAAGTTGTTAAACAATTTCCTATACTATGGAACACAGAGTCGAAGGACTATCACAACTTCGCAACACTGACTGAGGTTTCGCTTAGTTTTTGATGTGCACGGGACATATTTTTAGTTTATGGGTACAGGGGTAAAACAAGGAATGTCACTAAAACCGGATTTTGTGTAATTAGTATTTTATTGCAAAGCATAACCTTGGACATTCCCACTTTTGCAACCCAATCCTTGTTACGTTTTGGTTACACTACGGACATATCCACTTTTGCACCTGTACAGGGTTTTGAAATATTGAAGATATAAAGGACTATGCTTGTTTTTACGCTTTTTACTTAATGCTACATAAAAATACGCACGAAAACCTAAGTGTTGCCATACTTACTTATATTTGAATTTCTTAGGACATTCCTTGTTTTGCTCCTGTACCCTAAAGCTAAGATTCTTAGCTTAGCTTAGCTATGCTGGCATAATATAGCTTCGGAATAGCTTAGTTTTCGGTCTGCAGCCCGCATTACCCGCGGCCTAGGCCGTGTTTATTCTACCTATTTAATTATAGTGTAAACTATATATATATATATATATATATATATATATATATATATATATATATATATATATATACACTTCTGGACACATCTTTTGGCCCACCTTGTATTTTCAGTTTCGTTTGGTCCTAGCTAAAATTTTATATTAGGTCGAGCAAAAAGTTTTTGTGCAGTTTTGAACCTGGCACATTCACAATTTCATTCAATAGTCTTTTTTTGAATTTCGAACACAGAATTTAAAGAAACAAAAGACAATTTGGAGCCTGTTTGTTGATATCAAACAATCGAATACTAAGAAAACTTGGTTTTATTGGTTTACTTGGATTTAATTCTTGAAAAAGTGATTGATATCTTTGGTTTTGCAACAAACATTACTTATTCTTAACATTAAGGTGAGGTTCTATCAATAATCTATGGATACTTCACCTGAAGTCGCCGCCCAAGCTGTGGCACTTATTCAGGCCGGACACAGCCAAAGAAACGTGAGTGCTCAACTTAATTTAAGTCTATCTGCGGACCGAATTGTTTATCGGAGGTACCTAGAGACTGGCGGCTTTGTTCGTCGCCAAGGAAGGCCACGATCTCGGGTCACAACTGAAAGGCAGGATCGATTCATCGTGACGACCAGCTTGAGAAATCGTCACCTTACCTCCATTGAGATACAAAACCAACTTCGCGACTTCCACGGAGTATCTGTGAGCGCTCGAACTGTTCGGAGAAGGTTAAAAGAACGCGATATGGTACCACACAAGCCAGCTAATGGCCCCAAACTAACGCGAGCCCACTGAACAGCGCGCCTTCATTTCGCACGCAGTCATTTAAATTGGACACAGCAAGATTGAAGCCGTGTACTCTTTTCTGACGAGTCTAAAATTGTTACATGGCAATGATGGAAGGAAGAAGGTCTACCGACGTAAGGGAGAGCGTTTCGCACAATGCTGCTTTGAAGAGAGGGTTGCTTATGGCGGTGGCTCATGGACTGTCTGGGGCGGTATATCCGCGAGCGGCAAAACTCAACTTGAGGTTGTTACGGGACCACGGCTGCCAACATTAAATGCTGAAAGGTACATTCGTGAGTGCTTAGAACCTCACGTGATACCATACGCGGACTATGTGGGCCCAAATTTCCTTTTTATGCATGATAATGCAAGAGCTCATGCGGCCGGCATCGTCAGGGAATATCTTCGGGATGTGAACATCACAGTTATGGACTGGCCAGCCAGAAGCCCAGACATGAACCCCATTGAGCACATGTGGGACGAGCTAAAAAGACGTGTTAGGGCTCGTCAGCCAGTTGCCCAGACGATGCAGGAGTTGAAAACTGCCATAGAAGAGGAATGGGAGATGATCCCTCAAAATTTCATGGAGCGGTTGATAAACTCTATGCCTAATCGTATGAGAGCTGTGGTAGATGCCCATGGAGGCAACACGCGTTATTAAATTAAACCTTTATTTGATAAAACATGTTTTTTATTCAAAAATCAATTGCCTTTAACAAGGCGCATATCCGACTTGTTAGGCGTAGCTCCATGTCGTATGGTATTCTGAATTCAAATTTAAAACAATACGATCGAAAAAGATGGTAAAATGTATCAGGTTTAAAACTGCATCAACAGTTTTTGTTCAATCTAGCAATCATATTTCGGTAGGGGCCATCGAAACCTAAACTCTAAGGTGGGCCAATAGATGTGTCCAGAAGTGTATATATATATATATATATATATATATAAGTATGTTGTGTATGTTGTCTGTAAAAGATCGCTTTTAGCGATAAGACCGCCCATTGTGTCACTCTATGTAAAATTTCAACATTGTATCATTGTAACCTGTAATTTAAATGGTGTGCTTATTAAAGAGTATTCTATTCTATTCTATTCTATATAACGTCTTTCGATATAACATAAAACTTGCTATAAGTAAAGTTGAAATTAGTTCAATTTGGTTGGTTTTAATGCACTCTTTATAGCGCACCAGCCATTCTATATTACGAAGAAATACGTTCCTATTTAGAAGTCACTAAATATATAAAAATATGTAAATATTTTTTTAAATTTAAGCGGGATTCGGTTGTCATGGTATGGGCATGTGATGCGGAGGAATCACAATTGTAAAAAAATGACATGAGGAAGTTTTGAGTAATGAATGTCGATGGCTATAAGAATAGGGGAAGACCAAGGAAACGATGGATGGATTGTGTGAAAGATGATATGGCTAGAAAGGGGGTGAGTACCGAGATGACGAATAATAGAGAAGTATGGAAAAAAGAGACATGTTGTGCCATCCCCAAATACATTGGGGAAAGGGCAAGACAATGATGAGTAAATAAATATTTTATCAGTTTACAAAAGGCTCCGACTAAGTCTTTGAGGTGATGTAATAGGAGTATCTAAGAAAGACACATGAGGTTGTAAACAGCCGCCTCGCTTTTGTTGTTGTTAAATGCCAAAAACACTGTGAGACAATATCCTTGGATAGCATTGTCTTGAGGCATGTTGGCCAAACACACCAGGCACCAATCATAAACCAATTCATAAATAATAAAACTATTAAAAAGTATTGTGATTAGTATTTGGTTGTTTCTCTTTCTTCACTCCACGTAACAACAACTCTCAACAACGCCATAAAATGCACAGTCTCTTAGGCGCTGGACACACAGAAAAGACGTAAGACGAGGACGGAGCGCGGACAGGGTGCAACGGGGCGCTGCCGTCGCGACTTTTTAAAACATATAGAAAAAAACGAGGCACGGACGTGACGCTGGGCTCCACCACTCAATGACTCAAGTAGTTGTGTGTTACAGCGACGCATGAGTCCCGACACACGCGCCCCACCCCGCCCGCACCCCCGTTATCGCCCGTCGCTCGTTCGCTCGCGCCCGTGAAAACATACAGAAAGGACGGGGTCCTTTCTGTATGTTTTAACAATAGGGCGCAGACGATTAAGCGTCGTGTTCGCGCCCTGTCTTTTCTGTTTTGCGTCGCGACGCTTCTATACAATTTGTATGAAAGGGACGCGGACGAGACATATGTCCGCGCCCCGTCTGCGTCTTACGTCTTTTCTGTGTGTCCCGCGCCTTAGGTGTCGCTATGTAGAGTTTACACTGTATAAGTATTACCCTATCCTGCTGGTTTCAATTACCTCTCTACACTATCTAGCAGTTGATGGCCTGCGCAATCTACTTCTAAAACCCTAGCCGTTACAATGGAATCTTGGATTGTTTCATTACAGGCGAATGCTCCCGGTGAGGGCCGGGTGAAACGCCCCCTAGGCCCTGCATTAGTTGTGTTGTTGTTTGTTGTGTGTGTTGTGTAGTTGCTATTTTTGAACTTCTAACTAGATCTTACTTCCTAGAGGGTGGTTCTCTGCCTATTAGGCTACGTATGCACTGACAGCTGGCTTGCTTAGCGTCTATTATAGGGCCTATTGACATAGCATCATGTGAGGAGCTCGTGGCTAAGTAATAACAGCAGTATGGGTCGATCCATCAGGTTAAGCTACGCTTGCCGGGGTCGGTCTTCACGTACCGAGACTCCTCGTGCTTCGGAAAGCACGTTAAGCCGTGAGTCCCGGCTGTCATTCGTGAATCTTTGACAGTCGTTATGGGTCGTCAGAAGCCTGAAAGTCTGATAACCAGTCTTACCAAGGGGTATCGTATCAGTTACTGGGTTGTGGAGGTCAGAGAGGCGATCGCTCCATATAAAACACTGGTGATCAGCTGCATCCGCTTAGACTGGAAGCCGACCCCAACATTGTTGGGAAAAGGCTAGGCGGATTGATTAACTTAACATCATGCCAGGATTGAAGCGCGGTGCGCGGCCGGTTGCGAAGGTTCTTGAACGTTCGTTTCACTTCGCTACTCGCAAGGTGACTCGCTTGACTCTAGACGCTAAGCAAGTCAGGTCTATCAGTGCGTACGTACCTAAGTGAAATATCTAACCTCTTCTTTCATGTTCACTAAAATATTAAAAATAAAGTTAACAAAACTGCTATTGGAGAAATGTTATTATACAGTAAAAGATTTTTTTAATGTTGCTGTTTGTGGGTAATTTCTAATATTTTTGATAATTTATATTCTACTAGCTGCGCCACGCGGTTTCACCCGCGTATACCGGGATAAAAATAGCCTATGTGTTAATCCAGGGTATAAGCTATATACCTACCTACACACCAAATTTCATCCAAATCGGTCCAGCCGTTTGAGCATGAAGAAGTACAAACATACAAACACACACACACACACACACACACTCACAAACTTTCGCCTTTATAATATTAGTGTGATATACATATTATGTATTCGATTTTTTTTTATTTCAATTCAAACATTTATTTCAGATATAAGACTTCCATATCATATTAGTATTAGCACTTAAAAAAACTATGTTAGTAACTTAGTAGCTCTAAATCCATAATTCAAATCAAAAATTAAAAAATTAAAATCAATCTCAACATCAAAATAAAAAATTAAAATACAACATTTTTTAGCTAAAATCAAATGCACATTAAAAAAAAAAAACAAAATTAAAATCAAAAACAAAATTGGAATCGGAAACAACAATTATCAAAATAAAATAAAATTAACATTAATATTTATGTGTAGATTCACTTACCTACTGTTTTTACTAAATACCAAATTGGAAAAGGGTTATAATATTGTTATAATAATATTCTATATTTAGATAAATTCTACTGTTTGATAATTTTGCATGCCGTAAGGTAAAATGTATCGGGACTATTATAAAATGACATCTTATCGGTATACCTACATTATAAGCGAATAAAAGATTTTTATTCCTATTTCAGAACTACTAATGTAAGATTGTGTTCAATGTTGTCACAACTCCCAGGTGTATCTGTTTTACCTTCAATATTCAACCAAAGCCAGGTTGATTACCATCTCCTTCGATGAAGCTCTAGTATACAAATTGAATGATAGAACTTAAAAGCGAGCCAGCATCAATATTCATTACTATGTAAATTAAATTCAAAATTGCAGTAGGACGTACTTACTGCACTAGGAACTTGAACATTTTGGTTCAAAATCGAAGTTTCTAGTTTGAAGAAACTGGTTAAGTTTAGTAAGATGCCATTGGAAGGTGATTAAAATTGAAAATCTATGGAAAGAGCTTTCAGTACGAGGCGACCGGACCAAGCTGGGATTCTCCGAACTAAAATATCAGTTAGCCAAAGATGGAAGACATAAAATGTATAATACATTTTTCAGTTTTAGCAAATTTCAATGAACATAGACAAAGTGTTATCGTTATTAGGAACGCATTTAACGCGTTCTATCAGCGGTTAGGTTCGGTTACCAATAACCGAACCTAACCGCTCTCTTCTCGCTTCTCTTGCTTTCTTTTGTTCTGATGTAGGTAAGCAGAACAAAAGAAATTAAGAGATAAAATATTGACATCGATGCAGAAAAGCTGTTGCATTCCACTCTTTTTCTCTTTTTTTTTTTGTGGATGTGAAATCATCAAATGACTTCTCCCGCTCTGGGCGGAGCGGAAGGGCGTGTCAGTTTTTTATTGACTAAAACCCACCCGTGTTCCTTCAGTTGCCTGTGCCAGGGCCACGGTATCTCTTTCGAACAACCCGCGACCCCGGCGGCATCGGCCCTATTGAACCCTGTCACTGCTGACATCTCTTTAAGGCGCACGTGGAACATAACGCGCCGTCGGTTCGAGCCTGGTCCTTACCGGACGGCGAGTTACCCATTACTCACCTTCCGCAAGCACGCGCCTACGGTGGCCGGGAATCGGCTATCGATTCCCGTCTACGTCCTAATTACGTGATTACCTGAATGAGGTGTCGTCCTAATATAAAGCGATGGTCGCGCGATTACGCGATCGCGATCTCTTTTTTGTCTCTAGAGTGCCACAAAGGAACAAACATACATACATAGGCAGATAAACACATTACTCTCCTATGCATCGCGCAGTCGGGTAAAAACGAGCCAAGACTCGCTAAGTATGAAGTTCTTAGCAAGTGTCAAGCAGTTAGCGAAGTTATAGTCTGTTGCTCTTTGTAACAAAGGAACGCTACTATGCAGAGATTAAATGAGATGTCGGCAACATTAATCTTCTGTGCTAAGTAAGTAAGAAGAGGCTAGGATTAGACGAGGTAATGTTACTGAAAAAAAAATCTGTTGCTTCATACTTTTATATTCGCATAACTTGAAAAATCTATGGAGCTCAGGGTTGGTCCCATAATAAAAGTGGTTGGTTCATAGTGATGAGCGCAATGACAGGTTTTCAGTTACATCTAAGTAGTGTAGAATAAGCTTTATTGTACACCATAAAATACACGTACACCGTAACATTATGTACAATAGGGACGATGCCTGCCTTTTTTTATTATCTAACTGACGGACTAAATATAATAATTTTTATGTACATAAAATAATAAAAAAGTTATAGATATAGTAAGTGCGGGTTTACTTTGACTCTAGGGCATAACTTTGGCCCAAATCGAGACAGGTGTTTACTGTCATTAAATCCACACAAGGTTCCGCAAGTACGCGTCTATATCACCATCTAATAGTTACCGAAGGACATACGACGTTCGGTTGTGTGGTCGTGACACTTCGGGCAGTTTATACAGTTGTCTCGATTTGGGCCAAAGTTATGCCCTAGAGTCAAAGTAACCCGTCCTTACCGTAAGTATTTTTTGCTTTATCATACTAATAAAATATAATCTAGATAAAACGCATTAAAGTTGGAGTGGGCGCTCGCTACGTCACAAATATAACAAACTACGTATAAAATCTAGCAAGGAGTTACTTCATGCCACATTTTAACTCAATGTGTCGCCTTTTGATTATATAAAAAAAGAAAAAATACGTGTCCAATATTTTTTGATATTCTAAATGACTACCCAAAAAAAAATTTTGTCATCATCTGTATTGCGGGCATATCGCTTAAATAAATATCCTGGTATGCTGAGGGGATATTTTGACTTGAGCGTGACTCAAACCCGTGACCAAAACATCCACAAACCTATAAATAATAATACCAGCCTATTACGAGTACTGTCCCACTGCAAGGCAAAGACCTCTTCTCAAACAGAGAAGGCACGAGCATTGATCACCACGCTTGTTCAAGACGGGTTGGCGAGTTCAGACTTATATTAACTACAAGTCCAGGTTTCCTCGCGATGTTTTCCTTCACCAGTAATGTCCAAGATAAACTCAGAAAGTACATCTGAATTGATAAAAACAAATTATTACTTGCCTTGATTTGCTGGTCCTGCTCCACAACCACATCTAATTAATAAACATTTGAAGATACTGTTGGAGCTGCTGAAGATTGTAAGACTATCATTGCATTGTATAGACTCAATCTCCTTTGTATTATATAATTGCATAGCACATGTGTGAGTACTATGTACATACTTTAAAGCTACCATTTACTGGGTACGTCTTTGTTTGACTTGAATGTGCCCTGGCGGCTGAGAGTATGTGACGCTCACTCTAATGGCTCGCTGATGGTGGCGCGTGTTGGATCATTTAGCTAATCCATGCGTCAGGTTCGTGAACAAGTGCTGTCAGTGAAGGCTGGTCATACCTTAGCGGCCACGGCTTATTTTAATTTAATTTAAATATTTGAATTATTTTTTTTAAGGACGCTTTTAACGTTCTGCATCGTTCTCACATGTAAAATTTCAACTTGAATGATGTAACCATTATTTTGTAACCATATCTTGATTTAAAAGAATGTCCGTGGAGTTTCTTGCCCGTTCTTCTCCATAGGTACCTACTATGCTTTGGAATGGGCGCCTAGCTTCATCTTTCTGACTGACCGACCCCTTGACAATTCAAAAGTGCCTGTAATTGGTTTAATTGAAATAAATGCTTTGAGTTTTTTGAGTTGAGTTTTGAGTTTTGAACCCACAACCTCTATCTTGGTACTTACAGCACTTACATACAAAAACAAAATAAAATTATTGTGAACTGTGAAGAGATTAAATGGCTTCTATGCTTACATTTAGGAAATCAGAAGATATTTTATGCTATGTAAACTTGATTCTAAGGTTGACCTTAGAATCTGGAACTAGAGTTCCAGATTGCAGAATCCCAGAGTTTCAATTAGAGCAAAAGATAAATAATGGATTCAGTCAAAGACCAAAATAAACCTGAATTGAAAAGCTATATAACAGATAAAGCAAATACTTACAACACAAATACTCGTACATCAAATACAAGCTAGACAAATGTTTTGATTTGATACTGTTTGTATTTGTTTTGAAGTTTGCCGGTGCCTTTTTCATATTTCAGACTCTGAATTTAGATACACAGCGTTCGCAATCTCATCTCAGTCTCAATCTGTCAAAAATTGAATAACTTTTACCTACATTTTTGACATTTGATTGTCGCTAGCATGAGATTGCGACTTGAATTTGAACGTTTTTAGGTACCAGAATTGGCCTTCAGATGTGAGTAGAAACGCCGGGAGGGGACCCCCTAGCAATATATAAGTGACCTTATTGGTGATGTTCTTCAGAAAGGTCAGATGCGTATACTCGCAACCGGCGCGTGCGAGTATGACCAGATGTATAAACGTAAACGAGGCAAAAGGAGTATTAACTACCGAAATGAATAATACGCTGGTTCGTGGTAGTACTAGAAAAAAATCAATTTTTTATTATGTCAAAAGTAATAAAAAAGACAATAGAAAAAAGTATAAAAACAAAGACAATTATAAAAGAGGTGCGTTCTGCACATTTCTCCCCCTTTCAACACTGAAGACGAATTAGCCTTTTAAGTGGTCGCCTAAGTACTCCGGTCGCCGTGGTCACATCAGCCACTCTTGTTATGCGATCTCTACCCGGGAACAAAGCAGTGATCCGACCTCTAGGCCACGATCCTCTTGGTAGGTTCCCGTCGGCCACAAGCACCAAGTCTCCAACGACGATGTCGGGTATCACTCCCTGGCCACGTCTCGGCGCGAGTGTTGGCAGGTATTCTCTAACCCAGCGCTGCCAGAAGTGGTCTGACAATCTGACGGCCCTCCGCCAACTGCTTCTGCTCACCAAGTCAGCTTCACTTAAGTTTGCTGGAATTGGACGACCTGAAGAAGCGCTGATCAAAAAGTGCATGGGGGTTAAAGCTTCTTCGCTGCCTGGTTCAAGCGATACATGGGTAAGTGGGCGAGCGTTCACCAGTGCCTCAGCTTCAGCCAGCAGTGTACGCAGCACTTCATCAGACGGAGTACGCTCCTTGAGTGTTGCTTTTAATGCGATCTTTACGCTCTTAACGAGTCGTTCCCAAGCCCCGCCCATAAAAGGAGCCGATGGGGGGATAAATCTCCAGTTCATCTTCTCGTTTGCTGCAAAATTGGAAATTGCAGCAGAATATAAGGTTCGTAGTTCTCTGCTAGCGCCCACAAATGACGTTCCATTATCTGACCACAGCTCTGTTGGCGTGCCCCTTCGTGCTATAAATCTACGGAGGCTCATTATAGCTGCATCAGTGGAAAGGTTATTCACGACCTCCAGATGTACGGCACGAACGACTAAGCACGTGTAGAGGGCGATCCATCTCTTCTCCTGCCTCCTACCAATGGACACTTGAATTGGCCCAAAATAATCCAGCCCAACAAAGGAAAACGGGCGTTGGTGGTGCGCCAAGCGAGCTTCAGGTAAATCTCCGATAGGTGGATTAAACACCACAGCTTTGCGAAGACGGCATACTTGACAATTGAATGCTACTGACCGCACAGTACTTCTGAGACTTAATATGAAAAACTGCTGTCGAAGCTCATTCACAATTATTTCTGTATTCGCATGGGCAGCTTTCTGATGATGTCGGTCCACGAGTAAGCGTACAGATGGATGTCTGCCGTCGAGTATGATGGGGTGCTTAGCTTCCTCACGAACTCCTAAAGCTGCGGAGATGCGACTGGACAGGCGAAGCATTCCATCGTTACCGATGATGGCGGATATTTTTAATAAGCGACTGGTGCGTGGCAAAGGTTGACCACCCGTAAGATGCGTTACTTCATCCGGGAACGAGTCCAGTTGGGATTGGTGCAATACATGCTCTTCTGCTAAGCGCATGTCATCAGCAGTGATTACTCTGGATCGTGACATTGATGGACACGGTATGGAGAACGTATTTGCAGGTTGAAACATATAAGTACAAAGACCCCCTTCAAGTCTAACTAGATTAGCAACATCTAAGCCCCGTTGATGGAGACTACGTATGCGCAACAAAGTGATATACTTATGGGCGATTGCTGTAGCACGCACCAACCTTAGCCAAGAGCTAAAACGCTTCGGATCTGCCGAAATTGGTGCCTGCTTCTCGACTTCACTAATGTGATTTACTGCGATATATGATGATGGCTTTAATTCCTCCTGTCCTGAGTTAATTTTGTCATACGGTTCACAAGGCCAATCAGAGGACAGTAAAAAATCAGGACCCAAGATCCAACGGGATTTTGGAGAGAGATCAGAGCGTTTGTTGCGAGTTGCATCGTCGGCTACGTTTAAATTACTTGGCACCCAGTGCCATTCATTCACGCTGGATAACTCCAATATCTCGCCTAATCTATGCGATACAAAAGGCTTGAAAGAGCGTGCGTCACTGCGAAGCCAACCGAGGACAGTCATCGAATCACACCAAAAAACACGTCTGCTAACTTTAAATCGGTGGGCTTCACAGATTGACGAAGCAAGGCGAGCTGCAATAAGAGCGCCTTGGAGCTCTAGACGTGGTATGGAGACTGGTTTAAGGGGTGACACGCGAGCTTTGCTACAGATAAGGGAGAGTCTAACTTCACCGCTATCGTACAGAAACCGCCAATAAGCGACAGCGGCAAAGGCAGACTCACTGGCGTCCGAAAACACATGAAGTTCGCAGCCTGTCAGCTCTAAATCACTTAAATTATAGCGACGTGGAATTCGTAAAGTAGAAGCCAAGGATAAATCCTGAAACCACGACTTCCACGCAGCACTGTCACCTTGAGAGAGCTCCTCATCCCATTCCAAACCCTTACGCCAGGCGTCTTGAAACATGATGCGGCCACGAACTACGATCGGCGCAAGGATTCCAAGGGGATCGTAGACTCGCATCACGTGGGCTAACACCTCTCGCTTGGTGAGCTTCTGTGGCAACACACCCTTATGGACTCCCGTGTTAAAACCAATCACGTCACAGGGGGGTTGCCAGATAAGACCAAGCGTGCGGACATCTGTAGCCAGGTGACCTAAATCTACTTCTTTAACAACTTCTAGCAAGGATTCTTTGGGTAGCAACGGGAGTGCCATGACATCGTTTGACATCCAGCCTCGCATCTCAAAGCCAGCATGAGAGTGTACGTTGTAAATGTCCACAGCCAGTTTGGCCGCTTCATGAACGTTGTCTAAACTAGTGATGCAATCATCCATGTAGTGATCGTGTATAATTACTCGAGCTGCATCGGGGTATGTATCCTGCCACTCTAGTGCATTTTTGTTTTTGATATGGATAGCAGTAAAGGGGCTGGACGCAGCGCCAAAAATCATGGATGACATGCGGTATGTACGTATAGGCTCTTTCGGATTATCGCGCCACAGAAATCTTTGGGCATCCCTATCATTTTCAATTACTTTAATTTGAGGGAACATTTCACGAATGTCAGCTGTCAGAGCAACCTTACCCTCACGGAAGCGCATCAGAATACCTAGCAGGGGTTGCAAAAGGTCTGGACCAGTTAATAACATCGAATTTAATGACACGCCGTGGGACTTGGCGGCTGCGTCGTGTACCGTTCTCAATTTGTTAGGCTTATTTGCGTTAATTACGCCAAAGTGAGGAAGGTACCACAACGGGGACCCCAAGTTAGGAGGAGCTGAACACGGTTCAGCATATCCCTTTGACAGCATATCATGGATATTCCGACGGTAGCGTTCAGCATAGTCCGGATCTTTCACCATTTTTTTTTCTAAACTAAGGAACCTAGACACAGCTAACTTGTAACTATCTGGAATATCCAGTTTATCAGCCTTCCACAACAAGCCTACTTCAAACCGTCCACCGGGAAGACGGTGTGCTGTGCGCTCGAGAACTTGCAAAGCGCGTTCGTCGTCGGCACTACGAGCTTCCTGTTTAGAGATGCCGACCGAATCAATTCTGAACTGCTCCCTAATAAGACCTTCCAGAATCAACTGATCGTTCAATATATCAGGTTCGCTAACCGTGGCGTGGTTGATAACGTCTACAAGTTTAGTTTTACTGCAACCGAAACCATACAAAACCCAGCCTAAAGCAGTTAAAATAGCTACGGGTTGTGTCTTGGTTCCTTTGCGCGTAGCTTTAGCGAAAGATAAGTGCCAGTTGTCGATGCCTATAATCAGCATTGGCCTAACGTCTTCATAGCAAAATTCATTAGCAATGTCTGCCAGGTATGGATACTTACGCACGCTCTCAAGATGTGCAGACTGTCGCGCAGCACCCAAGCCGCTCATCGACCTGGCTCGCTTAACGGAGTGAATTTTGTTTGAATGACGACCTTTTATATTGAAATCAACATACTGAATGTTTACGTCCATTCCTAGACCACCTACACAGTCCAAATGGATACGTTTCTCTTGGCCCTTGCAACCAATTTGAGCCGCCAGCCTAGAATCTATAAAGGTACCTGTGGAACCGTCGTCCAGCAAAGCGTACGTATCAACGCTACTAGAAGGCCCCGAAACGGTCACGCCAACTATTTTCAATAACGGCCGAACAGAAGGTTCCGCAGCTGACAAGGAGGATGCATGAGCCAAGACTTCGTGGTCCGAGTCGTCAGACGATGGCGCGCCGGCCTCGCAGCCCACGGGTGCGTCACAAGGCAGCTGAGCACTGCACGTCGGGGGCGCGGCCGCGCTGGATGTCGATGGCTCGGGTTCAGCATCGTCTTCCACACCGACGTGCGCGGTGACTGCACGCTCAAATTTCGACCCGTGCAACAAAGCATGGTGACGCATGTCACAACCTTCTACTGTACACACTCTTTTAATACAAGAAGTTTTATTCTTGTGCCAACCTTTCTTTAAACATCTATGACATATTTTATTTTTCTTAATAAATTGCCAACGATCATTTATTGTCATTTTGACAAACCTATCACAAAACTTCAATTCATGTTTTTGTTGACACAAGGGACAAAAATTATTTTCTGAAATGCTACAATTTTCATTATTTTCAGCGAAAACGTTCACCCTATCCCTGAAGCCTCTGCCATCCGTGTTAGGACGTGCTACAGTAGGTAACGAGCATTCAATAGCGCCGCCGAACCTACACTGCAAGTTAGCTTCACGGGAGAGGAAATCGGCAAACATTTCAATTTTACACAAGCTGCCATCGCACAAATGAGCGTAATCCAACCACCGTGGTCGCAATAGCGTTGGCAGCTTGTTCCACAGTGCCTGAAACAGCTCGGGCGAGCGTAAGTAATCCGGCTGATTTAACAGGCGGATTACTTCCACACAATTCTGTACTCGGCTGGCAAAAATTACGAGGTCTTTACCTTCGTAGCTTACCTTAGGCAGCGCACGTATTACAGACACTTCATGCATCACGACGAGCTCGGGGCGGCCGTAGCGCGCGTCAAGCGCAGCCAGCACCACCCCGGGGGCGCGCGCCGCCGCCAGCAGCCCCGCCACTGCGTCGCGCGCCGCTCCGCGCAGGGCGCACGACAGCCTCGCTAGATTATCAGTTGCCGAAACACCTTGAGCTGTATTTTCGTACGCACGTTTTAAAGCTAGCCAATCTAAATAGGACTTGCCATCGAACGTAGGCAAGTCTGTCTTCGTAGCAGTTTGCTTGTTAACTTTCTTAATTAATATTCCGAGCGAATTGATTAAGCGCGTCACTCCTCCATCTTCAATACGATCTTGGTTGAGAGCGTGTGTCTCCACAGCGTCTTCGCCGTGTGACGCTCTCATGCCCAGTGTCCCACACTGAGCTGTATCGCCGTACCTGAAATGTGGGTTGGCACTTAAAAAATGACGCTCATCGGGATTAGGCAATACATTTTTTACCCAATCTTGGATACTAGCACAGCTACGCATGCAGTGGCTGCCGCGCTGGCTGGCGTCCGCCTCTATGGCGGCGAGCTCAGCTTGTAATTGGAGCTCCGCGACCTGTCGCTCTCTCACTAGAGCTTTTTGCTCCAAATCAGCCAGGTGGCGCGCGTGCTGCGCCTGTGCCGCCAGCTGACGCGCCACGATGGTGGCGGAAGAGCGCGAGGTGGCGGCGCTGGCCGGGCGGGAAGGCGCCGGAGCCGCGGCGTGAGGGGGCAGGTCCGCGCTCTGCTGCGCGGGTGGGGCAGTCTCCCTCGCCGCAACTTGGGTGCCGTCTCCTGCACACAGCGCGTCCACTTTTGCACGCTTAGAATGTGCTGAACGTGTATGCATTTTTCCGTTGAAGGACCAAATATTAACTACCGAAATGAATAATACGCTGGTTCGTGGTAGTACTAGAAAAAAATCAATTTTTTATTATGTCAAAAGTAATAAAAAAGACAATAGAAAAAAGTATAAAAACAAAGACAATTATAAAAGAGGTGCGTTCTGCACAAGGAGTATGTAAGGACGTAGCAGGTGGCATTCTGTAACTCTGCCTACCCCCATGGGAAGAAGGCATGAGTTTATATGTTATGTATGTTTAATCAAACTTTATCATAATACCTATCTAATTTAGGTCCCAACAATTGAAAAATCATTGTTTTAAACAACAGCAACAATCACTGCCAAATCAAGCACAACAAAGGAGTTAAAACTTTAATCATTACTTGTAATAATTCGAAACTACTCGCAAAGGGGAAGTTTCCAAGTAATCGAGAATTATAACGATTCAATTTGAAAAGTTTAAGAGAACCTCACCTTAAGTTAAATCGATGTTTCGAAACATTTTGGAGTGTGATCGTCACATGTTTCGATTACAGAAAACACGTTTCAGAGGGATTACATAATATTAATTGATTAATTGATTAAGTAGTTTTGAATTGGTTTGAAATACGTCTTATTAACGGTAGTATTACCCAGTAATCAGGTCACACAGGCAGTCGCTTCATGTAAAATAATGGTATTCAGCTGCACTGGAAGCCGACCTTAAAATAGTTCGGAAAAAGCTAGGCAGAGTGATTGTAGATAGGTGCCTACATTTGAATTATGTTTCGGAGTCATATCTTTTGTATACAAAATAGATTCACCTGAATCTTTCTGTAATGTAATGTAGTGAATCAATCACATAAACTTCAGAAATATTCGCTCGTGCATTTAAAATTTGAATGTGTAGGCATTGATAAGTTGAAGAATCATATTGTTATTATAAGCAATTATATTATAAGGTACGTTGATCATTGGGATGGTGGGGTGGTTGGGTGTATTATCGTTGTACACCTCTGCCTAAGCCTTCGGAGAATATAGGCGTGATGTTATGTGTGTTGTGTGCGTGTGTGTGTGTGTGTGTATGAACGTTAATGGATAGTAACTAAAGTGTGAAAAGGGGGCTCGTGGCTATGTAATAACAGCCGCATGGGTCGATCGATCAGGTTAAGCTACGCTTGCCGCCGCTGTTGGTCTGTGGATGGGTGAATATCTTTACAAACCAAGACCCTCCGTGCCTCGGAAAGTACGTTAAGGTGAGTAGTGCTACCAACTAGCGCCACCATTGCGAAAAAAATTATAAGTCTGGAGATATGGAACATTTTGAAATTTCTTATGCTCACATTTTTAGTGAGATGAAATGAAATTTTATGTATAAAAAAAAATCAACAGTAAACCTCCTAGGTTCGAAGAAATGTTTTTTTCTCAATAGTGGCGCTAGTTGGCAGCACTACTCACCTTAAGCCGTTGGGCCCGGCTGTCATTTGTAGATGTTTGACAGTTGTTATGGGTCGTCAGAAGCCCGAAAGTCAATAACAACGAGACTTACCAAGGGGTATCGTGTTACCCAGTAACTGGGTTGTGGAGGTCAGATAAGCAGTCGCTCCATGTAAAATCCGGTTAGACTGGAAGCCGACCCCAACATATTTGGTAAAAGGCTAGGCAGATTGATTGAACCTAATACCACAGTCACATCATACAGTCGTCCGACGAGAGCCCGAGCTGCTTACGAAGTTCACCGAACTTTGTATGGAGCTCGGGCTTCGTCGGACGACTGTATGATGACTGTGCTAATACTGATTTGAAAATTGCAAGAAACGTAACAAATTTTGTATTTCGCGAGCTATCCTGGCGCTTTGGAACTTCCATTGTTAAAACCTAACATTTTACAAGCTTTTCTTTAGTTTCACCTGTCCCGGTGTCTGTCTGCCTGTGATCAAATCTTGCAAGTTAAATTTGACCCACTTCCCGGTTTCCGATTCAGCTGAAATTTTACATGCATATTTAAATCGGATGACAATGCAATATTATTATGACATGGAGCTGATCTGATGACGGAGACAGATGGCCATGGGAACTCAGTAATAAAACCTATCGAGTTTGGGCTCGTTTGATTCGTCTTGACAAGGACTCTGGTCCTAGACGATATCAAGACTAATAAAAGCTTGCTTGCTTGCTTGCTCTAGTACTTTAATAATTCACTCTCCACGGATATTATTAAAAGTTAACAGAGATAATTACTGGTTCCGAGAAATAATCAGCAAAATGGAGCAGTTGCCACACTCATTTTCCTTATTTTTTTCCTAGATCCTGATGTATGGGTCTCGTTACTCGCTGATGAAAAATACAACAAAGAGGTTTTATTGTTTTTGTAAAAGGAAGTTTAGACGTTTGTTACCTACTTCAAACGCATTTTTTCAGGAGAAGTTTATTTAAACGGTCTCGTGAAATTCTTTTCTTCCATAAATCGTCTGTGGTACTTACCTGCAGGTTTTTGAATTACTTAGTTCAGCAATTCACATAACGACGGTCTTGTAATTGTTGAAATTCGAATAAGAAAATAGAAAAAAACGTTTTCATCAGGGTCGTCTCATGTGGGCCTTAGCACACCTCCGCCGTGAAACCGCATCATGTTCCGCTATTCGAATAGCGGAACATGATGCAAGTCAGCTGAATTGAATTACTGTAGTTTCGCTGCTACGTTTTCGCAGCGGAGGTGTGCCTAATAGTTAGTCAAAAATCTATTGATGACAAAAAACTGTTTTATGGTATTCAAACATTAATTTATTAATAGGTAAATACTTACATAACCTCGTAAATGATTGTACAACTAACATTTTTATTAGTTGAAGCTTTCATAAACGAATATATTTTTGCCCGAATTCTAATCCACTAACGTATTTCATCATCATCTGCCTAGCCTTTTCCCAACGATGTTGGGGCTGGCTGAGTGACTAACTATCGACCGCCACAACCCAGTTACTGGGTCACACGATACCCCTTGGTAAGACTGGTTGTCAGACTTGGGCTTCTGACTACCCGTAGCGACTATCAAAGATCCACGAATGACAGCCGGGACCAACAGCTTAACGTACTTTCCGAGGTACTGAGGTGTCTCGAGATACAATGTAATGTAATCAACTAACGTATTTAATCCATCTGAATTCAACACACGTTCTAAAACATCAAGTATAAATCTTCATATACAGCGTGTCCGAACACTAACATTACATTTTGAACTCAGCTCGTACTGGAACGTTGATTTATATTTTGTCACGCGTGATGCAAAATGTATAGCGCTATGACTCGGGGGCAGACGTGAAAATATGGACGACGAGGGTCGAGAGAATTTACACTTATCTTTTAATTTGTGCAAGCTCGCGTCTTTGAAACTTCTGGTTTTAGCATTTACATTTCAAAACTAAAAAGAAGACCAATGCTGGAAGACATTAACATGATCATCGTGCATCGGGTCACTCTATCGCTAATAATTCGGGTTCCAAAGAGAAAAGCCAAACCCTAGCATATGATACTAGCTTTTGACCGCGGCTGCGCCCGCGTGGAATTTTAAAATGATCCCACGGGAACTTACCTACCACCGGGATAAAAGGTATCTTCATTACATCCTAACCCAGGTTATGGTGTATGTGTCGCAGCCAACTAACTTAATTAGGTGTTTAGTTAACAGCCTAGCCCTAGGTAGTAGTGCTCACCGACCGTGGCCGCGGCACCACTCGCTTCGCTCGCTCGACTCGCATGCAGTTAGTCACAGTTCTAACCTAACCTAACCTAACCCATTTGGTCGGAGGGCCCAGGCTTAGTTACTACTACCAATTCGGCTCGCGACAGTTCGTCACAGTTGAATATCATTCAGGCTAATGGAACGGCGCCGTTTAGTTAAAAGGCTAGGCTGTTAACTGAAAGAATAATTAAGCTAGTTGGCTGCAACATATCCATATCCAAATCCGTTCAGCCGTTCAGGCATGAAAAGTTAACAGACAGACAGACTCGTTCGCATTTACAATATTAGTACAGATTTTGTTCAAGGTCACGTTCTAAAACTTATTCATGCTGCTAAAAGCAGCCGCTCCGTGCTGCAGACGTGTTAATATTCTGTTAGATGGATGAATAAGTTTTAAAACTCCTAATGAGCAGGCATTTGGGACCTATGAGTGAGTCTCTGTATATTTGTGAATTAGGATGTTAATGTAATTTTGTGCAAGTGCACGTCCTTGAAACTTGGTAACAGAGGTTTTCAGTTCTTTACATTTTGTAAAGCGAGGTCTTAGCACTTGCAAAGTCAAGTCAAGGGTAAGGGAAGGAAGAGTGAATCCTTTCAAATCGGAACATAGCTTGCAGGATGCCCGCTAGTGTCGCGCGTTGTTCGAAAGAGATACCGCGGCCCTGGCACGGGCAACTGAAGGAACATGGGTGGGTTTAAGTCAGTAAAATTCTGACACGCCCTCCTGCTTCCCCCAAAGCAGGAGAAGTCATTTGATGATTTCCCATCCACAAAAAAAAAAGCTTGCAGGCAGATATGGATGTCTATCTGATCGTTTTTGAATGTCGCGTAAGGGCGGGCGCGCCCTTGTGATTTTTAATCGGGCGATGGTTGGATTTGATGATAGTGGGTAATAAATTGTTAAAACACCAGTAAGTACCTATGCCGTATTAGATAATATATTATCTGGGGGACCAAGCTCTGCTCGGGTGAAAATAGAAAAAACGAATTTTCCCAGAAATGAGACATATCTAGATCGTTTACGGGCCGTAAACCCCTATATTGCAACTTTCATCGAAATCGTTAGAGCCGTTTTCGAGAACGTGATTACAAATACAGGGTGTTTGGCAGAACGTTGAACATATGAAAATGGTGGATAGTTGGGGCCATCTGCTACTTACTCAGCCCAAATTTATTTGGCCCTGGCCCCCTGAATATTTAAAAAAAATTTTTTGCTTTCTTCTAGTCTCACCACTTTCTTAACTTTAAAGTGTAATTTTTACTAAAAATTACTTAACTTACATAATTTCAATCGATCATTTTATTTTTACCAACCTTGCAGTATTAAATTTCGCAAAACATTTCACTTTCCGTAAAGGTAAAGTTTCGTCAAAAATTTCCTACTTGATAAAATTATGAAATAACTCATAAAGCTTTTTTTTATAAAAGCAAATTACATACATTAGAAAGGTCACACACTAGGGATGTTTTGCTAGAATTGGAACTCCTCGATCATTTTTTTTTTTTAATGGTAGTTGAAATTAAGATTTAAGTATTTTTTACATCTCTCTATAAGTTTGAGGACTCGTGACTTTTTTTCTAGCTAACATCTGAATAAAGCAATAATTTTATAAGAATCTGCCAACATTAAAGATTAAAAAAAAAATTGCCTGTTTTACTCATTTTTAATAAAAATTACACTTTAAAGTTAAGAAAGTGGTGAAACTAGAAGAAAGCAAAAAAAAAAATTTTTTTAATATACAGGGGGCCAGGGCCAAATAAATTAGGGCTGAGTAAGTAGCAGCTGACTCCACCTATCCTCCATTTTCGTATGTTCAACGTTCTGCCAAACACCCTGTATATATTATAATACAAATATTGCTCATTTAATAGTTAGGATGTTAGGATGTAATTTCTGTGTGAGAGAGAAGTAGATAGTACATTTAAAAATTTTAGCACCACAATGCAGAGACTTCTAAAATCAAACACCATAAAAGTTATTAAACGTGTACACGTGACATTTATGAGTGACCAACAATGTTTATTGCTATGCTATTAGATCGGTTAATAACTCCACACGTTATAACTGCAGCGTGATTTTATACTCCATCGAATAAAGGTGCAATTCCACTGAAGAAAGATATTTAAGATACTATAGAGAGGCTATCAGATGAAATGTTTTAGAAAAACTGTGATCCCATGTCCTCAGTGAGGCCATTGATTATGATACATTATGATATTTAGACATGATGGCGTTCGCTTTGTTTCGTGTAAAAAAAAAAAATAAATTAGATTTCGACCAATGTGTTTGGTCGATTCCTGAACGTCTCATCTCCGCTCTGCTGTGTGTGGAAATGCAGCCGAAAACTAACGATCTTACTTTTCGCGCTACGGGGTGATATTATGGGATTATCGTTTTATGTGTTTGTATCAGATCGGCTGTAATTAAAATTGAGCGCTCCAACTTGCGTTTGACTCAGGCATCAAAGTGCTATCAGCAACATGCATAGCGCATTTGGAACTCAAATAATTGGTGTAATAATTTAAACATCACGGTTCTTTGTATACCTATTAAAGAAATTAGGAGCTTCTGGGTACCATGTGAAATGGTTCCTGTTTGCGTATACACGGCTAACATTTCCAGTTTACACTGACCTCTTATTGTAAGGAAATCCTATGCAATTCGAGATCAGCTTTTACTGGAAATGTATAGATTGATCTGTAGCCGTGCGTACCTACTAAATACAGTTGACGATTTGGAGCCATGTAACATAAGTTTTTTTTTTGAAAATTACTGATAGCAGTCATTTTGAAAAAGAAGAAGAAGAAGAATGAATGATAGATAAGGGTGGTATCAAAAGTGACTGTAGTCTTCAGCCTGAACAAAATCATTGAAGGCCTTAGGTCTTTTTCGTCTTATTTTGTGCATGAAACTGAATGTCGCCAACGTTGTGGGTTGGTTCCAGATGGGCAATTCCTGTATTTTTAACAACGTTCGCAATCTCATCTTAGTCTCAATCTGTCAAATTTTTTATAGCGTTTGACCTACATTTTTGACGTTTGATTGTCGCTGGCATGAGATTGCAGCTTGAATTTGAACGTTTTTAGGTACGAGAATTGGCCTTCTGTTTGCAGAACTACGTTCAATTGTTTCAGAATTCTCTACAATGAGGGACAATGTTCTACAATGAGGAACATTGGTCCCTCATTGTAGAACATTTCAGAGAATTCTAAATAAACAAGTAAATGTTTCCAACTTGGTGTTTCTAAGCTATAAAATACAACAATGTCACCAAAGCACTTAGTCTAGGCGGCAACGGAACGCTTTAGTTAGAAGATTGGTATTTAAAGCCAACGATAAATCTCCAATGCTTGACGTTTTATCAGAAACCATTTAGGTATTGAGTCCGGGAAATACTGAAGCCCTGTAATTGAGATGAATTTATCGCAGTATTTTTACTGACCGACCCCAAAGGAGGGTAATGTTTTTCGCGCGCTTGTATGTACTAAGTATGTCCGTTCCATTGTGACCTCCTGTAGCCTAAACGGCTTTGATAGATTTTAACATATGAGGTGTCGTTAGATTCGTCTTAATTGTGGGAGTGACATAGACTGTATGACTATATAATATTTATATATTGCATCTGGAAATACAAAAAAAATAATGTATATCAGAATTTTCGTCAGAATCTTCGTCAGAATTTACGTCAGAATATCCGTCAGAATTTTCGTCAGAATATTCTTCACTGCCTCCGTCGAAATTTTCGTCAGTATCTTCTTCACTATCTTCGTCTGAATATTCGTAGGCTACTTCGTCCGAACTTTTCTCAAAATCTTCGACAGAATCATAGTCACTATCATCGTAGGAATTTCCGTCAGAATACTCGTATACAGAATCTACGATGCTATTTGCAATGGAATTTTCATCAGGATCATCGTACACAGAATCTTCGTAGAAATTTTCGTCGAAATCTACGCCAGAATCTTCGTAGTAATCCTCGTCAGAATTATCGTCACTATGTTCGTCTGAATCTTCGTATACAGAATCTTCTTAGGAATTTTCGTCGGATTTCACATCAGCATCTTCGTAGGAATCCTCTTCAGAATCATCGCCCCTATTTTCGGCATAATCTTCGTAAAAAAAGTCTGCAATATCTTCGTAAATACGATTGTGAATTTTGTTACCGATATGATGATCATGATTTTTGTGGCCAATGTGACGATTATGAATATAATTTCTGTGCAGTTGTATAGTTTTTCAATAACTCCGACCGCGCTCGCGAATAGCTGACAATGTCTAGTACTAAAAACAATATAAATATTATTCTCATGTTTGAAATATTATTCGTGTGCTCTTCTAATAACGGTTCGTAATATTTACTGTAAAAATTGTACGATCATTTGAACAATGTATACAAAATTAGATTTATTGAAAGAATGAAAGTTATTGTAAAATATTCTGATTACATACAGATTTATGTAATTGTTTTCACCTTTGTCTGCTTTAAAACACTTGTGGTATAATACAACAGTTTACCTGTAGGTTCAGTTATATTGATTTTAAATAGTCACAGCATGAGGTGGATCATGTTATAATAATATCCTAATGATTTATAGTTTTAACTGGCGAAAGCGCCAGGTTAGCCCGTGAAATTCAACTTTTCGTACGTTTTTGGCAATTTGCAATCAGTATTAGGTTATATGTTGATTAAAATGTGATTCGCGATCGTAACAAGTATGTATTTACAGAATAATAATCATTAAAATATAAGTCTCTAACTTCAAATTATCTTGACATTTGAGGCCAAGAGTTTTATTGTTGATTCTAATGATTATAAATATTTGTTACGGTCACGTGTTTCATATTTCGATCAACACTTTACACTGCCCTGCAAATTGACAAAAACTTAAGAAAATTTGAGGTTAAGGTTTCGCGGGCTACCTTAGCGCATCCCCCTTAAATGAATAATAGGACTAAGTAGTTTGTAGGAGAAAGTACTTAGTAATGTTTATTAAATCGAATAAAAGAAAAAAAAATGTAGGTTAAAATTTTACAAAAACAAAAAATGGTCACGATGAAAATAGTTTTGGTTAAATAGTTCTTATCATTACAGAAAGAGAAAGGACGAAAGAACTTTTTTTTCATCTTTTACATATAGATTAACAATAATAGTACTCGTATACTGTCCTAAAACTTAAAACTAGTTTTAACGATACCTATATTAATATCATCATTTAATTGCACGATTTCATTATTAGGTAGGTACATCAATCTTAGTTTGTTCATAATAAAAACTTTTTTACAAAAAAATACAACCGACTTCCAAAAACAACACTACAAAGTGAAAAATAACTTTAATTTCGGAAGTCGGTGTCTTTAGTTTTGTATTTTCGTTTTTTATCACCGACTTCCGAAATTAAAGTTATTTTTCACTTTGTAGTGTTGTTTTTGGAAGTCGGTTGTATTTTTTTGTAAAAAAGTTTTTATTTTTCACTTTTTAGTTGTGTACCTACCCCACACAAATTCTAATACCACTACCTGCAAAACAAACTAGAACATCATCCATATAAGTGAGGAAAAAATACGTATTATTGAAGCTAACTCAAAAACTACCCCAGCAAAGTTAATTAATTTTATATGGGACCAACTGTGATGTATACCCTCTCGAATAAATTAAAAAAATCTAAATCGGTCCAGCCATCTTCGAGTAATCGGGGAACATACATAAAAAAAAAAAAAAAGGTTCCGACGAATTGAGAACCTCCTCCTTTTTAAAGTCGGTTAATAATTGTATTATGTTGTTGCTCCTGCAAAACGAACTGCTGCTACAAAAACAATGACCACAGATAATACAATGACTATATACTTAAATACCTAAAGAAATGAGAAAATCTAATTCCCAATCGAATTATATCTCTTTTGTTACTAACGAATCGGTCGTAGTCTCCCGTACATATCCCGTACAAAATATTAGATAACTCACCTATGTTTTTAAATTTCGTTTATAGACGCACGCGCTGAGATGTTACCGTCGCCACCATTTGCAACCGCACTGAGCAAGCGTTCGCGAGTATTTCTCCACTAGCTAGAACCAGACAGCTATACGCGGAGTAATGAAATAGCAACTATCTGCTTTCACCCCCTATCCGGTTTCCCCCCTCATTCCCCTACATGAATATATTAAATAATATATCCTCTCTTGTACCCCGCTAAATTCCTGTTGGGTTGCTTGTTTCAATTCTCTTGAAGTAAGACGGTCGCGCGATCAGATGACTGTAATATTTAAAATTTTTAGGGGGATTATTGATGTTCCTGATCTGCATAATGAAATCTGCAGTCTATTTGTCCCAGACAATAACTGTCGTAGCCATACATCCATTCCAACTTGCCGTACTGTTGCACGCTCCAAGTCATTTATTTTTCGGACATTAGACGATATTAACGCTCTCCTGATCTCAAACACAGATCTTGATATGTTTGCGACTGAATAAAAAAAAATCAAATAAAAATAGTTTATTGGTAAAACAAATTTAGGTATAAACAACATTTTTGATTGGATCCTCCTTTTAGGCAGATAGTGCCTGTATCAGGAGAGTCCGCTCTTCCATAACAAGACGTGTTAATACAGAAACCAAAACGTATAATTGAATGGAAGATGATACTGACAGAATGTTTGAATTTTTGTGAGATGAATGCATGACTGTGTTAAATAAATAATATATTAAGTTAATAGTTATAGTGTAATTGGTTTTGACCGTTCTATTTAAAATAAATAAATGAAAACATACTTAAGGAAATAAACTGACACGATGACATACTTCAAATAAAATAACGCTGTATACAAGGTGCGGTGCGCTTCATAATGTTGCACCAAATGAGAGTCAAGCTAAGCATGTGTCAGGCAAATACTTGACGCTGATATTCTGCTGGATCCCTGCAGTGACATACATTGCATTTAGTATCACAGCATCATCATTCTTCTGCCCTTATTCCAATTTATTTGTGGTCGGCGAACATGTCTTCTTTTTCCATACTTCTCTATTTGTCGTCATCTCACTAGTCATTCTCTTTCTAGCATATCATCTTTCACACAGTTCATCTATCGTTTATATGGTCTGTCTCTTCTCTTATCAACATGCATACTCAAAACTTTCCTCACGACATTTTTAGAAATATGACGAATTAAATTATGATAAAATATACCTTCTTCGGTGTTCCATAGAAAGACTTAATTTGTTAGGGAAAAAGGAATACTATCCAGAAAGATTGTCAGCTATATTTGTTTTTAACCTTAGAATATTTGCTATCTAGTAAGTTAGGGTGCCTGCCGTTTTGCCAAAAAGATTTTGACAAAATTTCATTACCCAAACAAATTTTAGCAACCTTTTTTTATACCATTGCAATATTTCGAATGATTTTAGTACGCATATTTTCATTTGGTCAAATTTTTACTTGGCAAAATATTACTAAGTATAATGTCATTATGGAATTTGGTCTTTAATCAAATGATTTATTACAGCAAACAATCTTCAGACAATAAACGTTTGGTGAAATGATTTAAGACAAAAAATATTAAGGCAAAAATAAGATTTTTAGACATTTGACTTGCTGGTTAAATTTGATGTCTTTTGCGTACTTCTTTGTAAGTTTTTGTGCTTGAATTTGTCTGAAACAAGTCAAATTTATGGTTACTTGATATTAGTTTATTTATGGAAGTAGTTAGAGTAGGTTAATTATTTAAAAAAAAAATGGGTAGGTTAGGTTAGGTAAAAACTGCGACCTCCTACGCACGAGCCGAGCGAGCGAAGCGAGCGGTGCCGCGGTAGCGGCCGGCGAGTGCCAGAAACGACTTGCATTAATAGAAAAAAGAGATTGTTTTTAGTAGGTTACCCGGAACTGAATTATTTAGATTAGGTTAATTATTTATTTTAAAAAAATGGTTAGGTTAGGTTAGGTTAAAACTGTGACCTACTACCTACTGTGCCAGGAACGACTACATTATATAGAAAAAGAAGAGCACACATTGAGCGCCATTTATGATTTACCTCCTACCCACTTAGTAGTTCACATTTTTGTCATTGAAGTTTGACTGAATAGGAAAGGGTGAATTGAAAACTGACGATACTAAATAAGTATTTGGCTTATTTGATTTTGCATAAAAACTGTTATTCCAAATGAAATATTTGACTAAATAAAAAATGTTAGAAGTACTAGTTGGTAAACAAGTTATAGTTTAAACGTTCATTTGCCAAACATTAGGTTTGCGTTACAACTTTTTGTGAATAGATTTTTTACTAAGTAATAATTTGGCAAATGAAATTATGCGAAAACTTTTTTGGGTAGTGAAAATTTGTCAAATTCCTTTTGGTCAAACAAGGGAGACCCAGTAAGTTAGTTTTCAGTTTGTACTGAAAATTGGTTCTACATATATTTTTTCCATTAATAGCTCTGTTAACATGAACATACATTACAAGTAATATATTTATGGTGCGTGTCTGCGCAGGAAATTAAAAGAAAGCGCGCAATATATTAACTGTCCACCTTTTACGCTGGCAACCCCACATCCGTTCAGGCATGTTACTTTACTAATGTTGCCAGTCTTTTAAAAAATACGTTCACATCTAATGCTCGGTTTCTGAGGTTTTTAAACAGAGTTCATCCATTCGATAGTGATTATTGTTTCAATATCGATTTTCTGATTACTTCGTTATGGAAGAATTTTGCTTAAAAGTCGAATGAATTATCGAGGGTTTATTTGAGGACCTCAAAAAACCGAGTATAACAATGGAATTCGCTTAAAAAGATAATTTTGTTGAGAGTTTAAAATCCGTTTAAGAATTCTTCAGAAACCGAAGTGATGTTTTTAGGAAGTGTAAATTCAGGGAAATAATTAAATAAAATTGACACCTTACGTCAATTTGCCGTGTTTAATTTCATACAACTGTCAAATAGTGACAACCGTGATTTAAATATGCGGATACTTTAAGTTGACAGTCAATTTGCTTAATCATTAATTCCATTGACTGTACGTAAGTATAAATCAGGCCTCAAAGAGATGTCAGCAGTAACGGGGTCAATTGGGCCGATGCTGCCGGGGTCGCGGGTAGTTCGAAAAAGATACCGTGGCCCTGGCACGGGCAACTGAAGGAACATGGGTGGGTTTAAGTCAGTAAAAGTCTGACACGCCCTCCCGCTCTGCCCAGAGCGGGAGAAGTCATTTGATGATTTCCCATCCACAAAAAAAAAAAAAGGTAAGAAAAATTATTTTCATCTTGAATAAGCCAAGGTTTTATTTAGAAAATTAGTAGTTTTTGCTAAATTTGCTTTTTCGTAGTAGGTATATACGAGTCTAAATATAATTTTTACATCTGAAAGAGCTCGATAAGGTTTTTTATTTTTTTATATTGCAATGTAGGTACAGATTCAATAGTAATGTAATTCTCATAATGGAATTTTTATGAATAAGAAATAAGATTATATTGGATTTCTGCCCGATAGAAATGTAATCTTAGTGTGAACATGAATTCCTATAAGAGCGAGCGATAATCGAAAACACAGATTCTCTGCAATATCAGAGCTGTAGGTATATATAGTTGGTATTATACGCTGATAATAGATTGAAAATACAAGATAAGAATAGGATTACTTGTAAATGTATTTTGTCTGCTCTCATATTATAAAATTCGAATTATACACTTCAAAACGAGTTTATATTGACATTAAAAATGAAATCATATTATAACTCTTTTTCTCTAACAACATAATAATATAAAACAATTTTTTTTATCAATACGTTAAAGGGCAAATCCAAGAAGTTCATATTACCAAGGAGTTTCCATCAATTATTTATATTATATATTTCTAATGGAACGCATATGTGGGGCGCGCCATTTTTATAGCATTAAATAAAAGTTTTGATTCCAATTTTTACTTGTCTGTGGCGGTGGTGTGCTGGGTTTTGGCGCCAATCCCAATGTATGAGAGCAGACAAAGTAGTGAATGAAACTGCACATGACTAGGTATTAAACCACTCGTGTTTTAATACCCCTCAATAAGCAAAAGTTTCGTAAACTAGGTACTATTATTTTAGCATATAAAATATTTCAGAGATGTAAATCTCACAGCAGAAGGTGTTGAGCACACTCTTAAATAATTTTTAAACGTGGTCGCTCACAATGGGCCTCATTCGGAAGCTGAATGTCACCCAGAGGGCAACAGAGAGGGTATGCAAAGTTTCCCTAAGTCCTTATGTGATCGAATTAGACATGAAGAAATCCGCAGGAGAAATTATTAACGATTAAATAATTTCTCCTGCGGATTGGCAATTCTTGGGGCTATACCGGTTAAATTTTAACTAACATAGCCCGAAGGATTGCCAAACTTAAAAGGCAGCGGGCAGGGCACATTGCTTGCAGAAATGATGGTCAATGGTGCCGGAAGGTTATGCAAGAATGAAAAGCGTTGGAAGGCCTCCCACAAAGTGGACCGATTAACTTGTGAAGACTGCAGGAATCCGTTGGATGTAGGATGCCAGATCGGAAGACCAAAATATCTGGAGAAAATTTGAAAATGTCGGGATTTTGGGATTGTTGTTAGGTGAAATAAATATTAATTAATATTAATATTGCTGTTCTTGGCTACCACTTTACTTTACTTACTTTACTACCATGTTTAGTGTATCTGTTAATGTGTATCTCCTTGTACAATAAACTTATTTATTTATTTTATTTTATTTATTAAAAATTAAAATGTAAAATAAAAAGTATATTTTTTAAATTAACATTGTTGACTCAAAAACTATTTATTGTTGACAAAGAGACTACAAAAATACTTAACATTGTTTACACCATAGATTTAGTATATATTGACACTTAACTAATTTAAGTACACTTAATTTTTAAGTTTCCACATGCATTAGACTTTACTGAGTTCACCAATTTGAATCCTTTAGTTAGGAGTATTCAGATAAGATTTAAAATTCAAACAATTTACATCAAAGTTCAGTCTAATTACTAACTCAGCTTTTATTAAATCAAAGGCCATACGATTTCTCTCTTTAGTATATAAATTATTTAGCAAACTAAACACACTTTCACAGTAAGCATTGCTTAAGTACAGGAATTGACAACACAAATGATATAATATATTTTTTTTTTTAATTTTTGATGTCGTTTGCATTCCACAATTTTAAATTTTGTCACTTGAAATGTCCTTGTCTTTTGGAAGATGTTGTAATCTTTCTCGAAGACAATTATCTGTATTTTGGTCATTATTGTTTGAAATATTAAGTACGTCGGGCTCTTCCCACGTAAATAAATTTGCACCTTTTAGAGACAATACAGCGAGTTTTTTTTTTTAAATATAAAGAGTTCTCAGAAAAATCTTAACGTTCTTGCAAGTATTGAATAGCTCGTTTTAAAAACTGTTCATCTTCGAAGCAAAAGAGTTTTTTCACTATTGAAACCAAAGAATTTGTCACCCAAACTGTTTTTTAGATGACTCATAAGTTTTTTCATTATACTGTCAATTTCTAGGAGAGTGCATGCATCACTTTCCAATGCTTTTGGATAGAACTTTCCGAGAAGCTGTTTTTCTGGAGAATTGAGTTTTGTCGGGAGTCTGGAGATCATTTAAAGTGTCATTGTAAATCCCGACCATCTGGCAACCCAACGATGCGGGAAGCACAGAACCGGGCGAAGTGGCGGTGCTTGGGGAACGCCTATGTTCAACAGTGGACGTCTTTTGGCTGAAATAATGATGATGATCTTATTTTATCCATAGCTTTCTCATAAAAGGTATTTCGCAGCACATTAATTAAACCTTTACTTATCAACTAATCCAAAAATCAAACAGGCGTGATCGAGGTCGAGAGGAGGCCAATTCAGCAATCCTAACTAACCTAACTTATATTTTAAACGCGAAAGTGAGTTTGTTTGAAACGCTTTCACGCTAAAACGGCTGAGCGGATTTGGATGAAATTTAGCAAACGGGTATACCATGACCTGAAAAAAGGACATAAACTACTTTTTATTGACATACCATGCAGGCGAAGCCGCGGGCGAAAGCTAGTAAAAAAAAAAATAGGAGCATCCTTATTATGGTCGTTCAAACCATCAGACGCCCAATTGAAGCAACTTACGAGCCGCAGCTCAATCCGTACGTAACCCCCTGACTAATGAAATGTTTACTTCGGTCAGCTTCATTACCTAGTTTATTTATTTACTAGTGAGCCGCCCCTGCTTCGCACGGTTTTTACGACTTGCTAAAACATAGAGATTTCTTTGTTATATATTATGTATCATACACTTTCCCACAGGCATTTTACTTTGTGTATAGTATAATAAAGTATATAGGTACCATTTTGTTCGATAACTTTTTGCCATCTTGTAAGTAGGGACATGATCCCATTGCTATAGAAATTTTGGGACTTCTGATCAAAATACCGCGGCCAGTGGTTTTGGCAGTCCTCTCTTGATGTTAACCTGACACTGCCTAAAGAATTCTGAAGAGACCGAAACAGGTGGAAATCTGAAGGTGCAGGGTCAGGACTATACGGCGGATACATTAACACCTCACAGCCAAACTCTCTTAATTTTTGCTGAGTGGCTAAAGATGTGTGAGGTCTAGCGTTATCATGATGAAATACCACACCCCTTCTGTTGATTAATTCCGGCCACTTTCTCTCAACTTCTTGCTTTAATCTCATCAGTTGTTCGCAGTAGAGTTCAGAATTGATGGTCCTGCCTGGTGGTAACAGCTCATAATGAATAATGCCCTTCCAATCCCACCACACACACAGCATGACCTTGTTGCGAGTTAACCCGGGTTTCGCCACAGTCTGTGAAGCCTGACCGGCCTTTGACCACGACATTTTTCGCACGTTCTTGTCGTACGTGATCCATTTTTCATCACCAGTTATCAGCTTCTTCAAAAATGGTTCGATTTCATTACGTCGTAATAAAGAATCACAAATGAGTACATGGTTCATTAGATTTCTTTCAGTGAGCTCGTGAGGTACCCAAATATCGAGTTTTTATGTGTACCCAGTTTTTTTCAAATGCGCCAAAACTGTTTTGTGGTCAATTCCCAGTTCTTCAGCTACGTCGTAACTACTGATATGCCGATCTTGCTCCACTTTTTCAAAAATGGCATCCATTTTATCTGTAATAGGGCGACCAGAGCGACGTGCATCTTTGACATCAAAATTTCCGGATTGAAAACGCTTAAACCAAATTTGTGCTACTCTCACAGACACTGCACTGGGTCCATAAACATCGCAATTTTTTTTCGCGGCTTTCGTTGCATTTTTACCTTTTTTGTAGTAAAATTTTAAAATGTATCGCATTTCTTCATTAGATTCACTCATCATGACAGTACGAAAAACAAATGAAAATCACACATTTTCCTAATTTGAATTTGGAATTATGTTCTTTAAAATTTAAACTTTCAATGATACCAAAACCAGCCAGATACAAATAGTATAGCCAAAGAGATTTTATTTTAAGTTCATACATACTATAATGCGAAAAGACTTTTTCCCCAACCTAATATTTCATTACAAGTTCGGAAAGGCTGTCATTGCAAAGAGTTCCGACAAATGTCGACCCGAGCCGAGGCGCAGCCGAAGGCGAGGGTTGACAGTCGGAACAAGTTGCAATGACGGTTCCGTACGTGTACTGAACGACTATTTTTAATACAGTTGCGAAAAAATTAAGCAATTTAATAAAATAATAAAAACACAATAAACTCAACTAACTAATCATTTAATTCTTATAAAAGTTATAATTCACATATACGTTAACATTGGTACAGTTTTTTATACTAACTGGGGAAGTTTTAGGTTGCATATTTACTGTTTGAGACAAACTATTATTAATTTCGTATGATTGTTCATGTATATTTGTCATACAATGGCGTTTGCTAGTTGATGGAATTGGATCTGATGAATTATCATTGTCAACGAAGGTAGATGGACGAACGTTCTCTTCAACATGTGAGAAAGACGGACTGGACCTTAAATTAATGGATTGCGTGATTTTTTTCCCAGTTTCTAGTTTGTTGTTTAATGAATCACCAATATAGCTTTCTGCAACTTTGTCTGATTTCCAACCTCCTAGTCGCTTTAAGGACGTCAAATTGGCTCCTGAATCTGCCAATAATGTAGCAGAGGTCCTCCTGAACCTGTGCCCAGTATAATACTCAGCATCCGGCAGACCGAGAAACGTAGCTATTTCTTTTGGCATATTACCAAATTTGTTTATCCCGATTGTTTGAGCTGTACACTTCCCTTTTTGGTAATTTTGAAAAAAACGGTCGGTTTTTCCTTTTTGGGACTATTATATTCATATATTTTTGCACTATTCTAAGAAAATCTCCATCAACAACAAAGCTTCTCGGTATCTTATTTTTTCTGTTCGGAATCTTGATTAGTAGCATTTTTCCATGGGCTGTAATATCTTTTAAAGTAATATTGGCTAACTCCTCTCTGCGGCAAGCTCCAACAACGCCAAAAATCACAGCAACCTACAAAAAAGGGATTTGATTAATATTTGTTTTAAATAATGTATTGACTGTATTTTGCGATTTCGTAAACTGAATACTAAAGAAAAATATAAGTACTTATTAATAAATTACCTTTGTGGCTAAATAACGATCATCGGGAGCTTCGTTCAAAAACCTTTCCACTTCATTCGATGTTAATATTTTTGACTTTTTACTTGTAAAACCGTCTGATTGTCGTTTTAAGAAAGCATTTAATTTTGGGGATTCACTTATATCCACGTTGTTCCTTATTTTCAGCATACTTTTTATCATCGAAAACCTCGACCATAATGTAGGTTTTAATTTTTCTGAGAGTTCGGAGAAGTATGCCAACATAACATTTTCTGAAAAACTATTTGCTTTTTTCTTTTCTCTCCACGCAATGAATTCATCATATGTAGATATGTAGCGACTTTTTGACTTTTCCGGTAAAATGTTCTCCGAAGCATTTTGTGCAATTATACTGTGTTCCGGTGGTGTTAATTCAAAAAAATTAAGGTCGAAATTACTCATTTTGTGCAACAAACAATTAAACTCGAAAAGAAAATTTCTAGAAAATGGCGCCAACCGTAGAATATAAGAAGAGATTTTTTTTTTCTTCACCTATTCTGGTAGGCAAAGGGAACTATGCCCATACAGCCAAGTCTTCAGTAGAATTTTTTTATTGATATGAAATTAAAATGAAATTTAATGAGATGAAATGAAATGAAACCTAACCTAACTCATTCAATCAAATCATTAAATCTGATATAGAAACAAATTAGTAGCTTCTTTTTAGAAATATACGTATTTGCATGAATCAAAAAAACTTCTATAATTTTTTTTTAGTAAAAACTTCATGGTTGGTTTTTCTTTTTAATAGACATTATTTTGACAGTTGGGAAAGAGAACGCACGAGTTCGGGAAAGGTAAAAAAAAAGCACGAGTATGTAATAGCCCACATCCCGAACGCTATACGTCCCTGCAATACGCCACTTTTTGAGCAACTGTATTAAAAAATTATTTCATCGCCACTGCTCTCAAAACGGTGAAGGAAAACATCGTGAGGAAACCAGCTTGTCCTAGAACCAACAATTCGAAGATATGTGACATCTATCAACCCGCACTGGGCCCGCGTGGTAGATTGCGACCCAATCCCTCTCACCGAGAGAGTGGGCCGTAGATTATGTTATACAGTTTCCCGCATAACTTCTCTCAATGATGTTGACAACCACATCAAAATCCGTTGCGTAGTTTAGAAGAAAAACGTGATCATACAGAGAGACACGTAAAGTGACTTTATTTTATAAAATTACTAGCGTCCCCTCCTTCGCACGGTTTTTACGGCATGTAAAAACATTGATATTTGTTTATTATATGTAAAATGAATATTAATGTATTATTATACACACCTTCCGGAAAAATTCTCATAATTATTGTGAAAACCGCATCTAAATATGGTGCGTGGTTATGAAGAACAGCGCGGCCACACAGACAGACACGAAAATCGACTTTAATTTATAATGTGTATTATTTTAAACTTAAGATTAGCCGGCTAAACTTAAGTTTATATTCGAGGAGAGGCTAATGTTGGAAATAATGTGCATTTTCGATAAATGGTTTCATCATTATCCGGCTAAACTGCACATTAGCCTAAACGCAACGGCTAATGAATAGTCAATCGATACGCGAGGAATGGGAGAGAGCGCATGAGCACGCGACCCCTTCGTCGCAGAATATTATTTTCTCAAAACACGGTGTTTGCAAAAAATCATAATCTCAATCACTATAATCGCAAATCACCACATTCTCAAAAAATTACATGCTCTTGTGTACGGAGCCTGGCACTCGCCGTACGCTACCGCGGCACCGTTCTCTTCGCTCGCTGTCTCGGTGCGTTGTGGGGTCACAGTTTGACCCTAACCTATCTTTCAGTCTTTCGTTTGCTGCTTCATTTTAAGCCAATGCTACACTTAACTTTAGCCAGTTATAGATGAGAAAATAAGATTAAGTTTAGCCGGCTAATCTTAAGTTTATTTCTACACCCATCCTTAGCCGTGACATATATTATATACCGGATGACTTTTTTTACCGTCTTGAAAAAAATAGGGTGAAATATAATAGGTGAACGGAGTAGAAGCCTATGGCATTAGCCTAGTTTTTTTATTTTTTTTTATTAACCGACTTCAAAAAAAGGAGGTTACTTAATTCGACCGTATATATTTCTTTTTTTTTTATGTGTGTTCGCGGATAACTTCGTTGTTTATGAACCGATTTTGATAATTCTTTTTGTGTTAGAAAGGAGATATCTCAAGGGTGATACCATGATAAGGAAACCAGGATCTGATGATGGCATCTCAGAGAAATCTAGGGGAAACTTCAAATTTTATAGGCACACCTATAGCGATTTGGGTATTTTTTATAGTAACTTGTGAATCTGCTCCCGGAAAGCACCATTTAGCGAAGTGGAACTGATGAGGAAGACCAGAGATGACCATCGGAACTATTCAATAATACGTATTTCACAGGTTGCGATTCGATTATTGCTAAGCAATTTATGCTCGTCACAATACATATGTTGAAATGGAGCTGATGGTGACTTCACTATCAGTTCCAGTTCTCCTGGTTCCTTACTGGGAGAACTCCTCAACAATTAACGTCCTTGTATCGGGAAAAGCAATATTTTGTAAAAGGTGATGAGCAGTTGACATTAGGCTATTGTAACTTAGATGAATTACAGACTTACCCACTCAAAAGTGAAAAATAAAATACTTTTTTACAAAAAAAAAAAAAAAAAACAACCGACTTCCAAAAAAATAGTACAAAGTGAAAAATAACTTTAATTTCGGAAGTCGGTGGCAAAAATCTAAAATACAGATCCACTTTGTAGTATTTTTTTGGAAGACGGTTGTTTTTTTTGTAAAAATGTTTTTTTATTTTAATAGGTTAGACAGAAATTAATCTACCAATAAATACTACAAATTCAAAGTAAACTTTTCATACTAGAACAATAAAAACAGGAATTAAAAAAAAAACCGTTAATTATCGAAATTCAAATCATTATGCACCCTGCGTATGATTTGCATTTCGATTTCGAGGTATGCCATAGGCTTGTACGTACTCCGTTCACCTATTATCGCCTTTTTTTTCAAGACAGTAAAAAAGCCATCCGTTGTATCTGTATATACTCGTATACACCGATAAAATCAATCTGCCTAGCCTTTTCCCAACTATGTTGGGGTCGGCTTCCAGTCTAACCGGATGCAGCCGAATACTAGTATTTTATATGGAGCGACTGCCTATCTGACCTCCACAACCCAATTACTGGGTAATACGATACCCCTTGGTAAGACTGGTTGTCAGACTTACGGGCTTCTGACGACCCGTAACGACTCTCAAAGATCCACGAATGACAGCCGGTACCAACGGCTTAACGTGCTTTCCGAGGCACGGAGGAGTCTCGGTATGTAAAGATGGTCACCCATCTACGGACCAACCCCGGCAAGCGTAGCTTAACCTGATGGTTCGACCCGTACGGCCTTTATTAATTAGCTTACTTATTAATTAGCTTAATAAGCTTACACCGATAAAAGATACGAGTACCATTTTATTTGCAACTAAACGGATTAATTCATTGCTGCTGCATTTATTGGTTTTAATTAATTCTTTGGCCGTGATTTAAAGGGGATTAATGTCAGTAAGAGATATAAGTCTTACGGTGCATCTGGCTGGGTTATTTGGTCTTGCCTAGAGTTTTAGTGTTCACGAGAAATATCTACGAGTATTAGCAACATTAGGTAAATAATTTAATTTTTTTTCCCAAGTATTTTATAGTGACCTAGAGTTAAAACATACATAACAAACATCAAACACCTGGTTTTCCCGACCTACCTATAAACTAGACACGCACATTTTTCCGGTTATATAATAAGAGGCGAGCATATTACCATCAACCGCGCAGAATTCCAGACTCCGGGCTGCTTTTTAAGAAATTCCAGATACAAAAACCCAATAACACTTTGCCTGACCTGGAAATCGAACCCAGGACCTCATGCTCAGCACTAGCGCTAGCGACCACTAGACCAACAAGACAAGGTAGTGGCGAGATAAATATAATAGGTATCCCATACATAATGGATGGTATTATTTTGTAATGGATAATTGCTATGTGGGTGTAAATTCACTTTGGTCTAGAGATTTTAAACTAAGTGTAGTTTAAAATCTCTAGACCAAAGCGAATTTACACATTTTTATTGACATAGCATATGGGCTAGAAGAGTGCTTCTAGCCCATATGCTATGTCAGTAAAAATTTATCATAAATTACCAGAAACCACAAAACAAGAAAACAAAACCAATATATTTTTAAATAAATTAAAACTATTTTTAATTAATAATATTATACAATAGACGAATATCTAACGGATAAATTCAATAATATATATGTCGGAACGTCATGATTTACTCAGTTAGATTTAGACAGACACGTGGGCAGAAGATGGGTTTCGTGCAATGAAAACACACTGGGTGCGATACACGGTGTTTAAAATCACAATCTAACACAATCACTAAGCACAACGAATCGAATACAGTTCCGTGGCGTAGTAACCCCGATGTTGCTCCAATGCGATCCGACACTAGACTGTTCTTCTCGCCATGAGGTTAAAACATCACGACTCTGTAGAAGCGCGCTGTAGGCGTGGGCACCTCACGTGATGTCGCCAGTGGCGCGCTTGCGATTCGTTACGCGTCCGTACTTTTGACCGGATCCGACATATAGATATGACTGATTATCAGATAAATTAAACAATAGAAGAAAATAAGTTAAAATACATCATTCATAATAAATAGGTACTATATTAATTTTGTAGTTTCTGCCTACCCTCATTTGAAGAACTCACGCCGAGCTTATAACGAATTATTGCTGTTGTAAAAAACAGGCAGGAAATAGTTATATAAATCATTAGTAATAAGGAAAATAATAAAAGCGCTCTTCCTCTCTCCTACTAAATTTGCTGTGCCCAATTTTCCCAATTTCACCAAGGAAACAACTATGAAATCATGAAAAAAAAAATCGGATGTTCCATTTGTGATCGCATATTATAACTCGTCATAAAAACTTTTTTACAAAAAAATACAACCGACTTCCAAAAACAACACTACAAAGTGAAAAATAACTTTAATTTCGGAAGTCGGTGTCTAGTTAAATGTACCTATTTTCGTTTTTTGCCACCGACTTCCGAAATTAAAGTTATTTTTCACTTTGTAGTGTTGTTTTTGGAAGTCGGTTGTATTTTTTTGTAAAAAAGTTTTTATTTTTCACTTTTTAGTTGTGTATCTACCCCACACAAATTCTAATACCACTACCTGCAAAGCAAACTAGAACATCGTCCATATAAAAGTGGGGAAAAAATACGTATTATTGAAGCTAACTCAAAAACTACCGAAGCAAAGTTAATCAATTTTATATGGGACCAACTGTGATGTATATACCCTCTCGAATAAAACAAAAAAAATCCAAATCGGTCCAGCCATCTTCGAGTAATCGGGGAACATACATAAAAAAAAAAAATAAAAAAAAAAAAAGGTCCCGACGAATTGATAACCTCCTCCTTTTTGAAGTCGGTTAAAAATGTACGGAACATCAGATTTTTTTTCGTGATTTCAGAGTTGGTCCCATAGTGAGTTGTTCATATTCACGGGTAGAACACCCTGTGAAAATTTGGCTGGTTATTGAAAACTAACCCGGTATAGCATGCAACAGCATAAAACACTGTAAATCGTTGGTTGAGAACGTATACCTACGGGAGTCGGGCTGTCATATTTTGCACATTGTGAATGTAACTTCTTGCACAAAGTCATTGTGTCGGCATCCTAAGTTATGCATGCGGGTGATATGAGGAAAACAACAAGAATTTACTGTTTATTATTCAAAGCAAATTGTGCCTCTGAAAAAACTTGATTAAACTTAGCTATCCCTCTGACGAGGTGAAGAGGACGTGACGTCACATGTTAGTATGCTAGTAAAAGGTGAAAAAAGGGAATATAAAAAGTTGGATTAAATTAACTAAGAACGTAGCCTACACGGACTAGAAAAAAAAAGGACCGCGCCACGCGTATCGAAAGTAAAGCACCGTACCGATCTATCTGTGCGTGATTTGACAAAGACACCGTCGTGTCACGTAATGGCGGCCGGTTGGCATACTATGATCTAAATGTGTGCGTGAGGCGTGTTTGTACAAACGGTCCCGGCATACTTACTGTGCTTCACTTTCGATATGCGCGGCGCGGAGTCCTTCTTTTTTTCTAGTGCGTGGTAGCCTATTGATATTAACTGGGTATAAATCCAGACTCCAAGCTGCTATAAGAAATTCCTTATTGAATTTCCCTATAGCAAAATTCTATGTTTAAATCAAAACTTTTTACTCGGTTTTTCTGACTTGCTAATATTTTTATCATGACATGAATCGATTCCGTTTAGCACAAAAAAAAAAAACGAGCGAAGCTTACAATAGTCGCATATTATGATGTGTCTGACATCTCACCTTGGTAATGACCAACATCACACTAATATTATAAAGGCGAAAGTTTGTGAGTGTGTGTGTGTTTGTATGTTTATTTGTTACTTCTTCACGCTCAAACGGCTGCACCGATTTGGATGAAATTTGGTATGTAGATAGCTTATGTCCTGGATGAACACATATGTTACTTTTTATCCCGGTATACGCGGGTGAAACCGCGGGATCCAATTCTAGCACCGCGCGCGCTCATTGGTCAAATCAAATAGCGCGCGCTTCCCCGGTTTCTGTAACACACTTCCGTTCGTTGTCAAGAAATCACTCCCACAGATTGCACGAAAGCGAGAGGAAAGATGTTACACATCAAAATAGCAGATACAAATTATAAAAACCTTTACTGACCTCATAATGTAAGTATTTACACAGAATTAAACGTTTTAGATGCCAATAAAAGCAAAAGGCCATCAAATGGACCCTTGAACCTATTACTGTAGGTACTTTTAGTGAGTTAACTTGCAGATTATTTAGATTCAAGATTCAATGTTTAATGGAGTTCAAACTTTTTCATTGTTAATATCGATAGCTCTTTGAAACTTTTCTTTCTTTGATAATCGTTAAAATTTGATCGCTGTTACTTTGAAAAGTTTGAGATTTTATGAACGAAGTTTTAAAAGGTTGAATGTATTATAAGTAACTTACCTATTGTTAAAATCTGTGTGAAACTTTTTGATTTGATATTTTAATAGTACTTTATTGATACCACTATAATATATCTCTATTAAATTGCGTAATTTCAACGTTTTGTTCGTCGATGGCAAATAAAGCCTATGAAGTCAGAACTCTTTGATCTTTTTGAGGTTCCAAATTCAAATCACATTAGGCACCATTCTGACACCACCTGCTTACGAATGTCCTGCAAAATTAATGTTGTTTGAATATGGAAACTAAATCTCTTCTATAATTGACTAGTAAAATTACTAGACATAAATAGTTTCAAAAAGTGGGATGGGGTTTTGCTTGGTTGCTAATGGTAATTATTAAAGTTAGGATTTTTTTTTTATTAGCCTTCATTGTGTCCCTCTGCTGGTCAAAGACCTCCACTTTTTCTGCCAAACCTCCATCTCTTAGGTAAAGTTAGGATTAGTCTTTTCAAAATATTTCTCTACTTCTCGTAGCAATAATAGTATACTACTCTATACTCACTAAGATTTGTTTAATGAGATGTTTTAATTAATACTTCGATGTTATTATATAATTTGCTGAGGTACAAATTACTTTCTTGATCTATGTACAGTCGACAAAAGAGATATCTAGGCAGGGTATACTAGGGGGTATATTAACATATTTGTATGTGAATTGCTTCATGGTCAATTTTGTGTTGGTGTGTTACAATGTAGGAATATTGCAAAAACAAAGTAATATATATAAAATTGAACATGAAGCAATTCACATACAAATATGTTAGTACCTAGATGTCTCTTTTGTTGAATGTACATAGATTATACCTAATATTGAATTATTTATTAAAATCTTCATATCTGAATTAGATATTTTGATACTTTCCTTTGAAATTAGATGTGACGGCGCGTCGAGAGAATTGGTTCGGCGACGCCAAATCGTTGATTGTTGAAGTTGATGTCAGAACGAATGGTTCGACTATCTAATTGACGTAACACCAGGTACTGGGGGAGGTGGTCATATTGAATGACAAGTAAAGAAAAGGAGACGTATCGATCGATCGAAAAGGCAGTATTGATTAATAGTAGTGTGATTTGTGAGTTATCTAGCCACAGTGAGTGACGTGATTGCGCTCGCACCCCACCTACTTGGTGGAACGTAGTTCACGATTATTGTTCAGTGTTATATCCGATTAGACATCTTGTTATTGTTCTTAAAGAATTTCATTTACATTCAACTCCTAGCCCGCAAACCCAACAACATGACCTCTTCTGATTTATCAGAATCAAAAAATCAAAAATTGATCAATTGCCTTTAGTTAAATTAAACAATTTAATACAGATCGCACAGGAATAATAGTTACTTTCAGAACTACCATACTTTTGAAAACATTAAATACTAATAGTGTTTACGACGTTTTACAATCAGGATTTTCACTCCTGAAATTATCCTAAATCACTCCAATCGATAAACCAGATTGACAACAAACACATATTTAAAAACATTTACCTCATTCTTCTTCCTAATCGCTCTTTCACTGCTGGGAACCGTTTCAATTTGTTAACGGTTTTCCTCCATCTATGGCGACCAGGCACCATAGGGAAATATTTACCTATTTGTAAGCAAATTGGGTCGCACACCAAATTTTGCAAAATAACTAAGTACATCGATAATCAAAATCAGATAGGTTCGATATACGTATATTGCAAATATCGATTTCATTATTTAAGCATGGCATAGTCCATCTACTCAAATATTTGAATAAAATCAAACTCAATTTCTGATTGTTGTGGAAAATTAGATAACCAATAATATTGTCGATAATTTAGCTGTTGTGTTGCGAATTAGGAATTAGGCTTATATTTAGCAATGGACTGTGATTCGCTCAAATTCAAATTCAAATTCAGAATTATTTATTTGCAAATATGGGTAAACAACGTGCAGATCTTTTACATTCATTAATTATTGTATATCAGAGTCTTTAGTATATAGATGGTTGGTTGGTTGGTTGTACTGTCTTTTGTTATTGTTCCGAAATAATAGATATAGATAGATTTTCTTTTGAGGAAAGAACTACACAGATAGAGTGGACCTGTCCAGTCAGTGCACGCAGTTGCCAGTAATCGTGCAGCTCAACTCAGAACTTAAGGAGCTCAACGATTCGACGAATACCAAATAAGTACTTTATTTGTTATTCGTCGAATCGTTGATATTTGGGTAGGCCGCATAAATTACTCAAACTGCCATTTTCTTAAAATATTCAAGTAGATTCGGCAATTTTTAGTTCCTACAACACTGAATTCTCCTCCAACAATTTAAAGGGCCACAATTTCTGATGCTGCCCACGACAAAATGTCTTACTGCCTATTAGCTGCTCCTCGCCTACTATTAAACTACTTAGATAGGTACTGTCAAAATTTGGGTACTTATATTGGAATTCATAAAGTTAATTATCAAAACCCTCCAAGGCGTTAATTAGCAGCGCAATTAACAAAACTGTTAGTCAATTAGATAAGTTAATAGTTAGCCGGACTTTCGTCAAGATAGTTAGCGAACTTTCATTAAATAGTTTTGGATATACTGCCTCTATCTTCCGTTTCGAGAATATTATTTGGAATTTTCCTGAACATTAAATAACACTCAAAAAAAAGTCTGGTTTTCAGCTGCGTCCGGTTCGACTGGAAGCCGACCCCAACATAGTTGGGAAAAGGCTAGGCAGATTGATTAATTAAATAACACTCAACTCAACACAATACACCACTTCAACATAAACAAACACTTCTAACACTTCTTTTGCTCAAGTCGGGCAAAGCGTTAGGGGGTTATTCTCTCAAGAATTTCTCTAAATGGAGGAAGTTCTTCAGTTTGGTGGTCTGTACCACACCGTTTTGCATGCTGTATGCTTACAGACTAACAACGCTTCTCTACATACATACCTACGGCCATAACGAATACCATATATATTGATTAAGAACCATTAAATTATAATAAAGATCTTGTAAAACAGCACACATTTCTCTTTAAACTCGGCTAAAATCTTAGCATATTTCCTTTAAATTTTTCGTCTGCCCCAAATTCTATTTTTCTATTCTCTTTATGAGATTCCGTAAATTCCTTGTGATCCTCGATAATTTACTAATGAATAACCGAGATTGATTCACTTATTTAGGTACTTTTAAAATATTTGCTCATATTTACAGTACGACAACTTTCAAAGTTTCCATCGCTTATCAACGGAAAAACCGGAATATAACGAATAAAATGTGACCAATAGAACTTAATTTATATTCCCATCTAAATTATTAAAGATTGACGCACTAATTCTGTCAATCCTTTATTGGACCAGTCACATTTAATTCGCCAAAGGTCGGTTTTTCTGAAAATAAACTTTGAAACCTTTGAATGTTGTTGTACTGTACAATACTGTACACACGCACCCCATGTGTGCGCGCGACAGTTGAGGGGTTTAGGGAAGATGATAATATACTTTTCATGAAAGAAAAATACATGTTACGCCACCCCAAATAAATTGAGATAGGTAACTCAACTCCATAAGTTACAATTGACCTCAAACCTCATGATTTCATGAAATCGCTAGATTTGAGGTCAATTCTAACGTATGGAGTTGTGTTGCTGATTCTAATGATTATAATTCTGTAAAGCCATATTAGCTACGGCCGCGTCTCATATTTTAATCAATGTACAATCTGACACTGACCTGCAAATCGCAATAAAACGTAAGAAAATTTGAATTTCGCGGGCTACCTTAGCGCATCCTCCTGAAGGAATCATGTTAATCGAGCTTTATGTACTCTAATAGAAATGTTATTTATTAGCATTAGTTTGTTAGGGAAAGTGGGATAAAAAATAACTTTTTAATTTTATTAAAGTTGCACTTGTTTTTAGGGTTCCGTATCTCAAAAGGAAAAAAACGGAACCCTTATAGGATCACTTCGTTGTCCGTCTGTCTGCCTGTCTGTCAGTCTGTCAAGACCCTTTTTCTCAGGAACTCGTGAAGGTAATGAGTTAAAATTAATATTAAATACGTCGGTCTATGATCCCTTGAAACTCTAAAAAAGTCAAGCTTCTAAGTCGACGCAATAAAAAAATACTGCCATTTATACGACATATTTTGATACTCGCAAGTAAATCAAAACCTATAGGGTACTTACCGTTGACCTAGAGTCGCAAAGAGCAAGCCACAAGTAATGGAAAAAGTCCGAAAATTGTTAATTTGTAATTTTATCACATAGTTTTTTTATGGGATTACAAACTCAAATTTTCAGTTGGAGAATTGACCGTGACTTACATCAGTGTATTCGAGAACATCTTTTTCTAATACAATGTAAAGTTTGTTTTTTGGGATAAATTCTTTTCATCTACGGAACCCTTCATTGTTTGACACGCACTGGTCAGTTGTTTGTTTTTATATGTAAAAGTTTCTTTAAGCTTATAATATTTTGTAAGCTCTCTTCGCCAAAATAAATCCAGAACAATGATTTTGACAGTGATTTAATAATAGCATCATTCTGTATTCACATCGGATAGCCGACCCTCATCTTGCGATGTTCGGTGACATCTTCAATGTCTGGTGTCTGCTCCACTGAGCGTGGTTAAACTGTATTATATTTACTCAATCCTCGGGATTTACGTGTGAGAATTGGGTGATTTATTATTTAGTAAAAGGTTTTATTATTTTCTAGAAGTTTGGTATACTTTCTCTATGGGACCAACATCGTGATCGCGAAAAAGTTTACAGCTGTCCCATACATTTGGGTCAAATAGGTATTTAATTTTTAATTGAAGTTCTGTGTGAGACAGCTGATATCTTTTTCACAATTTCGATGTTGGTCCCATGGAGAAAGTTGTTTAGTTTGGTGGTGATTAATTGTTTTTATTAATATAAAAATAATGTTATACTTACACATACTTGTTATCTTCTTTAACAGTTGTCATAGCATAATGTTAATTGTTGCCCCTTCTGTACTGTTCTGTATTGTTGTACCTCAGAGGTGTTAATTCTAGCCCCGAACATGGGATAAGAATTAACAACAGACTTTTTTGAGAACAAAATGTATTAGTTAAGACATCATTTCTTTTATGTTTCTTATAATTAAACCATCAATAAAAATCAATCAATCTGCCTAGCCTTTTCCCAACTACGTTGGGGTTGGCTTCCAGTCTAACCAGATGCAGCTGAATACCAGTATTTTGCATGGAGCGACTGCCTATCTGACCTCCACAACCCAGTAACTGGGTAATACGATACCCCTTGGTAAGACTGGTTGTTGGACTTTCGGGCTTCTGACGACCCGTAACGACTGTCAAAGATCTACGAATGACAGCCGGGACCAACGGCTTAACGTGCTGTCCGAGGCACGGAGGTTTTTTGGTATGTAAACATGGTCACCCATCCACGGACAGAACAATCAAAGAGAAGTAGGTATGCAATAAATGGACATGCTGCGCAGATCCCAAATAAATTGGGTTAATTGTAAGAGAATGATGATAATTTGATGAAGGGCCTGTCTTTTCCACGAGTGTATGTTGTTTAGGGGATCGAATCGGAATTACTTAACTCATCGACTGCCGGAAACGCAGATCTGTGCGAGATACAACGCTTTTTGATTGTTTCTGTAATAATTACATACGAAAGGTTAATCAATATTTTGAATTTAGAATATTATTATGATAAGTGTCTTGCGTAAAACCTCTGCATTTGAAAGGGTAAAGTAAAATATCTACGTGAAGCAGATTCCCAACAAAAGATAGAAGTTATCATACTTCTTACTTTAAGCAGGGTTATTGGTTAACCAATATCCTCTTAAGGAGCACTGTACTAATCATTATGAACTACTCCCAACTGTGTTGGGGTCGGCTTCCAGTCTAACCGGAAGCAGCTGAATACCAGTATTTTACATAGAGCGACTGCCTATCTGACCTCCACAACCCATTAACCGGGTAATACGATACCCCTTGGTAAGTCTGATTGTCAGACTTTCGGGCTTCTGACGACCCGTAACGACTGTCAAAGATCCACGAATGACAGCCAGGACCAACGGCTTAACGTGCTTTCCGAGGCACGGAGGAGTCTCGGTATGTAAAGATGGTCACCCATCCACGTACCAACCCCGGCAAGCGTAGCTTAACATGATGGATCGATCCGTGCGGCTGTTATTACTTAGCCACGAGCCCCTCCCCCTAAACAACATACACTCGTGGAAAAGACAGGTCCTTCATCACTGTACTAATCATTATGAACTATTTTTACTATGGGACCAAACCTGAAATCACGAAAAAAAAATCAGCTGTTCATTACATTTATCAATTGCATCAAACTCGTCAAAATGTAGGGAGCAGCTAATTTTTTTTTCGCAATTTCAGGTTTGGTCTTATAGTAAAAGTTTTTCATAATGATGAATAGAATGACCCCTTAAAAGGTTGCCACTGTTTACACTTACATCCTGTATATTCTTACTTCTTATCTTACTATAAAAATGCAAAAGTTTATATGGATGGAGGGATATTTGTTACTCAATCACGCCAGAAAGGCTGAATGTATCCGGATAAAATTTCGCTCAGAGATAGATTATAGTCTAGAATAGCACAGCACATGGTTACTTTTTATTCCGGAAAAAATTACAGATCCCGTGGGATAATTTCCGACATACACGCGGGCGAAGCCGTTGGAAAAAGCTAGTAAAACATATTTTGTTCAAGAAAATCTCACCTACCACCATAGCAATTCTTTGTACTGACATTATTATTCTCTATAAATAACCTCATAACACCTGTTGCCACATAAGCGATAAGATTCTGAACTAATTCATTCATTCTGAGTGAACTATGTATTTAGTTCATTCGCTATTTAGGAGCGATCCATAATAAGCTGTCAGAAACTCCTGCTAACTCTAATATTATAACATATTAAAGGTCGAAAAGACCTTTAATATGTTATAATATTAGAGTGGTTTGATTAGATACACGCGTCATGAATTTAATGTATGTAGAAATACGTTAAAAGGCTACCGAGTGCGCAGTGGCGACCTCATCGTTTGTTTGGTTATTTCTTACTAGCTTTTGCCAGCGGCTTCGCCCGCGTGTATGTCGCAAATTATCCCACGGGAACCTTCTACCGGGATGAAAGTATCCTATGTCTTAATCCAGGGTATAAACTATCTGTATACCAAATTTAATCCAAATCCGTTCACCGTTTCTGTGTGATTGAGTAACAAACATCCAAACATACAAACTTTCACATTTATAATATTAGTAGGATATTTTAGAATGCAGAAAATAAGCTGGAATAGTTGTGATCCACACGATTATACTTAACAATAAAAGCTACTATTTGGAATAATAATAACGTATATTCTTGTGGAGCACAACTATTCCGGCTTATTTTCTGCATTTTCATTCTAAAATAAAAGAAATAACCAAACAAACGATGAGGGCGTCACTGCGCACTCGGTTGCCTCTTAACGTATTTCTACATACATTAAGTTCTTGACGTATCTAATCAAGTATCTCGTGTCTCTCGTATCTCTCTCTCATTTATCTATCAAGCCTGGTCCCTCACTTGCATCCTTAGAGGTACACACACACCCCCATACTCACCAATCATACTCTTACACTACACATACTTTCTCTCTCACGCACACACTCACACACATTACACACCGGCACATAAATGTATGACTTAACCTCCCTCGCGCTAAACACTGGCTGCAGCTATACCTTCTTGATAAACTGCCCTGTATGGCCTAATACTGTCTCCTAAGATTACCTAGTTTAGGAGACAGGGTTACATAATCTGTGTAGATTTATGTAGATATCCGTGTTTTGTTGTTTTGTGCATCTGCTTTTGTGTACCTATCATGAATCTTGTGTGTGTAATAAATATTATTCTTATTCTTAATAACATAAATGTATATAAATTCACGCCGTTTTTTCCCTAAAGGGCTAGACAGAAGTCTACCTTAGTGCTAAAGTCAAACTGTCAAACTCAAACTGAGAGCATTTATTTCAAACTAGCTTCTGCTCAGGGGTTCGCCCGCGTAGTCGATAAAAAATAGCGTATGTCCTTATCCGGGTCATGGTCTACCCGTGTGCCAAATTTCATCCAAATCCGTTCAGCCGTTTTAACGTGAAAGCGTTACAAACAAACAAACTCACCTTCGCATTTATAATATTAGTTAGTAAAACCAATTACAGGCACTTTTGAATTGTCAAGGGGTAGGTCAGTCACAAAAGAAGAACAGGCTAAGTACACGTACCCGAATTTCACCAGTTATGTTTAAATCATATGTAATAGGGGGCAAGCCTATTGCCATCAGGGCAGAAATCCGGACTCCGGACTTCTACTGAGAAATTGCTGATGGATAAACCAAATAACACTTTGCCCGACCTTGGAATCAAACCCGTAAGGTACGGACAGACGTGCTCAAAATAAGCGTGCTTAAAAGCTTGCTTAAATTACCATGCTCATGCAACTGTTCACATTTGCCGGCAATAAGCATGCTTTCTTGAAGCATACTTATTTTTAATTTTAGTTTTAATTATTTTCATTGTTAAACTTGAATCATTCATGTCCTTTAATAAAGCCTCATTCATAAGCATTATTTCGTGCAATATTATCACACTAATATTATAAAGGCGAAAGTTTGTGAGTGTGTGTGTGTGTGTGTGTGTATGTTTGTTACTTCTTCACGCTCAAACGGCTGGACCGATTTGGATGAAATTCGGTATGTAGACAGCTTATAACCTGGATTAACACATAGGCTACTTTTTATCCCGGAAAAATGTAGTGCTCCCGTGGGATGAGCAAGAAATTCAAATATATTTGCTACTCTTTCAAACTCAAACGCCTCGACCGATTTTGACGAAATTTGGTGTGGAAGTAGCTGACACTCTGGATAAACACATAGGCTACTTTTTATCCCGGAAAAATATAGTGCTCCCGTGGGATGAGCAAGAAATTCAAATATATTTGCTACTCTTTCAAACTCAAACGCCTCGACCGATTTTGACGAAATTTGGTGTGGAAGTAGCTGACACTCTGGATAAACACATAGGCTACTTTTTATCCCGAAAAACTAGAGAAAGAAAGAAAAAGTATTTATTGTGACTAGCACAGGAAGATCACCAACCAAACAAAAAACACAATAATAAAAGTTTGAAAACAAAAAAACCAAAAATAAATAATCACACCATCACATCACACTATCACATCACACTAATATTATACAGGCGAAAGTTTGTGAGTGTGTGTGTGTGTGTGTGTGTATGTTTGTTACTTCTTCACGCTAAAACGGCTGGACCGATTTGGATGAAATTCGGTATGTAGACAGCTTATAACCTGCATTAACACATAGGCTACTTTTTACCCCGGAAAAATGTAGTGCTCCCATGGGATGAGCAAGAAATTCAAATATATTTGCTACTCTTTCAAACTCAAACGCCTCGACCGATTTTGACGAAATTTGGTGTGGAAGTAGCTGACACTCTGAATAAACAGATAGGCTACTTTTTATCCCGACAAAATAGAGAAAGAAAGAAAAAGTATTTATTGTGACTAGCACAGGAAGATCACCAACCAAACAAAAAACACAATAAAAAAAGTTTGAAAACAAAAAAAAAAAATAATAATCACACTATCACATCACACTAATATTGTAAAGGCGAAAGTTTGTGAGTGTGTGTCTGTGTGTATGTGTGTGTGTGTATAGCTGCATAGGCTACTTTTTATCCCGAAAAAATAGAGAAAGAAAGGATGAATGAAAAAGTATTTATTTTATTGTGACTAGCGCAGGAAGATCACCAACTAAACTAAAATCACAATAATAAAAGTTTGAAAACAAAAATAAATAATCACACCATCACACTTAATCACACTAATATTATAAAGGCGAAAGTTTGTGAGTGTGTGTGTGTGTGTGTGTGTGTATGTTTGTTACTTCTTCACGCTCAAACGGCTGGACCGATTTGGATGAAATTCAGTATGTAGACAGCTTCTAACCTGGATTAACACATAGGCTACTTTTTATCCCGAAAAAATAGAGAAAGAAAGGATGAAAGAAAAAGTATTTATTGTGACTAGCACAGGAAGATCACCAACTAAACTAAAATCACAATAATAAAAGTTTGAAAACAAAAAAAACAAAAATAAATAATCACACCATCACACTTAATCACACTAATATTATAAAGGCGAAAGTTTGTGAGTGTGTGTGTGTGTGTGTGTATGTTTGTTACTTCTTCACGCTCAAACGGCTGGACCGATTTGGATGAAATTCCGTATGTAGACAGATTCTAACCTGGATTAACACATAGGCTACTTTTTATCCCGAAAAAATAGAGAAAGAAAGGATGAAAGAAAAAGTATTTATTGTGACTAGCACAGGAAGATCACCAACTAAACTAAAATCACAATAATAAAAGTTTGAAAACAAAAAAACAAAAATAAATAATCACACCATCACACTTAATCACACTAATATTATAAAGGCGAAAGTTTGTGAGTGTGTGTGTGTGTGTGTGTATGTTTGTTACTTCTTCACGCTCAAACGGCTGGACCGATTTGGATGAAATTCCGTATGTAGACAGATTCTAACCTGGATTAACACATAGGCTACTTTTTATCCCGAAAAAATAGAGAAAGAAAGGATGAAAGAAAAAGTATTTATTGTGACTAGCACAGGAAGATCACCAACTAAACTAAAATCACAATAATAAAAGTTTGAAAACAAAAAAACAAAAATAAATAATCACACCATCACACTTAATCACACTAATATTATAAAGGCGAAAGTTTGTGAGTGTGTGTGTGTGTGTGTGTGTATGTTTGTTACTTCTTCACGCTCAAACGGCTGGACCGATTTGGATGAAATCCGGTATGTAGACAGCTTATACCCGGGAAAAACACATAGGCTACTTTTTATCCTGAAAAAAATGTAGTGCCCCCGTGGGATGAGCAAGGAATTCAAATATATTTGTTACTCCATCAAACTCAAACGGCTCGACCGATTTTGATAAAATTTGGTGTGGAAGTAGCGGACATCCTAAAAACACATAGCACACATAGGCTACTTAACATCCTTAAAAAATGTAGTGTTCCCGTGGGATGAGCAATTTTTTTGTGAATACTTTTCTCACCGATTAAATAATACACGTTTTAGTGTATCTCATAAACCGCGGGTAACACCGCGGGGCGCAGCTAGTTTTTATATAAAGGAGAATGTGTGTTCCACAGACATTCGTAACTTCGATAATGTGACACAAAAAGCATAGTTTTTTCTTCTCCCCAACGCGACATATTGAGGGTTCAATTTTCGTGTTTTTATTTTAATTTGACACAAAAACAGTCGCCCGCCGCGGATCGAGATCGAATGAGCATGCTAATAAGCAAAACCTGTTCAGACGCGCTCGGAGCACGCCCCCTTCTACCCGCGCCTCAGGTAGCATGCTCAAAAATCAAACGTCGGTTGATTTTTGAGCACGCTCTAAATAAGCATGCTCATTACATTACACACGTGCTACTAATGAGCACTTGCTCAATAAAAGCATGCTTTCGTGCTAGTAATGAGCACGTCTGTCCGTACCTTTAACCTCATGCTCTGCAGTAGAGCTTGTAACCACTAGAACAACGAGGCAAATACGTTATTAACACATAGCATCACGCCTGTAATTCCCGAAGGTTACGCAGAGGTGTAGGTACACCCACATTTCGCTGTTATGTTTAAGTCCCATGTAACAGGGGGCGAGCCTTTTGCCATCAACCGGGCACTAATACAGACTCCGGGCTGCTACTGAGAATAAAGATCAATTTAGGCTTTTCAAGCAAATATCTATTACTAAAATACCGTCTACCGCATCACTACCTTTTGTTCCCACCACCCGAAGTGCTAGCGACCAGCAGCTTGACCTGCGAGTGGCCCGCTGCCGCCCTGAATCCGGCCGTTCATACACGGGAGCGCGGACGGCAGGGAGGCTCTGTCCGCTGATCATTGAGTGGTCGCGCGGTTGCTTGTATTTACATACACATCGCGCGATCAGCAAAGTTTTTTGTTAATATACCTACATGCAATTAGCAAAATTATAATTTTACTAAATAATTTGCATTATTAAAATCATGTTCCTATTGAAATGTTTGAGTGTCGAGTTTATGTTGTAAACAGTTGTTATGATCAAGTCTCGAAAACTTTGAAAGGCGAATCGTTAGCCTCATAAAGTGCTTCAATCTATGTGTTAATGTAGCTTAGGTTAAGTGCATTTTGTTATGTATTATTTTGATTAATTAAAGATATTTGAAAATGAAAATGAATATTACTAAAATAAGTAATGGAAATTTCTTCAATTGGATAATCTATCAGAAATTGCAGTCTAAATGCATTAGTATTGGATAATGGGATTTGGAAATTCAATGTTTGTGGTTGAATTCCCGCCTAGTGACAAATATTTGATAGGTACCTCTGATCTGTGGGCACTATCTATTATGTAATATACGTAGAGATTGCAAATGTGGATTGTTGTAATGATTTTTAGTTAATTAATTAAACTACATAATAATAAAAAGATAAAAACATTATTTTACTAAAAGGTAACATAACTAAAACTATTAAAAAAACTAAAATATGGCGTCGAAAACTTCCTCCGCATCGCTGTCGACTGGTAAAGTACCCAAGAGACTGGCGGCATTGCCACGTTGTATGGCAATGCTAAGCCGCTGGCCAAGGTAAAAGCCAGCTCTTGGGTCACGGGAAGTGTCAACCAGCCGTTTGGAGATTTCGTTGAACAAACTATGTGCACTCGGACTCCACGGCCCAAGGGTTTCAACCCCAAACGGCTCGAAAATATAATTACCGATAAGGTTATTATACTTCCGCCGCTTGAGGTTTTCCGCAGCGGCAGCAGCAGTGCCAGCACAGCACGCAGAGCCAGGAAGATGGGATGGCGCAAATTGTTGTAATTGTGTGATTTATTATTAACACGGCTGAAAAAATACGCCATCTTTCTTTTAGAGTTTTAACATGATACAAAGTTGAGAGTCAAAGAGAACGGCCATTCCGTGGTCACTCATATTTTCATTAGTAGTTAGATGATGAGATATATTTTTCAACCGTTCATAAAACCAGCCTATTTGCGAACTCTTGATCAGCAAGCATGGACAATACGCACAAATAATTATAGCGGTCCAATGTAATGTGTGTATTCTGCACTGCTTATTTTTTAATAAGCTTTTTCTTGCTCATAGTGCCTAAATTAACTGAAAATCCTTTTATATAAAAAATAGATAATTATTTCACCAAAACCCAATACTATAGATAAAAAATGATTCAATAACGTGTAGGGTGGTTGCGTTGGGTACACTTGAGATTGAGGTGGATCCCTACAGACACGGGAACAATGCACAACAGGATCGATGGCGCGGCACGATTTAATGAGATCCACTACTTAGGGCTGTCGCAACAACAAACAATTTTTTTTGAAATAAATAGATTATTTTATTAGCTACAACGAAGCAACTCCTCACAGGTCGATGTTATATTACCATTCAGGTACTGGGTACAAATCTAGACTCTAGACTGAGAATTTATTCCTGATGGGAAAACCTTAGTACCCTGAACTTGGGATTGAATCTAGGATACCACCTTAGCAGCCGCACTTGCAACCACTAGTCCAACGACGATGTATTATTATCGTCGTTTAGTGAAAAATGTAATTTTTTTTAGTTTTCATAAAACGACCTTCTCATCAAATGATGTATTGGCAAGCTATGTAGGCGAAGTAAAGTTTCACCCTAACCTGCGACGTGCCGGAATCCAACCAGCCGTGCGCTAGTGACGTCATAAAATTACTCATCCAGGCGCAATGTGTAGACGATTGTGGACAATGCCTTCTAAATTTTATAAGCGATGCTGAATACGTATACATTTCTGACTACAGTTGGAACAAAGTTTAAAACTGATCTCAAGGAAATCATGTTTTAAATACAAATATGAAAGAAAACTTTAATGATATCTGGCGAGTGACAACCCTACGCTCAATAAAAGGCCGATGGGCCACACTCTGCATTTTTAACGAGGAACGTGACAAAGTTATTCGAGGACCAAGATAATGACTTTGCACGCCACACTGGACCTCAATGGTGCGGTTTTTCGCAATACCTCTAAGAATCTTTATTTTAAATTAGATGGGTCTTTTGAATTTGCATTAGAAAGACTTGAATGATTAAGTAGCAAACGTGGAAAATCTTGTACAATTAGTGGTTCTGCCGCTTCAGCAAATGAATAAGTATCTGTTTAGGAAAATCAAGAGATTTTTCTTCAAGTTTACCTGTATATTTTCTAACAATACCCTTTGGGGAATCGCCATGAAGACCTTAAGAAAGACCTTGAAGACATTTAAGCTTAAAAAGAAGACTGATTCCACAAAAAGTTCCAGACTTTTAAATCAACTTTCGAACGCAAACTCAATGAACTTTCTAAAATGTCAGAAGGCAAAGTCGAATCCATCAGGATTCAGGGCTAAAGAAAATATTGATGATACAATAAAACTAGGGTCCCAAGAGACTGTAGTTTTGGGACACAAACTTTGTTATCTTGAAGTACGTGGTATTTGAAGTTATTCGTGGGACGTGACCGGTATTGTACAGCTTTGGACGTGTCTATCATTGTCGCAAATTTCAAGTGCATTAGTTAGATTAGGTTCAGTTTAATAGTTAGATTGGACGTCGTTTACTATAGCGGAGATTGATGAGTTTTGAAGTTTGGAGTTTTTTTTTTTTACTTTCCAATTGTTGGTAGATTTGAGAATTGAATTGGAATTATATTTGAAACTACGTACCTACTAGATAACCTTGATATTGTTGCGGAATCGAACGGCAAAACATAGGCTTATTCTGCGAGTTTTCCCTTCTTACGTTAATCAAGATATTAATGGGAGGTAATGGAATGTAATGCCATTTTGCGAGTCATTAATACGCAGAGTGAGAGGAAGTAGAGGGACCTACAATGGATAGGTTTATCAAGCTGCATGTCAGACGTGGGGCTTGGCAAACCTTTTTTTTTTTGTTATATGTAAAGTTTTAATCCTATACTATTAAATGAGTAATAAATGTATATAATACATAATGTAATCACGTTCTCGAAAACGGCTCTAACAATTTCGATGAAAGTTGCAATATAGAGGCTTCTGGTGGCAAAAAATCGATCTAGCTAGGTCTCATGTCTGGGAAAATTGGTTTTCTCTATTTTTACCCTAGCCGAGTTCGGTCGCCTAAGTACTATTTTATTATATGGCTAACATAGTTTTTAAGCTACTACTAAGCTACTTGTAACTAACACGCTATAGGCCTACGATGCCTGTTATTAAAAGATTCAGATTATTTTATTTTTATTAATCAATTATTTTATTCGTCTTCAAAATTCTTTACAAATAGATACCAGTGAGCATCTGAGAATCTAAAACTATGCAGCATTTTGTTCACACAAAAATCACTTGCGATAATTATCTTCAGAATCGTAAATTAATGCTAAATTCTTGGCCCTTATCTGGACAAAATGATTCCACTGTGCAATTTCCGAGTCGAAAGAACATTTTTGATTACAATACAAACCACATTGTGTTGCCAATATCGCTTGAAAACCTATTCAATTCGTTAAAAGGTCCCTGATATGTATTGTTATATATTTAGAATCCACTTCGAAAGGTAAAAAGGTTTTTGTATTTTTTCGTCAAGTATAGCTTATTAGGCAGAATCTTTTTTGATTCGATTTAGAATTTATTTTAGCAAAAGGTTGCTTTTACTACTTGATTTGAGAATTCAAATGAGGCTCATAAGTGTCCTTATTTTTCCTACGGTAAGTACCTGCTTTTTGGTAAATGTCAAATCCATACTAATATTATAAATTCGAAAGTAAGTCTGTCTGTTACCTTTTCACGCCTAAACCACTGAACGGATTTCTATAAAATTTAGCAAGGCATTCTGGAGAAGAACATGGCTACTTTTTGTCTTAAAAAATAATTCTACAGGGGGTGATATAGGGGATGAAAGTTTGTATGGGAAACCCAGCATTTCTTAAGTTAGTGATAATTATGAAAATTCAAGCTAGCGTTTAGCGTTTTAGCGTTTGTTAGGAAAAAAATAAATATGTGGTACAGCGTTTCTAAAAAGTTATAAAATAAAGTCACTTTTTGTGTCTGTCTGTGTGGCCGCGTTGTTCTTCTAAACTACGCAACGGATTTTGATGCGGTTTTCACTGTCATTTAGAAAATTTATTCCGGAAGGTTTATTTGTTGCATTAATATTTAATTTACTTATATATAATATAGAAACCTGTTGGTCCCGGCTGTCATTCATGGATCTTTGACGGTCGTTACGGGTCGTCAGAAGCCCGAAAGTCGGACAATCAGTCTTACCAAGGGGTATCGTATTACCCAGTTAATGGGTTGTGGAGGTCAGATAGGCAGTCGCTCCATGTAAAATAATGGTATTCAGCTGCATCCGGTTAGACTGGAAGCCGACCCCAACATAGTTGGGAAAAGGCTAGGCAGATTGATTGATAATATAGAAACCTTCATGTTTTGTCAAATCGTAATAACCGTGCGAAGCAAGACCGGATCGCTAGTACCTACATTATAAATTAAAGTTGGTTTTCTTGTCTGTCTGTGTGATGACCGCGTTGTTCTGCTAAACTACGCAATGGATTTTGATGCGGATTTCACTATCACTTAGAGAGTTTATTCCGAAAGGTATAAGTGTATAACTATATTCATATTAAACTTACTTATAATAAAGAAATCCCATCTAAAACATAACATGTACAAAAATGCACAAGCCTCGCAACACAATTTTTCTGCCGTAAAAATTTACACGGCAACATAATGTACACAAAACAAAATCTATATAATATTAGCGTTTGTACTTTTGTTTGTTTGATGGAGGACTATTTAAATTACCTAGTAGATTATGTTGCTATGTGCAATTGCCAAGTCACTGTATTTCATCATCTGCCTAGCCTTTTCCCAACTATGTTGGGGTCGGTTTCCAGTCTAACCGGATGCAGCTGAATCCCAGTATTTTACATGGAGCGACTGCCTATCTGACCTCCACAACCTAGTAACTGGGTAATACGATACCCCTTGGTAAGACTGGTTATCAGACTTTCGGGCTTCTGACGACCCGTAACGACTGTCAAAGATCCACGAATGACAGCCGGGACCAACGGCTTAACGTGCTTTCCGAGGCACGGAGGAGTCTCGGTATGTAAAGATGGTCACCCATCCATGGACCGACCCCGGCAAGCGTAGCTTAACCTGGTCGATCGACCCATGCGGCTGTTATTACTTAGCCACGAGCTCCTCCTCCTCAAGTCACTGTATTTGTTAAAGAAATAAAGAAATGTAGGTAATATTGTTAAGATTACTATAAAGTGGTTGGATTGCTGCTCCCATAGATAGGTAGGTACTGAATTATCCGACTTGTTTTACAATCGATTTCACAACTTTTTACAGCAGAAAAACTGTGTTGCGAGACTTGTGCATTTTTGCACAGTATTTTTGATGGGATATTATTTCTTTTTTAGGTGATATTCATTCAATTTCAATTGAGTCTAATTGAGAACTGTAAAAGTAACTTTGTAATTTTTTTTATTTTTTTTTTTATTAGCCTACAGTATGTCCCACTGCTGGGCAAAGGCCTCCCCTTTTTCCTTCCAAACCTCCCTGTCTTGTGCGATCTCTGGCCATGTTGGCCCTGCAAATCTTATCAGATTGTCACACCACCTTCGCCGTAGCCTGCCTCGACGGCGATGTCCTCCCTCAGGCATCCAGTGAGTGACGATTTTTGCCTATCTCTCTGGGTGCATTCGTGCGACGTGTCCGGCCCACACCCACTTCAGCCTGGCTGTTTTTTCTCCTACATCTGCTACTTGAGTTATGGAGCGCAGGGTGGTGTTTCTATCTCGGTCTGTACGCTTGACGCCTATTATGCTGTGCTCCATTGCCCGTTGGCAAATCTTGAGTTTGGACTTTTGTTGTTCAGTAAGTGACCAACTTTGTGCACCATAGGTTAGAACGGGCAGGATGCACATGTCGATGAGTTTCCTTTTAAGTGTTATAGGAAGACTACCTTTCATGTGTTTTTTAAGGGCCCAGTAGGTCTTCCAAGCATTTTGGACTCGTTTTTCGACTTCCTGGTGTTGTCTATTGTTGAAAGACACTATCTGGCCCAAGTATATGTACTCATCGACATATTGCAACACATGCCCGTCCACTTCGACCCTACGTTTTATGCTGTTGGTCATGACCTGTGTTTTGGATCTGTTCATTGAAAGTCCAACCTCAATACTTGCTGTGCTCAGATCTTGGAGCATTTCTTCATGTTCTGAAGGTGATGTGGAGAATAGTACAATATCATCAGCAAAACGGAGGTTTGTTAGCTGGTGGCCGCTAACATTTATACCTCGTGACTGCCACGAATCAGGCAACTTGTTTAAAACCTCCTGCAGTGCACTTGTGAACAGCTTAGGTAAGAGTGGATCTTCTTGTTTAACACCTTTTTCTATGTTGAAATTTGGACCAGAATATGTAACTTGATGTTCGCAGAGCTACTTCGATAGATGGTGTCAATGAGGTCAATATAAGTGTGCGTAACGTTTTGGGACTCCAAGGCATTTATAACTAACTGATGGTTTATACTTTGTAATTACATACAATTTAATGGGATGTGTGTCAGCTAGAAGTACCGTAGAATTTTGATGATCGGTGAGTCGTGAGTTAGTGTCAAAATTAAGGGACTTTAACTTGCAATAATTCTTAAAGTACTGGTTCAAATTTAATGTAATTTGGAAATATATCTATGTCGGGATGTCAGGATTTACTCAGTTAGATTTAGACAGACATGTCGGCAGAAGATGGGTTTCGTGCAATGAATACACACTGGGTGCGATACACGGTGTTTAAAATCACAATCTAACACAATCACTAAGCACAACGAATCGAATACAGTTCCGTGGCGTAGTAACCCCGATGTTGCTCCGATGCGATCCGACACTAGACTGTTCTTCTCGCCATCAGGTTAAAACATCACGACTCTGTAGAAGCGCGCTGTAGGCGTGGGCACCTCACGTGATGTCGCCTCTGGCGCGCTTGCGATTCGTTACGCGTCCGTACTATTGACCGGATCCGACATCTATATATGTAATGCCCTCTTGGTCACTGAAAATTTAGGCTTCTAGTTATTTCCAAAACAAAGTAACATTAGGGTCGAAAATGGCCCGAATGGCTTCGAGAAAAGGATGGTACGGCCGTGGCTTTGTTTTGCTCAACTTGGCACGCCTAGAACTCGATGTTTTATCAAAACGTTGAAACCGTGCGAAGCAGGGGCGGCTCGCTAGTACTACCACAGATTAGATAATAGTTACTACGTAAGTACTAAGTTATTAATAACAATAACAGTTACAATATTAAGTGAAATTCTTCCGTCTGCTGGCCGCTTATTTCCCAAGAGATCTCAATAAACTCACAGTCGGAAGCTGGAGAATAGATGGGAACTTGTAGAAAACTTTAGGTACCTACTACGATATATATTATGGCTTTTACCTTGGCCGGAGGCTAAGCATTGCCATACAACGTGGCAATGCCGCCAGTCTCTTGGGTACGTTACCAGCCGACAGCGATGCGGAGAAATTTTTCGACGCCATATTTTAGTTTTTTTAATAGTTTTAGTTAGGTTAGAATATTATTTTTTTATGTTAATACTCGTAGGGTGTACCCATAATGTAATGTAGTGTAATGTATAAGTCACGGTCAATTCTCAAAAAAAAAGTGATAAAACTAACTTATTTTGCCACTAACCATTGCCATACAACGTGGCAAAGCTGCCAGCCTTTTGGGCACTTTTCCTTTTGATAGCGATGAGGACGAATGTTTTGATTCTGATTGATTCTCTCCTTGTCCTCATACTCCATCCAAAGGTTGTCTGTAAAAGATCGCTTTTAGCGATAAGACCGCCCATTGTGTCACCCTATGTAAAATTTCAACATTCATACCTGTATTCTAAATGGTGTGCATAATAAAGAGTATTCTATTCTATTCTAATTTCCCTCTTTTAAAGGGAACCGTACATCAAAAGGAAAAATCGGAACCCTTATAGGATCGCTTCGTTGTTCGTCTGTCTGTCTGTCAGTCTGTCAAGACCCTTTTTCTCGGGAACGCATGGAGGTCTCACAAGTAAATGAAAAAGACCACAGCCTAGCCAAGATCAGTGATCAGCCAATTAGCAGCTTCTCCATTCTAATCCAGGGCTGGATAAGCGCTGGATGCTGAACTGGAAATATAAACACAGATTGGTGAAATATCAATCCAGTGTCACTAAATTCCAGCGCTGTACATGATACCTAGATCAACGTAAATCTTCCGTTTCCATCTACATTCGAGAGCAATGAATTAGGGTCACATAAAGATACCCACCTGAAAGTCTCGGAAACTAAAATGCTAGCATGAAATAAATTGTGTTTATTAGACAATTAAAATATGTTCTAAATGTTACCTCAAGATATGAACTATGACTACATTTCCAATCCCTTTAATCTCTTAAAAAGGGGTAGGTACACAAACATTTTAAAATACTATTTTACATTTTTTTCTTTTTTTTTCGATTTTTCAAAAACGCTGAACCACATATTTCTTTATTTCCTACCAAAAGCATAAATTTGAATTTTCATTTCCCTAATTTAAGAAATGCTGGGTTTCCCATACAAACTTTCATCCCCTATATCTCCCGCTGTAGGATTATTTTTGAGAAAAAAAGTAGCATAGGTCCTTCCCAGGAGCCATATAAACACAACTGATTTCATTAAGCTAGCATTCTTAGTTTCCGACACTTTCAGGTATCTTTATGTGACCCTAATTCATTGCTCTCGAGTATATTAAATTCCAATGAATTCCATTATTACAGATTCTATGTCATATTATTTAGATAGATAGAGACGTGAGAGATGGAATAAGAGGTACAAATGAATATTATAATATAATGAGATATAAATTAACTCATCAGAAGGTGATGTGGTGTTAAATAGATCTTATTACCTAAATTAATTGACGCCGGAATTATTAAGAACATTCTACGCAGGCAAGGTTGTCTATTCAAAAGCCAATTTATATCAAAGAATATTTACTATTTTAAGAATATACAATAAAAATCCGAGAGCATTCTCTAAAGAAACATTCTCGTTATTATTGAGTATAGCCGCTGTCCCTTATATGCAATTCATTCCAAATGCTAATAAAACTAGAAGAAAGAATAGCCTAGCCTATGATAATAAAATTCGTCAATAAAACCAACGATGAAATAAATGTTTGTTGAAAGTATTTTCTTACTTCGAATTTTCTTGAATAAAAGTCTAGAAGCAAATAAATAGATGAGTGTCCAGAGATCGAAGAATGTTCTCTTGTAGAAAAAATAAAGATAAAACCAAGAAGATCATCTACTGCAGTACTCCAACTAAGTACCTAACTTTAATAAGTGTCTCTTGACAGCTTCGTAAAAGAAAATGTTTGAACAACATTGTAATTGTGTTTATTTCTGCGTAATCCTTACTGAATGGTAAAAGGTACTTACTTATTCTTGAATTGTGCTAGTTTTATATGTAAATAGCTGTAAGCCCTGGGGCACGACCGTAGTTTGGTATTGTGTAAATTCTTATTTAAGGCGTCACCAAGATAAATTGAGGGCTTTTTCGTAACCATTTATTTCACTATTGCAGCATGTATGGATTTAATCCTTGGATTTGATTAATACGAGTACTCTGACTGAAGGAAAATACAATTGGGTTAAATTTCCTCGTTAGAATTTAATTCCGAAAAGACCGCAACTTTTTTATATTTTTTTCTGTAATACTAAAATCTAAAATCCTAAGTAATTTCATTGCAAAATTTCATTCAAAATGTGCGTAATAGGTAATTAAAAACGCTGGCTGAAAATATTTTTGATAATTATTTAATTTATTTTTAAACAATTTTTATTTGTTTTCGCGCTTTTATTTTGGTTCCAGCGCATTGTTGCGCTCTTTTTTTTCCGCATAAAAAGTAATTGACTCTGATCAACGGAAGATGGTTGTTATGTTGTAAAAGTAATATTGTAGGTTTTGTACGTGAACGTTGCGTAATTTATCTACCTATACTCAGTATCGCAGCGAAGTCAATTAAAACATAATAATAATATTACATAAGAAATGCTTCATCCATATCGAATGGTGAAAAAGACAGCCATAAGGAAATTCACATAACAATGAATCTTTCTAATGCCTAAGAGTTCCATTTAAGTAAGCCGCCAAATGGTCCTTAAGTTATCACCATGGAACAGAGAGAGACAAAGACATCACACGTGACCGTAACACGTGATGTAACACGAGAATTTAACCACATAAAGAACTTCTTTTCTAAAAATAAACCCAAACCCAATTACGGGTAAAACCGAGGCTAGCCCCAATCAGCTCTAGTTACTAATCCTTAAGGGGGATCCGCAGTAGTCAGTAGCCGCGAAATTTAAATTTTCTTACGGTTTTTGCAATTTGCAGGTCAGTATCAGGTTGTATGTTGATAAAAATATGATACAACAAATATGTATTTACATAATAAGAATCAACAATACATCTCTCTAAGTTAGCTTTGTTCTCTTTAAGTTTGATTTCGGAAATTATGACATTTTGGAACAAATGTAATAGAAAGATGTATTGATGATTCTTGTCGTTATAATTATGTAAATACATATTTTTTATAAATAAATAAACAAACCATTTATTTCAGGCGATACTGGCCCATAGATAACCTTAACCTAAACATACATATTTGAATATAAACTAAACTTGTATTAATATATACTTAAGGCTTAAGATGAAGAGTTATAGCCGCGTACCATATTTTTATCAACATACTCGTGCATAACCTGATACTGACCTGCAAATTGCAAAAAACGGAAGTACAGTAGTCAATCCACGAGCTCATTTATGAAAAACTTGCTTCGGATTTTTGTCTTTTGCTATTCAACATGTCGTTTTGCATCCTCGTCAAATTTAAGGATGTGGTAAAGACAATCAAACCGAACAACTTTTTCCATGGCACCAACATCTTAATCGCGAAAAAATAATCAGCCGTCCCATACATTTGCGTCGAGTAGGTAGGTATTGAAGTTTTCTATGGGACAGTTGAAATTTTTTTCGCGATTACGATGTTGGTCCCATGGAGAAAGTTGTTCTGTTTGATGTTCTGTATCACACCCTGAAATTTAACGAGGATGCAAAACGACACGTTGTATAGATAAAAAAAAATTATTATTCTCCACCACTCTATGTCGTCGAAGTCTTTCAGTTTCTAAGAATAAAAACGCCAAAGTTGGCCAATTTGGGCGCAAATAACGGTCGAAATGTAATATGGCTCTTAACAACAAATTGCTAGATAAGGTAAAAATGATTGTCAGATAAAAACACATACATGAAACTGTAATAGAAGCCCATATAACCATCAGGGTTGACCTTTGAGGATCGTTTGTTCTTGAAAATAAAAGGGTCTCATTCTGCCCCTGAGACTTCAGAGAAAATCCTTTTCCGAATAAAATCAACCGAATCCAACAAAACTATCCCAATATCTATTTGGTGGAGGTAATAAAAGAATTCTTCCCTTCGCTTTTTCGTCGTCCCAAATATTTGTCTTTATGCCAAAATGTTCGGGATAATGGGACCCAATATGCTCACTGCATAAGCGGTTTGGTATGATTTTATTTACCCGCGTAGTGCTCCGGATGATGGTATTGAGCTACTTTCGAGGATTCTTTGAATAAATAAACAAATTGAATTTGTGTAAGTTATATTATTTTAAGAGAAAAATGTTTCCGCACAGTTTCATTTCCGTTGAATTCTTCAAAGGTCTTTTACATGAAAAAAATGCTAAGCGATTTGATGTTGGTTGGTAATGAGGGTGTACTATTAGGTACATCTCTGCTTAACCTGTTTTGGGGAAGATAGGCGTGTTATATAGGGTGACTGGTAATTAGTGACCGATACTTAAACACATTGTACTCATGATAACAAACAACCTTTATTATGGTATCAAACCTAAAATCGCAAAAAAAGGAGCTGTTCCCTAAATTTTGACGAGTTATGCGAACATAAATGTAGGGAGCAGCTGATTTTATTTCGCGATTTCAGATTTGGTCCCATATTAAAAGTATTTTGTTATCATGAATACAATCATGCGTTTAACTATCGGTCACTAATTACCAGTCACCCTAAAAAAATGCGACAGCCCTCTTAATTGCTGCTTCAATTAAATGATACGCTACAGGCAGGAATCTTGCACCGTGTGGCTTTACTCAAACTCGTCTACACCTCTGAAACCCTTGCACAAGTGCCAAGCAATCCCCCTATCAATTCCAGCCAGACTGCACTGAATGATCTCAAAATAGCTACTAATAGCAATATTACTGTCACTTAACCACAAGCCTTCCTGTGGATATTAATTGCTAATCCGTCGTATATTAGGTGCTGAAGATATCAGGCAAAGCCGGTAGTGACTTAATGGTTGACAGATAGTATATTATGAAGTATCGACACCTGGGACTGATATCTGGGACCTACATACATAAACATGACGCCTAATACAGGGTGTCTCACGGCAGAGTTAGGATTTTAAATTTGAATATATAAAAAACCGTTGCAGGTAAGCGCGGGGGGAGGAGCGCAGTAGCTTCGTCCTTCGTGCGGATTCATTAGTCACGATGTCGCAGTGGTCGGATGAGCACCGCGCGTTCGCTATCGAGGCGTTTTTGAAAGGTGGAGAATCGTACGTTGTGGCTCGGAGACAGTTTTATTCTCACTACAATATCAGACGTTTACGCGATGGACCAAGCGAAAATTTGATTCGTAAATGAATTATGAAGTTTCGAGCTACCGGTTCCGCTATAAATCAACCGCGTCCGGGCCCAAGCAGAACTTCAAGGACGGAAGAAACAATAAACGAAGTGGCAGCTAGCGTTCGTCGCAATCCACGCATGTCAATACGCAAAAAAAGCCACTTGCCACACTGCAAGAGCCACTATGGACCAACTTCGTGAATTGTTTCCTCAAAAATTGATATCCCGCTTTGGTGATATCGCGTGGCCTCCGCGATCACCAGATTTGACCCCCATGGACTTTTTCCTATGGGGGTACCTTAAGAGCAAAGTTTACGTCAATACTCCGAGGAATATCGCTGAGCTAAAACAAAATATCCAACGAGAAATACGCGACATCGAGCCGGCTATGCTTAGGTGCGTAATGCAAAATGCGATGAATAGATTCCGTGAGTGCGTGCTACGAAATGGAAGATGTTATCTTTAAAAAATAAAATCCGCATTACAGTTCAATAATTTTCAATAAAAATGTTTTCACAAAAATATGCAAATTGACTTTTATTTCATTTCAAAATCCTAACTCTGCCGTAGACACCCTGTATTAGGGGTTAAAGTATGAAATTGCAGATTTGTACTGAAAAATTGAAATTCGTTTTTTTTTTAATTTAACATATTTATTTAATCAAAATAATTACCATTATTATCTATACATTGCTGCCATCTAATAGGAAGGGCATATAAGCCTTTGCGATAGAACTCTCGTGATCTAGATTCGATAAACTGTGTGAAAGCATTTTGTACTGCCTCCTGAGAAGAAAACTTTTTACCACGTAGAAAATTGTCCAAATCACTAAAAAAATGGTAGTCCGTTGGAGCAAGGTCTGGCGAATACGGAGGGTGACGAATGGTTTCTAATTGCAGTTCCTGTAGAGTTAAAACGGTTTCTCGTGTTGTATGAGGTCTCGCGTTATCATGGAGCAATAATGGTGGAGATCGATTCATGAGTCGGGGCTGTTTCACTGCTAGTTTTGCTATCATGGTTCGGAGTTCGGCACAGTAGACATCTACCGTTATTGCTTGACCAGATCGGAGAAAGCTATAGTGAATAACACCATGCTGAGACCACCAAACAGTTACCATTACCTTTTTATTGATAAGCTTTGCTTTAGGACACTGTTGCGGCGTTTGACCTGGGGTCAGCCATTGCATTTTTCCTTACGGTTATCGTAAAGAATCCACTTTTCATCACATGTCACAATTTGATCCAATATTCCTTCGTTTCTGTATCGATTCAACAAGGCAACACAAGTTTCAACACGCGTTTCTTTCTGCAGATCAGTCAAATCATGAGGCACCCATTTCTCATATTTTTTTATTTTATTGATTTGAGGCAAATGAGTCAATATTGTTTGGTAAGGTAACGTTAAACCATGCCGCTAATTCCTGGGTAGTTTGGCTCGGATCGGCTTCCACCATCTCTTTCAAATCATTGTTATTCACCTGTGTAGGCGGTCTTCCACGTGGTTCATTCTTCAAATCAAAGTTTCCATCACGAAAGCGTTTAAACCAAAATCGCACGGTGCGTTCATTAGCAGTCCCCTCTCCAAACGCAACATTGATATTGCGAGCTTTTACTGCCGCGTTAGTTCCGCGTCGGAACTCGTATTCAAAAATAACTCGAAATTTCGAAGTATCCATCTTTCTTGCCTAAGCTGAATAAAAAAAACAACTGAAAGTCGATAATCAAATATTGCACATTTTTTAAAAGAAGGACTTCATAGGTACCATTTGAAAAAAGTTTCACTCAAAAATCTCAAACCATGAAGATTCTATGTCAATTCGAAGTTCCTAAGACAATAAACGGCAATTTCATACTTTAACCTTATTATATTATATAGTACACCCACATTTCGCCAGTTATGGTTAAGTCCTATGTATACTATGGAGCGAGCCAACCGGGTACAAATTCGGTCTCCGGGCTGCGACTGAGAAATTCCTACCTAATAGACAAAACCCATAAAACTCTGTCCGACCTAGAAATCGAACTTTCGCAATCATTAGACCAACAAGGCAGATCTTGGGACTTGTACACACGGCTACACATCGTGCTATACATTTCCAGTATAAAATGACCTCTCATTGCGAGATCAGCTTATACTGGAAATGTATAGCTTGATCTGTAGCCGTGCGTATCTATATCATTACTGAGAATTTACAGTTTGTTAGTTCCTATAATAAGCATAATCTTACTACTATTATAAATGCGAAAGTTTGGATGGATGAATAGATGGATGGATGGATGTTTGTTACTCAATCACGTTAGAACGGCTAAACGGATTTGGATGAAATCTGGCACAGAGATAGATTATAGTCTGGAAAAGCACACAGGCTACTTTTTATCCCGGAAACATGTACGGTTCCCGTGAGATAATCTCAGACATCCTAATGGGCGAAGCCGCTTGCAAAAGCTAGTATAATGATATAATGTACCTATATTATATAAGTATACAGGAAAATTTTCTTATCACTACCCAAGTTTTCGCAGGCTGTTCTGCCCATGAATATGAACAACTTTCACTACGGGAGCAACTCTAAAATCACGAAAAATTAAATCACCTGTTTCATACCTTTTGGGCGAGTAGGTAATGAAATTTTGTATGAAACAGCAGATTTTATTTGCGTGATTTCCGTGTTGGTCCCGTAGGGAAAGCTGATGTTCATATTCATGAGTAGAAAATTTGGGCAGTGATAAAAAAAAATGTCCAGTTTATCTATTCCACGGTGGTAACTCTTAAAATGTCGATTGCACACCATGTGTGCAGATAACAATAAAATTTATATTGTGTCTGCTAATTAGCGCGCGACGAGAAGGAAGAAGGAAAGTTGTCATGTCAAACTGTGATAAAATTTAATTTCTTAAGTAATGGTTTACCAAGGAACCAGTAACGCATTAACCGTTTTGTGTATCCTAATATAATTGCAATTTTCTTTGTTACAGACATAACCCAAAGTCAGATGCTATGCCGGGGCGTGTCGGGCCACAAAGTGGGTGGATTTCGAGCGCACGCGCCGCGCATTTCATTTACGAGTAAGGATGAACCGGATCCACACGAACTGCGGCGGAAATCCGCGAGCAGCCGCCTCGGAAGCTCGCCTAGGAGTAGTATCGCTAGTGAGGATCGAGCTGATGGCATTGCGCTTAGGTAAGTAACCTTTAAGTTTTTGAAGATGATTTAAGTCATAGAAAGAAAAAAGGAAGAAAACATATTTATTTGGTATGCAAGTAATACATTTGTATAAAATAGAGCTAAAGAATCTGATCGTTATGTGTAACGGTCTCTTAAATTCACCATTTCGACACTACACCTTGTTCTTCTGACATGAATAATGAACAATTTATTGTATCTGCCACTAGGCAAGCAGTTTTCTACACATCGTTAATATACTTCGCTTAGAAAGAAAGAAAGAAAGAAAGAAAAACGTTTATTTGGACACAGGTCGTGAAACTTGACGTCCATATACCGTTTTGCATTCTACGACTACATATTTATGTTTCAAAACTCTGAAAATGCGTGTTTGATACGTGCAAATTTCCAGTTTACACTGACCTCTCATTGTAAGGAAATCCTATACAATGCGAGATCAGCTTATACTGGAAATGTATAGCTTGATCTGTAGCCGTGCGTACATTACTAACTACATTATAGCTACTTTGTGCTTTACGTGATGAAAGTACCTACTCATCAATACAATCAATTTTTAATATGAGGCCAACCCTGAAAACGTGAAAACAATCTGCTGATCAATAGTAAACCGCATCAAAATACGTGTGATCAGCTGATTTTATCATCCGCTCACGCGAGCGCGGTGTGAATCGGGTCCGTGGAGTCATTTTACCTAATATTGTACGTGGTGTGAGTTCTATACCAAGAAAATATTTTTTTATTATTAACGTTGTTCCATCACTATTAAGTAATAATAAAAAAATATTTTCTTGGTATAGAACTCACACCACGTACAATATTAGGTAAAATGACTCCACGGACCCGATTCACACCGCTCTCGCGTGAGCGGATTGGTCCCATAATGAAAGTTGTTCGTATTCATGAATACTTTCATCTCCTAAAGTATGTATTGTATGGTACCATGACTAAAAAATCACCTGGTACAAGTCAATGATAGACCATTACATTATGATGAGCGTACGGTGTCGCGAGCGCACACCGTAGGTAATAGGTATTTAGGGTATGAAACTCGTACGTAACGTAGAGCGAGTACAAACGGCTACACATCAAGGTATACATTTCCAGTTTACACCTGACCTCTCATTGTATGGAAATCCTATACAATAAATCTTATACAATGCGAGATCAGCATATACTGGAAATGTATAGCTTTATCTGTAGCCATGCGTACGTAAGAAAAAGTTCTACAAGTGTTATAAAATTTCCTTTAAAATAAAACGTATGTATTATAATAGGTATAGGGTTTACACCTATTGCAGATAATATATATTCACGTGATTCCACATAGTGCATAGACTTTTAAAAAGAAGTTACTGCAAAAATTGCGGAGCATTCGCCTTGGAAGTGCACCGCAAATATTACCAGGGAATCCCTTGGCGCAATCCTATCTGCTCCATTCAGAGTGGATAGAATACGTCCTTGCATTTAAAATTTATGTGGATGCATTAGATGGAATATGTTTAATTCACTGTGGTTCTCAGCCGAGCCTTTTCCAAACGATGTTAAAGTCGGTTGTTACAGTATTGACGATAAAAATGTAAGTTTTGTTGCTTATTGGTAAACTTCTAACTGACCTCGCATAATTCTGGTAAATAGGATTATAAGCACCGAAAGAGCTATGTCTCAAGCCGGGGTGTTGGTTTTTAAGCCTTCTCCTGCTGCCGTTCTGCCGAAACGACATCTGGGTTGTTGTTACGAAGTAGCTGGATTGGGTTTTTTTACCGCCAATTTAAATGTCAAACTAGTTTGCTAGAGAGTCCACTACCTCGTTCACAACATTCTGCCACAGTCTGCACATCATACACTCGTCCGACGAAGCCCGAGCTGCTTACGAAGTTCGGCGAACTACGTAAGCAGCTCGGGCTCTCGTCGGACGACTGTAGACAGACTGTTATTCTGCATAGTGTGAAGTCACTTATAAACGTCTTACTAAACATACAGAGTCTTGCCGTACGCCGCATCTGTGCTTTTTATGGGAATGTATGTATATCTTCTTCTTCTTATCAAGTCGATAATAAATAAAATTATGTCAAATGAGTTGAACCCAGTAGGTGGCAAATAGCGGCATCAGCGGCGTTCTTAGGGTTTCGCACCTCAAAGGGAAAAAACGGAACCCTTATAGGATCACTTTGTTGTCTGTCTGTCTATCTGTTTGTCAAGAACTTATTTCTCAGGAACGCGCGGAGGTATCAAGTTTAAATTAATATCAAATACGTAAGTATAAAGTCCCTTGAAGTTCTAAAAAAATCAAGCTTCTAAGTCAACGCAATAAAAAAATACGGCCGTTTATGCGACATATATCACTGTCCATTCTAAGGTTGCCTGGAAGAGATTGCAGAAAGCGATAAGACCGCCCATTGTATATTTTGTAGTGTTTAATTTTGTCTTTTTTGTTATGTATTTTTATGGTGTACAATAAAGTATATAATATATTATAAATAAATAAATATTTTGATACTCGCAAGTAAATCAAAACATAAAGGGTACTTCCCGTTGACCTAAAATCATGAAAGGCAAGAAGCAAGGTCTTAAAGCACAAGTAAATAAAAAAATCCGAAAATCGTTAATTTGTAGTTTCATCACATAACATTTTTTTTTTAACTATTACAAACTTTTGCAGTTAGAATTTACCGTGACGTGGTAAATTCATCCCAACTACGGAACCCTTTACGTGGTCCGACACGCACTTGACCGGTTTTATAGGTCCTCAGAAGTGCAGGTGTATGGGAATGTATTGATCATCATCTTCCTGCCCTTATCCCATATTACTTGGGGTCGGCGCAACACGTTTTCTTCTTCCATTCTCCCCTGTCAACCGTCACGCTATCATTCACTCCCTTCTCTTTCATATCATTCCTCACACAATCCATCCATCTTTTCTTTGGCCTTCCTCTGCCTCTCCATCCATCAACATCTATATTCATCACTCTTTTAGTCACATGCGTTTCGTCTCTCCTCATTACATGCCCATACCAAGACAAACGATTTCCTTGCAACTTTTCTGTCACTGGCGCCACTTTCAAACTTCCTCTTATATACTCATTTCTCACTTTATCCATTCTTGTCACTCCACACATCCATCTCAACATTCTCATCTCCGCTGCATGCAATTTTTTTTCATCCGTCTTCTTCACTGTCCAGCATTCCGATCCATAAAGTACGACAGGCCTTATCACGGACTTGTAAATTTTCCCCTTCAACTTGAGAGGCATCCGTGGGTCGCAAGTTGTTCCTGTAACCTGTCGCCATTTCATCCATCCTGCGTTGATCCGGTGCGTTATGTCTCGGTCTACTTCGCCATCCCCTTGGACAAGCGACCCGAGGTACCGAAAGTCGGAGCAGATCGGTAAGGGCGTTCCGGCAAGAGATATGGGCACAGGACCGGAGAGTCCGCCAAAATCACAAAACAAATACTCTGTTTTGGTCCGACTTACTCTCAGGCCAACGGTCTCCAGTCCTGAGAGTAAGTCGGACCAAAATGGGAATGTATTGATATGGTCTTTTAGTTTTTGAGTTACTTGTAGCTTCAATAATAAGTATTTTTTTCCCCATTTTTATATGGATGATGTTCTAGATTGTTTTGCAGATAGTGGTATTAGAATTTGTGTGGGATAGGTTACACAACTAAAAAGTGAAAAATAAAAACTTTTTTACAAAAAAATACAACCGACTTCCAAAAACAACACTACAAAGTGAAAAATAACTTTAATTTCGGAAGTCGGTGGCAAAAAACGAAAATAGGTACATTTAACTAGACACCGACTTCCGAAATTAAAGTTATTTTTCACTTTGTAGTGTTGTTTTTGGAAATCTGTTGTATTTTTTTGTAAAAAAGTTTTTATTTTTCACTTTTTAGTCTTTTTAAAACGCTCGTTCTCTGTAACTAATAACATTTGTGAACTTTAATGATGTCAGATGAAACCGATAACATTTAATGGGTGAATTCAGCCTCACACACTCAATGGGGTAGACCTTAATAGAATAACAGACGAAAACATAAAACTTTGCTTTTATCACAGTTCTTTTTGGCAGAATTTCCCTACACGTGTTTCTGTCACTGCCAAGGTCAAGTCTGAACGGCAACCTCAGAAGTCGAAAGTTGGCAAGCCGCCTAGAATGGATATTTCCTTTTGAAAACTAACTTACTCGTAACTATGGCCGGTTGCTAAGCAAAAGTATATAATACGTTATGTTAAGATTATCATGTATGATCTTTTTTCGGTTAGGGTGAGTAATCAATTCTTACTGGCTTTTTCATCGTACTATAGTTTTGCATACCTAAATATTATTTCCCGTTTTTCTAAGCTGAATAACATTTTATGTAGAGCGTACAGTCATCATCTGCCTAGCCTTTTCCCAACTATGTTGGGGTCGGCTTCCAGTCTAACTGGATGAAGCTGAATACCAGTATTTTACAAGGAGCAACTGCCTATCTGACCTCCACAACCCAATTACTGGGTAAGACTGGTTGTCACACAGAAAAGATAAAGAGGTTTGTCAGACTTTCGGGCTTCTGACGACCCATAACGGTTGTCAAAGATCTATGAATGGCAGCTGGGACCAACGGCTTAACGTGCTTTCCGTGGCACGCAGGGTCATGTAAAGATGGTCACCCATCCACGGACCAACCGTGGCAAGCATAGCGTAACCTGATCGATCGTCCCTTGAGGCTGTTATTACTTAACCACAAGCCCCTTCCATACCGATTATGTACAGCGTACAGTATACCTTGAAATTGATTTTTCATTCGGTAGGTCACTAAGATCATGACAACCTGAAAGGTACTTGTTAGGTATTGGAGATGATTAAAAGAGAAGTCACTGAATAGTACTGAGTTTATTTTAGGTATGCTTAGTTATTTATACTCTTTTACAAAAATGAAAAATATTGTTGCGAGTGAATTTAAAACATTGCAAATTAAGTAAACCAACCACGGCACTGCACGTATTGCCATTAGTTCACATTATGCACGAACGGGAGCGCCACCATCGCGGTGGCGATAGCCATGCGCCAGCAGAGTGATCGGTCACTCGGCCGGCGCGCGCGGCGCGCTTTCCTCTGTATAGGTATGCATATGTTGATGCAGCTACTTATACTCGTAAATGATAGAAAAACCATTCATTGTTATCTTAAATCGATATTACAAGCCACCAACTAGCTAGGTGACGATCGCCCAAGACAGCTAGGAATTTTTTCACCCAAGACAGCTAGTAATTTTTGGGAAGCATAATTCTCAAATTGCCTTGCAGGATGTTTCTATAAATCAGGTTAACCTTGAAAACACATAACATAACATAACATCACGACCGTAATCCCCGAAGGGTTACGCAGAGGTGTACCTATAGTACATCCATATTTCACTAGTTATGTTCAAGTCTCATGTAATAGTGGGCGAGCCTATTGCCATCATCCGGGCACAAAGACTCCGGGCTGCTACTCAGAAATTCCAGATGGATAAACCTAATAACAGTTTGCCCGATCTGGAAATGGAACCCAGGACCTCATGTTTAGCAGAAGTTCAAACTCAAACTCAACACAAACTCAAAGCATATTTCAATTACAGGCAATTTGAATTGTCAAAGAGTCGTTCAGTTAGTCAGAAAGTTGAAGTTAGTTGCCCATTCCAAAACGTAGATCTCTATGAAGAAGAACGGGCAAGAAACTCCAAGGACACTCTTCTAAATAAAGATATTACAAAATCCTGGGTCTTATTGCTTCTACAATGTGTCGTTTTGCATCCTCGTCAAATTTAAGGGTGTGGTATAAGACCATCAAACCGAATAACTTTTTCCATGGCACCAACAGCGTAATCGCGAAAAAATAATCAGCCATCCCATATATTTACGTCGAGTAGGTATTGAAGTTTTCTATGGGATGGTCCCATGGAAAAAGTTGTTCGGTTTGATCTTCTGTATCAAACCCTGTTTGATGAGGATGCGAAACGACACGTTGTATATGTGAGAACACTGTAAGAAAAAAATATTTAAAAACAATTTAAAGAAATATAAGATTAAAAATAAGCCCTGGCAGTTAAGAGATGACCAGTGTCAACTGACGGCGCTTGACCTTGAAAAGGTAATATAAAAATCTCTTGCATATTTTTTGATATTAGTAAAGAAACATACAAATTGAATCCCTGTCATACATCCGTCGATACTGTAAGCTGATCACACAGCCGCGGGCGCGATTCCCATATTGCTTCTTTCCTCCTATAAATTATCATAAATCCCTTTGCAACTTTGCCTATAAAAATAAAATTTGCTTTTGTAAGCCGAGATCGACTTTCTCCTAATCCCGAATTCGTTTGAAGTATTTTTTTTGTAATGTAAATTTTTGAGACAAATATTTTTTACTAAGTATTTCCTGTCTTATTTCACATTCAATTGTTTTCTCAATTATGTAGGAGTAGGTACCTACTTAAATAATAGTGTTTATTTTTCACATACTTATACCTTACTATACTCGTATATAATAATATGCAGGTACCTACAAGTATCATAAAAAAGAAGGGGAAAACATATAGGGCATCAAAAAATATGTCCGCGTCGCTCGCTGTCAACAGGAAAAGGGTCCAAAAGGCATTGCCATGTTGCAAGGCAATGCTGATTACTTAGCTAAAAAATAAGGCCAGCCCTTTGTTCACGTGAAGAGTCAACCAACCGCTTGGCGACGTCACGAAAAAGTCGAGACGAAAACACGATTTTTATTTAAATGACTGCTACAGGTAATTTTGGCAAAGGTATTTTCCTGTACCATTTTAATAACCTTTTTAAAGGTTAAACAATCGTTTCTGATTTCACGTACTTCCTCAAGGAAAACACGACAAACGTTATGTTTATGACCAAAACAATTAATTTGTTCTTTTTTGCTATAAATTTCGAACAATCAGGAAACAGGAAAACAATTAAGAATCTACCATTTATCTTGGTTTCTATCATCTGGAATTTATTTTTCAAATTTTTCTGCAATTTCTCATTAGCAGCCCGGAGTCTGTATTTGTGCCCGGTTGATGGCTAAAGGCTCGCCCCCTATTACATAGGACTTTATCATTACTGGCGAAATATGGGTGTACTCTAGGTACACCTCAGCCTAACCCTTCGGGCTTTACAAGCGTGATGTTATGTTACGTGTTCTTTCATAAATACAACGTGTCGTTTTGCATCAGGGTGTGATACAGAACATCAAACCGAACAACTTTCTCCATGGGACCAACATCGTAATCGAGAAAAAAATTTCAACTGTCCCATAGAAAACTTCAATTCCTACTCGACGCAAATGTGTGGGATGGCTGATTATTTTTTCGCGATTACGATGTTGCTGCCATGGAAAAATTTGTTCGGTTTGATTTGATTGTCTATACCACATCCTTAAGTTTTACGAGGATGCAAAACGACACGTTGTACCTGATCTTTAACAAATACGTCTGCGGCAAACTTGTAACCCATATGTTAAAGTACGAGTAAAAGTCAGAACATTCAAACATTCGAGGAGTTACCGGCAAATCCCAGGATTAACTGCTTGAGTTAGTTTAGAGCAAAAGTTAAGGTCTAAAGTTTTGATAGGATTTAGATAATTTAGGTACCGAAATTTATTTACGATAGAAGACGTAAGCACTTATGCAGGTGCAATGGTTAGACCGGCTGTCTTGTATAGATCAGAATGTTGAGCCACAAAAGGAATGAATGAAAGGCAATTGCATGCAGCTGAGATGAGAATGCTAAGAGGGATATGTGGTGTTATGCGAATGGATAGAATAAGAAATGAGTACTTAATAAGAGGAAGTGGTGGACACTGGTGGCTGAAAAGTTGTGTGGAAATCAGTTCTCATGTGATGCGGAGGAATGAGGAAAATGTCGTCAGGAAAGTTTTGAGGATGAATTTGAATGTATGGTATGAATGTGACGGCTATACGAGTAGGGGAAGACCAAAGAAACAATGGATGGGTTATGTGAAAGATGAATGGCTAGAAAGGGAGTGACTACTGAGATGACGACTAATAGAGAAGTATGGAAGAAAAAGACGTGTTGCGCCGAGCCCAAATAAATTGAGATAAAGGCAGGAGAAGGATGATTAAGTCTTTATGAGCCCGCTAATTCTTAAAGGTCACACCTGTCCCGGCGTCGAGGAGGAAGCGAGTATCGACGATTTTCTCGCTTTAGAAACGTACAAAAGAATGTACTTTCCTAGTAAGGAAAAGAGATACGATATATTAATCGTTGACTGTTCATTGTTCACACCGCCGCGCCAGCGAGTACTCGTTCATCGCAGCGACAAGAGATATCAGAGTCTACTCGCTCAGCGACGCTCTTTTGGCGAGCAGAACACTCGCTGAGAGACTGTATAAGCATACCAGCGAATAATCTCTCGTCGCCATCGCGCACTCGTTGCTCGCCAACTCGTGTTTAGTTGGCGAGTTTGGCATAGCCTCCCTGAACTCCTGTAGCCACCTGCGTAGCTGGTTGAAGGGAATTGATACGATTGGTTCAAGTCCACAGACAGATGTGCTGGATGCTTTCCTAGCTAGCTCGTCAGCTACGTCGTTACCCAGTGATCCGCTGTCCTTTTATCAATTGCACTGTCACTGTCTTGCGGTTAGATACCGTTACTCCGTGTTCTATTGCATTGTGGCATTCTACTGTTAGTCTCGAGGTAAGAATTGGAGTACTGACACTAAACTAACACTCGCTTCTCGTTAATCGCCGGCTGTGGGACAGGTGCCTTAGGTAGGTAAAGTGTCAGATTTTTATGCTGCCAAAGTAATGTCAGATATTTTCGATCCCAGCGAGGATAGGACGCAAGACTGGTCCGTTAATAATTGACACATATTTTTGAAGCCGATACATTCAGCATTCTATATTTTGACGTTGCATGTCTGGCCAGATAGTTTTGCCTTCCACAAATTATCAGGAGCACAGTCAATGTTCAATGTCAATATCAATGTCAAAGAATGTCAAAATTCACAAAAAAATAGGATTGATCCCAGTCACCCCTTCCAAAAGGTAGTTTTATATGGAGAAGCATGGGCAAGATACTCCACCGTTACAATATTTGCCGTTGATGAATCATAAAATCAGATAATATTGCTGAACTTTCAAAAGTACGAGTAATATATTTTATACTCGAGACTACATTTCTTTAAGTAGTCTTGAAAACACCAGTCTAGCCTGTACAGAGAGGTTAGTAAACATTCTTGTCCCAAGAGGGGTTGTTAAATTAATGGGTAAGTAATAACTACTTCGTAATCAAATAGCTTTAATCGTTGGGGAAGCCATTGACCCCAAATTCGATCCCTAAGGAAACTTGTGTCGATCAGAAATTAAGTCAGTGATGTGGAAACTGAATGTTATTTGCTTGATAGGACTTCTTCCAAATATATACCTCAAGTTAATGTAAGGATTTGAATAGAAAATTTTACATTCTCAACGTAAATAGAAAATTGATTTATGCATGTGGCCGAATGAATTCCTAGACTGAATGATCTCCGACTTAAGTGTTTTTAACCGACTTCAAAAAAAGGAGGTTTCTCAATTCGACCGTATATTGTAATATTTTTTTTATGTGTGTTCGCGGGTAACTTCGTCGTTTATGAACCGATTTTGATGATTCTTTTTTTGTTGGAAAGGAGATATCCCAAGGATGCCACCATGGCAAGGAAACCAGGATCTGATGAGTGCATCCCAGAGAAATCGAGGGGAACCTTCAAATTTTATAGGCACACTTATAGCAATTTGGGTATTTTTTATAGTAACTCATGCATTTGCTCCCGGAAAGCATCATTTTATGAAGTGGAACTGATGAGGAAGACCACATATGGCCATCGGAACTACTCAATAATACGTATTTCACGGGTTGCGATTTGATTATTGCTAAGCAATTTATGCTCGTCACAATACATATGTTGAAGAGGAGCTGATGGTGACTTCACCATCAGTTCCAGTTGTTCTGGTTCATTACTGGGAGAACTCCTCAAAAATTAACGTCCTTGTATCAGGAAAAGCAATATTTTGTAAAACGTGATGAGCAAATGACATTAGGGTACCTATTGTAACTTACATAAATTACAGACTGACCCACTAAAAAGTGAAAAATAAAAAACTTTTTTACAAAAAAAAAAACAACCGACCTCCAAAAAAATACTACAAAGTGAAAAATTACTTTAATTTCGGAAGTCGGTGGCAAAAACTAAAATACAGATCCAAAGACACCGACTTCTGAAATTAAAGTTATTTTTCACTTTGTAGTATATTTTTGGGAGTCGGTTGTTTTTTTTTTTTGTGTAAATAAATTAAGACTAATAAGTAGGTACCTATTTAGATTATGTCACCGTAAGATTGCAAGAACCGTTAGTTTATAATTATAATCTATTGGTTATTTCCGTTAAATTATAAAAATATATGCTGTCCGAAAATTGAAAGAAAGAAAGAAAATACGTTTATTTGCGGTAAACATGACGCAAAGGGCAACAAAATAAAATAAACAAAGTAAAATGCAAGTTTGATTGATTGAGAACTGGGTTAAGTTTGAACTGTGACCAACCGCGCGCGAGCCGAGTGAGCGAAGCGAACAATGCCGCGGCAGCGGCCGGTGAGCGCTACTTCCAAGTTGTTCGCTCCTAGGCAGGCTATTTAGTATCAGCGCAAGGTGCGTTACGTCGCAAGCCAGTTTGATACCAGTTCATAATTTGTCGGTTTCCTATGGATAGATTATAAACTATCGAAAAATAATGCGTTAAATTGTAAATGGTTTATGCAGTTCACAATTTTTCGACAATAATCGACTCGTATTCGTGTGCATCATCTCATCTTCGTGTTCTTCGTTTTTTTTTTTTTTTAATAATCTAACAGAAATAATATCGATAGATTATAAACTAACGAAGTTCAAAATTACACGGTGAGAGATATTATAGCGTACCTAGTCTGCAATAAAAAGCCTCGATTTCCTCAGTGTACCCTGGGTTAGTTATCCCCGCTACTAACCATTTTTTATTACTGGCAGTAGCCAGTAGTGAGGTATTATGTAGTGGCTATTTTAATTTACTATAACTAAGATACCAATACATTATTATGGCATTAGAACAAACTGTCAGTTATAACTGAATCGTGTTCAGTGACGTTCAGTGCAATTGATTCAAATCGCATTCACATACAATCTGGTTTCCCTCGGTCGTGGATGATCTGTTGTATTACTGCGGTAATAGCTTACAGGACTGACTTGCATGCCGTAGGGAAATTTATATTGCGTTTGTTATCGACTTCCATAAACAACAACTTAAAAACAACCTTAATTTTAAATACTGAAAGTTCAATTTTGAAGAGCTGTAAAAAAGAGCTTTTGAATCTCTGAAACTGTTAGAAACAACTTCATGTTGACTGTCATAAGGTTCCATTTTATAAATCTGGATTATTATGCCTTCGAATCTCTGTATCTAGTCCAACGGAATAGGTCTAGTTATACTGGTCCTATTTCACATTATTTATGCAACCATGTTACTGTGACACCTGTGTTAACGAAATTCCTTCCGAATGTCCTGCGACGTGAGGAAACGCATCCGGTTGTGCTGAAAGACTTTCCATTTTGAACTTTATTTTGTGCTGCTAATGTTGGAAATCGACTATGAGACGGGAAAGATTTGGTATGATGAAGCTTCGCTTTATTACGAAGGTTTAAATGGAAAATGAGAAATTTTGGCTTCGCCAGCGAAATACAAAATACTTTCTTATCCCTTTTTAAACAGGAATAGTTCTGCAAAAAGCTCAAAATTAATTAATATGCACAGTTATTGCTTTAAATGAATTGATTAATTAATGAAATGCGTGGTGTCCAGACTAGATTACTCGAATGAGTCCAAAGATCCATACTAGCCCCTGGAGGCTCATGTTTCATGTGGCTCCAGAGACCATTGCATATCAAGGAGTAGACTGGGGGGCGCGATAATGGTAGGGGGGGGGGGGGGATGGTAGGGGCGAAGGATTATCAGAGCCGTACCGGATATGCATCCTAAAGTAAGCAATAGGCTAAAAAACTACATGAAGGTAATGAAAAAAAAATACATGCTATTCTTTATGCATCATTTCAATCATGATGATATTTTACTTATAATGTAAAGGATAAGTAATTTGGTTTTGAATTTTTAGTGGGACTCGAATCATAACCAATCCAATCTGCATAGCCTTTTCCCAACTTTGTTGGAGTCGGCTTCCAGTCAAACAGGATGCAGCTAAATACCAGTATTATACATGGAGCGACTGCCTATCTGACCTCCACACCCAGTAACTGGGTAATACGATACCCAGTAAGACTGGTTGTCAGACTTTCCGGCTTCTGACGACCCGTAACGACTGTCAATGATTCACGAATGACAGCCGGGACCAACGGCTTAACGTGCTTTCCGAGGCACGGAGGAGTTTCAGTATGTAAAGATGGTCACCCATCCACTGACCAACCCCGGCAAGGGTAGCTTAACTTGATGGATCGACCCGTGCGGCTGTTATTACTTAGCCACGAGCCACAATCTTAAACATTTTATAGAAAAGCCCCACTTTTCCTAGAGCATCACTAACAGCCAGTTACAGGCAGAAATCGAACTACAACTAAACTAAAGACGACTTTAAATTCATGCCATCCCTTATACAAAGTATCGTTTTGCATCCTCGTCAAACAGGGTGTGTTACAGAACATAAAACGAACAACTTTCTCCATGGGACCAAAAAATTTTCAACTGTCCCATAGAAAACTTCAAAACCTACTCGACGCAAATGTATGGGACGCTGATTATTTTTTCGCGATTACAATGTTGGTGCCATGGAAAAAATTGTTCGGTTTGATGGTCTATACCACACCCTCCAATTTGACGAGGATACAAGAAGACACGTCGTATTATTATATGTATCAAAAAGAAAATGACAGCATCGATTTAAAGTTTCCATTAAACTAATGTTGGTTTTGTGCAATTCACCATAAGGTGAATATCATTGCTTTCTAAGTGAGAAACTTTGCTTACGTACTACAAATTACAGTGAACTATCACAGTCGTATACTTTGTTATTGCATAATGTCTGAAGCGGTGCTCCAGACAGTACGCTCTGATTGGCTAACAGGTGTTTGATAATTGATAACAATGTTACACACAGTGGCATAATCATCTGCTGTTTATGTTGTTTGATAAAACAACTTTACAACTTCGTTTACCGATCTCTTATCTGCCCCTCGTCATGGAAGGAGACTTTTGGCCGTAGGACTAGGGAAAATTATTAACATTAAAAAGGCTCGTTTCACACATATATGCTATAGGTAGTTAAGTACCTATGGTTGTATTTTCGATTCGCTTGCCGGGGTTGTCCGTGGATGGGTGACCATCTTTACATACCGAGACTCCTCCGTGCCTCGGAAAGCACGTTAAGCCGTTGGTCCCGGCTGTCATTCGTGGATCTTTGACAGTCGTTACGGGTCGTCAGAAGCCCGAAAGTTTGACAACCAGTCTTACCAAGGGGTATCGTATTACCCAATTAAAGGGTTGTGGAGGTCAGATAGGCAGTCGCTCCATGTAAAATAATGGTATTCAGCTGCATCCGGTTAGACTGGAAGCCGACCCCAACATAGTTGGGAAAAGGTTAGGCAGATTGATTGGTTGTATTTTCGATTAGAGAGGGGTTTTTGGCTAAGTAATATCAGCCGCACGGGTCGATCGATCAAAAGCTACTCTTACCACGGTTGGACCGTGGATGGGTGACCAACTTTAGGTACAAACCAAGACTCTGCACGTTAAGCCGTTAGTCGCGGCTGTCATTTGTGGTTCTTTTACAGTCGTTACTGGTCGTCGGAAGGCCAAAAGTCTGACAACCTGTATTACAAGGGGTACCTATCGTATTACCACAGTCTGATACATCATACAGTCATCCGACGAGAGTCCGAGCTGCTTACGTAGTTTGCCGAACTTCGTATGCAGCTCGGGCTTCGTCGGACGTCTGTGGTATTACCCAATAACTGGGTTGTGGAGGCCAGAAAGGCAGTCGATCCATGCAAAATACTGGTAGGTATACAGCTGCATACGGTTAAACTGGAAGCCGACACCAACATAATTGGGAAAAGGTTAGGCAGATGATGTATTTTCGATACAAATCGTTCGAACGTTTACTACGCGCGTTCAAATTCAAATAATTTATTTCAAATAGGCACATAAAAGACACTTTTGAACTTCATCAAAATCGTTCGTGCTAGGGCCTTTGGTTTCCATCCTCGGAGCAGGTAAAGATTTGTAACAATTTCACCACTAAAAATAGGTGCCGAACACATTTCCACGATTCCATGTGTTCCAATTTTCAGCTCGGAATACCTACTACATCGGAACATAGCCACACTCATACATCAATCGCTTATCGTACCTTCCACTCTCATACACTCTTTATACATTATACAAGGCATCAAGAAACCTCAGTGATTGAGTTATCCAATCACAATCCATCATTGTGCTGCGCACACAAATCACCTAAACTGTACCTAAAGTAAAATGATCGATTACTTAGAGCAAAGTATCGATATTGACATCTTGTGTGTGATGGGGATTACTAATAAAATAAATTATTTGTGTAGGTACGAGTACACACGGCTACACATCAAGCTATACATTTCCAGTCACCTCTCATCGTAAGGAAATCCTATACAATGCGAGATCAATTTATACTGGAAATGTATACTTAGCTTGATCTGTAGCCGTGCGTAGCTCACGTATCTTGAAGACGAGTTATGTGTGATGCACATCGAGTTTTGGATAGAAATTATCACACAAGTAGATAAGTGAGAAGACAAATAGCTTTATGCTAATGACCTTGAGTGGTTAGCTTGCGTGTTCTGTGCTGAGCACACGCAACGCGTCGTACGTCCACCCAGTAATAGGACTCGCCCATCAAGGAGCGCTGTCCCAAATTAGACGCATTATTAATTTATTATACATAAAACAAAAGGCATTACATTAAAACACGTATAACAAAAATGGAATTAACTGTGACGTCAGGCCTTTGATGCGTTCGCATGTGGCGTTGCAGATATATTTTGTTAATAAATATTAAGAATATATACACATATTTTGTCAATTATCAGTTTATCACACACAAAAATAGGGGTACTAGGAATCTCTCTGGAAAGCATTTTCTAGGGCACACTTATATAATTCTATTGCGAGTTATTTTCTTGTGTCCAAATAATATATCATGATTTATTCGAATATCTACATCATATTTTATTTAAATTTTATACGATAAGGCTTGAGTGTAGCTCGTGTGTTATTTTACTGTGGTATAAATAAACAGTAATGTATTATAACGTGGTGATACTATTTAATATCCAAATAAGTTTTCTACTTTTATTTCACTTAGGGCTAATTGTTCAATAGGCAAATAACTTTTACCTGAAGAATAAATGTGACAGTTTGACATATTTTCAATACAAAAGCTGTCAAACCGCCATATTTATTCCTCAAATAAAAATTATCTGATTATTGAACAATCAGCCCTTCTAATATTTGCGCTCTAGCATGGTGCGGGTGACACATGTCAGTATGGCATGACTAGGTCAGTGACAATATGTACAATTCAATGTTATCGATAACGATTCTTACAGCAAAAATCTTGTTCTCCTAATAATTTTAAAAATGTCTTTGATATATCATATTATTAGGAAATTTATTTTATAATATGAATTTAATACAAAACATAAAAAAATCACTTTCAAAGCACTACCGATACTCATTAAAATTTTTTTTTTTTCTTGGTGTCATTTTTTCGGCTTATTTAACTCTATAGATGTCTGTCAACAAGAATTTAAAAATACATACAGTAAACTTCTTTTTCTATAAAAAAAATAGACAATCGATAAAAACCCATAATAGCAATATATCTCAACACTAAACATGTCTATGGCGTTACGTTACACGCCTATAACTTTGCTTCATTTTTCTTTAAATTTGATTTTATTTGTAGATAATAACATTTTGGCAGGATAATTTATGTAATTTACTACAGTTATTATAGAATCCGTATTTTATGATTATGATATTTAGGATGCAGCTAAAATATTAAATCATGATTGTAAATCGCGATAACGTTCAAGAGTGAAAAGGAACAGTTCGTCAAATGTCACCCGCACCATGCTAGAGCGCAAAAATTATAGGGCCCAAAAATTATAGGGCCATTTATTAAGAATAGAATAGAATTATAGGGCCAGTTTGTCATTTTGACAGTTTTTGTATGGACAATCTATTAATGAGTCATATTTATTCATCAGGTAAAAGTTATATAATTATCTAAAAATTGTCCCTTAGGTCAGTACCTACTGTGTGGGCACGTTCCCTGAGGCTGCGACCGGCCCGCCGGTTGAACGCATCCCAGAGGGTCATGGCCATCCGGCTAGTCCGGGGGTACCGCACGGGCTCCTGTGAGGCGGCGAGCCTCCTTGCCGGATTACCGCCATGGGATCTGGAGGCAAAAGTCTTCGCGCACGTGTGGGAGTGGCGCGAGGAGGCGAAACGCCGGGGCGTAATTCCGCTGCCGCGAGAAATCACGGTACAGCGAACAGAGCTCCGGCGGGATCTCATGGCGACATGGAGAGTGCGATTGTCGCAACCCAGCGCTGGGCACGCCACAATTTTGCGGCGATAAGTCCCCTCTTTGAGGAGTGGTTGGAGGGGCGCCACGGCGTCCTCACCTTCCGTCTGACGCAGGTCCTCACCAGACACGGTTGTTTCGGGAGGTTCCTGTTTCGGATAAGGTGGGAGAAAACGCCCGGGTGTCACCATTGTGTGGATCACCCGGAGGACACGGTGGAGCATACAGTGGAGGTCTGCCCGGCTTGAGCGGAGCACCGCCGTGTTCTCACGGAGGAGATCGGCGGCGGCGATCTCTCGCGTCCAAACCTGATCCAGGCCATGTTGCGGAGCGAGAGTGCATGGGAGGCCGTCACCTCCTTCTGCGAAGCAGTAATGCTCGCGAAGGAGGAAGCGGAACGCGTGAGGGAGAGGCAACAGCCGCGCCCTCGCGCCCCTAGCCGCCATAGGAGACGCCCTGGGCGGCGGGAATCTATCGCCGATTCCCGGCCACCGTAGGCGCGGGCTTGCGGACGACGAGTAATGGGCAGCTCGCCGTCCGGTAAGGACCAGGCCCGGGTCGACGGCGCGTTGTGTTCCACGCGCGCCTCAAAGAGATGTCAGCAGTGACGGGGTCAATTAGGCCGATGCCGCCGGGGTCGCGGGTAGTTCGAAAGAGATACCGTGGCCCTGGCACGTGCAACTGAAGGAACACGGGTGGGTTTTAGTCAGTAAAAGTCTGACACGCCCTCCCGCTCTGCTCAGAGCGAGAGAAGTCATTTGATGATTTCCCATCCACAAAAAAAAAAAAAAAGTTCAGATTTTAAAAAGTACAATAAATATTAAATTGTAAAATTTCTTATGAAATCGTTGTACAATAAGAATAATATTTATTATACACACAAGATTCATGATAGATACACGAGCAGATGTACAAACCAACAAAACACGGATATCTACATAAATCTACATAGATTATGTAACCCTGTCTCCTAAACTAGGTAGTCCTGTATATTAGGAGACAGAACACACAAACACACTAAATAACAGTATTTAGTATTTAATATAGATTATATTATTAATATGAACCCAGAGACGGTCATTAGGCACTAAACTTCGGTCTCCCTACAGGAGACTAACACTGCAAACTATTTGGGCGAGACTAATTTGTAATTAATCTAAGTACACTGTTAAGTTCAAACAAGCTATTTGTTATACTATTGATTGCAGAAGATCATTTATTATGGTTTCTTCCTACCTACAATCAATATCCTTCTATATTATAATCAAGTAGTGTTAGTTCATACACACGAGCGGCACCCGTCAACGGCAGAGGCAACTGCAGCCGTCGCTTGTACTATTACGTATTCTGTGGCCGACGACACTCGTCGACGGCTGCCGCTCGTGTATATTTGAGTACGGTGCTCAAATACACGAGCGGCACGTTGTCAACGATATGTGTCGACGGTTGCAGTTGACTCTCCCGTTGACGGATGCCGCTCGTGTATGATGGCTACTGCTGGACATATACCTCCCTCAGGCGTCGCCACATCCACCGGTCCTGTGCTTTTCGCATTCAACTGATTTCTGCGATTTTCACAGGGTCATCGGCATTGATAGCCTAGTGGTGTAACTATCGGACTGCCAAGTCATAGTTCGAACCCAACGCATGCACCTCTGACTCTTCGGATTAATGTGCGTATTGTATAATTATCATTTGCCTAAAAAAATCGGCCAAGTGCGTGTCGGACCACGCACAATGAAGGGTTCCGCAGTTGAAATTATTTTTTATCCCAAAAATATTTTTTTTTTTTGTGATAAAATTACAAGTTAACAATTTTCGGACTTTTCCCCTTACTTGTGCAGTGAGACCTTGCTTCTTGCCAAATTTTGATTCTAGGTCAACGGGAAGTACCCAATAGGTTTCGGTTTACTTGCTAGTATTAAAATATGTCGCATAAATGGCCGTATTTTTTACATAGAAGCTTGATTTTTTTAGAACTCTAAGGGAACATAGACCTACGCATTTGATATTAATTTCAACCTGATACCTTCACGCGTTCCTAAAAAAAAGGGTCTTGACAGATTGACAGACAGACAGACGGACAACGAAGTGTTCCTATAAGGGTTCCGATTTACCTTTTGAGGTACGGAACCCTAAAAACGGTGAAGGAATACATCGTGAGGAAACCTGCTATGTTTCTCGACGGCATGTGAAGCGAAATCGAGCCCATGGGTGGCATAAAATCTCTGAAACCAAGTTACTGACTAACCACACAAAAAAGAAAAGATCGGTCCACCTTATGGTAGGCACGTCTACATTTCACCTTTTGGTACGTGGTTACCACTTCAGTTGCTGAAGAAAGGGAAAGAATCTACCTAGTAACATCCTCACCAAACTATTTCAAAATTATTTTCCTACAGGGCGTCGAACTTGAATGTGTTTTATGAATAACATTACACATGTACCGCGTCAATGGTGAATTAATTACCGTACGTAGGTATAAAAGGATTTAACGCAGATTGAGTTCCCTTATCAAACCACGTAGGTAATCAGCTTGTGGTCGTGTTGCGTATGCTCCATGAACGAATTAACCACGTACGCTCATACATTCATGCATAGTACACGATACACTGAATAGAGTAAAATCGAGCCGATGATACTTGTAATAGTATGTCCGTGTACAGATAGTGCAATCCAAGAAGACGCGCCCCACTATTCCTCCTAACTGTTTATAATATACCAGCTGACCGGACAGACTTTGCCCTGTCCAAATTTCAATAATTCTTACAGAATTCCCATTGAAAATCTACTTTCAGTTTTCCGAAATTTTCCAATTTTCCCGGCAACTTTTCCAATTTTTCTCTTTTTAAGACCCTTCCTTTTGAATCACTCTATCTATTGCTGCAAACTGCATTAAAATCCGTTGAGCAGTTTAAAAGATCTAAGCGAACAGACAGCAGCGAATTCATTTTATAATATGTAAAGAACATGATTGTGTGCAAGCTTCCGCCCATGTTTGAGTGTTATCGGTACACACTAATTACCGTGTACTAACTATAGTGTGTACCGATAACACTGAAACATTGGCGGAAGCTTGCACACATATACTATAAACGGTTAGGAGGACTAGTGGGGCGCGTCTTCGTGGATTGCACTATCTGTACCCTGTACTTGGAAATCTTTTCATCACAAGCAAAGTTGAACAAAGTACACTCAGTTCGTACAACCTATACTCCATTTATAATAAGATTAAACATTTAAACAAACCTTTTTTACAGTCCGTTCAACCGATTTTGACTTCTATTCCGTAGGCTTAAGGATGGCATTAAAGGCAAAAGAGTGGTTCCAATACCATCTGTTTACTGCAGCTGCCATTTGTCATACCACCAACACAATAGAAGTCAAAATCAGTTGAACGGACTGTAAAAAAGGTTTATTTAAATGTCTAGTCTTACTGTAAATGGAGTACAATTGTCTCTGCGTGACGTCATGTGTCACCTACCTGTTCCAAGCTGTGTGAAGCTAATAATTATGCTCCAGTAAACCTCTCCGCCATGGCCCACGTACAATTGTCCACCTGAAAGACTAAGTGCGGAAACCAAATCATCTCTAACTTAGAACATGAACCTCTACTGTAGTGTCGATTAGGTACAATCTGATTGTTTGAAAGATATTGCGAATCCATTGCATCATAGGTTTGAAAAATTCGACTACTCAACAACGTAAATAACGCAATGAACGTGGCTAATCTGTCAAAATGAATGAAAATGCGATCAACTGTCTTTTTTTTATGTGTGTTATGCAATTACCTTACTGTTAGTCGACGTTCGCACGGACGTAAAAATATCGCGGTGGGATTTTATCGTGCACTGGATTTTCAACGCTCTGCTTAGCGCCGAGAGTTAAAAATCCAAGAGAGTGTTTTATTGACGCGCTGGAATGTACTGCTATACCATATAATATGCTCAACACCGAGAATTGACAATCCAGTGCGCGATAAAATCTCGCCGCGATATTTTTACGTCCGTGCGTACGTCGGCTAATTGTTCGAACTCATGTTAAGTAGGATATTTTCGCTACAAGTAATGGCGGGGGTGGCATATCTAGTACATTGTTAGATGTTGCTTTCAACGTTTGAAGTTGAATCCCAACTACTACTACTAAAACAGCTAAATGGATATAAATAAAATATGGCACTTGGGTAGACCATGACCTGGATTAGAACATATTATAGAATACTTTTATCTCGGTAGTACGTTCTCGTGGGATAATATAATCTGACCTCACGCGCGCGAAGCCGCAGGCAAAAGCTAGTAATATAATAAAGCCCAGCCGCAAAACAGAAATAATTTCGTACAAGGACCTACTAAAGTGCGAGCGCGACGGCAATACATTTGTGCTCGAGCGATAGAGATAAGTAATAAGGGGTCATTGTACTATATTCTTTCTGCTTCGCGACCGGACTTTACCTACTACGATTAGCCTAGAATGGTGATCCTTGATATGTATATGGCGCTAAGGGCATAAAATTTTAAAGAAAACTTAGCAAATAAGCCATAATTATACTAACTCAATCTGCCTAGCCTCTTCCCAACTATGTTGGGGTCGGCTTCCAGTCTAACCGAATGCAGCTGAATACCAGTATTTTACATGGAGCGTCTGCCTATCTGACCTCCACAACCCAGTGACTGGGTAATACGATACCCCTTGGTAACACTGGTTGTCAGACTTTCGGGCTTCTGACGATCCGTAACGACTGTCAAAGATCCACGAATGACAGCCGGGACCAACGGGGCACAGAGGAGTCTCGATATGTAAAGATGGTCACCCATTTACGGACCAACCCCGGCAAGCGTAGCTTAACCTGTTGGATCGACCCGTGCGGCTGTTATTACTTAGCCACGAGCTCCTCCTCCTCCTCCATGCTAACTGTAACATTTAATTTCTTGTAACACGTGTCTCTTACTACATCATTGTCTCCTTGCGTGACGTCATGTGTTACTAAGTGCCTATTCCTAAGTGCTTGAAGCTATGTGAAGCTAATATGCTTCAGTAAACCTCTGCCGTAGTGTCGATAGTATATCTGCTATTGTTCGTACGCGTGTTATGATATTATCGATACATGGTTGCGATGGCATTATCTAGTATCTACATTGTTGGATGTGGATCCAAGGTTTGATGTTGAACATACTTATGTAGGTACACACATGTATATGATACCTACTACGATTACCTTCAGAATGGTGATCCTTGATATTAATTATAGGTTATATGGTGGAAAGGCCTTGTCATTCGTGGATCTTTGACAGTCGTTACGGGTCGTCAGAAGCCCGAAAGTCTGACAACCAGTCTTACCAAGGGGTATCGTATTACCTAGTTAATGGGTTGTGGAGGTCAGATAGGCAGTCGCTCCATGTAAAATAATGGTATTCAGCTGCATCCGGTTAGACTGGAAGCCCAACATAGTTGGGAAAAGGCTAGGCAGATTGATTTTGATGGTGGAAAGGCCTTATAGCTTTGCAATCATTGGATTGTCTTTTTAACCGACGAAAAAAAGGAGGAGGTACTCAAGTCGACACGTATAGTTTAGATACGTTTTTGTTAACCTACTTATTATTTGATGGACATTCATATTCTTATACCTATGACGCAACTATTAATCAAACATGACTTTAAAACATGTTGATCCAGATAGTGACGTCAAAAAGAAAAGTCTGAATTCCTCATATCCAGGGGTATTCGAAAATAGCCCATGTATGTTCTGCGATTTTTTGTAATTTTCCAGTTATTTTTGTTTTTGTAATTTACTGTTTTCTGCCGGTAGAGCTGCAAAAATTCAATGTAGCTCAGGTTGACTGGACAAATCTTCAAAATAGCACGCATATAACTAGGTCAATAGGGCAGTTTATGTGACGGCTAAACACCCTTATTTCAGAATTTGTGACGCTACAGAATCTTAGATAATCGATCGAAAACGTGTCCAGCCAGCTTGAAAAACCACTTTTCGCTGGTTTCTCAATCTCGGTAACGGAAGTGATTTTGACGACTTTTTGCATATCAACGGGCGTCACATAAATTTGTGACAGGCATCGAGCTAAAAGTTTTGTGATACGTACAGTGGTTTAGTAGAAAAATGCAAAAATCTGTGTCCAGCCAGCTTGAATTTACGTAAAAAACTTTTGGCTGGCACTTCCGAATCTCAATAACGGGAGCGTTTTCGAATATGGTTCCTTTACTAACATATGGTGACGCAATGTGTGACAGTAATAACGTTTGATTTATGGCGTCACATGTAAGGGGTTACGAGAAATCAATAAAAACTTAATGTCCAGCCAACCTGATTTCAAGCTGGCTGGACACACGTATCTCCGCTGTCTGATGATCTACGACTTTCAAAATGTGTTCAAACTTTTGTGACGGGGACGATAATGATAACCTGAATTTGTGACGGAGAAACTTTGCGTAGTTTCTAAGATATTGATCATTTAAATTTTCCCATACAAACACTGCAGTAGGGTTACCATATTGTAGGTTTTATGTAGGACTAAGTATATTTTAAGGTGTTTTCTTTAATGGACGAAAATCCGTGTATAGGTGATACTAATACGAACAACTGTAGATATTTAAATCAATAGAAGACAAAAGGGTAGAAGTGAAGAAGAGGAAGGGGTAATTTTTTAATGTTATTGATTATTTACGTGCAGATATCTACTCTTTTTAGCAGATACGTATTGGTGTTTTTCATGGTAAGTACTAGGTAGATATTGTGTCAGGATAACTAATGCTCTAAGGTATTTAAATGAAAAAATAATGTAAATAAAATCACATTTATTTATTTGTACTTATACAGCGTTTCAAATGACGACGATCAACTCTATCTGCACTTCAGTAACCCTCGCCTTGTACCAAAGTGTTGTTTTTACCGCCGTCCTAAGTGTTTGAAGCGCAAAGTCGGTGGTCGTCATTTTTAATCATATAAATAGCTGAATATACTAAAATATTTTTCAATACCTATTTATAAAAGAGAATTATTACACAAAATCAATCACAGTATCAGTCTTCATTTTTTTTATTAAGTACCTATTTGGTATAGTATTCTTTATTGATTCATATGACAAGATACAATCACATTTGGTTTTAGTACGTACTACCTAGTTAGCTAGGTGGGTTACTTATATAAATAAAGTCTTATTTCTAAATAGATTCTCATTCAACAAACAACAAAAACACTTACACGATTTAAAAAAAATAAGATGACGATCAACTCCATTTGCACTTTAGTAACCCCCGCTTTGTACCAAAGCGTTGTTTTTACCGCCGCCCTAAGGTAATACTTCCATGATAGATAGCTGATGTTGGTGTCGCCATCTATTGCTTAAAGTTGGCACTACTAGGACAACTGGTCGAATCTTAATTACTCTTATTTAGGTTGTCTTACCGCAGATTAATTAATAGTTGTCTTACTCTGATTAGTTATATCCTTTCGAAAAGTACATACACTGCCGTCTGTCGAGTTTAGTTCTCATTTTCATTTACCCTAAACTAAACGCGAAATAAAAGTGGGCTTTCTTTTGCAGCGCTGATGGTCAATTTTTATTTTTTTGAATTAACACATACTTACGCTTTTTACTGCAGGAAAACTTTTATTCCCACGGGGAAATCAAATACAAAGCAGGCGTTGCTGCTACCGACCGATTAGTCGATTAAAAAGAAATTCTTTATTTATGTAAAAAATTATGGTCACCTCACAATATTAATGGATGTTTATATGGGAAAATTTAAATGATCAATATCTTTGAAACTACGCAAAGTTTCTCCGTCACAAATTCAGGTTATCATTATCGTCCCCGTCACAAAAGTTTGAACACATTTTGAAGGTCGTAGATCATCAGGCAGCGGAGATACGTGTGTCCAGCCAGCTTGAAATCAGGTTGGCTGGACATTAAGTTTTTATTGATTTCTCGTAAACCCTTATATGTGACGCCATAAATCAAACGTTATTACTGTCACACATTGCGTCACCATATGTTAGTAAAGGAACCATATTCGAAAACGCTCCCGTTATTGAGATTCGGAAGTGCCAGCCAAAAGTTTTTTACGTAAATTCAAGCTGGCTGGACACAGATTTTTGCATTTTTCTACTAAACCACTGTACGTATCACAAAACTTTTAGCTCGATGCCTGTCACAAATTTATGTGACGCCCGTTGATATGCAAAAAGTCGTCAAAATCACTTCCGTTACCGAGATTGAGAAACCAGCGAAAAGTGGTTTTTCAAGCTGGCTGGACACGTTTTCGATCGATTATCTAAGATTCTGTAGCGTCACAAATTCTGAAATAAGGGTGTTTAGCCGTCACATAAACTGCCCTATTGACCTAGTTATATGCGTGCTATTTTGAAGATTTGTCCAGTCAACCTGAGCTACATAAAATTCATACCTTTTTTTGTAGTGTGTATTTTTCATATATTTTTTTTGTGTCACTGTCGTCTTGAATGTTACTTTCATGTCACAAAAAAATACTGTAAAATACATACTACAAAAAAAGATATGATTTTTTTAAAATCGTGACTATTTGGATCAGTACAGAGGGAAATTTTAATGGTTGTTTTCTTTTTAAAGGGTCATTGTACTCATCATTATGAACAACTTTTACTACGGGACCAAACCTGAAATCGTGAAAAAAAAAATCAGCTGTTCAGTACATTTATCTACATCAAACTCGTCAAAATATAGGGATTTCTTTTGCAGCAGCTGTTTTTTTTTTCGCGATTTCAGGTTTGGCCCCATAGTAAAAGTTGTTCACAATGATGAGGGCACTGATCCTTTAAGAGGAAAATGACCATTAAAATTTCACCCTGTATACCATTTTTTTAAATGAAATACTTAGGCATTTAGCTAAATATGGGACCGACACTATAGTACAGTTAAAATCTCGCTGCAGACTCGGTCATAAATCATTCGAGTGTTTCGCTCTCTTTCCCACTCACGGGCTTTATGGGCAGGCCACGCCCACACGTAGTCCTGTGCATTACTGCAGTCGATGAGTGATATCGATAGTTTTATATATTTACTAGCTGCGCCCCGCGGTTTCACCCGCGTAGACCGGGATAAAAAGTAGCGGTAAGAAAAATAGATGTTAGCCGATTCTCAGACCTACTCAATATGCTCACAAAATTTCATGAGAATCGGTCAAGCCGTTTCGGAGGTGTACGGGAACGAACATTGTGACACGAGAATTTTATATATAAGATAAATGGGTGATAGAAATAAATACACATTTTTTTTATTTTATTACCAAATTTACTACAAAGCATATTCAATATATAAACAAAAGAACGTATATATCAAACTAAAAATAGAAAATTAAATTTCTTCGTCTGAGTCATCGTCATCATAACCTTAATGATTCTGTTATCGATAATGGTGCGCGCGCTCAAGGGAGCGCGCGCAACTAGCGCACATCCCTACTCCGATTATGATTTATGACCAAGTCGGCAGCGAGATTTTAACTATACTTTTTCATTTCATACCAGCGGAGTAGTTGCATAACAACTGACAATTGATCGCAATGGGTTTCATTTTGACAGTTCACCCACATTCATTGCATTATTTACGTTGTTGAGCTGACGAATTTTTCAAACATAAGATGCAATGGGATTAGCAATCATATCCTCCAAAACTCTCGGATTGGACATGTGTTACGCAATTAGGTGCTTTTTAATTTTGATAGGTGCTTATCTAACAGGTCAACCCAACTGGGTGTGACTACACCTTTTACCGGACATATGCATTATTAGCTACACGTCGCGGTGTCACCCGCGTAGACCGGGATAAAAACTAACCTATGTGTTAATCCAGGGTATAAGCTTTCTACATACCAAATTTCATCCAAATCGGTACAGTCGTTTGAGCGTGAAGAAGTAACAAACATACACACACACACAGGCCCGGGTCGACGGCGCGTTGTGTTCCACGCCTTAAAGAGATGTCAGCAGTGACGGGGTCAATTGGGCCGATGCCGCCGGGGTCGCGGGTTGTTCGAAAGAGATACCGTGGCCCTGGCACAGGCAACTGAAGGAACACGGGTGGGTTTTAGTCAGTAAAAGTCTGACACGCCCTCCCGCTCCGCCCAGAGCTGGAGAAGTCATTTGATAATTTCCCATCCACAAAAAAAAGGTACCTATAAGCTATCTACATACCAAATTTGATCCAAATCTGTCCAGCCGTTTGAGCGTGAAGAAGTAACAAACATACAACATTAGTGTGATTTTCGGGTGTCTCTATAACTTCCAAGCAGTTTTTCTTCTCTAACCCTACCTAATATGTTTCCATTCATTATCGACCTATAGAAGGTACAGTGGACCTAATGTTTTATTCATGCAACATCGATACCCTTTTGTTTTGTTTTTGTTTACGATACGAGAGCTACACGCACTGAAATGTCCACGGCGTGTTCGTATTATTTTGTAATCATGGGTAAGGAAAGTAGGAATGTTAAAATGTTTCCAAAAGAATCTTGAAGTCTTTGGTTCGAATTCTAGGTCGGGAAAAGTGTTATTAGGTATTTCCATCTGCAATTTCTCATTAGCAGCCCGGAGTCTGGATTTGTGCCCAGTTGATGGCAATAGGCTCGCCCCAAAAATTCAAAAAAAAATCAAAATTCATTTATTTTGTGAACACAGGGTACAGTGTTCTTATGTGTATTGTTTGGTCCAACCTATGCTCCGCCAACAGGCATACAAAATAGTGATACTATGATCAAAATTAAATTTAAAGAAAAAACAATGTCAGCAAATAAAATTGAAAAAAGTTAAAAAATAGTAAAAAAGATTAATCAATGTCAACAATATTACAGTCGTCAAAATTAATTAAATTAAAATAGTCTAAATGTCATAAAAAAAAATATAATGTCAGCAGAGATTAGGATTATTAAAACTTACAATTGCATTATAGTAAAATATAATTAAATAATAACATAATAATAATCTTTCTTAAAATGTTCTTTACTAACTTTTGAGATCTTTGTATCCTGCTTATGCGTATGAAGTAAGTCTTAACAATCCACACAAAGAAGGTTGCCAAAACCGCGGATTATTTTGAAAATTCCTATTTTCTATCTCGATCACAAAATAAATACAGTCAAAATTAACCTCTCAACGTGTTTGAAGTTGATTCAAAAGAAAAATGTGAGCAGTGGTGGCTCAGTGGTAACGGGCGACTTACAAGCTGCAGGTCGTAGGTTCGAACTCAGACAGGCGCTTTACTTTTTGTAAATTATTTCACCACCACTGCTCTCAAAACGGTGAAGGAAAACATCGTGAGGAAACCGGCATGTCCTATATAGAACCAAAAATTCGAAGACATGTGACATCTACCAATCCGCACTAGGCCCGCGTGGTGGATTACGGCCCACTCCCTCTCACAGAGAGAAGGCCTGTACATTATAGGCTGTTTATGTAAAAAAAATACCACGTCAATATTATGTATCGGAAAAGTAATGATATAAAATATCTTGAGAATTGCTCTAACCCCTGGCTCTATATCAGAGATCAGAGTCCTAAGCCTCCTATAATTAATAATAACTATCTCGGTTGTTATTATTGCTTAATTAAAAGGCTTAACACCGAGCAACATCGTGTAGGTTGCGGTTGGTTGACGACAAACCAGCAATTACAGCAACGAGCAACAATAGCTATGGATTCGAGCAATAATCTTGCTTCAACATAGTGTTAATTAATAACAAACAACTATGTTTATGAAACGTTGATTAATATTTAGGTGTTGTGAAATTAATAATTATAGTAAGAGTAGCTTCCGCCCGCAGCTCCGCCCGAGTGGTATGTCGATACAAAGTAGTCTGTGTCCTTTTCCTGATTTCATAAAAATCCATTCAGCCGGTTTAGAGTGAAAGCGTTACAAACAAACAAACAAACTCAGTTTCACTTTTATAATATTAGTTAGGTTATCGGGTTATTAAATCGGTATATTAAAATAAAATAAATAATAATTTTATTTCAGGAAAAAAACACATTTAGGTACGATTCACAAAAACAATTTTCCAAGTAAAAATAGAATATTCCAGAAAGAAGTGTATCGTTGGTGTAAGCACTAATGAAAAAAATCATTGTATCACAAACACCAGCGCCTTCCAAACTAGGTTACAATAAAAACAAAGAACTGCCAAACGTGCTACATGGTGAATATTATTACAAATATACAATACAACATTAGTAGTGTAGTGTGTGTGTAGTGGGGTGTGTGCGTGTGTGGGTGGTGTGTGTGGTAGTGGGGTGTGTGCGTGTGTGTAGTGTGTGTGTGTACCTATAGTGTTATATAGTTTATGTTGTTATTTTACAATATGTCTATAGTTTTGTGAAAGTTAACATAAAAAAAAATCGACAAGATTTCATTGATTAAATGGTTAGCTATATACTTGTTAATCCTAACCCTAACTATAATATTATAAATGTGAAAGTAAGTTTGTTTGTTTGTTTGTTACCTTTTCACGCCTAAACCACTGAACCAATCATCCTGAAATTTTGCATATACGTTGTCAGGTGTATAGAAATGGGCTTAGGTTACCTTGCATCCCGAAAAAAAATACTGTTCCCGAGGAAAACAACAATAACGTTCTTATGATAATAGATGGTGCCACGTGTCTTTCGAACCACGATTGAATTATATTATTACAAGCAGAGTACAACCCGAGTTGATTGTCAAATTCTAAATTAACGCGAGTGAAGCCGCGCGCAAAAGCTAGTCTTTAAATATTTACCGGATTTTCGACAGGTACAGAGCTTATGTCGTACGTATTCGAACATAGATCTACGTGAGACACAATGGTGCCGATTCTCTTGTCACAAGTGCCTCCTAAACTAGACTAAAAAGCGGCCAAGTGCGAGTCGGACTCGCCCATGGAGGGTTCCGTAGCAGCAAGTAATATAATATAAAAGTTCTTGTAGTTCGTTGTAACTTTGATCGATGTTTTAATAATTGAGTTGATTGAATGAAAGGTAAATTGCGGTTTACGATTTATAACGTACTAGCTGCGCCCCGCGGTGTTACCCGCGGTTTATGAGATACACTAAAACGTGTATTATTTAATCGGTGAGAAAAGTATTCACAAAAAAATTGCTCATCCCACGGGAACAGTATATTTTTTCAGGATGTAAAGTAGCCTATGTGTGCTATGTGTACACAGGATGTCTGCTATTTCCACACCAAATTATATCAAAACCGGTCGAGCCGTTTGACTTTGAAAGAGTAACAAATATATTTGAATTTCTTGCTCATCCCACGGGAGCACTACATTTTTTCGGGATAAAAAGTAGCCTATGTGTTAATCCAGGGTATACCCTGGATTAAATTCGGTATGTAGACAGCTTATAAGCTGTCTACATACCGAATTTCATCCAAATCGGTCTAGCCGTTTGAGCGTGAAGAAGTAACAAACATACACACACACACACACACACACACACACTCACAAACTTTCGCCTTTATAATATTAGTGTGATAGTGTGATTAAAAAAAACTACTTACTAGATCTCGGTCAAACCAATTTTCGGTGGACGTTTACATGGTAATGTACATCATTTTTTTTTTGTTTTATCATTCTCTTATTTTAAAAGTAACAGGGGGGGGGGGGACACAAATTTTACCACTTTGGAAGTGTCTCTCGCGCAAACTATTCAGTTTAGAAAAAAATGATATTAGAAACTTCAATAACATTTTTGAAGACCTATCCATAGATACCCCACATATATAGGTTTGATGAAAAAAAAATTTTGAGTTTCAGTTCTAAGTATGGGGAACCCCCAAAATGTATTGTTTTTTTTTTCTATTTTTGTGCGAAAATCTTAATGCGGTTCACAGAATACATCTACTTGCCAAGTTTCAACAGTATAGTTCTTATAGTTTCGGGAAAAAGTGGCTGTGACATACGGACGGACAGACAGACAGACAGACAGACATGACGAATCCATAAGGGTTCCGTTTTTTGCCATTTGACAACCCTAAAAATCACCAAAATTTAGTTTATTCCTGTCAAACGACGATTTCCCATTCTGAAATTGACTAAAGTGACACAACTTAACTATATTTTAGTTTGACAGCACTAAGATTGTACAGTTATTAATTTAGAGAAAATGGAAATTTTGCTATTCTGAATTTCACTGTTTTCACCTAAAATTTTAATTGTCAAACTAAATCAGACTATTTTTAATCGTGATTAAAAAGGTGTAGAATAAAATTGGTTGTCATGAACTAAAATTTACACCAACACCTTGACTTCAAGTGTAAAAACAGTACTGTTTTTTTTTCTTTTGCTTATATCTCGAAAAAGTTGTGTCCTATTGCAAAAATAATGAAAATTTGCCCCCCCCCCCCCCCTTTATAAAGCTCTTAAACCCCTAAACCTCAACATGTAGGCACCAAAAAAAAAACCATAAAAACACGTTGAAGCTACCTCCTCCCTGCTCGGTGAACAAAATATGACAAACCTTGTCACTTTCCATAGTGATTTCGTTAGTTCCAATTAAAGCCACCGGGTCATATTATACTACGGGCACTATACCACGCGGAGTCACGATTGTCAAACTTGATTTTAGTTATGTCAAAATTGTTTTTAAATTTAGAGGTTTTTTATTTGCAGAATAGCTCTAGGATTCTCATAGCCAAAAGTAAGGTATTTTAGTGATAGTTTAGTTAGTTTAGTTCGGTGTACAAGAGAATCGGTACCGTTGGCTTTTTAATCGTTTGTGTAATTAACAGCTACCTAAAAGACTAGCTTATAAAAATACTGCCTATTATTTTACGACGCTTTCATTCTTAAACCTCCAATCACGTTAGGAGACAAATGCTAAATGCTACATATAGGTATGTCACCTCTCTCACTCACACGGGATCAAAATTTCAAGAATGTTCAGTGTAAGTTGCTTTTTTGAAAAATGTAATCAATTAGCGGACAATAAATGATATTAATTTAATAGGTAATACACATTTTAGTTTCCGAGACTTTCAGGTAGGTATCTTTATGTGACCCTAATTCATTGCTCTCGAGTGTAATTCACGACGTAGTCTTTAGTTTGTGATGTAAATATTTGGTATGAAACCTAAAGACTAGGTCGTGCTCGCTCAATGGGGAGAGATACTGCCAATTTATCCCGCTAGGAGTCACATCGTCGCTGGTGTTGTTTACCTGTCAAACACTATATTAGTAGGGGAGGTACCTACTGCTCGATTTTGTGACCTATCTTATAGTACCGAATAAATTCCATTTCCAATAGTTGTTTAATAATAGGTCTTTACCTATGAAATTGCCGATTTTTTATATCGGCTAATGTGAAAATAAATATCTTTCATTCTATTTAGAATTCCAAATTCAAATCAATTTTATAATATAGCATAATATTTAAAAAAAAATCTGTGTTTGCGTTTCTGTAACCATGCAAAAATCGAAATAGCGGGCTATTTTTGAATACGAGTTCCGCCGTGGCACCAACGCAGCAGAGACAGCTCGCAATATTAACAACGTGTGTGGACAAGGTACCGCAAGTGAATGCACGGTGCATTTTTGGTTTGATCGCTTCCGTTCTGGATATTTTGATCTCAACCATGAGCCCCGAGGAAAAATTTCAAATCCAACGAGAAGGTGAAAAATGCCTAAAGAATTCACCGATTCCTATCCCCAGGTTTTTTATTGCAAAGGCATCAACGAACTTTCATTAAAATGACAAAAGTGCACCGACAATGTTTCTTTTCAAAAAAATTGTTTGATTTTTTTTTTTCTATGTAAAACGACAATTTCATATCATCGAAAATCAATCAATCTGCCTAGCCTTTTCCCAACTATGTTGGGGTCGGCTTCCAGTCTAACCGGATGCAGCTGAATACCAGTGTTTTACATGGAGCGACTGCCTCTCTGACCTCCACAACCCAGTTACTGGGTAATACGATACGCATTGGTAAGAGTGTTGTCAGACTTTCGGGCTTCTGACGACCCGCAACGGCTGTCAAAGATCCACAAATGACAGCCGGGATCAACGGCTTAACGTGCTTTCCGAGGCACGGAGGAGTCTCGGTATGTAAAGTTGGTCACCCATGCACGGACCAACCCCGGCAAGCGTAGCTTAACCTAATGGATCGACCCGTGCGGCTGTTATTACTTAGCCATGAGCTTCAACACGTAAAAATAAAATAACTGAAAGAAATCTGGTTTTTATTCATACATTCGTCTCATAAATAAGATTGTGGTAAATTATTCGGGTCTTTTAGACCTTTTGTGATATTTTTGAAGAAAAACTTTCTTGGTAAAAATATGTTTGACTCTAGGTGAAGTAAACATCGTGGTCTACATATTTTATTTTACTTTTACCAGCAAAAAAGAAGGTCAAATTAAGTCCTTTTCTATCTGGGGAGTTTGATTGAAAATGTATACCTATAGTTAATTATTAACATTTCTATTTGTCTGTTACTTTTATCATAATCCGTACTTCTATACTAATATTATAAAAGCGGACGTAACTCTGTATGTCTGTCCCTTTTTCACGCTTTTTAATGGTGTAATGGATTTCGATAAAATTTGGCATACAGGTAGAACATATCTAGGTTATGACATAGGATACTTTTTATACCGGTAGTACGAACCCTTGGGATAATCTTCAACTTACACGCGGGCAAAGCCGCGGGCAAAAGCGAAGTAGTTAAATATAAAGTAAATCCCATAATAGTCTATCTGATAATTTCAGAGAAAAATAAATGTCATTAGTTTACTACCCTATGGAGCAAATACCAAAACAACAAACAAATTGATTGACCTACATTTTGCTAGTTCAATTACTACACATCAATAGAGTAGCTGTACACAATACTGCCTTAATCATTATCAAAAGAGATAGAATCAAATTGAATTCTCAAATTCAAAGCATTTATTTCAATTAAACCATTTTCAGGCGCTTTAGAATGGTCAAGGAGTCGGTCTGTCAGAAATATGAAGCTTTGTCCATTCCAAAGCATAGTAGGTACTATCGAGGAAACTTACTTAAGACCAATTTGAAAACAAAATCCCGTGCACACGATGACCACATCTGCTAGCAGCCGATACGAGTACTATAGCGGCCGAGCGCTGCAAGCAAGAAGAGTCCTTACGGTGTATAAGTTGTAAGTTTCCTCGATAGTACTTATGGAGACGAAGTCCTGTAGTGATGTTTTAAATGAGGACCCCGTTGTAGCCTTGAATCGAGCTTGATCCCTAGGGAAACAGTTTTATCAACGGATTCTAGTTTCTCTTGATTAAATACAATCTCAGAATCAATACTTTTGACATTTGGTAAAGAAAATCTTAGTGACTTTTATTTTCCACTAGCTGACCCGACAGACGTTGTCCTATCTTGGCTATGAATATTCTAATGTAAACGCGTGAAGTTAAAATGTTTTTTCTGAAATTTTCAAATTTTCTGCGAAATTTTCTAATTTTTTTTTCATAAGAACCTTCTCCTGACAATCATAAACACAACAAAAAAAGAATTAGCGAATTGTTCCATCCGTTCACGCGTGATGCGATGACCAAGGGAAATAGGAATTCATTTATATATATTATTTATTATTTTTTATATATATAGATTTAATACTAAATTATTGAGCCGATTTTGGACCTGCAGTAGGAGGTTATTTCATCATCAATATCATCATAATTTCTGCCGAAAGACGTCCACTGCTGGACATAGGCCTCCCCCAAGCACCGCCACTTCGACCGGTTCTGTGCCTCCCACATCCAGCTTATTCCTGCGGTTATTTACGTCGTCAAAATTTGTAGCACGTCTAGTTACCTTAAAAATTGAGGAAGTATTGTCAAAAAATATCAACGTTTGTGGTTTATTTTAATATAAATAGAGTAGATTATTAATATACACTAAAAAGAATAAAGGACAAATTGAGCCTTGTGGAACCCCCATTTTTACCTTTAATCGCCGTGAATTGACACTGATTATTTGAATTTGTTGCTATCTATTATTCAAATATGATTTTACAAAGCTAAGCGCTAATTTGCCTAGTCGTAATGTTCATGTTTCAGGAGTATCGTGATTAGATTTACGCAATCAAAAGGCTTAGGCAGGTCGCTGAAATACCTGTGGCATGTGGGCTTGGGCTTCTTCTCTCACGGTCACAATTTGTTTTAATAAGGATAAACTGGCATCGGTCGTACAACGTTCTTTGGTGAAACCATACTGATGGTCGGGAAGGATTTTGGTCGTGTTAAAATGATTGAGAATTTGATTAAGCATTACCTTTTCAAACACCTTGCTGAAAACCGTCAACATGGATACGGGTCTATAGTAAAATTATTGATTTATTACCTTACTGTATTTTATTAAATCCGTGAAGACCCCTTGATTCACACACAAAATAAATATTAAGGTTGAGGAAGTCTCAATTATGGAGGTACAGACTTTAATGGAAATGCCCCAAAAGTCTTCTGTCAATTTGATCTTGATTTGCTTAAAAGCTTTTATTACTGTTGTAGGGTTAATATGCGTATAGTTAAATTCAATCAGGCAGGCTGAAACGTTTGCCATTACAAAATCAAAAGAGAGCGAGGGCGAGGAATTTATGGTTTCACTAGTTTTAAGTGGAATACTGGTATTTTTTAGGGTTCCGTACCTCAAAAGGAAAAAACGGAACCCTTATAGGATCACTCGTGTGTCTGTCTGTCTGTCTGTCCGTCTGTCACAGCCAATTTGCTCCGAATCTAATGGACCGATTAAGTTGAAATTTGGTACATATATGAATTTCTGTGACCCAAACACGGACGGGTAAAGTAAATAAATGAATTTTGAATAGAGAGGTCACTTTTGGGGGGCAAATAAGAAAATTAAAAAAAAAACCTTTTGAAAACTACACCATGTCAAATGAAAGGGCTTACTATGAGAGTCTCAAATATATATTTTTTTATAATTTTAAAATAAATTGTTTTAAAGTTATTTAAGAAAATAGACGAAAATTAACCATTCCCCCCCCCCCTTATCTCCGAAACTACTGAGCCTAAAATTTTGAAAAAAAATACAATAAATAGATCTTTACCTGTAGATTACAGGAAAACCTATAAGAAGTCTGTGGTCTTAAAATAACATAATAAATCTATCAATATTGTGAGTACAAACTTACATTTACAGTTGGAATGTATGGGAGAACATGTTTTTCAACTACAATGTTATGTTGGTTCTTAAGATAAATTCATCCCAACTACGGAACCCTCCATTGTGCGTGGTCCGACATGCACTTGGCCGGTTTTTTTTTTTTTACAAATAGTGAGATGACACAAATATTTTTTTATCCGTCCATTATAAAATATTGGACATGTATTTTATATTATTTTAACTTAATCAATAATCAAAAGATTACGGCGATACATTGAGTTATAATTAAAATATGGCATGACGTCACTGCTTGCTAGATTTTATACGTAGGTAGTTTGTTATAGTTGTGACGAGCCCCCACTCCCCAACTTTATTGCGTTTTGTCTAAGTAATTTTTTACTAAAAAGACAAAGCAAAAAATACGTGTCTAAAATTTTATTATTATCTGACGGACGGACTAAATAGATTTTTTTTTTTTTTAACCTGGAAACATCCCTATTCTTGAGCAATTTCTTTGCTATTGCAAATGAGATCACATTGACCGTCTCCAGTGTGTAATCGGAATTATGCTTTTCTGCTCCTGTTCGTTTCATTCATCATCTTAGCCTTTTCGGCTTCCAGTCTAACCGGATGAAGCTGCGGAGCGACTGCCTATCTGACCCCCACAACCCTGTTACTGGGTAAGGCTACGATACACCTTGGTAAGGCTGGTTGTCAGACTTTCGGGCCTCTGACGACCCATAACGACTGTCGAAGATCCACGAATGACAGCCGGGACCAATAACAAGAGATTACGATTTGTTATTATGTACCTACGAGATTACCAAATAGGAAAAGTTTTTCCAATGAGGTGTCAGTGGCACGTACGCCATCGCAAAATTATAATGCGTCACTATAATTAATTACGTTTAGGAGATTACGAATACTTTATAATTCTACAATTTCGGTGTCAATGATCGGCCATCCCGACATGATTGCGTTAGCAGACTAGGCCCCGCAGGAGACCTGAATTGACTCAGGTATTATATGTATTTACCCTTGAAACCGGAATGACTGCAGAAAAGCAGTCAATTGGCGTATTGTACTTTGTACCTACTTTTTTTTTTCTTGGGCTCATGGCTAACTACAACAGCCGCACGGGACGATCGATTAGATTAAGCTACGCTGGCTGAGGGCGGTCCGTGGATGGGTTACCATCTTTACATACTGAGACCCCTCCGTGTCCCGGAAAGCATTATAAGCTGTTGGTCCCGACTGTCATTCGTATTATGTTTGATTGTCGTTACGGGTAATCAGAAGCCCCAAAGTCTGACAACCAGTTTTACCAAGGGGTATTGTGTAATCCAGTAACTGGGTTTTAAAAAACTCCATGTTAAATAATGGTATTTAGTTGCATCCGGTTAGACTGAAAGCTGACCCCAACATAGTTTGGAATAGACTAGGCAGATGATGATGATTGATGTGATATATGTTGATGTGACTTTGATTAATTATATGAGCTTGATTTATTAAAGATTAAAATGAAGTTGTATTCGGTAAAAACTCACATTTATACACAAGCACATAATAATACAGATGGGACACTCCGCAGAATCATTTAAATAAAAAAAAAAAAGGTTCCGACGAATTGATAACCTCCTCCTTTTTGAAGTCGGTTAAAAAGCGACTCTTGCTAGGACTCAATAGAAATTCAGGTCGCACAATGTTTCATTACCTACAGTTATATTCACCTATAAGTTGCCTCTCTTTCTATCGCGTAACTCTTATACCTTCTGACTCGTTAGGGTTGTCTTCTTTTACGACGTGGTGCGTGAGTGAGTATCGAACTAACGTGCGAGCCGGCCGGTGCGCACCACACTGAATTGACCCAGTGAGCTTGCTTATAGCTTCACACCAAAACTGCGGAGTGTCCTATGTGTATTAATTTGTGACACAAGTGATTGACCCAAATATCGTCAGTAGAATACGGCTTCAATATCGTACTACATCATATCGGAATCGCTTTCGTCCGGAATTAGTTTATCACGTTGGCTCTGAGCTATTTCTACGTTATATCATGTCTGTCAACTACAGAAATGCTTGTAGTTGATAAACGCTAACAGTTAGGTGAGGATTTAGAAATATTTGTGAAGTTGATGATAGTTAGATATTTGAAATTAGCATTACTTAAAAGGGCTGTCGCATTTTGCATTTTTGTTTTCTCTCGGTCACACGGGACGAAGTTTTTAAGAATGTTAAATGAAAAGATGCTTTTTTGAAAAATGCATTCAATTAAAGGACTGTAGTAAATAATGTTAATTTTATAGGTAACTATTAAACACACATTTTTATTTTGGCATTTATTTAACTCATCTCAAAAACAGATAATACTTTTTGAACTGAGTTTATTAGTTGTGTTGGTTGTGTTTTTTTTTGTCTTAAAGTTTTTATTCTTTTTTCACACGTTAGGGCCATCTTCGGCTTGCCGGCGCCGTGTAGCCGTCATCATCATCATTTCAACCAAAAGATGTCCGCTGCTGGACATGAGCAGGCATCCCTTAAGCAGGGTTGCCAAATGCTATAATGATAGTGTTGTACTGTATTTTGCGTCTGAGTACGATATACTGTTAAAAAAAATATACATAATTAACAAAATACTACACACTTAGTTCAGTTGGATGGATCAATATGTATTTCCACCACGTCCACGAGTCCTGTACTTATCGCGTCCAGCTAATTCCTGCGGCCTTCACAAGATCAGATGGACCGGTGTCCACCTTGTGTGAGGGCTTCCAACGCTATGCCTTCCGGTACACCGTCGCCACTCTAGAACTTTCGGCCCGATCAGCCATCTGTTCTGCGAGCAATGTGCCCTGTCCACTGTCACTCAAATTGCTGAATGGGTAAATCGGTTTCAATCTGCCGGTACGTGTGAAAGCTGTATACTTGCTTAATTTTTGTAAGAACCTGCGAAATAGCTGCTAATTTAATACTATCTCCCTCGTTGGTGTAGTGGTCACAAGCACGTCCTGGGTTCGATTCCCGGGTCGTGCAAAGTGTTATTGGATTTTTCCATCTGGAGTTTCTCAGGATTAGTGCCAAGTTGATGACAATAGGCGCGCCCTCTATTACATGGGACTTAAAACATAACTGGCGAAATGTGGGTGTACTATAGGTACGCCTCTGTCTATCCCTTTGGGTATACTGGCGTGATGTTATGTTATGTTAAATGCTATCAAAATAAAAAAAAATCTTAAGTCATTTATTTAAATTAGGCTGAGAATCAGCACTTTCGAACGTCAAAATTACACAAGGCAGTCCCACAAAACGCCTGCCCTTCACCACTACTTAGTGCTTTAGCTGGGAAGAAGAACTCCCCAGCAGCACAGCTATCTGTTCAGTTAGAAAAACTTGATTCTATACAATAGTAGGTACGCAAAATTATTTTCATTACGCAACACAAACACATTAAAAGAAATTATTTGTCAAATGAATAAATGAATGAATGATTTTATTCAATTTACATTTTTCCTTATTGCTAGGTACACTGCCCCACAAAACTGCTGCGCAGTTTAACTGTGAGATCATTGAGTCTCTATTAAAGTAACATTACTATCAGGTAAATCTATAACCTATATATATATACTTAGTATTTACGCTCACATCATCATCATCATCTTCCTGCCCTTATCCCATATTACTTGGGGTCGGCGCAACACGTTTTCTTCTTCCATTCTCCCCTGTCAACCGTCACGCTATCATTCACTCCCTTCTCTTTCATATCATTCCTCACACAATCCATCCATCTTTTCTTTGGCCTTCCTCTGCCTCTCCATCCATCAACATCTATATTCATCACTCTTTTAGTCACATGCGTTTTGTCTCTCCTCATTACATGCCCATACCAAGACAAACGATTTCCTTTCAACTTTTCTGTCACTGGCGCCACTTTCAAACTTCCTCTTATATACTCATTTCTCACTTTATCCATTCTTGTCACTCCACACATCCATCTCAACATTCTCATCTCCGCTGCATGCAATTTTTATATTGTATTTAGTATTTACGCTCACATAGACTCTAATAAATATTTTTTAAGTTTACGTGTGAATTTTACTTTATTATCTTCTTGTCTGATGTCAGCAGGCAGTGTTCAATAAATAAGGAACGCGTTTTTTTAAGGTTCTATCGCCATAGTAATTACTAACTCTAGGTACATTATATTTACCTGCTGTCATCGACCTGTCAGTATACCTGTTAGAAACTAATGAGTCACTATCCCGTCTGCCATGGTTATTAACCAATAATAGGTATTTATGTTTAAGGCTAACTGGTAGAATTTAAATATTTTGAATAACCTACTATAGTCTCCTTTACAACTGTTTTTAGTTTTCTTGTAAATAAACAATTTTAAGAACTCATAATTTATCTATCTTCTTCAAAAGATATTTAGCGGTCTAAACTCTAAAGTAATTGATCCAAAACTTGAACAACGCTTAAACAATTAAATCCCATCAGTAATCCTCAATGAGTTAAATGAGCCATCCTGTCATTCAAGGGTCACAGAACGTTTTGTAATGCATTACTGATCAAAGAGATAATTCTGTTTTTAGACTCTAGAAGCGTCATACGCTTGACTCGTCAGTTTCGAGCGTAGTCTCCAGATAAGTGTTTCTAAAGTGCATGTTTATATACTCGTACGTGGTTTTAAGTTCACTGCATTTAGTTGGCAATGACATTGATGTCAGTGATATAGATAATGCTGGAAGCATGATAAAATTAGGCTGTGTATTCACTTGGTAGCAAGTGACGATCGGCAGGTTTAAGCAAAGTTGTATTACTATGCGTTTGCATTAGAAAACATTCAACATGAGATGTTACGATACTTGTCATGTCAAACAAATCTCACAATTTGTTTTGTTGAATTTGCGTTCACGCTGCACGAAACATGAGTAAGTCTTAAGACAGATGTCAAGATTTGTTGTGAAAATGTAGTGGAAACACGTCGTGACATGAAACAAATTTTGAGTCAACAAGTTGTGTGTGTGTGGTTGTGTTGATACATTGACAGGAAACCATGGAAACGGAGATTTCAACATGTTTTTTTTTGTATGGTTGCCAGTGCAAACGCACAGTTATGTTGTGTGTGCGATGTTGCCAGATGGAATGCAACATAAGGGGCGCCTTGTCGATGTAAAAAATCCGCAAGTCAGTGATATCAAAACCAGTATAAGTTGGCCTCTTATTCTATTGAAACTCCATACAACGCTGGGACAGCTCAAAGTCAGTGTTACACATACGTGCGATCAGCTGTACAGACAATATTGCTAAACAAAAGTTGATCGTTTTTGCTCAACAATGACTTCAGGTTTCAAATATACTTACCGACAAATAAATAAATTTTGACAAAATCTACAGACAACAATAGATATATCTAGGCAGGGTATACAACATACTTTTATGTGAATTGCTTCATGTATATCAATTTTATATAATATATATTGTAACACACCAACACCAAAATTGTATATTGTCACGAAATTGAGCATGAAGCAATTCACATACAAATATGTTAGTATACCCTGCCTAGATATCTCTTTTGTTGACTGTACATGACATGCATTTTGTATACGATAAATCTGAGCTAACTGAGTTCTTGATATTTTCAAATAAACCCGTTAATTCACATAACATGACGCCTATAATCCCTGAAGAGTTAAGCAGAGATGTACCTATAATAACACCCATATATCCAGTTATGTATTTCTACGTAATAGGAGGCAAGCTTATTGCCATCAACCGGGCACAAGTCCAGACTCCAGGCCTAGTCTGGCCCATTAATTCATGGTCTAATCTTCTATACTAATAATAAAGATGAAGAGTTTGTTTTTTGTTTGTTTGAACGCGCTAATCTCTGCAACTACCAGTCGGATTTGAAAAAATCTTTTTGCATTTGAGAGCCCAATTCTTGAGGAAGGCTGTAGGCTATTTATCATCACGCTAACACCCTTAGGAGCCGAGTAAAAAGAAAAAAAAGTCAGAAAGAACGCTAAGCGAAAATTAACTAATATTAGCGCGGGCAAGCAATGCGATGCGACGGGCTGGGTCGGGGAAACAAGAAATTTCACGCGGACGAAGTCGCGGACAGAAGCTAGTAATCTAATATACAACGTGTTTCCTTTGATATCCCATAACGCTAGGGTTAATGAGACCATCATTTTGAACAACTTTTACCAAACATGAAATCGCGAAAAAAAAATCAGCTGTTCCCTACATTTATGTTGGCATAACTCGTCAAAATGTAGGAAACTTCAGATTTTTTTTTTGCGATTTCAGATTTTTTCCCATAGTAAAAGTTGTTCAAAATGATGGTCTCATTAATACCATAGATTATGGATATCAAAAGAAACACGTTGTATATAAAATTGTTCTAATTAGAGATAACCAGTATATCCTGTTTCATAAATTTCAATGATTACAGCTTATTTCTTAGCTTTATTACTAACTCAGTAAAACCACATCTGGAAAAAGAACATCTAAAATAATAGTACCAAGCCAAGAGACGCTCACAGTCTTCGTTCTTACGAAATGAAACGAAAAAACCCGAAGCATATTTCTTTTTCCTCCTAAGTGTCATTTGAATGTATAATAAATCCACAGAGACTTTACCTGGTGAAAAATATCAGGTAAGATAACAATAGACAAAGTTTATTTTTATTTTTAAAGAAAATATTTTCTTAAATAAGTTTCTGCAGTGAATTTTTCAGTTCTTATTTCATTTTGAGTTTTGTCTTCGAAGTTGAGTAATAAATAATTTTAGAAAGAAAATAAATTTTTAGATGTGATAAACAAAATAGTTTTCTATTATGTATTAATTTATTACCAACTGAAAATAATATGGTGTTAAAAAAATAACTTTACAAACTTTAAGAGGTGCTTTAGACCATCGAACTGAATAACTTTTACTATGGGACCAACTTTCAAATTGCAAAAAAAAATAGCTGCATAGCAAATAAAAGTTATTCAGTTTGACGGTCTACAGCACTCCTTAGAGTTTGTAAAGTAAATTTTTTAACATCTTATATTTCAGAAAATGAGGTTAACCGGGTCGTATCTCGACATAAATACTGTTATGGTCAAGATGGGCCCGAATTAAAGAAAACAGGCAAAAAAAAAAATAAAGAAATAAAAAAAAAATATTAATAGAAATAATAAATTTTAATGAATAATGAAATAATAATGAATATTCAATTGTAAACAAATAAACTTTAATAATAATTAGTAAATATAATTTGTTTTCTAACTGATACACAGTTGATAATGTACAATATTGTGTATGTAGAGAGAGAAAGCAGTGTTTGCAGCAAATGAGAAAAAAAAAGAATTCATTCTTCGCAGTTTCGTACCTAAGTAAAACTTATTTATTACCAGAAAGTGGTTAGTACAAGTAAACAGTAGTTTCAGGCTAAACTTTCCTTGGTTGTCGAGTAACGGAGTTTAATTAGCTTCAAGTAAAGTGCTGAATAAAGGCGTGCCCCAAGTGAAATAAATTCAAAACAACGTTCTTCCAAATGCCGGCAAAATGTGCGTAAAATTTTTAGTGAGTGTAAAAAATTTTGTTTTGTTCACAGCTTTTTTTCTTGAAAAAGTCCGTTATTTCTGCTTAGAAAAAGACTTTTCTTTTTTAGTGGTTTTGTATGAACGTAAACGAAGCAAAAGGAGTGTAAGGATCTTAGCAGGTGGAGTTCTGCCTACCCCCATGGGATGATTTTTTCTTGAAAAGTCTGTTATTTCTGATTAGAAAAAGTCTTTTCTTTATTAGTGGTTTTGTATGAACGTAAACGAAGCAAAAGGAGTATGTAAAGATCTTAGCAGGTGGCGTTCTGTAGTTTCTGCCTACCCCCATGGGATGATTTTTTCTTGAAAAGTCCGTTATTTCTGATTAGAAAAAGTCTTTTCTTTATTAGTGGTTTTGTATGAACGTAAACGAAGCAAAAGGAGTATGTAAAGATCTTAGCAGGTGGCGTTCTGTAGTTTCTGCCTACCCCCATGGGAAGAAGGCGTGAGTTTATGTATGTATGTATGTATAAAAGTCTTTTAGAAAAAGTAAGAATTTCTGTATATAAAATTCAATTTCAACTTTTTTCTCGATGATAAGGCTTTATTCGAAGTAAATAGTATCCTTCTTTTTGTTGATGATTGTGTGTTATTAATTTTATGCGTGTCTACGAAAACTGAAAAATACTTACTTATTGTTATGTTTATGTCTATGTAAATAAATAAATTTAACAAAATAAATATATTTTTTTTTTAATTTCAGGAAAAACATTATATACGGTTCACAAAAACTATTTTCCAAGTAAAAATAGGATATTCCAGAAAGAAGTGAATCGTTGGTGTATGTACTAATGAAAAAAATCATTGTATCACAAACACCAGAAAATACGAACACGAGCACGATGTATGAATACTACGGAATAATTTCTTAATAGAAGATGTTTTTAGATTTCCTGAAACTACAATTACTATTATTTTCAAATAGTTCCTACTACAGTACATTTTCCACAAGGCAGAATAGAATTTTTCCTTTGCCCACACAGTCTATGACAAAAAAGTTACAATTTTTCAGAATAGACTTTGTATTCACTCTGGACTCTAGCCAGAATTCTTCTGTATGGCAGACTGTTAGACGTATGACGTACGGAACTACCCTACATTGTGTGATTCTACCTACTGTGAAAAATGCTGAGAGGAATATAAATGAATTCAAAGTGATTCTTATGTTCCTTTGTGACTATTTTTATATTTGAGGTTAAGGCTTATTGATAATTTGAGATGAATTTTCACTCTATTTCAATATAGCGCTTTGCTTTCAATATTTACTAATGAATCAAAGTTGTTTGTTCTTAGAAAGAAAAAAAAAATTAAAAAATAATAATCGCCAAGACTCTCTTTGAAGTTATCTAATAAACTTCTCGTTAGTATTTCTTCCTACAAAATGTAATGTGTCACTGTTTGTTTTCCCTAATAATTAAAATTGAACACTAATTGCTACCACATCAAATAACATAAATGCAACAGTTGCTTCTCTATTTAAATAAATTAGAACTCAAGCTTGAAACTGTCTTGAAGCACCGTACAGTCCTTTGTTTTTAATTCAAGTTCCACAGATAAATATTTTTTACAAAATAAAACCTCTTTGCCTTGATCTCTTGATCACTCCGTTATCAAATAAAAAAGTTTTCACCAGAAGTTACCGAGAACCTTAAAATACTCGTAGAAAGTATGTCAATTATGTTAAAACTTTTGTTAATAACCCAAAGCGATGACTCTCCATTAACTTGGTTTAGGAATGAGAAATGGTAAGTAATTCCGGGATGTCTGAAGTTTTGATTGTAAAACATTGATTAACAATATGGTAGGAGTTGGAAGTTCAGAAGAGTAATGTTTGTGATAGAGGAAAATTTGGGACTTTACAAACAAAACATCATGTGTTTTTTGGATGGATTGGGGTACCTATAGCACCCCCTCATTTGTCCAATTGTTTTCAAGGTCCGTGTGATAGGGGGCGAGCATATTACCACCGACAAAATTCAAATCCAAACACCATCTGATACTAAGAATAAGAATAAGAATAATTTATTGTTTGTTTTTTTTTGTTTTTTGTTTGTTGTTTGTTGTTGTTTATTGTTTGTTGTTGTTTTATTGTTGTTTGTTATTTGTTGTTATTTGTTGTTACTGAAAAGTATACAGGGTTATCACACTAATATTATAAAGGCGAAAATTTGTGAGTGTGTTTGTATGTTTGTTACTTCTTCACGCTCAAACGGCTGAATCTATTTGGGTGAAATTTGGTATGTAGATAGCTTATACTTTGGATTAACACACAGGTTAGTTTTATCCCGGTCTACGCGAGTGAAACCGCGGGGTGCAGCTAGTTGGTAATAAATGTAAATGACCGCAATCCACTAAGGCGATGTAGGAGAGGTCATTTGCAATGAAATGACCCCTTATGACTCCTATGCAAATGTCAACCATTTTAGTCAAAAAACCTGGTCAAAATTATGAAAATGGTAACGATTTGTAGCTCTGCACCCTAATTGTGTAACACACTATCAATCGGAATTTGAATCATTTTTAAGCAAATTGCTAATCCATTGCTTCATTTGTTCGAAAAATTTGTCTGCTGGACAACGTAAATGACGCAATGAATGTTGTTGAACCGTCAAAATGAAACTGATTCCGAATAATAGTGTGTTACGCAATAAGGGTGCTGATTTAAAAACTATTTAAGATAATTGTCATTTTATGGGTGGTTATTATGTATTGCAGATAAAAATAAAACAAAAAATCATTTATTGGTTTTTTTATAAATTTTCAGTTGTCAGTTATTTAAACAAAATTGTCAAATTATTTGAAAATGGTTGACATTTGTATAGGGGTCATAAGGGGTCATTTGATTACAAATGATCTCTCCTACATCCCCTTAATGGATTGGCGACATTTTACCAGTAACCCTGTAAGAAATACCCGTATCTTCTTGCCTGATCTGGAAATGAAACTAACAAAGTTCAAACAAGGTTTCAGTACTTTCAACGAACAGACATGAGACCTCTGGATCAATCAGACAGTTATTTCTTCTAGATATAACAAGTGTATCATTTATTTATTTTATTAGTCTGGATATTATCTAGGACCAGAGTCCTTGTCAAGACGAATCAAACGAGCCCACACTCGATAGGGTTGCGTCGTTTTACTACCGAGTATGCGGCTTCATAATCAGATCAGCTCCATGTCATAATAATATTGCATTGTCAACCGATTTCCACATGCATGTGTTAGATTTGATATAATATAATTATAAGCATATATATAGCTACTACGCAAATAGCAAGCCTTAAATGTCAGAATGGTTATTGGTTATTTATTGTGTATGAAAGTATTATGAATATGGTGTGTAAGGGAAGGATTTCATAAAGAAAAGCACAGAAAGACAAGACTAGATATTTATTATTTCAATTAGACTTGTCAATAGTTATTCATCTTTAATGAGAAAGCTATTGTCCGTTCGCAAAACTAGGTCTTCATGGAGAAGAAGGACAAGAAACTCCATGGAAACAGTATTATAGTATTCTATCAACACATTTCTTATATTTCCATAAATTATAGTTATCTCAAACAGTTAATTCTATCTCTCAGAACAATATCAACATAATAACAATATTTAAGGTATAATATCAAAATATGTAACTTACATGACACCTGGTAGATATATTTCACATCACAACGGCACTAGCACTAGCCACTTGAACATCCACTGAGCAACTGCCTCGAGAATGTCATTACAATCCTTTTTATATGCTACCACCCCTTCCATTTATCCCTTCCCATCAAACATCAACTGACAGTATTGTATCAATTGTTTCAAACAACCTGTTATATTAAAATAGCAACATAAATTCTAAGATATACTACAGTTACTATCAAATATTATTTAATTATTTATAGTAATAACATCTGTACGATTTTGACAAGTTAAGAGTGGTATATATCGTAAACACAATAACTAATCAAATTAGATACTTCTACATTGGTCTCAAGCTTCGTAAATGTGACAGATGTCAATATCCAACAAACAGTTATTCTAATAATCTAAAGGTTGTTTTACAATGATTCGATGATTTTAATCACAACCGAACTAACTTCCGGAATCAAGGTAATCTCAAGTATTTATTTTTAAATATTAGACACATAATAATTACATTTATCTAACACGGCCATACTGACAAGTACTTCGCTCTCGAAGTACATTAGATACCGTTTTTCTACAATTGTAATTTACTTTGGTTTTGTCATTGTCATTTGATTTGTTTTGCCAATTGCCTAGACGTGTCAAGTCCCATCCACCCGCTGCCAGTGGGATAGACTTACTAGCGAAACAGTCATAGTCATAGTCACAGTCAGCTAATTATAATTATCCAATACGTCCAAACTGACAAGTACTTCGCACACGAAGTACATTAGTTACCATCTTTCTACAATTGTAATTTACTCTTTTGCCAATTGCCTAGACGTGTCAAGTCCCTTCCACCCGCTGCTAGTGGGATAGACTTGCACCAAGCAAATGACCGACCAGCGGAAACAAAGTTTTATCGGTTACCTCGTCATGCTGGTCCCATTCACCCGCTGCTGGTGAGATAGACAAGCACCAAGTAAACGATCGCCCAGCGGTCAATAAACATAAGTCAACTACATAGACATGTTAAGACACATTCATCCGCTGTCTGAGAGACGACTCGACACTAAATAGGAGGCTACCAGCGGCATAGTCATAGTCAACTAATTGTAATTATCTAATACAGCCATAGTGTGAAACTTAATCACGTCTTACTGTATGTGGCCAAACACCTGCCATCGGTGAAGCTAAATCACCCGCAGTCAGTGAATGCCAGACAACAGTCAAGACAAGCTCTTTTTGTATTAATTAAATAAGTAATCAAAACAATATACCGCTCGGTCAACCTGACAATATCATTGCAAATTGTATTGATCATCCTTATTACATTTTCTATTAAATAATTGCAAATATTTAATATGGTCACTCTACCTTACTTTTTAGTAAAAGGTTATAATAATAAGCCAAATCAAAATTATCAAGAAACACAGATCAGTTCCGACAAAACTATAATTTATTTTAACAATACTATTAGTAAGCATTTTGAAAATGAAAAATAATAAAATAAAGCTAATTATTAATAACCTTCAACCTTGTCATATTTGTTTATCAGCAAGTTATGTGATATTCGCTATTTCTTTCATAATATAAAAATACAATTATGTTTCATTTACTTTATGACATTACCAACTTCAATTTTGTAAAGTTTCCTCCAAAGCCATTTTTTAAATTAATTTGTGATCAACAGAGCAATAATATTAACAATTTTAAAGTAACTTTCCGTGAACACTTAATCCTTTTTCGACCATACAATTCTCAGCACGTTTTCATCGTTATGATGAGGGTTGAGTCAACGACCCGCCGTTACCAATGGTTTCCAGCAGAACACGATTGCTCCAACGTTGATCATGAAAATAGCAAAATAAAATTCATTAGAAATATGTTATGTGAGACTGAGCACTATCCCACTTCTGATGTTAGATTTGATATAATATAATTATAAGCATATATATAGCTACTACGCAAATAGCAAGCCTTAAATGTCAGAATGGTTATTGGTTATTTATTGTGTATGAAAGTATTATGAATATGGTGTGTAAGGGAAGGATTTCATAAAGAAAAGCACAGAAAGACAAGACTAGATATTTATTATTTCAATTAGACTTGTCAATAGTTATTCATCTTTAATGAGAAAGCTATTGTCCGTTCGCAAAACTAGGTCTTCATGGAGAAGAAGGACAAGAAACTCCATGGAAACAGTATTATAGTATTCTATCAACACATTTCTTATATTTCCATAAATTATAGTTATCTCAAACAGTTAATTCTATCTCTCAGAACAATATCAACATAATAACAATATTTAAGGTATAATATCAAAATATGTAACTTACATGACACCTGGTAGATATATTTCACATCACAACGGCACTAGCACTAGCCACTTGAACATCCACTGAGCAACTGCCTCGAGAATGTCATTACAATCCTTTTTATATGCTACCACCCCTTCCATTTATCCCTTCCCATCAAACATCAACTGACAGTATTGTATCAATTGTTTCAAACAACCTGTTATATTAAAATAGCAACATAAATTCTAAGATATACTACAGTTACTATCAAATATTATTTAATTATTTATAGTAATAACATCTGTACGATTTTGACAAGTTAAGAGTGGTATATATCGTAAACACAATAACTAATCAAATTAGATACTTCTACATTGGTCTCAAGCTTCGTAAATGTGACAGATGTCAATATCCAACAAACAGTTATTCTAATAATCTAAAGGTTGTTTTACAATGATTCGATGATTTTAATCACAACCGAACTAACTTCCGGAATCAAGGTAATCTCAAGTATTTATTTTTAAATATTAGACACATAATAATTACATTTATCTAACACATGCAAAATTTCAGCTCAATCGGAAACCGGAAAGTGGGTCAAACAACAATACCCACTTCCCATGCATTTAAAAACCTGATAACCAGGTGAAAAATGGGCATTCTTCTTTAACTTGCAAGATTCGATTACAGACAGACACCGGGACACGTGAAATTAAATAAAAGTTTGTAAAAATTGAAAAAAAAAAGAGGGTGTGTGCTTATGATGATCACGATAGAAGACGAAAACTTACGACTGGAACGCGATTCAGCGCCGAGTAAACGCGATTCAACGTCACTGGACGACTAGAACCGAGTATACCCGATTCAGCGTCGCCGATCGACTAAAGCCGAGTATAAGTAACCGATTCATTCTTCTTTGGAATGCGCTTCCTCTTGATATCAGGACGGCCACCAGTCGGTATGCATTTAAGCGGAAATTGCAGAGTTATTTTCTAAACAAATAGTGTAGAGTTATTTCAACACCTCTCTCTCTCTCTTGAATTTGTATATAATATGTATTGTAATATATATATATATATATCTCATAGTATATTATAGGTATATCTTATAGTAAGTGTACTCGTATGTATGTGTATTATTGGTTTATACCCTATTTATGTGCTTGTATAAAGTCTATTTATAATTAATTAAGATATATTTTTAGTGTTCTTTTTATAAGTATTCCTCTCATACTGAGCACCTGCCATCTAATCTCCTCACCACCCTTGGTTGACTGGTAGAGAATGCCTAAGGCATTAAGTCCGCCTTTGTACATTTTAAGTGCGATAAGTTTAAATAAATAAATAAATTCAGCGTCACCGACACGAGCGTGACGGTACCATTTCGTTAAATGTTTGGAAAGATCGCAAAGTGCACCTGCAGGGTTTTCACTTCAAAAACGAGTATCTTAAAGATCCCTCGTTTCACACTGTTGCAGATTCCAAGTTCCTACGGTATATACAGTGTGACCTATAAGTCAGGCGAACGTGTGAGGTCAGTTAAGTTAAACTGAAGTTCAGCTTTGTTGTTTAAGACGTTAAACTTAGTTTACGAGCTTGATAAGGGATATAGGGTCAGGTTGGCTCCTTTATTAGATGACCAAGTTTGTAAGAGTGAGTGAGTAGAGGTTGTAAATAAGACAGAACATGTATCATCATTCATCAATGATGATAATTTACAACACGCGGCTGTAAAGCCTTAGATGATGGTGATTCATTATCATCTGAAGCTTTGCAGGCGCGGGTAGGCCTTAGCCTGGTCAAGTATGTTTCTCCAACGTGACCTACATCCGGCTTTTTCTCTAAAAAAACTGAAAATGCATAGAAAATACGAATATCAAAATTAATCATTTTCAAAGGCAAAGTCAGGGAGATTTATTTTTATCAAATTGACGACTAAAAAATTGTCCGTATACAGGGTCTGGCGTAAATAGTGGTGGGGTCGATATAACGTATATTCAACTATCACATACCAGAATGTAAACCATTGTTTTTCTTAGGTCGCAGAAAATACATTTTTTTTAAATTGACTTTTTTTTAATTTAGTATTTTTTTATACATTTGAATGTGATAGAGCGCATGCATTAGACAGCTATAACAAAAAACAAAATGCCATTTATTAATAAATACAGCCAAATTAGTAAAGCAAAGTGTAATTATTTTTTTCAAATAATAATAAAAAAATATTTTATTCTGAGACTGGAAAAAATAGTTCAAATTGTGGTATGTGATAGCTAATTATTCGGTGTATCGAACTCTTCACGTTGGACAAATATTAAAGCCCCACACTACACTACACACACACACACACACACCACACACACACACACACACACCACACACACACACACACCACACACACACACACACACACACACACACACACACACACACACACACTGATAATTTATTTTTTATTTATACACTGTTTATCAAATCACAACTGTCATCATTTGACAGTTGTGATTTGATTACACACGGTAAATTGACGTAGTGTGCCAATTTGATAAATTATTAATTTTCCTAGCTATACCTGCTTATAATTGGTGACAAACATGTTTACTTATCTAAGTATCAGATGTTTGAAGCTGAATCCGGGTAGTTATATTTTCCCTGTTATATAGTTTTCAGACCCGCTAAAACATATAGGTAAGTATGTCAGAATTTCAAGTTTAAGGACGCTGTTACAAATGGGTAGTCAAATCATTACTGTTTTTCACAAAAGTATGTTTATTAAATAAAATGCTTTGCATTCTTAAAATGTTTTTGCCCGAATTGTTGATAGATGTGCATGGTACGATTCTGAACTATAAATATCATTTTAGATAAGTAAATTTTCTCAATAATGTACCGAAGTAATTTTACTTCGGTTAAATCTATCAACAATTCGGGCAAAAAACATTTAAGAATGCAAAGCATTTTATTTAATAAACATACTTTTGTGTAAAAAAGTAATGATTTGACTACTCATTTGTAACAGCGTCCTTAAGGGTTTATTTCACTATGTCCGAATAGCCACTACTCACCGAATAAATTCAAAAATGGAACAGAATTTGTCTATAATTATCTGCCAAGTAAGTTAATAGGAAGTTTATCGTAGGTGGTGAAACAGGGCCTTATTCTTTAACTCCTTAAATGTCGACATGAAAATAGTCACCAATTGACTAACTATTACCATGATCGTGCAGAATTCGCTTTAATTAGTTGTACTTATCTCAATTCTCAACCTACAGTTCATGCAGATGCTCTTCAAATTATGTCGTGGTCTTTATTCTTACTTTACTTTTCTAGAATACCACGTCAGAGACATCTCTGACGTGGTATTCTCGACTAACTTCTCAAGTTATTTACTTAAGTCTTCACTCAGGAATGTCTGTGCTGTGCGCTTTAGCTTAGCTAATTCGGCGAGTTTTGCATCGTGCATACCAATGCAGTACTTAACATTCAGTTTATGACATTGCACTTCACTGCAGCAAGATGAAACAGATCTCAAAAACACCGAATAATTTAGGTACCAGCCCTCGTTTTTAATCATAGTCCTCTTAGAGGACTATACAACTATACTATACCTATATATAACTATACTATATATAATGTGGGGCCCTTAGGGCCCCACATTATATAGTCCACCGGCAGTCCATCCACGCATAAAAACTGGCGGTCCATTTTTTATGAGTGGACCGCTTGTAGGTCGACTGCCGGTGGACTGTAAATGTGTGGGAGCCCTTTAGATAGACGGCAGTTGTGTCGTTTTATCGAATTGGCTACAGTCATAAAATATATCCACCTTAAAACATATTATGTTGCATAAAGTTTAATAAATAAATAAATATTTCAACATTATGACACATTCAGGATATTTAAATGCTGTCTCGTATTTTCGTGACCCTAATAAATATTCTGTGCTCATAAAATTCTGAGGACCGTAAGGGACTAACTTACACTTATTCAGCTCAATTCTCAATTTTCAAAGCTGAACGAATCTGTTTTGTTTTTCCAAAGAAAAACAAAATAGATCCGTTCAGCTTTCCGCGTCATTCCATACAAAACAGTTTTTTTTTATGGTTTTGTATCTCAAAAGGAAAAAACCTAACCCTTAAAGGATCACTTCGCTGTCCGTCTGTCTGTCTGCCAGTCTGTCAAGACCCTTTTTCTTAGGATCGCGTGAAGGTATCAAGTTCAAATTAATATCAAATACGTAAGTCTATGGTCCCTTGGAGTTCTACAAAAATCAAGCTTATAAGTCAACGCAATAAAAAAATACGGCCACTTGTGCGATATACTTTGACACTCGCAAGTAAATCAAAACTTATAGAGTACTTCCCATTGACCTAGAATTATGACGTTTGGCAAGAAGCAAGGTCTCACAGCACAAGTGAAGAAGAAGTCCAAACATTGTTAATTTGAAATTTTATCATATAAAAAAAGTTTTTTTGGATTGCAATGTTAAGTTTGTTTTTGGTATAAATTATTTTCAACTACGGAACCCTTCATTGTGCTTGGTCCGACACGCACTTGGCCGGTTTTTTCAATAGAAAAAAGCTGAACTAAGCTGAATAAGTGTAGCTAGTCCCTTATCCAAAAGGACCAGAGAGAAAGAGTTGTCTGTCATAAAAATAGTTTTATGACAGACAACTCTTGTGCTTGACAAGTCAGTTATTCGTTGAAGCTAGCTAAACCAATTGTAACAGTAGGGATGGCATAATTGTATTATTTTAGGGTAAAAGGGTAACCCCGTTGTAATCAAATTAATAATGGTCAAACCGAACTGCATGTAATTGGGTCATAACCCGTAACTCTCGTCACTAATCACGTTAATTTATCAATTGGAGCGTCAATTAACACGTTATTCCGCCCTTTTGGACATAGTTTTGACTGTAATCCAATTCAGTTAGCTGCTGCACGTGGTTTTACTCACATGTGAGCGAAATTACGTCAGTTTCTAAGTCTTGTTTATTATTATTTCGTTTATTAATTTTTCTTCTTATCAAATACATTTTTAAATATTTCTTAAAAAATATATAAAAAACATTTAAAAATATAAAAAATAGTAGCCCACCGGTATCAGGAACAGGGTCCAAGCTACCGGCGGTCAGGACTCCAGAGAGAGGAACCTCCTAACAATGCGGGCCGTGTCCAGAAGTACTGCTTTCTGAATCAAGCCCTTGATCCAGCCACCTAACGAGAGCCTCCTTAGGTGGTGGTTGAGGCTCTTGGCAATTAAACCATTGGCTGATACAACTATCGGCACAATGATTGCTGAGTCCACATCCCACATGTCGACAACCTCGCGAGCCAAGTCAAGATACTTGATTTGTTTATCTTTCTCGGCTTTCGCGAGGTTCCCGTCATGCGGGACTGTTATGTCAATAATCATTGCGCGCCGCTCTATTCGATCCACCACCACTATATCGGGCTTATTGGCTACAATAGTCCTGTCAGTGATGATGGATCAATCCCAGTACAATGTGATATTTCCATTTTCGAGAACTGAGAACTTATTATTATTATTATTTATTTATTTAACTCGAACACATGATTCATATTGTTGTTAGTAACACTTATAAAACTATGTTAGTAAAATTCCTCATTACAATAAAATAAAACAAAACTAAAACTAATATAAAAACCTATACCTATGTCCGCTTCCCGCGTCACCAGACCTGCTGCAGTGCATACGGGTCCAGAGCCCCAGGAACGGGCAATCAGGCTTATTCACTATCACCTTTAAAATGCTGTTGGTGCTCCCCCGAATCCTTTGCATCAGGGATGCTGTTCTTTTTCGCATTATAGTTTGAAAGTCATCAGTTTCTGCTTCAGCAAACATGCCCGATGCGCTACAGAACCACGGGAGCCCCAACAGCACTCTAAATGCGTCATTATACTGAATGCGAAGAACGTTGTAGGCCCTCTGCGTATGTCTAACCCACAGGCTGCACGTGTAGAAAGACTGGCAAAACGCCTTGAACAGAGTGAGTTTCACTTAAAGAAGTGAAACTCACTGTGTTCAAGGCGTTTGCACGATGTAGTAAAGCCTACATCGTGCTAATTCGGGTGCTTGTGGTTTAAGGTGATATGTAAAAAGCGAACTGAGCAGGAATAAGAAAGTGACAGAGTCAATTACTTCCACATGCGAAAAAAAGAGAGCGCAACAATGCGCTGGAACCAAAATAAAAGCGCCAAATCATATAAAATTGTTTAAAAATAAATTAAGCTATATAACAAAAATATTTACAGCCAGTTTTCAATTAAGTACATAGTACGCATATTTTGAATGCAATTTTGCAATGAAATTACTTAGGATTTTAGAATTACAGAAAAAAACATAAAAAAGTATTTTTGGAGTTAAATTATATCGAGGAAATTTAACCCAATTGTGTTTTCCTTCAGTCGGAGTTAATAAATAATTAATGTTAATTTAATCTAATAGTCATTAAACATATATCCAAAAATTAAATCCATACATGTTGCAATAGTGAAATAAATGGTTACGAAAAATCCCTCAATTTATTTTGGTATCGCCTTAATTGAAATAAATGCTGTGAGTTTGACCAGAGGACCTAGACGCTGAAGTCATCAGTGTGAATCAAACATTTTACACATTTGCAAGTGTCCCGCCGCCCGCGCCGCTCAGTCTGGCTCTATCTCGCTCCCTGCGCACGCCCCTTAGAATATTTTAATATACAACATTTTTGAAATTATTTTAATAAAAAAAGAATAGCGACCTTTTGAAATGAACGTGAATTATTTAGATTTTTATATTATCTATCCATTAGTGTAATCCAGAAATGATTAGAATGTCGCCTTTAGCAAAAGATGCATGCAATCAATAATTTAAGTAATTTTTTTACAAGAACATATTAAAGTCTAATAAGAACGTGCTATGTGATGATACGATCAATAAGAATGTGTTTTTTGATGTAGTTTAGTACTCTTAATAAATGAGTTAATAGATTTATTCAGAATAACGCACTATCGCAAGGTTTTGCTCGGGGTAGCGTGATAAAAAAATATTTTCACGATCGCTTAGTCATAAAAATTCTTAAGTTGAGACACGCTGACTTATCCGTTAATAGTCTTAAGAAACATAGAAACAATGCTATCATGATTACTATCTATTACTATCATACGCACGAGAATTTCAAAATGCGCATGTTGTACAGCTGTTATACAGTACGCTTGTCAGAAGCAAGTTGGAGGCGAGCTCTTGTGTCTGGAACCCGCACGAGGCTAGTTATGCACTTTTATTAGAGAAGGTTCAAAAAGCATTTCTGAGATTTCTCTATAAATTCCGTTACGGATTTTATCCATTTTTATATCCAACAAAATTTCTCGTAGGATCTCTAGGATTTCATATGTTACAAACTAGGAGAGCCTATGATCAGTTGTACATCATGCTTAAAATATGTCGTGGGATAACAGATGCTCCTGATCTCCATAATGAGCTGATTCGCCTTTACGTTCCAAGCAGCTATCTCCGTGGTAGAAAACACCATCTACTAGCCGTGCCCACAACTCGAACAGTGGCCCGCGCCTCATCCCCTGTTCCTCGCGCCCTGACTGCGCTTAATAACGTCATGGAAGCCAACCCGAACTGTGACCTATTTGCAGATGATCTCAAAATTGTTTTGTGCGCTTGTCTTCACTTTTGTGAGAGCACATAAATTTAAAACTTGTGTTTTGTTTATAATATCTTTGTTCTATTTTTTTTTGTTGTCTTTTTTATGATTATGTTATATTTACTGTATGTGTTAATGTAATTGGTCCACAAACCGTATTAACATAAATAAATAAATAAATAAATAAATAAATGATTTAATGACAAGCCTTGTTAGACGATGCTAATTGGGTTTTCAAATATGGATGGTTCTAGCATCTACCACAAAGTAACAATTACAAATTCATTACCGATGGGAGCATTAAGTTCACGGAAAACGGTACTCTATGTAGAATAAATTATAGTTTAAGTTTTATGTACCAAAACTGTCAAAAAGTCAACTTGCGTTATATAGCCTACTATGCGAGTCGATAATGGCCCACTCCCTCAGCAGTGGGAACATAATTACGTATGAGTTTTAAAATAACCGCTCACGAGAGCGCGGTGTGAATCGGGTCCGTGAGTCATTTTACCTAATATTGTACGTGGTGTGAGTTCTATACCAAGAAAATATTTTTTTATTATTAACGTTGTTGTGATGGAACAAAATTTTATTTTTTGTTCGTCATTAAGATTATTAAAAAATAGTAGACATGTATTTTTTATTTTTTTACGACGACGACGTAGCGAGCCCCCACTCCCCAACTTTAATGTGTGTTATCTAAGTCATGTTTTATTAATATGATAAAGCAAAAAAATACGTGTAATATTTTTTTTTTCTACCCAGGTATCATCCATAACAGCATTACACACACACACACTCACACTCACTCACTCACTCACTTCACTTTTCTACTAGCCAATACGCTGCATTTTTCCAGAATTGAAAACAAAGCAACCCCAATGCGTCCACATGCTACGTCTATAGAAATCAAGTCGAGCACACAGCGGACGCTTTGAGTTGGAACCAGCGACAAATTGTTACAGATAGGGTTGCCGCGGAGAAAACTGGAAATAACGAAACTGTCAACACTTATTGTGCTAAGAATTTAGACAATACGGCGATAGAATTTGACAGTGCAATTTTTGCAGTAGCCACAGAGTACATTGGCAGTAGCTGCCCGAATGACGTTTGTGTTATTACAGTTTTTTAGCTCTTGGCTCTTCGCTCTTGCTCTTGGATTTTTGCGAACTATTTCTTGGTGTTTATGTACCTACCTACCTATGAGAAAACTGTTAGTTCTTGTATGTAAATGTGGAAGTTTCTGGCATGGGTTTCTTTCCAATTAATTATTAAATGTTTCTATTTGTCTCTGATCAACCAACCAAATAACACAAGCTAACATACAACATGATTACGTACATCAAAGAAAACAAAAAAAAAAACTTTATAAGTACAGAAATGACACATCAATTTTACACAATATAAAAAAACTTTTTTACAAAAAAATACAACCGACTTCCAAAAACAACACTACAATGTGAAAAATAACTTTAATTTCGGAAGTCGGTGTCTAGTTACATGTATTTTCGTTTTTTGCCACCGACTTCCGAAATTAAAGTTATTTTTCACTTTGTAGTGTTGTTTTTGGAAGTCGGTTGTATTTTTTTTGTAAAAAAGTTTTTATTTTTCACTTTTTAGTTGTGTACCTACCCCACACAAATTCTAATACCACTATCTGCAAAACAAACTAGAACATCATCCATATAAAAGTGGGGAAAAAATACGTATTATTGAAGCTAACTTAAAAACTACCGAAGCAAAGTTAATCAATTTTATATGGGACTAACTGTGATGTATACCCTCTCGAATAAAATAAAACAAAACCAAATCGGTCCAGCCATCTTCGAGTAATCGGGGAACATACATAAAAAAAAGGTTCCGACGAATTGGGAACCTCCTCCTTTTTGAAGTCGGTTAAAAAGACCATTATTTACAATATTTCCTCCGTGCCTCGGAAAGCCGTTGGTCCCGACTGTCATTCGTGGATCTTTGACAGTCGTTACGGGTCGTCAGAAGCCCGCAAGTCTGACAACCAGACATACCAAGGGGTATCGTATTACCCAGTAACTGAGTTGTGGAGGTCAAATAGGCAGTCGCTCTATGTAAAATACTGGTATTCAGCTGCATCTGCTTAGACTGGAAGCCGACCCCAACATAATTGGGAAAAGGCTAGACCGATTGATTGAGAGTTAGTTGCATATTTGGTAACATATTTTGGTGGACTTGGCGCTTGAATTTATGAAGTAAAGTGCAACAAACATCAATCCCTTCACCACAATTATTTAGAAGTCTGCAAAGTCTTGGGACTGGGGAGTTAGATCCTGAAACAGTTTTGCGGAATGGGAGACGTAACAATTTGATAGGGTGACGCGGATATTTCTAAGGTAAATTAAAATAAAATTACGATGTTATTATGTAGATATTATCACTGACTGGTTTACGACAAAGATAATAATGTGCTTAAAATATTAATATAATATTTTCATCACCACTGCTCTCAAAACGGTGAAGGAAAACATCGTGAGGAAACCGGCATGTCCTAGAACCAAAAATTCGAAGACATGTGACATCTACCAACCCGCACTGGATGCGCGTGGTAGATTACAGCCCACTCTCTCTCGAAGAGAGGAGGCCAGTTCCCAGCAGTGGGAACAATAAAGGATGATTATGCTGTTGTAGTTGATACTAAGTTTTTACCTTCTTTAGAGAAATGGAATCCTTAGGGCCTAGACAAGTGGTAGTAATCGCTTTCAAAGCGTTTTGTATGTCCAGAACAAGCTTCAATAGCATTGCAGCATTGCAGGCCGCTCATTCGTCAACGCTCACGGCGGACGTCCCGCCCCGCGCGGTGCAGCGATATCGATCAAACGTATACCGAAAACATGGGACTACCAAAAGTCAGACTTTTCCATCATCGTTATCGCTGATAGAATGTTAATAATTGTATTATTTTTATCAAAAAACGATAGCCAACAAAGAAGTTTATAATAAGTTATAATTTGCAGCTTTTAATTCGCATATTTTAGACTTATTTTTGTAAAATATCGATCTTTAAACAGTTTTTTCTTGTGACAACCCTAGCTCACAAATCTAGAACACGTCCGATGGTCTGTACACTAGATAGGCTAGACTGAAAGGCTCTCCATTGGCTTTAGTTGGTCAAGTAGTCAATAGGCTTCCGGAAAAGGTTGCAACTAAACCTTACTTTTACTGCTGACAAGCCAGCTATATTTACGTAGTGTACTTGTGTAAAACAGTTTTGTTCTAAAGATTATGCACAGTCGGCAAGGAAACTCGATTAACACATCAATTTTTAAATCATAACTTAACACAACATTGTATTTTTAACAACGTTCGCATTATAGTCTCAAAAAAAGAACTAGGTATTTATTTTACCCGTGGAATTAGTATGTACTTTATAAGGTGTTAAAAAAATTATCCTAAAAACTTTAAGGAGTGCTTTAGACCATCGAACTGAATAACTTTTACTATGGTACCAACTGATTTTTTTTTCGCGATTTCATAGTTGGTCCTATCGTTATATTTAACCCGTCGCGCGCCAATTAGCAGACACAATTGAAATTCTATTGTTATCTGTACACATGGTGTACAATCGACATTTTAAGAGATTAGTAAGTAAAAGAATTGGCCTTCAGATGTAAAAATATGCAGCATAAAAATATTTGTGTGCAGTTCAGAATATTTATGTAGGTAAAAGTGTCAAACAACTTTTCTTGCTGACCCTAGAATTTAACAGCATCTTAAAACGCTTTCAAAGAACGTTTTCCTGAACGTAAATATATTGAACAAACTTTGTAGGTATTTCATATTGCATGTGCTGTCAAAAGTATACACATTTGTTTGCTAGCACTCTCCTACACTTTTACGTATAAAATGTGTGCATTTGTAAAGTTTAAGATAAGTTTCTAAAGTTTGCGAGCTGATTCATAAAACCATGAATAGTTTATCCATAACATTTCAGGTATTTAATACTAGCTTAAGCACGCGGCTTCGCCCACGTTGATGTCGGCAAATATTCCACGGGAATGAAATGAAAATCCTTCCTTCTTCCTTGTCTACTCGCTGACGCGAACCTGGGATGAAAGTCATCCCAGTGGTGAAGTAGATTGTACGTGGGATGAAAGTCATCCCACGCAAATCTGCTTTTACTTCAAACCTTGTTCCACCACTATTAAGTAGTAATATCTAATTCCATATATTTACTTTGATGCATTATCTATGTCCGAACCTTTTGAGATACGACAGCACTCACTGCAACTCGTCTATTAAAAAATATTATTTTCGCTGTCATAACATAAAGAATATTAAATTAATATTAAATAATAAATATTGTACTGTGCAAGTGATTTTATTTATGTTTCACTTAAGAATTAACACACCATGCATTTTAAACCTTAAAACATATACGTCATCACTTGTGTTTTCTTACTAGAACCATTTCTTTGAAAGTGAAAGTGTCTTTGTTTTTCTTTACAACCAAATCTAGAAATATATACAATCATACATTCAAACAAAACGCACACTACAATAAAGTCCTGCTCTCTAGAATTCTATAAAACACTCAAGTGTAACAGCATTCCAAGAAACTTCACCCGTAAAGGGCTTTATTTACAACATGTGGCGCGCGGCCGGATGACGTAATCGGGTGCGATGCTCGACGAGTTTTTTTTTCGACGCGAGCGCACGCTTTGTCGCGTCAGCGAAAAAGGAAATCTCTTTGCAAAATTTCAGCTCTCTAGGTCCAAAGGTTTGGGCTGGGCGTTGATGATTCAGTGAGTCAATCAGTCAGGATTTTTCTTTTTATATATTGAGACTAGCTTTTGCCTGCGGCTTCACCCGCGTTTATGTCGGAAATTATTCCACGGGAACGTACTACCGGAATAATAAGTATCCTATGTCCTGATCCAGTCTATCCCTTTCATCCAAATTCGTTCAACCGTTAAGGCGTGAAGAGGTAGCAGGCTGAATTACTTTCGCATTTATATCTTTATCTTTATTTTTTTTTTTTTTTTTTTATCTTTTTTTTTTTTTTTAGCTTTTGCCAGCGGCTTCGCCCACGTGGATGTCGGAAATTATCCTATGGGAACCTTACATTTTCCTGGGATAAAAAGTAGCGTATGTGGTATTCCAGACTATAATATATCTCTCTGCCAAATTTCATCCAGATCCGTTCACCCATTCCGGCGTAATTGATTAACAAACATCCATCCATCCATCCATCCAAACTTTCGTTTATAATAATAGTAAGATTATAGGTAACGGTAATATTTTTCATCAACTTCAGCATCGACTCGATGAAATAAAAAGCTCATTCTGTGAAAAATTATACAAATATTGTTGATCAAAGCACATGAAAAAAGAAACACGTTTGTTAGTTTTTATGTTTCTGTCAAGTCTTTAATCTTATCGTGGATTGGGTGACATTTATTTTGGCTTACCTACAAGATATTTGTGTATTTGACTTAAATATAAGTACACACTAACAACTACAGATCTTATCATACGCTTCAAGTAATCCAAGTACAACAATAAATCATATCCAGGTAAGTAGAGATAAACCATTTTATAAATGAACTCCCCTCCATAGAGGTTACGCTTACATGCAATGAAGTGTATAGACGTAATACACATCATTGGGCTTTGTCATTAGTTGCTCAGTCACCGGCGAGTACGGTCAACAACTAAACTAAATAAATACCTTACAGACACATAAAAATATATTTTTAAAAAATCAGTGTTATTGTGTATACACAATAACACTGATTTTTTTTTGTTATGCAAACGGTACCTAGTGACTTGCCAGAACGTCAAACAGGCGGATTTGTCGGCCAACTAGTGTATAAATGACACGAACGCGCGACAGAGCGAACGTGTCGTTCCATACAAAGCACATGCCCCCCCCCCCCCCCCCCCCGCCGTACAATGTTGTTACCTGGACTGATCGCACGATTAGTCAGTGACGAGTCCATGTTGACAGTAAAGTCGCCCCACGCTCACAAGTAAAGTGTTGCAACAAGTATTTCCTCTCACACATTCAAATAATCACGTTTTGTGAAGGGGCGTTAATTTTTAGAATGATTCATCTCTTCCCAATAAACCGAAATAAATTATGATAAGTAAAAACGTGTTATAAACTCAGGCAGGTATCAAATGTTCCGAAAAACACAATAACAAGAGAACATTACTCAATCTCCAACAGCCTATTCATACTTCTAACACTATCTCCAAAGATTCGGCAGTCTAACAACTTTATAAGTCTGTCACGTTCATAGGCTGTGTATTGAAACTTTTCTTCATTAGTAACCGTCATGGGACTCGGCAAATGCCGAAATAACTTTCGGCAATATTCGGCTCTTGGCAAACAGCCGATCTAAGGATTTATTATCATTACTGCTAATAAAATTAGGAAAACGGATTGGTTTGTGATTAAAATGCGTGAGTAGGCCAGCGAGAGATGGACGGAGATATTTATGTGGTTGGGTTCTGCCTTTTGAATTAACGGTATGTAAAGTGCCACAAACTTGCCTGACCCGGTGGCTTTAATTGGAACTAACGAAATCACAATGAAAAGTGACAAGGCTTGTCATATTTTGTTCACCGACATTGCTGCCGTTACCGGGTCAGATAAGTTTGTGGCACTACACGTATGAGTATTTGCATATTATACAGTACTTGTGAAACCAAATATTTAGAGCAGCTTTTTTTAGAGAACAGAATATTAATCAATCTGCCTAGCCTTTTCCCAACTATGTTGGGGTCGGCTTCCAGTCTTACCGGATGCAGCTGAATACCACTATTTTACATGGAGCAGATATAAGATAGACAGTCAGTCGCTCCATGTAAAAACCTGGTATTCAGCTGCATCCGGTTAGACTGGAAGCTGACCACAAGATAGTTGGGAGAAGGCTAGGCAAATGATGATAGAGACATCTAGTATTTTCTAGCAATCTAAAACCTTCTATTATACGAGTATGGCTTAATATTAAAAACAAAAACTTTTGACACTAGAAACTAGAACTAGAGACCTGACTTTTTGGGTATAACGCTTTTTCGTTACGTGACGATTTCTACAAGTTTTCTCTTAGCGTAAGCCGCGTTAAGGGGATGCGCCCGCGAAATTCAAATTTTCTTACGTTTTTTGCAATTTGCAGGTCAGTGTCAGGTTGTATATTGATTAAAACATGATTCGCGGCCGTAACTAATATGCCTTTACAGAATTATAATCATTAGAATCAGCAATATGAGTTAGAATTGATCTCAAATCTCGAATTTTCATGAAATCATGAGGATTGAGGTCAACCTAACTCATGGAGTTGTATTGCTGATTGTAATGATTATAATTCTGTAAAGCCATATTAGCTACTGCCGCGATTCGTATTTTAATCAACATATAATCTGATACTGACCTGCAAATTGCAAAAAACGTAAGAAAATTTTAATATCACAGGCTACCTTAGCGCATTCCCCTTAAAGAACTTCGTTTCAAAAAGCGGCTTTACAAAGTTATTGACTAACCTACACATAACATTCAAGTTCAATCAAGGACAAACATGTCCCTGTTTGCCCATATCATCGGGTTGTCACAGACACTTGATAAGGGTCCAATCGCGATAGTTTCAACCCATTCTATTGAGCTGGTGACTGCTACGACAGAAACATGGATTTATTGTTTTTCACAGATTTGTTTCTGTAAGCTGTCAAGCTTTTATTGTTCGTAGAAATCATCTGTATCCTTTTCCCAACTATTTTGGGGTCGGCTTCCAATCTAACCGGATGCAGTTAAATACCAGTATTTTACATGAAGCGACTGCCTATCTGACCTCCACAATCCAGTTACTTACTGGGTAAATATCCCTTGGTAAGACTGGTTGTCAGACTTTCGGGTTTCTGACGACTGTCAAAGATCCACGAATGACATCCGACACCAACGGCTTAACGTGTTTTCCGAGGCACGGAGGGGTCTCGGTATGTAAAGATGATCCACAGACCAACCGCGGCAAGCGTAGCGTACGTTCGTAGAAAGTAACTTGTAAATAAATATTAAAAAGATATAAGATAGTGGCTAGGAAATACTATGACTGTAGTTTGAAACAACGTCTGACGGATTATTCCTGCTACTAACTTTGCTGTAACGACTGATCTTTATCATGAAAAGTGAAAAAAGAGCTATTATGACCCAGTAGTAACGGCCCCGTAACATACGTACGTCAAATAATAAAGACGTAAAATGTTTAACTTTCGTAAAATACAAAGAGAAACACACTGCATAAAAAACCGATTGTCTGTGAAACAACGCTTTTTTTGGTTCAACGATAGTTAGCGCCATTTTTGACGTATACGTTAAGTGGACGTGAAACAACCCGCCCCTACAAAGCGTTAAGCAGAGAAGTATTGTGGACCCATATTTTACTAATTGCCAAAAAAATGGGCTTCAATTCCGAGTCTGGGCAATAGGCTAGTTGACAGTTTTAGGAAACTTAAAAATGTTCCTTGTCAATTTTACTTAAAACACGAATATTTCATCAAAATATTAATATTAACAATACTAACTGTTCATTTATAAACCCCACTTTAATTTTCATAGTCAAAACGGGGCAAACAGTAATGGCGGCTTAAGTGATGTCATCATCTTTATTTATAGGCCTGTGTTCACCAACATTCAAACCACCGGTTAGGAATTTAAACAGTTGTTTTGTGTCAAATTTCCTAAGGAAAGACCAGATTATCTAAACAGCCGGTGAACTCAGCCCTTATACTCGTAGTCGTCAATAAAATTAGATTAGATTGTCTGCTGTCAAACTAGTAAAAACAAATAATCAGTGTTTCCACCCTTGGTTTTTGGATTTTCCTTGTGACTTTCGATAACTCTAACGATTCAAATTATCGATTTTAATATTTTTAAATATTTATTTATAAGTTATTTTTAAAGTATGCAAATAAATAATGTAATAAAAAGAAACGATATCATCGATTATTACTGTCGAATCAAATCGATCAATTGCGATTTCAAAAAAAACAAGTGATTTAAACATCTAAAATGCAAGCGGGACGGACACTCAATGGCTCGTTTTTCAAAACGCATGAGACGTTGTCGTTTCAATATTATTTTCTTAAATGCATACATTTTAATTGCATTTTTTCTGACTATTCATAAACATGCGAATGCTTTTTACTTTGTCTAAAAATCCCCTAATTTTAGGGGAAAATATCCTGAGGTGGGAACCCTGAAATAATGTTATTTTATCAAAGTGACATGACTCAAAATGAGACGTGTCGCGCTCTGATTGGCGTTCAATGTCACGTGACCAATGGCTATATTTTAACGTAATTATTTCTGAAAAATATTAAATACTAAGTTGAATTTTGATACTTTTAGCTCACCACCATTCTACATAAGGCATTTTTCTTACTGTCTGTTTTTTTTTAACAAACGAGTTATGTCTCTCCCACATTTCCGATATTGACAGAGTGAGATGGGTCATTGGTCGGGGTGGGGCCAACGATGATAAAGATCAGTTCTTGTTTTGAAATTGTTAAGGCCCGTTCATATTGAATACTTCTAAATTTACTGTACAGGAGACATCTCCGCCATGACTCACGCACAAACAATATCGTCTGGTTCACTCACTAAAACACGTGCGACGCACAGGTAGTCAATGGCTCAACTGAATGTACATGTAACTACAGCGTTTGGTTTGTGTGAAACGAACTTTACGTTGATTACGTGGACCAATAGCAATGCAGTCAAAATTTTCGGTACTCGTTTGTTAAAAAAGACAGACTAAAGCCTATTCTAAACGGATATTAAAGTCAGTAAAAAAAAACGATTATCTTTTGTTGCAGAGTCCCAACACCTCGAGGCTCAGTGTCAAGCACAAGCAGTACAAGCACCGGTTCCCGCCTGGCCAGGTTACTGACACAGGGAGTCCGGGGGACTCCTGAGGATATGGCCATCGATACGCCGCGGAGACTCAGTTGGGAACGGTGAGTGGCTTTATATTTGTTCTGTAGGTTTTAATGTAATAAAAAAAAGAACGAGATAATTAAAACAGACTAAAAAAACTTTTTCGATGGATTTACACACGGATATAGATTTACATTTTAACGTAGTGAGTTAAAGTGTAACTATAAACCCACCGCACTCGCTTTTCACCTTATCAATCTAGCTATCGGCTTTAACACCCTCAATAACCATGAAAACGACACCATGTTTACGACATGTTTACCATAAAAATCATCAATACCTCTCTCTAAGTTAAATTTCCTCCGGATTCGTCTGATTTCCGAAATCAAACCAATTCCCAACCAACCAACCAATTCCCTACTGAAAATCACTCAACACGCCTATAGAAGTTTTCACTTCAGAAATATTTATGGAAGCCAACATCCTGTAGACAAAATTGTATGTTATAACAAACCTCACAGACCCTCATTCATCACTGCAGACATATTCATTCCGTCTGCAAGATAAGGCTAAGTCTAGACAATACGTACGTGTTATGCTAACTAGAACACCCGGCACAAGTCAGGGTAACTTACTTATACTTACATTATTTATGCTTCCACGTAATGGCACAGAATAACAAAGCTACAGTAGTTTATCTGTGCAGTGACCTTGAGATAATTGCCTACGACCGCTCGATAGATAAATACGCGTCTGTTCGTGCGTAGCTGCCGCGCACTGGAACTGTTGCCTACTGAGATTTCGAAGCGTGTCGTTTCAGCCGTTTTCTACGTAGATGTAATACTGCTTACTTTATTATACTGTGGTAATAGCTACTCTAGTCAGAGGTGCTACATACTAATGTTCTGCGGGGTAATTACATAACACACTTATCATTTCATTTTGACAGTTCAACAACATTCACTGCGTTATTTACGTTGTTGAGCAAGCAAATTTTTCAAACATAATATATGAATCAATGGATTTGCTTCAAAATCATTCAGATTGTGACGCAATTAGGTTGCGGGTCGGCAAGATTGGCAGCAAAATCAAATATAATTATAGATATACATTTGGGAAAAAGCCGCTCGAATTGTGCCGAGCCGTGTCAATCATGATTTAGCGAGGATGGATGCCGAACAAAGTTTGCCGATCGGCACGAGCCGAATGAAAGCCGCATATGTGTAGTAATTGCTTTGGGGCTTGCTTTTCAACACAGGAGCAGTGGTGGCCCAGTGGTAACGGCCGTGTCTTACGAGTTGTAGGTCGTGGGTTCGAACTCAGACAGGCGCTTTACTTTGTATAAATTATTTCATCACCACTGTTCTCAAAACGGTGAAGGAAAACATCGTGTTCTAGAACCAAAAATTCAAAAACATGTGACATCTACCAACCCGCACTGGGCCTCGTGCTGGATTACAGCCCATTCCCTCTCACCGACAGGACGCCTGTATCCCAGCAGTGGGAACATTATAATCTGATTATGATTATGATTGCTGTTCAACAAATACTACTAAATCGAATGAGCCGACCCGAACATACAGTGTGCACTCCTCCTATACGGTGACAGGAACAAAAAATACTTATATTTAATCATATACTTGGAAAAAAGATCTTATTTGGCACAGGTAAGAAGAAACGTGATTCATTTGTTTGTTCAGTCAATTTATTTTCACGGCTTAGTAGTTTGTCGTAAAGTTGTTATTCGGATAAACTTAATATTACATGTAGTACCAATGCCCTCGTGACACGAGGGTGGATTTTCAAGGCCAGCTCGCGTATCGACAGAAACCTTTTTGGTCCGTTTTAACCTCATTTTAGACTAAATAATAATCAATCTTTATTCAAAATCAAAATTGGTAAAATACAAATATGAACCTATATAAATAAAAAAAGAAGTCCTGACTGACTGACTGAACGACTCATCAACGCTCAGCCCAAACCCTTGGACCTAGAAAGCTGAAATTTTGCACAGAGTTTCTATTTATAATGTAGACAAGAAGTAAAGAAGGATTTTCGTTTCCGTGGGATATTTTCCGACATCCACGCGGGCGAAGCCGCAGGCTAGTCATAGATAAATAATGAAGGTATAACCATGTTAGATGCCTGTACTAGAATTAATTATCCTGTATCACTGGCGACAGGAGCTCTAATAATACACTACTTGTAGAATAGCATCATTTGCCTAGCCATTTCCCAGCAAAGTTGAGGTTGGATTCCAGTCTAACCGGATGCAGCTGAATACTAGTATTTTACATGGGGCGACTGCCTATCTGACCTTCACAACCCATTTACTGGGTAATACGAAACCCCTTGGTAAAACTGGTTGTCAGACTTTCGGGCTTCTGACGACCCGTAACGACTGTCAAAGATCCACGAACGACAGCCGGGACCAACTGCGTGCTTCCCGAGGCACGGAGAATGACTTATCTTGTAAAAAAATTCCAGCTACCAATGCCTCACTACATCTCCTTAAAGCAAGTAGTGCTGGCAACTAGCGCCACCATCATCATCTGCTTAGCCTTTTCCCAACTATGTTGGGGTCGGCTTCCAGTCTAACCGGATGCAGCTGAATACCAGTATTTTACATGGAGCGACTGCCTATCTGACCTCCACAACCCAGTTAATGGGTAATACGATACCCCTTGGTAAGACTGGTTGTCAGACTTTCGGGCTTCTGACGACCCGTAACGACTGTCAAAGATCCACGAATGACAGCCGGGACCAACGGCTTAACGTGCTTTCCGAGGCACGGAGGAGTCTCGGTATGGAACATTTTGATATTTCCTAAAAATGTGAGCATAGGAAATATCAAAATATTCCATATCTCCAGACTTATGATTTTTTTCTCAATGGTGACACTAGTTGGCAGCACTACTCGCCTTAACCTTTCACGGTGAGCTGAGCCACTAAGAAAGCCAAGTCAGGTAAGAGTTACGCGCCGTAATCTCTAGTACCTACTACCATTCTCTTTAAATAATTCCCTGGGCTGCATATACAACGTGTCATTTTGCATCCTCGTCAAATTTCAGAGTGTGATACGGAACATCAAACCGAACAACTTTCTCCATGGGGCCAACATCATAATCGCGAAAAAATTTTTGAACTGTCCCATAGAAAACTTCAATATCTACTCGACGCAAATGTATGGGACGACTGATTATTTTTTCGCGATTACGATGTTGGTGCCATGATTGTTCGGTTCGATTGTCTATACCACGTCCTTAAATTTGACGAGGATGTAAAACGACACGTTGTATACAGCAGTGCTATTCTGTACCTACAAATTTCACCGTGAAAACCTAGGTGAAGTGAGTTTTCATTACACCTGATGATAGGGATTGACACTATTGACAGCTCACTCCACGCTCACTTCACCTAAGCTTTCACGGTGAGATTTGTACAGAATAGCACTGCAGGTGTCCGGTAAAGAATGGATAACCTTGAAATAGCAATATAATAGACCAAAAGACATTCGCTCCGGAGCGATTCTATTTATACAATCGCTACAGCTTCAAAGTGACATTGACAAGATCACGTGACATTTCGATAGCTTATGTCAACCGCATACATTTTTGACTTTTCTACTAGCGTCATCGCTAATCGAATGTTAATTCCTCAAAGCCCCCTGGCCGTTCTAAAAAAAATACGAAAAAACAACATTTGTTACTTTTTTAACCGACGAAAAAAAAAGGAAGACCACGCATAACTTTTTACAGAGTAGTCTGTTTTGAAATTTTTTTTTTTTTATTCGAGAGGGTATACATCAAAGTTGGTCCCATACAAAATTGCTTGGGTAGTTTTTGAGTTAGCTTCAATAATAGTATTTTTTCCCCACTTTTATATGGATGATGTTCTAGTTTGTTTTGCAGGTAGTGGTATTAGAATTTGTGTGGGATAGGTACCACAAGTAAAAAGTGAAAAATAAAAACTTAAAAAAAAATTCAACCGACTTCCACAAAGTGTAAAATAACTTTAATTTCGGAAGTCGGTGGCAAAAAACGAAAATACCGAAAACCAGACACCGACTTCCGGAATTAAAGTTATTTTTCACTTTGTAGTGTTGTTTTGGGAAGTCGGTTGTATTTTTTTGTGAAATAGTTTTTTGTACATTCTTCTACACCACGACCACAAATGAATTCTATCGGTTATTTGTTGTCGTTTGTTGTTATGGACATGATTATGGTAGAGAAGCAGTAAATAGTGTGAATAGAAACTGCAAAGTATGTTTTAAAAAAAAATCGTATCTTTGGTACTATTTGGGATATTCTTTTTAGAACAGCCATAAGGTCTAGTATTATACTATTTTAAGGTTATCCTTTCTTTACCGGACACCCTGTATATTTATTAAATGCGGCTTATTTATAAATATTTTTCCCCATCATTATTAATTTATTCTTCTCCAGCAAGTAATCTATAAAAATAAAAATCAATTGCCAGATGTATGTACGCGGATCACTTCAGAACGGTTGCACTTATTTGGCTAATTATTTTTTTGTTGTGTTTGTAATATCGTCAGGAAAAAGTTTGTATGAAAGAAAAGGTTTGAAAAAATTGTACGGAAATGTGAAAAAATTTCGTTAAAAAAGATTTTTTAACGAAATTTTTTTATGGAGATCTGTAAAAAAAAGTGAGTAGCTAAGTGAGATAGAAGACAGTAGGGAGATTTTCAAAAAAAGGACAGGTTTACGTTTACTTTTTCAGTTTCTCACAATGTTTTATCAGTGAAAGACACCCGAAAAAAAAATTGTTTTGGTTGTTTTGTGAAAAACTTGTAGAAGGAACGTTATATGTATTATACCTGCTATATTTTCCTGTAATATGTAAATACCAGCAATAGTAGCTTATAGAACTCAGTGTGTTATCATGTGAATTTATTTATTTCATTCAGTCATTTTGTTTAATTATTCATGCTCGTACTGTAAAGGGAAGATTTGATCTCATTTTCTTCATAAGTACACCCATGCGAAGCTGGCGCGGGCAGCTAGTTTTTAAATATAAGTTAATCAATATACAATAACCATTATGCAGTATGCACTTGCTCATCTATGCTAATATTATAATCTATATTAATATTATAAAGCTGAAGAGTTTGTTTGGTTGAACGCGACAATCTCAGAAACAACTTGGTTCGAATTGAATAATTATTTTAGTGTTCTAACACTAAACTAATTAGCCTTTCTCGATAATGGGTTATCTATAACCCATTATCGAGAAAGGTTACACACGCTACGACCAATAGGAGCTGAGCAAATTAAAAAAACTCAAAAAGAACGCTAAGCGAAAACAAAGTAATAGCGCGGGCAGACGATGCATTGCGACGGGGTGGACCGGGGGAACAATAAATTTCAGGCCGACGAAGTCGCGGCCAGACGCTAGTTAAGAGATATAGATTAACCGAAAATGTACTTCTGTCATGTCTGAAAGTTCATTCGTGATGAGAATCAGGAACAGAGGAAAACTATCAAACTCTTTGCATTAAGTAAGTAATAAAAAGTTATTGAATCATATAATTCGCGAAGTTAAGGAAAATATTCAGCAGAATGGTATACGCAAATATTACAGACAAACAATTTTATACATTCTTCCGAAGATTTCCCAGAACGAATGATAATAGAGTTATTAAAACAAATAGCGTATAAATATTTCATTCAAACGTCCAGTTAACGTCATGCAAATATGAAAACAGACTGAATATTATATAACTGGAATGTGTAACAAACTACTTTACCTATGTGACTCCGCCTCTTAAAGAATAATTTCGTACATCATTAGTGTTTGCTTGAAATTTCATTCAGTATTCAGCCTTTCACATCATTATGACACTTAAATTTTAACATATGTTATGATTATTTTTAGAAAATGGGAGAGCAACAAGTGAAGATGATCTCGCTGCAAAGTCCTCTTTTATGACGAAAAGATTGCCAAACTAATGGAAAAAAGCGGCAAAGTGCGAGTCAGACTTGCAGTTCCGTACTACTATACAATATTTATCATTTTCTAAAAACGCAGAAAAAAACTAATCACACTTCACACTAATCTTATAAAGGCGAAAGTTTGTGAGTGTGTGTGTGTATGTTTGTTACTTCTTCACGCTCAAACGGCTAGACCGATTTGGATGAAATTCGGAATGTAGACAGCTTACACCCTGGATTAACACATAGGCTACTTTTTATCCCGAAAAAATGTAGTGCTCCCGTGGGATGAGCAAGAAATTCAAATATATTTGTTACTCTTTCAAACTCAAACGCCTCGACCGATTTTGATGAAATTTGGTGTGAAAGTAGCTGACACTATGGATAAACATATAGGCTACTTTTTATCTCGAAAAATAGAGAAAGAACGAAAGCAAGAAATAATTTCATTGTGACTAGCACAGGAAGATCACCAACTAAACTAAAATCACAATAATAAAACTTTGAAAACAAAAAAAAAAAAACAAAAATAAATAATCACACTATCACACTAATATTATAAAGGCGAAAGTTTGTGAGTGTGTGTGTGTATGTTTGTTACTTTTTCACGCTCAAACGGCTAGACCGATTTGGATGAAATTCGGTATGTTGACAGCTTATACCCTGATTTAACACATAGGCTACTTTTTATTACGAAAAAATGTAGTGCTCCCGTGGGATGAGCAAGGAATTCAAATATATTTGTTACTCTTTCAAACTCAAACGGCTCGACCGATTTTGATATAATTTGGTGTGGAAATAGCAGACATCCTGTGTACACATAGTACACATAGGCTACTTTATATCCAGAAAAAAATGTAGTGTTCCCGTGGGATGAGCAATTTTTTTGTGATTACTTTTCTCACCGATTAAATAATACACGTTTAAGTGTATCTCATAAACCGCGGGTAACACCGCGGGGCACAGCTAGTTTTTTATATGTTTAATTTTTAGCATTATTTTTTTGATAAAGCACACATTTTGTGAAAAGTTCAAGTATCTTCCTATTCTATTCTATTCCTATTATGGTAGCCATGTACGTTACGATATACTTGCGCAAGTTTAGACTTGCACCAGTCACACAAGTCAAGTGCGCAAAACTCTTCCAACACACGTTACTTTATACTTGCGCACGTTAGACTTAGCAAGTATACCGTAACGTTATGGCTACCACTAAGCGCAGGTCACACTGGGAGCGAAGCGAAACGAAGCTAAGTTCGTTTCGCTTCGTTCCGCGTTTTTTCATACTTTCATTTTCGTTTCGCTTAGTACGTGGTGTGAATCGAAGTATGAAAAGACGCGGAACGAAGCGAAACGGACTGAGCTTCGTTTCGCTTCGCTCCCAGTGTGGCCTACGCTTTACGGTTCAAAATATACAGCCCTGTGACAGACGGACGAACGGACTGACGGAAGGATGGATGGACAAGGGTCCAGTTGGCATAATTTGGGTACAGAACCCTAAAAAAGGCAGTAAAATTAAGCATAGTCTCCATCGTTTCGATATGAGCACATTATAAAGACTCACACTGATATGTAATAAAACACATCGGAAAAGTTATAAAATACGGGAAAGTGAAAAAATATACCTAAAATGTTTGAATAGACAGAAATATAAGCAATAAAAATAATCGTATTGAGTTAACTGTTTTATGCTGGTCAAGTAAATGAACCATTCAGTTCGTATTTTTAGCCAGTTATTAAATGAACTTAAAATCAAAAACTTTTTTACAAAAAAATACAACCGACTTCCAAAAACAACACTACAAAGTGAAAAATAGCTTTAATTTTGGAAGTCGATGTCTAGTTAAATGTATTTTCGTTTTTTGCCACCGACTTCCGAAATTAAAGTTATTTTTCACTTTGTAGTGTTGTTTTTGGAAGTCGGTTGTTTTTTTTTGTAAACAAGTTTTTATTTTTCACTTTTCAGTTGTGGTACCTACCCCACACAAATTCTAATACCACTACCTGCAAAACAAACTAGAACATCATCCATATAAAAGTGTGGAAAAAATACGTATTAATGAAGCTAACTCAAAAACTACCGAAGCAAAGTTATCAATTTTATATGGGACCAACTGTGATGACCCTCTCGAATAAAACAAAAAAAAATCCAAATCGGTCTAGCCACCTTCGAGTAATCGGGGAACATACATAAAAAAAGACGTCCTTCTTTTTGAAGTCGGTTGAAAAGGAAATTCAAGCTCGGAGAATAGTACCGCGACATGAGGAAAGAAAAATCCTGAAAAGTGTATTTTTACCCGACTACGCCAAAGCCAAAAGGAAGGGTTATGATTTTAGCAGTCGATGTATGTATGTAAGTGTGAATATAGGTATGTATTTACGTGTGTTCCACCGTAGTGCCTAAATTACTAAATCGATTTTAATGAATGAGGTATCAATAGATTCGTAATAATAGTCCGGGTGACATTGACTATATAAATTCTCCCAAAATTTAATATGGTGGACTTTACACGTACATTTTTGACCTCGGAAAAAATTAAATTGAGATAATCATAACATGTTTGGTATCAAAAAAAAAGGTCTTGACGAGCACATTACAAATATGTATATATTATGTCATATTGTTTAAGTAAACAAATATGTTTAAATTATTAAAAATAAGTAAAAGTGGAGGTAAATAATATTACTTTAATAGGTTACCTATCCCGCAATGTTTGAAGACTAAGGTTTTCAACTAGTGCGTCCTGCCCGTTATGACATACGGTGCTGAAACGTGGACACTGATGGTCGGGCTGGTCCACAAATTCAAGATCGCTCAGCGCGCTATGGAGCGGGCTATGCTCGGAGTTTCTTTGAAGGATAAAATCAGGATTGAAGTTATCCGGAAAAGAACCGGAGTAACTGACATTGCTTTCAAAGTAAGCAAACTGAAGTGGCAGTGGGCTGGCCATGTTTGTCGAAGGACCGATGGCCGGTGGAGCAGACGAGTCCTAGAGTGGAGACCGCGTATCGGTAAGCGTAGTGTGGGACGCCCCCCAGCTAGATGGACCGATGACCTGAAGAAAGTGGCTGGGGCAGACTGGATGCGAAAGGCGGAGGACAGGGTGTTGTGGCGCAACCTTGGAGAGGCCTGTGTCCAGCAGTGGACTGCGATTGGCTGAGTTGATGAGGTTACAGACCGACCGCGGCGAGCGTGTTTTTCCAGTAGTCGGGTTTTAGTTTTGAACTTACTTTTTATTACCCGACTGCGACTAAGCCCACAAGGAAGCTTATATTTTTCAGTTTGTAATTTCACACAGGAACAGAGCAAGGTTCTCGTGGGATAGACCGGAAGTGCAGCCACTTTTATTCTGTAACAGTTTTATAGAAACCAGGCACTTTTAATACGGGTAACTCCCTACCTATCTGCCTAGCCGTTTCCTAACTATGTTGGGGTCGGCTTCCAGTCTAACCGAATGCAGCTGAATACCAGTATTTTACATGGAGCGACTGTCTATGTCCATGGATATGTCCACAACCCAGTAACTGGGTAATTCGATACCCCTTGGTAAGACTGGTTATAAGACCTTCGGGCTCCTGACGACTCGTAACGACTGTTAGAGATCCACGAATGACAGCCGAGACCAACGGCTTAACGTGCTTTACGAGGCACAGAGGTCTTGGTATGTAAAAATGGTCCCATCCACGGACCAACCAAGGCAAGCGTAGCTTAACCTGATCAATAGACCCGTGCGGCTGTTATTACTTAACCACAAGCCCCTCGGGTGTGCGGGTAACTCCTTAATTATAATTAAAGTCGGGAAATTAGTTGATAAACATGCTGATTACCAAATTAAACTGTCCGTATATTTAAATCACAATTCTATGATTCTTTGACAATAGGGATGTTGACTAAACATTTTTCTTTGCCCTTCATGTAGATTAGGTATTAACAAAATATTGCACACGTATTTTTCCTTTTTTTACGTAGTCAAAAGAATACGGCGATACATTGAGTTTAAGTTTTTTCATTTGTTTTCTCTCGCTACTTTTTAGTTACCTAGCTTTATCTATGCCGTGAAACTCCATTATTGGCTGAGTGATAATTGTCATCATCTCGCTATCATTGAACAGTGTATACAGACTGTAGGATGCTGTAACTTTGACGCAACTGCTTTGAGCTGTTCATTGATAGTGTGGTGAACATTCATAACTCATGTAATTAGTTATAAGCTGTTGAGTTTCCTAATAAATAAATAAAATGTGGCATGACGTCACTCCTAGATTTTATACGTAGTTTGTTAGTTATGACGTAGCGAGCCCCCAATCCCAACTTTAATGCGTTTTATCTAAGGCATTTTTTATTAATGTGATAAAGCAAAACATATGTGTGTATTATTTTTTTTTATTATCTGACTGATGGACTAAATAGAATTTCTTTTTCTACCCAGGAAACATTCCTTTTGTTTGAAATGTTTATATGATGGCAAATTGACGTAGGGTATCAATTTGCTTAATAAATAATTTACCTGACTGTACTTACTCCTTTTACCTCTTCAACAATGTTATTACTAGATGGATTTTATAATAAAATTCAAGAAAATATCTCATCTTTATTCCAAAGTAAAGTAAACCAACAAACTAAAAGAAGCTGGCTTGATACTCTTGTTGTGCTTTGTGCTTGTTTGTGCTTTGAAAATAATGCTCATGTACCTTCAAGTTAATTTTCTTTAGTATTAAAAGAGGTCAAAAGATTTTGGGTTCAAAAAGTGGGCTTTCAGTCGAGCATAAAAGCTGAAGTATTAATAGAAATTAGAGAGTTATAGGCTTACATTTTAGAGTTCGTCGAATCGTTCATTTCTTGAACGATTCGACGAATTCAAAAATGTAAACGTACGTAGTCTGCAAACTTATCTTTTGTTTCGTATTTTCTAACCATTCGCCATTTTTTTTTTATCTTATAAAATTACTCGCGACCTGCCCCTGCTTCATAGTTGCACAGATATAATGGTGACTTGTCAAACATCGAGTTAAAGTCTTCTGGAATAAATTTTCTAAATAAAGGTGAAAACCGCATCAAAATTTGATGCGAAGTTTAGAAGAACAAGGCGGTCGCACAATTAGACACGAAAAGTGACTTTTTGTACTACTTATGTAGTATGTATATAAAGATTTAGCTTTGGACGGAAGAATTTTAGCACTGCGATAATTGCTGGTACAATCTGATGAATCTAAGTGATATTTAATAAGTGATTATTTAAAAGATCCCTCCAAAGAACAAAGCCTCCTTCATTTACTTACGCGTACGCAATTTTTGACCAGCAAGTTTACCTTAAAATATATTTTATATACAGAATCTTGAAGTTATTTCATCTTCTTCCTCAAGTTTAAAACTGCTTACCTTAACACAATATAACTTCACTGGAAGCCAAGCTCTACAAACTCGCAGTTAATCTCGTAAATCTTCACGACAGCCTAATAAAACAGGACCAGTGTATACAAGACGACATTCAGCGGACACAGTGTAAAGAAACAATACAAACAAAATGTAGGACTACTGGCGGATTGTTTGTATGCAGGTGTTACTCTGTGCATGGGGCGCAATTGTTGGACGATACCTCCTGGTATTTATTGACAATCAATTTGGTCGTAAGGTTTTTCTATGGGTATTTATTACCTATGAATTTACTTATTTATGTCTGGTCGTCTATTTAATTTAGCTAAGTACCATGTTAGGTAATCATTAATTTCTATTTGTGATATGGCTTTTTGAATTTAATTTGTGTACGATCTTACTTATTTCGGATCAAGCTATTAGGTACTCATATTTTATTAAATTGTTGTGCCCGACAGGGTCCATGAGAACCTTGTAATATTATTAAGACCTTGTAAACACATGTGATAGGCAATAAAGATTTTAATAAAAAAAAAATATCGGTCTGACTGCCACTACCATATTTACTCTCTAGCCACTGTGAAACAATTCACAGCAAGTCGATTTTTAAGTCAGTCTACGCAACTTATTATTTGCTTACATTTAAAACAAGTTTTAATTATAGGACGTGTTAAAATATCTCCTTAAGACGGTAAGCACCGATCTGTTTTAAGCTCGTAATAATTTTTTTCCAGGTGCAAAAAAGCTTGTGAGTTATGATCTTGAGAAAAATCCTACAGAACATAAGATAAGACAAAGAAAATTTCAATAGGATTAGAGATTTAAACAAACCTTTTTTACAGTCCATTCAACCGATTTTGACTTCTATTCCGTAGGCTTAAGGATGGCATTAAAGGCAAAAAAGTATATTTGTTTAATGTCTTATATTATTGCAAATGGAGTATAAATGAAATTAATGTGGGTTTGTGCAGTTACGCATGAAAGTTCTAAAATATAAATTGATCGCATTTATAGTCTTTTGTTTTGGCGACGGTCAACTGAATGACTTTAGAGCTGTGCCCTCACTTTGTAAATATTTACTTTCAACTACCCACATTGCAATTAAAGTTTTTAAATTGCACCCACCACACCTACCTACTTTCACTTTCATGTTAATTTGCAAAGGACCTTCGTTAGTGTAAGCGGTAATACGTAAGTGCATACACGTAGTAACAAGTTTAATTAAATGTAATGTGACTTTTTAGTTTAGCTCAACATTAAAAAAACGGTCAATGACTTCTTATGTTTTCGAGTTAAACTGTTTGTTAACTTGTCTAATAAACTAACTAATTTGTATTTTGTTGTGTTAGTTCATCAGTATCCAGAATGAAAAGTATGTCTTTCTCTAGGTAGCAGGCTACATAACTGTCAAATTTCATATGGGTCGTTTCAGTGGTTTAGGCGTGAAAAGGCAGAGTTACTTTATGTATGGATAAAAACAAAATTAATTAATAACTGTAGTTATTTTAAAGTGCATATCGGACAACGCCCATGAAGGTTTTCGTTGTTGGGATGAATTTATCCCAAGAACACATTTTACCTGTGTTGAAAAAATATATTCTCCCATACTTATATTACATCGATATACGCCATGATCAATGCTCCAACTCCAAATGTAAGTTTGTAATCGCAAAAAAAATATTTTTGTATGTGATTAAAGTGTAACCGGTACGTTTGATCCAGAGATGACTGACTGAGTCGGTGCCAAGTTGAAAATTCGTATAAACACGTACTCGTCCACCCAACCCTCTCGGCATAGTTTCATTTTGTAATCTCCCCCTCACTCGGTACGAGATCAAGGCATAAAACTCAGTACATTTACAAAAACATTATGAAACATTTACATTATCAAAAACCATCTAAGACTAAATAATTTTAAGGACCTCGCACACCCACAAACTCATTTGTAACACCCTCAGTTAATCAAAAGAGCGGTCGTGTTGACTTGACAAAGTATGTGACAAGTTCTGACAATTCAAACATTTTGACTGCCGCGAAACGCCGCACCGCGCCGGGGTAAATTTATTAGTTTTCAAACAAAAGTTTATTTTGTGTGATTCAGAATTGGCTTGAACTTAGGCCCCTTTTAGCGTATTGTTAATATTATAACGCCTGTATTCCCCAAAAATAAAGTCAGTGGTATAATAAAGTAAAGCCACTTTTTGTAATTTACGTATGCTACGACGCTACGTGCTACGCGTTGCTACGTTGCTACGGCGTAGCTTACAGCTATTTCTGCCGTCCTTTGACTAGAAAGCCAAAACACGCGGGAATCGTTGTTTTTTAAAAACTATGACACTTAGGTTCAATCAAATCAATTGATATTTCTTTCTTTTATTCTAAAGAAACCTTTCTGTCCAGAAACTCTTATTAATTACATTTAAAATTAATTTTTCTTATTTTGTTAAGCATGTAACCTAGTTAATGCGTCTTATTACTGTACTAAAAGTCCGTTAACCATACCTTAGCGGCTTTTTAGTGAAGCAATTTATTGAAAATTTTAGCCTTCATAATGTTTGTTTTTCAGAAATACTTAACCAAAAAGTTGTTTAGTGCCATTACTGCTTGATAGCCATGACATTTGCTTCAATTTAAATGTCAATAACTTTCCAATGGCCAATGTCAACCCTATTGCCGCTACCCAGACATAAATCCAGATTCCTGGCCTAATTAATGAGAGCCTACGGCAGTTACCCTACGTTAAAATATTTGTATATTAAGGCCTGCACACAAAGGCCATTTTAAGTGTAAATAAGGCCAGGCTATAATACATTATTGTCACAATACAACTAACATTCACACTTCCTTCAGTCCCTCTGGTCACATTCAGCCGCTTCGATTAATGTTGGCTATTTATTTATCGCTACGACGCTACGTGGCTACGACGCTTACTTATGCTACGACGCTACGTGTGCTACGCGTTGTTACATTAACAACAGTGCTACGGCGTAGCTTACATCTATTTGAAGTACGTGACTCAGTTTTTGGGACGTGTTTGATAATGATTTTATTTTATTGTTAAGGAAAACGTGTGTAGTTTCAATTAAGTCCAACAATTTGATCTTTTCTAAATGATTTATAGGTTTTTGCTTTTGTAAGCGGCATTTTTTATTTATTTTTTATAACATATCTGTAATTATAATTAGCCTTATAAATATGTAATTTAGAGCTCGTGGCTAAGTAATACCAGCCGCACCGGTCGATCGATCAGGTGCCGCGGTTGGTCCATGGATGGATGCCAACTTTACGTACCGAGACCCCCCTACCTCGGAAAGCAAGTTAAGCCTTATATCCCGGCTGTCATTCTTGGATATTTAACAGTCGTTACGAGTTGTCAGAAGCCCGAATGTCTGACAACCAGTATTGCCAAGGGGTATCGTTATTACCCCGTAACTGGGTTGTGGAAGTGAAGTAGGCAGTAATGTAATACTTGTATTCAGCTGCATCCGGTTAGACTGGAAGCCGACCCCAACATAATTTGGAAAAGTCTAGGCAGAAGATGAAAGATAAATAGAATTACATCACTGTTGATGTAGCATTCGGCACGTTAGATACCTGTATTCACAACTTATTTGTAACATTATTAAATAACATTCTACATTTTTATTAAACATTTTTAAAAAATGCGGCCAAGTGCGATACGGACTCGCCCATGAAGGGTTCCGTAGCAGCAAGTAACATAGTATAAAAGTTTTTAATAATAGACCGATTTATGACGTATTAAAAAACCAACTTACTAGATCTCGTTCAAACCAATTTTCGGTGGAAGTTTACATGGTCTACATACGTGGTACATCTTACATTTTTTTTAGTTTTATCATTCTCTTATTTTAGAAGTTACAGGGGGACACACATTTTACCACTTTGGAAGTGGCTCTCGCGCAAACAATTCAGTTTAGAAAAAAATGATATTAGAAACCTCAATATCATTTTTGAAGACCTATCCATAGATACCCCACACGCATGGGTTTGATGAAAAATAAATTTTGAGTTTCAGTTCTAAGTATGGGGAACCCCCAAAATTATTGTTATTTTTTTTGTCCTATTTTTGTGTGAAAATCTTAACGCAGTTCACAGAATACATCTACTTACCAAGTTTCAACACTATAGTTCTTATAGTTTCGGAAAAAAGTGGCTGTGACATACGTACGGACAGACAGACAGACATGACGAATCTATAAGGGTTCCGTTTTTTGCCATTTGGCTACGGAACCCTAAAAAATACCCTTTAGGTACTACGTATTTTATTCAGTCAGCAACTAAAGCCACAGAATTCCAGTTTTTTCCTGCACTGAAATTATCACCAACTGCTCCAAGATGTTGGAATCGTGCCAAGTTTCGTACTCCACCTGGCTTCGACTTCGCTTCGAAATAACAGTCACATTCAGAAATGGGATACCCGTCCCATTTGTCCAAATGTATTGCCATCGTATGATGAGGCTAATGAACCATCAAATATATTAACCCTTTTGGTTTTTTTAATGTTTTTAATTCCAGGAATCTTCTAAGTAATAAGTACATAAGCTCACACCTTTTTAACGCCATGGGGTGAACAGAATCTACAACGTGAAGCACAAAACTTTAATCAATTTATTCTGCCTAGCCTTTTCCCAACTATGTCGGAGTCGGCTTCCAGTCTAACCGCATGCAGCTGAATACCAGTATTTTACATGGAGCGACTGCCTTACTGATCTCCGAACCCAGTAACTGGGTAACACGATACCCCTGATAAGACGGTTGTCAGACTTTCGGGCTTCTGACGACCCGTAACGACTATCAAAAATCCAAGAATGACAGCCGGGACCAACGGTTTAACTGCTTTTCGAGCCACTGAAGGGTCTTGGTCTGTAAAGGTGGTCACCCATCCACGAACCAACCGTGGCAAGCGTAGCTTATCCTCATCGATCGACCCGTGTGGCTGTTGTTAGTAAGCCACGAGCCCCTCTTCTTTTTTTCGCTGTACCGTATTAGTAAAAAATTTCTTAGATAACACGCATTAAAGATGGGGAGTGGGGGCTACTTCCACGTATAAAATCTAGCAAGGCATGACGTCACGCGACATTTTAACTCAATGTGTCGCCGTAATCTTTTTACTATGCAAAAAAAGGAAAAATATGTGTCCAATATTTTTATAATAATACACATGACGGAAAAAAAAATTCAGTCACATTACTCGCCAATGAGATACACGACAGTGGAAATATGTCACTTGTTTCCTGAAACATAATGTATTGAATTAAACTGAATTGGTAGAACATTGAAGTGGTATGTAAACAGAGTAGCAGGTGGCGTATTTTCTGCCTCCCAAGGGAATAAGACGTGAGTTTATGAATGTACATTAGAGTGGTAAAAACGGCTAAAACGCCGACTGACGAGCGAGATGGATTGAGTTCAAATCCGCTGTATTACTTACAAAACCCAGTCTTCATAAGCGTATATTAGGTCAGTTCTTCTTACCTTAAACAATAACAAACATCGCACCTTCAGTTCGATGTTTGTTATAAAGTAAGATGGTGCAACCTACCCTTGTTAAAGTTATTGTTGAACAAAAAATGGGTTGTTCCATTTGACAATTTGTTAGCTGACGTCATAACTTTAACTGTAACCTTAACCGCCCACGCTTCGCTGGTTAAAGTTATTGTTGTATATCTGTCACTTCTGTCAGACGCGTCGAATGTCATGTCCCTACTGCGAACTTTAACTTTTACATTTGACATGACGGTGCAACAACAGGTAGTCATATTCTATGGTAATTTTAACTTTGACGGGAACTTTAACCTAGCCCTTGGTGCAACCCACCCTTTGTTTTGTAAAGTTAGGGATATCTATTGTTAAACAAATTGACTACAAACTAATAATCTTACACAGGCTATAACACGCATTGCTTGCTTAGCCAAACGCAATTCAAACCAGCCAAGCCAGTTTTCGGGCAAGAGCTAAATTCCACGATTATAAAAAGATATCCTTTTATCCGTTAAAGATACCAAAAAAACTATGGATGGACTAGAAAGGGAGTGACTACCGAGACTAATAGAGAAGTATGGAAGGAAAAGACATGTTGCGCCGATCACAAATAAATTGGAATAAGGGCAGGAGAATGATATGATGATCCCGTCAGCCTTAACGCAAGCTGATTCAATAGTGTCAGCTTATTTCAAACCATTCCAAAGACATAAGTTTTATATACAGCTGCGATACAAAACTTTAGAAATATCGTCATTTTAATCACGTGCCGATAATTCGTGACGTCACCCAGAAAAGGCGCGACATAATCACCAATTCGCGCAAAATTGCCACGACCATTGAGGGCCTAAGTATTAAAGGTTTTCCTCACTGATCGGAAAAAGCAACTCTTTATACAGCGAAAAGGCAAGGGCATTGTTCAAAAAAGCCTTAAAAAACACCATGATAAAAATAATCCCTTTAAGTTAAAATATCTTAGCCTTTCCCGCCAAGTCATCTGTCAGATGTACTTATCTGACAGATGACTTGCCGGTTACCCTCGTAATTTATTCATACGACTTAAGTCAGCCATATCAGACGTCTGGCCTTCCAAGACGGAATGATGGAGTGCTAGCAAGCTTTAGGCTAAAAAAGTTGATGAAAAGTCATGTAGACCAAAAAAAACCAAGACAAGACCTTAAAATATTTAAGGAAGAAAAATTTAATGGCGGGTGTATTTATTTAACTTTTCTTATTTATTTACATTACTCTAATTATCTCTGAAATGGACAGGGAGATTTTTTTTTTGAGTCAAGATGACACCAACTTAGGAAACAGTGTATAAAGGTATTAAAATAACTTGACAACGTAAAAATGTGTTGTTTTGTATGAAATGTTATTTGATTAATCTTTAGAATTATAGAAACAATTAAAAGGCCATTTTGTGTTGCTTAGATCTACGTTCCAGTAAGAAGGGTTAAGAAGGCATCCCACGGACGTGCACTTTGTTTTACATTTTGTAATCCTAAAGCAAAGCAAAGCAAAGTTAAGCATCTATAATCTGTAGTAATATTATAAAGCTGACTTTATTTGTTAAACGCGCTAATCTCTGGAACTACCAGTCAGATTCGAAAAATTATTTCTGCATTTGATAGCCAACTCTTGTGATAATAGATATAGGCTACTTAACATTACGCTAGAGCTCTTAGGAGCCGAGCAAATAGAAAGAACGCTAAGCGAAAACGAAGTAAGATTAGCGCGAGCAGGCGATGCGATGCGACGGGGTGGTTCGGGGGAACAAGAAATTACACGCGGACGAAGCTAGCAATATTGAAAATACAAAAGTGAGTTTGTTTGTTTGTTACGCTTTCACGCTAAAACAGCTGAACGGATTTGGATGAAATTTGGCACATGGGTAGACCATGACCTGGATTAGGACGAAGGATACTTTTTATCCCAATAGTACATTCCCGTGGGATAATTTCCGACCACCACGCGTGCGAAGTCGCGGGCAATAGCTTCTCAAAAATAAGAACATGTTTGTAATCAATCATGTTTTCAACTTTTGTTATATTATGTAGGCTACGTCAAATTCTAAAAATAAATTATTAAAAATATTTGAACATCTTGCAAACGGGACACGCCACGCATCATTTTCAGCAACACACACACCCGAAGCTAAGTCAAAATTATATTTGGGCTGGTAATTTATTGATTTAACGTGCGTCGAGCAGCACACTCGCGTGATGTTGATTGAAGACGACGTCGGGAACGGCGACGTCAATTGACGTTACGTGAGTGACTAAACACGTGGCGGAAATGTGTTACACGCTATATCTAAATGAGATAATATCATTTAATAGCATTTGAGAGAAGTGGTGGCCCAGTGGTAACGGTCGCGACTTACGATTTAAGGTCGTAGGTTCGAACCCAGGCAGGCGCTTTACGTTGTGTAAATTATTTCATGCACTGCTCTCAAAACGGTGAAAGAAAACATCGTGAGGAAACCGGCATGTTCTAGAACCAAAATTCGAAGACATGTGACATCTACCAACCCGCACTGGGCCCGCGTGGTGGATTACGGCCCGCTTCCTCTCACCGAGAGGAGGCCTGTGTCCCAGCAGTGGGAACGTTATTAGGTTGATTATGTAATATCATTTGGTCTGCTAGGTGAGAACGCGGTTTTAATAACGTAAATCTTTATAGTTTTGGGTTGAACCTTACTAATTAGTTACGGTTACGGTTAGTCTAAAATAGGTAGGTTTCGGGTTTCACCTACCTACTTTAGACTAACGCATAGGCCTAGTTAGTCCAAATTAGGGAGGTGAAATCTGAAACCTAACTACGTAGTTATGGCTGTGCCTTAGAGGGCCTCGTGGCTAAGTAATAACAGCCGCACGGGTCGATAGATCAGGTTAAGCTACGCTTGGCGCGGTCGGTCCGTGGATGGGTGCAATGGCCATCTTTACATACCGAGACCGCTCCGTGCCTCTAGTCTCGGCTGTCATTCGTGGATCTTTGACAGTCGCAACGAGTCGTCAGAAGTCCGAAAGTCTGACAACCAGTCTTAACAAGGGGTATTACGCAGTAACTGGACTGCATCCAGTTAGACTGGAAGCCAACCCCAACATAGCTGGGAAAAGGCTAGGCAGTTGTGAGGAAAACGTATGCCCTTGACAAGCAATGAAGGGCATACGTTTCAGAACATCTTTTTTTTATTGTTCCGTGTGTTGTCTACTCCGGTCATTCTCCCATAATTTCATCTAAGTCGTCACTCCAGCGTTTCCTAGGCCTCTCTCTTCTGACACATAAGTGCTATAAGTACCTAACAAAAATATTGGGACAGTCGCAAGCGCTACTGCTGAGCACGAGGTCCTGGGTTCGGTTCCCAGATCGGGCAGAGTGTTAATAGGTTTTCCATCTGGGATTTCTTAGTAGCATCTCTGAGTCAGGATTTGTGCCCGGTTGATGGCAATAGGCTCGCTCTCTATTACGTAGGAGTTAAGCATAACTGGCGAAATGTAGGTGTACTATAAGTAGACCTCTGCCTTACCCTTCGGGGATTACACGCGTGATGTTATGGTATATAGCTCGTTGGTGGGCAGACCTACAGTCACAGGTGGCCCTACTTGTATGAAAGAGATTGTTACATTAGTTTTTTGTAACTTCAATTTATCCCTCCTTTAAAGTATACCCAAAATCAATCACAATTGTTCAATTGCCAACAATTTAACTTGTAGTAACATTGTCAATCGCTTCAATTGCACGTTGTAGACGATCAATTTGCGCATCAATGTGTATCAATCACGTAAAAAATGACAATTGCAATTGATCATGGGGGACCCTTTAATTGCCCAGCAATTTATTTATTTATTTATTGCACAATGTACACACAGTTACAGGCTTTGCTTACAACTAAGCGGGCGCGGCAAGATAACTTAAAACTAGAGTATTGTGTCTGTAACATTATTAATTAGAACATTTAAAGGATGTCAAGCGTGACGTTTGACAGGCGAGAATGGAAGAAGAAAACGTGTTGCGCCGACCCTACGTAGCATGGTACAAGGGCAGGAAAATGACGATGAAATTACCCAGCAATACACAAATCCTTTCAACCACCATATGTATCACAGATCTATTGTAATTTAAACCACGCAAATTTTAAACTCGATCAACGCTTTTAATTTCCCATGTCCATCCAAACATCGAACGCTTAGGTGGCAATATATCGACAAGTATTGGACAGCTAGTTGTGTCCATGTCCCTTTGTCCCTGGACGTGACATCGGATGCGTGTCCGAATTCCGGCGTGACTTGAAATCTCGTTAAACATGTGACTACACTCGGACTTTAGCGATTAGGAAGGTAATTTATATTAAGGGTATAAATAAACTTATATACAGTTTTAGTTTAAATGTGTAGCCTATAAAATAAAAATAAACATACTTCGTAATAAATACATTCCTAAACGTATGAAAATAAATAAAACAAAAAAAAGAAAGAATAACGTTTATTTGACACAAATCGTGACACACAAAATACAAGTACATAGCAAAATAAAAAGTGAAAATAATGTTTTAAACAACAACAGTGTGTGCTTCGCGGTTTCGCCAAAATGAGGGTACAAATACAGAGGTACAATGACAGGGTACAAATCCTAAATGACGGATTAGAGGCCCCCAAAACTATCTGTTTCCTAAAATTTTATTTAGGGAGAAATGTGGTCGAAGGAGGTTTGGTTTAAGAGAAAATAATTTACTGAAAATATTATATACGTATAAATAGGATGTCGTAAAAAATTTTTGTTATAGTGTAATTTTACTGATTATCCAAAAAATTAATTTAATTTAGGGAATGCGTTAGTATTTCCTTCAGCAAAATATTCCGAAAGCGGTTGCACGAAAGTTGGACCTAGCTAAAAACAAATGCAATAAAACAAAACACTACCTACTACAAACTTTCCAATCCGACATTAATCTCCCCTAATCCTATTACCAGCTACCAGCGTGTTACCCTAATAAACCTACATTATTAATACTAATAATACCTTTTCCTCCAACAAGCATCTGATATCGAAAGCTATTAAGACTTTATTACTTAAAAGAGGGTAGTTTGAGGAAAATGCATTCTCAAGGTCACCGGAAATTATCCGTCTTATGACGTCGTTGAAGGTCAAGATCGGTTTTTATCGTCCACTAGTTGTGTATACAAGGTTTATGCTATTTCGTTAATAAATGGAAAATGTGAGGATATTTTAATGTGTTAGAACTTATGAATTGTATAGCAACGTTCTCTACTTTATTGAGGCGACGTGTGTATGTTAATAACCTTTTAACCGCTTTTCACAATACTGTTTTATATCCTACAATCTGCAGCCCGCGACTTCGTCTAAGTGTATTTTGTATTTCATCATTTTTAAGACAAATATACAGAATGAAAACCGGCCAAGTGCGTGTCGGACCACGCACAATTCCGTAGTTGTGATGAATTTATCCCAAGAACAAACTTAACATTGTAGTTGAAAAACGTGTTCTCCCATACATTCCAACTGTAAATGTAAGTTTGTACTCACAATAATGAGATATTTACCATGTTATTTTAAGAACACAACCTTCTTATAGGTTTTCCTGTAATCTACAGGTAAAGATCTAATTTCTGTATTTTTTTCAAAATTTTAGGCTCAGCTCAGTAGTTTCGGAGATAAGAGGGGCAATATCAATTTTCGTCTAATTTTCTTAAATAACTTTAAAACAATTTATTTATAAATTATAAAAAAAATATACTTACTTGAAACTCTTATAAGCCCTTTCATTTGATATGTCACACGGTATAGTTTGCAAAACTTTTTTTTTTAATTTTCTTATTTGCCCTCCAAAAGTGACCCCATATTCAAAATTCATTTATTTACTTTACCCGTCCGTGTTTGGGTCACAGAAATTCATATGGGTACCAAATTTCAACTTAATCGGTCCATTAGATTCGGAGCAAATTGGTCTGTTCGATCCGTTCAGCGGTTTAGGCGTGAAAAGGATATACAGACAGAGTTACTATCGCTATAATATTAGTAAGGATAAGGTTACACTACAGTAATTCCTCCGCGCGTGCCTGTTTCGGGATTTGCACAACACCTTTATTGCGTTACATATTCGTAATAATCCTTTTAATTTTGACAGTTCACCAATACTTATCTCCTACGTTATTCCCGTTATTTCCTAATCTCTATAGAGGTTTGAGGAACAGGGTGTAAAGTTCACTCATTCTCTCTAGAAAGGGGAGGACCCTCCAACCAGACGTGTGTTGTGTCTGGTGGATGGGCAGTAGCCCGACGGTTGATGTCGGGATGTTGTATAAACGCCAGTCGCACGGTAAACTCTGTTTGCGCGATGCAGGATTTGTGAGACGTCAGGTGATGACGCCACATGCAACTGTCAGTCACAATAATAAACCAATTTCATCAATCTCTTAAGATGTTTATCCGATAATGGTGGCAGAAGGTCATTGGGGGAACAAAACATGCGGGGATGACGTCACCCCCATTAGCCGCGACCTGTTTATCCGAAGACTGCTATTGTTCCACCGTAGGATGTCCGGTACTCGGGTTACCGTCACAATAGTCGGTTAGTCCGGACATATTGTCTTCGGTGACGGTCAACATGTCCTATGGATTATGTTTGACGGATTGTAGGTGTGTTGTTATTTACATAGTTGATGTGTGATGGCCGTGATGGCGTAAGAAAAACAAATGATGGCAGAAAATAAGAAAATCAGAGGAGAGGATGAAATATTATTGACCGAGTCACGCGTCTTTGCTTCAAGTCTAGCAAAATTTGCTTTCGTCTGTGAGTTAGTTGCTACTCCTCTACAGGTCGTATTTTACAACTGATTTGGACGAAACTTGGTATACAGGTTTTATGACTTTATAGTTTCTTTTTTTGGCGTTGGGGATTTTAATTTGGATGGTACTTCTTCCAAAAAGGGGCAAAAAGGGAGCTACTATCCAGTAGCCCCCTTTTTGGAGGCCTATAAGTAACTCAACATAAGGCAGAGATAGATATCTCCGCCTTATGTTGAGTTACTTATAAGTACTAATATAGCTCACAAATGCTTTGTTTTTTACTGGTACCTATTAGTTTTACACAAAAAGACAAGCAACGTATGCTTGTTTTTCCAGAATTAATTCCATTATTCTCGCACACAAATCCAGTTCAGTTGCATCCTTCGAATTCAACCTAATTTTTTGCAACTCAGGTCAAACCAAGAATATTCCTGAGCTAGAATGCAGGTCACCTAAATAACGAGCACTGCATTTGTGTCGTAATTCTAAGAAAAAAGTCTTGAGGGACTTTATGGGCGAGTGCTTTTAATTAATTCTATCTTATTTTCTTGAATGTTGCTTGAATCTTTGTAGTTTTAAAATGTTAGATAATCAAGTATTTAAATTTCCTACACAGAGGGTAAATTGACAAGCTTTACTTTCCAAGAAACTGCATAACTTGCATAATATCTACTCCACTGAAAAAAGTAATATACTTAAAGTTTATTTTCAGAATTTTTAAGTACCTCTAAGACCGTCTGTACTGGAAGCCAGATTTATTGAAATAATTAAAGATTGGACAGAAAAACGCCGTGACAAATCTCTTTAATTTAGACTTAAATGAATAAAAGGTTTAATGAAGTTTTAAATATTAATAAAAACATATTTAGAATGTCGTTGTATCCTATCAAGCGTTATTACAAAAATAAATGGATGATTTTATTGGAATATAAGTATAAATGACTAAAATTTACTAAATCATTGCCCGCACTATCATTGCATAAAACTAGTCATATCCTTTCAAACGGTATTACAAAAATAAATGGATGATTTTATTGGAATATAAGTATAAATTACTAAAATATACTAAATCATTGCCCGCACTATCATTGCATAAAACTAGTCATATCCTTTCAAACGGTATTACAAAAAAAAAAAGAATAATTTTATCCGAATATCACTACATTACCAAATCAATGCTCGCATAATTATCATTACATAAAGTCAAAACTTCATACCCTTTTCATCGCATACAAGAACTACAGTCAACAAATCAAGTTCACCTCATGAAAACTCAAAGTTATACGAGTACCTATTTCTACTTTCAGACCAAAATTCCTTCATAAATTTCATGATCTATGAAACTGCAAGTAATGCTAACGATACTGAAAGTTCCTAGAGCCGATATTGAAAAGATGACTCGGTATTTTAAACTTGAGATACGACGAAGTAAATTACTGATCGGCTCGGAAACGTGGATGTTTGGTATGTCGGTAATACGAGTATGTGTGTGAAGTGCCAAAGTATTGCTCGATAAAAACCGTTTAATATTTTTAACTGATTTCAAAAGAAAAGGGAGTTATTTTGGCATCATTCCATATTTGACTTCTTGCCGCCCTAGTGCTTGAATGGCCAACCGACCATTTTTTGGGATCATTTTCCCAAAAAGGTCGGTTGGCTATTCAAGCACTAGGGCAAACTTTCTCATATCAAAAGAGTAACTTTGGAGTTTCTTGCCCATTCTTCTACATACAACTACCTTTAAGAAGGGGCAACTAGATTCAAATCTATTTTTTGGGTTCCGTAGTCAACAAAACTCTTATAAGTAATTTCGCCATGTCCGCAGCTTAGCTCCTAGTCCTACTACCTAGTACTAGTCCTAGTTACTCTTAGTCCTAGAAAGCTGTAATTAGGCATGTACCCATGCATTATTATTATTCTCTATTCATTATTATTAAACATACATTATTATTCTTGCCGACAAAGTGGTAAAATACACGTAAAGTGGGGATGATATTTGTTTTCTCGTCTATCCCATGATGTAAGGTATCGTTGGATAACCAGTACGAAATTATTGCGTGTCTGTCAGAACTATTTTTCTATTCAGAGATCCGTTTGCGTAATATTAAGCTTTAAAGTGCTAATTAAGAGTCAAGAGTCCTCCCCCCCCCCCCCTGCCAGCTGAACAGTTGAGTTCGGAAATATTATGAAAAAAATCACGTCAGTAGTAATATTATATAACAAAGTTAAAAGGAAAACTCTCACAGCTAAGTACGCATTACAAGTTAATGTGTAATAATCGACCAACTTACATTTGCAGTTGGATGTATGGGAGATATGTTTTTCAACTGCAATGCTAAGTTTGTTTTTGGGATAAATTCATTCCCTCTACTAGCCTTCATTATGCGTGGTCCGACACGCACTTCGCCGGTTTTTTCTTGTAAATGTTGACGCTCAAAAGTGCCTTTAAGGGCCTAGGTAAGTATTCAAATAAATTATTTGATTTGACATAATTCACGAATCAATTTTAAAACAATTTAGGTACTTACCCACCCACTATGTGGAATCAACGAAGGAATTTCGTACATCGGAAAAAGAAAAATATGATTGGAAGTTTCTCGTTCCTAGGTGCACCTGCTAAAACCACACATTTCGAATGCAATTTAAACTTGGAACGTTTTACTGGCAATGACAGTGTTTTTGGCGAGAACTTTTTCAATTTCGCGTAGAATAAGCTAGTTGAGATGCATCTGCGCACCTATGGCTGTGAAAACGACGGGTACTGCCAATCTTGTATATGACGGTGTGATGTACATTTGTGTGTCCCATCTGATTGGTTCGTAGAACTTTCCAGAGGTTCTTTGTAAGAATCCTGTAGCTTTACTGTATCTGTAGGAGTGGAGAAAAGCAAATCAATCAATGTAATCCAAATCTGACGTTTTCAATCGGAACTACAGAATTATACAACTGCAATACTGTACGCTACGAAATAGAGTGGATTTCCAATGCCAAATAAATATTGAAAAGTCTAAGAACATCCTAAGAATCCGTGTATTTGCGGACGTGCGTTCAGTTTTTACGACTGAACTTTGGCTGACGAATTTAATAAAACTGTCGAATCAAAGAAACTGGCATAACTTGACAGTATCCAGTACTGTCAAGTTGACAAAACTGTCTTATCCGCAAAACTCACCAATCAACGAAACAGGCGAATTCAATAAAATGACCACTGATACGCGGAATAATCAGCCTATAATGTTCCCACTGCTGGGAGACAGGCCTCCTCTCTGTGAACAGGAGTGGGCCGTAATCCACCACGCGGACCCAGTGCGTGTTGGTAGATGTCACAAGTCTTCGAATTTTTGGTTCTAGGACATGCCGGTTTCCTCACGATGTGTTTCCCGTTTTGAGAGCAGTAGCGATGAAATTATTTGCACAAAGCAATGCGCCTGCCTGGGCTCGAACCAAAGGACCTACAACTCGTATGTCGGGACCGTTACCACTGGGCCTCCACTACACGTGGACCCTATCCTCCTTCCTGGGATAGATTATAAGAACTTCGAATGACATAATAAATTCGAACGAGTACCTACAAAAAAGATAAAATGAAAGGACGCATTTCGAATTTACGTTAGATAAATATTAACATTGCCTTGCCTATACATTTTAGACATTGTGATGTTTGTAAAATCAAATCGACATTTATTTCCACGCCAATCAGAAGTGGTCGATCGTAACCATAGTAGACGCGATGACAGTATTCTCTGTCTACACAGTCAAAAACAGCATTAATGCACAAGAGTATTTTCTGTATGGCCCCTAAAATATTCAATAAACTCCCAAATAGCTGGAAGGAGCTTAATGTTTTTCAATTCAAAAATAAATTAAAGATACTGCTAGAAGGGAAAGCATACTACAGTATTCTAGAATTTCTTGACGACAACATATAATACCGTGTAGTAATAATACATCAATATTATCAATACATCTATGACCTAGGTAATAGCAATAATACGTTGCTTTATGTACAGACTAGTCTGTACATAAAGCAACGTATTATTGCTATGATGATAATTTTAACTGACGTTTAATAATTGTTACGTAACAACGTTGTTGTTGTTGTTGACCATGTATTTATTTTAATAATTTGTTTTCAAAATTGACGTTTAGTATTTTGTCCTTATGTACCTACCTAATCTAATACTTTATCTAAAACTTATAATACTAAAATTTAAATATTTGTACGCCACTAAGGCCAGACATGACTGATCTAAACTATAATGTAATTTAATAACTTGCATGCTCTGTATGTGTACTCATGTTTCCACAAATAAATAATCTGAATCTGAATCTGAATCTGAGAATTACTAAGTACGAAAAACTCGCAAAGTGGTCTGCTTACATTATGTTTTGATTCCGTATTCAAATGTGGACATGAGCCGGTGCGTGAGGAAGTCTTTTCATTACAATTTGTTCATGGGCAGTCGCTATAATCCGTGTTTCATGCTTCTAGAAAATAAAAGAGAGCATTCATACATTTTTTAATGAACGATGTTGAATGTGAGAATGTAGCCATAATTATATTTTCATCCCTATGGATGTCACTGATGTAATCTTGGATGCATCAGTGACATGCCCAATGATCAAGTTATACTTAGGATATAATTGATTGAGAGGAGTGGTGGCTCAGTGGTTACGGCCGCGACTTGACGAGTTTTAGGTCTTAGGTTCGAACCCTGACAGGCGCATTATCATCATCTGCCTAGCCTTTTCCCAATTATGTTGAGGTCGGCTTCCAGTCTAACCGGATGCAGCTGAATACCAGTATTTTACATGGAGCGACTGCCTATCTGACCTCCATAACCCAGTAACTGGGTAATACGATACGCCTTGGTAAGACTGGTTGTCAGACTTTCGGGCTTCTGACGACCCGTAACGACTGTCAAAGATCCACGAATGACAGCCGGAACCAACGGCTTAACGTGCTTTCCGAGGCACGGAGGAGTCTCGGTATGTAAATGGTCACCCATCCACGGACCAACCCCGGCAAGCGTAGCTTAACCTGATCGATCGACCCGTGCGGCTGTTATTACTTAGCCACGAGCTCCTCCGACAGGCGCATTACTTTGTGTTAAATGTTTCATCACGACTGCTCTCAAAACGGTGAAAAAAAACATCGTAAGGAAACCGGCATGTCCTAGAACCAAAAATTCGAAGACATGATGTGACATCTACCAACCCGCACTGGGCTGGCGTGGTAGATTACAGCCCACTCCCTCTCACCGAGAGGAGGCCTTCAGGCCTGTGTCCCAGCAGTGGGAACGTTATAGGCTGATTATGCTGGGATATAATAATGAAGAATTTAGATTTTTAAACAGTCCAATGTTACTAACACTAGTTTATAATTTTACATTGTTACTAACAAGTATGGAAGTGATAAAGCAAAAAATGTTTATTTATTTTTTATTTTATTTAATAAAGCTTAAAATAAAAGTCGAAATGTAGGGAACAGCAGATTTTTTGTCGTGATTTCAAGTTTGGTCTCATAGTAAAATTTGTTTATAATGATGAGTACAATGACCCCTTAAGAGGATAACGCTGATTAAAAGGTGTCGTGTGGGACACCTGGTTGGAACGAAATTCCTTTCGCTTTACATGAGCCATCTAGTATGCTCTCAAGTTTCAAGTGTCATAAGTTTTTATTTTTATATTAAAACACCTGAAGGCCAATTCTCGTACCAATTCAAGCCGCAATCTCTCATGCCAGCAACAATCAAATGTCAAAAATGTAGGTACACGCTATACAATTTTTGACAGGTTGAGACAGAGATGAGATTGTTAATGTTATTAAAAATACGGGAATTGCCCCTCGGGGGGTCAACAGCCGCATAACGCTTTTTCATTACGTCACATTTTCTGCCAGTTTACTCCTACCACAAGCCGCATTAAAAAACTTCGTTCCCTAATGTGCTTTGTGACAATACGGGGTATGTTTACTTTTGTATTAATTCCATGGAGTCCATATTATGAAAGATATTTTTTTTCAATAAAATTTGGGTAGTATTTAAACGCACATCAAAAATTACCATTTTTTTCCAACAGAATACGTAAATCAAGAATACTGTTCGCAGATCAAAATTTGCATGTTTAAATAAATTAAACTTAACGTCAGGTCGATGTAGCAGCATTCTGCGAAGCAGTAATGCTCGCGAAGGAGAAATTGGAAAATTTCGGAAAACTGAAAGTACATTTTCTATGGGAAGTTTGTATGAATTATTGAAATTTGGACAGGACAACGTCTGTCGGGTCAGATAGTTTCCCATACAACGCAATCTTCAATGAGCAGTCATCTAGGTGCTTGTCTATATTCAACCTTATGCGTGTGGTCAGTTTAGCTGAACCCCTCCCTTAAAATATTATCAAGTTATGTCCGTCTGAGGTCAGTGTTGATTAGCCTTCTCCCTCTTGTTAATAAGTTTTGATTTAGTTTGTAATCAGAGCTCAACTAATTGGAAACATAAATACTGTGCTTGTTTATTTATTTTATTCCGACTAACTTTATGTTTAAATTAATAATTAATAGCTGTGCCCCTCGGTTTCACCCGCGCATATCGGGATAAAAAGTAGCCTATGTGTTAATCTACAGCTATCTACATACCAAATTTTATCCAAATCGGTCCACTGTTTGAGTGTGAAGAAGTAACAAACCTACAAACACACACCTTCACAAACTGTCACATTTATAATATTAGTGTGAGTATTTTTAATTCTATCACAAATTGAGTTTATAAATACGGATACTCCACAAAATCCTCATACTTCCAAAGTCATTCAAACCGGGACACGTAAAATTAATTCACAATGAAAGCGACAAGGTCTAGGAAAGTCCCGGACATGTGGAACTCGGCCAAAGCATAGACAAACATTACTTTCGTCTATTGTCAGAGCGAAAGAATAGGTTTCATGCAGCAAGTCATCTCGCGGAGGGAATTGTAGGCACACTGCCAGGTCTCATATTAAGTTTTTTGTGAATAGTGTACTTAGTAATATGTCAGTTTTGTGTAGCCAAGTCTATTATGTAGGTTTTGTTTGGTTTGTTTGTTTTGTAGGTATCAATCTGCCTAGCCTTTTCCCAACTATGTTGGTGTTGCCTTCCAGTTTAACCGGTTGCAGCTGAATACCAGTATATTATATGGAGCGACTGCCTGTCTGACCTCAACAAGCCTTACTAGGTAACACGATACCCCTTGCTAAGGCTGTTGTCAGACTTTCGGGCTTCTAATGAAGAGTAACAACTGTCAAAGATCCAAAAATGTGCTTTCAGAGGCACGGAGAGATCTCGGTATGTAAAGATCGTCACTAATGATTACCCATCCACGAACCGACCGCGGCAAACGTAACTCAACCTGATGGATCGACTTGTGCGGCTGTTATTACTTAGCCACGAGCCCCTCTGTTGTACAGGTACTGTAGTTTGATAAAAAGATGTTAACAAAGAGTAAAGTAACTAGGGGGCTTAATAACTTATTTAGTTACTATGAAGAACGCTTTTTAGTTTTAAACTAGAGTGTGATTAAACAACTTTTTTTAAGCCGGCTTCAGACACAGCTTCACACAGGGTGGCAGGGATACCGACGCGCAACCTGTTACCATGGGTTCATTACAAGATTCTGGATTCTGCTTTGAAATTTTTCGTCGGTCGGACCATGCACAATGAAAATTTCCGTAGTTGAAAAGAATTTATCCCAAAAAACAAACAACATTGTAATTCCAAAAAAAAATAATAGTTTTTTATTTGATAAAATTACAAATTCACAATTTTCCGACTTTTTCCTTTACTTGTGCTGTGAGACCTTGTTTCTTGCCCAATTTCATGAGTCTAGGTCAACGGGAAGTACCCTGTAGGCTTTGATTTACTTGCGAGTATCAAAATATGTCGCATACATGGCCGTATTTTTTTATTGCGTTGACTTAGAAGCTTGATTTTTTTAGAATTTCAAGGGACCATAGACCTACCTATTTGTTATTAATTTCTTAGTCCCGGCTGTCAAAGATCCCCGAAAGACCCCCGAAAGTCTGACCCAGGGGTATCGTATTACCCAGTTGCTGGGTTGTGGAGGTGAAATAGGCAGTTGCTTCATGTAAAATACTGGTATTCAGCTGCATCTGGTAAGACTGAAACCTGACCCTGAAGGCTAGGCAGATTGATTTTTTTTAGGGTTCCGTACCTCAAAAGGAAAAAACGGACTGTCTGACCGTCTGTCACAGCCAATTTGCTCCGAATTTAATGGACCGATTAAGTTGAAATTTTGGTACACATATGAATTTCTGTGATCTAAACACGGACGGGTAAAGTAAATAAATGAATTTTGAATATGGGGGTCACTTTTGGGGGCAAATAAGAAAATTTAAAAAAAAAGTTTTGCAATCTATACCGTATGACGTATCTAATGAAAGTGTTTCCTTTAAGAGTCTTAAATATATATTTTTTATAATTTTAGAATAATTTTTTTTAAACTTATTTAAGAAAATAGACGAAAATTTACCATTCCCCCCCACCCCCCTTATCTCCGAAACTAATGAACATAAAATTTCGAAAAAAAATAGGGAACATAATTCTTTACCTGTAGATTACAGGAAAACCTATAAGAAGTCTGTCGTCTTAAAATAACATGATAAATCTCACAATATTGTGAATACAAACTTACATTTACAGTTGGAATGTATGGGAGAACATGTTTTTCAACTACAATGTTAAGTTTGTTCGTGCGATAAATTCATCCCAACTACGGAACCCTTCATTGTGCGCGGTCCGACACGCACTTGGCCGGTTATTTTGTTTAAGGCTACAAAATTCCAAGTTAACCTTACAGAAAGTGAGAGAAAACATGTTTAAAGCAACCCGTAGTATTCACATCTCGATCCAATAATACCAAGCATTGTTTGCCGAAACCACGCGTAGTCGGCAACCGATTTATCGACTCGATATTAGTAAAGTTTCAGCTGGCAAGTGGCAACAATCAAAGTTGGGTACCTAACCACGAAACTGTTATGTAGGTACTTTGTAGGACTTCCTGAAATATTTACAGACGCCAGCAGGTTAAGCTACCCGAAACTGTAAAATTTTCCCAATCAACCTTGAACCTAATGCTTAAGTGATAAAGATGAAAATCTATTAAAGAAATTTGACAGATTGCAGTAGCTAGATGTGCTGGCTCTGTACGTTTGTAAAGATTTGGTGGTAGTACGTGGGAAGGGCGTTGATCTGTGATAGTTGATTCTGTTGTTCTTTTATTTTGGAGTCATATTTTTAGAACTAAAGATTTGAATGCAGAACTATAAGTAGCGCTACAAGGTTGTTTTGGCGCGTGGGCAATATTGGAACTAACGCCGCCATCTTGTGTTTAGGGTTCCGTACCTCAAAAGGAAAAACGGAACCCTTATAGGATCACTTCGCTGTCCGTCTGTCTGTCTGTCTGTCTGCCTGTCTGTTAGTCTATCATGGAACGCATGGAAGTATCAAGTTGAAATTATTTTCAAATACCATTAGAGCTTTAAAAAAATCAAGCTTCTAAGTCAACGCAATAAAAAAATACGGCTATTTATGCGACGTATTTTGGTACTCACAAGTAAATCAAAACCTACAGGATTCTTCTATTTGACCTAGAAACATGAAATTTGGCAAGAAGTAAATAGTTGATTTGTAGTTTCGTCACATAAAAAAACATTTTGCGATATCAAACTTAAATTTGACGTATATCAATGTAAGAGAGAACATGTTTTTCAACTACAATGTTAAGTTTGTTTTTGGGATAAATTCTTTTCAACTACGGAACCCTTAATTGTGCGTGGTCCGACACGCA